>OX326997.1:78279552-79719552 GCA_946800695.1 Geum urbanum | reverse complement strand
GCAGCAGAAGAACACAACCATGGCGGCGGCCATCTTATCAATCTTTGTGCTCACTTTCGCCATCGTCTTCGGCAACTCTGCTGCTGATCCAGACAACCTTCAGGATATTTGCGTCGCCGACTTCTCTGCTACCGGTACTATTCATTTTCCACTTTATCTTATTTAGCTTCAAGCCTTATATATTCTTGTCTGTAAAGATTGAACCTTTCTAAGATAACCAAATTGTGTTCTACTTGTTTTTTGTACGCAACTATATATATGTAATTGACTAATTGTTTGTGATTGTTATGAACAGCCGCGAAAATGAATGGATTTGCTTGCAAGGACGCAGCAAATGCAACAGCAGAGGACTTCTTCACTACCGCAATAGCCAAGCCAGGACTGACCAACAACACCTTTGGTTCTTTGGTGACTGCAGCCAATGTCCAGAAGATCCCAGGGCTTAACACCCTTGGCGTGTCGTTGGCTCGAATCGACTATGCTCCGGGAGGCATCAACCCACCTCACACGCACCCACGCGCCACCGAAATAGTCTTTGTGCTTGAAGGTTCGTTGGATGTTGGGTTCATAACCTCAGCTAACAAGCTCATTACCAAGACCATTGTCAAGGGTGACGTCTTTGTTTTCCCAAAGAATTTGATTCACTTCCAGAAGAACAATGGCAAGGTCCCTGCTGCTGTCATCTCCGGATTCAACTCCCAGCTCCAGGGCACCGTCAACGTTGCCCTCAACTTGTTCGCCGCCACGCCCCCTGTGGCCAATGATGTGTTGACTAGCACCTTCAAGGTTGGCACTAAAGAGATTGAGAAGATCAAGAGCAAGTTTGCACCCAAGTCTTAAGAAACTTATTTAACAGCTTCATCCATACTAGCTTCAAGGGTACGTTGTGGATTTGTGGGAGCTAGCTGTGCCTGTGTATCAATGTATCGCGTTTCTTTGTGAATTCATTACGTTTGTGTTCTTCAGTTCTTGTTGCTTGGTCACATGTTATAGGGTTTTTTTTTCTGTCTCTGTTATTCGTCTCGTGGATAATAACACATTTCGAGTCTTGATTCTCGACTCTTGAGGATTAGCTGTCTACCTAATCTGAATTGATATAATAATCTAAATAATTAACATCTTGGTTAAGTTTGGATAGCTTTCTAACCACTGATTCACCAAACATTGTGGAATGACTTTTCGAGTCCCATTGTTTGCATCATGGGAAAACTGGTTTGTGTGGAAATAATGGAAAGATAATTGATACAGTTGGTTGCCATTTAAAATGATAAAATCATAGGTTCATAGCTCACTTTTTTGAGGCACCAAAACGCCCATCTTCTGTTCTTTATTTTTAAATGCAAATAAGTTGTACTACATCTTTGATCTAAGTTTGTCATAATCGACGAACTTGAGTGATCACCATGTGCGGATGTGCCTTTCTATCAACAGAAACAGTCAAAGAACGAAAGTCTCTGAACAGAGGGGGATGAAGCAACTAATATAGAACGAACAATCTGCAGAACTAGACTAGGAATCTTGGGTGGATTTATACCGGTTCAAACTTCAAACAGGACGACTACAGACCATAACAAACTAGGAGGAACCAACAGTTAATAACATAAAATACGAGCCAAGGATATGATATATTAACAAATATTTTAAATAGAAGACTAATTACGCTCTAATTGTTCAAATTAGATAAAAGGTTTAACATTCAACTCAAACTAGCAAGTACTGAATCACATCCTGAAAACAAAAAACCTTCCTGAATTTTCTCACTTCAACCCAGCCTGCTGCCTGCCATCGGGGATTGCAAACAGAACAATAGGCTTTGAAGGTCTGAGGTACGGAACATCACATCTGAAGTATCCTTTTCTCTCGAGTTGCAATACATCTCCTCGTTTCAGATTCCGCATGTTGGAGTCCCCAAGGGCTGCCGTCTCCTTTTCAGTGCATGGGTTAAGCACATCAATGAAATCTTCTCCTTCCTCAAGCTGCAATTACAAAGATAACAGTTATTCTCTTCAGATGCTACTAGATACAGTAAAACTTCTATACAGTTATATTATTGGGACCGACATAATTTATTCCTACATAGAGGAATTAAATTAGAGTTATTAAGTAGTGTATATATGATAGCAACTAAGCAAACTATAAAGCATAAATATGAGTTAAGACGTACCAGCGAACTCTAAGACATGATAACAACTATAAAACAACAATCATTATCATAAAATACTGTGAAAAAGTATTTTAATTCTCCATAAATTATGTTATATTTTTTTTAATAAAAAATTATTACTTTATGGAGGTAACTTTTCTATATATAGGACCAAAAATTTTTATAACGTATCACAATGTAGAAGTTATTCCTATTTATAATTGGTCCTGAGTTGGAACTAAGATTTTTTATCACTATAAAGAGGTTATTCCTATATAGAGTATTCTTAAATTGAGGTTTTAATCCGCCCTTCTTTCAAAAAAAAAAATCGAGGTTTTACAGTAATGTACTTTAGGAATCAAAAACTTTATGTTTGTTGAATGACACATACCTTCTTCTTTGTTATTAGATAATCGAACTCCATCAATGAGAGCTTAACTAGTTCATCTATTTCAGGTAGCCAGGTAAGCTTCAACTTGGTGGTCTTCACTGATCTTTCGAGATGCAAATCCCCTGTCAGTGCGAGATTTCCATCTTGGTCTTTCTCCATCTTCTTAACAAAGGCATTCCCCCAATCCATCAATGTGACTTCCTCTCCTTCCTTGATCAACTCTGCATCAGCTCGATCTAGCCATATACTCCTTGTGAATGTTGTTGCCTTGTCTCCAGCCGCTTCATACTTCTTATGCTTAGGAATGATACAGACAAATGGTTTCTCGGGACCATTTGTCAGGGTCAACAACACGCACCCCTCTTCAATAACAGCAGTATGTCTTGGGCAAACTGGATCAATAATCTTTTTATTTATGGTCCACAGCTTGTCCCATTCCATAAGATTCAAATTCTTTGAAGCCCCCTAAACCATAAAAATACAAAATCAACTGTAAGATTCAACATTCAAATTATGAAAAGTTTAACAAATCTCAATAGTGTATGCATAAATTTGTTCAGCCATAAAACCAAGGACAGAAGACAGATTAGGCAGACTATATTTCATAGTCAAAACAATTATTTCCCAAGGTAAATCACACAGAAAGTAAACGCAAGTCCCAATTATAAATTAGGTCATCCAACCATAGTTTTACATATACTCAGGGGCATCTGGCAGTTAAGGTTTTGTAAGATACTAAGATAGACATATATAATACTGTTGTACATCATAGTAGGACGACTAGTGCCTTACCTGCTCAAGTATGAATTGTATCAATGCTTCAACTTTAAGACCCCTACGGACAATTCCCTGGACAGTGGGAAAACGAGGGTCATCCCATCCATTGACCTTCTCGTTTTGAACAAACCACAACAGCTTACGCTTGCTAAGGAGTGTATATACCATATTCAGCCTGCTAAACTCATACAAATGGACTCTTCTGAGTCCCATATCATCCTGAATTCGATAGTACTGGGCATTGCGATCATGATACTCACTGGATCGAAGTGCATGAGTTATACCCTCAATTGAATCAACAAATGGACAACAATAATCATATGTTGGGTAAACCTTGTAATCGGACCCGACCCTATGATGTGGCATTGGATTGCAACGATAATACACTGGATCTCTGAGCGACTTATTAGGGTCCTGCATATCCAGCTTGCCTCTAACACAACACTGTAGGCCCCTCTCTGTACCTACAATCATTTGCTCCCATAAGTTCAAGTTCTCTTCCATGCTATGGTTTCTGCATTTCGATTCAATCCCATCCATTCGCTCTTTCTGCATATCCTCTCTGGGTGTATCATCAACATATGCTTTACCTTCTTTAATCAATTTCTTTACCATTTCCATTAAGTCCTCGAAGTAATCTGACGTATAGGTCACCTTCTCATACTTGATGCCAAGAGTCTCAATATCCTTGAGAAGATTATCCACAAACTCATTGCTCTCTTTAGCAGGATTCGTGTCATCAAATCGCAAAATAATCTGGCCTTGATACCGCCGAGCAAAATACTGATTCAACAGAGCAGCTTTTGCGTGCCCGATGTGAAGATAGCCGCTCGGCTCAGGTGCAAATCTCAACTTAACCTTCCCAAACTCTGCCTCCGGAAGATCAACCTCGTATGTTGCCCTGTGGCTTCCAGATTTAGCCACATCTCCGTTCACGCCCCTCAATTGCTGACTGGGAATTGTACTCTCTTTCGCTTTCGCTGCACCTTTCTTGCCGACATACGCAGCTGTCACATTATTCAACGCATCACTGTGTTCGGCTAATACAGCATTAAACCACCTTGTCAGATTCTGATACTTCTTTGATTTCCTTAGACTCTCCCATCTAAGCCCAGCTCCTGCCAATCACAAACCTTTCAACAACTAGCAATACAAAACTCTCACACATCTCCTAATCAACCATCTAATCACTAATCTGTCTAGATTGAGTAAACTGCAAGAACAGAGAAAGCTACCAACCTGCAAGGCCTGACCAGATTGCGATATCGGCAATCGAAAACGTGTGATGAACCAAGAAGGTTCTACTTCCTAAATACTCATCCAAATGCTTGCAAGCATTCTCAAACGCAGAGCCGACGGAGAGCACCGGAGCGTATTCGAGCCACTCGATAATCTGAGCATCGTGAAACGCGTCAACGCCGCCGCACAGATTGGAAAGGCGGCCGAAATAGCAGAGAAGGACGGAGGTCCCACTCAGTTTTCGCCTGAGAAAACGAAGACGGAAGTTTGAGACAAACTGAAGTAAAAACCAATGGGAATAGGAAAAGTGAGGTGAGGGGGTTAGGGTTTTTACCCGTCGGAGAATTGTAGAGTGGGAGGAGAATCGGGAGCGAGAGAGGCGTCGGCGGGGAGAGAAACTCCGGCGACCTTGGCCGCGGCGATTACTGATAGCGGAGGAGAATCGGCGGTGAACGACAGCGCCTTGATCTCCATCGGAATATTCTGAAAAGCTGAGGAGGTGCGTGTGTGACTAGAGAGTAGGGAATGAGGAGGTGTCGTTGTGGTCAGTTCAGTTTTCACTCGTGTTAGTCGAGCCGCACCCTAGGCACCACTTGTGTGGTTTTACACTTTTACGTGACGACAAGATGGGTAAGAAAGTATTACCGAAGAATTTAATGATTTCAGTCTTCAACGAAATAAGTAGAAAATGTTTGAGGATAAATAAGCTTAGAGCACCTGCATCGGTGTTTTGCGATTGCTTGTGTTATTTGAGGAGTAGCAAGTACTGTTTGAGGTTGAGCAGTCACTATTCATCAAATAGGAGGTGTAGTTCCTGTTTTTCGCACAGCGGTGTCAAAAAATAGCACATTCTATTACTGTTCATAAATTAATTTTTTATGTAATTTTTTTTTTCATTTTCAACCAATCCATAAAAGACACGTGTGGTTTATGGATGAATAATTGAATAAGATTTCGGGTAAGATTTCTGACGAATGGCGAGTTGACACGTGTCACACTGACAAAACGTTATCAGGTAAATAACTGTACAAAAATTTCGATAAAATTTTCAACCAATCACGAGGCAACACATGTTATGTCCACGTATCGTTATTGTCCTAATAATTGGTGTAAGATTCCCGGAGATATTTCTGACCAATTGAAAGCCGACACGTGTCATCATATTATCTAATCAGAATATCTAGACTTGGCTATAAATTCATATATCAATGCTCATCGTTCACTCACACCATTTCCAAACATATATTCTAGATTCCGATAAGATGAATCCTTTCAGTTTTGAGAATTTTTTCCACAGGAGGCGACAGGAATGTTGGCGAAATGCTGAAATTGCTAATGCTTTCATCACTGAAGCGATCATAGTCGATGCAATGTTCGATGATGAACCACCTTGCCGCTGACCAAATGAAGAAAGAATGAGGGAGTTAATGGGACATAATCTGATGGAAGATTAGTTCATCGAACGCCTCGTCTTCAACGAACAAGCCTTTCGTCGAAGGTATCGAATGAGTACGAATTTATTCAACCGTATAATGACGGATCTCTGCAACCATGACCAATTTTGGCACAAATGAGCTGATGCCACCGGATTGGTTGGACTTCTTCCACAACAAAAGATGACTGGCGCTCTTCATATGTTGGCGTACGACGCAGCCGCAGATTAGTGTGCTGAAATAACAATGATGGGTGAATCCACAACACTACAATGCATGAAGAAGTGGTGTATGCATATATACGAGCTTTACGGTGACCTCTATCTCCACGCTCCAAATGTCATAGACATAACCCGACTTCTAAAGAGAGCAAGGTATCGCGGATTTCCTGGTATGATCGGAAGCATTGACTGCATGCACTGGGAATGGAAGAACTGCCACACAGCTTGGCAATGGGCATTCTCGGGGCGGAAGAAGCGTCCAACTATTATTTTACAGGCGGTGGCCTCATATGATACGTGGATATGGCACAACTTCTTTGGGGTACCCGAATCACAAAATGATATCAACGTGCTCCACCAATCAGACATATTCGATTCGCTCCTTGCCAAAAACAGTCTGAGTGCAACTTATAAAGTCAAACGTATGACTTACCACAATACTTACTATCTAGCTGACAATATATATCCCAGGTACTCCTCGTTGTGAAAACAATCTCCAATCCATATGAGCTACCACAGAAACTGTTTGCCAAAAAACAAGAGACATACCGCAAAGATGTAGAGATGTGCTTTGGGATTTTGCAATCTCGTTGAGAAATTATTCGACATGCAGCTAGCTGTGATCACCAATCGACATTGAAGAGCATCATGTTGGCTTGCATTATAATGCATAACATGATTGTCGAAGAAGAATTAGTGGAGGAGGAGTTCGAGGAGTTGGAAGAAGAAGATCTACAAAACCCATCAACTGCTTTCACAGTTTATGATGGACTAGTGGATGAACAAGGTAATCGCATTCCTTTTGAGCATGTTCGAAGGGATGGACAAAATGAACAACGATTTACCGACTGTGTTGTAGATCTCCAATCTGGCTACATCTATGGAGAGTTGCAGAAGGACTTAGTTAAACACAACTGGTATCTAGAGACCGGCAAACGACTTTAAATGATGTGTGTGTGTAATTTTAATTGACCTGGTTTGCAACATGTTTTCTTTATTTGTTTTTCTTTTTGGTTGTTTGAGTTATGTGTGTTTGAATTTAAGTTATAATGTTTTATTGTAATGTGCATGAGTTTTGATGGAATAAAAAAGTGGGTTTTTATTACTTGAAAATTTAAAGTACATAATTTCAATCAAAGTCTAGAATTATTAGAAATTTAAAGTACATAATTTCATAATGACAAACAAATACCAAACTATTGAAATAGTGGGCGATAACAATTTGAAAATGCTTCATCGCTACCATCTCCTTCCTCTTCCTCCATTTTCTTAAGGATATTCTCTTTTTTCTTCGAAAATACATCTTCGATTTTGGGGTCATAACATCCGTATCCATTGCCATAATCCTTGAATTCTCCGCTTCAGCTCTCAATTTGTGGTCCTTCTCCTTAAAGGCGAGTTGTTTTTGGTATAAAGCTAGCTCGATGGCATCACTTTGTTTTTGCCCGGCGAGATGCATTCTTTGATTTTCCATCATGGTTTTCAAAACCTCATCTCTTACCTCATTTGAAGATGTCATGGCTCTTTTCCCCTTTCTTTTAGCTTCTTTGGCCGCCTTCACTCCGATTGGTCTAACCTGACTAGAGTACACTTCTTCTTCGTTGCTTTGTGGTGTTGCAATGACTTCATCATCCTCCATGTCGACGAGGGGAGGCATTGAGGTAAACGGAGGAGGAGTTGCGGAGTTGGAATATGAAGGAGGTGGTATACTAGGTTTGACGAGCCAAAAATTTGGATGGTTCTTCATTACTTCCCAATATTCAAACTTGGTAAACTCTTTCTTTTTTTGTGCCACGTACCATGATTGAGCTTTTCTTATCTAGGGAAAAAAATTATATGTCAAAATATATAATATCTAGGAAATGGAGATGTCAACATTGATTAAAATAAATGTAATAAATAATTTATGACAAAAATATTACCACTTACCTCATCCATTTTCTTAAGGATATTCTTTTTTTTCTTCGAGTTGGTGAATAAGAATTCCACCAACTCGATGTTCCAGCTCTAATCCGAGACAAAATCGAGTCCTACCAAGGTCTTTCATCTCAAATTCAGATTTCAAGTAGCCAACTATCTCATTGATAACATTAAAAGTCCCGATGATGTTCATATCATCTACATAGACAGCTATTATAGCAAATCCTGAACTTGTCCTTTTAATGAACATGCAAGGCATAAATAATCATTCTTGTATTCCTTCCCAATCAAGTAGTCACTAAGATGTGTGTATCGCATCATACCGGATTGTTTCAATCCATATAATGGACGTCTCAATCTGATTACATGAGCACTCTGTGGTTTAGAGTTACTTGATTTGGGCATAGAAATTCCATCCAAGATTTTTATGTATATCTCTGAATCGAGATCCCCATAGAGATATACAATAATCACATCCATAAGCTACATGTTTAGTTTCTCGGACACTACCAAACTAACCAGGTAGCGGAAGGTAATCATATCCATGACAAGAGACAACGTCTTCTCATAATTAATCTCAGGGCATTAAGAGAAACCATGCGCCACCAGTCTAGCTTTATAGCGCAAGACCTCATTCTTCTCATTACGCTTCCGAATAAAGACCCATTTATGTCCTACCGGCTTAACATTCAGTGGGCATAGCACTACCGGACCGAAAACCTGCTTTTTATTCAAAGAGTCTAGTTCAGCCTGGATTGCTTCCTTCCATTTCGGCCAATCTGCTCTTTTTTGGCAATCCACCACAGAGCGAGGTTCCACTTCATCGTCGTCTATAATCTCTTGAGCGATGGAATAAGTAAATACATCATCAACTAATATGGAAGATCTATCCATAAGAACGCGCACATCATTTATTCTAAGCGAGATTTCTATGTTCTCTGACATCATAAGAGGTTCAGAGGCGTCCCATATACATGCCAATTGTGATTCAAGGACATAACTGTAGTCAAAGACAATCTCATGTGACTGATTCACAATGTTGATGATGAATGGATTATTTTGTACCTCGATAGCCTACTTTTTAACTGGCGGCTCATCAGTGGATTTTCTTGGTCTACCCCTTTTCCTGGTGGGAGCCAAAGCCGACACAACACCTTCCACATGGGCAGGAGGAATGTTTCCTTGCCTAGTGTTGGTACTAACCAATCCTCTTTTCGAGATTTCCAACCTTGCAGGAACGTTTGCAACAAGTATATCTGATCTTATCACTTTAGCGATATTAATAAAGGAATCAGGCATAGAGTTTGCTACTTTATGAAGATCAAGTATTCTTTGCACTTGAATCTCACTTTGAGATGTGCGGGGATCATGATGAGACATTGTGGTATTAGACCACGTCCATTCCTGACGTTGAACCAGAATAGATACATTCTTTCCTCCCCCTAACATCGGGAAGTATGTCTTATCGAAGTGACAACCTGCAAATCTTGCAGTAAAGACATCTCCTTTCGAAGGTTCAAGATAGCGGACTATCGTTGGGGCTTCATAGCCAACATAAACGCATAATCTTCATTGAGGAACCATTTTGGTGCGTTGTGGAGGCACAATAAGCACATATACCGCACAACCAAAAATGCGTAGGTATGAAATGTTAGGCTCATATCCAGTTATCAATTGGTGCGCACTGAATGGTTAGTGTCCCACGGGTCAAAAATGAAGAAGCGTAGCTGCGTGTAACACTGCATAACCGCATGTGGATACTGGTAAATTTGTATGCATTACCAACGCGCGAGACACAATCTGTAACTGCTTGATGTGAGCCTCTGCTAAACTGTTCTGAGAATGAACATGAGGAATGAGATGTTCAACTTCAACCCCAACAGACATGCAGTAATCATCAAAGTATTTTAATGTAACCTCTCATGCGTTGTCCAATCTAATAGACCTGATTGGATGATCCGAGTGGTGCCTGAAGCTTAATATTTTGTGCCAGGAGTTTTGCAAAAGCAGCATTCCTTGTGGATATCAAAGCAACGTGTGACCATCGTTGATGCATCTACCAAAACCATGAAATATTTAAACGGTCTCTGGTTTGATAGGTCCACAAATATAACATTGAATTCTTTGTAAGAATGAAATATTTTCGGTGTTATCTACGACAAAAGAAGGACGATTCTGTAACTATGCTAAAGAGCAAGCTTTGGAAAATGAGTAATGTGCATCAGAGATTACAACATATGAATCTGGTGGGATAACGCACTGCGGCACAATGGTACTTAGCCGAGAATGTGTTGCACTCGTCTTGGAGACCGAGCCAGGGTTGAGAGGAGTAGTCTCATCCCTCCCCCCCCCCCAACAAAACCAATGGATTTAGGTATTCCCACATGCTTCTTCACTTTGAAGAATGGATGACCATGAGTATTTTTCAATATTTTGATCATCAAGTCACGACCTGGATGTCTTACCCGAAAGTGCCAAACCTTGTATGATTCTGAGTCACAAGAAATTGTGTAAGTCATGGCATTGGATTCAATGATCTGAACCATAGTTAGATCTAGACCACTATGAACAGCCGGAAACTTCTCCATAATGCACTTGCGACCGCATTCAACAGAGGTAATACACAATAATTCTTGTCCATTCTCACAATATAGTGAAAACCGTTGGAGCGAATATCCTTAAAACTTAGCAATGTTCAATTGGCCTTTGGCGCGTATAAGGCACCAGTGATAAACAATCGTGTACCATGAGGTAGCAAAAATTCTGCTGAACCATGCCTTTTAATAACCGGCATTGCACCTATCATGGTAGTCACTAAGGAGTTGTATGGAAAAAGATCCACAAACAATTGCATGTTCCGAAGAATTGTGTGGGTAGTACTACTATCTGCAAGACACTCAATCTCACCTTGAGACATCTACAAAAGCAATGTAAATAAATGAGTCTTTAAAAAGTCTAGGCGAACACTTTAAGTAAACACTTAAAGATTTAAATAGGGATGTGACCCTTATTGAGTGCTGATATGACATGATAGAAACCGATATAAAAACACATCAAAAACACCAAAATCAGGTAGCACCTTCGATGGATCGAAAAACTTCAGATACCAAACCAGAGGGATGTCTTCGATGGATCGAAGAAAAAATCGTCGATAGATCAAAGAAACCCAAAATAAACTTGATTTTCCGATACTAATTTTCGATGGGTCGAAGAAATGGTCTTCGATGGATCAAAAAATATCCATAAACCAAACCAGAGGGATGGCTTTGATGGATTGAAGAAAAACCCTCAATGGATCGAAGAAAACCGAAATAAAACTTGATTTTCTGATACTGATTTTCGATGGGTCTAAGAAAATCCTCGATGGATCAAATATGACAGTTTTAAGGACCCAAGGATGAGCTTCGAAGGATCGAAGCACAGATTTTTGATGGCTTGAAAATATCAGAAACCAAACCCGAGAGCATTCTTCGATGGATCGAAAAACAAGTCTTCGAGGGATCGAAGGCTTCCCGAGATTAAAACAACTTCCTCTCCTTTATGTCTCATTTTTGTCTGTATCGCTGCGTCATATTGTCATATGTTCATGTAAACATCGAACCATACTCCTAATTGCTATAAAATAACATTTTCAACACTTTCATATACCAAAAAATAGGGAAAATTTTATTACTCCGTAAAAAATTAAAGATTACATCATAGATGTTCTTATTCAATAATCAAATCAAAATCAAGACAATAGTCTAAGAAAAATGGTGTTTAAACAAGCAAAAAACAAACCAAATACTTGAACTTACTACAGAGATAATGCCTTTTACATAGGCTATTCAAAATCAGGAGAAATAATGGTCGTTTCCTTGTCCTTTATAATCACGAGATTGGTATCCGCGTCCATCTTAAAATCTCTAGCAAAGTTAGACTCTTGAGCCAAGTATTGTCTGTGCCTTTTGTAGATGTTTTAGATTTCTTTGCTAGCACGGCTGTGCATATGCTTTGTTGAACCGCACCAATAGCAGGTGGATTTTCCAAAATTGGAATGCCTTTGCCCATCATTGCCCGAACCACATTGGTTCTTGTGAGAGGTTGCATTCTAATCTCTATGCCAAGTCAGATTTTAGTTGCAGCCTCAGGCATGCCCACACCATCCTCTCTCGGCACGTGGATCTTGTCCTTTATGATTGTAAGGTTCCGAATGATTGTTCTTTTTGTCCTTACAGGCCTTTCCTCCAGTTTGATAGCTCTCTGGCTTTTTTGAACCAGTCGGTCTAGCATTATTGTTGAGGATGATCTCATGATGCCTTTGTTTTTTAGCTAGGCTATTGATGAGATCACTGAAGATAACAATCCTCCCCTGTTCGTACTCGATTCGATACTGATCAGCATAAGGGCTCATAGAGATAGGGAAAGTAGTCAGAGCCTTTTCAATCATGTCTTTCTTTGACTTGTCCACCTTACAGAAGCTCAAATTAGACTGCAAATCAAAAGTCGCTTGATTAAAATCTCGGATCTTTGAAAAATTCAGAAGCCTAAGGGCTTCCCATTTTGCAATCAACTCAGGAAGTTGTATATCATGCACATTGTCAAACTGTAGCTTGAAAGCATCCCACAAGATTAGGGGAAGAATTTTCTTTAGATACTGCTTCTTTAGAGTTGAATGAATATGATGCCTCAAAAATATGAGAGCTTGAGCTTTCGATTCTAGTGATGGTGAATCACGTTTAGCCCAACGGGTTGAATGGTGTTGCTTAGTCTCTTACCGATGAATGTGTTAACCACATCGGAGACCCATCGATGGTATTCTTTTCCTTAAAGATCAAGGATGTCGAACTCTGGCCTAACCGGCTCAATTACGCTCACCTACAAAGTACAAAGAGTTTTTATTAGTATTGATCGAAAAAGAAACTGTGATTAACCATTTCATGGGATCGATTTCCCTTACTTTTTTTTCTTTTCTAAACTGTGACTCCCCCAGGACCGTCACTTATATTCTATAGATACAAGCCCATAGGAGCGAGGGTATAGATAATAATCACAAGAAATATCACAATCCTAAATCTAGGGTTTTGCAGAAAGTAAGTTTTAATCCTAGATCTAAATATTGATGGTTCAGAAAATTTACCTCGATTGGTGTTATGTTCGGTATAACTGTGAAAGGACCCGACTCCGATTTAGTTGCCTAAACCGAAATCAAACCCTTTCGAAAACATGACCTTAAAAAAAATTTGCCAGAGTTTACTTTGAAATACGTGAGCCAAAATTAGAACCTGCAATGAGAATCACACTTCGAATATTTCACAAAAGCCAAACCGTGGGGCTCCGATCCCTATCCGGATTTCTCAACATTCATATATATAATAAACCACAAGGTTTACAAGAAATCCAGAAAAAATTCAGGTGTAAACTCAACTGAAAACACAACATAAGTATTCAGAGCGACTCATATGTACATCATATACAACCAGTAGATCGAACAGAAGTGTGACTGGAACTCTATGCCTCCACTGTCAATGTGCAACCCCAGAACTTAAACTGCAAACTAGGCAAAGGAAACCGAAAAGCCCAGGGGAAGGCAAATAAAATCTTTAGAGTGAGTGGACGAAAATAATAATACACTTTTCACCAATATAAACATGAAATCATGATGCGAGGATACCGTATAAAATGTGGAGGCCGTAACTTGAGTACATTTTCCTCAAAGTTACAATCATGCTCAACCAGGTAAGGAGCTTGTCATAACCTTCCTGGGAGCCATATAATCACGGGTCAGGCGTTTGTCATACCCCTCCCCCCCCCGGAGCATCTCGGGGATCAGCCGAGAAGCCATTACATCGATGCGTCCATAAATCCATACACCATGTAAAACAAATCAAACATGTGCCTCCAAGTAAAAATACATAACTGTAAATGTATAATCATAATTGCATACTCGTAAAATACATAACATAAAATGCATAATCAAGACTCGCAAATCGACAGTAAAAATCAAAGTGTCCACTCACAGTATGAGGCTAACTCTGAGGTCCGACGGAAGATCCCTCGTCAAACACTCGATCACGATCACCTAAATAACATAGATATGATCAATACATATAGAATAACAACATACGGAGCTAATACGTCAAGAATCCCGCGTTCTCGAAAGACGTATCGCTCGAAATATCGACGAGGATAGTGAAATTACCAAATTACACCCAAATAACACTCGTCCCAACTTAACACACACAAATCAACTCAAAAACCTCACGACTACGACCGGGGCACGATTACGAGCAAAACGGTATAAAAATCTCTGAAAACCCAAAAGTCAACCCCTCGCCAGAGCTTCACCGTTGACCGCCGCCGCCGCGGACGATGACCAACTCCGGCGACCCTTACCTTAAAAAATTCCTCTCCTCAAGCCCAATGCTTTTCTCTTCTAGCTCCAAGGTCAAAATACACCACACCGGCCGGAATACCCCACGAAAAACTCACCTGATTTCCTCTCCGGTCACCACCACGGACCACCTCAAACCATCTCCTTATCCCAAATTAACCACCCAGAAATCTTCAATGGGTTAAGGGGAACCAAACCCACCAACCCGACACCAAACCTCGCCGGAAACCACAACCCGATTCCGGCGAAATCCATGAATTTCAAAAAGCTCAAACTCTCTCAAAACTCAACCAATTCTCACAAATAAATACATGAAACAATAGAAAATCAAGAAAGCTTTCAAACGATACCAAGAACACGGCCGGAGGTGGCTAGAATCGCCGGGTCCGACGGCGGCAAGAAAACGGGTCGGTGGAGCTCCGGTCAACCCGAGTCAACTCGATCCAATTCGGTCAAACTCGGTCCAAATGTGTGATTTTCCGATTTTTATGACTATTCAATATTTATACATCGCGAACCGACCAAAACCACGACTCGGATAACTCCAACATAATCGGATAAGTACGACTAACTCAACGAAAATTTCAAATATTCATTTCATATTCTCCGATTATCCAAAAAATCCTCTGAAACCTCCTACAAGCTCGAAATCAAACCCTCTACAATTTCTGCGAAGGAACTCAAACCAAATTATTGTCCGATAATTTAGTCGTGAACAAACCCACGAGTACAATTAATTCACAATAATCACGGCTCAGACCAATACGTACACATTCCACGGTTCGGGTCGTTACAGACCGGTACAAAATTTGGATGACGTTGAGGAAGAGCTCGTCTGTAGCGGTTCTTTGGAAGTCGAGAAATCTTGACGAAGGAGGAAGATTGTTGGAAACAAGGAGTGAATTGATGGTGATGATCGGCGGTGGCGGTGGAGTATATAGGGTATTTTTTTCTTATCTTTGGTGATAGTGGGCTATTAACTCAGAACTGTTTGATATCGTGTTTGAGGATGAATAAAATGATAGACTAAAAACTATAAAATCTTTCATTGATAGAATGCCTTAAATATAGGCTGATACAATATATTACAATAAATGTCCCGATATAACAGGGATTCTATATTTCTCTATCTAATCTAATCTATAACTAATTAAGACAAGACACATACTAGAAGATGCGGAGAATAAATCTCCTTAAACAGAAAAGAATTTTGGAAGAATTAAATGATTTTATTCATCACAATTTTTTTTAACTCATATAACTATACGAGAGATGTATGATCTATGCAATTTAGGCATATTAATTAATGTACTTTATCTACATTTTTACTTTGTTAATTACTTAGTACTATTTTTTTTCACTTATTTTATTATTTTTAGGTTTTTATCAAAAGATACGGAGTAAAGGAGTCTACAAGCATGAAAAACGCAATAAAAATGGAGAAGAAGAAATTGGTTCAAAAATTCCAAAGGAAGAAAGAATAACAATTGAAGAGAAAAAGAAGTCATTTGTTGACTAGGAAAATATTTCCTATGTTGACTAGGAAAATGAATCTTCCAGAAGAACCTTGGAAGAAGAACAAATTAAGATTGACCAAATTAATTAGAAGATCATTTGAAAAATTCAAACTTGAAGACCAAGTCAGCCAATTCGTGGAGCACAAGTTATGGCAAGAAAAAGATTCCTAATGTTGTAGGAGAAGGAAATCATGAAGAATAAAGAAAGAAGAATCTGCATGTGCAAGTCACCCAATTTCGAATGACGACTGGGAATATCTCAAGAAAAGTTAGATGGAAATCGACCTATGGTTGGAAATATTTTAGAGTCTTCTTTCTAACGAGCCAAAGGTCTACAACTCCGGAAAAGTGAAATTCTTTGCAGACTGCCAGACTTACTCGGGTGGAGTACGTAGGAAAACCTTGTTTTGTGAGAAAAACTACTTTGTAATGACTATAAATAGAATAGGCACGTCCCAAATCTCGATCATCACTTATTCTACAACCTAAGCTCTGCCAAATATTTCTCTCCTTCCCACAAATCAAGCCTTCATCCTCAAGAGTGTCGACTATACCATCACACCGCTGCATCTTCATCACCATCGACGTATAGGGGATCCCGAGCGCCTACCACCAAAGATGTCTAGTTCTCTTGAGTATCCATAGGAGATCCTGAAGATATAAAAGTGTAACCATGATTTCTTTACTCCGTAGTATTTCTTTATTTTTGAAACTTATTTTTATGTGTTAGATGATTTTGTTTTGGTTTTATTACATATATAGATTTCAAAAACTTTTCATGTGTTCCTTATTCTAGATTTTGATATGCATATGTTTAATTGGTTCTTAATGTTTTGATTTTAGATATAGGAGATCCTGAGTTTAGGTCAAAAGGTGTATAGGGATCCCGAGCACAAAATATGAATTATTCATGTTGAAATTTAGGATTATGGGATTTTGTTAAGTGTTGATATTTTCATGTGTTAATAAATGAGATAGGTAAAGGAATATGTTGACCACTTGTATATAGTAATTAGGTTTATTTTTGTCATAACATGAATTAAAGTCTTTAGGGGTCTTTTGTGTATCGTTTGTCTATGAGTTTATGTATGTCAGAGTCCTAGGAATTTTTGTTTGTGTTTATGACGTTTTATGTAGTAATTTAGATAGAAAATTTAGTTAATTAAAATCAACTTTTACTTCCCGTGTTTTATATACACAATTATTGCATGCACCCATTTAATCCCCAGTTCAAAATGATACACTACTTATCAATGCTATATCTACACAAAAAGAATTTTAAATTGTATATGAGTGAATTATGTGTTAAGTATTTACTTTGTGTTAATATTTGATGCATGTTTTATGCGTATCAATCTACTAAAGAGAAAGATATCTACAATATCTTACTGTATTTACAAAGAATTAATCTATACTAGAAACTGTACACACTCTATAAGTATGTGAAAAATATGGAACAATTTTTATCTATACTATACAACTGTTTTCAGTATTCTTTTTTAAATAAAACTGTTTCGGTAGTTATCTTTAAAAAAAAGACTGTATTTCTATAGATGAAAACTGATTTTACGATAAAAACTGTTTTGTGGCAATTTAACCAGTTCTGTTAAAAGGAAAACTGTTTTTGGTAGTTAGCTTTTTTGTTCGACAGGGCTGAAAACTGTTGTAGTTTTCTTTAGATAATAGTCTTTTTATTTTTATATTTTGGCTTAATTTTGTTATTACCAAAATGTCCTCTAATTATTATTCAAGGCTTAAGTTTTAAGGTAAAAAAAATCAGTTATTGTTGACAATGAGAATTTCCTTAATAAATAGTATAGATACAAAAGAACTATATACAATAGAATCTTATACACTTTGTTTGACACTCTTTTAGTAAGTGCATTAGCCAATTATTCTTAGAAGTCACAAAAAGGAAACCTGATCATTTCTTATCTAGATTTTCATGTATGAAATGTCAATCAACCTTCACATGTTTGGTCTTCTCATGATGAAACGCGTTATGAGTAATTTAATGGAAAACTTACCCAAATGGTCACCCAACTATGTCAAGATAGACACTTTAGTAACTATCGTTTGACATATATCAAAATCGTCACTCAAGTTTGATCTCCGTGTATCAAAATGGTCACTCCGTCATTTAGGACGTTAAAAAAGTCATGTGACATATATGTGTCAAATTTTACGAGTATTTTTGGTCATTTTTCTCTTTCTCTCCACACCAAGATTTTTGTAAAAAATTTCACGTGGCATCACTGGATTGGACAAAATAGTCAAAGTCAACAGGTGCACAATAAACTTAAGGCACCTAATCATATCCTCATCTTGGCCAGATTCCTCAGCCACTTTCGTGATCGGATACTCCATTCATCGATTTCAACTCCTTCGTTGACCTTCATCCTCTTGTTCTTCTTTGACTTGGACACTCGGAGACGGAGGTGAAAGTGATGACGAAGACAAGGACAAGATCCTCAATCTCGACTCCACAGCGAGTTCTCCACCAAGGCTCGACATCATCGCCCGCCCGCTCTCATCCCACTGCGAGTTCTCCTAAACCCACTGCGAGTTCTCTGCCGACGTGAAGAAGGAGATGGCCTCTCAACTTCCAATGTTGGAGGCTGCTCTGCTTCAGCCTTCCACTGTCACGGCTGGTCTCTCCACCTTTCTAGGGCTCAGTAGCTTGTCTTTGCTGTCTCCAGCACTCGTTATCAAACCTCCCACCTCCTTGACGAACACCGGGTCTAGAGTGGCTTGAGAGCCCCCGACGAGGGAGTCACATCGGATAAGATTGATCTCCAGCACATACCTAGATTTTCCAACTGCAATTGGATAACTCAGACGATGCAACTAACTAACTTAAGTCACGTCTAATTAGTGCAAACACGACATAATTAATGAATAAGGTTTTTTGATATTTATTTTTGCAAGTGGGGATAAAGAGACAAAAATAACCCTGAAAAAAACAGAATATCCTTTTTTTAACATCCGTTTGAGAACAATTGACTAAATTGATAGTCAAATGTTAAGTTGAGTGACCATTTTGATATATGTCAAACGATAGTTACTAAAGTATCTATCTTGACATTGTTGGATGACCATTTGGGCAGTTTTTCCTAATTTAATTGTTGCAGTGTTGTCACAATGTAAGTTCATTTGTTTTGGATGTTTGAAACATAACTCCTTCAATACATTCTATATCCAAAGTATTTCACACACTCCATGAGTTATACCACAGTATTCAACTTCAGTACTAGAGCGTGTAACCACTTTATACTTCTTACTTAGCCAAATCATAAGGATACCTCTGATAAATGTAAAGTACCCAGAAGTAGACATAATGACCTTCTGCTTCTTACTTAGTCCTTACACCAGTTGCTAGTAAAAATTTGGGCAACCCCCAACGCGATGACCAAAGTTAGTTGTGTTGAATTAAAACTTTATTTGTTAAACAAAATGTATCTTATTTGACATTTTTATCATTGAAGTTTCGAAACCACCATTTTAATCACTCAAGTTATGTTCAGTCTATCACTTTGATAACTCTGTCATTTTCAGACGTTAAAAACAAACATGTGCAAATCACATGTTATTTTTGAGAGGGAATCACATGTTATTTGATGAAGGATAATTTTGTAAAGTCGATAACCACCAAGTTCAAATTGAGTGACTTAGTTACCCTTCTATTCTTGTTGTCGGAGTCATTTCTCTCGAACATTTCATATAGGCAACCAGAGCATAGATATTCAAGATGTTGTAGCACTATTGCTCGAGTATTTTTGTGATTCACGGGGAAAATGAAGTCTGGTTGCTATCAATATTGGGATGAACCAGCTTTTATACAAGGAAGTATAATTTGGAGAGAAAAAAATGATTTTGTAGGGTATTTTGTTTTGCGTTAGGCGAGCGATGGAGTTTAGCCGATAGAGAGGAGAAATGACAACAAAATATAATCTAAAATATAATCTAGTCCATAATACTTTTAATACTTAACAATGTATACTAAATATTACTAAAAATGATAGATATGAGTCCAAAACTTTAACAATGAAAATGTCAAATTGTGTAAGGGAATAATATTCTTGGTATCTCGGTGTGTACCTTATCCTAATTAGAGTAGCAGTCGATATTCTCTCAATCCCTGATTTATGGGGATATGGATTTGAAACAAATTATAATGCCTACATAAGATCATCTATCAATAAATAAAATACAGTTTTAGATCTATTAATTGTGTATCTATATTTCTCCTTCAACACGTTATCAACAACTCTTGAGTTGATAGCCAACCCAAATACTAAAAGAAAAATACCCTAACCCTTAAACAAAAACAGCCTCCATCACCGGCCTCCCCACCTTGGCAAAGACTTAATCACCGCCGCCAGAGGACCTCACCATTGCTGAAATTCGTCTACCACCACCGGAGTTTGTGGAGCTTTTTGTTTTAAACATTTACTACAAAGTTTTCATTCCGCGCATAATACTCTCAAGGTAAATTTTAAAAGTTATTCGATTTAGAATTAAGTTGCAAAACTTAATTACCGCAACACCCTAGATCTAGGTCTAGATTTAGGTTTAAATACTGTGAATTTTATATATGCATCTAGTCCCTATGGATTATTGCAGGTATGAGTGAGACAGGATTAAATCCTCCTCCTTAAAGTTTAAACAATAGTGACAGTTCTGGGGGAGTCACGGTATACACACTACCACATTTGCCATCATTATCGGCGAGATCACTGGAGACAAGGCCGGCGACCGGAATTTCGCCGGAAATGTGTGGGTCGACATTGCCGGCGACGGTTGGAGTCGCCGGTAATGTTTTGAAACATTACCGGCGATTTTCCGGCGTAAAGTCGCCAGTAATGTCTTCATTTCCGGTGACTTACTCCGTCGCCGGCAATGTCTCTTATATTAGACGCAGATTGCAGCAGCTCGATCATTCATTCATTTTGATCAAAAAAAATCCAGAGAAATCGAAAGAAGGAAAACGTACGCTCTGAAATCGATCCTTCGGTATATTGTCAAAATTAAAGCGCGCGTCGAAAACTCGATCACTCGGGAAGCTATATATATATGTAAGTGTATATATACGTATATGTGTATGTATATATATATGTGTGTGTTGATCAAATCCAATTCGTGAGATATATATGAAATGTTGTTGATGTCACCGAAATGAGAAAACTGCTTGTATTTAATCTTATCTTGTGTCTGAATCAACAACTGGTATTATCGTAGTGTTATCGGAGCCAGGCTTAACAGAGCCTCCTACCTAGTCAAATACGTTTTGAATTGAAAAAAGAAGAATACCATCATCGAGTACTGAATCGAATTCAGAGATTAGATCGATATATATATATATATATATGCATGCATGTGTTGATTTAATTAGAGTTGAATTGAGATATCGCGTCGATTATTAGTAGTGAATGTGTGTATATATATAATTAATACGTAAAATTGTTAGAATTTTCAGGATGGACAAGAGTTGGATGAGCCTCGAAAGATGGGATGTCAGATATCACCAGGGAATTAGGAGTTTTGTGGATTTTGTGAAGGCTAATTGTGGAGACACTATACTTCATTATTGCCCGTGTAAAGAATGTAAGTGTTTCAGCGATTGATTTCGTTTTCCCATTGATAAAGTCCAGAGGCACCTGAGTAAATACGGGTTTTGGGATAAGTACACTTGTTGGATTTATCACGGTGAAACATCGTTAGCGGGTCCGTATGATCATGGACAATTTGGTGAGAGGGCCAGTCCACGCTATGATCATGGAGATTTTGCTGAGAGGGGCAGTTCATCCTATGATCCAACAACGATGTTAATCAATGATATGTTTCCTCATGAGAGCGGTGTATTTGCTGATGAAGCACCAAATGTCCCTCCCGTCGTTGAGGGTTTCCCCCATATCGAGCCAGTCGAGCCATTACCTGGAGCTCATGTCAACACAAGCGGTATGGACAAGTACAACAACCTGATTGCATTGCAACAGATTCCGTTGTACGACGGTTGTAGTAAGACTGTTCTTGAAAGTGTGATGGGAGTGATGCAGCTCAAAATGGAGAACAAAATGTCTGTCAAAGCTGTTGATTCTTGGTTGAAGTGGACTGCTTCGCTACTGCCACCCGGTCATCGTCTTCCTACCACTCATCATAAGGTGCGACATATCCTGAAAGATCTTGGACTTTCCTACATCAAAATCCATGCATGCAGATATGATTGTATTCTCTTCTGGGGAAAAGATCTCGAAGACCTTGAAGCGTGCCTGGTATGTTTTACAGAAAGGTATAAGTTGACTCCTGCAGGCAACAAGAAAGCTGTGAAGATACTTCGATATTTCCCGCTTATTGATAGGCTGGAGCGGTTGTTCATGTGTGCTTTCACGGCCGAGGCAATGAGATGGTGGGCTGAGAGGAACTTGCCTGACGATGACACCCTTATACACCCTTCCGACGGAGAGGCTTGGAAGCACATGGTTAGGGAGTTTGATCATTTTGCAGCAGAGGTCCGAAATGTTTGGCTAGGGGTCTCATCTGACGGATTCAACCCTTTTGGCAACATGAGTCTTCAGTACAGTATATGGCCAGTTATTTTGGTATCGTACAACCTTCCACCATGGATGTGCATGAAGAAGGAATACAATATGCTGACTCTGTTAATTCCGGGCCCGGGTTATCCAGGAAAGTGTCTCGATGTATATTTGAGGCCTTTGATTGAGGAGCTTAAGTACCTGAGTGAGTGTGGCCACCCCACTTACGATAGGTTCAAAAAGGAGATGTTTCAGATGCATGCCATGCTTGTTGGCACCATCAGTGATTTTCCTGCCCGCGGTATGTTGTCGGGCAACGTTACCAGGGGTTACAGGGCTTGTTCAGAGTGCATGACGGTTGATTGTTGCAGTCCTCATTGCAGTAAAATTGTTCAGATGCGTCACCGTTGTTGGTTTCCATATGATCACCCATTTAGGCAGGATCCAGACGCGTTTGATGGGACTGTGGAAACAGGTGTGGCACCCAGGCGATGGACAGGGGAAGAAATTTTGGAAGTGTTGAATGAATATGATTTTGGCCAACTGAGCAATCATCCTGACATAGTCGCGTCAATTCCAGACAAGCCCGAAAGGTATAAGTTTTGGACACACAAGAGCATATTCTGGGAACTCTCATACTGGCCCAGGTTGCCTATCAGACACTACCTAGATGTCATGCACATAGAGAAGAATGTGTGTGAAAGTGTTGTGGGCACAGTTCTTAACTTGGAGGGGAAAACAAAAGACATCCCTAAGGTACGCATTGATCTGAAAGCAATGGGTCTGCGGAAACATTTGTGGTTAAGAGATGGTAAGAGAAAAATGCCGCAAGCTCCTTACACCGTAAAGCCAAAGCATAAGCATGAAATTTTTCGGTGGCTGAGTAATGTCAGGTATATATTCTTATGGCTACGCAGGAATTTGGCCTTAAATTTTTACCGGATTATGGTTATATGCGAGAAATATAATTGTTGCCTATGGATATATATATATGCAGGTATCCTTATGGCTATGCAGAAAATATAAGCAGGTGTGTTAACTTCCGGGACAATAAGATGTACGGATTAAAGAGTCATGACTGCCATGTACTGCTTCAACGCCTTTTCCCTATTTTCATTCGAGGGTACCTGCCCAAAGAGGTGGTGGAGCCGTTGGTGGCCTTGTCAAGATTCTTTCAGAAGTTATGCACCAGGGAAGTTAAAAAATCAGACCTCAGGCAGATGCAAGATGACATCATTTTTATCATGTGCAAGCTTGAGAGGATATTTCCCCCAAATTTTTTCGACATCATGCCTCACCTGATGATCCATCTTCCCGAACAATTGTTGCTTACCGGTCCCGTATACTACACTTGGATGTATCCCATGGAAAGGTACAAATGATTCATACATTTGGTTTGCCTATGTTTTTATATGTAAATTCTTATTTTTTAAGTAAGTTAACATGCACTTGTTAACTTGTAGACAATTGGGAGCCTACAAGGACTATGTGAAGAATAAATATGCACCTGAAGGGTGTATCGCTGAAGCATATGTTGCGCACGAGTGTGTAACGTACACCAAAGTGTACTTGGGAGCGCTTAAGGACCCCCAACAACAGATGCCGATAGATGAACCCCAGTTCAACCTTTCTATCATCTCCAGTGACGTGGTAGTACAGGGAAGCTTGCCAAAGTCGTACAAGTTGGATGGAAATGAGGTAGCCATTGCCCACTGGTCGGTACTGATTAACTGTCAAGAAGTACAATATTGGAAAAACTTTCATCTTCACTGCCCTGCTATTGCCGGAAATGTTGATTACCACAACAGGACGTTTGCAAACTACTTTGGTCAATGGGTAAGGGTATATGTGTATATGTCTATTTTTATGTATGTACGTGGTTTTGTGGTTTCAAGATGACATAATTTCTTGTGTACGTATTACTGGACGTTTTCAGATGAACCATGTAGCAGATGATGGTTGCCCAGAGTGGTCAAACGAATTGAGGGTCCTGGCGATGAAACCGATAGCTTCAAAAGTTTACTCGATGTGTCAGGTCAATGGCGTGAAATTTATATGTGAAAATCGAGACGACCGACTGAAAACACAGAATTATGGGGTGATGGTCCATGGTGGGCAGGATGACGTTGACTATTACGGTGTCCTTCATTCAATTGTTGAACTAATTTATGGGAACCGCATGAAAGTGCACTTGTTCAAGTGTAGATGGTTTGATACTAGCCCGGAGAACACAAGAACCGATCAGTACGGAACATTTTCGGTGAATACTGCTACTAGCTGGTATGAAGATGACCCTTTCGTTCCTGCCTCATCAGTAAAACAAGTGTTTTACCTTGACGATCTTCTTAACAAAGTCTCGTGGAAGGTGGTTAACCATGTTGCTCATAGAAACATATACAGTGCTGCCACACTTGGTGAGACCGCAGATGATGAGGAAGTTACTGCATACCAAGAGCCGAACGCTTTTGACATTCCGGAATCATCTACGATTCACCTTAATAATGTGAGATCTGGGAGTGTGGTTCGAATTACTGGAGCAGAACTTGTCGATGTTAATCCATATGAAGTTGACGCTAATTCAGATGACGAGGAGCGGCACATATTGCCAGAGGTTACCTATGAAACCGAGTCAGACTCAAGTGATGAAGATGATTACGATTATCATCCTTTGTACGTTGGAAATTGTAGTCGGAAATTGTAGTCGGAAATTGTAGTCGGAAATCGTGTAGGAACGTTGTCGGAAATTGTAGTCGGAAAATGTAGTCGGAAATTGTAGTCGGAATTTGTACGTAGTCGAATATCGTGTTGGAAATCGTGGTCGGAAATTGTCAAAAGAAATTGTAGTCGGAAATTGTGTTGGAAATCGTAGTCAGAAATTGTAGTTATATATGGTAGGAAATGTTGTCGGAAATTATTTAGTCGGAAATAGGTCGATCGGATAATTTTCGAGAAATAATGACATTACCAACGAGTTGATAAGCAACTCGTTGGTAATGACATTACCCACGACGTACGTCGTTGGTAATGTCATTACCAACGAGTTACCATGTAACTCGCCAGCAATGGTGGCGGTATTTCCAGACCATGCAGCTCGAGCTGCTCCCCATTTCTTCCTCTCCCTCTTCCCTCTCAAACCCTAAAACCTCTCAAAATTCAAAACCTCTCAAACCCTAAAACCCCTCTCTCTTCATCTCAACCCTCTCCTCAATCCTCTCTTCCTCTCTCCCCTCTCTTCCTCTCCTCCCCTCTCTCCTCCCCTCTCCTCCCCTCTCTCCTCCTCCCCTCCTCCTCTTCCTCCTCCCCTCACCTCCGTCGCCGGACAACAGTTGGGTCGAGCTCCACCATGGTAGGTAATAGCTCACTCTCTCTCCCTCTCTCTCTCCCTCTCTCTCTCCTTCAACATTTTATTTTTATGCATTTTGATTAATAAATTTTTGATAATTGTGGGATGTATGTATGCATGTGGAAAATATTTGTAAAATGTAATTAAGGTATGTTTGAAAATTGTGGGAAATTAATGTGGATAATTGTGGGGTGAAGGAGAAATATATGTGATGTATATATGTGAAAAATTAATTAATTTATATGGAATGTATATATATATATACGTATGTAACCGAAAAATGTGGAATATTAATTAGCTAGGGTGATTTGGATTAATATGTGATGTATATATATATATATGTGTGTGAAAATTAGGTGAAATTAAGATGCATGATCGATGTATACAAAGTGTATATGTGATGTATATATATGTGAAAAGTTTAAAGCCGGAAATGATGTATGTATATATGTTAAGTTAGGTGATATAGTTGTTAATTTAACGTATAATAGGTGAAAAATCGGCTTCGGAATTTAATGTGTTTGGATTAAGGTGATATAGTTGTTAATTTAACGTATAAATTAAGGTGTTAAATCGGAATCGGAACAGTTTGGAACCACAACGGTTTTAAACCGGAACTGTTTGTAACCGGAACCGTTTGTAACATAACGGTTCCAGTTCCAAACGGTTCCAGGTACAAACGGTTCCGGTTCCAAACCGTTCCGGTTCCGATTTGTTATAGAACCGAAACGGTTTGGAACCGGAACCGTTTGGAACCGGAACCGTTATGTTACAAACGGTTCCGGTTATAAACAATTCCGGTTTCAAACAGTTCCGGTTCCAAACCGTTCCGGTTCCGATTTGTTATAGAACCGAAACGGTTTAGAACCGGAACCGTTTTGAACCGGAACTGTTTGTAACCGGAACTGTTTGTAACCGGAACCGTTATGTTACAAACGGTTCCGGTTACAAACATTTCCGGTTCCAAACGGTTCCGGTTCCAAACCGTTCCGGTTCCGATTTGTTATAGAACCGAATCCATGACTATTACGGTCTCCAGGAGGTTTTACGGCTAATTGGCTTCGGAGAGGTTCCCGAAATAGTGGAGGGAACAATAGTCAAGCTTCCTCCTCGCCCGCAGTTAGTAACACGCCCTGTGGGCCAATGATGACTGCTCGCACGAGAGCCTTGCTAGAGGCGCGAGTTCAGGAGGAAGCTGCACGATCAAGAGCCGTGCAACCGGAAGTCGAGGCTCGAGCCTCAGTCTCTAGACGCTCAATCAGCAGACGCCCCTCCGGTGGCAGAGCCTCAGACGAGCGATAGTCAACGGGGGCATCAGAAACTCCCTCAATCCGAATGCCCCATATTCGCCCGGTGCCTACTCCTGTTTCACGGGAATCATCTGAGACACATGGTGGTGCTGGCGCCTCATCGTCCAGGCCTCGTCTATCTCCGCCGTCCGGTCTCTTCCTACCCGACGAGATTCCTGTGATCCCTGAATTCGATGATAGGGGGATGCCTGTTTATGTTGAAGGACGGCCGGAGTTCCTGACCGTGGAGGAAGCGTATAACTTCCTCCCGTTCGACCCCGTGTATCTTTGGAGTGTGAGGTGCACCAACCAACAAACGGACGATGCAGGTAAATTTTATTTAACATCAGATTGATTACTTAATTATTACTTATGACTTGCGATAGGTTCAATTAATGATATCAATTTGTTGACATTGTATTATTAGGCAATTTCGTTAATGGGACTGGAAAACGGAAAGGGGCTAGAGGCACCTTCACCGGGAAGAGACTTGAGCAGGCCACCGGCGGAAGGAAAACGCCCATAAGGGCCAATGAGGATGGCGAGGTGATCGAGGCATTCGACACCACGCACAAATATCTCAGCATGGCCGGTGCGATCGTTCGGGACAAGGTCCCAATGCTTTGGCCAGATTGGGAATCTGTGCCTATCTACGTGAAGATGCAAGTGCATAATGCACTCAGTGTGAGTAAAATCTACATTTATTAATTAAGTCCGAATAAATATATAATTTTACCTTTTATATATTCATATTGCAGGTGTGGTTTGACGTGGATGAAGTTCTTATTCACACGTGGGTAGAGCGTCAACTACATATGAGGTGATGTGCTTCGACTTATTTGAATATATATCGAGTTAGATTTTTGTTTATCAAGTGTTTTAATATCTCTAACTTTTTTTCCTTGTTTTAATATAGGTATAAAGAGTGGAAGAACGAGCTTTCTTCCCATTACACTGTATACAAGGAGCTAGGCCGAGGTTCTACCCCTAGCGAATTCCGGTTTAGGGAGTACGAGTGGCAGTGGCTGATAGCCCACTTCGAGCACCCCAAAGCTCAGGTATGCATCCTGAATATATCTTACCAGCCAAATGTATCGTATCAAATTGAAATAGTTAGTTACTAATTTTTTTCCATATGTTTATCAAACAAGGCGATTTCGAAGACGAACCAGGCGAATAGATTGAAAAACACCAGGGCCCATCATGCAGGTTTACTCAACTACATGGGTTGGTCGACTAAGGCGCAGCAACAACAAAAAGTGAACCCCTTGGTGTATATTCATCAGAAGTTCTATCCGCAGTGCCCTGACGAAGCGGTAAGTCTTTCGCCTCTCCATGTGTTAATAAAACTATTTTTTGATATTAATTTATTTTGTATCCTTAGTACGTTATTCATTTTCGCTTTTCAATTAGGCGAGAGTGGAGGAGGCGGCCGCAGAAGTGACCATGAATATAGCTCGGACTAACCATCATGACTGCTCCGAGGAAGAAGTCACCCAGTATGCCTCTCAGATCGATCCGCTTGATCGCCCTATAGCGGCTCAGATCATGGCAAAAGCGTGCGAGACTGGGAAGAATACCTACTACTGTAGGGGAATGGGCTCGGCGGGCGAAGGAGTATTGAAGAACACTTCAGAATACTCTACCGGGTCAAGAAGTTCAGCTTCTTGTCGTAACCTCGCAGCGGAGCTTCAGAGGACGCAGAGAGAGTTGGAGGAGCAAAAGAGGCAGATGGCCGAGTACCAAAACATGGTCCAGCAGCAGACACAGATGTAGGCTCAGATGTACACATGGATGCGGACGATGTACGAGGCTCAGACTACCGGACAACCGTTCCCCACACCTCCCTCGGTCCCTCCGTTCCCTAGCTATCCACCACCACCACCGCACCAGTCAACGCCAGAGTAAGACCAAGGTAGCCACCGGAATTCAAATGAGTACATGGATTACTTTGACCCTGACCCGCAAGTTCCTGGACCCTGACCTGTAGTTGTAGTTAATTTTCGTATCGTCGTTGCTATTTGTACTGTACGTTGGACATTTATGTGTACTGTTGAACTTGTATGATTGTACGGTTTATGTCTTTCAATGCAGGTTCTGGAATTGGGCCCAATCCAGAACCGTGTTTTTTTTAAAAAAAATTTCCACACATTGCCGGCGAAATGGACCTAAGTCGCCGGCAATGTCTCACATTCCGGCCACGGCGGCGCTGACATTGCCGGCGACGGAAGTCGCCGGTAATGTCCTACACATCACCGGCTGAGTCGCCGGTAATGTCTTGACATTGCCGGCGACTCAATGTCAAGACATTACCGGCGACGTGAAACTCCGTCGCCGGCAATGTTAATACCGGTGGGGAATTTCCGGCGACGTCATTGCCGGCGACTTGTCGCTGGTAATGACAATTCCGGCGAAAAAAAAGGACAAGGCCGGCGACGGCAAGTCGCCGGTAATGTCTCCATTTCTGGTAGTGACATGAAAGAAAAAAAATTCAATATGTTGTGACTCTGAGTCAGTCACAGTTTTATGGGGTGTGGTATGAAACCACCGGTTATCGCATCGATATTTGTGACCATACATCAATGGATCATGTTTTCTTATTGATACGGCTTTTTACACCCTCAAAGATATCCCTATTATTATGAAAAGTTTATCAATGTAGTAGCATGGCAAATAAGGGTCATTACCCACAGAAGATTGATGAAACTAAATGCTAGATGCAAACAAACACTAAACTTAGTTTCCTGACAACCTCGACCTATAGACACTAATCTAATTAATTACCTAACCTAGACTAAACTAAAAATTACGAAAATAGTATCAGACATACTAGACATAGTGACAGACTACCACATAAAATTTTATTAGATTCAGAGTTGATTTGCTATGCTAAAAAAAACATATGAATGCAGAAAATCAGCATTAAAAAAGTGACGAAAATCAATAAACAAAAGAGTTAAGAGGAATGTTCTCCACCACCGTCACTCCATCTAGACAATATATGCTCAACCTAACAATTCTATGCCAATGGATGAAAGTTCTTAGGAAGATTCAATTACGCTTAGAACACAACCTATTACGTAATCCTTATTATTACACCGGTGAAGGTTCGCTTATCACCGGTGACTATCTCTCAAAGAACCCAAAAGTCACGGACTCGAATTTACCAAGAGAGAAGCATTATGATCTAGAAAAGGTGTGAGAATCTACAAAGCATCACAAGTACACTAAGGGCGTGCCTTGCTAGACTTAGGATTTCTTATAACAGAAAAGCTCGGTTTCTACTCAAGAGAAATTGAGGAAGATCAAATACAATCAACATACATCAAATTCTCATAGATTTAGATCCCTAAATATGCATACTAAGCGTGTACTCAAAGCATACAAGATAGAAATCATCAATATAAAATTAATAATAAACCTCATCCAGGAACATAACAAAATTAAGTCAAAATGTATATATTATTTAAACTTCATGTACGGGGCTTTAAAACCACCCCTTAACAAAGTATTTAGCTACTCATAGTCTGAGATAAAAATATCAAAGAATTCATAAGAAATAAATTAAATGATGGAGAAGAATGAACTCTTGGCGACGTCAGAATCAGGCTAATTCTCATGCATGAGAACTTCTCTTTTCTTTTTGGCTCTGTTTCGTCTCTTCTTCCTTGATCACCTCTGTTTTCTCCTGATCACCAAAAGTTCCAGCCCCAAAGTTCTCTCCCCACGTCTAACTATTAATAGCTATATATATATATATGTAGCTAGGACAGTAAACCTAGCTAACACAAATCATGCATCACGTGGCAGACTAATTAAACAAAGTCCAAGCCCACAATTATAGCTAGCTTCTTTGTATCTACTCGCCAAGGACAACCTCTTCTCGCCAAAGTCACGTGGGCAATTAGTATTCTTCTCAAATTAAGATTCTTTCACCTCGTAAGTCCTCCTCTTCCACAATTAACTCCCAAACTATATTATTTAATCTCATTTTCTTCATTAATCTTCGAAATACCTAAAAATAAATAAACATAATTAATTCACTCAATTAATAACAATAAACTAAATATAGGGAACAAATTATATACTAAATAGACACATAAATATGCGACTATCAAAATACCCCACACTTAGACATTGCTAGTCCTCGAGCAAAACACTAAACTAAGATTCTAAAAAGACTCAAAGACTAACAACATTACTCTAAAACCCTTAACGAATTGTCTCAGCAATCTTCCAACAAATGCAACACCAAGATTAATATGACTCCAAATTTCTATTCCACAAAGTTTCGAAAGTTAATTTCAATGCATGACACATATGTAATATGTAGGACGAAGACATAATCAAGGTGAATGTAAATCTGTAGCATGCGAAAAACAAGTCAAGATTCAACCTCACAAATATGCTCTCTAAAGTGTTTCTCTCAAAGTATGTTTAAGGTATTCACTCAACTCAATTACTTGCCAAATGGACCAAACCACACTACAAGAAAAATGCACTTAGACCACGGAGAAATTCTCCTTTGTCCAAGTGGCCACTTGGACGACGGAAAGAGTGTTTCCGTCGTCCAAGTGGCTACTTTGACCGCGGACCGACACGCCGTGGTCCGAGTGGCCACTTGGACCACGGAGAAATTCTCCATCGTCCTTGTAAGCACTTAGACGACGGAGAAGTGCCCAATCCGTACTCTAAGTGTCAACTTAGACGACGGACCGACACTCCGTCATCTAAGTGAAGCATTATATATCCATGACAAACTCTCTTCCTCTCCGCTCGCTAGTCTCAACTTCATCTCTCCATGCATATATATGTTCTCTCTCTTGATCGATCAGACTCTCCGATCCTCACGTGTACGTATATGGCATAGGCACATGCAAATTCTAGCTAGCTAGCACTATATCCGAGCATCAATTCGCCATATATTGGAGAATGCTAGGTACGTACGTACGTAGTTAATTTTCCAACACCATTTAACGTTTATATATATAATTAATTGTACGTTTGATTGATTGCATTGTTAATAATTAGTACGTTCTAATACATATTTATAATTAAGTTAAATAATTGATTATATATATATTAGTTAATTAATATTGACCAGTACGTACGTAGTACGCATATATATGCATGGATGTTTAAAAATTTGGTTAATATTTAGTTAAAATGTACATGTATGTTAGACATATTTCCATAATTAATTGATGTAGATCGAGTACATATATTCACCAATAATGAAGGTAATTAATTAATAATTTAATTTAATATATTAAGGTAGTTGAAAATTTGTGCATATATATAATAGTTTCATATATAATTACTAGCTTGAAAATCTCTCTCTATATACAGAAAAGTTGACTAATATGATATATAATTAATTGTTAAAATTCGTAGAAGTATCGACAAAAGTTAGATGAAGTTGCGGAATAGAAGTGATGTTCGATATATGGATGGAATTAGCGAATTTGTGAATTTTGCGATAGAACTTGGTCAAGGAAAGAAGCGTTTCAGGTGTCCATGCCAAAAATGTCTTATCTGTCAGTATGTGGAGGTTAATGTTATGGTGCAACACCTGTACGAAAATGGTATGATGTGGAGTTACACTACGTGGAGCGAGCATGGTGAAGCAGTGGACTTCAGCTCAGCAGACTTCAGCTCAGGGTACAGTTACCATGGTGCCTCATCCAGCGGCAGTGGTGCCGGACCCCCTGCTTGGAACCCAACTGCAGATTTGGTTCATGATGCGTTTCCGGGATTTAGTCCTGGTGGACACCAACACCAAGAGGGATGTTACAATACCACTCATGAGCATGATGACAGATTCTCCGCTACTAGCTTGGCCACTGACACTAGTGAGATGGATAAGTACAACATTATGCTATTTGAAGCGCAGACCCCGGTGTACCCTGGATGTCGAGAGAATGTGTTGCAATATGTGATGGAGCAAATGAAGATAAAAGTGAAGCACAAAATGTCAGTCAACGCTTTTGACGAAATTCAGGAGAAAATATGTAAGTTGCTTCCTGATGATCACAATCTTCCTAAATTCCATTATAAGGTTAAAAATATCATGAGCAGCCTCGGCCTAAAGTACAAGATAATTGACGCATGTCCGAATGATTGTGTGCCGTTTTACAAAGAATATAAAGATTTGGACTATTGTCCCGTATGTGGCTAGTGCAGATATGAGCTGAATAGGAAGAGTTCGAAAAAGAGAATTCCTGTGAAAGTTCTTCGATATTTTCCCTTGATTCCCCGATTGCAGCGCATGTACATGTCTCTATACACAGCAAAGACGATGCGATGGTATGCAGAAAAGTGAATAGATGACGATGTCCTGAGACACGCCACGGATGTTGAGGCTTTCAAACATTTCGACAGAGAATTTGGAGACTTTGCCGCAGAGGTTAGAAATGTTAGACTCTGGCTATCTATAGACGGATTCAATCCTTGGGGTAGTAATAGCTCCGCCGTCAGCACTTGACCAGTTATTGTGATGCCGTACAACTTGCCTCTGTGGATGTGCATGAACAAGGAATTTAATTTCCTTTGCTAATTCCAGGTTCTAAATCTTCGGGGAAGTGCTTAGATGTCTACCGCATACCTTTGATCGACGAGCTGAAACTGTTGTGGCAAAATGGAGTCCCAACTTATGACAAATTCACTGACACAATGTTCACGATGAGGGCTGCTGTAATGTGGACGATCAGCGATTTTCTAGCGTATGAGATGTTGGAAGCCTGCAGGACGAAAGGATATAATGGATATCCTATATGTTTGGACGACGTGAACTCTAATTGGCACGCGGGGAAGGTTTGTTACTTAGGTTACCGTAGATGGATTCCTCATTACCACCCGTGGCGACAGGATGAAGCTCATTTCGACGGGACGGTAGAGAACAATCCTAAACTCCGTAGTTGGTCGGGCGAAGAGATTTTAGAGAGGTTGAGCTATTTCGACTTTAGTGTGTTGACCAATAACGCGGATATAAAGAAATGCAATCCAATACCTCCACACGATCTCAGCTATTGGCATCACAAGAGTATATTCTTTGAACTCCCTTACTGGTCGAAGTTGAAGCTGAGGAACAACTTGGACGCGATGCACATAGAAAAGAATGTGTGCGACAGCGTGGTGGGAACAATTCTTGGTATTAAGTTCAAGACAAAAGATACTCCAAAAGCGTGCAAAGATCTGGAATCAATAAATCTACGTCGTCCCTTGTGGTTGAGGAGGGATAGGAGAGGAGTGTACAATAAGATGCCAGCTACACCTTACACAGTGAAGCCAACACTTAGACGTTTTATATTTCACTTGTTTAAGAGCGTTCGTTATCCGGCTACGCATGCAGCTACTATAATTGGAGCAGTGTACGAGGTGCAACACAAGTTTGTTGGTCTAAAGACATATGACTTTATCACGTGATGCTGCAGCGTCTGATTTCAGTGGTAATTTGACCATATTTGCCTCGTGACATCATAGAACCAATAGTGGCTTTGTGCAGATGGTGGCAGAGGTTATGCACCAGAGAATTAAAGAAGTCAGATGTGGTGGAACTGCAACAACAAATTGTGCACATCATTTACAAACAAGAGAAGATTTCCCCTCTGCTTTCTTTGAAATCATGATTCACCTAATGATCCACCTGCCCGAGCAGGTGCTCATTTCTGGTCCGGTCCAGTACACTTGGATGTATCCTCAAGAAAGGTACGTATAACTAATTAATTATATAGGTTTTTCGATTCATAATTTTTTCCACTGGAGATTACTAGCTATATGTACTTATTCTTATTGTACAATGTATTAATTGAACATTTGATTTTGTAGACAGCTTGTACAGTATAAAAAATTCGTCAAAAATAGGTCGTCCCCTATGGCTCCATAGCCGAGACATACCTAATGCATGAGTGTGTTACTTACATCAACAGGTACCTCAAAGATCCACCACCTCCCATTGCCTCTAATCCCAATGCCCACATCAATCTTTCTGTCGTCACAAATGTCGTACGACCGTTTAGAGGAGTATTAAAGGAATCGTTAACACGGGAAGAACTTATTGAGACACATTGGGTATTGTTGTGAGACTATGACGAAGTTGAGCCGTACATGATGTCATATAGGGAGAGGCTTCAGGCGTTAAATCCGGACAAGAGTTCAGCGTGGTTTGAGAAAATGGTTAAGAAGAAATTCCCTGATTATTTCTTCCAATGGGTAAGTACATACGTATGTCTCGGTATTTAGTTTATATACATATCGATCATGTTTGTAGAAAGTAAACTCTTTAATTTTCCCATTTTCGCAGATGATTGATCTACAAAAATCTGAAAACCACGGGGGGGTGGTGGTCCTGGCCAAAGCACTTGCTAGCAAGGAAGCCGATTAAACACTATATTTACCTTGGATATTTTATGAATGGTGTAAAGTTCCATTCATTGGCCTGAGATGAAGGAAGAAGAACACAAAACAGTGGGGTACTGGTTGGGAAAGACAATGATCTATATTATGGGGCTATTGTATATGTCGTTCAGCTATGTTACGGGAATGATATCAACGTTTTCATATTCAAGTGCAAATAGTTCAAGCGTACAAAGGAAGACCTGAGACTTTTATCAGTCGATACAAACTTAAGCAGGTATGAGGATGAGCCGTTCGCTCTCGCCACCTTAGTTAGGTAGGTGTTCTATCTCGATGATCTGAAAGCTGGTGAAGGGTAGAAAATAGTGAACCACCTTTGTTGTAATATTGTAAATTTGTAGTAAATAAGGTAAATTAGTGAATTATTAAAAATAATAAATTGGTAATTATGGCAATTTTGTAGTAAATTGGTAGTCTTTGATTTAAATTTAGTACATAAGTTTGGTTTATTAAGTCGCACTCTTTAGAATAGATGGCACTTTATTTCCTAGCTTATCTCCTTAACCCCTCGTGATGTATGGATTTCATCACCGCACACCATAACCTAAGTGAAGTTATGGATACAAGGTTGAGGGCGGTGTTTGTAAAGGATTTGAGGGAGTGTAAATTTTTGAAAGAGTAGTTGAATGTCGGACATGGTGTGTAGAAACAGGTTATAACTGGTGACGGGTTTTGGATATAAGAAAGACTAACACCAATAAAGTATATATCATTGATTTGGTTAGCTTCGGGGTATTTTGTCGAAATTAGTCATGCCTCTCGCGTTATCTCTATCCCTAACTGGCCATGTTTTTCGATTGAACCAAGGCTGATTGATTGAAACTTTATACTTTATCGCGCGGGTCGCACGTCTATTGAACGACCTAAACACCAAGTTAGTGTACTCTCGTTAAATCTTAGGCGCACTCAATACTTGTAAATAATTATCGTAAATTTTTATATATAATTGTTATGGTAATAGTAATTTAACAACTCGTAGGTTAAAATGACCCCGTCGGGAAAGAAAAAGGCCCAAAAGGAGGCCAAAAATGCTCTACTCTGACGTTTGGCAGAGCAAGTCGGTTGGAATTTAGAGGAGGACAACGACGCTCCTCCTCCGGACCCTTCAGCTGGTCCTTCGACAGCGCCCACTAGGGAAATTCCCGCTGCCCCACCTATCCCGACCAGTTATGACGCCCATTCTGGTCCGACGTTCATGGCAGAAAGTGCTCAGGTGTCGTCGACCTCCTCTGAATCTATCCTCTATAGCGCGCAGCGCAAGCTCAGGAGGGCCCCGACAGACCCTTAACCCAAAAAGACTCGCGGTCTCGTAAAATGTGAAAAATCCGAGAAATTATTCAAGGCGACTGGGAAAAATATTCAGCTGCCGTACGACGAATTCACCCACGGCCCTCCCACATCTCAACTAGCTAATCTCTAAGCGCACAGCATCGTGTCAATTCTTTGCAACAGGGTTCGTATGATTGCCCCTACTTGGAAGGAGTTGCCAGATAAAGAGAAGGCGAAACTGTTTAAAGAACTTTCGGTACGTAATACATACAATTTTAAATTTATTTTCTAATAACCAATAAAAATCGTAATTTCATAATATATACGATTATAATTTTCTATTTATTTCTTATAGGAACAATATGAGGTGGATTCCACACCGGAGATGCTTAGGCACATCAACCAAACCGCCAACGCCATCTACTGTGATTGGAAGTACAAACTTCATAAGTATTATGACGATATCGGCCCCGTACCTACCCCCGTAGAGCTGCGTGGGGATAGAGAAGATGAGTGGGAGTGATTGTGTAACCACTTCCAAGGAGAAGAATATAAGGTGATTAGTTTTTTATTTAAATTAAGAGAATTGAATTATTTTTATTTTAGTTACTTATTAATTTTTTAATGATTTATGTTGTCCAACAGAAATTTTCCAACATCAACAAGACCAACCGGGGGAAGAAGGACAAACATCATACCTTCGGCTCCAAGCAGATGATCCAAATAGCCAAGGAGCACAGAGATAAGTGCTCTAAACAACCTTATCTAGATGCTAACGTCAGCGCGTACGTAACGCCTAAGCTCGAGAATGAAGCGAGTCAATACGGCGTAAGTGATATATATGTGCTTTTAATTAGCGTATTTATTATTTAATTATTATTTATTAAATTATCATATAAATTTATTATTATTTAATTTTTATTATTTTTTTCAGGCGATGTTGGTAGAACGGACGCAACCGGAATTGACCAACACGCAGCTTGCACACCCGGATTTGCCGCCGGAAGATCTGCATCCTCTATCGATGGAGAGCCAAATTGCAATCGCCGATGAGGTATACAGTCGTCGAGCTGGCAAGGAGGTTAGGGTGATGGGACGCAAGGTCCAGCGAGACTTGTCCTCTGACTCATCTACGGGATGTTCAACAAGGAAAAGTACTCAGGCTGTGGCCGTCCAAGCGGCCTTTGAAGAGGCTCGACTCGCATGGGAGGAAAATCAATCTATGCGTCAGAGGCTTGATTAGCGAGAAGCGCAGATAGCCCAATTCGTCGCCCTCATGGAAAATCAGGCTTGACAACAGTGTCAACCTCCTCTGAACCTATACCCCGACGACGACGACACGGCTGGAGGCGGGGGACTCGGCGGTGCGTCTACTCCTCTAGTATTTTAGTAGTTTGCATGTATTCTAGCTACGTAGTTTATCATATCGTTTTTTCCGATTCCGAACGATTTAATTTCATGTATGTACAAATTTTTATTATTGAAATAACAATTTATTATTTTAATTAATTTATAAATATTTAATTATTTAAATGAGAATTTAGTATTTTAATTAAATTATTAATATTTTACTTTAAATTAAAATTTTAATTAAAAATAATAATCACTTAGACTACGGAGACAGACATATGCGCGGTCTAAGTGTTTACTTGGACGACGGAAATATGCACGATATCCGCAATCTAAGTGCTCACTTAGACCACGGAAAATACTTTCTCCGTAGTCTAAGTGTGCACTTAGACCGCGGAAAATCATTTCTCCGTCGTCCAAGTGGGAATTAGACCGCGAAAAAAGTCCGTGATCTAAGTGCTAACTTAGACCACAGAAAATTATTTCTCCGTGGCCCAAGTGAAAATTAGACCGCGGACTTTTTCCGCAGTCTAAGTCCCACTTGGACTACGGAGAAAGGATTTTCCGCGGTCTAAGTTCCACTTGAACCGCGCAACCCTCCAGTTCCGTCGTCTAAGTACCTAGACGACGGTACTTGGAGGACGTATCCTAGTCCACAGAAGTTCTGTCGTCTAAGTACTTAGACTATGGAAATGCTCACCTAGACAACGAAAACGGTCCGCGGTCTAGGTGAGTTTTTCTTGTAGTGCCATATGCTCACTCTTGTGACTAATCTCCACAGATAAAAGGTTGTTATCTTAAGGATCAAAAAGAACTTTCATGGGTTGTAATGGGGCTTGGCTCATAGGTTAAAGAATAAATGGGTATGGAATTCAAATATGATTCTAGAACCTAGTAGAGCACTAAATAAGAGACTTCTTCAAACTTTACAACAATGAACTTTTTCACTATTGTGGCCGAATTTCATCTTGTTGGGCCTTCACATCATTCTTTTCATCAACAATCAACTCAGGTATCAAGCTAAACATCACATTTTTCTTACTTCTTTTCTGTTTTTTTTTTCTGTTTTTTTTAACACATTAGCTTGATACTCCACACTTATTTCTTTGCATCACCTTCCAACATCGTTGTCGTCTTCATATACATGTCTCATGTATAGCTCTACCAAATCCTAGACTAAGGGTTTTAGGTTTAGGGATTAGGGTTAGAGATATGTGGGTGATGACAAAAAGTTTAAACATGTAGGCTCAAAGTGGTTAACTAAGGGGTGCACAACTTATGTACACAAAGTCGGGACACATGCTTATATGGCAATGGTGGTGTCCCCTAAATGCCTTTATCACTTCCTCAATCAGAACATATATTGACTAAAAGCTTAGAAAAGCACAAGAGAAAATTCTAGTAATCTTTAGAGTCCATTAACTTAATCAGTGGCAAACAATTGACACTCAATGATCAACGCATTTCATACTTGATTCTTAACGCAATTCTCTCTACATTTAACTTTGTTTTAGGCTTAATAAATATGTTTCTAATTTACTTTATGCTTTTAGGTAGAAATAAAGGAGAAAATAATAAAGGAGGAGTTTTGGAGCTAAAAGCGTATTAAGGAGGAAGTTCTCAATTCCGGAGAAGAAATGGTCCGAGGAATGGTCTTCAAATGGTTACTAAAATGCTTTCCCACATGGTGTCAAGAATTGAAGACCAAATGCCAAAAGAAATGGATACCAAAATGGTGGACAAAAAAGATGAAGACATTTCTCCTGCGCGACCCAGGAAAGAGCAAATTTGGCGGAATATATGGAGCATATTATGGACGAATTTTTGAAGGATATTCCATGAAGATAAATACCTTATTTGAGGTCCAAAATATGTGCAAGAATATGGTATATTCGGCCAAGAATTATTAAGGAATAAGGAATGCAAGATTTGAAGATATAAAGATTTCCTTTTCCTTGAAGAAGAAGAAAACTGGGCAGTCAGGTCACTCAACTTCTAAAATCCGTAGTAAATTCAATTCAACTCCAAATATGGCGTTCATTATATGGATTTTATAGCCCTTTGAATAAGCTTTCCAATGAAATAAGAATCGGAATTTTCCAAGATCTGAAACCCCAGGAAAACGCGTTTGAAGACAGACTGTCAGATTTGCCCGGGTACATAAGGAAAGTCTTGTTTTGGTAGGAAAAGACCTATTCTTCTCCTATATAAAGGGGAGCTCGGACTCATTCATTGGAATCACTCATTCAAGACACCAAATAGCTCTGCCAAGCACTCCTCTCCACTACCTTAGCAAATTTCTTACAAGAAGCCGCCCCTCCGTTCATCAAAGAACTCCTCCGCCGAGTCGACTAGAAGGCAAATTCCTTTAGAGGCTCCTCATCTCCTAGAAGGCCGGATCACACTCTCGACGTAGGGCAAATTCCCGAGCGAAGTGTATTTCGATCCCTTCTATTTTCATTCTTGTAAACTTTTTCTATTGTAGTTGAAATAAAGTTTGTTTCGGTTCACTTCCTTGTCATCTTTGTGTTATTTTCGTGACTTACTATTATCTTAGAATTTAGTCAAGCATGTCAAACTTAATGAACCAATTTAGGCGAAGGCAAATTCCTTGTCAAGTTGGTATGTGTCGTAGGGCAAATTCCCGAGCACTAATAAAGATCATACATGTTAACTTGATTAAAGACTTAGAGATTAATATATAGGTTGCATATAACATGACTAGGAGAGTAAGACGTGGTGAATGGAATGAGTTGATCAACGTGTATATATGTAATTAGACTTTATTTTCGGTTTAGTAAGCATGTTTAGGATTCTATGTTCTTGTTTGTTTTGCTTGTCTATGAGTTTAAGCATGTTAGAACTTAGAAGCCAACGATGTGTTTGCTTTGCCATGTTTTTATCTTTTATTTTCGTTAAAACCAACCAAATTATAAAACCCCCCCTTTTTAACTAGCGTAAATATGCATGCACCCTCAATCCCCGGTTAAGAACGATACCCTATTTACCAATGCTACATCTACACCAAGGGTTTTAATTGTATGCGTTTTTGTTGAGTGTTAAGTGTTAATTTAGTACTTAGTAAAAGCGTGTATCACTCAACAAAGAAAACATGTATATAACATATAGGTTCAATCGCTCACAGGTTAAATGAATCTCAACAAAGTTTAAGCATGCCAAAAATCAGTACCATGTTAACTTGTTTCTACATCCACTACACATTCGCACATATACCATGCATCAAGATTAACCAAAGAAACTCAAATAACATGATCATCTTTTAGTCACAATTACGGAATATATAATCACATCATGGACTTGTCAAGGGCAACCTAAGACTCAAAGTAAAAGACTCTTTTTGTATTTTTCTTGACACTTTTCACTTTTGTATTTGGTTTTTCAAATAAGACACTAAAACATACTATAAAAACAAAGAAAGGCTCAAAAATACCAAACTTTGGCGAGGAAACCCTTCCACAACGAACTAGTCGTCGGAACAGACTTCCTTAGTCTCGCTAGACTCAGCCCACTCTCCAGATTTATACAGAATTAATAACACAGCTAAATGATCTGAAATTTCATGACGATAAACTAGACACATTTACAAACATTCCCTCAAAATTTCAGAAATTTACGAGACCTCTACCTATAGCAAATAAATTACACAAAACAGCATATTGCTCAGTATCGAAAAACGAAAAATTTATACATAGACGCTAATAATATAATATAAACCCCACCCCACACTTGAAATTTGCATTGACCTTAATGTAAAACAGAACTAAAGCATGCAATACATCAAGCAAGTATGAAGCAAAATCACATATCATATCATAAAACATACTAAAACATGGAGAAAAATAAAGCAAAGGAGAAGGGATAAGAAATCAAATCTGGTCGCGAAACTTCTCCATCGACATGGGTAGCCTCACAAGTAGCGCTAAGTTTAACGTCTTCAGCCAGACGGTACCAAGTATCACTTTGCATTCTGAGGTACATCTTGAAGAGGTACACGCTCGACAATGTTCTCCACAAATGACTCACAGAAACGCTTGAGTGGGTGTCCATTCACTTTGAATGTTTTCCCCGTCTTAAAGCTTTTGACTTCTATTGCACCATGAGGAAAACTATTAATCACAAAAAAAGGGTCCTATCCATCTAGATTTGAGCTTACCTGGGAATAACCGAAGACGAGAATTGAATAGCAAGACTTTTTGTCCAATTACAAAAGTCTTCTTTCTTATCATCTTATCATGGAACATCTTGGTCTTTTCCTTGTAAATCCGGCAAGACTCATAAGCATCATTACGGATCTCATCTAATTCATTGAGTTACAATTTCCTATGAGTACTCGCGGCATCCATGTTCATGTTGAAATGCACCACTGCCCAATATGCCTTGTGTTTGAGTTCTACCGGTAAATGACAAGCTTTTCCATAGACCAATCTAAAGGGAGACATCCCAATAGGTGTCTTATATGTAGTCCGATAGGCCTATAACGCTTCATCTAAGCGCTCACTTCAATCTTTTCTTGTTGGCCCCACAGTCTTCTCAAGATTCTCCCTGTTTAAGACCTCCACCTGCCCGATCGTCTGAGGGTGGTAAGGCGTTGCCACCTTTTTTGTCACATTATACTTTCTGAGCAAGACATCAAAAGTCTTGTTGCAAAAGTGAGATCTTCCATCGCTGATGATGCATCTAGGTGTTCCAAATCTAGCAAAAAGTCCTTTAAGAAAACTAAGAACAACCTTACAATCATTAGTCGGGGTGGCCTTAGCCTTCACCCATTTCGAAACATAATCCACAACTAAGAGAATGTATAAATTCTTGTTAGAGTTAGGGAAAGAACCCATGAAATCAATACCCCACACATCAAAGATTTCAACAACAACTACCGGGTGTTGAGGCATTTGATCCTTTGGTCCTAAGTCACATATCATTTGACATCGCGGGCATGACTTGTGAAATTCATGAGCATCCTTAAAAATGCTCGGCCAATAAAACCAGCTCTCTAGCACCTTGAGTGTTGTTTTCTTTCCTTTAAAGTGTCCACCACCTACATGTGAGTGACAAAAAGAAAGAATAGAATGGAATTCAGTATCAGGCACGCACCTGCGAATGATGGAATCCGGGCAATGTTTCCATAGGTATGGATCATCCCACACGAAGTACTTGGCCTCTTTCACCAACTTATCTTTTTGAGCTCTAGTGTAGTCACTTGGAACCTGTTTAGACACTTTATAGTTCACAATATCGGCATACCAGGGTTCCACATCTTGCACCACCAATAATTGCTCATCAGGAAAGTTGTCACGTAGAGGGAGATGATCCTCCTCTGCGTTGGAAGTATGGGTGAGGCGGCTCAAATGATTAGCAACCACATTCTTTGTCCCCTTCTTATCTATGATCTCGACATCAAACTCCTGTAGGAGTAGCATCCACCCAATCAATCTTGGCTTGGCATCCTGCTTAGTCATAAGATATCTCAATGCAGCATGGTCAGAGAAAATTATAACTTTAGTTCCTATCAAGTAAGATCTAAATTTCTCTAAAGAAAAGACAACATCCAAAATCTCATTTTCGGTAGTTGAATAATTCAACTGTGCATCGTTGAGAGTCCGAGAAGCATAGTAGATGACATAAGGCAACATAGCTGGACGTCGGCCCAACACAGCTCCTATAGCGTAGTCCGAGGCATCACACATAAGCTTAAATGGATGGTCCCAATCCGGCGCTTGAATGATGGGTGCTGAGGTCAATTAATCTTTGAGTTTGTTGAACACCTCCAAACACTCATCAGTAAAGTCAAAGTTGACATCTTTCTGGAGCAATGCACATAGAGGACGGGATATCTTAGAAAAATCCTTGATGAACTTGCGATAAAAACCTAAATGTCCAAGAAAAGAACGAACCTCCCTCACAGTAGTGAGAGGTGGCAATGTACGCATAATATCGACTTTGGCCTTATCTACCTCTATCCCTCTAGCAAATATCACATGCCCTAAAACTATCCCTTGTTCTACCATAGAATGGCATTTCTCCCAATTAAGTAAGAGGTTAGTCTTAGCACAACGTTCTAAAACAAGAGACAAATTAAGCAAACATAGATCAAAAGAATCACAAAAAACAGAAAAGTCGTCCATGAATACCTCGATGATTTTCTCCACCATGTCTGAAAAGATGCTCATCATGCAGCGCTGAAACGTGGTTGGCGCATTGCACAATCCAAAAGGCATTCTTCTATATGCAAATGTACCAAAGGGGCATGTAAAAGTCGTCTTCTCCTGATCATCTTTATGGATGGCAATTTGGTTGTAGCTAGAGTAACCATCCAAAAAGCAATAATATGCATGTCCTGCAAGACGCTCTAACATCTAGTCAATAATAGGAAGAGGGAAGTGGTCCTTACGAGTGGTAGCATTAAGCTTGTGATAATCAATACACACTCTCCACCCTGTTTGTATTTGTTGAGGCACCATCATATTCTCATCGTTCTTGACTACTGTGATGCTTGATCTCTTGGGAACAACCTGCACATGACTCACCCATTTATTGTCAGATATAGGATAGATAATACCTACATTAAAGAGTTTGATAACCTCCTTCTTAACCACTTCCATCACAGGTGGGTTGAGTCGTCGTTGAGCCTCTCTTATAGGCTTGGATCCTTCTTCAAGGTGTATTCAATGAGTGCATCACTACAAGAAAAACGCACTTAGACCGCGGAGCGTTTCCGTCGTCTAAGTGCGTTTTTCCGTCGTCTAAGTACTTAGACGACGGAGACTCCGTCCTCTAGGTTCCGTGCTCCAAGTGCTGTCGTCCAGGCACCTGGACGACGGAGAATTTCATCTCCGTCGTCCAAGTACACTTGGACCGCGGACATTCTCCGCGGTCCAGGTAATCACCTGGAAGACGGAGAATGTCAGTCTCCGCGGTCCAAGAGTTCACTTGGACGACAGAGATGAAATTCTTCGTCGTCCAGGTGCTTATTTAATTTTTTTTTTTAAATTAAATTGTTATTAAATATTAATAATTTAATTTATTATTAATTGAATTTAAATAATGAAAAATGTTAAAATTAATTAAATAAAATAAATTTGTAATTACTTAATTAAATAATAAAAATAATTTGTACATACATGATCGAAAAACGCATAAAAATTAAAATATTGTTCGAAATGCAGAAAGAAACGATATAATAAACTACTAGCTAAAATACTGGAGGAGCAGATGCGCCGCCGAGTCCCCCGCCTCCAACCGGGTCGTCGTCGTCGGGGTATGGGTTCGGAGGAGGTTGACATTCTTGTCGAGCTTGTTGCATGAGGGCGATGAGTTGGGTTATTTGTGCTTGTTGCTCATCAAGCCTTTGACGCATGGATTGATTTTCCTCTCGTGCGAGTTGAGCCTCTTTGATGGCTGCTTCGACGGCCGCAGCCTGAGTACTTCTCCGCCCCGAACCTCCCGTAGATGATGAGTCGGAGGTCGTCGACAAATCTCGAACCACCTTAGATCCGAACCCCCTAACCTCCCTGCCAGCTCTACGACCGTAGACTTCATCCGCGATTGCAATTTGGCTCTCCATCGATAGAGGAGGCAGGTCTTCCGGCGGCAAATCTGGGAACGCAAGCTGAGTGCTAGCCAATTCTTCTTGCGCACGCTCTACCACCCTTGCCTACAAAAGAATAATTAAAAAATTATAATGAAATAATATTTAAATAATAATTACTACAATTAAAAGCACATATATATATCACTTACGCCGTATTGACTCGCTTCATTATCGAGCCCAGGCGTCACGTATGCGCTTATGCTAGCATCGAGATAAGGGTATTTGGAGCCCTTATCCTTGTGCTCCTTTGCTATTTGAATAAGCTGCTTGGCGCCGAAAGTATGATGTTTGTTCTTCTTCCCCCGGTTGGCTTTGTTGACTTCGGAGAATTTCTGTTAAACAACATAAATCATTAAAAAATTAATAAGTAACTAAAATTAAAATAATTCAATTCTCTTATTTGAAATAAAAAAAGTAAACACCTTAAATTCATCATCTTAAAAGTGGTTACACAACCACTGCCACTCATCTTCTCTATCCTCACGCAGCTCTACGGGGGTAGGCACGGGGCCGATATGTTCGAAGTATTGATGAAGCCTGTACTTCCAGTCACGGTAGATAGAGTTGGCGGTGGAGTTGATATGCCAAAGCATGGCCGGTGTCGGATCTAACTCATATTGCTCCTATCAGAAATAAATAGAAAATTATAATCGTATATAATATGAAATTATAATGTTTATTGGTTATTAGAAAATAAATTTAAAATTGTACGTATTACGTACCGAAAGTTCTTTAAAGAGTTTCGCATTCTCATCATCCGGCACCTCCTTCCAAGTAGGGGCAGTGAGACGAACCCGGCTACGAAGGATTGACCATATGCTATGCGCCGAGAGACTTGCTAGCTGAGCTGTGGGAGGGCCACCGGTGAATTCGTCGTAGGGCAAGTCGATCTTTTTCCCGGTCGCCTTGCAAATTTTCTCCGCTTTGCCGCCTTTAACGAGACCGCGAGTCCTTTTCGGTTCTGGGTCAGTCGGGGCCCTCATTTGCTTATGCCGGGCGCTGTAGAGGATAGATTCAGAGGTCGAGGACGCCTGAGTGCTTGCTGTTGAACCGGTACCGGGCGTCGGACTTGAATAGGGGTCGTCATCACCGCTCGAGATAAATGGGGGAGCGGAAATTTCTCCAGAGGGCGCTACCGATGGACCAGATGAAGGGTCCGGATTGAGGGCGTTGTTGCCCTCCGGTAATTCCCAACCGACTTGGTCCGCCAAGCGGCAGAGCATAGCATCTTCGGCCTCCTGTTGGGCTTTTTTCTTTCCGGAGGGAGCCATTTAAACCTAGGAGTACGTTGTTAAAATACCTGATTACCATATTAATTATATAAAAAAATTTACGCTAATTAAGTGCGGCTAAGATTTAAATAGAGTACACTAGCTTAGCTTTTTGGGTCGTTCAATGGACGTGCGACCTGCGCGATAAAGTGTAAATTTTCAATTAATCAGTCTTGGTTCAATCGAAAAACATAGCCAGTTAGGGATAAAGATAACGCGAGAGGCATGACTAATTTCGACAAAACACCCCGAGGCTAACCAAATGAATGGTATATACTCTATTGGTGTCGTCTTTCTTAGATCCAAAACCTGTCACCAGTCATAACCCGTTTCTAGACACCATGTCCGACATTCGGCCAATTTTTCGAAAATTTACGCTCCCTCAAGCACTTTGCGAACTCCGCCCTCAACCTCGTGTCCATAACTTCACTTAGGTTATGGTGTGCGGTGATGAAATCCACACATCACGAGGGGTTAGGGAGATAAGCTAGGAAAAGAGGCGGCATCTTTTCCAAAGAGTGCGACTTAATAAACCAAGCTTATGTACTAAATTTAAATCAAAGACTTACTACCTGCAATTTACTAGAAAATACACATAATTATCAATTAATAATTTTTAATTACATGCAATAATAATCACAAATTATACTATTAATTAAAACAATAAATAATGACAATAATGAATTATTATTTATCATGCATTTAATAATAATTATTCATTTACCAATATAATTAATTATTGTTAACAATAATAATTATTACTATTATTTAATTTTAACTAATAATTATTCATTACCAAATAACAACTAATAATAATTACTAAATAATTAAAAATTACTAATATTATTATTATTAATTACTAATTATAATAATTACAACTATTAATTATTATTTACTTATTAATAATAACAACTAAATAATTATTATAATTACTAATTATTAATAATAACAACTAAATAATTATTATAATTACAACTATTAATAATAACAACTAAATAATTATTATAATTACTAATTATTTAAAACTATTTACAAATTAAATAATTACTTAAATAAAAATAATGTTAATTAATTAAAAAATAGAATTATTACCTCGCCGGATAACCGCCGGAATATCGCCGGAGTAGAGTCGTCGGAGAGGGGGAACCACGCCGGAATTTGAGTCGCCGGAGGAGGAAGGCCGGAGGAGAGGAGAGGAGAGGAGATGGAATGAGAAAAGGAGGGGGGGACTGTTCTATTTATAGACTTTCACCTAGACGACGGAGCCCTGTTTTCCGTCGTCTAAGTGTACTTGTACGACGGAAACGGGTATTTCCGTCGTCTAAATCAACCGTTTCAAAATTTCGAAACGGCGCCCAATTAATCGGCGGGACGTTTCAACCGCCATAATTTTGAACTTAGACGACAGAGAATTCAATCTCCATCGTCTAAGTGAAATTTGAAGCGGCGCCGAAAATTAAGGCGGCACATTGAACCGCCATATATTTTTCAACTTGGACGACGGAGAATGACCATCTCCGTCGTCCAAGTGCAATTTACATTGAAAAAAAAATTAAAAATTATAATGAATCGCCATGTTTTTTGGACTTGGACGACGGAGATGGTCATTCTCCGTCGTCCAAGTAGTCACCAGGACGACGGAGATGGTCATTCTCCGTCATCCAGGTGCAAATTACGTTAAAAAAATTTAAAAATTAATTCGCAAGGAATTTGGCGATCTGTCATTCGAATGAAATAGTCGTAAAATATGGATGAACGCATCGTATATATAAACATTTAAATTTGAAACGACGAATAATTTTTTCGTCTTTAAACTTGTTAAGTATCTACTAATCTTTACGACTTAAGTGTTATTAAGTATAGACTCATTTGCACCAGAGTATTAACGAAATTGAATTTAGACAAAATAACCGTTGGATACGTTCACCGTAACATAATATATAATTACAATAATTTTCAGAAAATAATAAGTTCGTGAAAGGTTTCATCGGCACAGTCAACCGCAAAACTAAGATTTTCACAAACCGAAAATGTGGATACAAGACATTTCGCAACTCTGATTTTCGAACCGTCGAAGCTCACACACCAAGAATTGTTTACTCTAAAGTCTTGACAAAAAGAATATGCATTGGAAGATGGTCTAGATGGTCGTTGTTTTAGAAAAAATTACGAAATCTGCACCTGGACGACGGAGCTGATCTTCTACGTCGTCCAGGTACTCACCTAGACGACGGAGATGAGCTTCTCCGTCTTCCAGGTGCAAAGACCCTGAATTCAGGGATTAGGGGGCCTTACTGTTTAGGGTATAGGGTTTGTGCACCTGGACGACGGAGAAGCTCATCTCTGTCGTCCAGGTGCAGAGACCCTGAATTCAGGGCTTAGGGGGCCTTACTGTTTAGGGTATAGGGTTTGTTCACTTGGACGACGCAAATGCCCTTCTCCATCGTCCTAGTTAGTACCTGGACGACGGATAAGGTCATCTCCGTCGTCCAGGTGCAGAGACCCTGAATTCAGGGGTTAGGGCCTTACTGTTAAGGGTTTAGGTGGTCCAAGGTCATTTGTGTGTCCGTTCAATTATTCTGATTCAAGTCGATAATTAAAAAAGCATCGATCGATCCGATCTTCTAGCTTTACGGTTTAGAGTTTAGGGAGATAGCTCAAGGTATTTATGTATGAACTTTCCTTCTGGCATGATATATAGATTTAACGCCGTAATTAAAATAACATATACTACATCGTGCTCATAATAATACTATCACATGACATAATCAATCATAGAATAATATAGTATAATTTCTGAAACATTTATTTCATTCATCTCTCGCAATAATCATAGCTAGGGACCCATAATCCTATTTACACATAAATATTATTTAAAAATAATTAAACGAACGAAAGCTTCTTCAGGAAGCTTCTTGGGCATAATAGAAAGCTTTCACCTATTTGACTACCAAAAGCCCAAAATACCCAAAAGGCGAAATCTGGAATTAATTTCTCCGTTATCCAGGATATATAATTCGGATTAATTAATTAATTTAATTTAATTTACGTACGTCGGAATCAGACGTACCACTGGAATTATGGTCGAATTACTACTGGAATCAGACGTTGCAGCATAATGTGATAGTTATGTGTCTTTAGACCAACAAACTTGTGTTGCACCTCGTCCACTGCTCCAGTTATAGTAGCTGCATACATAGCCGGATAACGAACGCCCTTAAACCAGTGAAATACAGAACGTCTAAGTGTCGGCTTCACTGTGTAAGGTGCAGCTGGCATCTTGTTGTACACTCCTTTCCTATCCCTCCTCAACCACAAGGGACGACGTAGATTCATTGATTCCAGATCTTTGCGCGCTTTGGGAGTATCTTTAGTCTTTAACGTAATACCGAGAATTGTTCCCACCACGCTGTCGCACACATTCTTTTCTATGTGCATCACGTCCAAGTTGTTCCTCAGCTTCAACTTCGACCAGTAAGGGAGTTCAAAGAATATACTCTTGTGATGCCAATAGCTGAGATCATGTGGAGGAATTGGATTGCATTTCTTTACATCCGCATCATTGGTCAACACACCAAAGTCGAAATAGCTCAACCTCTCTAAAATCTCTTCGCCCGACCAACTACGGGGTTTAGGATTGTTCTCTACCGTCCCGTCAAAATGAGCTTCATCCTGTCGCCAGGGGTGGTCGTGAGGAAGCCATCTACGGTGACCCAAGTAACACACCTTCCCCGCGTGCCAACTAGAGTTCACGTCGTCCAAACATATAGGACATCCATTATATTCTTTTGTCCTGCAGGCTGCCAACATCCCATATGCTGGAAAATCGCTGATCATCCACATTACGGCAGCCCTCATCGTGAACATCGTGTCAGTGAATTTGTCATAAGTTGGGACTCCATTTTCCCACAACAGTTTCAGCTCGTCGATCAAAGGTCTGAGGTAGACATCTAAGCACTTCCCTGGAGATTTAGGACCTGGAATTAGTACAGTAAGGAAATTAAATTCCTTGTTCATGCACATCCACGGAGGCAAGTTGTACGGCATCAGAATAACTGGCCAAGTGCTGACGGCGGAGCTAATACTTCCCCATGGATTGAATCCGTCTGTAGATAGGCCGAGTCTAACATTTCTAACCTCTGCAGCAAAGTCTCCAAATTCTCTGTCGAAATGTTTGAAACCCTCCCCATCCGTGGCGTGTCGCAGGACATCGTCATCTATTCGCTTTTCTGCGTACCATCGCATCGTCTCTGCTGTGTGTAGAGACATGTACAGGCGCTGCAATCTGGGAGTAGAGTACCATAGATGGGTCTAAGATATGAGGAATACTCTCATCAGTAAAAGACTCATTGATACGATCCAACCACTACCACCAGGCACTCAAGCTGATGATGACACTATAGCTCAAGATTTTATGTTGCGTAGGAGACATATTCATCCTACTCTAAGGAAGCAGTACTTGTTAAAGGACGGCCACACAGTACTTTGCTAACAATTTGCATGACGCACTGCTTCCTGAACTTACAGAAAAATGGGATCAAATCTGGTTATTGGATTACCCCAAGATTAATGATTTTTACCTGGATATGCTAGAACTACAGTCTGAGCTTGCTATTTATGGAGTTATAAAGAATGACAATATCATGGCTGAGAAGTCATTTACTACATTGTCTACCTCCATTACACCCCTTTTCATTAATATCGGATTAATTATGAGCAAGGAAGACTAAGATCATTCAATGATCTTATGAGTGTACTGGCTAAGAAAGAACGATATCAGGAGATTATTCTCCACAACAATGCTAGGCCAGCTGGTACAAAGAAAGTCCATAAGGCTCATTATATTAGAAATATACAAAAAGATAAGCATAACCATCATTCGAAACCTTATCAAACTCGTGGATGAAGAGGAGGATGTGATAGAGGTCATGGCAGAGGAGGAAACAATCAGAATATGACTTGGACTTGCCAAGATAACTCTAACAAGAATCTATCAAGTTCTTGTTCCAAGAACAATGGACATTCTTCAAGGTCTGCTCCTTCAACGTCTAGCTCAGCACCTTGCTATAGGTGTGGTTCGAGCAAGCATATATACAAGTAGTGTCGTGCAAGTAGTACTTCACTCATGAGACCAACTACACTGTGGATGAAGAGATGGAATATGGCGGTGAAGCCAATCTAGTTATAGAAGATATCTCAAATGTAAACTAGATACTATAGATTTCGTTTAGACCGATATCTCTACTATGTAATCAAGTTTAGTATTGTATTTGACTTTATTTTTAGTCATGGATATTGAATAAGAACAAACTTTTGATGTAAGTTTTGATATTGGCAAAGTAATAAAAGTTATTTCTTTCGGTATTTGAAAGTATTAAGAATGGTTATGTTCATATATATTGCTTACAAGGTTCAAATTATACAAAATCCTATGGGATTATGACACCAAAGTATCATAAAAACGAGAAAAAAGAAAGGATAATTTGATTCTAGAGAATTTCGACCAGGCGGGATTATTTCTCGACCTGTCGAAAGAATCACTCTGGAACGATTTTAGCATTTTTCGACCCGTCGAATATACCCTCGACCCGTCAAATGCACGCTTATGTCTCCGAATTGTCACAAATTTGACCCGTCAAAAATATTCTTCGACCTGTGAAAATATTCTTTGACCCGTTGAAAAAAATATTGGAAAATTGATATTGGTTTTAGGTTTCCTTCGACCCATCGATGGCTTGCCTTGACCTATCAAATGTTTCCCTCTATGAAAAAAATTTCCAACTCTCAACCCGTCGAAAATCATCCTCGACCCGTCCACAAAAATGTTATCGGAAAATTAAAGTTTATTTTGGCTTTCTTCGACTAATCGAGGGGTACTTCTCTACCCGTCGAAGATGTTACATGAGAATTGTGTTTTTGATGTATTTTACATCGGTTTGCTTATGTCATATCCGCACTCTTTAGAGGTCACAACCCTTTAATTTGGTAAATATTTAAGTCTTTACTTAAAGTGGTCAACAAGTCTTGAAGACTAATTAATTCAAATTCTTTTGTAGATGTTTGAAGATGAGATCGAGTGTCTAGAAGATAGTGGTACTACTCGTACTAAACTGCAAAATAGGCAATCATTTATTGATCTTGTGCCATATACATCATCAGTGACAACCATGATTGGTTCCGTGCCAGTTATACGAGGGCGTGGTTTGGCACAATTCTTGCTACCACATGGTACTAAAATTCATATCACTAATGCACTGTACGCGCCTAAGGCCAACTGAATCTTGCTGAGTTTTAAGGACATACGAGCCAACATTATAGACTTGGAAACTCATAGTGAGAATGGAAAAGAATTCATATGCATAATTTCAAAAGAGTTCAGTAGGAAGCACACCTTGGAAACGTTAGGGGAAATTTATAGTGGATTATATCTTATTACAGTTTGGATTATTGAATCCAATGTGGTCACACTTACTACTATATATGACACGACCTCTTACAAGCTTTGACATTTTCGACTGGGACACCCAGGTCGTGACATGATGATCAAAATATTGAAAAACTCTCATGGTCATCCATTTTTCAAAGGCAAGAAGCATGTGGAAATCCTCAAAACCATCAGATTTGATGGAGTGAATGAGATTGATAATTTCCATCCGGTCTCAACACCTAGTATTATTTCACAAGATTCCTTTATGGCAATCTCTGATGCTCATCACTCTTTTCGCAAAGCTTTTTCATTGGCAAAATTACAGGCTAGACCCTCCTTTGTGGTTGATAACACTAAAAATATACCATTCTTACAGAGAATCCATGGAGATAATTATGGACCTATCAAACCGAACCATTTAAATCTTTTATGATTTTGGTAGATGCATCAATGCGATGGTCACACGTTGCTTTGGTATCCACAAGGAATGCTGCATTTGTAAAACTCCTAGCACAAATTATTAAGCTCCGAGCTTACCACTCAAACAATCCGATCAAGTCAATTAGATTGGATAACGAAGAAGAATTCACATCAAAGATTTTTGATAACTATTGCATGTTGATTGGGATTGAAGTTGAACATCCCGTCCATCATATTCATTCACATAACGGTTTAGCAGAGGCACAAATTAAGCGGTTATAGCTTGTGGCTAGAGTAATAGTTATGCATACCAATTTACCGATATCTGCTTGGGGATATGCAATATTTACTACTACAATATAGGGCAATAGCCACACAATTATAGGTGACCAATAGGGGGTGGCAAGCAACATTAGTAACTATTTAGCCTTGTGAACCAATGTAACCACAAATGGGTTGTTTGTGGCTAATAAGGGGCGACAATTCACATTGTTGGTGGCAAGAATGAGTATATTGGTGGCAAAAATACATATATTGATGGAAAAAATGAGTATATTGGTGGCAATAATGGGTACATTTGTGGCAATACAAGTTGACACCACCATTGTGTGTGGCTTTTGCTTGGTATTGTAGTAGTAATTACATGCAGCAATGCTTCTTTGCTTGAGACCTGTAGCATGCCAAGCATTCAGTCTATACTAGTTGGTAACTGGATATGAGCCTGACATTTTATTTCTATGCTTCTTTAGTTGTGCAGTGTATGTGCCAATTAGGCCACCACAGCGCACTAAAATGGGTATCTACGTCGATTAGGAATATATGTTGGTTATGAATCTCCAACAAGTGTCTGTTACTTAGAACCTTCGACAGAAGATCTCTAGACTGCAAGATTTGCAAATTGTCACTTTGAAGAAACATACTTCCCGACGTTAGGGGGAGATAAGAATGCCTCCATTCCAGTTAAACATCAGAAATTAACGTGGAAAGCTCCTCCCACTATGTTTCAAGAAGATCCACACACATCTCAAAGTGAGATTTAAGTGCGATGTATACTTGATCTTCAAAAGGTAGCAGATTCGATGCCTAACTCCTTCATTGATATTGCCCAAGTGATAAGATCACACATTCCTACTGCAAATATTCCTGCAAGGTTGGAAGTCCCCAAGGGCAGAGTAATGTGTTTCTTGCCCATGTGGATGGAGTAGCATCGGCCTCGATTCCCACCAGAAAGAGGGGGAGACCAAGACAATCCATAGATGAGCTGCCAACGAAAAGGCAGGTCATCTAAGCACAAAATGATCCTTTCATCATTAACATTGTGAATCCCACACATGAGATTGTTCTTGACTATAGTTATGTCCTAGAATCACAAATGACATTTATGGAGGACGCTTCAGACTCATATGTGATGTCAGAGAATGGTGAAATCTCACTAAAATACAATGATGCGCACATTGTTATGGATAGAATATCTAAGGTAGTTGATGAAGCTTTTGCTTATTTCGTCGCTCAGGAGATCATTGACAACAATGAAATGGAACCTCGCTTGGTTGTTGAATGTCAGCGGAGATCGGATTGGCCGAAATGGAAAGAAGCAATGCATGCCAAACTAGACACTCTAAAGAAAGGCAGGTATTTGGTCTGGTAGTACTATGCTCACCAAATGTGAAGCTGGTTGGACATAAATGGGTTTTGTTCAGAAGTGTAATGAGAAGAAGGAAGTCATGCGGTATAAAGCTAGACTTGTGGCATAAGGATTCTCTTAATACCCTGGCATTGATTATGAGGAGACATACTATTCAGTTATGGACATCATTACTTTCTGCTACCTTGTCAGCTTGGTAGTATCCGAAAAATTGAACATGCAGCTGATGGATGTGGTGACAACATATCTCTATGGAAATCTAGATTTACATGAAAGTGCCAGAAGACGTGGTCATACCCAACTCAAGTAACTTTATACCATTGAGTGCTCATGTGATTAGATTGAAGCGTTCACTGAATGAATTGATACAATCCGGTAGGATGTGGTGGATACGCCTCAGTGACTACTTGATTGTGAAGGGATACAAGAACGATGATTTATGCCCATGTGTGTTCATTAAGAGAACAAGTTCGGGATTTGCCATTGTAGCAGTATATGTTGATGATATGAATGTCATTGGGTCTCTTGATGAAATCAATGAGACGGTTAGCTATTTGAAATCCAACTTTGAGATGAAAAACCTTGGTAGGACTCGATTTTGTCATGGTTTGGAATTAGAACATCGAGTTGGCGGAATACTTATTCACCAGTCTGGTTATGTCCAAAACATGCTGAGGTAATTTAACATGGACAAAGCACACCCTCTTAGTACACCAATGACCATACGCAGTCTGAAACTCAATAAAGATCTGTACCATCCGAAAGATGATGATGAGGAACTATTGGGAACTAAGGTGCCATACCTTAGTGCCATTGGAGCTTTATTATATTTAGCTTAATGCACAAGACCAAACATTGCATTCTCTATGAACTTGTTAGCTCGGTTTAGTTCTATGCCTACACAACATCATTGGAATGGTATAAAACACATCTTCAGGTACTTGAAAGGTTTCCATAGACTTGAGCTTATTCTTTCCCTACAAAGAATACAGAGAGAATAATGAAACTCTTGAAAAAGTGATGGTTGAATTGCAGCATGTTGATTCCAGGGCTTTCGACCTGTCAAAGAATCCTCCCGACCCGTCAAATGTTGCACCCTGGACGGACCAGAGCCATACCTTCGACCCGTCAAAGGAATTGTTCGACCAGTTGAAAAGTGGTCCAACTGCAAACATTGTTCCTCAATCCAGTGCATTCCTCTACTCAGATATATCTTGTGATGTCTTGGTTAGTTTTGCTGATGTTGGGTATCTCTCTGAACCACACAGAGGACGTTTCCAGACTGATTATGTGTTTACCATGGGGAACACAATGATTTCTTAGAGATCAATAAAACAAACCCTTGCTACTTCCTTGAATCATTGTTTTACATGAAGCGGTTAAGGAGTGCAACTACACCACATTCGAGGATATAGTGGATTACATTCCACTACTACAGTACCAACTTATATTTTTGAGGACAATGCGGCTTGCATTGAACAAATGAAGTTGGGATACCAAGCACATATCGCCAAAGTTTTTCTTCAATTAGCAACAACAACAGCTATTGAACATTCATGTGAATCAGGTTGGTTCGACCAATAATGCTGCAGACTTTTTTACCAAGTCGTTACCCAAATCTACCTTTGCTAAGAATGTGAGATGCATTGGTATGCGAAGATTGTCTAAACTCAAGATTGAGTTACTAATCAGGGGGAATTAATTTTGTAGACATCAGAAGGAGTCTACATCACATGTGGTCACTTTTGTAGTTGATGCGTTGTACTCTTTTCCCTTTCGATCAAACTTTTGTTTTACCCAAGAGGTTTTTGTTTGTTTGGCAAATTTTTTAGTAAGGCAATATGTCATGCATCATACATTAGGATCGTGACACAAGGGGGAGTGTTTAAAGGAATAATATTCCTGGTATCTCGGTGTGTATCTTGTCCTAATTAGAATAGAAGTAGATATTCTCTCAATTCCTGATTTATAGAAATAGGGATTTGTAACAGATTGTAATGCCTATATAAGGTTATCTATCAATGAATAAAGTACAGTTTCAGATCTATTACTTGCGTATCTATATTTCTCCTTCAACACGAATAAATTTTCATACCTAGTATTTACCCTAAAATCAAAACATCTAAACCCTTAATCATACTAATATATGAAGGGAGTACCCTTATAAACAAAAAGGAAAAATTGCTCATATTGTCACCCAACTATATCAACATAGACACTTTAGTAACTATCGTTTGGCATATATCAAAATAGTCACTTAACTTTGATCTTCATATATCAAAATGGTCAGTCCGTCAACTGAGACGTTAAAAAATAACATGTGCCTTCGATGTGTCCAACATGTGCCAAGTTATCAGGGTTAAATGAGTAATTTTTCAAGCCATGCGATTTAAACCGAATTCAAAACCCTAAAATCAAGTTCAAAACTTAAGTCTTTCACTTTCACTCTCACTTCTGGTCATTTTCTTTCACCATTGTTGCCTCTTTGTACATTTCTCTTAGTCAAAATCGAATTCAAAATACTTGTTTTGAAGAAGGCCGTTGGTTTTTGTAATCAGAAACACTAAGGTTGATGAATTCTCAATGATTTGTATTAGAATAATCACAGGTATTTATACACAAGTATATGCTAAAGAAAGGAAAGTAATAAAACTGATTCCTAATCTGATTCCTATAATATATGCTATCTGTCATAATAATGTATTCACATTATAATTCTAACACTCCCCCTCAAGCTGGAGCATAGATATTTGTCATGCCCAGCTTGTCACAAATATAGTTTACCCGAACCCCATTTAGAGCTTTGGTAAAAATATCTCCAAGCTGTTCATCAGTGCCAATGTAAGCTGTGGAAATGATGTTTTCTTCTAGCTTCTCACGAACAAAGTGGCAGTCAACTTCAATGTGCTTGGTTCGTTCATGGAACACGGGATTGGAAGCAATATGAATGGCTGCTTGATTATACACCATAACTTTGTTGGAGTGTCGACCTTGAATCCCAGTTCGGATAAGAGATGACGAATCCATATAATCTCACACACAGATTGAGACATCACTCGATATTCAGATTCCGCACTAGAGCGAGAAACAACATGTTGCTTCTTGCTCTTCCAAGAAACAAGATTACCTCCAACAAAGACACAATAACCAGTAATGGATGTTCTATCATCCTTGTCTCCTGCCCAGTCTGCATCAGAGAAACACTCAATTTGAGTATGACCATGATTCTTGTAAAGTAATCCACGTCCAGGTGTCCCTTTTAAATAACATAAGATCTGCTCAAGTGCATTCCAGTGATCAATGGTAGGAGAAGACATGAACTGGCTGACAACACTAACAGAATAAGAAATATCAGGTCTTGTTACTGTAAGATAATTCAGCCTCCCCACTAAACGCCTATATCTTCCAGGGTCTGCAAAAACCTCTCCTCCTGATGTGAGATGAGAGTTTGGAGTCATAGGTGCACTACATGGCTTAGCTCCAGACTTTCCAGTTTCTGTCAACAAGTCAAGAACATATTTCCTTTGAGATAGGAAGATCCCTTTCTTGCCTTGATACTTCAATTCCCAAGAAATACTTTAGAGCCCCCAAATCTTTTGTATGAAAGTGGTCATGAAGAAATGTTTTCAGAGATGAGATTCCTGAAAAATCACTTCCTGTAATAATAATATCGTCTACATAGACGACAAGAAGGATGATGCCTGAAGGGGAACACTTATAGAAAACTGAGTGATCACACTTGCACTTCTTCATCCCAAACTTCTCAACTACTTGACTGAACTTACCAAACCATGCTCGAGGACTCTGTTTCAACCCATAAAGAGATTTACGGAGACGGCAAACTTTGCCATACTCCCCCTGAGCAACAAAACCTGGTGGTTGCTCCATATAAACTTCCTCTTGAAGATCACCATGTAGAAATGCATTTTTGATATCGAGCTGATGCAAGGGCCAATCAGAACTGGCTGCCATTGAGATAAAAAGACGAATAGAAGACATTTTGGCCACTGGTGAGAAAGTGTCAGAATAATCAACCCCATAGATCTGAGCATAGCCCTTGGCAACAAGTCGAGCCTTCAGACGAGCAACTGAACCATCAGAATTAAGTTTTACAACAAACACCCATCGACAACCAACAGATTTCTTTCCCACAGGCAAATGTACCAAATCCCAAGTATCATTAGCATCTAGAGCATTCATTTCTTCCATCATTGCCTTACGCCATCCCGGATGGGATAAGGCTTCCGACACAGATTTTGGAACGGACGTAGAATCAAGCGACGCAATAAAACATTATGAAGGAGAAGACAAGTGCTCATAGGAAACGAAAGCAGAGATAGGATAAGTACATGATCTTTTACCTTTGCGAAGGGCAATGGGAAGAGCATCAGTATCATGACTTGACTCAGAAGGAGGATCTTCAGCCGAAACAGGAATTGGTATTGGACTGGAAGCCGGAGGTTGCTGACATCGTGAATAAACGTGAGTAATAGGTGGCTTAGGCGGTTGCTGAGGTGACGAAGTAGGATGAACGTGATAAACCAATATATCATTATCAGTAACCTCAGCAGAATTTGACACATTAGAAGACACGGGAAAGAAAGGGAGATGTTCCATAAAGGAGACATCATAAGACACAAGATATTTATCAAGAGAAAGGGAAAAACAACGATACCCTTTTTGAAGACGAGAGTACCCGAGGAAGACACATTTTAGGGATTTTGGATCAAGCTTAGTAACGCGTGGACGAACATCCCGAACAAAGCAAGTACTCCCAAATATACGAGGTGGCATGTTAAATAGTGGTTTTTCAGGAAAAAGAATATTGTAAGGAGTTTCACCTTTCAACACCGCAGAAGGCATGCGATTGATCAGAAAGCATGCTGTAGAAACAGCATCTGCCCAGAAAAGTTTTGGAACCTGTGTTTGAAATAAAAGAGCTCTAGCAGTTTCAAGAAGATGACGATTCTTACGTTCAGCTACACCGTTTTGGGAAGGTGTATCAACACAAGAAGTTTGATGAAGAATACCATTTTGGGTCATAAAAGTTTGGAAAAGACCAGACAAGTATTCTTTAGCATTGTCACTGCGTAAAGTATGAACTGAAATGTTAAATTGGGTTTTAACCTCAGCACAAAAGGCAGTAAAATGAGTAAACAATTCAGAACGACGTTTCATTAAATATAACCAAGTAGTTCGAGAATAATCATCCACAAAAGTCACAAAATATCTGAAACCTGGTTTAGACACAACGGAGCAAGGACCCCAAACATCAGAATGAACTAATTCAAATGAAAAATTAGACCTTTTATTGACTCGAGGAGCAGAAGACAAACGATGATGTTTAGCAAATCGACATGACTCACAATCTAAGCTAGACAGCTTCTGAAACTGAGGACATATCCTCTTTAACAGAGACAGAGAAGGATGTCCCAACCGACAATGCTCATCAAAAGGGTTGGATACAGTAGAAAAAGCAACAGGTCTTCTAACAGTTGTATCCAAAACGTAGAGACCACCAGATTCCCGTCCACTACCAATAATCTGTTTCGTCATAAGATCCTGAAACAAACAATGATCAGGGAAAAATGAGATAGAATAATTAAGAGACTGAGTAAGTTTACTCACGGAAATCAAATTGAATGAAAAACCAGGCACATTAAGAACAGTTGAAAGGGAAAGTGAAGAAGTGGGATTAATAGTACCAGAACCAATAACCGAAGAGTGAGTGCCATCGGCTACAGTAACATGGGAAGGAAAGGTGGCATTATAAGAAGTGAATAGCTTAGAATTACCTGTCATATGATCTATGGCACCAGAATCAATGACCCATTTTGAAGACGAAGAGACGAGGCACTTAGTGGATTTACCTGACTCAGCAATGGCAGTGATAGACGAAGAACGCTCTGAAGCTAATGATTCTTGATACTTGGCATATTCTTCTGCAGTAAGAGTGTAAGTTTGAGCAGAGGATGTAGCAGAGGGGGTAACATCAGTAGTAGCAACCTGGGCAGACCGATTCCGTTTCTCCTTGGCCTTGAGAAGAGGACATGTTCGTTTAGTATGACCAGGCTCATGACAATAAAAGCATTCAACAAATCTGCTTCCATCATTGGTACTTCTCGTGTCCTGAGTGCTCCCCCTGGTCGGACCCTTAAAGGAGCGGTCAGAAGTATGTCTTTGACTATAAAGAGCACTAGAAGCAGGAACAGAAGGAATGGCTGAAAGAACTAGATTACTGCGCAAAATACGAGTCAGAGCCTCCTCACCATCAGGAATGTCAGCACTAGAAAGAATCTGAGAAGTGACGCCTTCATATTCTGAGCCGAGTCCACATAAAAATCGGAGAACAAACATTTGTTCTCATTGAGCATGGAGGACCTTGATATCTGTGCTCAAAGGTATCAATTCATTCAATTGCTCAAAGGTGTCCTTTAACTGCATATAGTAATCCTGAACAGATTGCTCTTGGCGATCAGTGGTATAAAACGACTTATATGTATCATATAAGCGAGAAATATTACCCTTGCCAGCATACAAAGAATTCAAATAATCCATAATTTGTTTGCAATACCCACAATGACGAACCAAGCTAACAATCTTAGCATCAATAGAGTTCTTGATGCCAAGTAAGAGACAAGCATCATCAGCCATCCAATCTTCATCATCCGTTTTCGGGTCATCAGTCAAATGGCGGGATTTTCTGATACTCCGAAGATATAACGTAACATTGGTGGACCAATCAACATAATTAGACGCCCCGGTCAGTTTATGATCGGTAATCCTATGAGATACCGTCATAATACCACTAACCATAGGTTTACTATGTCCACTAGTTTCAGGTTTCTGTCCGTCAGCCATATAAGCAGTATCCGGCCGAATGGAGATTGGTCGTAAGTAGAAACGGGGGAACCCTAGAATCCGGCGGAGGACAGGGAGTGACGGCCAGAGATCGGTCGTAAGTAGAAACGGGGGAACCCTAGGTCCCGAAGAACGTTTGCACACCAGGGCAAACGAAAAAAAAAAAATTCAAGGATCTGCACACTAAAGCTGCTCTGATACCATGTAATCAGAAACACTAAGGTTGAGGAATTCTCAATGATTTGTATTAGAATAATCACAGGTATTTATACACAAGTATATGCTAAAGAAAGGAAAGTAATAAAACTGATTCCTAATCTGATTCCTATAATCTATGCTATCTGTCATAATAATGTATTCACATTATAATTCTAACAGTTTTGAATCAAAATGAAGGAGATCATCAGCTTTTGATGACCGAATCTTTAGTGATGGATGATCATATACCACCAAAGTATTGGAGATACTTTCACATTAAAGAAGCACCTACCTCAAAATATAATTGACCCATCTCTTTCTACTGTTTGTTGTCTCATTTATGTCGACAGAACAAGGATTTAGTGGTTGGATTTTTTGGGTTGGCTGCTTTAGGGTTTTGTTGTTACTGTTTAGGGTTTGAGAAAATTGGAAAAATTGGGATTAGGGCTTACAATATTGTAATCAAATGTAGTAGTCAAACCTTGATTTCGACAACAAATGTTCCAATTTGATGTAGTTTATTTGGCACTGAGTATAGAAAAATGTGATTAGGAATTTGTTTATGGGATCCCTCTGTTTATTGAAAGTTTGGGTTAAATTAGCTTAATATATCCTATTGTTAATCATGGGATCTATTCTTATATGTGTTTTTTATTTGGTTGTTGAATTTGGACCATTAGATTGCAGCACATTGGGTTGCAGATGGCAAGATAAGTATAGAGTGGCATCATGGTGGACGTATTCATGTTGTGGGCAATACCAGAGTGTATAAGGGTGGTGAGGTAGTATGGGTAGACAATCAAGATCCAGACTTATTTAGTTTGGTTTGTTTAAACTATTTGGCAGAGGACTTGGGATATAGAGAGCCTCCAATCACTTACTGGTATAAGAGTGAAGAAGACAACGAGTTCTTACCTCTTGAAAATGATGAACATGTAAGTAAAATGCTCAAGCATCATGGCAGCATTACCTTACAGATTTGGATGGTGGCACTTTGTGAAAGAAAAATGGAAGAATGTGAGTTGGAAGACCTGAATGGAATAGGAAGCCAAATATTGAGCATTCAAAATACTTTGGTTATTACATTCCGGACATAGTAGAGATTGCAGTAAGGAATAAGCCAATTCATAGGACATTGTTCCCTAGAGTTGAAGAAGCTAAGACAGTTGATGAAGCCCCACCTGGTTTTGATGGCCCTCCTGCTTATAAAGGTCCTGCTGGTTTTGAAGGTTCTGCTGGTGTTGAAGAAGCTCCATTTGATTTTGAAGAAGGTCCTAGGGTAGGTGATGCTCCTACTGTTAATCACAATGTAGGTCAGGGCACAAGTTCAGTTCCCATGTTAGGGAAAAGGAGAAAGAGAACACTTGGTAGGATCAAAACACCCAGTTCTTATAGTATGAAAAAGAATAATGCAGAAACATAAAGGAGGTATGCAATAAGAGCCAGAGTTTAGAAAACCTTTAATGCTACTGATTTTGGTATTGAACTTACTGATAGTGATGATACTGAATATGAAGAACTGCCAAATTCAGATTATGATACAAATAACTCTAAGAAAGATGATGAATTATTCAGAGAAAATGTAGATGTTGATGTAAATGAACAGACTGTGGAAAGAGATGAAGAGACAGCAAATTCAACACCAAATGCAACACCAAATTTGGAACCAAATGCAGCAGTTCTTTCTGACGGTGATGATGAAAATTCATATGCATTTCATAGCTTGAGTGAGTCAGCTAGTGATGAGAACTCTCATATGAGGTTGGATGGTAGAAGAAACAAAAGAAAGAAGAAGAGATGGACAAAGTTTCCTGAGTTCAACAAGGAGACTGATCTGACAAATGTGATACATGCAAGCAAAAAGGCATAATGCAAGAACTTGTGCCAAACACAAGCAACAAAGTGGAAGTGGAAGGGGATCTGGAAGAGGAAGAAGATCCCAAAGAGGAATAGGATCTAACATTGCAACTTCATCTCAAACTAATAATGCATCTGTAAATGTAAGTATATTATTGATATGCTCTTGGATCCTTTTGATGGAATTATGGATCACAAACTTATGCTTAATGTTGTTTATGTTTCTAGACTTGTGCATTTGTGTTTTCATGTTCCATTCTCTACTTCATCTCGGCCAGTTCTAAATGTAGTTCAGATGTCATAAGGTGATGATGGAATTGGTTCATCATCACAACCAACTCCAGTTGCAAGAGGAGGCAGAGGTGCTAGGAAGACTTTAGGGAGGACTTCAGGGGGCTTTGAGATTTTGGCCATTTTTGTTTGAACAATGCAACACTTAAGCACTATGATGCATTTTGGCCACTTTTGTATAGCTTGTAATCTAAGACCATGAACCCAACTTATTAGGATTTGCTTTGTGTTATGTATGTGGAATATTCCATGTGGATTATTTGGTTGAATTGTTGTCAATTTCAAGTTGAATTGTTGTCAATTTTAGGTTGTTTGTTTTGTTATGAGTCCCTTATTTATTTTAGGTTGAATTGTTATCAATTTCAAGTTGGATCGTTCTCAATTTGAGGTTGTTCGTTTTGTCATGAGTCCCTTGTTATAAATTCAGGTTGTTTCTTTTTACAATTCAATTGAACAACATTTGAGCAAGCAGGAAACCCTTTGTACAAAGTTTGCAATAGAACTGATATGAACCAAATTTAACCGAACTGATTTGGTGCAAGTTTACAACAATCACAGCTGAACTGACTTAAAAGAAGGATTTATTACAACAGTACATACATACACACATATTGCTACATATCACAATGACTATATAAGAAAGAGGGGATCCATCATTTTCCATTCTGCATACCGAAAGCAATATAGCTACATAGCAACAGAACAATCATCCAAAGCATCTTCATCTTCTTCTGAGTTATGCCCATTTTCGTATTCTCTGCCTCCAAACATTTCAAATTTCCTTCCAAAAGGTTTTTCTTTTGAATCAAACCGGGAATGATTTGTAGTGGTCGAGGACACATTTATGGGTCATGCCATCGAAAGAAATCACAATTTCCAGGCTCCTAACATAACTCGAGTAGAGTGTTAGTCACTTGTAAACCAACAAAGAATTCATTTGAACTGAATATGTAAACCAAAAGTACTAACCTGGCCTAGATAACATTCATAGAACATTCTTCCAGCTAATCATTCTCTCCAAGAAGATTGCAATAGAGTTGGTTGGCCACAGTTACAAATCAATCCAATCTGGCTTTGTGACATCACTTACACTAAAGCTAATTGAGTTTAGTGAAGAGGACCTTGGAGATTCTGACGTTTGATGAATCTGTTTCACGGTTTGAGAGAATTTGTTGTTTCAATGGAAGATGAAATGAATTTTTTTTAGGAAAGATGACCTAAATTTTACCTTTTATGGAAGAGAATCGGGGGAAAATATCAGATTTGGAGGGAAAAGAACTGTAGCTTTCTCGGGACAAAAGTAAAAAATGGTGCCAAGGAATCGGGACAAAACTACCCCTAGAAGACAACAGAATATGCTGGAATATTCGATACTTAAACAGTCTCCTGGGGCCGAGCGACCATTTTGATATACAGATATCCAAATTGGGTGATCATTTTAATATATGTCAAACGACAATTATTAAAGTATTTATCTTGACATAATTGAATGACCGTATGAACAATTTTTCTAAAAAAAAAAATCTTGCATGTTTTGGGAAGTGGGAGAAAAAGAGATAAACCGCTGTAAAATATGACACCAATACTATTGCTCTTTTATTCCATCACAAGCTAAAACGTTTGATTATGCATACCTATTTACAGTGCCAAGCATTAATACAGAAATGTTGAGAAAAGCGATCAAACTGGAATTACACGAGATAACCTGCAGAGTTAAAACATTCAACTCTCGTTCCTCGTAGGCTGTACACTTGGAGAATCAGTGAGCTAGTGTGTCATCTCTCATTGAAAATTGTAACGTCTAGGACGACCTCATCGTATGTGCAGCTGCAAGTTCCACAGATATGATGAAGCTAGACTTGTCTTCTTCTCGGAGATATTGTACATCTCCATTCATGAGCTTCACTAGTTTTCTGCTGATGAGGAGGCTAATGCCTTCTTCGGATATATCTTCATCCGTCGCAAACATCTGGTTTAGTAACCCTTCTGGGATCCCGCTACCCGCATGTGATATCCTGATCCAGCATATCATATCAGTATTTCAGGAACAACATTCACTCACTTGTTACACAAGAAGACCATATATGTATAAGGCACAGGCATTTCCTAGTCTTTGATCGTTATGCATTAGGGTCAGCGAATTAGTTGCATACCTCTAGCCAGTTTATGTTTGTGGGAATTGTTTGCAGAAGTTAATGGCTAGCCTGAGTATCATAACAATGGATTCAATTAGAAAGCTATACCTGAATTCCAAATGTACAAGATGAACGGATTGTCCAAGCTGATCTTTCGTCAAATTAACTGTAAGAGAGAGCTGGCCTCCGGATGGCATAAAATTAACTGATACTGATAAGAAATCAGCTAAGACTTGCTGAAGCCTAAGACTGTCACCATATAATGTCCCTGTCATGATCTCCTCTGCTGCATCTTGGACAATGCGGATATTCTTGGTGTTGCTCTTAATCATGACTTGACTGATAGAGGCAACCAACACATCATGCAAAGTGAACTCGATCATTTCCAGATCCAAGTAGCTGTAACATGATCAGAAAAACACGAAGCATTATTAGATCACATCACATTTGTGTTTAGCAAGGACAACACTAAAATGTAAACAAAATCACTTCCAAATTAGCTTAAATAGATAAATACTATCATATGATCTAGGCCATAAATATATTTTTAACTTATGTGGCGTGGGCCAAGATGAATATGCAGACTCTAAACTATTAAGACGACCATGAATTTCATGAGGAAAATATCTCAACACAAGGATAATAACTAAGAATGTATCATACCCATCAATGATGGTATCGAGATCCAAGTCATCAAGTATTTTGCTGAGCTGGTGCTGGCACTGGGCACTGGCATGCAGGAGCTGTTTTTGTTCTGGTCCCAACTCAGTACTCTCGATCATTCTCCGAGAAAATAGTATTCCAGATAAAGGATTCCTGACCTGCCTCTTGATATAAGCTAGTGTTTTCATTCTCTTGACAGCAGTTTGTTCTGATAAGCGCTGGACATGAAGTGCTTGTTGCAACTCTGGGCTGGCTAGCTGCAAGAAGCAAAAGACCCCAGTAATTGCGCCCTTGCCATCTAATTTCTTACTAACACAAAGCAGACATTCAGTATACTTTCCACCACGATTCCATAAACCAAAAGGAACCTTTTCGGAGACCTGACCAGCCATGGCGTTATTAAGTACAACACCAAGGTTTACAAAGGCTTCTTGATTCTTGAGAGGACAACAAGCCGTGTTAACTCCAAAAACCTCCCCCAACAACATTTTATCCATTACCTCCTCTCTTGTCCACCCAGTCAGCTTGGTCATTGCTGAATTCCACTCGGAACACCAGCCAAATTCATCAGTGCCAAATATTGGGGGGATCAATGGACTTGGGTTTTGCACAATTGCTTTGTAATCACCTTCAATTCGAGTGAACTTGTCCATCACAGTCTTCTGACCAGTGATATCATGGGCCACAAAACATACCCCCACAACATTTTCATGTATATCTCTGCTTGCACAAGCATTTACAACTAAGCTGATGGGACCAAAGTCACTCCTCACACCATGTGTTTTTATCTCAAATTGGATGTTTTGCTCCTCTTTACCTGACCAGAAGCAAAATAATAAGAATGAACTTAGCAGATACAATGAAAGAGAAAAATATGAAGAACGATTATACTTCAAGAAGGGTGAATGAATCCCTATTTCCTCTTTTCACTAGTACATAAAGCAGTGTGGGTACGTGAAGGGGAAGGGGTGACAGGCAGTTATTGTGGGATGATATCTGTATAGTGATCAATGCATGAATACGTAGCATTCACAGCCCATGATATGCACATTGATACACATTGATGCATACAAATATGATCAGTGCAAGTAAACCTTGACAAATAAATTCAAACAGGGTTTATGAACAGACCTTGCAATGCCAAGTCCAGCATCCTTTTCACCATGCTAGTTGAATTTTCTTCCACGAGTGTGAGCAAATTCTTTCCAATTGCTTTATCAACAGGAAGACCAGTTAACTCAGAAATTTTTGTATTCCACCCATTAACTGATCCATCAATATCAACTGCCAAAATTGGCACTGTTGCTGTTTCAATCAACCGGACCATCTCACCTGTCACTGCTTCCAATTCTTGGATGCCATCAATCTTTAGGTCACTAAGCTTCATTTGGATTCCATTGTTGTTAACATCAGTGGCTCCATCCTCTTTGAATGCATTCCTCAGAATAAGCTGCAAAGAATGAATTGCATCCATTTCATAGTCCTTCCAAGGCAAACTCCTAGTCTTGACAACTTCAAGGAAAGCCTTGAATGATGATCTAGGATGCATTTTCCAGCCGTTATCCTTCTCATCCGGGTCATGCTTTGCACCACCCCATCGGATTTCTGCAGCAGTGTGGGAGCGGAACCAAAATATTGTGTCCTTGGAAGTTATCTTCACAGCTGCCATTCCACATACTACATCACCAAGAGCTAGGGCCCCGGGGAATCCTGCATCATACAAGCTATCTGTACTCAAGCCTGTGGAATCCATATGTGACTCAGCGAGCCACAAAGCTATGTCCTGAATCTGGAAGTCACTCGGAGTTATTCCAAGTCTCCATATCTTGTTCTTGTAAAGTAGGGCTGCCCCATCACATTTCACTAGATCCATAATGTTAGGAGTTTGGGTCATGATACCCAAAGGAGCATCACGTAGCAGCATGTCACACAACAGTGTTTGGGTGCGCAGGATGTTCTTCTCAACAATCTGGTCCTCCAATTCTAACTCCTTGTTCACATGGATGGCAAAGACTTGAGCTAGAAACTCACAGGCATATCTGAGAGGGAAAGGGACAAATCTTGGAGATGTGTTATGACATACTACTAAACCCCATAGTCTCTTTTTCTTTTGACTCTGCACAGATTCAGGACCTCCAACCTCATCATCCCCTTCATTGACCACAACCGCCATAACAAGAGAAGCAATGGAGTTCATATTCTCCATATATTGCAAATGGCAAGTATGTGGGGCTCTGAGTGTTGAACCACACAATGTTAAATCCAAACGAAGCTTCTCATCTTGAAGCACCTTTACCATTTTTGCACAACAGTCAACAATCATACGGACCTTATTCTTCACAAACAGGAACCGTGAAGCTTGAGGTATATCAGTAGAAGGATAATGCAGACCCAGATATGGCTCCAGGCCAGGCTTCGTAAGCTCAGCGACCACTTCCCCATGATCATCATCATGAAATTTATAAGCCATCACCCTGTCATAACCAGTGAGTTCAAAAACCTCTTGAACCATTGTATCACAAAGCCTCTCCAGGCTTCCACTAGGCAAAGACTGCAATCGCGCAATTGCTTTGGCTGCAAGCTTGTATGATTGCAGCGCTCCAGCAGCAGTCATGGGGACTTCATATGGCTTCACAGGTTCAAAGTCAATGACCAAACTACCCGTCACCCTGTGGACTATAGCATAGAAAGGCTTACCAGATGTTTTGCAATGGACTAAGATGGGATTTAAGAGAGAAACCTCCCCAAATCCAAGGGCCTTGTGCAATGCGGAGGCACTAGGGCCTGTGAAGATTGTTCTTATATCTGTTCCAATGCCGAGAACTGGGTGGTCTCCAACACTCGGGACTGCATGACTAACCATAGTCAACATTTCAGGCGCATTCTCACTGTATGCAATGACCCTGAAAGTTTTGTCATCTAAGGCTAGCAAGCACCCAAATGGCTGGATCAACTTCCCTTTCTGTATGTGATGGAGATAAGCAGTGGTCACTTTGTCAGACCTAGGTTGTTGATCAGTAACGGAACTGCCGACACGTACTGAGCTCGAGTAGTCAAAGGAGCTGCCCGACTCCTCAAAATCTGCATGAAGCTTTGCATCTACAGTTGTCTGAGCAATAACTCTAGCGCTGTGTCTTGATCTCACTGAATTGCTGGAGGATGACATCCTCACATAAACTGCAACAAGCACACAAAAGTACTAAGAATCAAACTAATGCAGGCCCTCTGAAAAAAAACATCCGAATTGATTCCATAAAACATCATCTACTTGGTTCAGTACTAGGTTTAGTATAACTGTTCACAAAAAGCATAAATCAGTAGTAAAGGTCAAAACTTTTGCAGCATTCATGCTGAAAATGCCGAAATTTCACATAAATATTACAGCGCACTCACAAATCTCAGAGTGAAAAGCATGTAAAGGAAATATTTCGAAAACATTTATTTCGAAAGCAAGCCTCTGGTTTTCAAAAGCTTCAAGGAATACTAATGTTACAGGCTGCCATATTAATTAACATATATCTATGAACGATTCTTACTTTCCATCTCACTTGTGACTACTCACAAGTCACAAGTCACTATCAAGTATCAACTACTAATTAAGCAGACAACCATCGTTCAACTAGCTCCATCAAACTGAAAATTTCCCACTTGGCTCGCATAACTCGTGACCAAGTCTAAAAGATCAGCCTGACAAATACATCAGCACTCAAATCCAAAGATCTTTAATCTGTTTAGCACTAGTGACATAGCAACTATAGATACATGAACACCACGTCAGAAGCTTTACCCAAACCAGAAGAACCACATAAGATTAAGCTACTCTGATCTCGTAGACAACTAAACAACATTTCAATTAGTTCATCGGAAGAATCCCAAAAAAGTAAAGCTGGGATGACTAAAACGAGTAGTAATCAAACAAAAGAGAGTAAACAAGAGTCAATTGTTGCAGTGTTGTATTAATTGAACAAATTATGAGCAAATAAAAGAAAGAACTTGCCAAAGAAAAAAAGATCAGAAAATGAGCCTAACCTTGTTCACTTGCAGGAAGCAGAAAAACTCAGCCGCTTTCTCCAAAGATCAAAACTGACCCAACTTATAGAGATTGACAGGGAAACACACTTGTTGGTACTTATTAATAATGCAAGAGGGTCTCCAAAGCCTAAATCTTGAACCCCAAAACCCCACTTATCTCGATCAACCCCTTCTCTGTGTCTGTGCTCAACATAGCTAAAGGATCCGCCTTTACTTATTAAATACTGGAAAAAAATAAATCCAAATTTAGACAGCATATAATTCCCAAAAGGGTCCACCCAAGAAACGGATCAAGTAGAAGTAGGAGACAAGTGGCTAGGCTGGGACTGGCCTGGTGCTCTGCTTTCCCCATATAGCAAGATCCCACATCCTCTAAACTAATAGTCTCTTTCAAACTTATTGGACAGAGATACCAACACAGTACAGCAAATATATAAACAAAGTCAGTGGCATTGGTAATCATGCTGAATAAACTAATGTGGGGAATTAGGGTCAGCAGTAACAGATAGGAGAGGAGGCTCTGCCTAAGAGTGAGAAGCCAAAGATGAAAGAAAAGACCATGCCTTTTGGGAGGGATAGAAAACTGAGTTAAGGGGGGCACTTATGGGTGTCACGTGGGAAGAACCCAATCTTGTTGGCTGAGGTTTATCAGAGACTTTTGGATATATTCCAGAGAGTCCCGCTGCTTCAGTTTTTGTGTTGGCTAATGCGGTCATTTAAGGGCTAGATCTTTCTAGTGAAAAGGGTACATAGAATGCGCAGTACAGGATTTGGCCCATACCATGCTGTGAGGGTTTTGCCTCTTTTTTTAACTTTTTTTTTGTTCAACTTGGAGTATCTTGGGGTCTCCATCCCTCCTTTTATATATAGTCCTCCTGCTTTATCCTATATATATATTGGTAAAGTATGAGCAAATCTTTCTCTGCAGAATCAGTTTGGTGTGGCGATGAAAAGGCCTGAAAAGGAAATGAACAACAATATCATGATCGGTATGCACCTCTGAGTTTGATACGGGACTCATGGCATTAATCACATTGTGGTTCTTCATCTTTTGAATTTACTGATTACATTGCTCACGGTTCTCCGCATCTTTTAGTGAGTCAAAAGCCGTTTATCGGGTTCTTGTGGTTACGTCTCTCGTTTAATGTGGCGAAAATGAATGTCATAAACATTCCCATGTAACATTCTTATGTGCATTGGTGGAGGTATCACACCACTTGTGTCTAAGTGTGGGGATAAATTTTCCAGATCTCAAGAGTCGCTTACAACTGAGAAGGGAACAAATTTTCTCCCATGCTGCATTAAGTAAAACAATCAATCAATCTTTCCTGTACGTGCACGTTACATGATTTTGTGCTCCTACTTCGTGTCATGTGTTTTTTAGTCTATTGGGGGATGATTCATTCATGTGATTTTGGCTCTTTTGGTGAGGTTGACATAATCACACACATTATTCTCCATGCTGAGTGCCGACTGCGTAGTCTTTTCTAAACTTTGAGTTTACATAAGGGTCGGGTCTGAGATTCAGGGGTTCTTATTAACCAAATAGATCAAGATATATTGAAAACAAAATAAATAATTTCACATATATAATAGGCATTAGAAAATGAGTAGAGCACACATAATTATTTAAAGAGAATGAACGATCTTAATGAGATGAGTCTAAGAAAGACCGTCGAGAGAGAATAATAGCTATTGTGAGTTATAGATTACGACCGACTAACTCGGGTATAAAAAATCAAGTTTGAATTGATACAACAATAATTCAAATAAAGTATTTTATTTTTTAATTTTAATAAATAAAAATTAAACATAATAAAAATATTAATGACAAATTATAAATTTTGGAGCCCTTTATAAGCGGAAGTTCCAGGCATGTGCCCGGTCTGCTTACCCTGAAGGCTGGCCTTGGTTTACAACAGAACCAGCAATTTCAGTATGGAAGTTTCTCTTTTCTTTTTCTTTTTTCAATTTATAATACACCTCTAGAAAAAACATGAATCGAAGATAGATATCAGAGTTAAAAGCAGGAAAGACATCAAGAGGGAGACATTTTCTGACGCTAATTTAATGAAAGACGTACATATAACCAGAATCAACTCATGTCAGTTGAATATGAACGAACCTCTAGAAATTAAAAAACCAATCTATCCCATCCCAAACTAAAGCAAATAATTTGTATTTGTTCATGGCAAGAATAACTGAGGTATTCAAGATATGAAAAAAGAGTAAAATAAATACGTTAAGTATGTGTGATAAAATAAATAACACAAGCATGTATAATAGTTCACCGAGTTGGCTAGTCTACTTGAATTTTATTCTGGATATCGGGCCCAAATATGATTTAGTCCCAAGAAGACTAAGAGAAATGAGATGTAGTATAATGATTTTTAAGTGGGAGAGAGACCTTCTTTTATAGGTAAGGAATGCATCTCTCATTACAATCTTTCTAATGTGGAAGGCTTTCCTCTTTGGCTCACAAACACCTTTCTTTCAAGTCTCCCTCCGATAAATGAAGGATGGCTTCCGATGATGATTTTGGCCGACCCTTATCACGGGTGGGCAGCTCCGATATCGATCTACATGACGTAACCTTGATTATGCTTGGTAATCATATGCTAATATATATATATATATAAAGTATTCATAAGAGCATCTCCAACAGCTCTTGTAAATTATCTTGTATCCTATAAAAAAAATAAAGAAAAAAAATGGATGGACAATCCTCATATCTATAGAAAACTCAAGACTTGTATATTCATAAAAAAAAACTTATAAAATTCAATGTTTGCCCAATATAATTCACTCTCTCCCCTAAAAACAATTAAAAAGAAAAATAACATTTAACATGGGATTTGATTTCATTAATTATGCATGAAAATATTAAATTTTATAGAATAAAATAGCTGTTAGAGTTGAGTTCCTCTTTTTATAGTGATTTTGTGATTTCATCTTTTATAATAGAGAATTTATACAAGAATGTTGGAGATGCTCTAAGCTGCTCTACTGAGATCTATATACATCCAATACATCAGCCGAGTCTAGCTTCACAACTAAATCACATTCAACTCTTCATTAAAGGGTGTAAGGTAGGAAATAGACTTTGTGTATGATAAGGATTCTTAATACAGTAAAGCCTTTATACAATCATATACTTGGGACCGACATAATTTATTCATATATACAGGTTATTCCTTAATAGAGGTCCAGACAAAATTTAAGGCCTGAAAATTGAATTAGAATTATTAAGTAAATAGTGTATATATGGAAGCAACTAAGCAAATTATAAAGCATAAATATGAGCTATGATATGCCCACGAACTCTAAGACGTGATAACATCTATAAAACATAAAATATTATCTCAAAATACTATAAAAAGTATTTTAATTTTCATAAATCACAACACATATTTTTAATTAACAATTATTACTTTATGGAAGTAACTTTTCTATATGAGATCAAAAATATATATAACTTATCACAGTGTAGAGGTTATTACTATTTATAACTGATTCCGAGTTGGGAACGAGATATTTTATCTCTATAAAAAAGTTATTGCTATATAAAGTATTCTTAAATCGAGATTTTATTGTAAGTGGATAATTTTGGTCATTTGGAGTTTGGACTAAGTTTTAACCATATGGGGTTGTCTGAAGTAATTTTTCAAACCATATGTACATGTATGGAGTTAAAATGTATCACTGCACTGGTCAAGGACTCTGAGGCTTAGACTTAGTTTTTTTTTTGTTGGGTAACAGTTACTCTACTGCTTAAATAGCTCAGCAAACTGACTGAAGTATAGGCTCCAAACCATTTACGCCTATGAAGAAGCAAGAAAAGGCATGAGATTCTTCAAAGAAATTTAGCTCACTAATTTGCATTTTGCAGTTTGAAAGAGATTCTCCGGAAAGAGTCCATCAACTGACCAGCACCTAAAGTAAAGCCAGATATTTATGGAAAGAATCTTAATCGGAACCTATCTACAATTCTGTCTATTCACATGGAGATCTGTCACAGAAGTAAGAATATGAATCTATAGGTACATATGGTTTGATAAAACTTATGAAGATGTATTCAAATATTCCTCAACAAAAAAATGAACAATGCAACAGTTTATCTTTTGACAAAAGTATATTGAAGCCGTAGATATTCAGGATTCCTAATGTAATTAGAATGATTTATTTTTTGTTGTAGATATATACTTTTATTAGAAATCTATCTTGTAAAGCTATATATATACTCAATTCGGGATTGAATAAAAATATTGCATTCTACCCTAAACACTTTTGTTTATACTTTTCTACTTGGTATCAGAGCCAACCCTATAAACCTACTGACAAAATCTTATTTTTTGTCACCCACTACACCTTAATTCCGCTGTCATGGGTGAAGGATCTGACTTTGCTGTGATTTCTTCTCCTCCACCTCTACCTACACCTACATCCATCCACTACTATCAAGAAAACTCACCTTTTCCCATTGGAGTTCTCTTGAATGATACAAATTACTTTACTTGGGCTTATATTATGCAGATGCGCATTGGGGGCCGTAATAAGCTTGGATTTCTTACCAGTGCTTCGGTTGCTCTACCTACCAACACCCCTGATTATATTACTTGGGCTACTGACAACAAGAATGTGAAGAGTTGGCTGATCGATAATATGTCTCCTGGTATCGTTCAGCACTATCTCCGTCTCAAGACTGTTGCTGAAATTTGGAAGGCCTTACCATTGACCTACTATGGTGATTAGGACTTTACCCGGATCTATGAGTTGCACCGCCTTTGCTTCACTGCTAAACAAGCTAGGCGGCCCCTGTCTGTTTACTACAATGAGTTGGTGGCATGGCTCAAAGAATTGGATCAACGTGTGGCCTCTTTTTCTGATACTATAGTTGCAATTATCCAAGACACCGACTACAAGTCTATGCTTCGGGTTCATATGTTCTTGGGAGGTCTAGCACTACAAGAAAAATGTACTTAGACCACGGAACCTTTAAGGTTCCGCGGTCTAAGTGGAACTTGGACGACGAAGATTTTCTCCATCGTCCAAGTGGCCACTTGGACCGCGGACCGACACGCTGTGGTCCGAGTGGCCACTTGGACCGCGGATAAATTCTCCGTCGTCCTTGTAAGCACTTGGACGACGAAGAAGTGTCCAATCCATCCTCTAAGTGGCCACTTAGACGACGGACCGATACTCCGTCTTCTAAGTGAAGCATTATATAAGGTCCATGCCAAACTCTCTTCCTCTCGGCTCGCTCGTCTCAACTTCATCATCGTCTTAAGTCTCTTCCTGTCTTGATCAGACTCTCCTTACGCGTACATGCATGTAATTCAAACTAGCTAGCACTATATATATATATATATATATCTCTTCAGCTCTGACCATCGATTCGCCATATATCGGAGAAGGCTAGGTACGTATGTAGTTAATTTCCCAACACCATTAACGTTTATATATATAATTAATTGTACGTTTAATTGATTGCATTGTTAATTAATTAGTACGTCTAACATATATTTATAATTAAGTTAGGTAATTGATGATATATATATTAGTTAATTAATATAGATCGACCAGTAGAACGTATATATACATGGATGTTTAAAAATTTGGTTAATATTTAGTTAACACGTACATGCATGATAAACATATTAAAATAATTGATTTAGAGTACGTATGTATATTCACCAATAATTAATAAAGGTAATTATTGAAGGTAGTTAATTAATAATTTAATTTAATTAAGGTAGTTGAAAATTTGTGTATATATATAATAGTTTAATAATTACTTGAAAATTTGTATATATATAGAGAATTAATAGTTAATTGACTAATATGATAATTAATTATTAAATTTCGTAGAAGTATGGACAAGAGTTGCATGAAGTTGCGGAATAGAAGTAATGTCCGGTATATGGATGGAATTAGCGAATTTGTGAATTTTGCGATAGAACATGGTCAGGGAAAGAAGCGTTTCAGGTGTCCGTGCCAAAAATGTCTTAACTGTCAGTATGTGGAGGTTAATGTTATGGTGCAACACCTGTACGAAAATGGTATGATGTGGAGTTACACTACGTGGAGCGAGCATGGTGAAGCAGTAGACTTTAGCTCAGCAGACTTCAGCTCAGGGTACAGTTACCATGGTGCCTCATCCAGCAGCAGTAGTGCCGGTCCACCTGCTTGCAACCCAACTGCAAATTTGGTTTATGATGCGTTTCCGAGATTTAGTCATGGTGGACACCAAAACCAAGAGGGATGTTACAATACCACTCATGAGCATGATGACACATTCTCCGCTGCTAACTTGGCCACTGACACTAGTGAGATGGATAAGTACAACAAGATGCTACTTGAAGCGCAGACCCCGGTGTACCCTGGATGTCGAGAGAATGTGTTGCAATATGTGATGGAGCAAATGAAGATAAAAGTGAAGCACAAAATGTCAGTCAGCGCTTTTGACGAAATTCAAAAGCAAATATGTAAGTTGCTTCCTGATGATCACAATCTTCCTAAATCCCATTATAAGGTTAAAACTATCTTGAGCAGCCTCGGCCTAAAGTACTTGATAGTTGAAGCATGTCCGAATGATTGTGTGCTATTTTACAAAGAGTATAAAGATTTGAACTATTGTCCCGTATGTGGCCAGTGCAGATATGAGTTGAATAGGAAGAGTTTGAAAAAGAGAATTCCTGTGAATGTTCTTCGATATTTTCCCTTGATCCCCAAATTGCAACGCCTATACATGTCTCTATACACAGCAGAGGCGATGCGATGGTACGCAGAAAAGCGAATAGATGACGATGTCCTGAGACACGCCATGGATGAGAAGGGTTTCAAACATTTAGACAGAGAATTTGGAGACTTTGTCACAGAGGTTAGAAATGTTAGACTCGAACTATCTACAGACGGATTCAATCCTTGGGGTAGTAATAGCTCCGCCGTCAGCACTTGGCCAGTTATTGTGATGCCGTACAACTTGCCTCCGTGAATGTGCATGAACAAGAAATTTAATTTTCTTACTCTACTAATTCCAGGTCCTAAATCTCCGGGGAAGTGCTTAGATGTCTACCTCAGACCTTTGATCGATGAGCTGAAACTGTTGTGGCAAAATGGTGTCCCAACTTATGAAAAATTCACTGACACAATGTTCACGATGAGGGCTTCCGTAATGTGGACGATCAGTGATTTTCCAGCGTATGGGATGTTGGCAGCCTGCATGACGAAAGGATATAATGGATGTCCTATATGTTTGGACGACGTGAACTCTAATTGACACGCGGGGAAGGTGTGTTACTTGGGTCACTGTAGATGGCTTCCTCACGACCACCCGTGGCGACAAGATGAAGCTCATTTCGACGAGACGGTAGAGAACAATCATAAACCCAGTAGTTGGTCGGGCGAAGAGATTTTAGAGAGGTTGAGCTATTTCGACTTTGGTGTGTTGACCAATGACGTGGATGTAAAGAAATGCAATCTAATACTTCTACATGATCTCAGCTATTGACATCACAAGAGTATATTCTTTGAACTCCCTTACTGGTCGAAGTTGAAGCTGAGGAACAACCTGGATGCGATGCATATAGAAAAGAATATGTGCGACAGTGTGATGAGAACAATTTTCGGTATTAAGTTCAAGACTAAAGATATTCTCAAAGCGCGCAAAGATCTGAAATCAATGAATCTACGTTGTCCCTTGTGGTTGAGGAGGGATAGGAGAGGAGTGTACAACAAGATACTAGCTGTACCTTACACAGTGAAGCTGACACTTAGACGTTCTGTATTTCACTGGTTTAAGAGAGTTCATTATCCAGCTACGTATGCAGCTACTATAATTGGAGCAGTGGACGAGGTGCAACACAAGTTTGTTGGTCTAAAGACACATGACTATCACGTTATGCTGCAACGTCTACTTCCAGTGGTAATTCGAACATATTTGCCTCGTGACATCGTAGAACCAATAATGGCATTGTGCAGATGGTGACAGAGGTTATGCGCCAGAGAATTAAAGAAGTCAGATGTGGTGGAACTGTAACAATAAATTGTGCACATCATTTACAAACTAGAGAGGATTTTCCCCCTGCTTTTTTTGATATCATGATTCACCTAATGATCCACCTGCTCGAGCATGTGCTCATTTTTGGTCTGGTCCAGTACACTTGGATGTATCCTCAAGAAAGGTACGTACATCTAATTAATTATACAATTTTTTCGATTCATAATTTGTTCCACTGGAGATTATTAGCTATATGTACTTATTATACAATGTATTAATTGAACGTTTGAATTTGTAGACTGCTTGGACAGTATAAAGGATTCGTCAAAAACAGGTCGGCCTAGGATGGCTCCATAGCTGAGACATACCTAATGCATGAGTGTGTTACTTACTGCAACAGGTACCTCAAAGATCCACCACCTCCTACTGCCTCCAATCCCAGTGCCCGCATCAATCTTTCTGTCGTCACAAATATCGTACAACCGTTTAGAGGAGTATTAAAAGAATCGTTAACACGGAAAGAACTTATTGAGACACATTGGGTAGTGTTGCGAGACTGTGACGAAGTTGAGCCTATATGATGTCATACAGGGAGAGGCTTCAGGCGTTAAATCCGGACAAGAGTTCGACGTGGTTTGAGAAAATGGTTAAGAAGAAGTTCCCTGATTATTTCTTCCAATGGGTACGTACGTACGTATGTCTCGGTATTTAGTTTATATACATATTGATCATGTTTGTAGAAAATAAACCCTTTAATTTTCCCATTTTCGCAGATGATTGATCTACAAAAATCTGAAAACCACGGGGGGTGGTGGTCTTGGCCAAAGCACTTGCTAGCAGGGAAGCCGATTAAACACTATATTTACCCCGGATGTTTTGTGAACGGTGTAAAGTTCCATTCATTGGCCTGAGATGAAGGAAGAAGAACACAAAGTAGTGGGGTATCAGTTGGGAAAGACAATGATCTATATTACGGGGCTATTGGATATGTTGTTCAGCTATGTTACGGGAATGATGTCAACGTTTTCCTATTCAATTGCAAATGGTTCAAGCGTACAAAGGAAGACCTGGGACTTTTATCAGTCGATACAAATTCAAGCTGGTAAGAGGATGAGACTTTTGCTCTCGCCACCTTAGTTAGGCAGGTGTTATATCTCGATGATCCGAAAGCTGGTGAAGGGTGGAAAATCGTGAACCATATCTCTCATTGAGAAATATGGAATACTACGACAATTGAAGGGACACCGGCGACTGAAGATGCTACTGAACCAGAAAGAGACATTTCTACCTATCAAGAGCCTAATATTTCTGTCATCTGCTCCAACATAATGGACCTAGTTCAAGATGGTGAATGCTTACCCATGCCTGATGATTATGATGAAGAGTACAATATAACGACGAGAAATATTAATTGGTAATTAATTATTGTAATTATTGTAATTATTGTAATATATGATGCATCATCGATCAATTAATAAATATATATATATTATAAGGAGGAGTACGTATGTACAACTATTAATTTTGTACTTAATTAATTTAATAATTAATTATATAGCGTGGTCGACTCGACCGACGTAAATTAAAATTAATTAATTAATTAATCCATCCGGTTCGGAGGATCAAATCGATCGATAATTTGATCGATAGAATCACATTAATTAATTTTCACGACTATTAAAACGGGGACGAAAAAACGACTTTTTGTAGTCCATACTAAGGTAATTAAACACAATACTAAACCCTAAATTATACCTATATATATAATCCTAAATCCTAAAAATAGTACTTAGACGACGCAAAAGGTTCAGCCCGTCGTCTAAGTATACCCCAAACCCTAAACCCAAAGGCTCTAACCCTAAATTAAGGGATTTTTCACTTGGACGACGCAAACATATGTTTGCGTCGTCCAAGTGAGTACTTTGTCGACGGAAACGTGTGTTTGCGTCGTCTAAGTCACACGTTTGCGCCGTCCAAGTGAAGATTTCGTAATTTTATCTAAAATAACGACCATCTAGACCATGTCTCAATGCATATTCTTTTCGTCAAGACCATACAGTAAACAATTCTTGGAGTGTGAGGTTCGACGGTTCCAAAATAGGAGTTACGAATTTTCGTGTATCCACGTTTCCGGTTTGTCAAAATTTCAATTTTGCGGTTGACTGTGCCGATAAAATCCTTCACGAACTTACTATTTTCTGAAAATTATTCTAAATATATATTGTCTTACGGCAAATATATCTAACGGTTATTTTGTCCAAATTCAATTTCGTTAATATCGATATGCAATGAGCCGATACTTAATAACACTTAAGTTATAAAGATTAGTAGATACTTAACAAGTTTAAAGACCGTAAGATTATTCGTCGTCTCAAATTAAATTGTTTATGTATAAATGCGTTAATTGATATTTTACGACTATTTCATTCGAATGACAAATCGGCAACTTCCTTGCGAATTATTTTTTAAAAATTAATTTTACGTAAATTTAACTTGGACCACGGAGATTACCCATCTCCGTCGTCTAAGTGACCACCTGGACGACGGAAAAAGGTCATCTCCGTCGCCCAAGTGGCAACCTGGAAGACGAAGATGTATGTCTCCGTCGTCCAGGTTGAAGAATCATGGCGGTCAAATTACCTCCGCCTTATTTTTTGGAAAACGGTTCAAATTTGAGTTAGACGACGGAGAAACCTATCTCCGTCGTCTAAGTCGAATTTGAAACGATTCCCAAAATTAAGGCGGTTAACTTCCACCCGCCAAATTAATTAGGTGCCGGTTCTAAAATTTGAAACGGTTCATTTAGACGACGGAAACACTCTTTTCCATCGTCTAAGTGAAACTCTATAAAAGGAGGCTTGGCCGATCCTTTTCCTCATCCCATTCTCAAATCATCATATCCCTCTCCTCTCTCTCTCTCTCTCTCTCTCTCACAAAAATCCGGCCTCCCTCCTCCAGCGACCAAAAATCCAGCGACTCCCTCTCTCCGGCGACTCTCCATTCCGGCGACCTTCCGGCGACTCTCTCCTCCCTCCGGCGACTCTCTCCTCCCTCCGGCGACTCATCTTTTAGGTAATTTTTTAAATTTTTTAACATAATTATAATTTAATTAATAAATTAGTAAATTGGTAAATTAATTAGTAAAAATAATATATTAGTAATAATTGGTAATAATAATTAAATATTAGTTAGTAAATGAATAATTATTATTGTAAAGACATAGTAAATAATAATTAATTATTGTAATTAAATATTATTTTAATTAATATTATAATTGGTAATTATTATTGCATGTAATTATAATTTGTAAATATTGTTGTAATATTGTAAATTTGTAATAAATATGGTAAATTAGTGAATTATTAAAAATAATAAATTGGTAATTATGACAATTTTGTAGTAAATTGGTAGTCTTTGATTTAAATTTAGTACATAAGTTTGGTTTATTAAGTCGCACTCTTTGGAATAGATGGCGCCTAATTTCCTATCTTATCTCCTTAACCCCTCGTGATGTGTGGATTTCATCACCGCACACCATAACCTAAGTGAAGTTATGGACACGAGGTTGATGACGGAGATTGCAAAGGACTTGAGGGAGTGTAAATTTTTGAAAGATTGGCTGAATGTCGGACATAGTGTCTAAAAACGGGTTATGATTGGTGACAGGTTTTGGATCTAAAAAAGACTAACATCAATAGAGTATATGCCATTGATTTGGTTAGCCTCGGGGTGTTTTGTCGAAATTAGTCATGCTTTTCGCGTTATCTCTATCCCTAACTGGCCATGTTTTTCGATTGAATCAATGCCGATTGATTGAAAATTTATACTTTATCGCGTGGGTCGCACATCCATTGAACGACCCAAACACCAACCTAGTGTACTCTCTTTAAATCTTAGGCGCATTCAATACTTGTAAATAATTATCGTAAATTTTTATATATAATTGTTATGGTAATAATATTTTAACAACTCCTAGGTTAAAATGGCCCCGTCGGGAAAGAAAAAGACTCAAAAGGAGGCCGAAAATGCTCTACTCCGACGCTTGGCAGATCAAGTCGGTTGGGATTTAGAGGAGGACAACGACACGCCTCCTCCGGACCCTTCAGCTGGTCATTCGACAGCGCCCCACCGGGGAAATTTCCGCTGCCCCACCTATCTCGACCGGTGATGACGCCCATTCCAGTCCGACGTCCATGGCAGAAAGTGCTCAGGCGTCATCGACATTTTCTGAATCTATCCTTTAAAGTGCGCGGCGCAACCTCAGGAGGGCCCTGACAGACCATCGACCTAAAAGGACTCGCGGTCTTGTCAAAGCAGGAAAATCTGAGAAATTGTTCAAGGTGACTGAGCAAAAGATCCAGTTGCCATACGACAAATTCACCGATGGCCCTCCCACATCTCAGCTAGCTAGTCTCTCAGGGCACAACATCAGGTCAATCCTTCGTAACAAGGTTCGTATGATTGCCCCTACTTTGAAGGAGTTGCCGGATGAAGAGAAGGCGAAAATGTTTAAAAAACTTTCGGTATGTAATACGTACAATTTTAAATTTATTTTCTAATAACCAATAAAAATCGTAATTTCATAATATATACGATTATAATTTTCTATTTATTTCTTATAGGAACAATATGAGGTGGATCACACACCGGAGATGCTTAGGCACACAACCAAACCGCCAACGCCATCTACCGTGATTGGAAGTACAAACTTCATAAGTATTATGACGATATCGGCCCCGTGCCTACCCCCATAGAGTTGCGTGGGATAGGGAAGATGAGTGGGAGTGGTTGTGTAACCACTTCTGAGGAGAATAATATAAGGTGATTATTTTTTTATTTAAATTAAGAGAATTGAATTATTTTTATTTTAGTTACTTATTAATTTTTTAATGATTTATGTTGTCCAACAGAAATTCTCCAACATCAACAAGACCAACCGGGGGAAGAAGGACAAACATCATACCTCCGGCTCCAAGCAGATGATCCAAATAGCCAATGAGCACAGAGATAAGGGCTCCAAACACCCTTATCTGGATGCTAGCGTCAGCGCGTACGTGACGCATGGGCTCGAGAATGAAGCGAGTCAATACGGCGTAAGTGATATATATGTGCTTTTAATTAGCGTAGTTATTATTTAATTATTATTTATTAAATTGTCGTACAAATTTATAATTATTTAATTTTTTTTTCAGGCGAGGTTGGTAGAACGGGCGCAGTAAGAATTGGCCAATACACAGCTTGCACACACGAATTTGCCGCCGGAAGACCTCCCTTCTCTATTGATACACGAATTTGCAACCATTAAATTAACACTTAACAATCAACAAAAACGCATAAACAATTAAAACCCTTTGATGTAGATGTAGCATTGGTAAATAGGGTATCGTTCTTAACCGGGGATTGAGGGTGCATGCATATTTACGCTAAGGTTTGGAAAGGGGGAAGTTTAAGAGTTGGTTTATTTATAGTCTACGAAATTAAAGACAAAAACATGGCATAGCAAACACATCGTTGGCTTCTAGTTCTAACATGCTTAAACTCATAGACAAGCAAAACAAACAAGAACATAGAATCCTAAACATGCTTACTAAACCGAAAATAAAGTCTAATTACATATTTACACATTGATCAACTCATCCACACACCACGTCTTACTAACCTAGTCATGTTATATGCAACCTATTAATATCTAAGTCTTTAATCAAGTTAACATGTATGATCTTTATTAGTGCTCGGGAATTTGCCCTACGACACATACCAACTTGGCAAGGAATTTGCCTTAGCCTCAATTGATTCATTAAGCTCGACATGCTTGACCAAATTCTAAGATAATAATAAGTCACGAAAATAACACAAAGATGACAAGGAAGTGAACCGAAACAAACTTTATTTCAACCATAATAACAAAAGTTTACAAGAAAGAAAATAGAAGGGTTCGAAATACACTTCGCTCGGGAATTTGCCCTACGTCGAGAGTGTGATCCGGCCTTCTAGGATATGGAGAGCCTCTAAAGGAGTTTGCCTTATAGCCGACTTCGGTGGAGGAGTTTCTTTATGGACGGAGGAGCGGCTTCTTGTAGAAATTTGGTATAGTGGTGGAGAGGAATGCTTGGCAGAGCTTTTTGGTGTGTAGAATGAGTGATGAATGAGAATGAGACCGAGCCCTTGTATTTATAGGTGAAGAATTCCAACTTTCCTCTCCAAACTAGGTTTTCCTAGTGTACTCGGGTAGAATTGCCAGCCTGTCTTGAAACGTCTTTTCCGGGAGTTCTAGAGCTCAGAAAATTCCGATTCTTGTTTCATTGGAAAGCTTATTCAAAGGGCTATAAAATCCATATAATGAACGCCATATTTGGAGTTGAATTGAATTTACTACGGATTTTAGAAGTTAAGTGACCTGACTGCCCAGTTTTCTTCTTCTTCAAGGAAAAGGAAATCTTTATATCTTCAAATCTTGCATTCCTTATTCCCCAATACTTCTTGGCCGAATATACCATATTCTTGCACATATTTTGGCCCTCAAATAAGGTATTTATCTTCATGGAATATCCTCCAAAATTCGTCCATTATATGCTCCATATATTCCGCCATATTTGCTCTTTCCTGGGTCGCGCAGGAGAAATGTCTTCATCTTTTTTGTCCACCATTTTGGTATCCATTTCTTTTGGCATTTGGTCTTCAATTCTTGACACCATGTGGGAAAGCATTTTAGTAACCATTTGAAGACCATTCCTCGGACCATTTCTTCTCCGGAATTGAGAACTTCTCTCCTTAATACGCTTTTAGCTCCAAAACTCCTCCTTTATTATTTTCTCCTTTATTTCTACCTAAAATCATAAAGTAAGTAAGAAATGATAGTACTAAGGTCAAAACAAAGCTAAATGTAAAGAGAAAGACGTTAAGAATCAAGCATAAAATGCGTGGATCATCTATCGATGGAGAGCCAAATTGCAATCACCGATGAGATATACGGTCGTAAAGCTGGCAAGAAGGTTAGTGGGATGAGACGCAATGTCCAGCGAGATTTGTCCTCCGACTCATCTACGGGATGTTCGGCGAGGAAAAGTACTCAGGCTGCGGTCGTCCAAGCAGCATTTGAAGAGACTCGACTCGCACGGGAGGAAAATCAATCTATGCGTCAGAGGTTTGATCAGCAAGAAGCGCAGATAGCCCAACTCGTCGTCCTCATGGAAAATCAGGCTCGATGACAGTGTCAACCTCCTTCGACCCTATACCCCGACGACGACGACACAGCTGGAGGCGGAGGACTCGGCAGCGCGTCTGCTCCTCCAGTATTTTAGTAGTTTGCATGTATTCTAGCTTCGTAGTTTATCATATCGTTTTTTTTTTGTTCCGAACGATTTAATTTTATGAATGTACGTATAAATTTTTATTATTTAAGTAAAAATTTATTATTTTAATTAATTTATAAATATTTAATTATTTAAATGAGAATTTATTATTTTAATTAAATTATTAATATTTTACTTTAAATTAAAAAAATAAATAATCACTTAGACTACGGAGACTGTCATATGCGCGGTCTAAGTGTTCACTTAGACGACGGAAATATGCACCATATCCACGGTCTAAGTGTTCACTTAGACCACGGACAATACTTTCTCCGTGGTCCAAGTGAGACTTAGACCACGGAAAAAGTCCGCGGTCTAAGTTCCACTTGGACCGCGCACCCCGCCATTTTCGTCGTCTAAGTACCCGGATGACGGAAAAGCTCACCTAGACGACCGAAACGGTCCGCGGTTTAGGTGAGTTTTTCTTGTAGTGTAGATCCCGAATTTGATCAAATTCGGGGGGAGCTTCTTCGTAGGGAGGAATTATTGAGTCTTTACCGAAATTATGCTCATGTTCGTCGTGCTCACACCGACTGTTTAACTTATTCTGTTGACCCGAGTCAGCCTGCGGTCATGACAATCACTGCATCTCCACCATCACCACCGGCGCGGGTTCCCACTCCCTACGCTTAGGCCGCTGTGGCTCAACGATGGTCCTTTTTCTGCCTCCCGCTCTTTTGACGGTCCTCGTTTTGTCCGCCCTCCCAACCCGTATGCCAACTCTATGTGCCCATTGTGCAAGGATAATGGTCACTCCCCAGACAACTACTTTGCTAAAATTGGATATCCGGACTGGTGGGGCAATCGTCCACGCAAGACTCTTCCTCCTACAACTGCCTCTACTCATATCGTTCAATCAGGTATGTCTGGTAAGGCCTTTCTTGCTACATCTTGTGGGAATAATGCTTGGATAATTGATACTGGTGCATGCATCGGATCATATGACTAATACAATTAGTTCACTCTCTTCATCCCTCTACTTTACCTAGTATCTCTACTGCTAATGATTCCCTTTCTTTTGTTGATGGTGAAGACTCTGTTACTCTATCTCCATCTTTCACCATTGATTATGTCTTAGTTGTTTCCTTTCTTGCATATAATCTTTTGTCTGTTAGCCAAATCATTATGGCCCTCTCTTGCTCTGTCACATTTTATCCTAATTTCTGTATTTTTCAGGACATTCTGACCTCGGTAGATTCTTGTGTATGATATTAGACGGGGGAAGTTGTACTATCTCGATTTGACATCAAGTGGAGAGAAGCAGCTGAGTTTGTTGAGTTAAGCCAACAGTGTTAACAGTTTGAATAAGGTCAAGGAAACCATCTGGTTGTGGCATCGTCGTTTAGGCCATCTTAATTTTGGTTATCTTAAGAAGTTACAACCCCATCTGTTTTCAGGTGTTGCTGAGTCAGAGTTTAAGTGTGATGTTTGTGAACTGGCTAGGAGCCACCGTGTTACTTTTTCTCCCAGTTTGAATAAATGCTCATTTCCTTTTATGAAAATTCATTCTGATGTTTGGGGTCCTGCTCAGATTTCTACACCTACTAGAGCTCATTACTTTGTTACTTTTATTGATGAGTGTACTCGGATGACATGGGTTTGCTTGATGACTAATAAGAGTGATGTGTTCTCTCGCTTTGTTGAATTTCATAAGTTGGTGGCCACTTAATACCAACAGCCTATCCGAGTTGTTCAATCTTACAATGGTGGTGAGTATATCAATAACGCCATGTCTACCTATCTGAGCTCTCATGGAATCCATCATCAAATATCGATTGTCTACACTTCTCAACAGAATGGCTTGGCCGAGCGTATGAACATGACTTTGTTGAAAGTTGTTCGTGTCTCTTTGTTTGGCATGAATGTCCCTCGTTCTTATTGGGGTGCGGCTGTTACTTCTGTTTTTTATTTGATCAATCGTACTCTGTCCCATGTTATTGAGTTTCAGACTCCCTACCAGAAGCTTCATGAGTTGCTGAATGTTCCTTCTCTCCTTAACTTGGAGCCTAGAGTTTTTGGGTGCACTGTGTATGTTCATATCAACAAGCAATTGAGAGGCAAGCTTGATTTGTGTGCCTCAAAGTGCGTCTTCATTAGATATGCAGATTTTCAGAAGGGTTATCAGTGTTATGATCCTCTCACTAAGAAGACTCATGTTTCTCTTGATGTCTCCTTTCAAGAATCTTAGCATGTTTACTCATGGGGAGTGTCAGAGTCTTCCCTTCAGAAGGAGAGAAGTGGATGTGAAGGAAATACTCTGAGTTTACTAGAATTTGAAGCACTTAAAGACTTGGAGTTGAGATTTAGAGGTTCTGGCATACGTCCAACGGCAGACCAAGGAACTGCCTTCGATGGATCGAAAGGTCATCTCAATCCATCGAAGGATCGAACAGATGAAGTCCAGGGTGATGGCTTCGATGGGTCGAATAATTCCCTCGACCAATTGAAGACAAGGAGCAGTTTGGACCAGGGTGATGGTTTCGATGGATCGAACATTTTCTTCGACCTATAGAAGACGATAAGCAGTGCAGACCAGGGAGCTTCCTTCGATGCATCAAAGGAGACTTCTCGATGCATCGAAGATCCTATATTGGAATAGACAATTTCCCCTCATATCAATGTGAACGTGACAATTGATTTGCCTTCTGAACATCATCGAAATAGTATTGAAGCTTCTTTTCCCCTGTCTGCATCACCAACTGAGGTCTCCGTTCAGAATGCGTCACCTGAGGTACGCAAATCTAACCATGTCACTAAAGGAGTCCCTAAGAAATAATATGAGCCTAGTATAGATGTCAAAGGCAAATACTTTATTGCTAACTTTATCTCCCACCATAGGTTGTCCGAATCTCATGCACTTGTTGTTAATCAATTATCTTCAGTATCTATTTCTAACAATGTACAAGATGCCTTAACAGATCCCAAGTGGAAACAAGTTATGAATGAGGAATTAGAAGCCATGTAGAAGAAGGAAACTTGTTATATGGTCAATATGCCACCTGGTAAGAAAACTGTTGGATATCGTTGGGTGTTTACTGTGAAACTCAAAGATGATGGAAGCATTGATCGCTACAAGGCTAGGTTGGTTGCCAAAGGTTATACCCAGAAGTATGGAGTTGACTACCCGGAGACTTTCATACCTGTTGCCAAAATTAACACTGCAAGAATCCTTATTGCTCTTGTAGACCGTTATAATTGGTCTCTATGTCAGTTTGATGTGAAGAATTCCTTCTTGAACGGAGACTTAGAAAAAGAAGTATACATGGATGCTCCACCAAGAGTCAGTTGTAAACCAGGTAATGAAGGAAATGTGTGTTATCTAAAGAATTCTTTATATGGCCTGAAGTAGTCACCTAGAGCATGGTTTGGGTGTTTCTCTAAGGCAATGAAGAAGTTTGGATAACACCAGTGCAATTCTGACCACACCTTGTTTGTTAAATGCAAGGATAGTAAGACTACTGTCTTGATTGTGAATGTTGATGACATGGTGGTTACAGGAGATGATCCATGTGAGATGGCAAGTCTTCAGAAACAATTGTCGCTGGAATTTGACATGAAGGATCTAGGAGACTTGAAATATTTTTTTGGGAATTGAAGTTGCAAAGTCCAAGCAAGAGTTTACATTGTCCTAACGAAAATATGTCTTGTATCTTCTTGCTGAGACAAGTATGTTAGAATGCAAGCCTGCTGTTACTCCTATTAAGCAAAATCACAGGTTAGAGCTTCTTCCGGATCAAGTTCCAATGAATAAGATCAGGTATCAATGTTTAGTTGGTAGACTCATCTATTTATCACATACTAGACCTAATATTGCATATGTTGTCAGTGTGGTAAGTCAATTTATACATAATCATGGAGTAGACCATATAGATGCAATATTACGTATTCTCAGATATCTGAAGGGCACACCTGGTAAAGGTTTGTTATTTGCAAGAAATAGTGAGTTGTGTGTTTCTGGCTATATTTGTGAGGTGTGTGTTTCCGGCTATAATAATGCAGATTGGGCTGGTGATCGCACTAATAAGGCGTCTACTTCTGGTCTTTACTTTTATTGGTGGAAGTTTGGTAACTTGGCGCAGTAAGAAGTAGAATGTAATTGCTCGTTCTTGTTGGATTGGAGATCCCACATCGAAATATGATAATATTAAATATAACTTAAATGCGGTTGGACTATTCCTAATTGTACCGAGGCCTTTTGTGGATAAGACCCAACACCTTAAAGGTGGTTAAGTTGGGACAATACGGTACAATTTGGACTCCATGTGCCACGCTTGTCGCTATTCAACATAGTATCAAAGCGGGTCCTTTCCAATCACGTCCCGAGCCCAGTGGGCTCGATTGAATTGGACCTTCGAAAAATTATTGCATTGGCTCCCACTGACTTAATTGGGCATTCGAAAAGTATTGCGTTGGCTCCAGTGGACTATTCTAACCAAGATTTTGATGTGAATTTCGAACTTGGTTTCACGTGCTAACCTCATACTTCGGTTGCACGTGAGGGGACGTGTTGGATTGGAGATTCCACATCGAAATATAACAATATTAAATATAACTTAAATGTGGTTAGACTATTCATAATTCTACTGAAATATTTTGTGGATAAAACCCAACACCTTAAAGGTGGTTAAGTTGGGACAATATCAGTACAATTCGGACTTTATGTGCCACGCTTGTCGCTATTCAACAATTCTAGTGCAAAAGCTTAATATCGTGGGATGACAAATGAAGTATGTAAATTACTATATATGGATCAAGAATGTGCTGAAAGAGTTGGGTTTTAGACTTCAGAAACTCATGGATTTGCATTATGATAATACAGCTGCTGTTAAGATTGCTCATAGCCCAGTACAGTATGATAGAACTAAACATGTGGAAATGGATAAACATTTCTAGAGAGATAACCTTGACAAGAAGATTATACATTCCCCTTTTGTGTCATCTAAGGAGCAGTTAGCTGATGTTCTTACGAAAAGATTATCACATAAAACCTTTAATAAATGGATGGTCAAGTTGGACTTGATCGACATTTACACGCTAACTTAAGGGGGAGTGTTGACAAGTATTGAAGCTGTAGATATTCAGAATTCCTAATGTAATTAGAATTAATTTATTCTTTATTGTAGATATACATTTTTATTAAGAATTTGTCTTATAAAACTGTATATATACCCAATTCAAAATTGAATGAAAGTATTACATCCTATCCTAAACACTTTTGTTTATACTTTTCTACTTTATCAAACCTAAAGTACAGCCTAAAATAATTTTCCCAAACAGTTCAATTACACCTGGTTGAGCTGCTGCTTAATGCAAGTTTATGGTAAAACCTATCTAGTACCTAGGTGTTTAGAACAGCGTATAAAAAAAAGAAATGTATGAACCGTAAAAGATTCAGCTCGACGCTTAATCATTGCAGTTTAAAATGATTCACTCACAAGACTCGAGTCATTATAACGAAATTGAAGAAATAAAAGTGCATACCGCAGATGGTACTTAGGATGATTGCGATATCTTGTCCACGATGCCTCTAATGTGGAACCCGAACTTGCTCATTCGATTGAGAAAGTTTTTACTTATCTTACTCTACGATACAATAATACACTACTACATAAAATAAGATGTAGTTGAAGTTACAAATCAATAGATTAAAATACTTTAAACTCTTCCACTTTATAAGTTTATAGTCTATTTCTTTCATATGTAATGGTAGTTCACCCCCTAGTTCACTTGGACACAGAAAGTTTCATACTTAGCATTCCATACAACATCAGAAATGAACATCAAATAGACTAAAAGACATGAAAGAATATACAAATTGAAAGGATATAAAGGTTTCATCCTCTTCCCACTCCTATGACTAATCAAAGAGTAGTTTTCCTCTTTCATACAACATTGCAGCACATACTTGTTTCCAAAATTTGCATCAGAGGTAACTATAAGACATCAAATAGACACTTCAAATAAGAGTGCACACCTTTACCAAAAAATGCAACAGTGCATGCTGTTATCCATATGTATTGAGTCATATATACAGGCTTAGATTTCTGAATCACAGTATAACAACAAAAATCTGGTATCTGGATTCCCAAATGAAGCGACTTGGTGTCCATTCCTTTGATTAATTTATATTTTTGGCATACAGTGTTGAAACTAAAATGCACTAAATGACTGTAAATCCAACTACACATTGTCTCACATTCTCGTTCTCACACTGAATACATGACAACCAAAACGTCCGCAAAATCATCACTTTCAACTTCAAAAGAATGACATTGTTTTATGAACTAGCTCCACAACCTCTTCAATTTCTTTGGAGACAATCCTCAAGGATCACTCCCCACACAACAAATCAACAACAACAACATTATTATCACATTAAAAAATAAATGCCCTTCCGATCCCTCTACACATTTTAGGTGGGATCAAAGTCTGTATGGTGATTGCATTCTCTGCAATAAAAATCATTCTTCTCAATCAAATTTCTCAGCTTCCCACAACTAAACCTGGGGCTATTCGGGTCGCTGCTCGGAGACTCAACCGATGAGTCCACGGTCAATGGTTGCATAAAACAAAGGTAACACCCTTTATTACCATCACTAACTCCAAACATCTTACCTGAAAAAAACGTTGAACGAGAAGCAGAAGAAGAAGCCTTTGTACTATTTCTTCTTGGTAAATTCTTCTTGGCTTTTGTAAATGGAGACAAGACCACCTGTTTGGCCTTTCCCAAATTCCATGAAAACACAATTCCACTGCTACTCTGCTGCTTCTTCTTCTTTGTTTGCTCAACCTTGCCTCCTCCTCTGCATCTGCACCTGTCACTACTGGCCCCACTATCATTTTCATCACCATCGTCGTTATCGTCCCCACAATCTCGATCACTTAAACCAACGCTTGATATCTCTTGATCAAGCACAGACATCAATTCTACACAACTACACACAATGATCAAGAAGATCCAAAAGAGCACCGGCGAGAATCATCAAAGCCCAGAATTGAAATTACAGTTCAACTTTAATAATGAGTAATGATGAGCAAATAAGAAATGAATGAAGGAGCGATTTTGATGAGACGTGATGAACTAGAGAAGAAAAGGGAGGAGACCCAGATGAGAAAGTGAGTTGAATTTTAGATTAGAGATTGTTACAGAGATGAGATGAGGGGAGGGTCGGTGACTCCGGCGAGGTTGTAGGAGGAGCAAAACTCTGAGCAAAACGTGTACAGTTGATGAAACTGGTTTAAGCAATTTTAAATATTTGCTTAAAATGTCTATGTGACTGCGTAGAGGTCCACGTGTTGGTTTTAGGATTAAGTGTTGATTTTTACGTCTCTCTGCTGCTGCGTTGGATTTAAGTGCGTTACCGCGTTGCTCAAGTGCTCTAATCATCTTGTTCTCTTTTTTATTTTGTTTTCTTTTTTCCGAAAGGACTGTTATCTTTTCTTTTTTTAAAAGAGAAGACGATCTATAAAAGGACTGTTATCTTAGAGCACTTGCACCGGTGCTTTTCGGTAGTATGATCAGAGGCGAAAAATAGCGGAATTGGCCAGAAATAGCACGTTGATCGTGTTGAAAAAGCAGTTACACAAGCAAAAATTGTTAACAGGTGCTCACTGGGTAGGTGCTCTTAATAGAGTATCGAATAGAAATGTTGTTATCTTAGCGTTATTTAATTATTCCATTATGAAAGTCCTAGTCTTCACTCTTGGCTTAATCATTCATGCCTTTCGTTGTAGTCATAGAGTATGATCAATAAGGCAATGTTCGAATCTTATCAGTTTTATAGTTTGATTGATGGTTTGGGCTAGATAGGTCGGGCCGAACTTTTTTTAAAATTTGAAGCCTACAAATTTTTGAGCCGGATCAGATTTTTTTTGTATTAAATAAAAAGCTTAGAAATTAATATTTTTTAACTATCAAATATATGTTGAGAAGTTGAGAAAGTTGAGAGAAAACCCTAGCGAGTAGCCTCCCTCTCCAATTTTTTTCCCAAACCCGATTAGAGCCTCTCGGCCTAATCGGATTTCTTTTCTTTCCTTCGTAGTTTGCTTCCCTCTCCCTCTCTCTGTGGTCTGCGTTATGGTGGAGGACACTGAAGAAGTGGTTGACCGCCTTGCTGCAGTGGGTGTTGACCCGGAATTGGATGAGATTGAGATCGTTGACCTCGTTACACAAGTGAATGGGGTAAATGATGATCCATGTCAATATGTCGTTGTGAAGTTGTTCGGGCTGACTGCATTGCCAGAGGTCCTTGAACCCTCTTTCAAATCGGCAATGGTGCGGCTATGGCATGGTTCTCTTGGCTCGACACGTATTTCTCTTACTCGACATAGTTTCGATCAGTTTTTTGCCAAGTTCAAAGACCTGGCAACATTGAAGCCGGCGGTACGGCGCAGCCCATGGTATTTTCGGGACCACACAATGGTGGTTAAAGAGTTTGATGGATTCTTACCGATTGAGGCGATGCCGGCGGCAAAAGTTATGATGGATGTGTTTTTAACAGATGTTCCGAATGCGGGCATGGACCGGAGTTGGGCCCAAAAGATTATTAAGGTCATTTGCACTTGCCGAAATTATGATGAACTTCTCCTCCAAGCCGGCAAGATGAAGCTCTCGGTGGATGTGGATCTCCGATATAGCGTTTAGGTAAGGGAAACATTTTCGATTTACTCCATCGTGTGTGGAGATGGTTGGATTTGTCTACCCCGATGTGAGAGGTTATTGTGAATTATGTGGTCTCTTTGTACATGAGGAGACGGGCTGCCACATTTTGTTGGTTCGGAAAGCCAAGTTAGTAGCTAAAGCGGCGGTGGAGGCAACTTCTGCATCTTTGGGGCCGAGCCCTAGGATTTCGGTGCCTACAATGCTGCCAGGTTTTGAAGGCAGTCAGGGTATGGTGGCAGCGACGGTGACAAAGGAGATGGTGATTTCGATGATGGTCTCAGGTTTTGAGGCCATGCATCTAGACCATGTGTCCAACATGCAGCAACCTTTGGGAGAACCGATGAGACAAGTGTCCTGCATGCAGGATAACCCTTTATTTAAGGGGGGTCCACTGACTTTGTATGATTCTTTGCAGGTTACGGATTCCCCTAATGGTGGTATTTCATGGCCGATAGGGGTCACCTTTAATACCTTCTCAGATCACTTGTCAGATCGAACCGATGACACGCTTCGCGTCCCTCACCAGATGAGGCATCGTCGCTGAAGTGGTCTGTTCGGGAAGAGACTCCCCCACCAGAAACCACTAGGGGAGTGGAAGGAACAAATGGGCACACAACATGGAGTCCCTTTAGAAGAAGGTGGCTATGGACCCAGCAGCACTCGCAAAGATACAAGCGGAGGAGCGTCAGTTAACTTTATTATAAGCTGGAGTGCATAGCTAGATAGGGTGTGGGGCCACCGATGCTTTTAGTCTTTGTCTTACACCTAGTCTCGTTTAGCTATGTTGTTGGGTACCCGTTTGAACTGTAATAGTGTAAGTTGTTTTTGGGAGGTTCTTTATATTGGACCGGTAATCGATGTTCCTCTTTGTAACTTGCCAGCTTCATATTCTACTGTTTCACTTTCTCTTTTTTTTAAAAAAAAATCTATAAATATATCGATAATTATATACATTAAATAGTATATAAGCCTAAACAAATTGATAATTAGTATATGAATTTCTCTACACTAAATATGATTATCTCCCTTATTCTCTACATATTCTATCATAACTATGAACACATATAGTAAGGTAAATATCCTTCAGTACTCCCCCTTATGCCGATTATGGTATACGGTACTTCTGTAATGCTTTTTGATGCCTCATTAAAAACCTTGATGAGCCAAAAATCTTTGCAGGAGAAAAAGTGATATCGCCAAGTAAAAAGAGCGCAAGTAGTCGTAGACGATGATATGACACTTAACTATGTTGCCTCATTAAAACCTTGCTAAGTAATAAAAACTCTTTGGGATAAAAATAACCTTAGTCAAAGAAAAAGAGTACACCGTGTCCTTCACATTTAGAAACGCTCATGTGAATGCTAGACTTCCCCTGAAGTCTGCATTTTCCCCTAATATCAACATCCAGGGTAGCTTGAATAAGCTGAGCAACCCTATGCTCTTCACATGCTTCTCAAATATGAAATTTGGCTAATGACTTAGAAATTTTGCCACATTACCTTCAAATCAAACTTGGTCAATCATAACCTTAAGGAATTGTTCTCGTTTGCTGATTATAGAATGACTTATGTGATATATGTTTTGTGTTGTCGGCCTACATGTAATCTAGCTTCATCACCTTGATGCAAGCAACATTATCCTCATAATGCATATAGATTCAAAACCACTTGATCTTCGATATATGCACTTATGGACCTCAACCATATGCACTCCATAACAACTTCATGTTAGATCAACAATCTCAGCATAGTTGGAAGATGTAGCGACAAGAGCCTGCTCTCTAAACTTCAAGATATCGTGATGTTACCCATGGTAAACATATAACCAACTTGGGAACAATCTTTGTATGGATCAGAGAAATATCCAACTTTAGAAAAACTTGTCAACACATCACAACGATTTTTGGTGTAGGGGGTGAATGGAAAATCAGCACCACACTCTTTGTGGTGTCCTTACTTCCATCGTCACTCTCTTTGTGGCCTCTCTGTAGGGATAGATCAAACCCATATCTTTCATACTCTTTGATACTGAAAGATTATCTTTAAACCATTTCAATGTCATTGCGTGGGCACATAGCTACATCTAGCTATCAAAAGTTCAACAATAATGAAGAGCTAAGTCTTGTGTATTATGTTAAGTACAGTCTTGCACTTAGATTAGGAACTTTAGCCTCTAACACGTCTTCGTCATTGATAACGCTAAAACTAAGCATTAAATTAAACACTTAACAATAACGCAAACAATTTAAAACCATATAGATGTAGTAAGTATGGATCGTTCTAACCAGGAATTAAAGGGTGCATGCAATAATTGTATAAAAGAAAAGGGGGTATAAAAGTTAATTTTAATTACCTAATTATCTACCTAAAAATGTTACAAACATAGCAAGAAATTCTAGGACCATAACATGCATTGACTCATAGACAAGAAAACACATAAAAGACCCCTAAAATCCTAACCATGTTTTAGACAAAAATAAAGTTCTAATTAATTATCTACAAGTGATTATCCCATCCTAATTATCATGCAATTACACCAATTTTATTCTTCCTTTATCTATGAAATTTACATGTCCTAATTCATGCCATGAATTTGAATTAAAGTGCAATGACAACATCTAAACACCCTAATCACATGATCATCAGTTTAAATGAAGAGAGAGAGACTAAGCGTATCATCTAGACCCAAAGCAAAGCATTAAGTTTAACACATAACATGCAATCAAGAATAAAAGACTCATAAATACATGGAATTCAAAAATTGTATAAAACTAAAATAAACATATAATCTCCAAGTTTACACATAAAGAACAACAAAAACAAAGACTACTGTAATGACCCATGTGTGGGGGTGCCAAGGGCACTAGCTTCTTACATGGGCATGCAATCCCACATCGCTCAGGAGTGGGAAGGTGATGTGTTTATATGTGCATGCCCACATCTCTATAGTAATACGCGTTTTAGGGTAGGTCCAAAAGTAAAACCGTGCGGGCAAGACCCAAAGCAGACAATATCTTACTATATGGAGTGGGATGTGACAGAATGGTATCAGAGTCTGTCCCGACCGGAAGTGTGCCGATGAGGACGTCAGGCCCCTAAGGGGGGTAGATTGTGATGACCCATGTGTGGGGGTTTCAAGGGCACTAGCTTCCTACATGGGCATGCAATCCCACATCGCTTAGGAGTGAGAAAGTGATGTGCTTATATGTGCATGCCCACATCTCTATAGTAAGACACATTTTGGGGGTATGCCCAAAAATAAAACTGTGCAGGCAAGACCCAAACACTACAACATATTGACTCATAAAAGTCGCCGGCAATGTTTTTGGACATTACCGGCGATTTTTGCCGGAAAAATCGCCGGTAATGTCTTCTTCTTTTTTTTAACATTACCGGCGACATAAATGTATGTCGCCGGCAATGTCTCGAGGGTAATGTAAAAAAAAAAAAGACATTGCCGGCGACATAAATGAAGTCGCCGGCAATGTCTTTTTTTTTTTTTTACATTACCATCGAGACATTGCCAGCGACATACATTTATGTCGCCGGCAATGTTAAAAAAAAAAAAAAGACATTACCGGCGATTTTTCCGGCAAAAATCGCCGGTAATGTCCAAAAACATTGCCGGCGACTTAAAAGTCGCCGGCAATGAGTCAATATGTGGTAGTGAAAGTGGACAATATCTTACTATACGGAGTGGGATGTAACAACTACAGAGTAAAAGTTCCATGTTTATACTTTTTGTTCCATGACAGCATTGCAAACTCAAAGGAAGCAAGAAAACTTTGGTGGTGGCGGAATAGATTTTTGAGTGGTGAAGGTGGTTTAGTTGAACCGGCTTTGGAGAACTTTGGTGGAGGAGGTTTTGTAAGTATTTTGGTAGCAATATGGCTAAGATAAGAGATGATGTCTTATTAGGGTCGAGCCTCTTGCTTATATAGGCATTACAAAGTATTTTTCCTCACGAAAATAGGTTTTCCTACTACACCCGGGTATATCTGACAGGTTGTAAAGAATCTCACTTTCCTGAAGCTGTAGACCTCCAAAAATTATGATTTTTTGTTCGTTAGAAATAAGACTTGAAGATATTTCCAAAAATATGTCGATCGTCATCTAACTCCTCCTGACCTGTTCCCAGTCGTCCGTTGAATTTAGTTATTCTACACATGCAGATTCTGCTTTCCTTATTTTGATAGATTTCCTTCTCTTTTTAAACTTGGAAATCCTAATCTTGCCAAATCTTATTCTCCATGAAATTGGCTGACTTGGTCTTCAATATTAGGCCTCTTGAATGGTCTTTTAATTAGTTTGGCCCATCTTACATTTGTTCTTTTTCCAAGGATCTTCCGGAAGCTTTTTTCTCCTAGCCAACCTAGGAAGCATTTTCCTAGGACTTCTTTTTCTTCTCCATTTTCTTCTTGAACTTCCTTTGGCCGAATAGTTCTCCATCTTCTTTTCCGTTCTTCACGTGATTTGCATGCTTGTTGGCTCTTTTACTCCGTCTCTTTTGGTCAACACCTGAAAATAACAAAATAAGTAAAAACTAATATTACTAAATAAATAACATAGTCAAAATGTAGAGAAAACACATGAATTAATATGCCTAAATTGTGTAGATAAACCTCATCCCTTGGATGAATACGAATCCCTCTAATGGTTAAGACTATAGCAGATCATAGGAGTATTCATAGACTTTACTTTGTAATCATAAAGTGCAACATATCTTAGAGTATAAGCCGATTGACGGAAAATCTCATCATTATGGTGCTCGAGTTCCAGTTCGAGACAACACCATTTCTTCCCAAGATCTATTCTCTCAAATTTAGATTTCAAACACTTTGTAAATCTTGACTTGTCATATGAATGAACACGCATGGGCATATCTCTTCCCAATCAAATAGTCACTTGGTGAGCGTTTCAATCTCATAGAAAACATGCTCTGTGGTCTAGAGCCACTTGATTTGGGTACATGAAGTCCATCTGAGACATTCATAACTATCTCTTATTCTAGATCTCCATAAAGATACGTCATGACCACGATTATAAGCTGCATGTCAAGTTTTTCGGAAACTACCAAACTGACAAGGTAGTGGAGTGCAATGACATCCATTATGAGAGAATTTATCTCATCGTAGTCGATTCCATAGCATTATGAGGAGGCTTGCGCCATGAGGCAAGTATATAATCTCTTTATTCTCATCACGCTTTCTAACAAAGACATATTTCGATAGGCGTTACACTTGGGTGTGTCAGCATCACCAACCCAACGACCTTTTTCTTTGTTAGTGAACATAATTCAATCTAAATTGCTTCTTTCCATATAGGCCAATTGCTACTACGTTTGGGTGATTCAACGTAGATATGTTAGATAAGTCTCAAAATTCCATACTCTCATGTACACTAGTGTATTTTATACTTTGTAAAGATCTCTATATTATGAGTAATTGGTTTTAACATTAAGGCATCCCTCAATGATAACCATATGATGGAATTGAGTATCAATGATCAATGGATCATATTGTGCCAAACTTGCTCCCTTCCTTAGATGAGTATTTATTGAACATTTTGGGTCTCCTACGCTCTTTATCAGAACCCATGGCTTGTGAAGACACTATGCCACTTTGTGATGTCACCATACCACATTCCATGGTGGCAACTCCATAACCAACTCATTTTTGGTAGCGCCATGTCCTCTCAAAGGTACATAAATCCTTACAGGCATGTTTGCAACAAGTATATTTGATCTCGTCACTTTAACGATGCTAGAAAAAGCATCAAGCATCAAATCTGCTACGTTATATCGTTTAAGAATCACGATGAGACATAGTGAGGACACGACCCTTCTTGTCATTCCTATTGAACATGTTTGTTCTTATCTCCCCCTAACGATGGGAAGACTATCTCATCAAAGTGACATCCGCAAAATTAGTGGTAAAGAGATTGTCTGTCAAAGTTGTCATGGCGGATTATAGTTGGAGACTCATGTCCAACATAAATATTAATTCATCTCGATTGACCCATCATAATATGTTGTGGCAGAGCAATTTTGGCACATATATACGTAAGTGCGAGGCATTATCTTCGCACACAGTCACTAGCTGTGCAAAACAAGATTGAGTGATGGTGTATCGTAGAAGATGTAGTATAGCTACATACAATATTGCATAACCCTAAGCATAAAATATTAGTGCGCATCACCAATTTCCAAGCTACCATCGTAGTCGTTTTCATGAGAGTACGATACCAATATCAAATCTCAATGATGTAAAATATTGGTCATCGAAATTCTTCGATGTAAACTCTCTAGCATTATTAAGTCGAATCGACTATAAATGGGATGATCCAGGTACTGAGCCTGTAGTCATATGATCTGAGCTAGAAGTTTAAGTAGCATTACAAGTGGACGATGATATGACACATGACCAGTGTGTGCATTATAACCAACACCATAAAACATAGTAGTGGTCCACTGGTTGGTTGAATCGTTCTAGAGAATCACTTTAGATTCTATATAGTGAGAATATATGTGTCATTTTCATAGGATGGTCTCAATCTTAATCTATCAAATGAGTAGGCTTAATAACAAGTGATGAGTCATTGAAAATAACCAATGAGGATTTTGGTTGAGGCTTGGAGTCTCCATAAACTTGGAAAACAGGATAGGAGACTAGCACGCCATCCTTGACATCTAGTTTTCTCCTCTTGGGGGAAGAGGCATCGGTCACTAGTTGACGTTTGGACGATGAAGCCACCCCTAAATGGTGCCTAACTCCCCTCTCTTATGAACCAACTTGGTTCTTGCTTCCTTTCACTCGAAAGAAAGGATGTTCGATTAACTTTCTCAAAATTCGAACCATCATATCACGACTAGAATATCTCAGTCACTCGTGTCAAAGCCTTATATGTGTCTAAATCCTATAAGTCGTCTCTCATGACATGATATGATTCTACAACTCTCTTTTAGTTGTCTTACATAGTCCATTTGGCTGATACATAAATCTCTCTAATATTTGGATCATACCGCAATCATTAGAGATAATGCAGAGGAACTCATGTCCCTTCTCACTTGAAAATCGTTGGCATAGATGATGAGAAGACCTATATCTATTTTCATCATATAGAAACATAATCGACAAGACACAAAGTTGATTTATGTTGTCTATGTCATAAAATAGTATATGTAATTCCTGCTTCAATGAGACATTCAAAGTTTTCGGGGGAAATACTTACAAAGAAACAAGTCTTGTGTGAGAGAAAACAGAATAATAACTCAAAATTTTGGTTTCTGGGGATAGGCTTCAACCCATCGAGGTTTTAGACTTCGATCCATCGTATGTCACTCTCGGGTTGTGCCTCGATCCATTGAAGGTCCCTCTCGGATTGTGCCTCAATCTATCGAGATTATCCTCAATCCAACAAAGATCCCATTTGGGTTATGCCTTGATCCATCGAGGTTAGTCTTTGATCCATCGAAGGTCCCTCTCAGGTGGTGCTTTAGACCGAGACTAGTCAGACATCCGTGTACTTAAACAAGTATAACTTTGTCGAGAAAATATCTATTGATGATCCAAATGAAGTTCTGGAAACTAGAAATCCGTTGCTTTCTAACCATATATTATTCATATGCTGGATCATTCTGAGTCAATCCCAGTTTTACGTCAAAGCCAAGTGATCTGCACAGCCGATTTTGTTATGTCTGTTTCTGACCTTTGTCAAGTAAAATGGACATGACGTTTTCTAGAAAATAGGTATCCACAATCCGGATGTAGTTATAAAAATTAGACATCTGTAACTTTTCAACCATATTCCATTCATATGTTGGTTCATTCTGAGAAAATCCAAGTTTATCGTCGAAATGGACTGATCTACAGAGCAGATTCGGTTATGTCTTGTTTCTGACCTCAGTCTAGTAAAACGGGCATAACTTTTTCTAAAAATTAACCATTGATGATTCAGAGGTAGTTCTAAAAATTAAATATCCGTATCTTTCCATCCATATGTCACTCATATGCTGAATATTTCCGGAAAATTCCCAGTTTATCGTCGAAGCTGGCTATTCTGCAGAGCAGATTTTGTTTTATGTTTTTGTTGTATTATCGGGGATTTTAGGACTCTTAACTATCCCAATTGATACATGGACGAATTTGCAAGTTTACTAGGCCATCTAAATTCGTTTGGGTAGCTCTTTTAACTTATGACCAGCCAAAGATAGATCAATGTAGGTGGGACACAAGATCCTCTCATATACCTTTATCGAAAATCTTTTTTTCTAGACATCATAAGTTACTAAGGTGAGCCTTAGTAGACGATAGATTTATAGCAACCATAAAATGTGTATGTAATACATAATACGTAGACAAGTATGTTATTAATAAGTCAATACAATTGTGCCTTTATTAATAAGCCAACATGATACACCAAAGTTTGCTAAGCCAAAGAAATTGACTAACATTATCAAACATAATATTTAGGCACATACGCCTACGCCTTTTTACATGAAAAACACAAAGCTCTAATCAAAATCTGGTATCTCTTCAATCGTGTCTCTGCTAATTTTGAAGTGTGCTATATTGAGATTCACATTAGCTCTATCTTTATCTTCTGTTTCATTGTTTATTTGATCCTTAAAATTCACAGAATCTGAGCACGCTGGCTTGTCAAATTTCTGCCGAATTATTGGTGTGTCTGAATATAACAAAATTTTACAGACCCAAACTACTACTCACATATATGAACACTTATACAAATTTTTATAATTTTTTGAGACCTGTAACTAGGTCAAATAATATGTACAATAGTAAGAAGAAAACAGCTCCGAAAACTGATGTGTTCATGGATCAAATAGATTCAGATTGGGTGGTTTGAATGTGACTATGATGATCTTGGAAATCCATATATTCCTCATATATTTTGCCTACCAATAATATTCAACACCTATTGACCCAAAACTTTCAAAATCAATCTTCTCAAACATCTTGAGAATAAATAACTCGTTTGATTCGAGAAACATTATGTGTCTTATCCTTCCCTCTTTTGGCATTGGTACCTCAGCCACATGACTTTTTTGGTCACCATGGCATCCATGACCAGTGCTTCCTATATCATGGTCATCATTCATGACCTTCATGCGCCAACTTATGGCGTACTTCCTTGTGTGAGCCGGTTGAAGAGACCAAAAAATGTCTCACCAAAATTTCCTTAACTTAAAGGTTCCGCTCCTTGCACCTTGCTCTTTGGTGTGCATTATAATTCACATTGTGAACTCTCTTAGTTCTCATCTTGCCATGAATTATGATTATGTAGAGGATTTTCTCGATCAAATCTTGCTCCTCGAATGCATTCCACATAATTGGAGCATGGATTTAAGCTTAAGCATCTTTTTATTTATTGATACAATATGCTTGAAGTTGGAAAATCACACATTATTCCACTTCTCTTTTAGATCCGGGAGCATAGTGTCAATGCACTTTTGCATATCAAGCACTATGAGAAAACAGAAGATGTATTAGTTTCACAGTCGTAAAAAACTTCCTCGAAAACTAATTTATTTTCCAATATAATATTTGGATTAGACCTTTACTTTGATGTATATGGTCTTGCGAATTATGTTTGTTCGTTTTAATCGATGATTTTATGAACACTCTTTGTTCAATCGATTTTCTGAACTCTCTTTGTTCACGATGAACGCTCTTAGTTCATTTAGGAACTCTCTTTGTTCCAAGGAACTCTTTTTCTTCTAAATTTCTACCTTCAAGAAATGTGCGGTGTAGAAAGGAGAGATGATATGTTATCCAAAAATCCCTACAGAAAAATTCAACGTCCCAAAAGAGTAGGTTATTTGAATTTAAATTCAAGTTGTGTTCATAAAAAACTTACTTGAGATTATTACAGAACAATCTTCAACTTCTTATTCTCCTCCTTAAGATCCGGATATTGGGCTAGAGTCTCGTGCTGATAACGTGTTTTAGGATAAACGGTAAACAATAGAGATTGTGGAAGCAATGATGTGTAACCTTCCATTGATAATAAAAAGCTCTTTTATATAAGAGAGTACACGGAGTTACATATGGTAAGAATTTTAATACATCACTAAATAAGATTCGCTCCCTTATTCTCCACATATTCTACCATAACAAAAGAGACAACGATATAAACACACATAATAAGGTAAATATCCTTCAACAGCATTGACTTCTTATATTTGGGCTCGAGTTTCAGAGTAGGTGAGCTGCGTTGAATGTTGGCCTAATTATAAACCGTATCTCTTTCGATTTGATTAAAATGGTTGCAGAAAATTGTCAACAAAAAATGGTTGCAGAGAAGCATATTCTCAATCGGACTTGATACAGCTTAAGAGTGGAGATCTTCACACTTGGGGGATTTTATGTTTCAACAATATCACCTATAATATTCACATTTTGTTCAAAAGAGGTGAAATCTAAAAACCACTTCTTTTTCAATTTTCATGTGAATTCAATACACATTGTTTAAGGGAGGTGAAACCATTCTTACATTACTGCGTACGTTCCATTGTATCAGAAGTTAGAACTAGCACTCAGCTTTCCAGGAACCAAGTGGCAAGCATGAAAGTTGTAGCAGCAGACATGTCTTTTCTTGTTCAGTTATATATCTACTAGTACTTGGTGGAATCAGCAGGATAATATTAACTTCAAGTCCCGCAAAACGGATTTCATGTTGCATATAGGTCTTTAGCTTCCATTCCATATATATATTAAGGGTTTGGTAGGCTTGGAACTTCATCATTTCTTCTAAAGGTTATCTACCCAAAATTCAATTATAGTTGAACCAAAATCGCTGTAAAGAAGCGAAGGCTGTGCCTTTTGTGCGCTTTTCCAACTAATACAACCCCTATTACACAGCCTTGCATCTTTAAATATGCACAAGCAGAGAAGAGGGCATTGGTTATGGTCTGAACCAGCTTGCTGCGCATGACTGCAAGTAGAGGCCGGGGAGATTATTAATTAGTATTGTTCTTCTAGCTAGCTGCTAGCTAATCAAAATGAGAATGAAGGCGTATCGGAAAATGTTGAGGGTGGTGCCTTGCATGAGAAGAAAGTTTATGAGAACTGATTCCTGGAAAGACATTGAAGAAATCCTCAAGAGCAAGCTAGCCACTATCAAGGAAGAGCCAGAGACTTGCGAGGAAAGCCTCACGCCGCCAAGGATGTGGTGCTTGGCGAAAAGTGATCAGAAGAAGATTGGATCCAATTCATCCAAGGACATGATCGCTAGGCACTTTCTCATGCCAAATTTCAGCCTCAAAGGTTCTTATTTAATCTTCATGACTGGTCTTTCATCTAAGAGAGGTAGTTTACTTTAATTTAGTGGAGTCCTCCGATCCTGATTTTGTTGTGCTTGTAAGCTGTAATAACTATAAGACAGAGGCGAATAGGGATTCCTGTGTTCATCAACTCGTGTAACTCTTTTAACTGCATAGCATATATGTCCTGTAATAACAACTTCCATGCATGCACCTTGCTTGGACATATAAATATTTTGTTGGAATTTCTATGATTCTATCTGTTTTCACTTTTGTTATTTGTTTAAAACAACGGAAGTACCTAAATTATTACCAAATTTCCTTGACATCAATATATAAATCTCGATCATTCAGTATAAGAACTGGTATATACCACCAAGTGATCAACAACAGGGCGAATTATTCTCTTATCACTCTTAATTAATTAAACCCCAAACCCCAGCTAGTTGATGCATTTCTTCACAGTACATCCCCTAGCTTCTCATTTTGTCTTCTTGAAGCAACAAAACAGTCGAAAATTTCTTCTCATAATTAACAATCGAAAAGTTTCGTCACAAGTAACTTCGCAGTGTTCATAACAGGAAATGTATAACGTACAGTATAAACGCAGACAACTGCTGGCTAGCAGTCTTTTTATGAGCCAATGATGTTTAGTTGGTCAACTGTATATTCTGTAAAACAATTTGGAGCTTAAAGAATAACAATGGAGAAAAATAAGAAAAGCAATTATATTGAGTTATTGACTGATGAAGCTGATATACAAAACAACTGAGAGTTAACATGCTATTTGATACAGCTCCTAGCATAGGGAGTCTTTGCCACTGTCTCCCTAAATTTGACAGATGAATGAGAGAGAACTGGAAGCCCCCATTGTGTAGAGAAAATAATATTGGGATAAACTCCGTCGGCTGTCAATCTTTTCACTATCTCATTGTAAATCCTTGCAATTCTGCCTGACCATCCAACTACTGAGAAAACCTTCAAAGTAAACTTCCTAGAGCGCGACCGTGAAAGCCTAATACCCTTAAGCCTTCCATTCATCTTCTTCCCCCAAGTAGGCCTTCCGGCCCTGCCCATCTTCTCATTCCTCTTTAGCTTCTCATACTGAAATCCTAAACTTCCCCCAACAATGTCTTGAAAAACCATCTTCTGAGTATCTGATCAAGAAAAGAAGAGAAAAAGGATATATATATATATATATATATATATATATATATATAGAGAGAGAGAGAGAGAGAGAGAGAGAGTACGAATTTTGCTTCAAGTGTATGTTATACCACTTATATACGCAGAGGAAGAGTTAGTTGAGAGTGAATGGATATGTGGATATGTAATGTATCACCATGCCTTCATATTTTAGCTCATTATACTCTGCACATTGGGAATCAGAGATAGATACATTGATACAATTCTTCATTTCTACCCTTTTTAACACATGGCTACCACCACATTCATAACCACCTCAAATTTAAGCTCTTGTGGTTTTAAAATACAGAAGAGTCTCTGTCCTATGATGAAAAGGAATATTAGAGGCATGTGCAATGATTGTCAGCCATGTTAGGTTGCAAATCAAATCCGATAATTTTCTGAAGAAAGTAAGGTTTGCAGTTCTGATCTTTAGCTAAAAGCTGTTTAAGTTCGTTTGTTTATTTATGTGAGACCGAGTGAGTCACAATCAAGTCAAGGCTGTGATCTTTTGGTCTAGTTTGTCCTTCATTGATGAAAACAATGCTGTGCATCGGCAATTGTTTAACTATTAAGGGTCACCGTGTATATACGTGCACCTTGTTTTTAGTCTAACTACAAGTTCTGCAGCAACATTGACAAGCCTCTTCATATTGAAGAGGTCAGATTTCACAATCCACAGTGGTTGGCATACTTCATAATTGAAGTGGATGAGCATAAGACATAAATTGGGTAGTTGCTAAATACACAAGAGACTTAATATGATCACCAGACCCAGATGAGTTTCTGAAATTCCAGTAGTTTTGGACTTTGGTCCTGGAGAAGCAAGCATATAAAGATGCTCTATGCCAAACTGAAAAACTTGGTATTCATGAATTTGTATATAGCTATAAAAGCTGATTAACTATTTTGTTTATTTATATGACTGAGACAAGTGAGGCCATATTAATTTATCAAGTCACGGACTCAAAGCCTATCTATGATCTGTTGGTCTAATTTGTCTCACACTGAAGAAAACAATGGGAATTTTACCTGATTAAGTGCTGTTAATATGATCATATATGCACCATATCAATCTTCAAGAATATACCCAAGGAAGACGTGTGATTAGCGAATTTCTATAGTTTTCTCATCTAGGTAATCTCGGATCCATAAAAATTCCAAGGCCAGTTTCTTCTGAAATCTTAAGCCTCGCAAAACCTAAACCCTAGATCCCCATTTCATCTCGCTTTCTTTCTTCCCCAAAGCCATCACTATCCCAAAATCCAAAACCCTAATACCGAGATCACCAAACCCTAATCCAAAACTTTTCTGCTCGTTCTTGCTTACCTCCCACGTATTCCCCAAAATCCAATCCCTAATGTTCATTCCACCAAGGTCCTACGAAAAACCAGTTGAGATTGACCTCTCCTATGGCGCTGAGGAGGAAGAGGATGATTTCTCTTTTGCGGTCATTCGAATTTTCGGACCAGACTAGTTATCTATGGAGGGATTGGAATCCCTCAAGCATTGGTTTCTCAGACTCTGGTGTGCATCTCCAATACTAGTTTGACAAGTATCACCTACCATTCTCCTGATCGAATGGTTGATCATTTTAGGAACAAGGAGGTGCTTCAGCGGGCAGTGTCTCGAAGTCCCTGGCACTATAGGACTTCTACTGTAGTTGTGGAGCAATTTGATGGATTTACTCATGTTCATTTCGTTGCTGCTACAGTGACCAAGGCGTGGACTCGGGTGCATGTTGTCAGCGGTGATATGTTAGGGCCGATTATTGTTCCAAGATGGTGGGTTACCTTAGGTCACTACCTACGCAGGTATGTTGATTATGATCAACATAACTTACGTGCTATTGCAGATATTCGTTTGTTTGTGGAGGTGAATCTCCGGCAACAGGTGGCAACCATGGTGAGCTTGCGTCTGGGTCCGCAAGCTTGGATTGATTATGACATTGAATATCTAAATTTAAAAGGCTACTGCAAGGCTTGTGGTAGTTTTGAACATCTTGTGAATCATTGTGTTTTATACCGTAAGCTTGTGGATGAACAAGTGTGGACTATGATACCCGGAGAGAATCCGAGATATGAGGTATCAACAAGGAGACTCCACTCTTTGCTGGACTTGGCGGTGGAGCGAGTTATTTTGTGGAAGAGGTGGCCGATAACTATGACCTACTCACAGCCATTGTACCTGTGACTCCCTCTGATCCCTGAAGGGAGGTGACTGATAAGGAAGTTGGGGGCATTCTACTCCTTATGACTATGGACAAACATCCACGAAGGATCCCAGAGACAGACTACAAAGTGATGCAAAATCGTAGGAAGAAAAGGAAGCAGGGGGGCCGTATTACAGTTGGGGGTCCGCAACCTAAGGCTCAGAATGCCTTAGGTGGAAATATTTTTCTGAACATTACATCTGTGGCTATGTAACAATTGACAACTTGGGGTCCACCCTCTGCAGCTGTTCTGCACGCTCTACCCATGAAGAGCAGTATGGGTGCAGATTCTGAAGATAGAGAGCGCACTCTAACTGAGCCAATGGTCAGAGCAAGACCCATTCCACCATCCAACTGCTTAGAGAAGGCATCTAACTAGCTAATAGATGGTGCACCCAGTTTTTTTTGAAATATTCGTGCTATCCTGGTTTGTTTTAATTTTCCTAGTATAGTATTGCGTGTAAGACTTCAATTTATTGACCCGGGTAATCCGGTGGAGTCTTATACTATTATCACATTATCAATACACCTTATCGTCTTCTCAAAAAAAAAAACAATGGGTGCCATCTACAATTCTTAAATTATTAGGGGTCATTTTTTATTTATCTGTAACTTGTCATGGTATGACCAGAGGTCCAGTCCACACTAAAAGATGAAGCCTAAATAAACAAGAAGTTGGGCAGGTCACAAATCTTATTTATCCTAAATCAAGTTAGTTTGACTTAAAACACATAAGCGATTAGGTTAGCCAAAAACCCTTGTGCTCCGAGTCCTTCGGCAACACGTCTGGTGAGATCAACTGATCATCTAGCTCTGCCGCTGTCGCTAGATCTGATCCCAAGCATGAGCTTGCTCGCGGTGCTCTCTTGAAAAATCATTTCCTCCTTCTTCTTCTCGATTCTCTTCCTTTTCTCATTCTGTCCCATTGATTTTCATGGCACCTAGGTTCTTCTTTGGCGCTGGTATGTGAAAACCAGATATGTGGGTTTGGAGCATCAGCGCAGTACGGGAAGGCCCTAGTCTATTCCCAGCGGTCGGGGTCGTGGCTGGTAGGAGTCGCAAATGTCTTCATGAGGATGTCGAAGGTCGGTCGTACTGGGTGGCGAAGTGGCGGATCAGTTTGGCGGGTGGTACTAGTTGGTTGACATTGAATTGGAGGCAAGACCGGCGCCTCAAGATTTTGGTCTGGGATGGTGGCGACGGGAACGTGTGAGAGGACACCTAGGGTTTGGTCAAGTTTTGTTGGGCTTGGTCAACGGGCCAGATTTCCTTGGCTGGGTCTCCCCTTTTGACTGGGCCTTCTCCCCTTGGGCTTGGATTAACTTGTTTCAGATGAGACTAATGGATCAGTTTTGGGCCTATAATCCTACGGTCTGGTTTCCTTACATTTTATTGAGTTGGATGAGACCATTTATAACAAGACGGTGCCCTCAGCTGATGGGAGTATTAACAACCCAGGTTGAGATCGTAATGGCTATAGAAGTACGCGAAGGTAGTTAGAGGAGTTGTAGTCTCATAAGCTCCGCAAAAATTAAGAGCAAAAGTGGCCAGTCCCGCAGCCAATGTCTCACCTAGAGCTAGTATCCGACTGCCCATTGAACGTTTTCAGCAGTTGTCAAAATCCGACTTTAGTATAGTGTTAGTTATTTAGTCTTCACTTCATGTATTTGTTTTTTCATTCACCGGGTCCATTACTGGTTGTACTTGTTTTTCTTATTAATAGATTTTATCGACTGTTAAAAAAAAGGTCAGTTTGACATTTTCTTATATCTTAACTTTTCATTTTTACCTTCTTTTTTTAACCCATAGCTTAGCTTATCTCTCTTACAATAGAAAGAGCATTGATCAAACCTATAGCTCTATGAGAGAAAGAGAGAGAGATGCAATGATGAGGATAGAGGTACATGACGGTGAGATTCAAGATTAGAGGCAGTGTCGGTGAGTTCTAATTGCTCCTTTCTATACATATTCGTTGTTTGTTTGTTTGTTTGAATTTTCTTTGTTTCGATTTCAATTTGGAATTTGGAATTTTTGCTTCGTTGAGGTCGAATTTTGCTACTAATTTTGATGGATTTGTCAAACTTCATATGCATCATATTCAAACTAATGTAGGCTTGGAAAATAATGTCTCCAAGATCTTGAAAACCCATTCAATTCAAGGCAACCCAACTTACAAAGTCTCACAAATATGCAGTCTAAATTACTATATCCACCAAGTGTTCGATGAAATGCCTAATTAATTGAAATCATAGTTGAAGCTTCTTGTTAAGTTTGCCTTTTTCAGAGTACTTAACTAGTTTGTGCAGGAACAATGACTGTGGTGACATGACCGGCAGGTATATGCGTGCCCTTCCTCGCTTCCAAACTGTCTTTTGATGCTTGTGTTGTTGTGTTTTCTTGCTGTTAAACATACTACTGGTGTTGGCTAATAATACTAGTGTTGACTATCAAATAAACTAGTGTTATTACCAGTGTGTTTTATTTTACAGTTTCTCTTTAATTTGCATATAACTAGCCATGAAATCATATTTGTATGTCAAGATGCACTTATAACGACCAAACAACCATGTTTTTTCTTACGTCTAACTTAATGTTTCGTTGATTTGTGTGTTGTTATATGCTTGATGATGTTGATTTTTATTTCATGACAATTAATTTGATGTATTATGTAATAGTACTACCTTTGTTAAGCGAACATAGTACTACTAGCCTATAAACATATTGGTTTACTGTTATGTGAGTTTCCTCAGTGTTTTGTCATTGTTGCATTTAAACATACTACATTTTTTGACTAAATATACTAGTAATGACTATTAAATATACTAGTACTGTTTGTGAGTAGTTTCTCTTTGTTTTGCAGATAAGTAGCCCAATAATTGTATGTATTGAATGATGCATTGAGCGAAGCTCCCACTGTGAAGCCACATTTGACGAGATTCTCATCCAAGCGTCTAAAGACTACCTCGTATGAAGTCTTCTATTGAAGGTGAGAAGACAAGGCTCATTAAATGTGGTCGGTATGACGAGGTTGGGAGACACAACAAGTAAACTTATATGAAATCCCTCAGCAACTAAAACCTGAAGATGTAGTACATTTACTAGTCACTGGTAGTGTATCTGTTAGTCACATATAGTATGTTTAAACTAAAGAGCTATATATTTTCCTGGGACATGTCCAATTTATTTACAAACATTTCTATTATTTTTGTCAACTTTAAGTAGTATATTCTTGTTCTTTTCATTCAAATAACATATTTTACTTGTTTTACGCATTGATTTAATGTTACCGAAGTTAATTGAAGATGCAGTACATTTACTAGTCACATTGTGTTTGTTAGTTATAGATAGTATGCTTAACATAATTATTCTTGATATCAAACTTAACTAATATTAATTTGAATCATTAAGTCACAATAAATATCAAACTTGACTAACATAATCTGTTATCAATGTATCATCACATATCAGTGCTTCAAAACATTTAAACATACTACTATTGTTTATCAAGCACACTACTACATCACAACATACATACTACTATTGTTTGAAAAATACACTACAACATAAACAAACACTACACATAGAATACTGATAGGTGCATAAATATGCACCTCTATACTATTGATTGGTTCTCATATACTTATTCTTTTGTAATTTATTCAGCAATATTAGTTTACTTATTGTCTTATAGGTATTTTGAGTCACTAAGGAGAAAAGAAGTAAAAAAGAAGAGTTTAAAGCTCTATTTGGGAAATCTGTCTGTACAGGTCAGTCAATTTCGACAGATCACTTAGAGAAGCTTAGGATGAATCAGAAAATAATCTTTATATGCATGGAAATTCCTGGATGTGTAGTTTCCATATCTTCTTCCAGAACCTGCAGAATGTTGAATCTAATGTGTTGAAGTTGATATTGTTTCCCTTCTCTTTGAAAGAAGGAGCGAAGACATGGTGAAACTCCTTGGCTTCTAGGTTGATCAATTCTTGGGCAGAGATGAAGGCAGTATTCTTGAAGGAGTACTTCTCAGCACAATGCACTAAAAAGTTGAAGAAGTAGATCCATAGCTTTGTTCAGAAAGAAGGGGATATACTTCATGAGGTATAGGCTCACTTTAAGAAGTTGTTGAGAAAGTGTCCACACTATGGGTATGATTTGGAGGATAGAATGACATTCTTCTATGAAGGTTTGGAACCAGCAAACAAGACAAAAGCAGATTCATCCTGTGGAGGAATGTTCATGTACCAAACCGATGAGAAAGTTCAAGATATCATTGAGAGGTTATCTAAGAATTCCAAAGAATTATACACTAGAGAGCGCACTTTGGCAAGTAGAAAACATGCTATATTTGAGGTCTCTACAAAACCAGGTATGGAAAAGAGAATGAGTGCAATAGAGAAGAAGTTGGATATTATTGCTAGTGCCATCAAAAGTCAAACAACATCTTCAGCGTCTTTAGCTCAGGTATGCTCTGTTTGTTCACTCACTGATCAGAGTCAAGAGACTTGTCTTTTTGTTCCAGAAGATGAACATGTGAACTTTGTAGAACAACAAAGGGAAAGAAATGATCCATTCTTTAACACCTATAATCTAGGATGGAGGAATCATACAAACTTCAGATATGGAAATAACACCAATGTTCTTAATCCACCTCCTGAATTCAAGCCAAGACATGAGAACCAGCAAGTACAACAACAAGTTGCAGCACTAGCTACTGATCCTGCCCTCCTAGCTATATTGGCTAAGCTTGAGGGAATTGAGGTATTTAATAAGAACTCTAGCAAGGCATTTGAGCTTTTGAAGAAACAAGTGAATCAACTTCAGTAACAAATGTCACCAAGAGAGCCTGGTACACTTTCTAGTAAAGTTGTTCCAAATCCTAGAGGCCAGAACAAACATGAAGCTAATGTCATTACATTAAGGAGTGCAAATGTGCTAGAAGAGGCCCCAAAGCCTGTCAAGAAGTCTCAAAAATAGAATGAACCGGTATCAGAGCAAGTGGTGCCATATAAGCAAATTTTAGAGAACCTGAGAGCCACCTTCAATGGATCGAGAGAAACTCTTGACCCATCCAAGACAGCCCTTAGATAAAAGAAGTCAGCAACTCAAAACTTAGGTAAGGTACCCTCTGAACTCTCTCCTTTTGTTCCCTCACATGTGCCATTTCCTAGCACGCTCCAAAAGTAAAAGAAAGACATCCACAAGCAAGAGATATTGGACACATTTCGGAAGGTCCAAGTGAACATTCCTTTGCTTAATGCAATCAAACAAATTCCCAAATTTGCAAGTTTCTCAAGGAGCTTTGTACTATGAAGAGGAAGTTAACGGGCACTGAGAACGTTGCACTAAGTGAGAAGGTATCCACAATACTTCAAAGGAAACTACCGCCGAAAATGGTGGATCTCGGATGATTCATTGTCCCTTGCACAATTGGTAGCACTAACTTTGCTGGTGTTTTGCTTGATTTGGGTGCATCTATAAACTTAATGCCATAATTTGTTTATGAAACTTTGAACATAGGTGTATTACAACTCACAAGTGTGACCACAAAATTGGCTGATAGATCTAACTTCTACCTTAGAGGTTTTGTTGAAGATGTTTTAGTGCAGGTTGGGAACTTGATCTTTCTAGCTGATTTCTTTATCTTAGAAATGGAAACGGATCCCCAACCATCCGAGCTACCATTGATTCTTTGTTGTCCATTCTTGAAAACTGCTAGAACCAAGGTTGAATGTTTCAGTGGAACACTTTCCATGAAAGTTGATGGGGAAAAGATCTGCTTCAATATCTTTGAAGCTATGAAGCATCCAGGTGAAAAAGACTTGTATTCTTGTTGTTCCATTGATACGTTTGATAGTTTTATGCAGGAACATGCAATATTCTGTGAAAGAGGATACATAGAAGAAAGCACTTGAAGAGAACGGAAGGAAATTTTCAGAGGTGACCTTCGACCCTTCGAGGCCGTATCTCGACCCATCGAAAATGCAGAGATTCTGAGAATCACGTCTACTGATGAGTTAGTAATGAGATAAGAGTATGATGATGCTATGGCAGCCCTTGAATCGATTCCATATGTGAAAGGTAATTCTAAAGCTCTTCCTCTTCCAGTTTCTACTAACAAACTTCTTCCTTCCATTGTACAAGCACTAGAGTTAGAACTCAAGCCTTTGCCTAGTCATTTGGAGTATGCATTCATTAGAGACGGTAAAACTTTACCGGTCATTATCTCTTCAAAGCTCACTAATCTTCAAGAGGAGAAGTTGCTCAATGTGCTTAGAGAATACAAAGAGGCAATTGGTTGGATAATTGCAGACATCAAAGGAATTGACCCAACAAGGTGTACTAATAGAATATTTCTTAAAGATGGAGCAAAGCCAACAAGGGAGGCCCAATGGAGACTCAACCCACCTATGATGGATGTGGTCAAGAAATAAGTTATAAAACTTCTTAATGTAGGTATTATCTATGCTATCTCTGATAGTAGATGGGTGAGTCTTGTGCAGGTTGTTCCTAAGAGATCGAGCATAACAGTTATCAAGAATGACGAGGATGTGATGGAGCCCCAATGAGTTCAAATAGAATGGAGAGTTTTCATAGACTATCGCAAACTAAATAATACAACTCGTAAGGATCACTTCTATCTTCCTTTTATTGACCAAATATTGGAGCATCTCGTAGGTCATGCGTATTATTGTTTTCTAGATGGCTATTCTAGTTATAACTAGATTTTCATTGACAGAGAAGACCAAGAGAAGACCACATTCACTTGTCCTTTTGGCATGTTTGCATATAGGATGATGCCTTTCGGATTGTGCAACGTGCTAACAACATTCCAGAGATGCATGATTAGCATTTTTTTCATATATGGTTGAGAAGATCATTGAGGTATTTATGGATGACTTTTCATTTTTTAGTTATTCTTTTTACCCATATCTGCATAATTTATCTCTGGTTTTAGAACATTGTGTTGAAAAAAAGCTTGTCTTTAATTGGGAGAAATACCATTTTATGGTTGAACAAGGGATAGTACTAGGACATGTAGTTTCTGAAAGGGGGATTGTAGTAGATGAAACAAAATTCGATATTGTGTGTACCTTACCACCTCCCACTTCTATGAGAGAAGTTCATTCGCTTCTTAGACATGCAAGTTTTTATCACAGGTTTATCAAGGATTTCTCCGAGATAGCCCGACCACTTTGTGCATTGCTCAAAAAGGATGTGGCTTTTGACTTTAATGAGGAGTGTCTTGTTACCTTTAACAAGCTTAAGAAACTCTTAACCACTGTACCGCACCGATCATTCAAACACCGGATTTGAATATTCCATTTGAGCTCATGTGTGATGCATCTGACTATGTTGTAGGTCATGTAATAGGGCAACGTCCTAACAAGCTCCGCCATGTGATCTATTATGCTTCTCAGACTCTCAAAGATGCACAGTTGAACTATTCAACTACAGAGAATGAGCTTTTGGCTGTTGTATTTGCATTGGGAAAATTTAGATCTTATCTATTTGGAACTAAAGTTATTATTTTCTCTGATCATGCAGCATTGAAATATCTTATGGAAAAACAGGATGTAAAGCCAAGATTGATAAGGTGGTTGCTACTCCTCCAAGAGTTTGATATGGAAATCAAGGATAAGAAAGGGACCAAGAATGTGGTAGCAAAGCACTTGAGTCGCTTGACTCGTGGATCTAATGCAAAGAAGGACAATCTTCCTTTACGTGAGATCTTCCTAGATGTGCAACTCTTTGCTATTCAGGATATTGAGCCTTGGTACGCAGACATTGTCAACTACAAAGTCTCACAATTAGTACCAAGTGATTACACCAAAGCACTAAAGGACAAATTAGTGAAGACGGCTAAGCATTATGTGTGGGATGATCCATATCTATGGAAGTATTTCCCTGACTCTATCATTCGTAGGTGTGTTCTTAACTCTGAATTTCAATCAATCCTATCTTTTTTGTCATACATAGGTAGGAGGAGGCCACTTTGGTGGAAAGATATCTGCAATGTAAGTGATGGAATGTGGCTTATTTTGGCCAATGTTGTTCCAAGATGAACACATCTTTTGTGTGACATGTCCTAGATGCCAACTCATAATTAACTTAGAAGCTAGAGATCAAATGCCTCAGCAACCAATTTTAGTTGTCGAAATATTTGATGTATGGGGTATTGATTTCATGGGTCTATTTCCTTCTTCCCACTCCAATGTTTAATTATCTCTTGCTTGCGGTTGATTATGTTTCAAAGTGGGTGGAGGCAGTTTCCACAATAACTAATGATTCTACTGTTGTGTTGAAGTTATTAAAGTTCATATTTGCAAGATTTGGTACACCTAGGTATTTCATTAGCAATGAAGGATCTCACTTTTGTAACAGAACTTTCGCTGCTTTGCTTCGAAAATATAATGTCACAAATAAGGTGGCCACACTTTATTATCCTTAGACAAGTGGACAAGTGGAGGTTTCAAATAGGGAGATCAAGAAGATTTTGGAGAAGACTGTAGCTCCTAGCATGAGGGATTGCAGTCCAAGGTTGGATAAAGCTTTGTGGGCATATTATACTGCTTACAAGAAGCCTATTTGGATGTCTCCTTATAGGTTGATTTATGGCAAATCATGTCATCTACACGTAGAGCTTGAACACAAGCATATTAGGTGGTAAAATAGTTCAATTTTGATGTTGATGATGCTGGTGTTCATAGAAACCTACAACTGAATGAGTATGATGAAATCTGGAATAATGCATATGTATCTAGTAGAATTTACAAGGAAAAGACCAAGGCTTTTCATGATAAGATGATAAAGGGTAAGTCTTTTGTTGTTAGACAAAAGGTCTAATTATTCAATTCACACATAAAGTTGTTTCCAGGTAAGCTTCCGTCTAGATGGAATGGTCCTTATACTGTGGTAAATTTGTTTGTTCATGGTGCAGTTGAGCTCCAAAATTAGAGAAATGGCAGCACATTCAAAGTGAATGGACATAGGCTCAAGCAGTTATTTGAGCATGTGGGGGAACGTTTGGTAGAGGAAGTTAAGTTCTTAGACCCATCATCGATCATGAATTGATTGGTGTCACCATTTGGTTGAAGACGTTAAACTAGCGCTACTTGGGAGGAAACTCATGTTGATGGAGAAGCATGGCTGATAGATTTGATCTCTTCTCTCTTCTCTTGTACTTTATTTTTCTCCATGTAGTGTGTTTTTTGATGTGTTATGTGTCTTGCTTCATACTTGTTTGATGTAATGCATGCTATAGCTTTATTTTATATTAAGGACAATGCAAATTTCAAGTGTGTGGGTGGGGTTTATATCATATCCTTAGCGTCTATGTATAAATTTTTCATTTTTTGTGTTAATTTGGAGTTGTGCAATGTGTTGTCTTGTGTTCATACTTGTTTGATGTATTGCATGCTATAACTTTGTTTTATATTGAGGACAATATAAACTTCAAGTGTGGGGTGAGGTTTATATCATATCCTTAGAATCTATGTATGAATTTTTCATTTTTGCGTGTGTTAATTTAGAGCTGTGCAATGTGTTATCTTATGTAATTTATCTGACATGGTTAGAGGTTTCAGAAAATTCTGAAAATTTGAGAGTTTGTTTATATAAGTGTCTAGTTTATGCAGAAAATGTCTTGACCATCAGTTTGTGGAGATTAATGTTATGTTTCAACACTTGTATGGCCACAGTATGATGTGGAGTTACACTACATGGAGTGAGCACGATGAAGTAGTAGACTTCAGCTCAGGGTACAGTTACTAGGGTGCCTCATCCAGCGGTAATAGCTCTCTTTCTTGGAACCCTACTATGGATTTGGTCCATGATGCTTTTCCAGAATTTAATCATGGTAGACACCAACACGTAGAGGGAGGTTATGATACTCCTCATTATGGCATAGTCTCTGCAGGTTTGGTCACTGACATTATTGTGATGGATAAGTACAACAGAATGCTACTTGAAGCCCAAACCTTGGTGTACCTTGGATGTCCAGAGAATGTGTTGCGATATATAATGGAGGAAATTCATATAAAAGTGAAAAACAAAATTTCAGACCGTGCTTTTTACGAAATGCAAGAACATATATGTAAGTTACTTCTTGATCATCACAAACTTCCCGAAACTCATTATAAGGTTAGAAAGATCTTGAGCAACCTCGGCCTAAGTACAAGAAATTTCACGCGTGCATAAATGATTGTGTGTTGTTTTAAAAAGAGTATACATATTTGGACTATTGTCCTGTATACAACTAGTGCAGATATTTGCACCGAGAGAATATGAGAAGTTCGAAGAAGTAAATTCCTATGAAGGTGCTTCACTATTTTCTATTGATTCATAGACTATATCAATTATACATGTCTCTATATACAACAGAAGCGATGAGATGGTATGCAGAACAGAGAATATATGACGATGTGCTCAGACACATGGCATATGTGGAGACTTTTAAATATTTTGACATGGAATTTCCATAATTTGCAGTAGAGGTTCAAAATATTAAACTCGGACTTTTCACATATTGAATCAACCCTTGGGGTAATAATGATGCTTCTGTCAGCACTTGGTCAGTTATTGTCATGTTGTGCAACATGCCTCCATGGATGTGTATGAACAAGGAATTGAATTTCCTTACTTTACTAATTTCAGGTCCTAAATCTCCTGGAAAGTGTTTAGATATGTAGCTCAGACCACTGACACAATGTTCATGATGAGAGCAGCTATAATGTGGACCATCAGTGATTTGCCTGTATATGGGATGTTGGCATCTTGCACAACCAAAAGATGCAATGCTTGTCCTGTCTGCTTGGACGAGGTCAACTCTAGTTAGCACGTGGGGAAGGTGTATTATACGGGTATAATACATGAGAATTTAAACAGCTTCTATTTCGGTGTGTTGACCAACGACGCCGATGTGAAGAAACACAATCCACACCCTCCACATGATCTTAGTTATTGGCATCACATGAGAATTTCTTTGAACTACCTTACTGGTAAAAGTTGAAACTCTGGAACAACTTAGATGTCATGCACATAGAAAAAAATGTGTGCGACAACATGGTGGAAAAAATTCTCAGTTTTAAGTTAAAGACTAAGGATACTCCTAAAGCGAAAAAAGATCTAGAATCTATGAATTTACGCCGTCCCTTGTGGTTAAAGAGGGATAGAAGAGCAGTGTACATCAAGATGTCAGATGCACCTTACACTGTGAAGCCAACGCTGAGGGATTCTGTATTCAACTGGTTTATAAGTGTTCATTGTCCAACTAATTATGCAGCGAATATATTTGGAGCAGTCAACGTTGAACAACACAAGTTCATTGGTTTAAAGACTCATGTCTATCACGTTATGCTGCAACGTCTGATTCCAGTGGTAATTCGACCATATTTGCCTCGTGACATCGTCGAACAAATAATAGCATTGTGTAGATGGTGGAACAGGTTATGTGCTAGAGAGTTGAACACGTCAGATGTGGTCGAACTATAATACGAAATCGTCCATATCCTTTGTAAATTAGAGAGGATTTTTTCCCTTTCTTTTTTTGACATCATGATTTACCTCATGATCCACCTTCCTGAACGAGTGCTGCTTTTTGGTCCATTCCATAACACTTGGATGTATCCTCAAGAAAGGTACAATTATTTGTACTGGTTTTTCATCATTTACATATCTTTTTGTGTTTCTACTATTTGTCAAATAATTAATTGTATAATTTTACAGACAACTCGGACAATATAAAGGATTCATCAAAAATAAATCTGCCCTGGATGGCTCCATACCAAAGACATACTTGATGCATAAGTGTGTTACCTACTACCAGACCACCGCCTCCAATCCAAATGCTCGTAACAATTTTTTAGTCATCATAGATGTTGTACGACTGTTTAAAGAAGTATTAAACGAAAGATTAATTAAAGAAGAAGTTTTTGAAGTGCCTTGGGTACTGTTGCGTGACTGTGACGAGGTCGACCCATACATGCAAGCTTAAAGGGAGAAAATTCAGAGAGCCAAACCGGACAAGAGTCATAACTGGGGTGAAAAATTACTTAAGAAGAAGTTCCCTGATTATTTCCTCCTATGAGTACGTATGTTTAATTAATTTAAACCATGCATGCATATAGGTTTGTGATTAGTTTTTTAAAAAATTGAGAAATTCGGATGGGAATAGGTGCCTAAGGTAAATTCGAAGGACATTTGGTCTTTGATTATGTGAAGTATTTTTCCTTAATTTATGCATGCATGTTTTTGGTTTCCTTTTGTTTTAGAGGAAACTATGTCAAGTTTTTGGTAGAAATTAAATACACATTCATATTCTTCACAATTTTATAGATGATCGATCTAGAAAAATCTGGTAACCACGAGGAGTGGTGGTCATGGAAAACACTTATTGGCCTATAAGCCGGTTCAACACTATATTTACTCCAAATATTTTGTCAATGGTGTAAAGTTTCATTCATTGGACCGAGATGAAGGAAGAACACAAAATAGTTGGATCACGGTTGGGGAGGCGCTGATGTATATTACGGGATTTTTGTTAAGTGTAAATGGTTCAAGCGTACAAAAGAAGATCTGACCCTTTTATCAGTCGATACAAACTCAAGCTGGTATAAGGATGAGTCATTCGCTCTTGCTACCTTAATTAGGCAAGTGTTCTATCTAGTTGATCTGAAAGCTGGTGAAGGTTGAAAAATAGTAAACCATATGTTTCACCGAGGAATATGGAGTACCACAACACTTGAATGGACATTGGCGACTGACACTGAAGCATGATAGGAAGAAAAACACCTATCAAAGATAAATCCCTACTCTACTCCTAAGATTGTTAATTGTAGTAAAGATAAGTAGGAGTCATTCCTGTAGAGGACTAATGAGACCTAAATACTTAAACACTAATTAGACGCAAATGTCAGCAAGCTGTCAGATTTGACAAACACACATCTCAACATTAGGAATTTTAATGGACTTCTTCTCAAGGAATTCACCAATCTCATCATCATCAAAGAATGCATCCCCTTCTTCTATTTCAATGTCATCCTCGCACATAAGATTCCCAATGTATCCTTGCAAAACAACTTACTAAATTTGGCTTATCTGATGCTCTAACATCTCAATAGCTTTACTATTCTCTTAGGGGATAGCATAAAAATTGTTCGAAGTAGGGACATTTTTCGACCGGTCGAGAGAATCCCTCGACGAGTCGAGGGAATCACTCTGGTCAGTCCAGGGTGCAGTTTTCGACGGGCCGAGAAAAATCCTCGACTGGTCGAAATCCCCAGAATTTGCTTCAACTTTCTCTTTTCCGAGAATTTCATGCTTTTCTCTGTATTATTTGTAAGGGAAGAATAAACCCATGTCAATGGAACCTTTCAAGTACCTAAAGATTTTTTTTACTCCGTTCCAATGACGTTGCGTGGGTGCAGAGCTAAATCTTACCAACAAGTTCACTAAGAAGGCAATATCTGGACATGTGCATTGAGTTAAATATAACAAAGTTCCAATAGCACTAAGATATGGAATTTCAGTTCCCAAGATCTCCTCATCGTCATCTAACAGACGAAATAGATCTTTCTTGAGGTCCAGACTACGTACAACCATTGGTATGCTAATAGGGTGTGCTTTGTCCATATTGAATCGCTTGAGCATCTTTTGGACATAAGCAGACTGGTGAATAAGAATTCCACCAACTCGATGTTGTAGCTCTAATCTGAGACAAAATTGAGTCCTACTAAGGTCTTTCATCTCAAATTCAGATTTCAAGTAGCAAACAGTCTGATTGATCTCTTCAAGAGTTGCGATGATATTCATATCATCAACATAGACAGCTACTATAGCAAATCCTGATCATGTTCTTTTAATGAACACGCATAGGTATAAATCATCATTCTTATATCCCTTCCCGATCAAGTACTCACTGAGGCGTGTATACCACATCCTACCGGATTGCTTCAATCCATACAGTGAACTTCTCAACTTTATAACATGAGCACTCCGTGCTGTAGAGTTACTTGATTTGGGTATAGCAATGTCATCTTGCACTTTCATGTATATCTCTAAATCAAGATCCCTATAGAGATATGCAATAACCACATCCATCAACGGCATACTAAGTTTTTCAGACACTACCAAGCTTATCAGGTAGCGAAAGGTGACGATGTCCATAACCGGAGAATACGTCTTCTCATAATCAATTCCAGGGCGCTGAGAGAAACCCTGCGCTATAAGTCTAGCTTTATAATGCAAGATCTCATTCTTCTTATTACGCTTCTGAACAAAGACTCATTTATGTCCAATTGGCTTAACATTCGGTGGGCATAGCATAACTGGACCGAAAACTTGCCTCTTATTTAGAGAGTCTAGTTCAGCCTGGATTGCTTTCTTCCATTTCGGCCAATCTGCTCTACGTTGACATTCATCAACTGAGCGGGGTTCCACTTCATCGTTGTCAATAATCTCCTTAGCAACGGAATAAGCAAACATATCATCAACTAACATGGAAGATCTATCCATAAGAACGTGCACATCATTTGTTCTAAGTGAGATTTCTGGGTTCTCTGATATCATAAAAGGTTCTGGAGCGTCCCCTAGAGATTTTAATTGTGATTTAAGGACATAACCATAAGATGAGACAATCTCATGTAAAGGATCCACAATCTTGATGATAAGTGGATCTTTTGGTGCCTTGATGGCATGCCTTTTAACTAGCGGCTCATCTGTGAATTTTCTTGGTCTCCCCCTCTTTCTGGTGGGAGCCGAGGCTAAAGCAACACCATTCACATGAGCAGGAAGAATGCCTCCTTGCCTAGTGTTTCTATTAGATTATCCTTATACTGGGATTTCCAACCTTCCAGGAACATTAGCAGCAGGTATATCCAATCTCATCACTTTAGCAATATCAGCAAATGAATCAGGCATGGAGTCTGCCACTTGCTGAAGATCGAGTATCCTATGCACTTCATCTCACTCTGAGACGTGCGTGGATCATGGTGAGATGCAGTGGGATCAAAGCACGTCAATTCCTGACGTTGAACTGGAATAGAACTATTCCTATCTCCCCCTAACAGTGGGAAATATGTCTCATCATATTGACAATATGCAAATCTAGCAGTAAAGAGATCTTCTGTCACAGGTTCCAGATAGTGGATTATCTTGGGTGCTTTGAAATCAACATAAATGCCCAATCTTCGTTGAGGACCTATCTTAGTACATTGTGGAGGTGCAATAGGTACATAGACCGCGCAACCAAAAATATGTAAATGTGTAATATAGAGCTCATAGCTAGTTACAACCTGGTATGCACTAAATGATTGGTGGGCAACAAGTCTAATATGAAGAAGCATTGCTGCATGTAACACTGCATAACCCTAAGCAGAGACCGGTAAATTTGTGCGCATTACCAAAGATCTAGACACAAGCTGTAACTGTTTGATATGAGCCTCTGCTAAACCATTCTGAGAATGAACAGGATGTTCATATGAGCCTCTGCTGTAATGTGGGGAACAGGATGTTCAACATCAATCCCAAGAGACATGCAGTAATCATCAAAAAGACTTTGAAGTAAACTCTCCTGCATTATCCAATCGAATATACTTGATTGGATGGTCCAGGTAGTGAGCCCGGAGCTTAATAATTTGAGCTAGGAGTTTTGCAAATGCAGCATTCCTTATGGATAGAAATCAACGTGTGACCATCGCGTTGATGCGTCTATCAAAACCATGAAATATTTAAATGGTCCGCATTCAGGTTTGATAGGTCCACAAATACCACCTTGGATCCTTTGTAAGAATGGAATATTTTCATTGTTATCAACAACAAAATAAGGACAAGCCGTCAACTTTGCTAAAGAACAAGCTTTACAGAACGAGTGATGCGCATCATAGATTGCAACATAAAAATCTGTTGGGATAACGCACAATGCCTCAATAGTATGTTGTTGGGAAGGTGATATACTTGTCGTGGAGACCAAGTTAGGATTGAGATGGGTAGCCTCATCCTCACCATCTAAACCAATGGAAATAGGTAATCCTACATGTTTCTTGGCTCTAAAGAACGGATGACCATGAGTATTTTTCAAGATTTTGATCATCATATCACGACATGGGTGTCCCAGTCGTACATGCCAAAGCTTATATGAATCAGAATCACACGTAGTAGTGTGAGTCACGGCATTAGATTCAATAATCCGGACCGTGGTTAAGTACAAACCACTACTAATTGCCAGAAACTTGTCTAGAATGCGCTTGCACAATTAAGAGAAGTTATACACAAAAATTCTTTTCCATTCTCACAATAGGGTTTCAAGTGAAATCCGTTGGCACGAATATCCTTGAAAATTAGCAAGGTTCGATTAGCCTTTGGCTCATATAAGGCATCAGTGATATATAATTTTGTACTATGGGCAGCAGAAACTTTGCACTACCACGCTACTGAATAACGGGCGCTACACCAATCATGGTTGTCACTGAGGATTTGTATGGGAAAAGATCCACAAACAGTTGCCTATTCCGCAGAATGGTATAAGTAGTACCACCATCTACTAGACACTTAATTTCGCCTTGAGACATCTACAAATCAATGTAAACAAGCAAGTCTTTGTAGCAAAAACGAGGTGAACACTTCAAGTATACACTTAAAGATTTGAGAAGGATGTGATCCTTGTTGAGTGCTTATATGGCATGACATAAATTGATGTAATAATAACTTCATAAGCAATTGAAACAAATGAAAAACTCATCCAAAAACATCACATTCGGGTTGCATTTTTGACGGGTCGAGGAAACCCAAAATAACTTGCGATTTTCCTATACCAAAATTTTGATCGGTCGAAAAAAAATTTGACGGGTCGAATTTGGACCAATTTTTGGACAGAAGCATGGCTTCAACGGGTTGAAAATTGTTTAGTTCAATTTTTCAACGGGTCGAATTTGAACTAATTTCAGACAGAAGCATTGCTTCGACGGGTCGAATCTGCTCTGTGAACTGTTTCAAGCTTTTTTCAACGTTTTTTTCTTTCTCAAAATGGTATCTTGGCTTGCTTTTGCCATATATATGTAAACATCGAACCAAACATAAGAATCGTATGAAATAGAACATTCTCAAACACTTTCATATACCAAAAATAGAGAAATATTCATTGCTTGCCAACAAAAATTACATCATAGATGTATTCTTATTCATAAAACAAAGACAAGTGTCTTTAAAAATTCTTGACAGAAAAGTAAGCCAAAAACGAAACTAAAACTTGAAAGATTATAGAGACAACTGCCTTTTACATAGGCTTAATCAAAATCCGGGGTAGCAAGTTCTTTCTCCTTGTCATATGCTAGAATTAGGTTGGTGTCAACCTCTATCCCATAATCTCCAGTGTAATTCGACTCTTGAGCCAAATATTATTTGTGTTTCTTATAGATATTCTGGATTTCTCTACTAGCATGACACTGTTTGTGCATATGTCTAGTAGAGCCACACTTGAAACAACCAAGTTTGCCAGATTGTTGATACCGTTGACCATCAGGAACCGAACCAGACTGGTTCCTTTGAGAAAGGATGTTTTGATCTCTATGTCGACTTATATTTTGGCTGCGGCCTTGGCCATGCCCACGCCCTCCTCTTCCCCCACGTGAAGAATGTCCACCACGATTATAAGGTTCTGAATGAGCAATCTTCTTATCTTTTCAAGCATTTCCTCCCGTATTATAACTCTCAGACTTTTTGGTACTAGCCGGTCTTAAATTATTATTCAAGATGATCTCATGATAATTTTCTTTAGTCGTAAGACTGTTAATGAGATCACTGAATTTGGTAATCCTCCTTTGCTCGTACTCAATCCGACATTGATGAGCTAGAAGACTCATTGATGTAAGAAAAGTTTGTAACGCCTTCTCAACCATGTCTTCCTCAGATTTTTCCACACCGCAAAAACTTAATTCAGATTGCAGATCTTTGGGAAATCCACCATTCTAGTGTTATTCCACTTCGCAGTCAACTCGGGAAGCTATGCATTATGCACATTATTGAACCTCTTTTTTAGAACATCCAACAAAACCATGGGATCTGTCTTGTTGAAATAATGCTTCTTTAAAGATGGATGAATATGACGCCTAAGAAACATAAGGGCTTAAGCTTTTGTCTCTTCATTAGGTGGGAGGAGGTTTGTTCTAGGCCCAGTGAGTTTGATGGTGTTGGTAAGTATCTTTCCGATGAATGTATTCTCCACATTAGAGACTCAACGATGGTACTCCTTGCCTTCAAAGTCAAAGATCTCGAATTTCGGCCTTGCAAGCTCATTCGAACTCATCTACAAAAACACACAGAGATATTTTATTAGAAATGATCGAGTACTACGATCACAAAACTTTCAAGTTTAATTGAATAAGAACTTAATCCATGATTCATGGTCACAAAATCGATTATAAAACGGTGGTAAAAACCACACCCAGCGACCGTGACACAACAGTCACATAGAATCAATTTCCCTGTTCTTTTCTTTTCTTTTCTTTTCCAAACCGTTACTCCCTCAGGACAATCACGTATACTCTATGGATATATGTCCATAAGATCTAGGGTATAAATATGTAATATTCACAACTCATATCACAATTCCAATAATCATAGATCTAGGATTTTGTGGTAAGTAAGTTTGACCTAGATCTATCAATAGACGGTTTAGAAAATGTTTACCTCAACAAGTATTGAGCTCGGTATGACCGGTACACTTGATGAAGAAGAAGTTCTTCTGAAACGATTCCTTGGAAGTCGTGCAATCTTGTCAAATTCTAAAACTTTGTGGGATTCGTTGAAGAAGGAAGGAGGCCGACGGTAGAACTTGGCTGCCGGCGGTGGTGTTCGGCGGCGGTGATACTTTCTCCAAGTTTATGGTTTTTTCTATCAACTCTGGGAGTCGTGCTGATAACGTGTTACAGGAGAAAGTGGAATAGACAGAAAGTAGTTACTCTTCTCATTGATAGAATGCCTTAAATACAGGCTGATACAATCTGTTACAATAATTATGTCGATATAATAGAGATTCTCTGTATCTATCTAATCAATATCCGTATCTAACTAGGACAAGACACACACCAGGAATAATGAAGAATAAATCTCATTAAACAAAAATTTTATAATTAAAACTTGCTATCTTGAGGAGAGAGTGAATTATAGTAGGTGAACAATAAATTTGAGAGGTTTTGTGATGAATATACAAGTTTTGAAAATTTTATAGATGCAGAGATTCTCTATCCATTTTTTTTCATTTTCTATAGGATACAAGATGGTTTACAAGAGCTATTAAAGCTAAAAAGAAGTGTTTTTTTGGTTGTTGAAATAACAATTTTTGTGATTTTACAAAAATGTTGGAGATGTTTTTAGCAATGATGTTACCGTTGCCCTGCACCCACTTCTTTAATCTGGTTGACTTTGCATGCAGGCTCAGATTAATATACATGAATTTCCAGCTAGCCGGATCAATCCGACCATAAATATGGAACCAAATGACTCGATCTGCAAACACTGCCAGAAACTCGGAAAGTGATCAATTTTATCTTGCTTAGTTCTTAGACAATCTCAGAAGTAGCCTATGGACTAATATTAAAAATTCAAAGCATGCAGCTTAGCAGTGCTGGTTTCTTTCTCCAGAACCAACCACACACCCTTTTCTTGCGCCAAGTAAAAATGTCAACTTCATGAATTGTGCTACAAAACAACATTTATAATTCCATTTAAATTGTATTTACTGTAAAAAAGAATTATTATACTTTGGTCTTAAATGTTATCCCAAGGAACAGATTATGGGGGATCTTTGTGTGTCAGCTTCTCAGTTATAGATGCTGCAAATCCCAGCCAGCCCTTAAAGATGATAAAAGAAGCCCACTTTCGATGGAGCTCTTTTACTCTACCACATCAGTCATGTTACTGCAGAATGTAGCTAACTATTGAATAAGCCAGCCGACCTGATTTTATATATTCTACCTATCTAGGACGTTGAAGTTTCAATGAAAACTAATGCTATGCCCCCATGAGGGCCATGGCATCATTGTTTATATTTATGTCAAGGACAGCCCTTTGCTATACCATGCCAATTTGGAGGTTGGAATAAATACTTTACGTACTATAAGTCTATATCAGGAAAAAGAAAAAGATTAAAAACAGATCCTGTTGATTTTAGGTCTCCTTTGATTCGCAAATTGGAGATATTTGGATTGGTAAAAGAACTTATCTTTATTTTTAGTGACCATGAAACATCGAATAATTTGAGTCTATAATGTCTTGTGAAAATCTAAATTAGTTCACTCGCGAATTACACCAAAGTTAAAGAGTTGAAAGTAAGAAGAACAATGTAGCGCATCGGAATATTACGTGATATAATGAAAAATGCAGAGCATGTGGCTTGGGGTTGGGGACTTGGGGTGGCAGTGCCAAGTGAATCACCAAGAAGAGATCAAAGTCACAAAGTGCTTTCCCAACTTGGAAATATATAGCTTAATGGTGAAAGTCACACAGTTGCCCAATAAAGACTTTCCCTGCTGCTCTCTTATCATCCTCCACTTCTTTACTTTTCATTCAATTCAAACTTGGATCTCTGAAATCCTCGACCTGTTTTGTGGTACCATCCTCTCCCTCCCTAGCTCCCTCCCTCCCTCCCTCCCTCCCTCCCTTAAGAGTTCAAACCTTGACTTGTTTTCACACGCGTTTCACCTCTTCCCCATTAACCAGACAACTATTTGTGGCACCAAAATGGACCTCAAACCCTGTGTAACACCAGCGCAGAAAACATCATGGTCTGGCACCATTCTAATTTCTCTTTGAGACTCTCACTTTTATACTTATATACACTTCCACTGTTTTGGGATTCTCACATCAACACATCGTAAATAACATATACAAATTACTACATACATACCACCGAATCTTCACCATCATCATGTATATTTATAATAGATTATCAATAACCTCATGGAAAATTGGAAATAACACCAATTTAATTTTTCGTGGATAGATAAACAAAGAAAGAAAGAAAAAAACTAATAAATGAAGCAATTAACATGGAGTTGTGTTTGCAACTCTACCAGAAGCAATACGAGTTATCGCATTTCCGGCTGTGACGGTAGTGATTCAAGAGCCGGCACAATCTTCTTCGCCGGAAAGAGAAACCATACCGGAGCCTAAAGCAGACTGACCTCCTAAGCTTCTTTGCAGAACGTAGCCTCAGGCATATGACCCTCTTCACTTTAACCAAAGACCCTTTGATCTTCTCTGTCAGACTCTTCTTCCTGCAAAACTGGTAGCTTCTGAGGAATAGCTGCCTCTTCTCCATCTTCTCCATCATCACGTAGTTGTAGCAGCTGTGGTTGTTGCTGCTGTGCTGGTCCGTGAAGAACGAGCTGAAGCTACTTGTACTGCTCGTTGAGTTGGTTCTGCTGAGAGTACTACTTGGGTTAGTATGCGGATCCCACAGGCCGGCCATGGTGGAATAAACAGAGAGAAAGACAGAGAGGGAACGTCGGTTTTTGGATTTTGGATTTTTGAGTTGTTGAGATTGGAGGAAGAAGGAAGAAAGAGAAATATTATAAAGGGGGTTGTGATTATACAAGTTCTGAGAACCAGTGCTGCTGTGGTGGTGAAGTTAATGGCTGAAGTGTTTTGCTTTACATGGCAGCAAACGAGCAAAGCGCCGCCATAGGAGCCAAGACAGACTAGCTTTCCGAGACCTCTCTACGTATTACTTCCTTCTCTCTTGGTCTCTTTGCTTCTCTGTTTTTAAGTCCGAGCTTATATACATACAATAGTCCTGCTTTTACACGTGGTTTTGATGGACGATCACGTGACACTGGTGTTTTGTTTTCATCTTTTCTTTCTTCTACACAATGCTCTTATGGTCTTGAACTCTTAATCTACTCTGGACAGTGCCTTGAGATCTATGGCAATTGGGGAGTTTAGTCTTATTTTTGATGATGCCATTTTGCCAGAAAGAAGGGTCTCTGATGATGTCATCCTCCTTATTTGTTGGCTATATGTGGATTTACTTGTTAACATCCAATTATGATTAGGTACTAGTTAACACTTATTTTGTACTGAAGTGTAATGACATCCATAGGACAAGGAAATAATTAACATCAATTACAAAGATGATCATGTTTCATAGATTGATTATTGCAGAATACGTTATTTAAAAAATAACTTAAAGGGTATGCGGAAATATTTTTATGATCAGAGAGTCATATGTAAAAAAAATCAAGACAAAATTCAACATGCACATTTGTGTAACAGCTACACTTAAGACGTACTCTAATTATAATATCATTATCTTATGTTATATTTCATATATCTTCGTCAAACTGACCTGCAAAGGGTTTGGTCGGACCATAAATAATTTATTCCATCGTTTGATACAATAAATTCTTAAACTAAAATGTTTCTACATCTCACAATGGTTCTAATTGGGGTGATAGTTTTTTTTTCTTTTTCATAATTGGTGTTATTGCTTTGGTGGTCGAGAACATAGCCCTTGTACCATGCTTGAAACAGGTACCAACTATAAGTTGGAGATGCAAGGGTCGAGTTGACAAGTTGTTTGAAGAAAAAGCAATGACATTACGGCTGCTTGGCGACTTGCGTACGGTTAGAAAATCGCCCTAGTAATCCAAAAGGTCAATACCAAACAGAGTTTAGATTAACTGCTATACACTAATACAATGCATATAGTCTTAACCAAACCCGTACAACATGCACGTCTCTAGCTTAGAGCTCACTATCTGTTCGTATATCATACAGTCTAATACAGACTTCGTGTACATTACAATACCCATATATGATATATAGCCGCAAAGTTCTAAGCAGATGCACCCAGAGTCGTACGACAACTTGAAATTCAAGAAATGCAATAAGAAAATTCTCCTCCAACTCAGCAAACCGAGTAAAGAAAATTCTAAACCATTTCAGCAAATTTGAGAATTAAAGGGTCATCGACTCCTATACATCCCGAAGCATTTCGCTTTGACCAGAAGGAAGACCGCCCCCCCCCCCCCCCCCCCCCCCGGCGATAGTCCTCGAGTTAACAGATATATTAATCAAAAATCTCTATAAATTTAGTCTTCGATTCCAACAGTTTCTCTATCATATTTTTTATAATTTAATGTTTTATTCACATAATTAATGAATTAATCATTATTTTAATTAAAATAATATGTTTATTTGTGTTTTTAATGAATAGAGAATAATCCGGAAGAAAAGAGAGAGAGAGAGAAGAGAGGATATTATGAACTTTGGATGTTAAGCATTAAAGTTTAGAGATTTTTCATAATTTAAAAGTTTTTGATTTTTATATTAAATTTTTGTTTCTCTCTCTACCCACTTCTCTATTATAAAGAATGATTTAGGAGTACCTGTTGGAACAAAAAATAAATAATTTTCTTTAAAAATATGAAAATCTCTATTATGGAGAAACTGTTGGAGGAGATGCTCTTAGCAATCTCAGCCTTCATCACTATCCAACCATCATCAAATAATGAAGTATTCATTTCAATACCAAAGGAAAATCAAGCGCGCAAGTGTGAGATACACTGCACAGCAATGACAGGGGGACTGACAGCAATAGGGATATGGTTTGCTCAAATCATTCATCATATATAATTACTTCTACGGCATGAGAAAAGGTCGATACAAACTCATATTCCCTGATTGAAGTCATAAGTTCCATTGCTAAAAGAAAGTAAAATAGAGAACACATCGAATTGTGACAAAGAAAAGTAATTTAAGATCACGTCCATAGAATCCAATGAGCTCTCCAATGTGAAACAAAAAGGGGAGAAAATAGAATCAATTTCATGTTTCCTATTGTGAACCTAACAAGTATGTCAATTAGATTTTCCATATCTACAATGCACACTGCACCAACAGGCCATTGAAACAGCTGCTCTCTGTGGGAAGCGTACAATCTGATAATACATAGTTGGAAAGACTGAAGAGAGGTATACCGACACCATTATCACCACACAATTGGGCAAATGGGGCTTTCCCAAATTCACAGAACCCTCTAAAAACTTCTTTCCTAGGTAGAACCATCCTTCGTATCTGTTTACCACAGAATATTCTCGTCACCTAGAACCACCTTCATTAGCTGGAGGGACCTTGGTGGGGTAACTGGACAAGTCCAAGTCAATAAGTGACATGTCATATGGCACGGATGAGGAGTTTGATGTATCAACGAGCAGGGAAGACTTCATTGCATCCGGAATTGTAGAATCAGGTACAGGCACATGTCCCGAATTACTTGGAGTGCTTGCATTAGAAGACGAGAGACTGGAAAGTTGTATGTCATCTATCTTGTTGCCAGAGATATTCTTGTTTCTTCTGACAGCATCCATCTCCGGGCCAGTCGGCACAAAGGTACGTGACCGATACTTCCTCTTTCCCTCTTCACCCTCACTATGGTTGTAGAGTACATAATCATGGTAAGTTGGGGCAAACTGTACAGAATTGAAGACACAAATCAGAAAGGTTGATAAGAGCTAAGCTAAAAGAGAAAATTACCTTCTATGAGAGGCCATGGCAGAAAAAACAATATGCAAGACTCACCTGGTGGACAGTATCATGGTAAAAGTCATTCAATTTCACTGCATGTGCAAGGCTTCCGGTCAGATCTCGAGGGGCACCTATATTTGCACCAGCATACTCCTTGTAAGGGAATGCATACAGATGACCAACCGCAGCAAGTAGCATCTCAACGCATATTATGAAATTTTGAAATTGAGCAGCATCTGCTGCATTCTTTATTAATCCAGTTTTTGCAGCAAGGAAAACCAACACACCCTAGAAGGCAGACAAAAAAAAAAGAATTATTTGAATCAGTTTGCAAGAAAAACCTACCTAAAGAGGGGGAAAAACATAAAAATGTAGATTAAGTTGAATGAATAAAGGTCAACACTGTTTTGTGACTGAATATGACTGTAAAGTTTTATAAACTTTGGTATTAATATCAGAAGAAACAAAGAGGTCTCAGTTATAAACAGCATAACTTTTTATTGCAATGATAATTCATAGTAAACACACTTCGAAGTTCAAACCGCATCTGCTGAACGAATAGAGGTTTGACGATAGATGTTGATAATATGTGGCCATGAGAATCATCCATGCTCAAATTTTGCTTCTAGATAAAAATGATGCATAACCATAATACATAATAAGGTGCAAGTTGTTAATTCCAGTTTCCAAAGATAAAAAATAAAAAAATAAAAACATTTACCTGCCAATAAGTAAGGAAGACAACAGACTTGATAATAATGAACTTTGGCACCGGATTGAAAGGCTGAAGCAGATCTCTGCAAGCCACATAGAACAATGCTAACGCATAAAGTGCCATCGAGTATGAGAGTGTATAGATAATAGTGAGATATAGGTATGACTGGTTTGGACTGAAATTTCCATCTGCATATTTCCCTTTTGCGTAGAGTATGAGAGTAACAACAGCTAATATAGGCTTCAGAATTACAAACTGCAAACATCCTTGCTTGCACCTACGTATAAAACGCCTGCATTCACAGTATCAAAATAACCATCAACAAATACAATTATGAGTTAATTATGACAAACCAACAAACTACATATTACCAGAGATATCCTTAGTAGTGCAGGACCTCTCCAACAATAGAAGGAGACCTGATTTTATGCATGCAAGTTCTAAATTAAAACAAGGGTTAATTACACCGAATCCCTGAGCTTTGGGGTATGACTTGTGTCTCATTTTGGCCCTCAATCAAATTTGTTGCAATGAGGTTAGTCTCCAAAGTACATTTAAGAATTTGACACAAGTAATTTTAATTGAGACAGAATAATCATTTGGAGTCATTTTTGTACTTCTGGTCTAATCATAATCCAATTCTCTACTATCATCCTCACTCCACGTCTCTCCTCTCTCCTTTTCACTCCCTTGCATTTATGGCTACCTGGTGGAAAAGCACAACCTGGTGGAAAAGCCAAGGTCCAGTTCTATGTCTAAGTGAAGGTTGGAGGGCACGGTGACCCATATCTGGGGTGGGATTGTTGGGATCAATGATCAGGCTGCTGCATGTGGCGACTGTAGTTGGTGGCTAATGAGACAAAGCATCTTCATCTTTGGCATCGCTAATGTCACGCATACTCGATCTTTTGTCTCTATTCATCAATTTCAAGCGACTGAGATACTTCTTTCTGTTTGTGCATGATCGTATCTGGGTAGGGTTTCTTGAAATGAAGATAGGCAATACCTATGCTATTTTTTGTCCATGACAACACTTACTTCCTGTTAATTTAGCAATCATCTTCCTTTACCTCCATGCTGGACGAGGCATGACCTTAAGCAAACAATTCACTTCAGTAACTACTATTTAACCAAAAACGAGACAGAGAAGCAGGAGAGACAAGGGAGAGCAAGATAAACAAGTTAGGGGTGTTGGTTTTGTCTTTACCAATCAGCCAACTCCATATATTTTTTGATACGTCAGCCAACTCCATCTTTAGGACACCACAGATACTACTGCAGTTGAGGGGCCAAAATGAGGCGCCCCCAACCTCGGGCCATTGGTGTAGTTAACACTCGTAAAATGTACTTAAGGAAATTAAAGAAAGCAAAAACACAGTATTACACACTATATACACTAGAGAATAAGATATCCTGACAATTGTCGATATGCTACTTTGCAGCTATTAGCAAACTAAGCATAGAGTTTGAACTCACCCGTCAAGGGGTATGGGAGGGAAGCAGCATGTCATCAGTGCCCATGAAGGCTTTATACTTCTACCAGTTAAACTTATGACAACAGACCCTGGGCCACCAACCCATGCCAGGCACAGCGACAGAAAGTTATAAATGACCCAAGCTTCATAGCTGAAAACAGAAACAACATTTATATGAGAATAAACAATGAAGCTTGTGTAAGTTTACTTATTAAGATTGCATCAAAGGCATACTCTTGAGAGGATTTTAATATTCCCTACTTTTTTAATCAACATAGTATGAATAGCATGCTGTAAATTAATCACATCAAAATGACTGAGTACTTACACTTCTCGGATGGAACTGAAGTAGATGGAAGCCCGAGGTATAACAAGGGATAAGAAAGACATTAACGCATATACCTGTCAAGGAAACAATGTCTCACTGGTTACATATGTAAATTTCAGAAGATACAGGCACTACTAGAGATCCCAGGACCAATCCAAGAAGCAAAACTAGGTAAAGTGATATCAAAAGGTGACCATAGGTTATAGAAGATGAAACAGAAAATTAACAAAAAACAAAGGGGAAGCAAATTATAGGGTTGATACTCCACCAAAATCTAGCTACAACACATCCCCATATCATCCATATATCTGGTCTAACTTCATAAGAACTTATCCATGAATAATTTAATATGCAAAGCCGAAGTAGACAACAATACAAGGGAGCAGAAAATAGGAATAGAAAGTAAAGAGTCCACATATAACATTATTGCAACTAAATCTTTGTCAAGGTAAAAGTTGCTACTCATTTTGATAACTTGTGTTTAAGCTACAACTATCTGGTTGTAAACAGATATGACCAAAATCATGCATATAACTGCACTTCAAAGCTAGCTTATCATATTAACAACTCACCGGGACCATAAAAATGATGCGGACAATGTATCTCTGGTAAGTCGGTTCAGTGTAGTTCATGAGATGCCTGTAGATGTGCATTACAGCCAATGCAATAGCTCCAACAGTGCAAATGAAAGCAATAATACTCAGGTAAATTGGTACCGATTCCGCCATTTCTGAAACACCTAGAATCCAAACAAGTTCTTCTAAAATCAATCCCAAGTTTTCGCATACGATACAGAGATTCACAACACTAGAGCTAGTTAATGATATTAAATAAATGAAATAAATAATACCTGATCGGAATCAGCAGCAGTAACTTCTCTGCTTTCTAGAATAAGGAGAATTCCATAAAACTGGGGACGGAACAAGTCCAGGTCTGACAAATTCGTCACAGCCTGAGAGTAAATTTGTAAAAGAGAAACCAGTAAAAACCTCAATCTCAATTCGCCGGAATTAAAAACGGGGCTTTGACTGAAATTTAACTTGCAGAAAACGAAGCCGGAACTTTACCTTTGAAATTTGAGAGTCTTTAAAACCTCGAAGGAAATCGACGGAGCTACAATCGGAAAACCGATCTGGCAGCGAGATGTGAAAACCGTCGCCGTCCGATAAGATCAGAGGAGAAGGAAGAATAAAGGAACAAACCACCTCACAGGAAATGCTCTACTGGCCAATAATGGCGGCTCTCTTCAGGCTCGCTGTACACAACTAATTATAAAAACCCACAGACAAAATCCGCTCTCCAATTTTAAATCTTTGGATTGAAATTTTTTACGATAAAAATGGGGAGGGGATGGTGGATACTCAGTATTTACCCCCAAGAAAAAAAATGAAATTATCAAGTGCCGTCAAAGAAAGAAACCTCTCGACCGGACCCGACCCGACCCGACCCGAGAGGGAAATGTCCGATTCTTCTTGTTTGGAGAGTGAAATTATAACCGAGGTGGATGTTTGGGAGGCCATACATTCCTGGACTGGCCTTATCTTCCCTCTCTCTCACTCTCCGAGTGTGTTTGTTTCTTCTATATAAACCTAGCTCCTTCACCGCTCTCTATCTTTCAAACCTAGAATAATATCTACAAGCCGCTCTATCTCATTTTCCCCTATCCTCTTCTTCTTCTCTCTCTGAGCTTTTCAACAAGCTCCAATTTACAGAGAGGAAGGAAGGACTAGTAGTTAGAGCTAGTATTTAAAAGGCCAGAAATGGCTTCGTCTATTATAGGAGTTTCTTCTATATACTACCAGACTCCTTGCGAGTTGTATAAACGCCCTGCGGCGGCCCCGACGGCGGCGACGGCGACTGTGAGTAACAGCAGCACCGGAGTGTCGCTGGCGTTTCCAGAGAGGCAGAGAGCTCATTTTAACAACGTGTTAAGAGCGAGGAGTGTTTTCGCGACTCAGGCGATTGCGACGCCGAATTCGGTGCTGAGTGAGGAGGCTTTCAAGGGGCTAGGTGGCTTCTCGAAAGACTCGCTGGACTCCGAGTCCGAGTACGAGTTGGAGAGCGAAGAAGCGGCGGAGGAGCCGGTTGGGGATGATGAGCTGGCGCTTTCCAAGTTGGGATTGCCTCAGCGGCTTCTCAGTGCTCTTGAGAGACGCGGCATTTCTGCGCTTTTTCCAATTCAGGTAGACTCTTACTTAATAATATGTGATGTTTTGATTTTGTTGTATTTTGATGGTTCTGCAGAAGAATTACTAGTACTTGTACTATGTTTATGACATGCAAAATTTGATAATGTAGTCTTTTGTATGTGGAAGTTTTATAATCATTTTAATGTCTTTGGAAACTTTAGAGGGCTGTGCTAGTACCTGCGATGGAAGGACGTGACATCATAGCTCGGGCAAAGACCGGGACTGGGAAGACGTTAGCTTTTGGTATCCCCATACTTAAACGATTAACAGAAGATGATGAACAGAGAGGTTCGAGCAGGTACTATTTAGCACATTGATGAGATGTAGAACTAGACAGGTTTTGAATTAGGAGATATATTGATGATGAGTGTGTTTTTGTAGGCGGACTGGTTATCTTCCTAGAGTTTTGGTGCTTGCACCTACTCGGGAGTTAGCAAAGCAAGTGGAGAAGGAGATGAAAGAATCGGCACCTTATCTGAACACTGTTTGTGTCTATGGAGGTGTTTCATATATAACACAACAAAGTGCTCTTTCGCGCGGGGTTGATGTAGTTGTTGGGACTCCTGGTCGGCTTATTGACCTGATAAATGGCGGCAGCGTCAAGTTGAGTGAAGTTCAGTATTTGGTACTTGATGAAGCTGATCAGATGCTTGCTGTCGGATTTGAGGAGGATGTGGAAACAATTTTACAAAGGCTTCCAGCACAGCGGCAGAGCATGCTTTTTTCTGCAACTATGCCTACCTGGGTGAAAAAACTAGCACGGAAATATTTGGACAATCCATTGACGATTGATTTGGTAAATATTGTTATTTTGGTTTTCTTTCTTTGCTTTGTCAAGTTTGGAACTTGTATAATTTGAATGCTTTATGCCACTAATCATGACAGGGATTTTGCACATAAATCTGTTCATAAGTTATTGAGTCAAATAGACTTTGTAGCTTTTGAAGTTATTTGTTAGGTGTTTATGCCATTAGTCTGCATTATAGTAAGTACTAATTAGTATTGCTTTTGTTAGGTCTAGAATAAGCTAAAATATTTGTATGGTGGAAAGTGAATCTTAACATCTACATTTTTTTGTTTCTTATTGCTTAAAGGTTGGTGATCAAGATGAGAAGCTTGCAGAAGGGATCAAACTCTATGCCCTATCAACTACTAACTCTTCAAAGCGGACTATTCTTAGCGATCTCATAACTGTAAGAGTTGGAACTCATTATCATAGTTTGTTTTGGTTCAATATAAATTTTTGCTAGCCAAGTCCACTACTTACTGCTATTTGAATTAATCATAAATAACTTAGCTATTGAGTCCTTGATTTGCATCATTGGTGGTTGAACTATAACAAAATAAGCCTTCTTATATAACTTATATATTAGCATGGCTAACTCATTACCTAGTATGATTCTTTATTGGTACTGTATATCAGGACTGTTCTTTTTTTCTGAAGAACTAAATACTGTCATATCTGCAGGTTTATGCAAAGGGTGGTAAGACAATTGTTTTTACACAAACCAAACGTGATGCTGATGAAGTTTCGATGTCATTAACGACTAGCATAGCTTCTGAGGCATTGCACGGAGATATATCACAGCATCAAAGGGAGAGAACCCTCAATGGATTTCGGCAAGGAAAATTCACAGTGCTTGTTGCCACTGATGTTGCATCACGTGGACTTGATATTCCTAACGTTGACTTGGTAAGTGATACAAATTTCTTATGGTTTCTAATACCCTATCTGTATGGGCTCCTGGACAAGTTTTGAAATACTAAAAACTCCAGGTCGCAACTCCTTGACCTCATAATCTTTTCTCCCCAGGTAATCCACTATGAGCTTCCCAATGATTCTGAGACATTTGTTCATCGCTCTGGTCGTACTGGACGTGCAGGGAAATTAGGTAATGCCGTTCTGTTGTTTACCAATAACCAGAGAAGAACAGTCAAAACACTTGAGCGTGATGTGGGGTGCAAGTTTGAGTTTGTTACTCCACCAACCATTGAAGAGGTTTTGGAGTCATCTGCTTCACACGTGGTTGCCACTCTCAATGGTGTTCATCCTGAATCTATACAGTTTTTCACACCAACGGCAGAGAAACTGATAGAAGAACAAGGAACAACTGCTCTTGCTGCTGCTCTGGCACAGCTAAGTGGATTTTCTCGACCTCCGTCATCCCGGTCTTTAATTACTCATGAGCAGGTATTTTTAGGAGCCAGCTATTAATTTATTTCAATATTGATTCACACATTTATGAATTTACAGAGCACCCAGATACGTATACACACATTATGCGTGGTGCTTCAAAAGCAATAATGAACATTTGCTCTGGGTGTGTGCGGTGTGCTGCGGTTTTCTGATGTTTATTGTGCTCTTTGAATATATGCAGGGATGGACGACATTGCAAATAATCCGGGATCCAGCTTTTGCCAGAGGTTACATGTCAGCTAGATCTCTCACAGGGTTCCTCTCAGATGTTTATTCTGCAGCAGCTGATGAACTTGGAAAAATATATTTAATCGCGGATGAAAGGGTTAGTTTCTACAAGACCTCATACTTGATTCATACTCATCCCACACTTTAATTTAATATCAACAACTTTTGATGGTGACAATTTCAGGTTCAAGGAGCAGTATTTGATCTTCCAGAGGAGATTGCAAAAGAGTTGCTGAACAGGCAAATACCTCCTGGAAACAGTATCTCCAGGATAAGCAAGGTTGACTTTTGCATCTTGTTCCTTTCTTTTGCCCAAAGATATGTTAAATTCGCAGTTCTCTATCTATTTATGGATGCAATTCTTTGAGCACGCCACAAGCTACTTACTGAGCTATTATGCGACATGTATTCTGCTGCCAGTTGCCTCCTTTGCAAGATGATGGGCCATCAAATGACAACTATGGCAGGTTTTCAGCTAGGGATCGGAGTAGTGGTCGACGGGGAGGTTTCAGTGGTGGACGGGGAGGTGGTGGACGTAGTGGAAGTTTCAGAAGTAGCTCTAGGGGCGGATGGGGAGGCGGCCGAGATTCTAGTGATGGTGATGATGATTTCAGGAGTAGCAGAGGAAGTTTTAATAGAAGTAGCAGCAGCCGACCTCGGATGGCAAGAAGTATGGATGATGATTGGCTTATTGGAGGTACAAGAACAAGCCGAGCACCATCACGAGACAGGTATGATATCTGCGACTCTCAAATTCATTTTTTTGCAACAAAAGGTGCTTTCAAAATTCAATACTGATCAACCATTTACATCGAAAATATTTAAACTAATGGATTGAATAGACTAGCGAATGAAACATTAGTTTAGTGCACCAAGTAGAAGAATGTGCTTTCAAAGTATCTATCACCTGAAAGGCTGTCTTGTTTCTAAATGTTGGCTCCTACTTTGAATCAATTTTTCCGAGAAACGGTCTTTGTCTGATATTCAATTTTCAGGGTTGTAGTACCTCCATGATTGATTTAAAATACAAAAAGCTGAAAAATATGTCTGAACTTGCAATGCAGAAGCTTTGGAGGTTCCTGTTTCAATTGTGGACAGTCTGGGCACAGGGCATCAGAGTGCCCAAAGAAACAAGGATATTAGATGTGCACCTCAAACATCAGTTTTCCAGCACCATTGATGGGTTAAAGGTGGCTGCTACCGCTGCTCTGAGCATTGCTTTGTACCATTTTGTGTTTGTGGACTGTTGAAGATTAGTGAGAGTGGGAGATGTTCCTCCAGTCACAAGAATCAGATTTAACCATACTTCGAAAGAGTCGTAGGAATTAGTTTTGAGGAACTGCTTTACTCTCTCTCTCTCCCTCATGTATTTTGTTTGACAATGTAGTTTTGCCCTCAAGCAGTAAAAGTAGGTGTGCATTTAGGTTTTTGAACGTGTGGAAATGCTTGGAGGGGTAATATTATTCTTTGTTATTTTGTAACACTGAAATTGAAATACACATTTCAAGCAAGTACCTATCCATCTGAACTATCGTAGTTTCGGCTGTTTGATCTGAACAGTATTGATAAAATTGATCAGGAGAACAGATCAAACCTCCAAATCATGTTATTCAAATTAGCATGCAGCATGCTTTGTCTGCATTCCTATAAGACTTGGGAGAGGTTCAACGTTCCCCACTTCCACCCAGTACAATTAACTGTGCTGCCCCAACACCCCTAATTAATTTAAAACAAAAACTGAAAAATGCAGACGATCCTCAATTTCGAATGTGAAAGCTATTACATTTATACCTCAACCTGTGAGTTTAGCTCAACTACACGCCGTCAATAACGAGTCAACACCTGTGTCATGTGGCCTAATCTTAAAGGTGTTTCACTCTATTTGTAATTTTGTATAACTACTTCCTCTTTTTTTACCCACCTAATTGATTTGGGCACCTTGCACAGTAAAAGTCTAGTGCTCAGGGAGACAATGGAAGAGAAATGGAAGGAAACATTACTCAATTATTCATTGACATTTGCTGAATGGAAAAAAATACACAGGACTGAATGACTAGTACGTTCACATTGGTCTTAATTTTCTACTAGTCTACCAATTCAACAAGGCTGATCAATTGATATCAGGAACTATTCACATAATAAACAGCCAATAACAAAAATTTACTTCATTTTATTATTAAATATAAAATTAGATGGAAAACTAAAACGTTGGTCCAATTCTGAAAAGTTTACAAAAACAAAAAAACAAAATTGGACTCAAGAAGTAGCACATGTGAATGCAGCCACATAGCGGTCCACCAACATTAATTTGGGACAAACACATACAAACATTTAGTCCGCTATTTAGTCGAATCAAGGTGCACTACTTAGTCGAACTGGTCGAACCAAACTATTTTCAGTGGTGCATTCATTTTGGCTACATGCTTCTATCTTGGTCCATGAAATTACTCCATTACCGCATTTGCTCTAAAGGTAGGTTGGAATGAGCAAAGGAAATTGTGGTACCAATCTGATAATTTTCACTACTAAGATACTACAATTGAGAGGATAGCAAAATTGGTGTACAGTTTGTATCATTTCCCAAGAACAATTAGACAAACACTTGGAAAACACTCATGGAAAGAGTGTGGAAGAAACAGACGTGTAAAAAGCACCAACTTTTCCATTGTTTCTAAGCGAATTGATTTCGTGGGCACCACGCACCCGTACGGTGTTTTCCAGTTTTTCTCCCTAGCCAGCCTTTTTATTTTTCTTTCCGCTCTCAAAATTAAAAAACCCAGAATTACAACCACTGTAAGACACATTCAGAAAGAGAAGAGGAGAGAAGAGTAGAGAGTAAAAAGAGTGCGAGGGCTGAGCCGCCGCATCACGCGTCGGCTTCGTCCGTCCGAGTCGCCGTCGCTTTCGACCCCGCCGTGGACCGCTCGTTTTCTAAGCTAAATTTGTAGACTTGTGCAGATATGCCAACGTAACCACAACAACTCTATTCTAGCTGCGATCATGGTGCTTATGGTATCTGTTTAGGTATTTTCTTGAATTTGTTATTCAAAAAGTTGAGGCGGAAATGTGTTAAAGTTGCATTATTACTCTGCTTTGTGGTCTATGTGGCGCTGTTTACCAACCGAGTCTGTGCTTGTGTTGATAGAGTGCTTGTAAGAGTGGATGGTTTTCGGAGAAGGACAATGCTGAACTCATTTCTCTAGCTGATGAGGTTTGCTTTTGAATTTGGTTATTGTGTGATGATTATCGGTGTCAATTGTTGTTGTGTTTTTTCTATATGTCTCATGTATATGTTGCTTCTGTTCATCTTTTGCTAATGTAGATCGCTAGCAGGTTTTCTGGCTCGGGAGATATTGCCACTGGACCCAACTGTTGTCTTTCTAATGTTGAAAAAGTAATAGAAAGGCGGTAATTTCATCATGCTGTAACTGTACTTGTTTTATATACGTACCCTTGTGATACAAGATGATTTCAGTTTTCGTTTTAGATGGACCCTAGCCCCTAGTGATACCCCGAGCACAGAAAATAATGATGTTGAATCATGTCATATTAGAAAAGAGAATATATGAATACTTGAATAGTACCTTTGCAGTGGAATAGGAAGTAATTAATCAGTTTCCTAACTACCATGTGAAATTGTGAATGCCATCAATTAAATGTAATCTCGTCTTCAGCTGTGTTTTAAGTTTCTGCCTAGGAGTTATACGTTTAGTTCGTAGGATTGAAATATCCTCTCTTTTGTTTCTTTTCGTCTTTTTGTTGTATTAATAATGTAATAAACATGCTTGTTGTATTAACAGCTGCTTGTGTTAAATGATACATGTTATTCATCTTTCAGACCTACTTTATTTTGATGCAGGTTTTATCCGGCGATGAAGATGAGCACGATACTTTCCTTGCTCGAAGCTAAGGTCTCCCTCTATTCTTCCTTTGTTAATATCTTTCTTTTCTGTTCCTTTTGTTCTGAACTATGTGTTTTATATGTTTGAGTACATTGTAGCCGGGATATGGAACAATTGTGATTGATTTCGACATCTCAAAGAGTCCAGTGTATTCTCCTCAAGAAAAAACTGTAAGCTCTCTTTGGCTTAGTTGCAATCCTAGTAATGTTAATTAATAATAACTGCTCAAGTTTTTTGTTTTGTTATGAATACATATGCATCAATGTCACCACACACACACACACACATGGATAAGTATAACATGTTTTCCCCCCATTTGATTGACATAAAGTTTTTCGGTAACAATATTGATGATTATTCTTTGATCACGTTCCTGTGGTGGTTAATTCTTATGTGCTTTAGTGCACCTTCTAATGATTTCTCTTTATGGAACTTAAACTATCATTATGGAAGTCGTCTTTGATATTTGCCTCTATATTTTCTGCAGCGGTTATTGATTGCTCAGATAGACAATATGGAGACATCTTCTTGTTTATAAGTTCCCAAAAAGTGAAGTATGCCTCTTATTTCTTTGTATACCTTTTATTTTATTTTATTTTTTATCTGGAGCTGCCCTCTCCTCTATTCTAATGCACTTCTTTTTCGTAGCTTTCTTCTCAATGGAAAGGGAGTAGATAATAGGATCACTACTTCAATGGTATGTGTGGCTCTCTCTTCCAGACTTGATGTATATGACAACATTTGCATTGTATAGTAGTACTGATTTAGTACCATCCTGTGTCTATTTTCTTCATTGTTAGGATACTGGACCACGGCTGCCTTCAGATGTTACTCCAATGCTTAGATTTGGAACAAACCTTCTTCAGGCTGTGGGCCAGTTTAAAGGTAAGCATCTGCTTGATTTGGATGTAAGTATTATAGTTTTGTGTTACCATTTACATTCAGTTTTGACAGTTCTCTAACCGTTTTTAGGTCACTATGTCATTGTGGTCGCCTTTATGAGCATGGCATCATCCCTTGACATTTCAGTACTTAAAGATTATGTTCAACCCAGTGTATCTTCCATGTGTTCAGGTGTTCAAATCAGAATACTGACGGCTCTATTTTGTACATGTTAATGCTTAAAGTGTTAATAGCTATGTTTCTTAATTGTTAGATATTGACATTCTTGAGGGGCCGTCAAGAATATCACTTAATTGTCCCATAAGGTATGTATTGGTTGTAGGTTTGATGATAGTAATATTTTTCACCACCTATATCAGTTGTTATCTTAATAGTTTACTTATCACTTTTTAATTTGCAGTCCAGTTTCTTGGACAATCTGACTGAGTCACATTTTTCTGTGATTTGTTTTTCTTTAGCAGAAATGTAAAAGTTAGATAGCAATTTGGTTTCTCTTTATCTGGTGAATGGCACAGATAATCTGCTGAAATTCCACTTTGTGTAGTTCTGTCTCTTTGTTCTATTTTACTGCATCAGGATAGATCGATGAGAGTAATTTTTTATTATTCTATGATAGTTGCTATGCTAATTGCTGTCTACTTTTCTTTTGGTGAGGGCATATGTGCATACATTTTGAGGTGAGTGTATAATCATCTTTCCTTTTAATATGTTATGCCTTTGCTTCCGAGTTTGTGGTTTCCTTAGCAAGCTTATAGCCGTCAAAGTTATTCTTGACTATTATGGAGTTTTGTTGCGCTGCAAGTTTATATGACCTCTACGCTCTCGTCAATTGCCGACTTTTGTGACATGTGTCACTAGATATCTATAGGGTTCTGCGTACATCGGTGGTTCACACACTTCAAAATTTTATGGTTAAAACTTTGATGTTTTAAAAATTCTATGATTTTAAGTATATTTTCTTTTCTTCTCCATTCTGCCTTTCTGAAAACTAATCATGAATAACATTCTTTATTTCCGCTACTTTGGTTATCGAAAGGACGGATTTGTTGAGAAAAAGTTAAGAGTCAGGGTCAAAGACTAAGTTAGTAACCTTTGTTTTCCTGATCTTACTTTCATCAAAGAGTATAATATTTAGCATCGCTGTGCTTATTTACAGAACTTTGTGTTCTATTTTTATTTCATTATTCACTTGCCGATCTATTTGTATAAAAGGTTTGCAGTTAAATCGCTGTGCTTATTTACCGAACTTTGTGTTCTATTTTTATTTCATTATTCACTTGTCGATCTATTTGTATAAAAGGTTTGCAGTTAAATCGCTGTGCTTATTTACCGAACTTTGTGTTCTATTTTTATTTCATTATTCACTTGTCGATCTATTTGTATAAAAGGTTTGCAGTTGGATTTAATTTGAGATCCAGGATCTATTGTATTTCGTAGGTTGATTAAGTTTCGAAACAATTTGCTAATATCATAATGACATGGAATCATCTAGCTTTCCATGTTTTGCACATAATATTCTGAATTCCAGTCTGGTTGTTCAAATTCTCTTTCTAATATCATTTTATATGTAAATTGAGGCTGTAGTGCTTCGACTTGAGTAACTTTCTCAGCATGAATGGAAGACTACCAAGGCGGCGTTGCCCCCATTGTGATCAGTATGTATGCTATTTGGATATCCATGTTGATCAAAATATGCTTAAGGCAAGTATCTTTGTTTTTTATGTTCTTTTATGTTGTTTTTCTGCCATATTAAATGTCAGCTTGGTTGCTGCTCAGGTTCTGAGAGAGGTAGGAGATGATGTTTCTAGAGTAAATATCTCTGCAGATGGATCATGGGAAGCTGTGTGGGAAGATGATGATGATAAAGATATGGCAACAAATGTGATGGATCTTACAAACGATGATGATACTGAGATGGATACTGTTGGTGTTTGCGAAGCTGAAGATATCAAACCATCGATCAATGCAAATAGTGCTCAAGTAGCGGATGGATATTTTCTTCGTAATGACTTACTCACCAGTACTCAGTTTGGATATAGTATTGCACATGGTCCGATTCCATTACAACCTTCAGCATTGTTTGAAGCTAATTCTCTTGCACTTAATCAAAGGTGTTAGTCATTGGAACACTGGTCTTGTGCTATCTTCAATGCATAATACCTTTTCTACTCCCAACAATCTGCAATCACAACAGTGGCAGTCTGCAAATCCAGTTGCTAGCAATGAGTATGGAACATCTCAGACGATACCCAGAGAACTGACCTCCCGGTTGCAAATAGTCAGGAACCCGATAGCAGTTCAGGCCCTTCCAGCACGGACACTTGGTATGCAACAAAAACCAAGAGCTAGTTTCATTAACTCAACTCCCACTGGAGCCTCCAGTAGTTCTCAGGCTGGCCAGTCTATCGCCCAGCCAGCAAGTGTTCTAAATGCAGTTTGTAGCGACTTGGAAAGGCAACAATACTTCACTAGGCCTCAAATGAATCTGGTTCAGGTCTCAGACACTGCTTCATCTTCAATGCATTATGGCTCAAGAGCAACACAGGTTGGTGCCTCTCTCTTTTCTGAATTCCCCATAATTATGCATTTGTGGAGGTGGTCACTTGGATATTTGGGAGTAGTGAACCCTTAACCCCGCAAATTGTCTTGTCTTAATCAATACTAAAGTTTAAATTGGTTTTTGGTAGAATTTTTCTTTTAAAACATTCTAGAAAATATGATTTATATTAATGGATCAAGACTTTTTTCCTTCCATGAATTGTTTAGTGATGCTAAAGAGTTGCAATTCAATGTTGCTACAGAATTGGGTTCCCACCGTTGGCTCCTTAACTCGTAACCAATCAGGTGTTGGCCTTCCAGATTCAAGCCAACCGCAAAGTGCTAGATCATCTTCTGGGTTACACGGATTCACAAATGCACACCTACAGCGAGAGTACAATTCAACAACTCCCCTGACGTTGTCTCTGTCTTCAAGCTCACATCCCTCGCGGTCCCATGTGATGCAAAGGAGTGCACAAGTTGGAATTGACCAAACACCGAGCTTAGACCACCAACAGAGTTTTATAATGGCTGCTCAACGAGCTGCTCTGGCTACTGTGGCTAGGCACTCTTCACCAATGCCAACTCAAGGTCAAACCAGTAGATCTTCGTCAGTAAATGCTGGACGGCGTAGAGCATCAGGGGATCAGCGTGGAAACATCAGGGGATCAGCAGGGCGAATGCGTGGAAGTCTCACAGGTCAGGCTTATAATGATGCTTTGAACCAGTTCATAGTTATGCCAACTCAATCATCTGAATCTTTGGGATCTCCTCCACCACTCCTGAATCCTCCACCGCCACAACTATCCCGTCCTCCACATCTGACATCTCAAAGACCAAAGGTTCCCTTCCAGCTACAAGCTAGTACGAGCACTCGGGTTCCTCGACCACCTAATAGTCATCCTCAATAGACTGATCTTGTCTGAGTCAGCTCATATGGTTAACCTGGAATTGTATATGCTATTGTATACACGATAATAGTCTCCCAATTTTGTATCCCGTGGTCAACAAGTAAAGTCGTATTAGGAATTAGGATTTATGAGCATGTATATGAGTACACCTATAGTGTGCAGCACATAAGTGTGTATGAGTTTTGTGATACAAAGGCTAACACTTCAGTGTAGCTGTTGTCTGTTTTGAATCTCTTTCACAGAAAAGAAAAAAGAAACAGCCATAAGGGGAGTTTGTACTCGCCTATTCGGTAATCTTGGAGCCAATAGAAAGTTTGAAATTTACTTAGTAATCTAATTTCAGCATAAGAATTTTTATTTCCGAGTGGTTATTTTCTTAAATAAATTTCTAATAATTAATTATCTCATTAAATTTAAATGGATGTACATGGCGGGAAAAGTCTGTTTTCTTTGAAATTTTGGCGGGAGAGTGTAATATGATTTTTACTGCACTATTTTCCCAATAATTTGGTCTAACAAGATTGTTGGGCCTTAAAAACCCCGGCGTGAAAAAACCCGAGTACGTGCAAACCCTAGGGGCGAGTATTTTACTTGCCGTGCTTCCAATTTCTCTTTCAATCAAATCATTCACAGGGATCTCGAGACCTACAACCATGAACAGGAATTCTCAATCAATGAAGAAGGCCAATGCCATGGCGGCTCGTTTTGCCCCAGCTTTGGCATTGGATGAGGACGATAGAGTGGTACACCTCTGTCCTAGGGTAAATCCTCAAACCAAACTTGGAAGAGCTACTTGGTGGCTCACTTGCTTTCCTTCAAGCCATATGACAGAGACGCTTTGGTGAGGAAATTCTCTAGGCTTTGGAGGATTAAGGGACACGTAGGGGTACAAGATTATGGTGAACACTACTTATTAGCGTTCGATAAGGAGAAAGATCGGTGATAGTGGCGCACTGAGAACTAGAATAGGAAGAAAAGAGTGAAGCTCGAATGGAAGAGGAGAACCCAAGAGGGAGCATTAATGGCAAAGTTACAAACCAAAACAAAGGTAAAGCAGTTGATACTCTTGGCGTTGAGAATGGAACAATGCAGCGTGCTTTGGTGAATAAAGGAGCAAGTGAAGCTGATGGGGAACGACAACAGGTTACCGAGGACGGTAGTCAACAAGCACTGGGAGAGGAAGAAGAAAACCTAATGCCAAGCTGTGACTTTCAAAAATGGAATGAAGAGGAACCAAACTCACTCGAAGCTGAGGACATGGTGGAGGGGAGCGTGGTGCAAGCAACACTGCTTCTCACACCGACAAAAAGCAGTAGAAGAAGAAGAGTGGGAGAGGTGACGGTCTCCCCAAAGAAGCCTAGGCTTACCCTATCTTTAGGGAAACTTCTCATGGATGGGACATGTCTTGGTCTACAGTCCCCAGAAAAAAAGAAAAAAAAATAAGTAACAAGAAAGGAAGACCAATAGGAAGCAAGAACAAGAAGCAGAAGAATGTGGAACAAAAGCTGCCGATAGTTGGCCCTCTGCGACTAACTTACCCGACAGTGGAGGAAGAGGGCTTTGCCACTTAAGGCAAGGCCAAAAAGAAATGATAGTGAGGTGTAGTTTAGGTGTAATTTCATCTAAGATACAATGAATTAGACCTAGTTTATACGAGCTCTAAATGTTTATGGATACATCACTGCCTAGTTTAGTTTTGCATCGCCTATAAACGAGGGTTATTTTAGGTGTTTTTGGCTGTATCTTACAAGTTTGAAATGCAAAATATGCATCTTTTCGTCAAAAGAAAAAAAGATTGTTGGGCCTTGTATTCAAGTAGTGGTAAAGATGATTTTTTTTTTTGAGGTGTTAAGGGTAACCTAAAGGCTACATAGGCCCAGTACAAATAAATTCATCGACCCATGTAAAATGGTTTACCTGTGTTGAAACATAGTGTCTGACCACGTTTATATATTTTGATGCCGTCGACATTCGAACGAATAGCGTAGGTTCCATATTAAACACCGTCAGTGGTTAAGATGATGAATTTGTGTCTTACGACTCTTATGAGTCTTTCGGCGAGTTGCCTGGTTATTTACCTGTCTTTTTTTTTTCTTACAAATTTACAATTATTAAATAATTTCAAATAGTTTGTACCATTTATTCAATGATTTATTTTTATTTCAGCCAAGTTTTTCACGCAGTCATACTACACCAAAGATTCACTGTATACTTGGTCTTGAAAACTCCAATTTTCCAACTACACACCTAGTGAGGTTTATGTAAACTGCGGAATCAAAAGGAGTTGAACAAAATCTGCCCGCCAATCTACCCCTTTAACATTGATTAGATTGAGGAGTCATACAGTATTTGCATTGGGATGACTCCAGAAGCTAACACGCGCTGAGAACCTCTTCGGTCTTTTGGCAGCCTTTGCATATTTCTCCATGACGTCATTCTGGATGACTATTTCAGGCATACAATTATTGTCGATGACTTGCTTGATTTTCATAGCTTGGTATCCGAAGCCATCTCTTGGCAATACCACATGGAAGAGTTTAAAACTTTAATTAACCTTACTCATTCATGAAATTAAAGACAACAGAGCCATTTCAGTCCGACTTCAACTTTTGTTAACTTGAAACACTAATCAAACATAGGTGATAGAACAAAGAGAATGAATAAAAGTATCATCACAATTGTTGGAATGCTAGTTCATCAATTTATTAGAACAATAAAAACATGTCATTTAACTTAAAGCTTGTAACTTCAACACAGATTCGAAGAAAACAGAGCAATATGCATGGTTATCTACATACCAAAGAGAGTCAAAAAACCTCTTTAATCTTTTGAAAACGAACCCTCTTTATGTACGTACGTACAGCTTCATGTCCTCTGTCCTTTTGAGAGAAATGCCTCGTACACGTACCGCCACGTATTATCAGGTCCCATAAGTTGCAGTACAGTGCACTAGCTTGGAGAGCCTCCTTGTCCTGCCGGCGCCGGCGTACTCGTCCAGCATTCCTGTCAAGAAGTTGGCAGAGGAAGACGAAAGGCCCGAGATAACAAGCGTTGTGCTGCGTGCCACTGTTGAAAAGTAGAGTAGTGATTCAGTCCCCAATGAATTGATAGTGAGCGAGGGTGAGTGGATATTGGTCTAAATGACCATAGAATTCTCGAGTGTCTGCCATACGCATCACAGTTTTCAACTTCATATCAATCTACTCGTCGAGGTCTGATGGGACTATTGACGTAAAAGGGGCTCCGGAATCTATATTTCGAATCTATATATATTATGGTGGCCCTTGTTAAGTTTGAGCAATGTATAGATCTGCTCATTATATGCTGGTCCATTTCATGCATTCATTGTTTGCTCTTCCTTGTGTACTTTGCGTTACCTGACTTTACCTTGTGGGGTTACTACTTTGTTCTGTTTTTAAAATTGTGACCAGAATCAGGCGATTTTAGTGACCGTGAAAGCGAAAACAAGATGAACAAAATATTTAGGCATTTTCAGGGCAACGAAAATGAGCCTAAGCAAAGAAGAGCACAACACAAAGCGGTTGCAAATGGCATAACCATATATATTAGAAGTAGACGGGGGAACAAGCAACAGCACTAGAAAAAATCTTGTTCTAGATCATGCTATTTGCTCCTGGAAATTTTGCTGTACAGAAATATAGAATGAATGCATCAATTTAAGACTGCTGTGAAATGTAGTATTAAGCATCTTCGAGCATCGTCACTAAGTTTCAGTTGAATGATGACGCATAAACTCAAACCATGGATGGAGACGGCAGACAAAAGCATCAAATTTTGAAGCGCATAAGAAAACTCTGAATGAAACTAATGCAGCTCCGAGGAATATTGATTTTCATTATCACAGTGATGAAGAAGTTCAACAATGTAAGGCAAGACTGCAAGGGGAGAGCTTCAAAAATTAGCTGCAAGCCAATGCCACCATAAGCAGCACAAAAACCGTAGGACATCATCACACATTTCCACGAACACAATAGCTACCACACTAGAAACACTTCCTAATTACTCCACGGTTTAACTAGCAAATTAACCTAATTTATACTGTACAAGACATCAGTCATTTCCTTTCCCTTGCAAGAGCTTCCTCACACGTATCTTCTATATTTTCACCTGTCACCCTCCACAGGCTCCTCGTTAAGATCAAACCTCTCACCTTGCATCTGCTTTAAAATCTCCGAGCACTCTTCAAACTTCTCTGCCCCAGTAAAAGCGGCAATCACGGCTGAACAGGTTCCAACATTTGGACGCATTCCCTTGTGCAACATTTCCAGCAAACACTTCTTGGCTTCACCAAGGAAGTTGGGGTCTTTAGCAAGTGCCTGGATTAGAACACAGTATGTGTAGGAATTGGGAGTGATTCTATCCACTATCATGTGCTCGTAAACCTTAATGACCTTTTCTGTGTCGTAGCCAGAGAAGGCGACAATGGATTCAGTGTAGATCACTACAGGAGGTATTTCACCATTCGCCAAGATGTATTCCCTGACCTCCATGGCCTCTTTGGTTGAGCCATCCTCCATCAAAGCATCAAACATCACAATGGCCCGGTAATGCATAAAGCAGCCGCGCACCAACTGGGATGTCTCTGTGATGTATTCCTCAGTGTATTCGTCTTCTGGTTCATACTTCTTGATCAATGAATCATCTGAATCAGAAGGAGATAAAATTGCAGAGATTTTAACAATCAGCATCAACCAAACCCGTTGACCATTGCTAAAACATTACAGAGAATTCAAAACAACAAAAGCTATTCCATTATATTCCAAAGTTTCAAACTTTATCAAAGCATTGAACTTTCAGCACTAATCATAGCCATAACTGTAAACCTCAAAAATAGAGAAGTGATTATATTTTCAACTTTTGGCAGAGAACAGAAACCCAACACAACAATCTGTACAAAAGACTCAAACTTTAAGCGCAATTCAATCATTATACACCAAAAATCAATCAAACAAACAATGATGAATCCTCCATCTAAATTAGCTTACCCATGACAATGTTCAAGACCTTCTGAACCCCCACTTCACTAAAGCCCTCAAGAGCATCCCTTACTGCTTCTTCCTGAGACCCCCACAAGCCTCTGCCTTTAATCTCCATCAGAAACTGCTCTGCCTTCTCTAACCTCCCCTGTTTCACAAAAGCCACATACACCGCCAAGTAAGCACTCTCCCTCAAATGGTACTGCCTCACTCCTCTACTCATCATGTCCACCACGCACTGCTCCGCCGCCTCCACCAGACTCGGCTCCGCTGCCGCCAGCGCCTCAATGAGCACATAGCACGTCTGCGGCTCCGGGATGACGTCAGCCGACATGAACTTGTTGTATGCGTGAAGGGCCTCGTGGGTCCGGCCGGAATGGGCGAGCTCGTGGACTATGCTGGTCAAGGTGACGGCTTTTTCGTCGGCGGTGGTGTTTTGGGGCTCCATGGTGAAAATGTTAGTGACAGTTGTGTTGGGGTAGTCAGGAAATGTGGGGAATGAGTAAACAAGGCGAGCTTGGTGATGGTTTCGTGTGATTGGTGAGGCAGAAGAAGGAGGAGGAGGAGGAACAGAGATGGGTGTTTGATGATGAGGAGGAGTAGGTTGGAGGTTGAAGAAGGGTAAGGAGATTGATGCAATAGAACGGAAGGAACCAGATGATAACAACAACCTCGGAGCCATTATTGTTGTTGTATGAGCTTGTGACCCACTAAAGTTGCGGACTTGTTTTAGGAAAATGAAGGAGGAGGAGGAGGAGGAGGAGGAGGAGCAGGTTCTGCTGTGTTAGTGAAAGAAAGCGTGGTTTAATTTTTTTATGCATTGCCTGTGAAATTTGTCTCCGTATGGTTTTGTTTGTGCAATAGTACTACCATAAAGGCCAACAGCTCAAAAAGATGACTAGCGGCGGAGTGGGCAGGATTACTATGGCTTCGGTTAGTATTAAGCTGAAATTAGGTACGATCAGAAAAATAAGTAATTGTTTAAAGAAATTTATTCTTTATTATTTTCGTCTTGTCCTACTTAGATATAGATTAGCTTAAATAAATATAGAGAATTTCTGTTTTATAGAGACAGTTATTGTAACATATTGTATCAGCCTATATTTACTGTTATCTATCAATGAGAAAAGTAGTAGTTTTCAGTTATCATATTATTCTACTTCAACACGTTATTAACAGCTCTCTGGGTTGATAGCCATCACCACTAAGAGAAAAAAAAACTTTAACCTTCAGGAAAAAAAAACCTCCACCGTCGAAGTTCATTTTGTGTGTTCCTACCGATCATCACAGAAACACAAGCTTCATCATCTTCCTACGTCGTCAAGAATGCGCAACTTCCGAAGAATCATTTAAGAAGAGCTTCCACTTCTAATTTTTCATCAAGTGTACCGGTCATACCGAGCACAACATCCATCGGGGTAAACTTTTCTAAACCTTAAATTTATAGATTTAGGATCAAATTTAATTTCTGTAAAATTCTAGATCTAAGTTAATGATAATTGCGATATGAGTTGTTTATATTGCATGTTTGCCCTAGTTCCTATGGACTTATATCTATAGAGTATAAATGACGGTCCTGGGGGAGTCACAGTTTAGAAAAGAAAAGAAAAGGGAAATCAATGTTATGTGATGGTTAGTCACGGTTGCTGAGTGTGGTTTTTTCCACCGTTTATAATCGATTCTTGTGACCATATGTCATGGATCACGTTCTTATTCATTGAAACTTAAAGTTTTGTGAACGTAGTTTTTGATCATTACTAATAAAACATCTCTGTGTGTTTTTGAAGATAATTTCGAATGAGCCAGCTAGGCGAGAATTTGACAACCTTGACTTTCAAGGCAAGGAATATCATCGTTGGGTCTCTAATGTGAAAAATACATTCATCGGAAAGAGACTGACCAACGCCATCAAACCCACTGGGCCTGGACAAGTTCTTATTCCACCCACAGAAGAATCAAAAACTCAAGCCCTCATATTTTTGAGGCGTCACATTCATCCAACCCTCAAGAAGCATTATTTAAACAAGACATATCTCATGGAATTGTGAGACGTTCTAAATCAGCGCTTCAATAATGTGCATGATGCACAGCTTCCTGAGTTGACTGTGAGATGGGAAAACACCAGACTTCTGGATTTTCCAAAGATCTAAGATTATAATCAAGCAATGCTGGATCTACAGTCGGAGTTGAGTTTTGTGGGGTGCAGAAGACCGAGCAAGATATGGTTGAACAGTCGTTAAACACCTTCCCTACATCCATGAGCATTCTTGCTCATCAGTACCGGATCGAGTATAAACAGGGAAGGATTACTACCTTTAGTGATCTCATCAATAACCTTGTGAAAAAAGAGAGGCATCATGAGATTAACCTAAATAATAACTTAGGACCGGCTGGTACTAAGAAGTCTGAGAGTTACCAAATTGGAGAAAAGGCCCGTAAATATAAGAAGGTTGCTTGTTCAGAACCTTATGCTCGTGGAGGACATGCTCCACGTGGGGGTAGAGGAGGGCGTAAGCGTGGCCAAGGCCGCATCCAAAATTTGACTTGGCATAGAGATCAGAACGCCAACTCCAACAAAAATCAGGCTAGTTCAGTTCATGATGGTTAACGGTCTCAACATTCTGGAAGATACATTTGTTTTAAATGTGGTTTAAACAAGCACATGCATAAATAGTGTCGTGCTAGTAAAGACATCCAGAACATCTACAAAAGGCACAAGCAGTATTTGGCTCAAGAATCAAAGTATGTTGGAGATTTAGAGATAGAGGTTGGCACCAATCTCGTTCTTGCAAACGACAAAGAGAAGGAGCTTGCTACTCCAGATTTTGATTAAGTCTATGTAAAAGGTGGTTGTCTCTGTAATTTTTCAAGTTTTAGTTTTGTTTTTGGCTTACTTTTCGGTCAAGATGTTTAAGATAATTGTCTTGTTTTTCGAATAAAAATATTTATGATGTAATTGTTATTTGTTGGCATAATGAATATTTCTCTATTTCAGTTTATAAAAGTGTTGAGAATGTTCTATTTCATACAATTCTTATGTATGGTTTCGATGTTTTTACATATATGGAAAAATGATGTATATATACCTTTAAAACGTTCTAAAAACGAAGCAATTTATTTTGATCACAGGACATTTTCCATCCATCAAAACTTCCTTCGACCCATCAAAAATTGTCATTGTTGATCGTTTTTGATCCATCGAAGCAAAGCTTCTGTCCCAAATTTTGACTCGTTGAATTTTGATATCGTAAATTTGATATCGTTTTAGGCTTCCTTCGATACATCGAAAATATTTTCGACCCATCGAAGCAACCACCCTGGACGCTTTTTTGATCCATCAAAAAATCACTCGATCCATCAAAAATCTGGTATCGGAAAATCACACTTTTATTTTGGGTTTTCTTTGACCCATCGAGGGATTTCTTCGATCCATCGAAGATGTTACCCAGATATGATATTTTTAGATGAGTTTTTTTATCTGTTTCCTTGACTAATTATGTTGTTTATACATTGGTTTATGTCATGTCATATCAGTACTCAACAAGGGTCACACCCTTGCTCAAATCTTTAAATGTATACTTAAAGTGTACGCCTGGTCTTTAGTACAAAGACTTACTTATTTACATTAATTTTGTAGCTGTCTCAAGGCAAAATTGAGTGTCTAGCAGATAGTGGTACTACACATACTATTCTACGGAATATGCAACTGTTTGTGGATATTTTTCCATACCAGTCCTAAGTGACTACCATGATTGGTGCAACTTCCGTTATACAGGGGCGTGGTTCAGCAGAGTTTCTGTTCCCCCATGATACAAAATTATATATCACTTATGTCTTATACGCGCCAAAAGCCAATCAAACCTTGCTAAATTTTAAAGATATCTGTGCCAGCAGTTTTTACTTGGAAAAATATTGTGAGAATGGAAAAAAACTATTGTGTATCACATCTGTTGAATGTGGCCACAAGCGTATTCTAGAGAAGTTTTCGGCTATTCATAGTGGTTTATACCTCACTATAGTTCGGATCATTGAATCCAATGCCATGACTCACACGACTTCGTGTGATTCGGACTCACACAAGCTTTGGCATTATCGACTGAGATATCTAGGTCGTGACATGATGATCAAAATATTAAAAAATTCTCGTGGTCATCTGTTTTTCAAAGCAAAAAAACATGTGAGAACTCCTATATCCATCGGTTTAGATGGTGAGGACGAGACTTTTCTTCCCATTCCTGGCTCAGTCTCCAAAACGAGTGCAACACCCTCCCAGCAACATACCACTGAGGCGTTTTGCGTTATCCCACCAGACTCTAATATTGCAATCTCTAATGCACATCACTCGTTCTACAAAGCTTAGTTTTTAGCAAAGTTACAGGCATGTCCTTCTTTTGTTGTTGACAATACCGACAATATTCCATTCTTACACAGAATCCAAGGTAATATTTGTGGACCTATCAAACCCGAATGTGGACCATTTAAATATTTCGTGGTATTGATAGATGCATCAATGCGATGGTCACACGTTGCTTTGCTATCCACAAGGAATGTTGCGTTTGCCAAACTCCTAGCTCAAATTATTAAGCTTCGGGCTCACCACCCGGATCATTCAATCAAGTCTATTCGATTGGATAATGCATGAGAGTTTACATCAATTTTTTTTGATGATTACTGCATGTATGTTGGGATTGAAGTTGAACATCTCGTTCCTCGTGTTCATTCTCAGAATGGTTTAGCAGAGGCTCATATCAAGCGGTTACAGCTTATGTCTAGAGCTTTGGTAATGCATACAAATTTACCAGTCTCTACTTGGGGATATACAGTTTTGCACGTAGCTGTGCTTCTTCATTTTGACCTGTAGCCCGCCAAACATTCAGTGCGAACCAGTTGGTAACTGGATATGAGCCTGATGTTTCACATTTGTGCATTTTTAGTTGCACAGTTTATGTGCCAATTGCGCCTCCACAGCGCACTAAAGTGGGTCCTTAAAGAAGATTAGACATTTATGTTGGTTATGAATGTCTAACGATAGTTTGTTATCTTGAACCTTCGACAAGAGATCTCTTTACTTCTAGATTTGCAAATTGTCACTTCGATGAGACATACTTCCCGCTATTAGGGGAAGATATGAATGGTTCTATTCCAGTTGAATGTCAGGAATTGACGTGATTTATTCCCAGTGTGTCTCATCATGATCCTCGCACGTCTCAAAGTGAGATGGAAGTGCGAAGAATATTTGATCTTCAGCAAGTAATAGACTTCATGCCTAACTCTTTTGGTGATATCGCTAAAGTGGCGAGATCAGATATACTTGCTACAAATATTTCTGCAAGGTTAAAAATCCCAAAAAATGGATTCGTTAGTGGCAACACCGGGCAAGGAGGTGTTCCTTCTGCTCATGTGGAAGGTGTTGCATCGGCCTCAGCTCCCACCAGGAAAAGGAGAAGACCAAGAAAATTCACAGATGAGTCGCTGGTTAAAAGGCAGATCATCGAGGCACAAAAATATCCATTCATCATCAACATTGTGAATCCTTCACATAAGATTGTCTCTGACTACAGTTATGTCATTGAATCACAATTGAGGGACGCTCCAGAACCTCTTTGATGTCAGAGAACAAAGAAATCTCACTTAGAATAAATGATGAGTGTGTTCTTATGGATAGATCTTCCATGTTAGTTGATGATGTATTTGCTTATTCCGTCGCTCAGGAGATTATTGACGACGATGAAGTGGAACCCCGCTCTGTTGTTGAATGTCAACATAGAGCAGATTGACCGAAATGGAAGGTTACAATTCAGGCTGAACTAGACTCTCTGAATAAAAGGCAAGTTTTCAGTCCGGTTGTGCTATCCCCACCGAATGTATCTACATAAATTGGTCTTTTTTTGGAAGCGTGTTGAGAAGAATAAGGTCTTGCATTATAAAGCTAGGCTTGTAGAGCAGGATTTCTCACAGCGCCCTGGAATTGATTATGAGGAGACGTATTCTTCTGTTATGGACATCATCACCTTCCGCTACCTGATACGCTTGGTAGTGTCCGAAAAGCCTAGCATGCAGCTTATGAATGTGGCTACTACATATCTCTATGGGGATCTTGATTCAAAAATATACATGAAAATGCCAGATGGTATTACTATACCCAAATCAAGTAACTCTAAACTACAGAGTGCTCATGTTATCAAATTGATACATTCACTATATAGATTGAAGGAATCCAGCAGGATGTGGTATACATATCTTAGTAACTACGTAATTGGGAAGGGATACAAGAATGATGACTTATGACCTTGCGTGTTCATTAAAAGAACAAGTTTAGGATTTGTCATAGTAGTTGTCTATGTTGATGATATGAACATCATCAGAACTCTTAATGAGATCGATGAGACTGTTTGCTACTTGAAATCTGAGTTTGAGATGTAAGACCTTGGTAGGACACGATTTTGTTTCGGATTATAGCTTGAACATCGAGTTTGTGGAATCCTTATTCACCAGTCTGCTTATGTCCAAAAGATGCTCATGCAATTTAACATAGACAAAGTACACCATGTTAGCACACTAATGGTTGTTCGAAGTCTGGACCCCAAGAAGGATCCATTTCATCTGTTAGATGATGATAAGGAGATCTTGGGAGCTGAAATTCTCTATCTTAGTGTTATTGGAGCTTTGTTGTATTAACTCAGTGCACACGTCCAATATTGCCTTCTCAATGAACTTGTTGGCTAGATTTAGCTCTGCACCTACGCAACGTCATTGGAATGGAGTAAAACAAATCTTCAGGTACTTGAAAGGTTCTATTGACATGGGCTTATTCTTCCCTTACAAAGAATACAAAGAGAAGCATGAAATTCCTGAAAAAATGAATGTTGAATCACAGCACGCAAATCCCAGGTCCTTCAATCTATTGAAGGTTCCCTTCGATCCATCGAAGGATGTATCCAGGATGGATCAAATTCACTCATTCGATGCATCGAAGGAATGATTCGATGCATCAAAAGATGTGCAGGCAATGAGCAGTTTTCATGCTATCTCCTATTCCGAAACATATGTTGATATGTTGGTTGAAATTGTTGATGCTGGGTACCTCTCTGACCCACACAAATGTCATTCACAAACCAATTATGTTTTCACTATGGGAAACACGGGGATCTCTTGGAGATCAACAAAGAAAACCCTTGTTTCTACCTCCTCGAATCATTCTGAAATTATTGCTTTGCATGAAGCTGTTAGAGAATCTATCTGGCTGAGGTCAGTCATAAGTCATATTCGAGGGTCTAGTGGATTACTATCTACTGTTACTGCTCCCACTTGCATCTTTGAGGATAATGCAACATGCATTGAACAGTTGAAGTTGAGTTTTATTAAGGGTGACAATACAAAACAAATATCGCTGAAATTCTTCTTTAATCAGCAACAACAATAGTTGTTGAACATCCAAGTGAATCAGAATGGTTTCGTTGATAATGTTGCGGACTTGTTTACTAAGTCACTTCCTAAATCTACATTTGTGAAAACACGTGAAAAACATTGGTATGCGCAAGTTATCTGAACTCCATGAATAAGTTTATAGTCAGGGGAGTTACATTTCTGTAGACATGCATCAAGGGGAGTCTACGTCACATGTAGTAACTTTTATAGTTGATGCATTGTACTCTTTTTCTCTTAGTTCAAACTTTTGTTTTACCCATAAGATTTTTGTTTACTTTGCGAGGTTTTTAGTGAGGCAAAAAGTCATACATCATTTTTGAGGCCATCTACACAAGGTCTCCATAATTCTCGGTGTGTGTCTTATTCTACTTAGATATGGATTAGATTAGATAGATATTGTAACAGATTATATCAGCATATATTTAAGACATTTATGAGAAAAATAATAGTTTTCAGTTTTTCATTATTATATTATTATATTTCAACAATTACTACTTTAATAAGCTACGTAACGTGCTCAAAGGATCGGAGTGGCTAGCAGCTGGTTAAAGCGAATATTAACGCTAGCTAGCTAATTTATTTCCACCGGTACGTACCTTCAGGCTACTACGTACGTACGTACGTACCTATTATTATTTAGCTTAACTTAATTGTGTTAACGTACGTTTAATACGTATCACTATAATGTTTAGCTTAACGCTAGCTAGCGAGATAATCAAACATTCAAGTCGATCAAGCTGGTGCGTTTCTTGATTTCCTTTTTCTTTGGGTTTCATGCCAGAGTTGCAATGTCTTTTCGTTGAGCTCAGCGTCCGGAACTTCCTCTATCAGTTTCTTCTCTTTCTGCAATAGCTCTAGATCTTCTTCATTCTGTCATTGTCCACAAAAATTAATTAGTTCGTAGGGCAATTTTAACGATCACCTAATTAATTAAGCTGCTGTACAGAAATTAACCTCGACGTACTATATATATATATATATTCAGTATATAGTATATACCTACCTGGACGTTTATTTCTAGTCTTTGGATGACGTTCAACTTGCGATAGGGCCAACGACTAATTCCGAGCTCCCTGCACCTTTTCGAAAGAAGTTTTTCGTTAATACCCATTTCTTTCGCTGCAACTTTTATCGGCTTGTAATAGTACTGTGATATGGTTTCTTTGGACAACATCTTTGATTTTGATGTTTGTGATGATGAACAATTAGCACTGCCACTTTCATCCCCATCCATCCCAAGCAGGAAATTAGTATCATACGGAAGAGGCACACATTCTTCTTCCCAATCCGTTGCAACATACTGATAAGGGGGACTTGATATATCGAACCAACAAAGAAAGGTTGCATGCATGCATGCACAAGCAGTCAAGTACGTCAAAGACAAACATATACACACATATATATATATATAGATATAGATAGATTGATAAGTTAAAAACCACAAATTAAGATACACAAACTCGAATCAATTAAAAAGCTTACCTCGAATCAATTGGAGAGAGGTCACTGGCGTAGGCAATTAATTCTTCGTCATCCTTGGACAACCCGGCCGAGTTCAAATCCCCCTCCATTCTAGCTATATGAATTAGAGCTGCCCAAGTACAACTTGACCTATCAGTAGGATCGGAAATGAAAGAGATCGTCAGATCGAGTTAATAACAAACATCATGAAAGGAAAGCTAGAAGAAGCTTTGAGGAAATTAAGCAAGAAGAAGAAGCTTCAACGAACTGGCTAGCTAGTTCAGAAGGCTGTTTGAAGTGGAGTTAAGTCGACGCGGTTGACTAAAATGGAATAAACCAAGAATTTTGACCATTTTCTATTTTTGTTTAGCTTCGATTCTGCGAGGGCATATGCAGCGGTGCAGCTGTTCGAGCTGCTCCTTCCCTCTGTTCGAGCAGAAGAGCGAGCAATCCTTGTTCATGTAACTGCTTTTCTGCTCGATCGATCAACGAGCAGTCATTGCCGTGGTCCTACCAAAGAGCAGCTGCTCGTGCTGTTTCTTCAGCACCGGTGCATATGCTCTGAGGGGTACTGTTTATGTTGTACAACGTATACTTTAATCATGTGCATGGATGTAACTTTCAATGTTCTTTGACCATAATTATGTGAAACCTTCTTTCAAATCTAAGTCCATGCACTAATTTATCTAAACCCTAAACTCCACATGACCTCTATTCTCTTCTTCGATCTCCCTATTTCAATTCTACCTGCCAAGTGAATGCAATGGATTGCTATGTACCTGTACGTAGCCATTGCAGCCTAGAGACACCTGATTCGGAGAGATTTATCTACAATAGCTTAAATAGGCCAAGTGCCGCAACTTATAAAATCTCAAAGCCTTTGGATCGCTTCAAAATAGATCCATGTAAGTGATGTAACTATGTAATACATGTGGTCTGGAAACTCTGGATTCAAAAAAGATTACAAAATGTCCATTGAATTGTACAAGGAGATACTGTAGAATGTCCACGTACTATCAGAGTTGCCAAGCTAGGATCGGAGTTTCTGAAGATTGTCCACTACCAGAGTTGTTAAGGGGTATATAATGTACAGACTAAAAAACCAAAATCATGCTATATTGGTGCACCACAAACTTCATATTGTTTAAAACTTTGATTTGGTGTTAGTTTGTAACTCAATAACAAAACCAAAATCACAACCCACAATACTGCCCATGCCCATAAATATGCACATTCACGTTAATAATTGATGCCTATATATATTATTTTGTTAAATAGTCAGTAAGTATATAAATGTTTTATGATTTTATAGATATTTTGGAGTGAATAAGAAGAAAAGAAGGAAAAGAGGGATTTTAAGATAAAATTGAGAAATCTGTCTGTGTAGATCAGTTAACTTTGACAGAGAATTAAGAGTAGCTTAGGAGTATATTTAGTTTTTAGAACATCTTTCAGATCGTGATTTGGATGTTTTTAGAAAAAGTTATGACCAATTTAGTACATGGGCATCAGTCTACTTAAGAATCTGACTTTTGAGGGAAATTCATGTTTTGATACCCAAATCTCAACTAGAAGCCCAATGACGAATTCATGTACGATATCCTCATTTAATATGGATGTGGCTGGTAGGAATAAGTCTTAAACGTCAAGAGGAAATAGAAGAATAAAAAATATGACTTTTCTTTTAAGACAATGAGTCTTAAAACTACAAGAAAATAAAAAAGATTCAAAGAGCCGTATAAAAATCCTATATGAAAGTTTTTAAAGAATAATTTCATATAAGTCCTTAAAGGCTGGGCAGACCAAAATGAGACTCAAAACCCATGATCCAAAATGATGAGTTCTATATGAGACACATGACTCTCTCTCCCAGGATGAGACTCAAGGCCTCCAGGACGAGGCTCAAGGCTAATTGTCCAAATAATGAGTCCTATACGAGGCACATGACTCACTCTCTCTCTCTCTCTCTCTCTCTCTTTCTCTCTCTCCATTCTTTTTTGAAGAATTTTAATCGAGGCCCAATTTCTATGTTCAATATTAAATGCAGTCATGTCAACCTTTTTTTTAATTACGGTCCGATCCTTTGATTAGTTGACTAACCAATTCGTCCTTCCATGTAAAAAATAAAATAGTTTTAAATCCATATATTGTGCATTATCAATAACTTTGAATTTGAATTCAAAATCACATTTACTCTAATTTCAAATTTGAATGAGCATCTTTAATTCCTTAATCATTTTGAAAATATAGGAATATAAATAAACTTAAACAAAAAAATACCAAATGAAAGACAACAAGTGGACCTAATTACAAGGTATATGCATGTACTTGAAAATCTTTACATTAACCTAATCAAAAGATAAAACGCAAAACATAAAAAAAAAATTACCTTTACCAAACCACAATAGCAAATACCATATTTCTCTTGTATCATATAGCAAGAAGTGGTGATGTTCTTTCATTTTCAAAGTAGAATAGTCTCGTCGAATATATTTATCCTTAAATATAAATATCTAGAGATAAGAATATCTATGTCTACTGTTTATGTCTAAAATAAAGGTAGATACTATTATATTTACATCTTAAAGAAAGGTAAAATACATGTATGTCTAACCTCAACCTCAATTATAGATATAATGTCTGCACGTACGGTTTATGTCTTAAAAAAAGAAGTAAATACTACTATTTACATATAAAAGAAAGGTAGAATAAATATATGTTTAACCTCAAACCTAAGACTAAAAAATAAAAAATTGATAGAAGATTAACATAACAGAAAGTATATATGCAAACTTAGTAATTGACCATGTAAGGAGGTAAACACTATATATGTCTAATTTTATGTTATACGCATATGCGTTTAGTAATAATTTGTTTATGATGATGAAGAAAATTTTCAAAATGTAATACCTATAAACTACCTATAAACTAAATTGCAGAAAGATTGAAAAGAATTCTAACAATATCTTCGTACAAAGAAATAAGAAGAAGAAGAAGAAAGAAGAAAAATAATACAAATATATACGAAGAACAATTTATATATGTACCTTAACAAAAGAACAATGTATTAGCTTAACTAAAGAATATTGATGCAACGTAATGATGTTGAAGTCGAAATATAAAGGATATATATAGAGATGATCGATCCATTTCAATTAATGATTATGAATGACAAAAATCCTAGATTTCACGTATAATTAAATAAGAAAGAAATTTAATGGTATTTATGTTTCAAAAATAAATGCAAACTATAAGAGCTAAAATTAAATGCAAAATATTAGAGAGATGTCATAAGGCCTTAATGATGTATGAGTGCTTGCCCAAGTACTTGTACAGATGTACACGAGTGTGTCATGTCCCTAGAGAAACAAATGGAGTGACTCATCGTCTTGCGCACTTTACTAGTTGTTTTAATTTAGTTGAGTTTTGAGGTGAAAAGACTACTGTGATTATGTAGGACATTCTTTTTGAGGATGTTTGTGATCGGCGCATAAATATGCACCTATATATATGCTAATAGTTGATCCCATATACTTGTTCTTTTGTTAAATATTCAACAATATTAACTTATTTTATTATTTTATATGTATTTTGAAGTGAATGAGAAGAAAGGAAGAAAAAGAGGGAATACAAGATTAAATTGAGAAATTTGTCTGTGCAAATCAATCAACTTCGAGAAAGAACTGTGAGCAACTCAGAATGAACCAAACAATAATATTTACATGTATGAAAATCCCCTAGATGTCTAGCGGTTGTTCGATATCGTTTTCGGATACCATTTTATATATTCATAAAACAAGATTAGGTAAAATATGCGTTTGGTACAATCAATTTTGAAAACAGGGAGAATTATTTTTGGAGTACAACTTTGGACCTCCGAGTAAATTCAAAAAAAGTTTTTTCATGTTTTGACTATTTTCAGAGAACAATCAAGCACAATAAAATCACGAAAAATCCTCCCTAGCTCATTCCTTAATCATCCTCCAAGCCTCCCAGCCAGCAATTCTTTTTGATTCATAGGCACTCACAAATCTACAATCGTCTATCTTCCTCTATACCTACCCATAGTCTAATTTTCTCTATTCCGATACTCACAGTCGTCTTTCTTAACTTTTTTTACTCAAGGAGTAAAATATCAAATATCGAGAATATATCAATACTTCAAAATATGAATATTTTGATAAAAATATATAAAAAAAATATTGATATTAATAATTTTTTTAAGAGATATTATAAAAATTTAAAATTTAAAATGAGTTATTTTCCACCATATCTTATAACCGAAACCATCATATATACATAATCGATGAATACATATCATAAAAGTATGCATAGAGGGTTGGTTGGGGGATTGGACTAATAAAAATGCTTTGGCATTCAGAGTTCGAAAAACGTGTGGTGGTTAATTTTTGTTTGGTATTTTACTTATCCTCATCAAAACTGGGCTTGGAGCTTTCAGATCTGGGCGGGGTAATCTGCAACTTCGGCGTGAATCATGTAAATCAAAATATCGCCGATTTAACCCGTTTATTATATCGGGATGCTGAAATAACGATAATTTCGACAAAATTTTGCCGAGATTATCAATATTTCATTCTTGCTCTCACTTGAATCTCTTCTCAAACTCATAGATCGATCGACTGTTTCTTTGTCCATCGAAAAAACACCACAAACCAAGAATCTGGGAAGAGAAAAAGGAGTTCATGTAGAGAACCACAAGCTTCCTCCTTTTCCTTTAATTTTCTGATGGCCACATCGATATATTGAGAGAATATGGTATTTTTTTTTTCCTTCGAATGATCCCTAAAGCTGGCTTCGAGGACTTCGAGATACTAGTTTGTGCGTTCACTTTGCTGGAAACACATGTCATATGTAGGAGGAGTGAAGACTCAAAGAAAAAGACCAGTGTGCAGTATGAGAAAGAAGATAACGCTTAATTCTCATTAATTTATTTTGTTTAATAATCATGGTAATGCAATTCTAGTAGATCTAGGATTAAATTCATACTTGTAGCCAGACTCTTGTTGTTATGCCAAAAGGATCCTGAATTTTATCTATAAGAATAGTACTTAAATTTTAAAATTGTATTATCGTGGTACCTGAAACGTTTTACCGTCAGTGACTCGTCTATTTTTGTCAAAATTGATGACGTGTCCACCTCGATTTTAAAATTGAAGGTAAAACGACTTTAATATCCTTATTTTTTTTCCTTTCTCTCTCTCACTCTCTCTCTCTCTCTCTCTCTCTCTCTCTCTCTCTCACCTCCGCCGAAACCATTGCTGAGTGCCACCGGCAGCGGCGACGCCTCATTTTCCGGCGACCAGAAGATCAACCTGCTCAAAATCATAATCCAAACACATTACTCAACTACCACTAAGGCCAATTCTGCCCAAAACATTCCTATTTATCTTCACTTGAATTTGTTCAAAAATTTCAAATCCTCGATTCTCCTTACTCCGACGGAATTAGTTCATGATTTTGGTCTCTATAGTTTCGTGTTAGCGAGGGTTACAAAGCCCAGAGGGTCTCCTTGACTGATTTGGTATCAAAATCACGAACCTCCACATTCTACGGTTCTTGAGATTTTCAATTCTTCTTCACCAAATTTGAGTTCAAACAAAAAGGGAATAGTGTTGAGATTTAGAGTAAGAGATAAAGGAGGATGAGGGGAGAATTTCGACTCCATGGGAGTCCGACCGACGAGCTCTATCGTTGGCAATGATGAGGCCGGCGACGGGAAGAAAATGAGAGAGAGAGAGAGAGAGAGAGAGAGAGAGAGAGAGAGAGAGAGAGAGAGAGAGATGGGCATTAATGTCTTTTAACCTCTATTTTTCCATTAAAAAAAATTTCCATGTCATTAGTTTTGAGGGATATAGACGGAGAGCAAACAAAAAAATGCTCCAGGTACCACGATAATACGAATTTAAAGTTTGGGTTCCGTTCTGATAGGTTTTAAATTTCGTGAACCTTTTTGGTATAACACCAAGAGTCTGAGTACCACAAGTGAATTTAATCCTAGATCCTACCAAACGTGTACTCGATTAATGAAAGCACCAAATATAACTTTTAATTTTTGTTTTGAAAAACTGTTTTTGAGAAATAGTTTTGCAATACAATACTGAACAAGCCCCTAGTTTTCAGAGCTTCTTCAATATCGTGATTTGGATGTTTCTTTAAGAAGTTATGGTCGATTTAGTACAAGGAGGCCAGTCTTCTCGAGAATCTAACTTTTGACGAAAATTTATGTTTTGGGGCCCAAATCTCACAGAGAAGTCCGATGACGAATGGTCTCATCATTTGACCCTTCAGCCTAGAGTCTCATTCTGGCCCGCCCAACCTTTAGGGCCGGAACCCAGCCCAGCCTTAACCGAGGCCGGGCCGGCCAAGCCTCTTTTGAAATAGGGTAGGGTCTGGGATATACATTTGAAGCCCAGCCCAGCCTCTCGGCCCATTTGAGCCTCTTTGGCCTAGCCCAGCCTCGGCCTCATAAGTCTCGTCAAACCCAACCTATTTTCAAATAAGGAAATTAATTAATATATAAATATATTTATATCACTTTAAAAGCCTAAAGGCCAAGCCTAATCTGGCCAATTTCGGTAATTTTTATTAGAAAACATAATATAATTTATGATTATTATCATATTTTTTCTTATTACTTATATTTTTTCGTCTTATTCACCTCGATATTCTCTCCGTACAAAAATATATATTCAAAAAATATTCATACATTAATAATAACAATACATTGAACTTTTTATATATTAATTTTTCTCAATTTAAGGCCATCAGACTTGGCCTCTTTAGCCTAATTGACCTAGCCTTAATGGGCGGGGGGCTAAGACTTCTAAATTGTGGTCTCGGCCAAGCCCAGCCCAGCTAGTCCTAAGCCTTAAATTTAGGGTCGAGGCCAGCCCAACCCAGCCCATAATGAACCATATATCCCCATTTAATATGGATGTGGCTGATGAAAATAAGTCTTAAAAGTCAAGAGTGTTTAAAAAAATAATATTCTCGGTATCCCGGTGTGTGTCTTGTCCTAATTTGCATAGAAGTAGATATTCTTTCAATCCATAATTTATAGGGATATTGATTGTTAAAAATTGTAATGCCTATTTAAGGAAATCTATCAATGAATAAAGTATAGTTTCAGTTTATATCTTTTGCGTATCTATTTTCTCCTCAAACACGTTATCAATAACTCTTGAGTTGATAGTCATCACCACCAAAGAAAAAAAAGACCCTAACCCTAAACACTAAAACCTCTACCACCAGCCTCCTCCCTTGACGGAATCATCACCATTACCAACCACCATCGCCGAAGCTCTCCACCACCGGTTTTGTGGACTTTTGTTTCTTACTTCAAACTTTTTCAAGTTTTCATACCAAGCATAACACCCTCGAGGTTGATTTGCTAATTTCCTTCAATTTAGAATTTGGTTGAAAAACTTAATTACTGTTGTTTGGCTCAGAAATTCTCAGGGTGCTGAGAAGTTCAAAAACTGTCTCTTTTACTCGACCATGATGTATGTGTGCGTCGACGTGCCAGTGCCTAGGGCAGAAAGGTGCTGAGCATAGCATGGGTCGCTACCTGACTTATGTGTGCGTCGGTGTGCCACTGCCTAGAGTAGAAGGGTGTTGAGAGTAGTGTGGGCCACTACCTGACTTCTAAGAAGCGATGTTATGGACAGGGAGATCACCAACCCAGTCCGGTGGATCTTTTTTTCCTAGTAGGCCTAGGACTTCGTAACTTTTGTGTCTCTAGACGAGCCATGGAAATCAATACTCCACATCTCCTTCGGTGTGAAGCAGAGCAACTTCCTTGACAAGCTTTGAGAGCACATGGGTGCGTCCTTGAATCTCCAGACACTCACGCTCCTTCGGGTGAGGATCTTTTGATCGCTGGTTGCTAGGGTTTCTCGAGACGAGAATGTTGTTTTTCCGAGAGCAAAGTTTGTATGATAGTGGATCTTGATTATGTAGAGATTTCCTCAATATATAGGAAAATACAGTGCCTTGTCGAGGTAGCCCTAAGATTCCTTGGAATTAGACTCACTTAATGTCTTTAATTGCTTGGATTCTTATTTCTTAGGTCTTTCAATCAAAATCTAAGACTTGATGACAAAATCATTAAGGAATCCTTCCCTCTCTAGGAAAGGTTATTATTTCTCACGAAGCCGCTGGTATCGGCCCATTCAAATTAAAGCTATTTCACATGCGGGCCTTCGGTATCGGCCCATTTACAATATAAAACCCTTAAAAATAAAGACTGCCCTTCAAGCCTCAAGATAAAGCCTAGATGCAATCAAAGAGGTTTGAAACTGCGACACATCGGCTGGGGCTAAACAGTAATTCCTGTTCGCGATGCCACTTCAGCTCATTTCGTTTCTGAAAAGACGCGTCCCTAATGATGCAACACTATTAAGCATACACGATTTGTCAGAATTTCATTTCCCGAAACACTCTTCTGCCTTTAGTCTCCTGGATTGACTAAACTTCTCTTTGAAGCTTTTAACTTTTTATCCCAGCAGATTATTTCGATCAACGCCATGCTGCCTCATTGCTAAACAAAAACACAACTTCACATCTCGTGAGAGTCCGTCGAAGTCCTTGCGATTGCAGTGTGGTCCACCACGGAGAGGAAAAATCCTAATTCTACTATTACTTTGAAGCTGTTAGACACTGCAACCGGCAGATTGGGTCCTTTCTTCTAGATGCCGATCAACCCAAACTTCTTCCAGGATCTCCACTCCGATCACTATCATTCCACCTTGATTTTCAAGGGAACCTCCGCAGCAGCGAAATGGTGGAATCATAAGGACGTCCTCTGCCAATTAGGTAAATGGTTGGCGACCTCCCTGGACGAGAGGTCTTGGTACCAGGCTCATAAAAAATTCAACCACCACAACTGGAAGATGGCCTATATTTCTCACTTCCTTGATCTCTGCTTCTCCATACTCAAAGGGGGTAATCGAGCACCATCCGCGGCCGCAATGTACTTTTGGGATGTGAGCTGCAACTGCTTTCGCTTACCCTGTGGGGACATGAGCATGACCTTGCTCAACCTGGTCGCCATCTGTGGCGTTCTTGTCGCGGAACCAGTATGGAAGCAAGGGGATCCTTACCTTGCTAAAGACACAACCAACTAGTTTCAACCCGGCTTCTACCTAGCCTGGCTCACAGGCTTTAGAAACAACGACACCTCGCAGGGAGGTATTGAATTTCTCTAATACTGGTTGTCAAAATATGTTTTCTGCATCATCTCTAGCAAGGTCAACAAGAGTTGGACAACCATCGCTGAGGCTCTCTTTGAAGGCACCAAGACAGGCCTTGCTCAGTCTATCTTCGCCTGCCTCTATCGTAGCTAAAGATGGATTTCCTTTGACCCAATGAAGTTTGACGTTCCCGGTTCACTTTGGATGATTGACCTCTAGTTGCAGGTCTACTTCCCTGTCTTTCCCCACCCAGACGTAAGACTATTCAAGGATGAAGTGCTTCTGAGAAAAACACTTGTGAAGCTTCAACATGACAACCCACTAACTTACCAGGACAACTTCATCACCTTTTGTTTACTTGACAATTTCCCCGTAGACACAGCTAAGCTAATCATCCAGCACCACTTCCCTGAGCATTTAGCTATTGGCTTCCTCCCCTCACTTGAACAAAACGATGCGGCGAGGCTCATTTTTACCCAGAGTCATACCTATGGGAATCTGAAGGTTCCTGATACCACCAAGGTTTACTACGAGCTGTATGCTCCCACCTATTTTTCTCGTTAACTTGGGCTGACCCAGGATGCTTCAATTCCTCTGGTCAATTCTGTCAACCGGTACAGTATTTGAGAGGCACATGAAGATCCCCTCGCTGCCGACAATGAAGATCCTTATTTTGGTTTCCCCATTGTGATGATAAAAAATGAGGCCTTTTTCATTCCTCTTATACCATCATTTGGTGTAACACAACACTACCGAGCTTGGCGAGCTCAATTTTGGGACTAGATTCGCACCATGCAGCCCATGAATCTTTTTGTCACAATCTATAAAGACTTTGAGTCTCTTTTCACCTCTCATTAATGATAAAGAAGCCATGCAGTACGACATGCTAGACGATCCTAACACACCGACACCATGGCTCATGGTAAGCTTCCCACATCTTTTAGTTCTCTTATCTTGCCACTGGTATTGGCAACCCTAACCGCTTATAGGCTTTGCAGGCCGAAAGGAGGCACGATCCCACGGTTAATCTTGATGTAGTCTTTTCGAAGAAGAAGAAGAAACACTCTCATCGTGCCAACCGTACTGTTCTTCCAACTGAAGTTGTGAAGCAGGCGATGCTGAAAAGGAGGAAGACTCACCGACTTAACTTGTAAGTCTCTATTCATATCACATCTTGGATTAAACCCATTCCATGTGAAACTTTTCATACTAAAACTAAACTTTCTAACTCAGTTTCCCTACAAGAAAGCTCGACGTGTTCCTTCTGAAGGAAATGCTCGCAACCTCCAATGGGGTTAACACAGCCGTCACCTTCGTACTTGCTCCACATCCACCCCCATGGCCCAGCCTGGATGGGACTTTGGGATGTCTGATGAAATTGATCTCCAATGCGATTAGCAAGAGCGATTGCACTGGGCGGACCGATGGAAGGGGAAGTCCATCCAATTTGGGGACTCTGAGGGCCTTCTTGACTATTCACCCACCTGTCTCTTAAGCCAACAACAATAGTTGTCACTAATAGAGCCTTCTAACGAATACTTTTGCGAGGTAACACTTTTTGTTTCTCATGTGTACCTAGAATAACGATTCTCCTCTTGACCTTTATTTGATTTTGCATTCGCATGCCATGAACCACAAGGAAACTCAACCTGAGGCTGGTCACTCGGTCAACACAACTCTTAAAGAGATTGTTGACACAAACGCTATTGACAATGAGGAAGTGACCTCCCACACGAATGAGATCGCCGCTCATGTCATGGATGGCCGTGACCGTGACCGTGGGAAGGACGAACCTTCTAATTTTTCCTTAGTCAAATTCAGTTAGCATGGGCAGTTCTATCCCCCTGAGAGGTATATAGAGGCCACCCTAGCGATGGTACCCTTTTCCGTCCCCCACCATGAGGAGCGAGCAGAGAGCCCCGGTGTTGGGCCTCAAGAAGATGTTAACGATGAACCCGCTGGTCCTCAAGTAGACAGTCCACTAGAGGCTCCAACCCTACTCATTCACAACGCCCCAGGTGATACCAAGGGAAGCCATCGAAGCATTAACTCTGTGAGCCCACATACTCACTTTTCAATGTTTGTTCTCTCTTGTCTGACACTTAGTTTTTTAGGAACCTGGGCCCTCTAATGCCTTGACCCTGTTTAAGGGTGTTCCGAGGGTTGTTCCAGAAAAACTCTTTGAGGATGAGGAAGCAAAGATCACCAAGTCTCTTTCACCTTCCAACACCTTGCTCGATATCGCCCTAGATCCCACGTCTATTACGGAGGTTAATCTTACAGCCTCCATCTAAGATGCTTTTAGAGTACCTGCCCCAGGCCCAGAGGATTTTTACTATCCCAGCATGGAGTTATCCCAGGCCTCAAGCTTATCTAGCTCTGTTGTGGATGTCACATCTGCCTCTGCCCAAGTTCGCGAGCTCAGGGCACTATTTGACAAGTTCTTGATCATATCTCCTGGGCCTACAGAGCTTGCTCTCACTAAAGGTAATATATAGGCCATTCTCAAAATCAACCTCGATGACCCTGAAGTCCTTAAGGTGATCTTGGGTGAGGTTACATAGCTGCTGCCCAACGTTCCTCATGAGCTCGTTCCTCTGATGAGTCGATATCATCACATCTTACAAAGTCTTCAGAGGTTGCAGCTTGTAAATGATGAGTAGTCCCGTCTCCTGCGCCAGCGTGCTGAGACTAGACCAGAGCGAGCACAACTCGTACAATCTAAATGCAACCAACTCCAGGATTTCCTTAAGGATATCGAGGATCACGAAAGAGTCTTGGATGAGAAAGAAGCAGAGCTAGCTAGGCTTCAAGGAGAGGTAACTTCCCTGTAAGCCGCCTCCGGCTCCACCCGTACCAGCAGCGAGCACAAATGCAAGCAAATGCTTCTCGGGTCAATTCCCTCGCAGAAATTGAGAGAGAATTTTCTCATCCTTTGATGCATTTTCTGACACATGGGCCAAGTAAGAGCATGCCAAATTAGAGGTCAAGCTGACTCTTATCCATATGTAGGCCATGGGCCTTTTAAAAATATTTTTATCAAAGTTTATGGGCCTTAACTAGTATCAATCCCGTATTCAAACTTTAATACTAATTTCTTATTTAAACTGTTGTTAAGCCCATGAATAACTTTAATATACCCATAATGGGCCTCAATGATAGGCCTTAATTTGATTTCGCACCACGCAAACTAACAGGCTTAGCCCACTTAATTGGTTGGCCTATTCAATATTTTAAATTTGAACGGAAATGTGTTATCAAATTAATCACATCGCTATCTGACTTCCAAGGAGCACACCTTCTCCCTTCAACTGTCCGGGAATAAATGGCAGTAATCATCCCTTCTTGGAAAGTATGTACCGTCATTAAAGCAGTTAGAATCTCGGAGCCAACATATCTCCACTATTAATTAGTGCATTGAACCGATGCCTTTCATCATTTCGTTTTTCATGCTCAGGGGCCTCTAGGGTTAGACTCCTATAAATACCCCCTTTTAGCCAAAAGAACAAAGCATCCATTCTTTGCTTAGAGCAAAGATGGTCTTCACAAAGCAATCCCTTTGGCTTCTCCTTAAAGGATTTTCACCAGATCTCCTGCCTCATGTTTCTAGCTTTAGATAGTGATATCCATGCCCAAACCTGTTTAGGTAGTGATTTCAATGCACATGTGCGACCTTGGTAAAACTGCCCTTAGTATTTCTGGGAGAGCAGAGTCTCAATGCGTGGGATGGTCCTCGCCAGCGAAACTCATTAGCTACAACTCTACACTTTATCTCTCAAGGGAGCTGGATACACTCTGTATCAGTGTTGATCTTGGGGAAAGAATGAGGAGTGTTGTGCTACCACTCCCCATTTACGTAAGTCTTGGGGGGTGGTACGCGAGCATCAAGAAGTTGACAATAATTGGCTCATTCCCAGAAGACGCCAAGGTCAGGACTACCTCATCAGTGCCAATGATAATTAACTGAAAGGATGCATCCCACTTTTTGTTTTTGTTTTTGTCATCTGCGTCCTTCTTCTTTTAATAGACCTTCTGGTTTGGGCTTACATGCCACTTTTATTTTCCATGGTATCATAGCTTAAAGCCGCAAAGCCTTTGTAATAGTTTGTACCTCAATAAATACTTGATTCCATGTACTTGTTGTGTATATTTTTGTAATACTTTTACTAGTTCTGCCTTAATATTGTGGAGCATTGATCCCTTTGAAAAATGAGTCAGAAAAGCATCGTATTACTAAATTAAACCACAAATATTTGCTTTATAAAATGAAATCCAACATATCTGAAATTTCATGATCATGGTATTTGGCCACAAGAATTGGATGCGAGTTTATCTTGAACTTTTAAGCAAAAGGTTGGAAATTACAAATGTCAACAAATCTCAAAAATTTAGCCACAGAGATTGGCTTCAGCAATTTACTATATATATGGGTTGCCCCTTGATTTTGATCATGCGAGCGATAGTAAGCGAGAATAGGCGAACTCAATTAAGTCATCGCAAGTGGATCATCATGTTCCCATGCTGGAGTGATGTACTTCTTCAGAAAATGATCGTTGATTAGGTTCGTGTGGATTGTACCGTCGCAATCGTAGAGATGAACTGCCCCTTTTCCCAAAAAGACGGTCGATGACATATGGACATTCCCACTTGCAAGACCACTCGCTGCGGTCATTTAGTTTCTCGCCAAGGGGTAGAACTGCCTTCCAGACTAATTCTCCTTCTAGGAAACTCATGCCCCTTGTACAGTTGTCATAAGACCGAGCAACCCTTCTCTTCTCAGCGCAGAGATGTTTGTAGGCTTTTAGATGCTGCTCCTCTAAGTCTTCTAACTCTTTCCACATGAACATAGTCCTTACCAATCAAGTCGTGCTGCTCTATAGCTCTTAATGACTGGACGTTGAGTTCCAAAGGAAAAACTGCATCGTATCCAAACATTAAGGCGTAGGGAGTGGTCCCCGTGGGGTTGCGCTTGCTCGTACGATATTCCCACAGTGTGTTGAACAAGTCTGCATGCTATAGGCAAGGGTTGTCCACCAGTATACGTCTGAGGATGTGTAAGATAATCTTATTGCTTGCCTCGGCTTAATCGTTGGACTGAGCATAATATGGAGTAGAATGGAGGAAATGAATGCCAAGCTCTTGCATCAAGATATCGACCTCACCAGACATGAAAGCTGCTCCTCTGTCTGAATGAAGCATTCCAGAATACCAAACTTGCAAATAATATCTTCAAGTAAGAACCTTCGAATGGTATATGCTGAAGCCACTTTTAAGGGTTTGGCCTCCACCCATTTGGTGAAGAAATCTGTAGCCACCATGATGAACTTGCCCCCTCAGATGAATAGGGGTGAATCATTTTTATCAAGTCCAATGCCCAACCTCGAGTAGGGCAAGGCATTATGATGGGCTGCATGGGGATGTTGGGTATGTGACCGACCGATCTATAAGCCTGACAATCTGTGCACCCTTTGGCGAAGGTGATACAGTCCTTGAGGATGAAGGGCCAATAATAACCATGATGTCATAGTAGCCAACTCATCTTGAGGCCTTCTTAATGTGTCCCTATGTCTACTTGTCTCATCATGCGCTAACATCTTAGCTGTATACACATCGGAGGAGGATCCCTTCTTCCCCTCGTCTGTATAACTCACCGTTTCTTAGCACATAATTAGGAGCCAAAAAATGGATGCATTTATCGATGGGGAAATTTAGGTCTATAAGATAATAGATGATAGGTTGTCACCAATCCGTATCAATGTGATAAAGTATGCCCACATACCATTCGTTGTTATCCTCATGACTAGATCTGAATGATGGTAACGTACGTCGCTAAACCTTTAGAATTATTTCACGAACACCATCCTGGAGGCTGACACCTGTAGCAAGTTGAACTAATTCATTTTCTGCCTAGTACTTGTCGCGAGGGATATGTTCCAGTGTTATTTCCATGAATAACCCCAATAGTTCAGCTGCCATTTTCACATACGGCTTGAGTATGGCACTTGCTCTTTATTTTGTCTCCAACTGTTGTATAATGAGCAAGGAGTCCCCTCGGACATGGACGTCAGTGACGTTCAGGTCTATCAGCATCTCTATACCAATGATGAACGCTTCGTACTCAGCCTGATTGTTGGTGCAATGAAAGTCCAGCCTAAAAGAGTAAGAAAAAGTGCCCCCGTCTGAATTAACCGTCTGAATTAACCAAGGCTATTCCTTCCCCAGATATGGTACTGGCGCTAGAACCATCGAAGTATAAGAGCCAGAGGCAAGTGCAATATGTAACAACTTCAATTCCTTGCCTTCGTGAGCGTCCATCATTAGGTGATGAACTAGTAAGTCGGCCACCGCTTGGTCTTTGATTGCCTTTTTTGGCACGTATTGTAGTGAGAACTCAGAAAAAGGGCAAAATCCACTTCCCAATATGGCCCTTGAGTATAGGCCTTGAGAGAAACAATACGGCCCCTGATTTCGGTGGGGTCGCTTGTGCATGACCATGTTCAAGGTTGGCTTGTTAAACAACATGTATGCCTTCCTTAGTGATATGTCAATCTTAGGCTGCACTGAGAGTAGCTGTTGCTCTCTTTTCTCCTCCTCCTGGTTGGTCGTCGCCGAGTTATTCACAATGCTGGGATGGTCTAACACCACTTCTCTAGTGAAAGAGGGTGCTGGGCTTACTAGAGCCACTAGAGAAACTGCAAACTTAGATGACAGAATGAAGACCATGCTGCCATCGAACTCCTCCCCATAAGCTTGGGTTTCTGGCTCGTCCTCGCCATAATCTATGAGCTCCTCATCCTTGGCCTCCTCTTCATATAGTCCTTCAGCTCTTTTTGGGGTTGTTATTCCCGCCATATGTTGATTGATAGGCTCATTGTCTCCAAGGGATGCTACTAGGCGATCCTTCAAAGGAACCTCAGGTGCAAGTTCAACGCTTGCAGGGGAGAAGAGCCCACTGCTCTGGCTTGCTGAAGAAGAAGTTGCCTGGCTATGGATCAGGGCCTTCTTTCTCTCTTCCTCCACCATGGCTTAAGCTTCCACCTCAGCCCTCGTGTCTTACTTAAAGTGATGTGTGCTTCACGTGACTCGCTTGCCCCTTGAAGACTTTTGAGCATGGCAGGCCTGAAATTCTCAGTGGTCCTTATGTGCTTACTGCTCATGGGTTTCTTATGGTTTCGCTGAACCTCAAGGATAGGTTCTTACATTTGAGCCTTTTGCCGCAACTCAGGGTTCTGTGAGAAGACGCTGGGTCTGGCTGCACGAACCCTGGGTTCATGAGACTTCTTACCAAACATAACAATGGGGTTGGTTGCCAATGTATTGAGCCATCATAGCAGCTCTTCAGGTGTACGGTCCAACTCATCTGGCTGAACAAGGCTCATATCCAGTGCCTCTAATGCCCTCTTGGCCTGCCCAAACCGGCGTTGCAGGTTCCTGCGTTTACAGGGAGTGACCTCAACAACCTTACCTTTTTCCCTGACGCACCAGATATTTTCTTTGGTGATGTTCCTCGATGATGGTGGGTGTAGGGCTTGGTGAAATCATCATGTGCCTTGCACTCTGCTGCTACTGTTGCTGTTGTCGTTGGTTTCAGGAACCGTTCAGCTGCTCACATCCGTTTGTAGGCATGCGAGTCTCTCGTGTTCAACTCCCCTGGGCTAGTGGGTTGGTAATGCTCAGGGGGTAAAATCAACTCCGGGCATACTCTAACTGCTTCTACAGCTCCTCATATGATATCTTCAGACCACAATGGACTTTACATCTTGATCAGAGTGTTATTGGGGATTCTGCCTTTGGGTCAACCTTTTCTTTACCCTTCAAAAAAGGTGTAGGCTTTGTCACCCTAGTAACGTCCCTTCAATTTGGAGGTCCATAGTTTGTTTCCTTTTGTTAGGATTGGACCTTTGCACATCTACCATGCCTACCAAGAGGCCATTGCCAATTTTGATGTCCTGAGCCAAGTGTTGTAACTCGATGGCTATCTCGCCCTCGTCTATCCACCGTCGAACCCGAATTCTCAGGCTCATGCATTCCTCAGTTGTATGGGTCCAGGCATGGTGGAAACGGAAATATGGGAGCCCTTCCATACTTGCAGGGTCTGGCGTGGCTCTACTGGGTACTTCAGTGATTTTCACTTGAATCAGGTAATCTAGGATTTCTGACACTCGTGAAACATCGTAGGTGAATCGCTGCTTTGGTTTTTTCACGGGCTCAGGCTTCTTAGTGGGTCAGCCTTTGTGGCTGGTACCACCTGCCTAAGCTTCTTGTGGAAAGGTGGTAACCGTCTGGGATCCCTACTCGGTCCCCCTCATAGGCCAAAGCCAATCATCCGGTAGTCCAACAAACTTTGGACAGTATTCTTCAAACTGAAGCACGACGAGGTTGTATGCCCAAACTTGTTGTGGTACCTGCAAAAATAGCCACCTGGCCCCATATAGGCTATGTCTTCTAGTCTCCTTATAGGCTTGTACTTGATAAGATCCTCTATGATTAGTTTATCAAGGATTTCGTTTATATGATCTTGATTGAAAGTGTATCGCCGCGACAATCTGGGTGTTTTTGCTGGTTGAACTCGCCTGAGCTCATTTGAAATTCTCTCATTTTTTTCAGCCCCTTGCCTAGTTGGAAATCCCCGTATCTCTACCATGTTGACATGTGGGTCAGGAAACGGGTGAGAATCAATTAGTGACACCGTCTTGGGTGATGATTCTAGAGCAAACCCTTGCCCTCATTGATCCACTTCTGGATTTGGTCCTTAAGTTTGACGCAATCCTTGGTGGAGTGGTTCCATATGCCGTGGAACTTGTAGTATTTTTTCCCTTTGAGTTGCTCAGTATTGGGAAGAGGTCTGAAGTCTGTCTTTGCTAGTCACGAACTGATGAACTCGTCTAGGATCTCGTGAGCCAAGTTGGCATCGTATGTGTATGTTTTGAACTTTGGCTTGGTAAAAGCCACTATTGAGAGCTCCACTGAACCTTTTCTTTATTGAAGCTTCCTCGTCCTGAGCACCGACTTAAAGGTCATCTCGACAATGTGAATATGCTCACCTTTGGCTTGTTTCTCTCCGAGTAGGATGACCTGGGCACAGAAGTTCCTTTCGAAGAATTCGGCCTCTTGTCCCTCTCCTGCGTGGCATTGTAAGCCTTTGTGACTGCAATGATGAACTCATTCAGTGAAAGATTCTTATTACTGAGGAACAAATGATGGTATTGGTCTCTAGACTATTTATTTCCATGCCAATGATGGTATCCTTCATGAGAGGGGTCTTGCACAAAGTGTACTCCGACCTGAAGCGATGCAAGAATATCACTGGGCTCTCAAAAGTCGCCTAGCTCATGGCCACCAATTTGCTGATGCTAGTCTCTGGAAAAGTCATGCCAAAATGATCGGCGAATAACTTCTTCATGTCAGCCTACTCCTTTATGGACTGCGGGTTAAGGCCCATATACCAGATCATGGCTGTCGGTCAAGGAAGAGCCGAAAACCCTCAATATCAACTATGGGTCTTCTCCCCATGGTCCAAGCTGCAATGTGAAAGTAGCAAAGTGAGTGGATGCACTGCCACTGAAGGTCTGGAAGCTGATTGACTTATAGTTCCTGGGCCATTGCCAACCAGGATTGATATCCCCTTACAATGAGTAAAGAGTCGCATAGAGCTGATGAGGCTTGACGACCTATAAGTAACACTATCTTGCCAAGCGGCTGGAAAAGTCTCAACCTGCCACTGACTCCTACTGAGGTCGGACACAAACTTGCCGAGCTACCTGAGGTAATTATCATCTCTTTTGAACATGTCTAGCATGTCCTTCTTTTGTTGCATCAATGTGACCTCAACAATACTCAAAAGTTCAGCCTGTAACCTAGCCTGCCCTTCTAGTAGGTTGCAAGTTGAGCTTTTTAGGCCACTTGCTCTTCCAAGACCTTGGCGAACTCGGCCCTTAGAGCGACTACCTCAACATTGGTAGCCTCTGTCTTCTTGCCATTATCAGCGAGCAAAACCACTTGATCAGCTAGACATCAATTGATGAGATCGGGCTGTGCCGCTCGGTACTGATCACGGTTGGCGTCGTACGGGCGATAATTCCCATATGTCAAGGCCCTGATCTCTTCTTCAGATAGGAATGCAGACTTCATTGGTTCGAATTCTCCAGTCATGAATACCAAGTTTCTACTGCTTTCAAGGAGAGTGCGCGAAACTCAATAGACGTATGCTCTCGGTAGGTCGGTTGAGGATGTCTGTGATACGACGGGTCGGCCCTTTGGTAAGGGTTCCCTATTGTCGCTTAAAGACACAAGGTAAGTCCCACTGGGCGTGCCAAAATGTTTGGCTCAGAAATTTCCAGGGTGCTAAGAAGTTCGCAAACTGTCTCTTTTACTCGACCGTGATGTATGTGTTCATCGGCGTGCCACTGCCTAAGGCAGAAAGGTGCTGAGCATAGCGTGGGCCGCTACCTGACTTCTAAGAAGCGATGTTATAGACAGGGATAATACCAACCCCGTCCGGTGGATCTTTTTTGCCTAGTAGGCCCAGGACTTCGTAACTTTCGTGTATCTAGACGAGCCATGAAAATTGATACTCCACTTAATGACTCTAATTGCTTGGATTCTTACTTCTTAGGTATTTCAATCAAAATCTAAAACTTAATGACAAGATCACTAAGGAATTCTTCCCTCCCTAGGAAAGGTTGTTGTTTCTCGTGAAGCCGCTGGTGTCAACCCATTCAAATTAAAGCTATTTCACACGCGGGCCGCCGGTATCGGCCCATTTACAATATAAAAACCTTGAAAATAAAGACTGTTTATTTTAGGTCCAAACAACCGCAACACCCTGAGATCTAGGTCTAAATTTACATTTATTATACCATGATTTACTTTTTATGCCCTAGTTCCTATAGATTAATACATGTTGATAAAAAGTTGATATTAGTGATAGTCCTGGGGAGTTATGGTTATTAGTCAATATTACGATTATTGTGATTTCACATTGAAAAAAAGGGGAAGTCGACATTTGTGATGGATTTTGATAGTCACAGTTTCTGGGTGTGGTATGAAGCCACCGATTTTGAATAGATTTTTTGTTTTTGTGACCAAACATCATTGATCACGGTTCTTATTCCCTAAACTTGACATTAGTGATTGTGGTTTTTCAATCGGTAGTAATTACATCTCTTGTCTCTTTTGTAGATGACATCAATAGAGCCGGCAAGGTCTAAGTTTGACATCCTTGATCTTCAAGGAGTAGAATACCATCGTTGGGTATCAGATATTGAGAATATTCTTCTTAGTAAAAATCTGACTTATACTATCTAGCCACCACCACCTGGTGAAAGCGTTGTGGCACCAAGTTCTGATCAACTCCAACTCTATTTGAGTAGCAAAGCTCAAGCCCTCATATTTCTGAGGTGGCACATACATCCAGTTTTGAAAAAGAAATACTTGCTAAAGAATAACCCCATGGATTTGTGACTGACTTTAAAAGACAGATTCAATAATGTATATGATGCACAACTTTCAAGACTGCAAGGAAGATGAGATTCAATCTAGTTATTAGATTATCCAAAGATTGATGAATTCAATCAACCTCTGTTAGAGTTACAATCAAAGTTGAGTGTTTGTGGCATTGTAAAGACCGATCATGTCATGATCGAGAAGTCCTTGAGCACCTTCCCTACTTCCATTGATACGTTTGCACATCAATATCACACAGATGTCGAGCATGGAATAATTAGATCATTCAATGATCTCATGAATTGTTGGTCAAGAAAGAGAGATATCATGAGATACTTCTCAACAACAATGATAGGCCAACTGGTACAAACAAAGCTCATGAGACATATAAGATTTTTGGGAAGACACATAAGGATAAGAAGAACGATCGTTCTCAGCCTTACAATACTCGTGGTGGGAATGGAGGACGGGGCAGAGGTTGTGGTAGAGGACATAGTCAAAATTTGACTTGGACTTGCCAAGACAAAGGCCAAAGTAACTCAAACAAGAATCACTCCAATTTCGATCCTAGGAATGGTGAAAATTCTTCAAATTTTGCTTCTACTTCTTGCTTGTCACATCGTTATAGGTGTGGTTCTACTATGCATATGCATAATCAATGTTGTGCACCCAAGGCTGTCCAAAATGACTACAAGATGTGCCAAAAATATTTAGCACATGAACTAACTTCATTGAAGACTATGAGATGAAAGCTTACGGTGAAGTCAATCTTATTGTAATAGATGATAAAAAACAAGTCTGGAAACTACAGTTTTTTGACTAGTCTATGTATTAGACTCATGTTTCTGCTATGTAATCGAGTTTAGCTCTATTTTGGCTTAGTTTTTAGTCATTTTTTGAGACTTTATTTTTAGTCTTGATTTTAGAATAAAACAATATTTGATGTAAGGTTTGTGTTGGCATGTTAATAATATTTCTTCCTTTCCTTTCGTTATTAGAAAGTGTTAAGAATGATTATTTAACTTCTTAATGCATGAATGGATCGAAATATATAATAGTCTATGACACTACAACATTTTTACCCATTGCCGGCGACTTTTATGTCGCCGGCAATGTTTTTGGACATTACCGGCGATTTTTGCTGGAAAAATCGCCGGTAATGTCTTTTTTTTTTTTTTTAACATTACCGGCGACATAAATGTAAGTCGCCGGTAATGTCTTGCCGGAAAAGACATTGCCGGCGACTTACATTTATGTCGCCGGTAATGTAAAAAAAAAAAAAAAAGAGACATTACCGGCGACAAAAATTAAGTCGCCGGTAATGTTTTTTTTTTTTTTTTTTTTTACATTACCATCGAGACATTGCCGGCGACGGACATTACCGGCGACAAAAATCGCCGGTAATGTAAAAAAAAAAAAAAAGACATTACCGGCGATTTTTCCGGCAAAAATCGCCGGTAATGTGCAAAAACATTGCCGGCGACTTACAAGTCGCCGGCAATGGGTAAAAATGTTGTAGTGTGACACCAAAATACCATAAAATGAGACAAAAAGAGAGCATGGTTTGATCCTGAGAATTTTTGACCCGTCGAGATTTCTCTCGACCCGTCGAAGACCAGCTACTGGATTGGTTTTGGAACTTTTCGACTTGTAAAAAGTTTTACATGATTTTCATTCGACCAGTCAAATTTTGTTCTCCGGTCATATATTTGCACATTCGATCAGTCGAAGGTCAGCTACTATCCCAAAATTGTCCAACATTCGACTTGTCGAAAATCGATATCAAAAATTCATATTGGTTTTGATTTTTCTTCGACCCGTCAAGGATTTTTCTCGACCCGTCGAAGATGGTGCTCTAGACACAACATGATTGGTTTTTCGACTCTTTCAGTGAATTATCTCAAGTCGTCAAGGTTCATAACCAGAATTGGTGTTTTTAATGTTGTTTGTACATCCGTTTTGTCAAGAATACCTTTCTATATGACAAAATAAAGGCTCGAAAAAAATTTCAGAATTTGGCGTCCTCTTACTATTGTGCCTGACACTTTACATCAGATGTGATTTTACATTGGTTATGTCATGCCATGAGACGCATCTACAAGAGTCATTTTGACCGGTCAGATGTTTTTCCTCGGTTTTTGGATGTTGTCTTGATCAACACTCTAATCAAACTTTGCTAAATTTTAAAAATATTTGTGCCAATTGTTTTCAATTGGAATAATATTATGAGAATGGAAAAGAGTTTTGTGTGCAATCTTCATAGAATGCTACTAACGATGCAATCTAGAGAGGTTTATGAGTATTTGTAGTACTACTACAGTTCATATTATTGAATCCAATGCAGTCACTCATACTTATATTTTGAATTGGCCTCATACAAGCTTTGGCACTATGATGATCAAAATATTGAGAAATTTTTATGGTCATCGGTTCTTAAGAGCAAAGAAGCATGTGGAAATACCTGAAACCATCGGTTTAGATGGGGGCTGAGATTACTCCACTCGGTCTCCAAGATGAGCACAACGCAATACCAGGAGTTTTTCCCACCGAATGTCTTTATGGAAAAATTCAATGTATATCGCTCGGCTTGCAAAGTTTGTTCATTGCTGGTAATGTTGTTTACATGCATAACCTTCTTTTGCTGTAGACACAACTTCCATTCCTCCAAAGATTTCAAGAATATATTTGTTGACCAATCAAACTGGTATGCAGACTATATTATGCTTTTGATTTCTACATTGACAAGTTAGTCGCATATCGCTTTGCTATCAACAGTATGCTACATTTGCAAAACTCCTAGCACTCGGACAATCCATTCAGGTCTATTAGATTGGATAATGCAGAAGAGTTTACATCAAAATATTTTGCTAGTTACCGCATGTCGATTGGGATTGAAGTTGAACATCTCGGTTTCCCTATGTTCAATTATAACACGGTCTTGCAGAGGCAAAAATCATGCGGTTATAGCTTATGAGCAGACCAATGATACTGCAAACTAAGTTACTTATATCTGCTTGGGGATATGCAGTGTTACATGCAGCTATGCATATTCTCTTGAGACCCGTAACTCACCAACCATATAGTGTGTACCAGTTGGTAACTAGATATGAGCAGATATCTCAATTCTACGCATCTCTGGTTGCACGATACATGCGCCTACTATGCTTCCAATGCGTTCAAAAATAGGTCATCAACGACGATTAGGTATTTATGTTGGTCATAAATCTCTAACGATTGTTTGCTATCTAGAACCTTTAACGAAAGATCTCTTTACTGCTTGTTTTGTAGAATGTCACTTTGGTGAGACATACTTCCCGCCATTAAGGGGAGATAGGAATGGTTTCATTATGGTTAGACGTCCAAAATTAACGTGTTATGTCCCCACTATGTCTCATCATGATCCGCGCACATCTCAGTGTGAGGTTGAAGTGCAATGTATTCTCAATCTTCAAAAAGTAGCATATTTGATTCTTAAGTCCTTTATTAATATCGTGAAAGTAACGAGATCAGTTATACCTAATGCAAACAATCTTGCAAGGTTAAAAGTCCCTGAAATTGGGCAAGTTAACGCAACAACATGGCAAGATAGTGTTTCTCCTTCCCATAGTGGGTTTAGCGTTGGTCAAAATCCACTGATGAGTTGTCAGCAAAAAGGCAAGCCATCAAGGCACAACCGTTCATCATCAACACATTAAATTGTTTCTTATTGCAATTATGTCTAGAAGTCGACATTGAAAAGCACTGGGGACGCCTCAGAGTCAATGGTGATGTCAGTAAACAAATAAATCTTACTAAGTTAAACAAATGCTACGGGTATCATGGATGGTTTTTCAGGATCGTTGATGATGCATTTACTTATTTCGTTGCCTAGGAATTGATGACGATGAAGTGGAACCTTGCTTAATTGTAGATTGTCAACGTAGAGCAAATTGACCGATATTGAAAGTTGCAATCTAGGCTGAGCTAGACTCTTTTACAAAAGATAAGTTTTCGGTCAGGTAGTGTGATGGCCACCAAATGGTAAGTTAGTTAGACACAAACGAGTCTTTGTTTGAAAGCACAATGAAAAGAACTTGTTATGCAAAGATTTTCTCAACGCCCTAATATTGATTATGAGGAGATGTATTCTCTGGTTATGGACATCATTACTTTTCGTTACCTTATCAGTTTGGTAGTGTCCGGGAAACTGAATACGTAGCTAATGGATGTGGTTACAACATATCTCTATGGGGATCTTGATTCAGAGATATACATGAGAGTGCCAATTGACATGGTTATACTCGATTCAAGTAACTCTAGATCACAGAGTGCTCATATGATTAGATTGAGACGTTCACTATATGGATTGAAATAATCTGATAGGATGTGGTATATACGTCTAAGTGACTGTTAGTGTGTGATCCCGTAACACATAATTACCGTACACTTAGTCACTAAAAATGGGTCAACACAACTTAGACCAAACACAAGGCAGCAATACAGGCTTCAACTTTAAATAAGGAACCAACACCATCCGAACGTCCACGCATTCGGTACGGCAAACAGGAAGTACCAGGACAGACCATGTACAAGATAGACAGGATCCCACATCAAAGAAAAGCAAAAGACTCCATACTCAACCACCAATATAAGCAACACATTTATGACAGATACAAGGTACGCCCGTTACTCTACCAATAGTACTGTTACACTCCATACATTCTAACTAGAGCGTCGTAGAGTCGAAGGCGGGAACACCCCGTCAAGACTCCTAAAGCCCGTTTGGTGTATTGTACTTAACAACAAGTAAAGGACGACATACGCGCGATAAACCAGCTCAACCCGAAATAGCTCAACCCGCTCTTCTGCTAAAGACCCTCACAAAATTTGGTATAAATAATTGGCGCCATCTGTGGGAAGCGAGCAATCGTAAACCACGTACAAAATACCCGCAAAAAAAAGAGCCCGAAAGCCAAAACTAGCAGCGAAGATGGCGACAGATCACTTCACACCCGAAAGTAGGAAGACGAGAGACACACCCATAGATGCGATCAACAGCATCAACGACCTAACAGAGGATGAAGCGGTAGCCCATCTCGTGAAGGAACTCCAATCGACCAGAACCGAAAGAGATCAAGAACGCCAGGCCCAATAGCGATTGGAGGAACGACTTGATGCGTTCATTTAGAGCCAGGAGACCCAACGCGAGGAGCCAGGACCGACAGAAAACCCAAGAGCAGGCAGGCAGGTCATCAGAATCAACCCACCATGGGCACTGCGAAACAACCAACTTCAGGGAGCACCCCCACCGCATGAAAAATATAGGAATACGATGACAAGGAACTAACTGCGACAATCGAGGATGCCATGCTTCGACGGATGGAAGAGATGGAGGCCGAAATCACATCATTCAAGAAAAGCAAGCACACGGGGCCAAATGGGATATGCACGCCCCGCGTAAGCCCATTATCGGACATCATCATGGCACAAGGCAGGGACGCATATTCCAAAACCATCAAGATCAGCAGATACAATGGGAATGGAGATCCACGAACACACATCGACGAGTATCAATCCGCCACCGTAGGTAACCGGTACTGGAACGCAACCCTCTGCTTTCTGTTCCAAGAGACGTTAACGGAAGAAGCGCGGAACTGGTTCTACGAGGTGCCCACGGGATCCATACACTCGTTTGAGGAGCTAACAAAGTGTTTCCTCAAACGATACCGGCTGTAGGGCAAGTTCAACCTCGGGTAGAGAAGTTGGTCAGGAAGGACCACCTCGGGTACGATGAGGTCATCGGCCTGATCGTACAGAAGGCACTAGTGGAAACCCATGTATATGGCGCACAAGGTCCGAACACAGCTCTACCCTAAAAAACATCCAACTACATACACGACTACCCACTATCCCCCCACATAGCTAAAAGCCCACCACCAAAAACACAGCCCGAATTAACCTCCCACAAACGCGAGAGCCATTACCGCGAACACAAAAGCAACAAACAATATCAGCAAGCGCATCGCAGATGCGAACCCCCAGCTCATCTTGTCAAGTGTATTCTCATCGACAATGGGGAATCCGTTAACATCATCTTTCGGGAAGTATATGAGGGGCTCAAACGCCTGAGGTGCAAGATAACACAGGACCATGAGAGCATTGCCATCTTCTCGGGCGAAACCACATACCCTCTCGAGAGTGACTATATGCGATTTGGCGTCGGGAAGCCAGGCACCCTCCAGAACGAGATCAGAATGGACTTCGTCATCGTAGACATTCACACATCCTACAACATGATCCTTGGACGACCCGACATCTTGAAGCTAAAGCTGATTTTCGCAAGCCATATGGTCTTGGCCAAGTTCCCAACAGATTATAGAACGAGAGGAGCTACGCACGATACACCTGTCGAACGAACACCTAGAGCGCACGATACACATCGGCGTTCAGCTAGAGCCTGGCATAGCAGCCAGACTGGTTCAGATCCTATCGAATTGCCAGCAGGTGTTTGCATGGTCTTACGCAGACATGCCCGGAATCTCCCCAAGCATCATCTCCCATAAACTCAGCATCAATCCAATCGTGAAGCAGGTCGAGCAGAAACAACGGGCGTATGACCATGAATGATACATGGCCATGCACGTGGAGGTGGATAGACTATAGAAAATCGGTTTCATCCGAAAGGTTGACTATCCGAAATGGATCTCCAACGTTGTTATGGTCAGGAAGAACAATAGGTCCTGGCGCATGTACACGGATTACAGCAATCTGAACAAGGCTTGCCCGAAAGACAGCTTCCCATTGCCCAGGATCGATCAGCTGGTGGACGCCATTGCAGGACACGAACTGCTATCCATGATGGATGCGTATTCGGGGTACAACCAACTCCTTATGAATCACGAAGACCTGGAGACCACTTGCTTCACTACAGACAAGGGACTCTACTGTTACGTAGTCATGTCGTTCGGCCTCAAGAACACAGACTTCACCTACCAAAGATTAATGAACATCATATTCGATGGGCTAACGGGCGAAATCGTGGAAGTGTACATTGATGGCATACTGGTCAAAAGCACTAAGGCAATGGACCACCCCCAACACCTACGAATTGTACTCGAGCTCCTGATTAAGAACGACATGCAATTGAACCCAGCTAAGTGCACATTTGGTGTAACGACAAGCAAGTTCCTCGGATACATCATCAGTTAACGGGGCATCGAAACTTCCACCACGAAGGTCAAGGCAATACTAGACATGCAACCTCCCACGACCAAGGCCAAACTCCAAAGCCTTACGTGAAAACTAGCGTCCCTGAATCGATTTATCTCTCGCTACTCTGACAAATACGCACCATTCTTCAAGGCCGTCCAAACAACAAACAAACGAAACATCATTTGGATACCCAATTGCAAAGCCACATTCACATCCATCAAGCAATATCTGGCCTCAATCCCCCTCCTATCCAGGCTCGTGAGAGGAGAAACCTTGTATATATACCTATATGCTTCCCTAACGGCAGTTAATTTCGCCCTTGTTAGGAGGGAAATAGATTCGGAACTGCTAGTTTTCTTCGCCGGAAAGGGCATGACACCACCCGAGGCCCGTTACCCAACAATCGAGAAGGTTGCACTCGCACTTGTAACGGAAACCAGGCGACTCAGCCCGTACTTCCAGGCTCACAGCATCCACGTTCTTACAAACTTTCCACTACAACAAGTGATGCAATCACCTTATCACAGTGGTCGCTTGGCAAAATGGGCCATCGAGCTGAGCGAATAGGACATCTATTATACACCCTGGATAGCAATAAAGGGCCAGGCCTTCGCAAACTTTATAGCTGAGTACACCGAGGCTAAAGATACAACACAGCCTGCTCTCGACAGCATGACACCCGTTAGCACTGACATCCCCGACCAGGAGCCCCCAAGACCCGAATCACCATGGAACCTCTACGTAGACGGATCGTGCACCAAGAATACTAGTGGGGCCGAAATCATCCTTACCGGACCAAGGGGCGTATGAGCAGAGTAAGCACTTATATTCGAATTCAAAGCCACAAACAACGAAGCCAAATATGAAGCCCTCATTTTTGGACTGCAACTAGCCCGAAACTTAGAAGCCCCAAGCATAAACATCTTCAGCGACTCGCAACTGGTTGTTAACCAAATCCAGGGCGACTTCAAAACAAAGGGCGATACGATGACGGCATATCTCGGCCATGTTCATACGATGCTAAGCAAGTTCAAGTTTTTCAACATCAACCACATTCTCAGGGGAAAAAACACCAAGGCAGATGCACATCGCCCGTCTATACGGAACCAGGGCAAAGGGTAGTGGAAGTCCTGAAAGGACCAAGCATCGCGAAAACACAAGAAATCTTCATCATCAAGCCACACGTGGCCAGCAGACCGGGCACAAGCACAAAACATCATAGCCAGAGCAGTCAACTTCAGCATATGACACAACAGCCTATATCGATAGGGGAAGACATGGGCCAACCTAAAATGCATTACACCAAAGCGAGGCAACATGATACTAAGGGAAATCCATTCGGGCGCATGTGGCCATCACGCAAAGGCACAATCGATCGTAGTAAAGGCACTCCGAACTGGATTCTGGTGACCTACCATCCATGTTGACGCAACCGCAATTACGATGATCTGCCACCAATACCAACTATACGCATACAAGAACCATACGCCTGCAGTACCCCTATCGATTCTCACTTCTCTAGTTCTATTTGCACATTGGGGACTCGATCTCATCGGAGAACTTCTGAAATCCAAGGGCCAGTATCGCTACATCATCATGATCATTGACTACCATACCAAGTTTATCGAGGCCGAACGAATGGTCAAAGTCACAACCTAAAAGGTCAAGAGATTCCTCTGGCGTTTTCTCTATTATCGCTACGGCACCCCACTCAACATCATCACCGATAACGGGCCGCAATTCCACAACGACAAGCTCAAGGAATTCTGCAGGAAACAGGGCACCAACATGGTATTCGCATCACAAGCACACCCCCAGACAAACGCATAGGTAGAAGCAGCCAACGACATCATTAAGGAGGGAACCAAGAAGAAAATCGAACTCATCGAGAAAGGAGACATCTGGTACGGACGATGGCCCACACTCCTCCTCGAAATACTATGGTCAATCCGATCGACTGCAACGGCAGCGACAGGAGAAACCTCATTTAACATCATATTCGGAATTGAGGCCGTACTACCACTCGAACTCACATACAGAAGCCTAAGAATTGAAAGCTATGACCCTACCACAAACGGAGAAGGGCTACGACTCAACAACGACCTATTTGAGGAGAAACGGGACATAACACATCTTCACAACACCACGAACAAGCAGCGAGTCACTCGCCTATTCAACCAACGTGTTCGGGAGCGCCCACTCCAACTGGGGGACTGGATCATGAAGGCAATCCAAACGAAGCCAAAGAGTTTACGCCTGTCATGGGAAGGTCCTTATGTCATCGACGCAGTCGCAATCCCAGGTGCGTTCTACATCTAGGACATGTTCTGAAGAAGGCTAGGCAACCCCTGGAACACGCAGGACTTGAGGAAATATTTCCACTAAGTGTTTATCTACCTGCGTTTGGTTGGGGCCGACGCACCTACATCCAACCTTTGTGTAACTTTTTGTATGAAGTACGTACGTTCGTGCTTTTTGTTTTTAGCCAATGTTAATGAAAGTATTAATATAAGTTAAACGTATTTAGACAAAAAATGTAAATTAAACAAAGGTACTTAGATATATTTCCAAAAAGTTGAACGTCGCTCATTCAAAAAACACACGCAGGCGTTAGAGCACAATACTACAAAGCAAAAAAAAAACCAAAAGTACAAGATAATCAGTTGGCCTTAGTAGCAGCATCAGCCCCACCCTCATCCGTCTCTAGCACCCCATCCCCAGCATGTGACCCGCCCTCTGGCTCCTCAAGCGAACGCTTCAACTTTTCAGCCTCATCAGCTTGCCACTCCTCGAACTCATCCAGCTTGACGAACGGGAGCACGAGCGTGGAGAAGTCTTCACATTGAACATTGGTCTTAGCAGCAACAAAGTCCTCGAACTCGTCTAAATTCTTGAAAGCCTCGACTACATCGGCCTTGACCTTCTCAAACTCGGACAACGCCTTAAACTCGCCCATCGCCTCCTTTGCAATCTTCCTGCGAATATCTTCTGTCATCACATGAGTGTGAGCCTCAGCCAGTTCATGTTCCCGCTCCGCAATCCGAGCACTACTGGACGATCAGAGAGTGGCAAGATAAGTCTCTAGGATTGCGATCCCAGACTGAGACTCCCTCAGCTCCTTCTTCAGCTCATCGAGCTCACGAATCAGCTCGTTCACTCAAAAGATCTTGCTATTGGCTATATTAGTGGACCTCGTGAGAGCATGCTTCAACTTGCTGACTTCGGTCGACAGCCGCCTGCTTTCGGCTTTCGCCTTGGACAGCGCAGTAGTCTGCAGCATGGACCCCTCTAAGCCCTTGATGAGGATGAGCTAGTGCTGGATCGGAGTGTAGGTATCAAACACTGCATTCAGAGACTCGCTGGGAGTCGCGCCAAGCTGACGCCACTTCTACAACGACTGAATGCCCGCACCCATGGAGCTCTAAATGCAAACGAGGAACTCAGAGGACAAGGCCATTTCACCAGCCACAACAACAGTGACACCCGGCGAGGCCTCGGTGGATGGACCCCTTGGGCGTTTGAGAGGACGGCTAAATGCCCCCTGATCTTCTGGCTGACGCGACCCCAGCTTGGGCACCTCCGCATCTTCAGGCTGACGAAGGGGAGAGAGCTTGAACGAACTTTTGGAGGAGAAAATCTTGGCCGGAGAGTGGGACTTGCTCCGAGAGCAGGAGCACGGTTGGCCATGACTCTGACGCTTGTCCCCGCGGTCAATCCAGCGCTCACAACGCTCCTTACTCCGCATATCCTTCTCTCGATGGAGGCGATCCTTTTGGGCTTGTTTGCCCTCTTCCCCTCGACAGGTGTAAAGAGTAGCCTCCTCCATCTGGTCTTCGAGAGTAGCAGCCTGTATAGCTGAAGCTCTGATAGCCGCACCCATGGCCTCCACCTCTTTATCAACCTCGAGAACCGGGTCGAGATACTGGTTATAGTCCGGAGGGTGGAACACGGGCTGAGGAGTGTCGCCTTGGACAGGGTTTCCATTCCCTCTCCATCAGTACCAGCATGCGCTACTAGGATGCATCCTGCTTGGCGGACGAACGAGACTTCTTCATTTTTGCTGCAAAAAAAAGAGAACGTTAGTCTGAATGCCACACAAATGGCAAAAGCAAACGCACGAATAAGAGAGGTCACGAACATACCGGGAGGGCGTGAGAGACCACACCGTTCAACTAGATCCCAGTGGTTGGCCGCCCAAAAGTTCCTCGCATTCGGATGGGGATCGAAAGCAAACTTGATTCTAGCCAAACGCCTTTGCTCTAAACAGGTGAGGGGATACGATTGTTGATCTACAGAAATATAGGGTATTAGCAAGCACGAATACGAAAAGAGATTAGCAGACAAACGTCGATAATTGGCAACACCAACATCAGACCTAAAGGCTGAAAGAACTCAGGGACTCGACGTATCTGATCGCACTCACACGAAAGTGCCCCATCAGGCATGTCGAACTCCCACTCACCCCCGACAAGACAATGATACCGACTCCAGGCAGTCGAAGAGGATGGGGGCTCTGTTAACCACAACTTCATTCAGGGTTCCACCGTTATTGTAGCCTTGTCCTTCATACAAGGAGAATACTTTAAACGGACGAAGTGCATGATCTCCGCACGGGTGGGGAACTGCAACACACTGAGTTTCCAAATATTGTGAAACGCGATCACCACGCGCGTAAGCATGGGACTAGACTGGCCCAACGTGATGTTGAAGAGGGCGAGGGCATATTGGAAGAACGGGTGGAGAGGCAACTTGATCCTAGCATTGAGCTGGAACTCGCTCACGCAAACGTGACCGCGAGGAGGATGTGTGAACGATTCACCTTCACGGAGGGCCCTAAGCTTCACCGTTCGAGGAATATGGTAATCCTGGTACCACTGTTCGATCTCGCGTATGGACGGGGACCCCTCCGGCTCTTGAACCGCCTGTCCATCCGTAAGACGCCAGAGCACGGGTCTGCCTCGGGGGAAAACGGGGAGAGCAGCCCCTGACGCCCGATCACCACAGGGCAGTATCACATAACCATGAGAGCCCCCGGAAGAGGAGGTAGACGCCTCACCACTCGGCACCACAGAGGCACCTTGACGCTCGGATTGCACAACGACAAACCCACTTTGCTTTTTATTCGGGGTGGATAACCTACGCAAAGCACCACCAACGTTAACGGACATAGGGGAGACACTGAGTTTGCTATCAGACCATTTGACCCTATACAGAACCTAGGGGTTTGCAGAAAGGACTCATCGCTTGAAACAACTACAAATTCCATGATCCTAAGAGAAAAGCAAATGGGAGAATAAGAGAAACGGCGAACGCATGGAGTATGTCACAACCCCAGTTCTTCAAATAGCACAAATAGGTACCCACCATTTCGCAATACCCAAAAACAGATCAAAAGCCCCAAAAGAAACAAAAACCTCAAAGAACTGTTCTTCGTAACGTACCTAGAAAAACCCAAAAAGCAACAAACCTAGAAATTCTTTTTTGAGCAAGAAAACAGAGAAAAACAATACCCTACCTAGTCAAACGTGCTCTACACTAGAAAAACCACAAGAAACATACCACAAAAATCGAGACAGTAACAAGTGCAAACGCACCAGAGCAACACGAATCACACATTTTTGAAGCAAAAAGAACAAGAAAACTACCTTAAAGATGAGAGGAAGTTTCACGAGACGGCAAAAACTCCAAGCTGATCACAAAGAGCTTCGGGAAGGCTTTTCGGCAGAGTTTCAATTGAGAAGCGAAAGTGTAAAAAAGTGAAAGTGAAAGCCAAGCTATTTATAGGCAACGAAACTAACCCTAGGCGAACGCCTACCGTCCATTTCAAACACTTCCTACCGTAGGATTACGACACGTGTCCAACACGCTCCCGTAAAATTAATTACCCTACCACTCCGAATTCTGTGCGCCACGCGTCCCACATGCAGCAAACAAATTGTCAAAACGTCACTGACACGAGCATATCAAACGACAGGTAATCGTTATGAAGTTGAAAATGTCATAATTTAAAAAGACATGGGAGGCCCACTCCAAAAACAGCAACATCAAGTTTCGGAGTCCACCTCAATAGTCGAACAACAACAACGTTCGCACTATCATGGCACGAGTAGCAACATCACTTGTCGCCACGAAAGCGGCTCCAAACAACAACATCAAGTTTCAGAGTCCACTCCGATAGTCGAATAGCAACAACGTTCGCACTATCGTGGGACGAGTAGCAACATCACTTGTCGCCACGAAAGCGGCTCCAAACAGCAACATCAAGTTTCGGAGTCCACCCCGATAGTCGAACAACAACAACGTTTGCACTATCGTGGCACGAGTAGCAACATCACTTGTCGCCACGACAGCGACTCCAAACAACAACATCAAGTTTCAGAGTCCACCCCGATAGTCGAATAGCAACAACGTTCGCACTATCGTGGGACGAGTAGCAATATCACTTGTCGCCACAAAAGCGGCTCCAAACAGCAACATCAAGTTTCGGAGTCCACCCTAATAGTCGAACAACAACAACGTTCGCACTATCGTGGCACTAGTAGCAACATCACTTGTCGCCACGAAAGCGGCTCCAAACAGCAACATCAAGTTTAAGAGTCCAATCAGATAGCCCTATGGTATGAACATTGGACATCCGACCTCGGACCAGCTCTTCATCAGAGAGTTGGGGGACTTTGGGGTATCCGGGTGAGGACCCCCCCCCCCCCCCCCCCCCCGAGTGACCACGTGTGCGCAACCGGGAAAAAGCCTTACAACTCCCCAATCAAGAGCTGATTCCCTTGACTTTGGGACTTGGGGGACTTGTTAGTGTGTGATCCTGTAACACACAATTACTGCACACTTAGTCACTAAAAACGGGTCAACACAGCTTAGACCAAACGCAAGACAGCAATGCAGGCTTCAACTTTAAATAAGGAACCAACACCATCCGAATGTCCACGCGTTTAGTACGGCAAACAAGAAGTACCAGAATAGGCCATGTACAAGATAGACAGGTCCCACATCGAAGAAAAGCAAAAGAATCTATACTCAACCACCAATATAAGCAACACATTTATGACAAATACAAGGTACGCCAGTTACTCTACCAATACTACTATTACACTCTATACATTCGAACTAGAGCGTTGGAGAGTCGAAGGCGGGAACACCCCGTCAAGACTCCTAACGCCGTTTGGTGTATTGTTCTTAATAGCAGGTAAATGACGACATACGCGTGATAGACCAGGTCAACCCGAAATAGCTCAACCCGCTCTTCTGCTAAAGACCCTCCCTGAATTTGTAGAAACAGTGACTACTTGATTGGGAGGGGATATAAGAACGATGATTTGTGCCCATGCGTGTTCATTAAGAGAACAAGTTTAGGATTTGCTATAGCAGTGGTATATGTTGATGATATGAATATCATTGGGTCTCTTGATGAAATCAATGAGACGGTTGGCTACTTGAAATCCGAGTTTGAGATAAAGACCTTGGTATGACTCGGTTATGTCTCGTTTTAGAGATGGAACATCGAGTTTATGGAATACTTTTTCACCAGTCTGCTTATGTCTAAGTCAGGCAATGGATAAAGCACACCCTCTTAGCGCATCAATGGTTGTTTGTAGGCTAAAACCTAAAAAGATCAATTTCATCTTAATGATGATGATGAGTAACTTTTGAAATTGAGATTTTACATCTTAGTGTGGTTGGAGTTTGGTTATATATAGCTTGATGCACATATCCAAACATTGCCTTCTCGGTCTGCGCCTACGCAAAGTCATTGGAATGGTATAAAGCACATCTTTAGGTACTTGAAGGGATCCATTGACTTGGGGTCATACTTTTCCTACAAAGAAAACACAGAGAAGCTTGAAATTCCTGAATAATGGATGGTTGAATTGCAGCATGAAGGTGTTGGTATTTTCAACCCGTCGAATGGATCTTTGACCCATCAAAAATTGTACCCTAGATGGACCTAAAGGTGTCAATTGACTCGTTGAGAGGATTGCTCGACTCCAAGGCACCCTGGATCGACCCGAAGCTATCATTCGACTCGTCGAGTGAAATTTTAGACTCTTCGAATTCCTCTCTAGCTGTGAGCATTGTACCTCAACTCAGTGTAGTCCCCTACTCAGAGATACCTTGTGATGTCTTAGTTGATATTACTGATGATGGGTATCTCTCTTACCCACATAAATGACATTCCCAAATAGGTTATGTATTCACCATGGGGAACACAACAATTTCTTGGAGATCAACAAAGCAAACCCTTGTTGCTACTTCCTTAAATCATTATGAGATTATTGCATTGCATAAAGTGGTTAAGGAGTGTATCTAGTTTAGATCAGTTATACACCACATTCGAGGGTCTAGTGGATTATCATCTACTAGGACAACACCAACTTGCATTGAACAAATGGAGTTAGGTTACATTAGGGGTGTTCATGCTAAATTCATTTTTCTTAAGTACTCCTACAATCAATAATAACATCTGTTATTAAATATCCACGTGAACCGAATTGGTTCAGTGGATCATGCTGCAGACTTGTTCACCAAGTCACTTCCAAAATCTACATTTGTGAAATATGTGAGACGCATTGATATGAGAAGGTTATTGGAACTCCAAGATTGAGTTACTGATCAGAGGGAGTTCATGTTATAGACATCATGAGGAGTCTACATCACATGTAATTGCTTTTGTAGTTGATGTGCTGTACTTTTTTTCCCTTTGACGAAGATTTTGTTTTACCCACGAGGTTTTTGTTTTCTTAGTAAGGTTTTTAGTGAGGCAACACATTATGCATCATCATTAGGGTCGCAACACAAGGGGGTGTGTTTAAGAAAATATTATTCTTGGTATCTCGTGTCTTGTCCTAATTAGAATAGAAGTAAATATTCTCATCATCTTTGATTTATAGGCATATTGATTATAACGGATTGTAATTTTTTATTTAAGGTCATCTATCAATGAATAAAGTATAGTTTCAGTTTATATCTTTTGAGTATCTATTTTCTCCTTGAACAAAGAGGAAATAGAAGACACCAGCCTCGGTCAAACGACGTACCTATTTCTCATTTTCTCTATTTCTCTCTTGGCTTCATCTCCTGTCCCTTGAAACCCTACTGCCGCCACCACCCCTCGCTACCTCCACACAGTCCCAATCTACACAAAACACCATCACTAGCAAAACTCCTCTCCCTATCCTCTTCCTAAATCCCTTACTGCATGTCAAAAATTCCTTCTTTTCTCACTCCCACACCAAAATAGTAGTGTTATCTCATCGGCTTCTATCGATCGGCTTTTCCCATTGTTCTCCTCTCTCTCTTTCTCTCTCTCCCTCAATCCAAACACCTATCGGTCATGTCTGACCAAGATGATTTGGAGGGTTTTGGCCCCAACCTGAATACTTCTCTCTCTCTCTCTCTCTCTCTCTCTCTCTCTCTCTCTCTCTCTCTCTCTCTCTCTATCTATCTATTGGTGCAACAGGCAGCGCCGGTAGTGCAGGCCCCACAATTCTTGGCGGCGGCACTCGGGGAGGTTGGAGGAGGACGATGTCGAGGACCAGAAGTGGTTCTTCGCTGTAGGTCACATTTTTTCGTTGCATCATATGGAAGATGATCGGGTCCAAGCGTTTAAGATGCGGATAATTTCACTTTGGCAACATGCAACAGGATCGGGATCCATGGGCTTCACTCGGATTGGTTCCAATTGGTTTATCTATAAGTTTCGTTATCTAGCGGATCGCCGGTGTGCGATCTTAAGCGGACCGTGGTATTATTTGTCATATACTGTAATTGTCTAGGCTATGGGGGAGTTTGATGACCCCTTTGGGATTTTGGCATTTCGTAGCCGTGTGTAGCTTGTGGTTTAACCCAAACAGGGTCATGTTGCGACAGGAGTCTTGCAAGAGAAGTAGTGTAGGAAGATCGGTAATGTTATGGGCCAATATCTGGAGTTTAATCGACATGCATTGTTTCATGGTTCAGAGACGAAGCTTTGTGTGGAGGTGGACTTCGATAGGCCTATTGTGGTAAGCACCCTTGTCCGTTTTTCTAAATCATATGCCAAGGATGTTGAGTTTCTGTATGAGAATGTTCGAGGATATTGTGGTACCTTTTCGCATGGTGTGATATGTTGTTTTCTAACTTTGGCTACAGGTTCTGGGGACGAGAGTCGACCCCGACCCATTCAGCTATCTTCTGGTCGAACCTTGCCACGTGGGGGGCATGATTCCTTTGTGGCGGGAGCGGGGTAAAATTGGTCGACTGGACTTGTTTCGGGTGCTGTCAGGACAGACAATGGAATTGATAAGTTGCTGGGTAATCCCCCGCCGGTGCCTTCTAGTTATACGGCTTCTATGCAGACCCTTCTGCAATCTGTTCAGTAGAGGGTTAATTAGGCCTCTTCAAAATGGTGTGGTACATGTCGGGTCATCCTCTGGGGTAAACATTGGTTCGGAAAATGTTAAGGTCACAGTACCGGCCGCAACTCAGGAGGTAAAAGAGGTTATGAAGCTTATGATGGATAATCCCTTTTTTGAGGATGGTCTCACTAACCAAGGTGTTTTCTTGCAGATTGAGCCCTCAGGGAAAATTCCAGTTTCATTACCCTCAGGTCGATATGCTAAGTTAGGGGATCTCTTTGAGGGGAACCAGGACCTTTTACGTTCTACTATGACATCAAAGGTAGACAATATCACCAGGTCTACCTCTCCGTCTGTTTGGTCAATGCTTAATTCGGCGGCAGGTGCTCCGACTTTGGATGAGGTCTTGGATCAGTAGATGGATTAGGCCGCGAATCAGCAGTAAGCATTTTCGGTGGGGGTTACCGAGGGGGAGCCCCTAATGAATGTTGAGCTGCCTCCTAGTTTGTCAGGGGCTCTAGTCGACAAAAGGCATCGACCAAAAGAGAAGAAGAAATATAAAGGGAAGTCCAGACTTGGACCTGTGACTACCTCTAACAAAAAGGTTTCGCCACAGAAGAAGGCGACACTTCTCCTTGCGAAAATGACTATCAAGGACCTTCGACAGTTTGTTTCCCAATAGACATGGTACCCGGATAGTTAAAGAGGGACACTTTTCTTTTTTTAGTCCCGTGGTCCTCTAGTTTGCTATCTTGAAATATTGGTTTTCCACATTGTAGTGTTATAGTACTTAAAGAGTTTCATTTTGTTAGGCTGGAAATCTGGTGGAACTCTATATTATGACCATTATGAAATGAAATTTATCTCCATGTCAAAGAAGAAGAAGAAGAGGAAATAGAATATTCAAGAAGATGTTTTTTCAAAGAGCCATATAAAAGTCTCATATGAGACTCATGAAACTTTCTCTTCTTCCTTCTATTTTCCGTTTCTTCTCTCCATTCTTGTTTACAATGATTTTCTAGTTTTATGTGTGAAGGGGCTGTTTTGAAATCTCATACATGATGTCTAAATAATATATACACTTTGACATAATTTTGCTTTGATTTTGGATGAGGTTTCTTTGTTGATTTTCCATTGATGATTTCTATCTTATATGCTTTGAGTGCACGCTTAGTATGCTTGTTTAGGAGTTTATTTCTATGAGAGTTTGATGCCCGTTGGCTAATCATAGCCTTCCACAATCACTCTTTAGTAGAAACCAAGCTTTTTGGTTATAAGAAACTCTGAGTCTAGCAAGACACGCCCGTAGTGTACTTGTGAAACCTTATAGATTCTCAAACATTTTCTAGATCATAATACTTCTTTCTTAACAAATCCGGGTCAGTGACTTCTGGTTCTTTAGGATAGTCGTTGGTGATAATCGGATCTTCACCGACGTAGGCATAAAGATTAGGTAATATAATGTGTTCTCAATGGTAGAATCTTTCTGGGAACTTTCATTCATGATCATGGCATTATTAGGTTGAGTATGTATTATTTAGATAGATTGACGGTGGCAAACGCTAAGGATATGATATAAACCATACCCCACACTTGAAATTTTCATTGACCTTAATGTAAAATAGAACTAAAGTATGCAATACATCAGACAAGTATGAAGAAAAACACAGATCACATCACAAAACACACTAAATCATAGAGAATTTATTGTAAAAGAGAAGGGATAAGAAATTAAATCCAGTAGTCATGCTTCTCCATCAACATGGGTTGCCTTCCAAGTAGAGCTAAGTTTAACGTCTTTAGCCAGACGATACCAAGTATCATTTGGCATTTAGAGGCACATCCTTAATAGGTACATGCTCGACGGTGTGCTCCACAAATGACTCATAGAAAGGTTTGAGTCGATGTCTATTCACTTTGAATGTCTTACCTGTTTTGAAACTTTTGAATTCTATTGCACCATGAAGAAAAACATTAGTAACAATAAAAGGACCTATCCACTTGGACCGAAGCTTACCCGAAAACAACCTAAGACGAGAATTGAATAGCAAGACGTTTTGACCAACTTGAAAAGTCTTATTTCTTATCATCTTTTCATGAAACATCTTGGAATTTTCCTTGTAAATCTAGCTGGACTCATAAGCATCATTATGGATCTCATCCAATTCATTGAGTTGCAGCTTCCTATGAATACCCGCGACATCCATGTGAACATTGAATTGCATGATTGCCCAATATGCCTTGTGCTCAAGTTCCACTGGTAAATGACATGTTTTTCCATAGACCAACATAAAGGGGGACATACCAATATGTGTCTTATATGTTGTCTGATAAGCCTATAACGCTTCATCTAAACGCTTACTCCAATCCTTCCTTGTCAGCCCCACAGTCTTCTCAAGAATCTACTTAATCTCCCTTTTTGAAACTTCTACTTGCCCGTTTGTCTGAGGGTGATAAGGTGTTGCCACCTCATGAGTTACATTGTACTTCCGAAGAAGAGAATCAAAGGTCATATTGCAAAAGTGAGATCTTCCATCGCTGATGATGCATCTAAGTGATGCATTTAGTAGAAACCAAGTTTTTTTTGTTATAAGAAACTCTAGATCTAACAAGACACGTCTGTAGTGTACATGTGAAGCCTTGTAGATTCTCAAACCTTTTCTAGATCTTAATGATTCTTTCTAAGTAAATCCGGGTCCGTGACTTTGGGTTCTTGGAGAAGTAATCGTTGATGATAAGCGGACCTTCACCGACGTAGGCATTAGGATTAGGTAATAAGTATGTGTTATCAACGGTATAATCTTCTTGAAAATTTTCATTCATGATCTTGACATTGTTAGGTAGAATATGTGTTGTTTAGATAGATTGACGGTGGTAGACAATAATCCCCTTAACTCATTCATATATTGATTTTCATCACTTTTGTAAATTTGTTTTTCTGCATTCATATGTTTTCTTTATTTTTGTTGCCATATCAAACGAACTCTGATGAACCTGAAATTTTACGTGGTAGTCCAAACTGTGTCTAGTGTATCCTGTAATCATTTCCTGATTTTAGGTTGAGTCTAAGTCAGGTAAATAATTAGGTTTTCGTCTGTAGGTCGAGTCTACCAAATTTTAAGTGATTAGTCTCATCAGTTATCTGCGGGAATGATCCCTACTTACCTTTGCTATATTGAAAATATTAGGAGTTGTGACGACCCGAACCAGAATCAGTATAGTAATCGGCTTAATCCACGAGTTTGTGCGTAATCACAGTTTTCCGTAAATTGATTGAATTGGCGGTTCAGTTCACAACTTAATTATCGGACGAGAATTTGAGTTGATTCTTTTCACGAGAATTTTTGTACGTGTGATTTCAAGTTTGTGGGAGGTTTCAGATAATTGTTTCGATATCCGAGGAATATGTTATGAATATTTGAAATCACATAATTACGTCGTGTTTACCCGTTTGAATTTAAGTTCTCCGAAACGTGATTGTGATTCGATTTGAAGCATCGATCGTATCGACCCGCGAGTATAAATATCGGAAATAATCGAAAAATTGTCAAAAACACTGTTCGGGAAGTTTGACCGGCGTTGACCGAAGTTTGACTGTTGACTTTCGTTGACCAGAGCTCCACCGCGCGTTGTGAACTGCCGTCGTCGGACTTCACGATTTCGGCCACCTCCGGCCTTGAAATTGGTATGGTTAGAATCCTCTCTTGATTTTCTATGGTTTGGAACTTGGTTTTGTGTGATTTGATGAGGGTATGGAATTGGGTCTCGGTGTAGAGAAAAATGTGTTGGGCTTGAGGAGGACTTGTGATCTGGAAATTTTGGCTGGGATCCGTCACCGTTGACGCCGCGCCGCAGCCGGCACTCCGGCGAGGGAGTTGACTTTTTGGTTTTCGACAAATTTTATGTCGTTTTTCTCGTAATCGCGCCCCAATCATCGCCTTGAGGTTTTTGAGTTGATTTGGATGCCGGATTTTTAGTCGAGGATTTATGTGGAGATTTCGGGAGAGTACGTCGATTATTTTGTATCGAGTTATATGTTTCCGGAAATGATTGGTTTCCGATGTGTGGTATAGAGTAATGAATTGTGATTTTGATCCGTTATATTTTGTGATTATTCAGGGGATCGAGATCGTATGTTGGGCGAGGGATCTTCCGCCGGATCTCGTGATTAGCGCGTTTGCGCACTGTTCTTATCTGTGAGTGGACCTTTTATTTACACTGTCGTAGCGAGTTCTTGATTTCCGTATTTATTTCCAATACGATGTTAAGATTATTTATTGTTTTTGAAGGTATTGTTTTATATTTTATATGGTGATGACATTTACTTAGCATCGATGCATTGGCTACTCGGCTGATCACCAGTAGTCCAGATCCAAGGTTGAGAGATTCCTCTGATGTGCCCACTAGGCTTGAGAGATTCGCCTAGTCTATCACCGTCGGGCTTGAGAGATTTGCCTGACCGTCGGGCTTGAGAGATTCGCCTGATACCTCCATTCATTTTATGAACTCGTTTTGTTTTATGATATATATATATATAAATGGTGAAAGGCATATGATTATTTTCGTCCACTCACTCTAACGATTTTATTTGCCTTTCCCCTATGCTTTTCGGTTTCCGTGCCCAGTTTGCAGTTCAGATTCTGGTGTCTCACGTCCCTGTCGGAGGCTTAGTGTTCGAGCTACCTTTCTTTTCCAGTAGGTTTCTTGTTTTGCCTACTGTTGTATATTTTTGTATATATACACTAGAGGTCGCTCTGATTACACTACTGTCATATTTTCATATATTTTTCCCCGGATTTCTGTAAAGTACAGTTTTAATTATTGCTTTACATTATTGTTATGGTATTGAGAAATCCGGATGGGATTGGTGCCCACGGTTTGGCTTTTGTGGCATATGATGAAGTGTGTTTTCGGGTGCAAGTTAATGACAATTCCACGTTATAGCGAAACTCTGTCGAAATTTTGTGGTTTTTGCAAGTTCGTGTTTTCCGAATGGGTTTGATACCAGTTTAGGAAACTACATCGGGGTTGGGTCATTTCAACTTAGTATCAGAGCATTAGGTTTTAGGTTCTGTAGACTTCTGTAGTTGTGACACTGAGGGTATTTGAGTATGTACAACATGTCTGGAGCGATAACCCGATTGGCCAGCGGTTACTCATCAATGCTTCGGGTGTTGTATGTGTTCAAATGTCTGAAGTCTCATGATTACGTTCCTTGTGCTTGTGACTAATGTTTTTCCTGTATCATTAGGATGCCTCCTAGACGTGGTCCCCGTGTTAATAGGGATGTGGATCCTGATGAGGATCGCCAGACGCATGACTTGCTAATGCGAGTATTGCGTTTGGAGGAGCGTTTTGACCCTGTGGTCAAAGCTCGAACTGCTAGAGCGACTGTCTTTTCGGGTTCAGCTGATCCAGAGATTTGTAAAGCATACTTCTGGTAGGTTAGCACCGATAGAGTTCCGGTTGATACTCCATGGACTTTGTTTCGAGATTTGTTTATGCGGAGATACTTCAACCAGGCTACACAACAACGGAAGTATGAGGAGTTCACTAATTTGAGACAGGGCAGTATGTCAGTACTTGAGTACCGGGACAGATTTACTCGCTTATCTCGGTTTGCTCGTGACATGGTGGTTACAGAGGAAGCCAAGTGTCGTAGATTTGAGCTGGGCTTGAACTTGAACATCAAGGGGACACTGACTACGATGCCTCGGAACAACTTTGTTGAGTTCGTGAGTGCAGCACTTCGAGGCGAGGATATCGAGAAGGAAAGGCATATGAGATTCCAGTCTCGACGATTTGAGGAGGGTGGACCAAGTCAGGGACCTTCCAAGAGGCTGAGTTCTGACACTTCTGGATCGGCATCATCATCGGGCAGTAGACCACATAGACCACCAGGTAGTTCAGCTAGACAGAGGCAGAGATGAAGGAGGGATCGACCGCAGATGCCACAGTCTAGTGGGGGTTCTAGCAGATCCAGTTATCCTCGGCGTACCGGTGGCACTTTTACCGTACCAAGGGAGTACCGATTGTGTAGTCTCTGCAGCAGGCATCATCTTGGTCCATGTCAGCGAGGCCATGTCGTTTGTTATCGTTGTGGCCAAGAGGGTCACTATGCAAGGGAATGTTTCCAGCTTGCTGGTGTTGGTGGACAGGCGGCCTAGAGTTTCGGAGGAGAGCGAGGTACCACTTCTAAGGCTCGACCAGTACAGTCTTCTGACCAGGGCGGACAGCGGGGTCACCCTCAGTGTGGACGACCAGCCAGGCAGGCCAGGGTTCATGCCATGTCTTTTTGTGAGGGCAGAGCTTCACCGGAGGTTGTTATTGGTACGTTGCATGTTTTTGGCTATCCAGTACTTTGCTAGATCCAGGTACAACACATTCATTCATATCATATATATTATCATCTTTAGCTACTATGCCTGCATCTCCACTTCCAGGGTTGTGGAGAGTGTTGTATTCGTCCGGTGAGGTTGTGAGTATTGGCTGGGTATATAGGGATTATGAGATTTTGTTGGAGGTCATGGTTTAGCCGCGGATTTGTTATTACTGGATATAGTCGATTTTGATGTGATTTTGGGTATGGACTTCTTGGAGACACATTGGTCTATGTTCGATTGTCACAAGAAGGAGATTGTGTTTCGACGTTCAGGGTTCCCCAAGATACTGTTTCGCGGTGAGAAGAATACTTCATTTCTATGTGTGATTTCAGCGATGAAGGTGGATCGGATGATGAAGAAGGGTTGTGTTGCTTACTTAGCTCATGTTGTGGATACTACGGCTGCTGTACCAGACATTGGTGATATTGAGGTGGTTTCCGAGTTTCCAGATGTGTTTCCGGAGGAGTTACCGGGTATTCCTCAAGTTCGGGAGATCGATTTCACCATTGAGCTATTACCGGGCACTGGACCTATATCATAGGCACCTTATCGTATGGCGCCAGCAGAGTTGAAGGAGCTACAGATTCAACTTCAGGAGTTGCTGGAGAAAGGTTTCATACGACCCAGTGTATCACCATGGGGTGCTCCTGTACTGTTTGTGCGGAAGAAGGATGGTTCCATGCTGCTGTGTATTGATTACCGGAAGTTGAATCAAGTCACTATGAAGAACAAGTATCCGTTGCCGCGGATTGACGACTTGTTTGATCAGCTCAAGGGAGCTTCAGTCTTTTCGAAGATTGATCTCAGGTCCGGATACGATCAGTTGAGGATCAGAGAGTCAGATGTGGCCAGGACAGCTTTCAGATCACGGTACGGACATTTCAAGTTCTTAGTTATGCCGTTTGGGTTGACCAATGCCCCCGCAGCTTTTATGGACTTGATGAACCGGGTGTTCAGAAGGTTTCTAGACAAGTTTGTGATCGTGTTCATCGACGACATCCTAATTTACTTCAGGAGTGTGGGCCAGCACAAGAAGCATTTGCGAGCTGTTTTGCGGACTTTGCGGGACAATCAGTTGTTTGCGAAGTTTAGCAAGTGTGAGTTTTGGTTGGATAGCGTGAAGTTTTTGGGTCACGTAATATCAGTTGAGGGAGTCAGTGTGGATCCTGACAAGATTGAAGCCGTGTTGAATTGGAGTAGATCTACCACCGTACCAGAGATCAGGATTTTCTTGGGTTTGGCAGGTTACTATCGGCGTTTTGTACAGGATTTTTCACGGATTGCCACTCCACTTACCAGATTGACGAAGAAAGATGTCAAGTTTGAGTGGTCCGATGCATGTGAGGAGAGTTACTTGCTCTTGAAGGAAAAGTTGACTACTTTACCGGTTTTGACTCTACCTGACGACAGTGGAAACTTTGTGGTTTACAGCGATGCATCAAATTTGGGACTTGGTTGTGTTCTGATGCAGCATGGCAGAGTAGTGGCCTACGGTTTCAGGCAGGTGAAACCACATGAAGTCAACTATCATACCCATGATTTGGAGTTGGTTGCTATTGTTTTAGCCTTGAAGAGTTGGAAACACTACTTGTATGGAGCTCAGTGCAAGATATACATCGATCACAAGAGTCTCACATATTTGCGCACGCAGCCAGACTTGAATATGAGGCAGCGCAGATGGATGGAGTTGATCAACGACTATGATTGCACTTTCGAGTACCATCCAGGGAAGGCTAATGTCGTTGCTGATGCACTCAATCGGAAATTCGGAGCTTCATTGTTTCATGTGTGTGTGGCTAGAGTTTCCATGTTAGCCGAGTTACGGGCCACAGGAGCTGAGTTTGAGTGGGACGATGATGGAGCTTTGTTTGCTAGCTTCCAGGTTCGACCAGTATTGGTTGATTAGGTGCGGGAAGCTCAGGATACAGATTCCTACCTGTTGGACAAGAAGACCATGATTCGGAATGGTATGCCAACAGAGTTTCGGTTGAGTGATGATGATACGTTGCTATTCAGAGGCAGATTATGCGTACCCAGGGACGAGAGTTTGAAGAAAGAGATTTTAGACGAAGCTCATTGTTCGGCGTATGCGATGCATCCCGGCGGTACGAAGATGTTTCGTACACTCCGAGCTTACTACTGGTGGCACAATATGAAGTGGGAGATTGCCGCATATGTGAGCAGATGTCTGATTTGTCAGCAGGTTAAAGTGGAGAGGCAGAAGCCAGCTGGTAATACTGGTATTTGGGTTATCATAGATCGATTGACGAAATCCGCTCATTTTCTTGCATGTCTGGGGAAGATCTCAATGGGCAGATTGGCAAAGCTATATTTAGCAGAGATCGTTCGTCTGCATGGTGTGCCTGTATCCATTGTTTCTGACCGAGACAGTCAGTTTACTTCAGAGTTCTGGCAGGCATTGTAGCGAGCCTTGGGTACCAGATTGTATTTCAGTACAGCTTTTCATCCTCAAACTGATGGGCAGTCTGAGAGGACTATTCAGACTCTCGAGGATATGTTGCGGTCTTGTGTTTTACAGTTTCGAGGAAATTGGGACCAACAACTGCATTTGATTGAGTTTGCTTACAACAACAGCTATCAGGCCAGTATAGATATGGCACCGTATGAGGCCCTATACGGGAAGCAGTGCCGCACTCCATTGTGTTGGAGTGAGGTGGGCGAGCAATGACTTATTGGCCCTGATCTGGTGAAGAGCACCATGGAGGACATTCAGATTATCCGGGATAGATTGAAGATTGCCCAGGATCGCCAGAAGAGTTATGCGGACGTGAGAAGAAAGAGTCTCGAGTTCGAGGTGGGCGATTGGGCCTTCCTGAAACTATCTCCATGGAGGGGAGTTGTGCGTTTTGGGAAGCGTGGCAAGCTTCGACCACGGTACATTGGTCTGTACGAGATTACCTAGAGAGTTGGTACCGTGGCTTATAGATTGGAGTTGCCTTCCGAGATGGCTCGAGTACACGATGTTTTCCACGTCTCGATGTTTCGGAAGTATATTCCAGATCCATCACATGTGTTAGCGTCACATCAGCTTCCTATCCGAGAGGATTTGACATATGTGGAGGAGCCGGTACAGATTCTTGATCAGCGTGAGCAGGAGTTGAGGCACCGTGTTATACCGCTTGTGAAGGTCTTGTGGCAGAATCATTCGGTTGAGGAGGCCACCTGGGAGACTGAGTAGCGTATCCGGGAGCAGTATCCTCATCTATTCACCTAGCAGGTACGTAAATTTCGAGGTCAAATTTTTTTAGGGGGGTAGATTTGTGACGACTGATCTACGCATTTTATGCATATTAATTAATGTATTTTCTCTACATTTTTACTTTGATAATTGCTTAGTTTTATTAGTTTTAACTTATTTTGTTAATTTCAGGTGTTGACCAAAAGAGACGGAGTAAAGGAGTCTACAAGCACGCAAAACATTGCAAAATAATGGAGACAAGAAATTGGTTCGAAATTCCAATGAAGAAAGGAGAAAAATTGAAGAGAAAAAGAAATAATTGGTTGACTAGGAAAACCTTTCCTATGTTGACTAGGATTTGAAAGCTTCCGGAAGGATCTTGAAGAAGAACAAATGAAAATGGGTCCAATTAATTAGAAGACCATTTAGATAGCCCAAATATGAAGATCCAATCAGCCAATTTCGTGGAGATCAAGATTTGGTAAGAAAAGGTTTCCCAAAGTCAAAAGAAGAAGGAAATCATGAAGAATAAGGAAAGCAGAATCTGCCTGTGCAGATAGGCCAACTTTGAACGACAACTGGAAACGAACCAGGAGGAGTTAAGACGCGATTAACCTATGGTTGGAAAGATATTTGAGTCTTCTTTCCAACGACACCAAAATCATAATTTTTGGAGATCTACAACTCCGGGAAAGTACAAATCTTTACAGACTGCCAGATCTGCCCGAAAATAGAAGGAAACCTTATTCTAGGAGGAGAATGATTCTTGTGAGCTTATAAATATAAGAGGCTCGGCCTCAAAACAGATGATCACCTATCTTACGCTCTCACGCTGCCAAAATCCTCAAACATTCTCCACCACAAAGATCTCCAGAGCCAAGGTCGACTACACCATCACCACCTCCTAAAAACCGATACCAACTCCATCAAAGGGTCATCTTGCTCTTGAAGTTTGCAGTGCTGTTCACGGAACTAAAAGTGTAACATGAACTCTTTACTCCGTAGTCTCTTTTGTCTTTGTATTTATTTGTGTAAAAACTCGGTGAATGAATGTCTATTTTGGTTTTATACACTTTATGAATTCCATACGTGTTCCATGTGTTTATGAATCTTAGTTTCTTTTATGTGTTATGTGTTGGGCATAAAGCTTCGGTATGGGTAGAGGTTAGGATCACTAGGACGTTTGCAGTGCTGTTCACGGAACATGTTAGTCCCTACCTTTGTATCAAACCGATAATTTAGTTAAGGTGTTTATATGCTGTTCATTGCACTTTGATTAAAAGATAAAGAAAACCATAACATGTAATTGGAATTAAGGTTTGTAAATTTCGAAGATGATGGGAGGATTAGAGCTGTATAATATGCATGTGGGTAGGATGGGATGATCACATGTAAATAATTAATTAGGTTTTCTTTTTGTCGAAAACATGGTATGTGTTTTTGGGTCTTCTATGTGTTTGCTTGTCTATGAGTCAATGCATGTTAGAGTCCTAGGATTATATGCTATGTTTGAGACGTTTTTAGTAAATAAATTAGGTAATTAAACAACTCTTTTATACCCCCATTTTTACTACACAAGAATTGCATGCACCCTTCAATCCCCGGTTTAGAACGATACCCTACTTATCAATGCTACATCTACACAAAAAGGGTTTAAATTGCATATGGTTGAATTATGTGTTAAGTGTCTACTTTGTGTTAATATTTGATGCATGTTTTGGTCGTATCAACGACCCGAACCAGAATCAATATAGTAATCGGCTTAATCCATGAGTTTGTGCGTAATCACAGTTTTCCGTAAATTGATTGAATTTGCGGTTCGGTTCACGACTTAATTATCGGGCGAGAATTTGAGTTGAGTCTCTTCACGAGAATTGTTGTACGCGTGATTTCGAGTTTGTGGGCGGTTTCGGATAATTGTTTTGATAACCGAGGAATATGTTATGAATATTTGAAATTGCATAAATACGTCGTGTTTATCCGTTTGAATTTGAGTTATCCGAAACGTGATTATGATTCGATTTGGACCGTCGATCGTATCGAGCCGCGAGTATAAATATCAGAAAGTCAAAAAAATTCGAAAACACTGTTTGGGAAGTTTGACTGGCGTTGACCGAAGTTTGACCATTGACCGGAGCTCCACCGCGCGTTGCGAACTGCCGCCGTCTCACTTCACGATTCCGGCCACCTCCGGCCTTGAAATTGGTATGGTTAGAATCCTCTCTTGATTTCCTATGGTTTGGAACTTGGTTTTGTGTGATTTGATGAGGTTATGAGGGAGAACGAACTCGGTGAAGTTCATGGATTTTGCCGAATTCGGGTGGCCGGCTCCGGCCACTTTTGGGGTCGGGTTTTTGGGGGGAAAGGTTTCCCTCATCCTTGTGAAGCTTTTGGGTGAAGGAATTGTGAATTGGTTAAGGTTTGAAGCTCGCCGGAATCTCACCGGAATCCATGGATTCCGTGAGTTTTGAGCTCAATTTCGGCCCGTGGGCTTGGAATTGGGTCTCGGTGTAGAAGAGAAATGTGTTGGGCTTAAGGAGGACTTGTGATCTTGAAATTTTGGCCGGAAGCCGTCACCGTTGACGCCACAGTGGCGCTCCGGCGAGGGAGTTGACTTTTTGGTTTTCGACGAATTTTATGTCGTTTTGCTCGTAATCGCGCCCCGATCATCGCCTTGAGGTTTTCGAGTTGATTTGGATGCCGAATTTTTAGTCGAGGATTTATGTGGAGATTTCGGGAGTTTACGTCGATTATTTTGTATCGAGTTATATGTTTCCGGAAATGGTTGGTTTCTGAGGTGTGGTACAGAGTAATGAATTGTGATTTTGATCCGTTATATTTTATGATTATTCAGGGGATCAAGATCGTACGTTGGGCGAGGGATCTTCCGCCGGATCTCGTGATTAGTGCATTTGCGCGCTGTGCTTATCTGTGAGTGGATCTTTTATTTACACTGTCGTAGCGAGTTCTTGATTTCCGTATTTATTTCCAGTACGATGTTGAGATTATTTATTGTTTTTGGAGGTATTATTTTATATTTTATATGGTGATGGCATTTACTTAGCATAGATGCATTGGCTACTCGACTGATCACCGGTAATCCAGATCCAGGGTTGAGAGATTCCCCTGATGTGCCCACTAGGCTTAAGAGATTCGTCTAGTCTATCACCGTCGGGCTTGAGAGATTCGCCTGACACCTCCATTTATTTTATGAACTCGTTTAGTTTTATGATATATATATATAAATGGTGAAATGCATATGATTATTTTCGTCCACTCACTCTAACGATTTTATTTGCCTTTCCCCTGGACTTTTCGGTTTCCGTGCCCAGTTTGCAGTTCGGATTCTGGTGTCTCACGTCGTTGTCGGAGGCTTAGTGTTCGAGCTACCTTTCTTTTCCAGTAGGCTTCTTGTTTTGCCTACTATTGTATATTTTTGTATATATACAGTAGAGGTCGCTCTGATTACACTACTATCATATTTTCATATATTTTCCCCGAATTTCTGTAAAGTACAGTTTTGATTATTACTTTACATTATTGTTATGATATTGAGAAATCTGAATGGGATTGATGCCCACGGTTTGACTTTTGTGGCATAGGATGAAGTGTATTTTCGGGTGCAGGTTAATGACAATTCCACGTTATAGCAAAACTCTGCCGAAATTTTTGTGGTTTTTGCAAGTTCGTGTTTTCAGAAGGAGTTTGATTCCGGTTAAGGAAACTAAATCGGGGTTGGGTCTTTTCAGGAGTAGAGTATGGACTTATTTTTAATAGATGATTTTCTGCCTATTAGTTTGTAATGATAACTATGTAGTGCGGAGGAAAGACTCTTTGTCCCCTTCGTTTAAAACCCTATGATTAATACAAATAATAGACGTGGGTAATCTTATCTACCTGCTTGTCCTTGTTAAAAAAAATATTAATAAAATAAAAACTCAACATTCATAATATATCTTCGCGAATTTTACAAATCTTACAAAATTGGCATAAATTAAATACACCAATAAATTTATTAAGGACATTTTTGTCATGCAATTTATTCAAAAGATTAGGAAGCGATAAATAAGGAAGGTAAGAGGACTTAGATTGAAGACAAAATTATTGCAGAACTACACTCAAAATGAGGAGGACTAAATATAGGACTTACAATGAATTTGTCATTCTTTCTTCTGTACTATATTTTTCTAGGTTTTCCTTGTTAAAGGCTGTTTTGAAATCCATTGCATCAAGTCTAAATAATATATACACTTTGACCTAATTTTGTTTTGTTTATGAGTGTGGTTTATTAATTTGTTGATTATTCATCGATAATTTTTATATGCTTTGAAGGCATGCTTAGTGTGCATGTTTAGGGATTTATTTCTATGACAGTTTGATGGACGTTGGCTCCTCATAGCCTTCCTCAATATCTTTTTAGTAGAAACCAAAATTTTTAGCTATAAGAAGCCCTAGGTCTAACAAGACAGACATGTAATGTACTTGTGAACCCTTGTACATTTACAAACATTTTATATATCATAATACTTCATTCTCATATAAATTCGAGTCTGTAACTTTGAATTCTTGGAGGGATAATTGTTGGTAATAAGCGGACCTTCACCGACGTAAGCATTAGGGTTAAGTAATAAGTATGTGTTCTCAATGGAGAACTTTCATTTCATTAATGATCTTGACATTGTTAAGTTGAATATGTATTGTTTAGATAAATTGACGGCGGTAGACGACAAATCCCTTAACTCATTCATCTATTAATTTTTGTCACTTTTGTAAATTTATTTTTATGCATTCATTCGTTTTCTTTATTTTTGTTACCATATCAAAACAACTCCGAAACACATGTAGGTCTAAGCATTTGGGGCAGCATATCTCTCATCTGGCATCATCCGAAACACATGGAGAGCGTCTGCAGCCTTTCCAGCTTTGGCATACTCATTCATAGCGGCTGTGAAGACCATAATACCTTGTTCAGAAAGAAAATCCTCAAGTTCCCTACCTAAGTCCCTATCGCCGTCTGCACCCAAATACTCTACCATCCTGTCGACGCTGTTCACAACGCCTTCATCAGTGTTCAAAACCTTGTGGAAAAGCAACGGCATGTCCTCGGGATCTGCTGGTCCAAAAACAAGGAATCCCCCGTCGCCATCTTGACCACGTATCCACGAAGGAATTGGTTTCGAATTGAAGCTTGAGCACGCCATTGTTAAAAGATTCCGAAACAAAATAAACGATTGAAGCAATCAATTTACACACACTCTCTTTACCTTTCCACACACACACACAAATATATATATATATACACATATATATGCACACACACAAAGTCCAAAAAGATTTCTAATCACTGATTCATGAAGAAACGAAACCCTAGAAAAGAAATCTCTACAGTAAAGCAAGTCCCAAACAAAACCTAATCCCTTGGCATCTCCGCATAAACGTAACCAAGTCACAAACTAGTTCTCGTCACATATTCATGAAGATACAAAACCCTAGATAAGAAATATACAGTAAAGCTCGCAAATTTCTGCAAAAAAATTTAGGCATATGTTCATTTACTAAAACCAAGATTGAAACTTTAGCTATATATGGTGAACAATTGAAACAGATTAAAGATAGAAGGATGAGAAGGTTTACCCCTTTGGTGCAGAAGTAGCGACGACTGAGGAGTGAGGAGGAGAGACCGAGAGAGTCAAAGGAGAAGAACACTTGTTCGCTTCTTTTTTCTTCAGAGCCAAAATGAAATTGAATTTTGGGGGTTGCTCTAATTTTGTACTTCCAGAAGCTTCTGATTTTTATTTTTCTCTTCTTTCTAGAGGTTTTTATTTAAGCAAGTATTTATTAAGCTGGTGTTTTACTTGTAGAAATTGGATTACTGTATTCTTTGAAAATATTTATTGAAATCTCGACCTTGCAAAGTGAGAGTTTTTTTTTTTTTTTTGAAAGGGGTTTGAGAAAAAGTTCTTATATAAACTAAAGAGTTTGAATCACCTATAAGATCGTTCTTGGTGATTTGATATTAAAAAGACAAAAAATAGAGAAAAAAAAATACTGTTACAAACATACTAAATAGTCCAAGACGAATAGAAACGGTACATTTATTTTTCCAAAATTGATCGCCATTTGTTGGCCGACGGTATTGTGTTCGTCCAACATTTTCAATCGCAGTAGCCTCCGAGATATAATTGTCATGTTTCGAATTGAAATATTACACATTAATGGCTCTAATTCGAAATGTTCGTGAGTAGATGGCAGAAAGGCCGACGCTGCCACACAAAATGTCCCTAAACATTGCACGCACTTAGCCTTAGGTACATGTTGTAATGAAATGTAGTTTTCAATTAAACGTCACTAATTTCTCAAAGTTTTACCAACGAATCACCGTCGTTTGAGATGCATAGAGTCGACATAAGCTTAGACAACAAAATTTCACTTGTTCGGACGACAGATTTGAGAATCTGTCTTCTGTAGGGGTTTCTGAATTTTGTGTATATACTGTGTAGTAGTGGAATTGCTGGTTAAAATAAGGCGATATTTGAGCAGCCTCGATCCCCACCCAACGCCTATCCTACCTCTGCCTCTACACGTACTATAAACAACCGCCATTTTCCCACCACCGGCCATTGAAGGCTGGCGGACTGAAGGAGGGTCAGTGGGCCGCCGGTCTTACTTGCATGTTCTGCCCAGCCTAGGATAGTTCTCACCTCAACCTTGTTCAAGGTGAAGAGGCATCACGACCACAAAGGGGGCGGTGTTTTGTCCCGATGGGCCTCACGTAAATTTGCAAAGAAAAAAATGGGTTCACCTTAAACAAGGTTCAGGTGAGCCGTACCGCCTACCTAGCTAGTTAAGTATAGTTCTCTACGGAGAGACCTTCAGCTTCCTTAATATATGACACTTCGTTCAATTTTTTCAAGATAAGAGCATTAGCCAAAGTGCCATGCCAATTGCCAAACAGTCCAAACTCCCCGCCATTGACAGTCGTGCCAAAAGGATTACACTGGCGGGATTTTAATTTTTTTTTCTTTTACTCAAACATATATGTTCATCAAAAAGAGATTGGAACTAGATGCTGAATAAGACTAGAGAGGCAAGAGAGCAAAACTTAGATAAATATATCTTAAAAAAACAAAAGGTAAAAGATCTTCAATACGGACTGTGAGTCTCGGAAGTGCTGTTTGATCTAGATTTCTACTTCTACGAGTATCATGATTCGTTTATTTAATTTCTACAGGCCGGGTCGTACAAATTGATGGATTGATCTGTTTTCAATCTTTGCCTTATTCGATCTTAATTTATACTACGTTTTAGCTAACATTATTTAACAGTTCGAGACATGTATAAAACACATAAGAGGTCAATCAACGAACACAATAGCTACATTAATACTATCACACGGATCTGAGTAATCCGAAACAAAACAAATTAAGTTAAGTTATCAAACACAGAAACATATCATCAGATAATTATTAGCATAGCAATATGATGTCAAACATCAGTTCTTCATTAACAATACTTAAGTTAATAAAACATCTCAACAAATTAAGAAGTACGTACTTATTTTAATTAACTAAAGACCATCGATCATCAAATTAACCAGCTTACTAGTAGTGGCTTGATCGATCTACTTGCCAAAGAGAATGTTGATGACGCTCTTAACCAATCGTCCCCTCCTCCCCTGAAGAACCTCCCTGACTTCTCTCTCCTCCGCCACAAACCCCTTCGCCTTCATCTCCTCCATAAACCTCTTCGCTTCCGCCACCCTATCCCGCATCGCATACGCCTTGAACACCACCACATACGACGCCGCATCGGGCTTCAGCCCTACGTCCATCATCTCCCTCAGGTACTTCTTCGCATCTTCTAGATAATTCGGGTCCGGATCTCCCGCCAGAGCCCTAATGAGCACCTTGTACGTGTACGTGTTGGGGTTGGCCCCAGAGTCCAACAGCCTTTGGTACACCTTGAGAACATCCACGGTCCTGCCGGCGGCGGCGTACTCCTCCATGACGCCGGTGAAGACGACCACCTCCGGCATGAACCCGTTGTCGATCTGCGACTGCATCGCCGCGGCCTCGCGCTCGTGGCCCTTGGTGAGGAGAGCGTCGTACATCTTGACCACGTTGTTGATCAGCCCTTCGGTGGAGTCCACCTTGTGGAAGACTTGCTGCAGGTCCACCGGGTCGTCCGGGCCCACGTTGATCGGCTCCGGCTCGGAGCGGTAAGGGTGAGCAGGGAGCTTGGTGCTGTCGACCTCGAAGGTGGCCTCGTGTTGTTGCTCGTTGATTTTGAGCTTGGCTGTCCCCAAGGTGATTGTGGTCACGTTCTCTTCGTCGTCCTTCGTGCCTGAGCTGCCGGCGCCGGGCGTGAACTTAACCTTCAACTTCATCATGGATTCGTGGTGCTGGTTTTGGAGAGAGAGAGGTTAATTATGTTGTGATTGTTGTTGGCTAGGGTAGCTAGTGGTGATGGTGAAGATGAAAAAGCTAGAGTTCTAATGGAGGAAAGCTGGGAGAGTGTGGTCACTGTCGTAACAGAGGGGGAGGCAGTGGTGAAATTTCGAATGGGTGATAGCTTGTAACAGAGGCGATAAGATGGAGTTGCCATTTTGGTGAAAAATGACTTGTCCATAGTGGAAAGTGGAACAGTAGTCATCTCAAATGGAATACTGTGTAATACAGTAATTGCTAGCCTTTGCAGAGAGAGTTGCAGGTTTATTTAACACGCGTACTAGCTCTACCAACGTTAGAGATACGTTTGAGATCTCTTTGATATTTTTCCTTTATCGTGTGTAAATAATTTAAAGAGATGTCGTCATGTCGATCTCTTCATTACTGACCTACGCGTGACTGCTCAATTGTCACAGACCGGAAAGCAAATGAAGAAATTGAAGAAGAAAGAGGTGGAATACAAGGGGATAACTTGTGTACCAAGATCACATTCACTATACCGTGCTCTTAATTATATCTAACTCAACCAAGTTACAATCTATTTGAACTAAATTTCAACATTTAGCACAATATTACTAGTACATAAATAATCATCGACGGTTTCGTGCATGTTTACTTGGAGAATTGCCGGTCTGTTAAAAATCTTCTTTTTTGACAAGAATTACAACATTTCGTCTACTCTTACTCGGTTCTTTCAATCTACTAATTGCAACGCTCACCTTAAGAGCACCCGCACCAGTAAAACAAGTTTGCTCGTGCTATTTGAGGAGGAGCAAACACTGTTTGAGGTGAAGTAGTCACTGTTCATCGAATAGGAGGTGCAGTTTCTGTTTTTTGCACAGCGATGCCAAAAAATAGCACGTGCTATTACTGTTCATAAAGTAAATTTTTTTATTAAAAATAAAATTTGAATCATTTTCAACCAATCCATAAACGACACGTGTCGTTGTCGTATGAATAATTGAATAAGATTTCGGGTAAGATTTTCGACGAATTGCGAGATGACACATGTCACACCGATAGAACGTAATCTGGTAAATAATTGTACAAAATTTCTGATAAGATTTTCAACTAATCACGAGGCAACACGTGTCATGTCCACGTATCGTTATCATCCTAATAATTGGTATAAGATTCCCCGAGAGATTTTCGACCAATTGAAAACCGACACGTGTCATCATTTTATCTAATCATAATATCTACATTCGGCTATAAATTTGTTGATCGGTGCTCATCGTTTACTCACACCGTTTTCAACCATATATTCTACATTCCGATAAGATGAATCCTTTTAGTTTTGAGAATTTTTTTCGGAGGAGGTGACAGCAACGTCGGCGAAATGCCGAAATTGCTAATGCTTTCATCACTGAAGCGGTCATGGTCGATGCAATGTTCGATGATGAACCACCTCGCCGCTGACCAAATGAAGAAAGAATGAGGGAGTCAAGGGGACATAATCTGATGGAGGATTACTTCATCGAACGCCCCGTTTTCAACGAACAAGTCTTTCGTCGAAGGTACCGAATGAGTACGAATTTATTCAACCGTATAATAACGGATCTCTGCAACCACGACTAATTTTGGCAACAAAGAGTTGACGCCACCGGATTGGTTGGACTTCTTCCACAACAAAAGATGATTGGCGTTCTTCGTATGTTGGCATACGGCGCAGCCGCAGATCAGTGTGCTGAAATAATAAGGATGGGTGAATCCACAACACTACAATGCATGAAGAAGTGGTGTATGCATATATACGAGCTTTACGGTGACCTCTATCTTCGCGTTCCAAATGCCACAGACATAACCCGACTTCTAAAGAGAGCAAGGCATCGCGGATTTCCGGGTATGATCGAAAGCATTGACTGCATGCACTGGGAATGGAAGAACTACCCCACAGCTTGGTAAGAGGCATTCTCGGGCCGGAAGAAGCGTCCAACTATTATTTTAGAGGCGGTGGCCTCATATGACACGTGGATATGGCACAACTTCTTTGGGGTACCCGGATCACAAAATGATATCAACGTGCTCCATCAATCGGACATATTCGATTCGTTCCTTGCCGGAAATAGTCGAGTGCAACTTATAAAGTCAACGGTATAACTTACCACAATACTTACTATCTAGCTAACGGTATTTATCCCAGGTACTCCTCGTTTGTGAAAAAAATATCCAATCCTCATGAGCTACCACATAAACTGTTTGCCAAGAAACAAGAGGCATACTACAAAGATGTAGAGAGGTGCTTTGGGATTTCGCAATCTCATTGGGGAATTATTCGACATGCAGTTAGGTGTCACCACTAATCGACATTGAAGAGCATCATGTTGACTTGCATTATAACATGATTGTCAAAGAAGAATTTGTGGAGGAGGAGTTCGAGGAGTTGGAAGAAGAAGATCTACAAAACCTATCAACTGCTTTCACAGTTTATGATGGACCAGTAGATGAACAAGGTAATCGTATTCCTTTTGAGTCTGTTGGAAGGAATGGACAAAATGAACAACGATTTGCCGACCGTGTTGTAGATATCCAATCTACGTACATCCATGGAGAGTTGCAGAAGGACTTAGTTAAGCACAACTGATATCTAGAGACCGGCGAACGACTTTAAATGATGTGTGTGTGTGTGTAATTTTAATTAACCTGGTTTGCAACATGTTTGCTTTATTTGTTTTTCCTTTTGGTTGTTTGAGTGATGTGTGTTTTATTTTAAGTCATTATGTTTTATTGTAATGTGCGTGAGCTTTGATGGAATAAAAAAAATTGCGTTTTTATTACTTGAAAATGTAAAGTACATAATTTCAATCAAAGTCTAGAATTATAAAGCTAGCTCGGTGGCATAACTTTCTTTTTGGTATAAAGGGCGAGATGCATTCTTTGATTTTCCATCAAGGTTTTCAAAACCTCATCTCTTATCTCATTTGAAGATGTCATGGCTCTTTTCCCCTTTCTTTTAGCTTCCTTGGCCGCCTTCACTCCGATTGGTCTAACCGGACTAGAGTACACTTCTCCGTTGCTTTGTGGTGTTGCAATGACTTCATCATCCTCCACGTTGACGGGGGGAGGCATTGAGGTAAAAGGAGGAGTAGTTGCGGAGTTGGAATATGAAGGAGGTGGTATACTAGGTTCGACAGCCTGAAAATTTGGATGGTTCTTCATCACTTCCCAACATTCAAATTTGGTAAACTCTTTCTTTTTTTGTGCCACGTACCATGATTGAGCTTTTCTTATCTAAGGGAACAAAATTTATACGTCAAAATAATATCTAGGAAATGGAGATGTCAACATTGATTAAAATAAATGTAATAAATAATTTATGACAAAATTATTAACACTTACCTCATCTTTTAAATTTCAGCTGGATTGTGCATTCCTTCGTGCATATGCAAGAGTGGCACCCCAAGTTCTAAAACTCGGCTTCAACTTTGTAAAACGAGAAGAAACCGCGGTGTGGGTCCTAGGCTCCGGCCTTGATTCACCATGCGCAATCTCCCAATTTTTCTTATAATCGGCATAGACTTTTTCCCATAATTTGTCAGACTTTTGCATGTTGCCGGTAATAGGACAAACGCTAATGCGACAATAAGAAATACAAAGTTGCAAATCTTCATAATCAAGCCAATTGGACATTTTTTTGGAACTAAAATACAAAGGGATGATAGGAGGATGAAAGAGAAGAGGAAGGAGAGGATACATTTGTTGTGCACAAATTTGTGTGAGATGTGAATGAAATTGATGTAGTATTTATAGAAAAAATATAGGGTGTTATTTGCAATTTTTTTGAAATTTTTTGGGATTTTTTTACAATTTTTTAAAGTTTATTTTACAAAATGGCAGAAAATTATGAAATAACCGTTTCGGTTGAATCTCAGCCGTCCGATCAGAATTTTTGATTTGAAATGGACGGTCCAGATAAATCTGACCGTTATGAATTTTTATCCATCCGGCCTGACACGTGGCGCCTCCCTATTGGATGGTTAATATTTTTTTACCATTGCCAGATAGAAAATAAATTTGGACCGGCTGACGTCACCCACGTGCGTGGGCTCCGCCAGCACAACTAGTGCTCCAGCTCGAGCAGAAGCTGCTCGTGCAGCTGCTCGTCCGGCCGGTCAACGTGCGGTCGCCAGAGCATGTCGTCGCCGTTACACGTCCACAATCGAGCTGCTCGTGCTACGTTGACGGGGCCCCGCCGTTTGAAGTTGCTCGAACTGCTCTACCCGGCACCGGTGCAGCTACTCTAAGCACCGATGAGTATGATACACAACTCCCTGTTTTGAAAATTTGAACGAGTAGGTCATGTCCCTTCTTATTGAAGCCAAAGATGGTGCATCAATCCCAAAGGCCAAAGCTACTTTGTCCACTACGAAGGTATTGCGATTTGCGAGTGAACGCTAGAAACCGCATGTTCTCGATCGAGTCAACTCTTTGAGTGCATTTGACTCATTAGCAATAGGATCATTGGACGGTCGACTCTTGTTGCTAAAGAAAACAATTGGCATACAATATTAAACATCTTCACGACGAATTCCACCATTTTTGGGCACAAAAACACTACTTGGTTCATTGTTTGATCATCCTAGCTAGTTGTGGTCACCGAGTCCTACTAGCAACCGAAATTCCAAAGTAGACAAACACACTGAAGTTGTGTCCTCACAGGCATTTCCTTACGTTACAAGTTTCAGCAAAGACCAACGATCAACCTAGCTTAATTAGCTAATTGCCAAAGAGAATGTTGATGACACTAGTAACCACAGGCCCTCTCCTCTCCTTAAGCACTTCCCTCACGGCCTTCTCCTCCGCCACAAACCCTTTTCCCTTCATCTCCTCCACCAACTCCCTCGCTTCCTCCGCCTTCCCTGCCCTCGCAAACGCCTCAAACACCGCCACATACGTCCCAGCATTGGGCCGCATTCCCTTCCCCATCATCTCCACCAAATACTTCCTTGCATCGCCGACGAAACCTTCGTCCCTAGCCAGTGCCTTGATCACAACACTGTAAGTATACACATTCGGCGCAACTCCGCATGCCAGCATTCTCATGTAGACTTTGACGACGTCTTTAGGCTTCTTGGCGGCGGCGTAAGCCTCGATGACGGCAGTGTGTGCCACCACCTCGGGCATTTGTCCTTTGTCTTTGATGTGCCCGAAGAGTTCTAGTGCCTCGTGGGTGAGGCCGTCTTTGGACAAAGCGTCGAACATCTTGACTGCATTGTTTTGGAGCCCATCTGATCTCATCTTGTGGAACACTTCTTGCAAGTCTGTTGGGTCCTCCGGGTCTTCTATAGCGGGCTTCTTGTTAAACGGGTCGTACGGCGGCGGGAGGGCCGACGACGACGACGACTTGTCGTTTGAGTTGGATGAGGGTTTGTGCTCGTCTTCGTCGTCGGAGGGGAGAGAGAAGTTGACGAGAGTGTTGCGTTTGGTGGTGGGTTCGGAGGAACTGAATGGACGAATAGGAGTGAATGAAGTCGGAGAAAGAGCTCTGCTTTCGTTGGGTGCATCAATGGCAGTGAGGTGGTGTTTGGTGATGAAAAAGGAAATGGGTTTGGATTGGGTTTTGAGAAGGGCACGGGATAACAATCTGGCAGCCATTGTTGATAAACTGATTGCTATGCTCACTGTTGAAACAGAAGTGTTTTCGTGTTCGTTTTCAGTCGGCGGTGTTTGAGTTTCTGGTTACAACGCCGACAGGTTAGTAGCGTTCCTATGTAAAAGCGATTTTGGCGGAAGGGCTTTTTTGAAAATCACTTTTGTGGTCAGTCTTTGGGTCAAATTGTCAAATAGTCCCTCAAAATGTTGACTTTGATTTCAGTATAGTCCAACATTAATTCGAACCTTGTAAACAATCATCATATGCTTGGTATGTTTGATCTCTTGGTTAACATCGGTTTCAATTTCATTAATTAAGTGGGTTTGAAACTTGAATAAACTTGCAAGATTAGATCTTTGTACATATAAACGTGTTCTTTGCATGTCTACTTAGGGATTTTTTAGGGTGTTCTACAGTACTCTAGAGTACTAAAACTCTCTAATTTTGGAGCGTTGAATCACTTCATTTTTTGAAAAATGAAGACCGCAGAAGTTATCTAACGCTCCAAAACTAGAGAATTTTTGTACTCCGAAACAGTATAGAATTTTCGGGGATTTCCCTTCCTATGAAGCGTCAAAGTACCGGTCTTTATGCCCTTGTCAAGTAGGCGATAAAATATTGTAACCTTAAATTCTTTCAAAGCGTCTACTTTGTATTTGACCAAATTAGTTGTCTATTTCTTTGTTTCATAGCCAAATTGGTCCGCGTCAATGAATTTTGTGATCAATCGTGGTCAATCACCGTTAAATCTGCATCCAACAGTAATTAATTAAAATACAGTTGGAAGACAAAATATTATCATCCGTTAGATGCAGATCTAGCGGTGATTGACTACGATTGATCACAAAATTTATTGACCACCAAAACAGGACTCCAATTTCTTGTTCAGAATTAAGCATTCTTTATAGACTAGCTAGACTTCTGTATATATTGCAATGGTCGATCATTATGCACATCAGTCATTTAGTCAAGTACTGAAAATAAAGTGCTGCAGTCACTCACTATAGAGGAAGAGAGTATAGAGTGCTTTTGATTTATATCAGCAATGGCATCCATGAGATTGCTATTCTTTCTTGCTTTATACTGTGCAGGGATTCATGTCACCTCCTCGCTTACCAACCCCAACGATGGTATAAGTCCAAAATGTCAATGCTGGTCGTTGATCATATATTCATCTACTAATCTTTATCATGTGAATTATCCAGATGGCCTGTTTGTCCATGTTATTTGTTTCTTGTTCAAATTAGTCTGAAAAGATTTAGCTGAACTCTGAATCTCTGATTGTAAAATGACCATCTGCACAAGAGATATATGATTTATATGTGCGCTATTTCAGCCTCGGCACTCCTTAACTTGAAAGTGTCGTGGAACAACACGCCGCCCAAGTGGGAAAAATCGAAGGATCCCTGTGGTTTGCCATGGGAAGGAGTCGATTGCATTGGTGAAAAGATAGTTGCATTGTGAGTAGTATCAATTGTTCATCTTTTATATATGACGTACTGATGTATTTTGGTGACTAAGGAAAAAATTTGATGCCTCTTATCTTAAAAGAAAAATCTAAACCGGCTTCTCTTTGATTTGCTTTTATGTGCAGGAAACTATCAGCCATAGGATTCATAGGGGAGCTCAGTCGCGACATTGCAGGACTCACTGAGCTAAACTCATTGTGAGTATGTTTAGATTATTCCTCTTTACACCAGCATTATGCATACCAATTCAGCAATTTCAATTATATTCATATGTGATTAATTTAATATAAACTACTAAATCTTGAGAGATGAAACTTCATTACTGTGTAGGGACCTGTCTTTCAACCCGGGCCTCACAGGTTCTCTTCCTCTACAGCTAGGGAATCTTCAAAAGTAAATATTCTGTAAGAACAAATAGGCCAAGTGATTTGATACAGAATTAAATCTGCTTTTTGAAATTTGTATGTGCAGTGCATTGTATAAATATGGCTAGTCTTATTTTAGGATCCTAGCTGGGTGCAGCTTCAGTGGTCAAATTCCAGATGAGTTGGGAAATCTTGAAGTAAGAATTGCAGTGATACTCACACTTCAATGCATAAACCAATTAATGAGGTCTCTTATATATATTTGGTTCTTCTCTCACTTCTCAGGGCTCTCAATAAAAATAAGTTCACCGGTACTATCCCTCCTTTTGGTAAACTCTCCAACCTCTCCTGGCTTGATGTATCCGAAAACCAGCTGACTGGACCTCTCCCAGTGTCGACCGTCACTACACCAGGCCTAGACCTCTGGTTGAAGGTTAAACACTTGTGAGTACTTCTCAATTTCTCACCTTTATGGAGAAATAAATCTAAGTTAGATTCTGCCGCAGCAATGTTCACTAAATATTCACTTGATATGATGAACATGTAGCCATTTGAATAAGAACCAGCTTTCAGGAATCATTCCACCAAAGCATTTCAGCTCCAAGATGATATTGATACACGCGTAAGTTAATTCATCAACATTATCTCTGAGAATTTATGTTTTGTCTGTTTCATTATCTAACTGCTAGTTTTTTTCTCAACTACAGGCTTCTCGACGATAATATTTTTACTGGGAGTATTCCATCAACATTAGGACTTTCAAACTCTTGAGATAGCTTCGCAAACTCGATTTTTACTAGTGTTCCCAATAATTATCAGTTTCTTGACATATTATAATTATTTTTTTTCTCTCTTTAACAGTCGGTTTGATAGAAATCTTCTGTCTGGAAGTGTCCCCTCAAACCTTGGCAAGCGTACAAATGTCCAAGAATTGTGAGTGATGACTATGTAAAAAGATCCGCCAAATGCTCATTTTCATAATCTTATGCTAAACGAAATCGTGTCCTCTTCCAGAAATTTGGTCAACAACCAATTTATAGGTCCTTTACCAGACTTGACTAGAATGAATTCCCTCAATCATGTGTAAGTACATGGATTGGAGATCGTTTTTAGTTGAATACTTATTCTAGTATGTACCGATAAACTACACTGATCGGTTTACTTTAATTTCAGAGACCTTAGCAACAACTCATTTGACCCATCAGAATTTCCGGTTTGGTTCTTTACCTTACCCACACTCACCTCTCTGTACGTCCTTGGGAGTAAAGGCCTTCGTATCTTAGAAATGAGTAAAAAAGAATGAAATTTGGAATATCTGGATTTACGTATATTAATGTTAATGTCTTGTCGAATTTTTCAGGGTTATGGAATTCGGATCACTTCAAGGGTCTGTACCAGAGAAGCTTTGCAGTTTACCAGAATTACAGCAAGTGTAAGTTACAGAAGAAAATATTAAATTATTAATTGCCATGTCCAAAGGAGGATGCCCACTTAAAGTTCATAGTTTTCCTACTCGTGGCAGGAAAGTGAAAACTAATGCATTTAACGGCACATTAAACCTGGGTGCTACCATCAGTGAACAACTGAAACTTGCTGATCTACAGAACAATCAGATATCCCTAGTCATTGTGGATGAAGAATACAAAAACTCATTAGTGTGAGAGACTACCCTTATTATATTTTTATGACTGTACTTTTCTCCAAAGGCTATTCGGCTAAGATGTGTTTCTTTTGCATTTGTAGACTTGTTGGGAACCCTGTGTGCAACGGATTAACTGGTCTCTCTTACTGTCACATTCCACAAACTACAACATATTCTACAAGTGTTAGTTGTGGAAACGCTAAATGCCCCCAGGACCAGAAGCTCTGCCCTTAGTGTTGTAGGACTTAGTTTGAGATTGAGGTGAAAATATTGAACTTTTAAAAAACACAGTTTAGAAAAAGCAACCATTCACTTGCTTATTTCTAACCGTGATTTTTACACTTCAAAAATAAAAATAAACAATTTTTCTTATTTTACCCAACACTTATTTTATCAAAATAGTTGACAATATGCTGATTTAATTTTAAAAACTCAACCCCAATCTGGCCTAAGTGTGCGCATCCTTTTGAGAAAACACTTTATTTCAGAGCACCCAGTGATAGTCGCATATTTATGCGTCTATTTGGTATTTAATTTGTTCCCTATGTTTAGTTTTTTTGTTATTAATTGAGTGAATTAATTATGTTTATTTGTTTTTAGGTATTTTGGAGATTAATGAAGAAAATGAGGTTAAATAATATATTTTAAGAGTTACTGTGGAAGAGGAGGACTTACGGAGTGAAGGAATCCTAATTTGAGAAGAACTCTAGTTGCCCACGTGATATATATTCGGAGTGGCCTTGGCGAGGAGCTTATATATATATACAATTAAAGAGCTTGACGAAGAATTAAAGATCAAAAGAAGTGGTGTTGTTGCTTGGCGAGGAACAGTAAGAAGAATTGGAAGTGGACTTGAAGACTAAGATAAGACAAAGAAGAGAAGTCCATTTACAATTGGACTTTGGAAAGAAGGGGCAGACTTGGAATTGAAGTCTGCATGCACGTGTTGCATGCTAGCTATGTTAATTGCCTAGCTATACATACATATATATATATGATTGCTAGCTAAAGAGGGGAGTACGTACGGTGGCTTGGCGAGAGGTGAGCAAGAGGAAAAAGACAAATAAAGAAAAATAAAGAAAGAAGAAGAAGTGGAAGAAAAAGGAAGAACCGTATTGCAAGCCTGCGATCCCGACGGGGATCAAGAGTTTATTTCTTCTCATTCTTTTGTTTATCTTTCATGAATTCTTTAATGTTATTATTTAAAACAATTAGCTTTGCCGATTTATTTTAGTAACCAAATCAACTCAGAAAACCCTCAAATTTTGTGTGGTAGTCCACCACTGTGTCTATATTATTGTGTCCAAATTTCCTAGTATTTGAGTCTGTCTAGCTTAGGATCGCATTGTCATTAGTATACTGTAGTCGAGTCTGTCAGCATAGTAGTTTGTTAGGATTTAGTTTCACCAATTCCTTGTGTTCGACAACCCCTATTTATTTTACTACTTTGATATATCCAGGTTGTGAATAGGGTATCTTTGAGAGGTGTTTACCCGCCTTGTCAAATTTTGGCGCCGTTGCCGGGGAATTGCTTAATTCTAAGTCCTAATAGAGTCTTTAATTTTCAGTTTTGTTTTGTTTTGTTTTTCTTTTCTTTTAAGTCTTACTGTCGCTTCTATGTGCAGAAGCATTGTGTATGCGTACTAGGCACACAAGAAGCGCTGAGCCATTATTACTTAATCCAGAGATTGAACGCTCAGCAAGGCAAAACAGGAAACAGCAGGGACAACGGTCCATGAACGTGATCAGTGATGGTCAGCCTGAGCAAGACATACATTCTGATACAAGATCTGAATTTGAGGAAGAACAGAGTGTTCCAATACCACCACCATCACCAAAAAGAATGGCAAACACAGCCAAGCTGAGAGAGTCCTTTATACCGGGCACAAGTGCAGCAGATTCACCGATCGTACTACCAAAGAATCTGGGGGCTTATTCTATTCCCCCATCACTTATATCGAATCTGCCACACTTCATAGGAACGCCTTCTGAAGATCCTCAGGACCATCTCAATGAGTTTACAGCATTGTGCAGAATTCAGAGACCGACTAATGTGGAAGAAGATACAATGAAACTCCTCTTGTTTTCGTTCTCTTTGAAAGAGCAAGCAAAAGCATGGTATAAGTCTTTAGCTCCTTTATCTATGGACACATGGGAGAAGATGTGCTTTGCATTTATGAAAGAGTTCTACTTTGCTTCTCGCACCAAGAACTTGAAGAAGCAAATTAGCACATTCAGGCAGAAAGACAGTGATGAATTACATGAAGCCTGGAGCCAGTTTAAGAGTCTTCTTCGACAATGCCCTCATCATAAGTTTGACATCAACACTCAAATGGAGTTCTTCTATGAAGGACTTGATTCTTTTAACAGGTCAAAGCTTGATTCAGCTTGTGGGGGAAATTGGTGGAATATGACTGGAATAGAAACCAAGGAAATTATTGAGAACCAAGCAGAAAATTCAAGGCAATTTCAGTCAAGGGATAGATCCATGGGAGTAAGTAGAAGGTCTCTCATTGTAGTGGCAATCGATGGAGCTATGAAAAAAAGATTAAGCTCTATGGAGAATGATATTGCTCTGATTGCTAGTAGTCTGAAAGTGGGCAAGAAGGCAACAGTTGCTGCGGCTCAGGTTGTGTGCACTTTATGTTCAGCTACAAGCCATCTAGCAGAAGATTGTCCCAATTTTAGAGCAGATGAAGAGGTTGATCAAGAGGAAGAAGCAAATTACTTCCAGAGACAACCCAACACATATGGTAGAAATAGAGACTTATTGAGCTATAGGAGCAATAATGTGCTCAATCCTCCTATTGTTCCACCTGGATTTCAACAGAGACAGCCTACAGGGGATGGGCAACAATTTGGCCAAAGGCGTTTGCCTCAGCAACAACAAGCTCAAGCTCAAACATCATCAGGAAATTCTACCTTGGAAGCCATGATGCAACAAATGATGTTTGACAACAAGAAGGAACGAGAGGAGAATAGTGCCTTTCGCCAAGATATCAAGGCCACAGCTCAAGAACTCAAGGCTACAACTCTGCAACAAGGAAAGGTAATTGACTTGCTTCAGAGACAAATGAGCCAAATGCAGCAAACAATGGCTCAAGTCAAGGAAGGAAGTCTTCCTAGCAACACTCTTCCCAATCCCAATACAAAATATGAAGCTCATGCCATGACCTTGAAGAGTGGGAAGATGTTGGATGAATTGCCCAAGTCAACCAAGAGAAAGTGGGAGGAGCCCGTGCTTGAACAACTTATCCCTGACAAGCCGTTGGACAAGCCGTCAGAAGATTCTGCATGAACCCCAATTCGAGCCGTCGAAAATGCACCTGAAACAGAAAAACTGACAAATCAAAAATCAAAAATCAGGTTAGGTATCCTCTACTCCGTCTCCTTCTATTATTCCTAATTTACCTTTCCTAGCAGGTTGAAGAAGCAGGTGAAGGTTAAAAAAGAGAAGGAGATCTTGGATGTGTTCAGAAAGGTAGAAGTAAACATCCCTTTGTTGGATGTGATCAAGCAGATACTACAGTATGCAAAGTTTCTGAAAGATTTGTGCACAACAAAGAGAAAATTCTATGGAACTGAGACTGTGGCTTTGGGAGAGAGAGTATCTACAGTGCTTCAAAGAAAGCTTCCACCTAAGTTGGGTGATCCAGGACGTTTTACGATCCCATGTACCATTGGTGATCACAGGTTTGTGGGTGCTTTACTTGATTTAGGTGCTTCCATTAATTTAATGTCATACACTGCTTATAACAGGTTGAAAATGGGAGAACTTATCCCCACAGGTGTCACCATTAAACTTGATGATCGGTCTAACTGCTACCCTCAAGGTATTATTGTGGATGTTTTGGTGCAGGTGGGAGATTTGATATTCCCAGCAGATTTCTTTGTGCTGGAGATGGAGCATGAGCCAATGCCATCAGAAATACCATTGATTCTTGGGAGACCGTTCTTAAGAACAGCGCGTACAAAGATAGATTATTTTGATGGATCATTGAGTATGGAAGTAGCTGAGGAGAAAATCCACTTCAATATTTATAAAGCTCTCAAACATCCAAATAGTGATGATGCTTATTCATGTTGTTCAATTGACACTTTTGAGAGTTTTGTGCAGGAATTCATTCACTATTCATTGGAGGAGGATCTTTTAAGGAAGGTCATAGAGGTATCCGGGAAAGAAGATGTTCCAGGTTTGGAGCTTGGAGAGCTTGTCAAGAAGCTTGACGAGGAAGGACTAAAGCTTGGCGAGGAGAAGAAATTTGAACCTATTTTTGAGATATCTTCGGCTGAGGATCTTGAAATGGAAGAGGAGTATTATGCTATGGAAGAAGCACTTGAATCCCTGCTAATTATGAAAGGTAAATATTCTAAACCCATTTCTCTTCCAGTTTCGGATGATATTCTTGTTCCGTCTATACAGGTGGCACCCACTTTAGAGTTGAAACTTCTTCCCGATCATTTGAATTATGCTTTCTTAGGGGAGGATGATACACTTCTAGTCATCATCTCTTCCAAGCTCTCAACGTTACAAGAGGAGAAGTTGCTGAATGTACTCAAGGAGTACAAGGCTGCCATTGGATGGACAGTAGCCGATATCAAGGGCATCTGCCTAACATTATGTACCCACAGGATCCATATGGAGGAGGGAGCTAAGCCAACAATGGAATCTCAACGTCGTCTCAATCCTCCCATGATGGAAGTTGTCAAGAAAGAAGTCATCAAGCTTCGAGATGCAGGTATTATTTATGCTATTTCTGACAGCAAATGGATTAGTCATATGCAGGTTGTGCCCAAATGTTCAGGAATCACAGTGGTAAAGAATGATGAGAACGTGTTGGTGCCTCAAAGAGTCCAAACAGGATGGAGAGTGTGTATTGACTATCGCAAGCTCAATGCCACCACAAGAAAAGATCACTTTCCACTCCCATTCATTGATCAGATGTTGGAAAGGTTGGCAGGTCATGCATATTACTATTTTTTAGATGGTTATTTATGATACAACCAGATAGCCATACATAAGGATGATCAGGAGAAGACTACCTTCACATGTCCCTATGGCACTTTTGCTTATAGGAGAATGCCATTTGGCTTATGCAATGCACCTGCCACAATTTCAGAGGTGCATGGTAAGTATTTTCTCAGACATGGTTGAAAATATCATTGAGGTATTTATGGATGATTTCTCTGTATTCAGTGATTCTTTTGACATATGCCTTCATAATCTAGCTATGGTTTTAGAGCGTTGTGTAGAAACTAACCTTGTACTTAATTAGGAAAAATGTCACTTTATGGTAGAGCAGGGTATAGTTTTGGGACATGTTATTTCAGCTAGAGGTATTGAGGTTGATAAAGCTAAGGTTGATATTGTGCGTACCTTACCCCCTCCTTCCACTGTGAAGGAGGTGAGATCATTTCTTGGACATGCAGGATTTTATCGCAGGTTTATCAAGGATTTTTCTAAGATATCCAGACTATGGTGTGCATTGCTGCAGAAAGACATAGCTTTCAATTTTACCGATGAGTGCTTGCAAGCATTCAATAAGCTCAAGGAGTTGCTCACTACAGCTCCCATCATTCAAGCACCGGATTAGAGTCTACCATTTGAGCTCATGTGTGATGCTTCAGACTATGCTATTGGAGTTGTTCTTGGCCAACGACCACAAAGACTTCCACATGTCATCTATTATGCCTCCCATACTTTAAATGATGCACAGTTGAATTACTCAACTACAGAAAAGGAGCTCTTAGCAGTGATTTTTGCTCTTGAAAAGTTTAGGTCTTATTTGTTAGGAACTAAAGTTATCATATTTACTGACCATGCTTCTTTGAGATATTTGATGACTAAACAGGACGCCAAGCCCAGGTTGATTCGATGGATGCTCTTACTTCAGGAGTTTGATATTGAGATCAAAGACAAGAAGGGCACTGAAAACGTGGTGACAGACCACTTGAGTAGACTTACCCATGGGTCTACGGCCGAAGAAGACACTCTTCCTCTCAGAGATAGCTTTCCAGATGAACAACTCTTTGTTGTTCAAGTTATGGAGCCATGGTATGCTGATATTGTTAACTACAAGGTAAGTGGATATATTCCACCAGACTTCACTAGAGCGCAGAAGGACAAGCTTGTCAAGGAACCAAAGTACTATGTGTGGGATGAGCCATATTTGTGGAAACATTGTCCGGACTTGCTGATAAGAAGGTGTGTGCCTAAAACTGAGTTTCATTCCATTTTATCTTTTTGTCACTCACATGTAGCAGGAGGCCATTTTGCTGGAAAGAAGACTGCAATGAAAGTACTTGAGAGTGGATTCTTTGAGAGTGGATTCTTCTGGCCAACACTGTTAGGTGATGCACATAAGTTTCATAAATCATGTGCTAGATACCAACTGACATGTAACTTAGGTCCTAAGGATCAAATGCCCCAGCACCCAATTTTAGTGATTGAGATTTTTGATGTGTGAGGTATTGACTTTATGAGTCATTTTCCTAACTCTTTTCAAAATAATTACATTCTACTTGCAGTTGATTATGTTTCAAAGTGGGTGGAGACAGTAGCCACTCGTACTAACGATGCTGCTGTTGTTTTGAAGTTCTTAAAATCACTTTTTGTGAGATTTGGCACTCACAGGTACATAATAAGTGATGGCGGTACTCACTTTTGCAACAAGTCATTTGCAGCATTGCTCAAGAAGTTTCATGTGCATCATAAGGTGGCAACACCTTATCACCCTCAGACGAGTGGGCAAGTAGAAGTATCTAACCGGCAGATCAAGCAAATTCTGGAAAAGACTGTCGGACCAACAAGGAAGGATTGGAGCCAATGCTTGGATGAAGCGCTGTGAGCTTATAGAACAGCTTTCAAGGCGCCGATTGGAATGTCTCCCTATCGAATGGTTTATGGAAAATGCTGCCACCTTCCAGTAGAGCTTGAACACAAGACATATTGGGCAGTGAAACGATTCAATTTTGATATTGATGATGCCAGTGTTCATAGGAAGTTACAAATGAATGAGCTTGCTGAGATTCGAAATAATGCCTATGAATCTAGCCGCATTTACAAGGAGAAGACGAAAATGTTCCATGACAAGATGGTCAAGGAAAAAACTTTTGTCAATGGGCAAAAAGTGTTGTTATTCAACTCGCGGCTGAAGTTGTTTCCAGGTAAGTTACGGTCCAAATGGACTGGTTCTTATGTTGTCCGTAATGTGTTTGCTCATGGTGCAGTTGAAGTTCTGAATCCAAGAGACGGCAGCACATTTAAGGTGAACGGGCATAGACTCAAGCCATTTTATGAGCCGTCTCAAGTGCGAGACGTGGAAGAGATTCCTCTTCAAGATCCTACACCAGAGGATTGAAATTTGTGTGCACTGTCTGGCTGAAGACGTTAAACTTAGCGCTACTTGGGAGGCAACCCATGTTGATGGAGAAGCGTGGAAAACCAGATTTGAAATTCTTAACTCTCTATCCCTTCTCCTTTGTTTTATTTTTCTCCATGTTTAGTGTGATTTGTGATGTGTTATGTGTCTCATTCCATGCTTGTTTGATGTATTGTATATTTTAGTTTTGTTTTACATTGAGGACAATGCAAATTTCAAGTGTGGGGTGGGGTTTATATCATATCCTTAGCGTCTATGTATAAATTTTTTGTTTTTCGGTATTGTACAGTATGCTGTTTTGTGTAAATTATTTGACATAGTTAGAGGTCTCATAAATTTTTGAAATTTTTAGAGAATGCGTTCAAACGTGTCTAGTTTATGTTTTTAAAATTTCAGCTCATTCCACGAAGTGATTAATTCTGTATAATTCTGACGAGTGGGGATGAGTCTGGCGAGCTCCTTTTTTTTATACTGTACAGTTTGCTGTTTTGTATAATTTGTTTACCATATTTATAAGTCTCGTAAATTTCTGAAATTTTTAGAGAATGTTTTTACATGTGTCTAATTTATTCTCTTAAAATTTCAGCTTATTCTAATGAGTTATTAATTCTGTAAAATTCTTGCGAGTGGGATAAGTCTCTGGCGAGCTTTGTTTCTCGATACTGTGCAGTTTGATGTTTTGTGTGATTTGTTTGACATATCTAGAGGTCTCTTAAATTTCTGAAATTTTGAGAGAATGTTTTTTACATTTTTCTAGTTTATGCCCTTAAAATTTCAGCTCATTCCACTGCGTGATTAATTTTGTAAAAATCTGGCGAGTAGAGTGCGCAGGCGAGCCTGTGGGGGTCTTTTCCGACGACTAGTTCGTCGTGGAAGGGTTTCCTCGCCAGAATTTGGTATTTTTGAGTTTTTTCTTTGTTTTTCTTGTATGTTTTAGTGTCTTATTTGAAAAACCAAATACAAAAATAAAAAGTGTCAAGAAAAGCAACATAAAAAGAGTCTCTTGTTTTGAGTTTTAGGTGCCCTTAACTAGTCCATGATGTGATTATATCTTCTGGAATTGTGACTAAAAGATGATGATGTTATTTGAGTTTCTTTGGTTAATCTTGATATATATTGCATATGCGAATGTGTAGTGGATGTAGAAATGAGTTAACATGGTACAGATTTTTGGCATGCTTAAACTTTGATGAGATTCATTTAACCTGTGAGCGATTGAGCCTATATGTGAATACGCATGCTTTCTTTGTTGAGTGTCAATTGCTTACCACAGATTAAGTTAATGGACTCTAGATATTAATAGAACTTGCTCTTGTGCTTTTCAAAACTTATCGTCAATACATGTTTTGATTGAGAAAGTGATAAAGGCATTTAGGGGACACCACCATTGCCATATGAATCCTGTGTCCTAATTTTGTGTGCACAAGATGTACACCCCTTAGTTAACCACTTTGAGCCTACATGTTTAAACTTTTTGTCATCACCCACATATCTCTGACCTTAAACTTTAGAATAGTTATATCTTTACTTTTGTTCTAGGACTTGGTAGAGCTATACACGAGACATGTATGTGAAGACGGCGACAATGTCGAAAGGTGATGCAAAGAAATAAGTGTGGGGTATTAAGCTAGTGTGTAAATATATATATATATATATTTATATATTCAAAAAAAGAAGTGATATCTAGCTTCATACCTGAGTTAACTATTGATGAAAACAATGATGTGAAGGTCCAACAAGATGAAATTCGGCCACAAAAGTGAGAAAGTTCATGGTTGTAAAGTTTGAAGAAGTCTCTTATTTGGTGCTCTACTCGGTCCTAGAATTTTATTTGAATTCCTTATCCATTTATTCTTTTACCTATGAGCCAAGTCCCTTTACAATCCATGAAAGTCCTTTTGATCCTCAAGATAGCAGCCTTTGATCTGTGGAGATTAGTTACAAGAGTAAGCTTATGGTGTGGTCCATTTGGCAAGTAATTGAGTTGAGTGATCACCTTAGACATACTTTGAGAGAAACACTTTTGAGAGCATATACCTATGAGGTTGAATCTTGACAAGTTTTTCGCATGCTACAACTTAATATTCACCATGATTATGTCTTCGTCCTACATATTACATGTGTATCATGCATTGAAATTAACTTTCGAAATTTTACGGAATATAAATTTGGAGTCATTCTATCTTAGTGTTACAATTGTGGAAGATTGCTGAGACAATTTGTTGAGGGCGGTAGAGTCATGTAGTTAGAGTCTTTGAGTCTTTTCAGAGTCTTAGTTTAGTGTATTGCTCGAGGACTAGCAATGTCTAAGTGTGGGGTATTTTGATAGTCGCATATTTATGCGTCTATTTGGTATTTAATTTGTTCCCTATGTTTAGGTTTTTTGTTATTAATTGAGTGAATTAATTATGTTTATTTGTTTTTAGGTATTTTGGAGATTAATGAAGAAAATGAGGTTAAATAATATATTTTAAGAGTTACTGTGGAAGAGGAGGACTTACGGAGTGAAGGAATTCTAATTTGAGAAGAATTCTAGTTGCCCAGGTGATATATATTCGGAGTGGCCTTGGCGAGGAGCTTATATATATATATATATATACAATTAAAGGGCTTGGCAAAAAATTAAAGATCAAAAGAAGTGGTGTTGTTGCTTGGCGAGGAACAGTAAGAAGAATTGGAAGTGGATTTGAAGACTAAGATAAGACAAAGAAGAGAAGTCCATTTACAATTGAACTTTAGAAAGAAGAGGCAGACTTGGAATTGAAGTCTGCATGCACGTGTTGCATGCTAGCCAGTTTCAGGGATTTATCATATGCTACTGATATTCACTCAATAGAAATGAGCCTGTCGTCTCAACTTGGCTCACTCATAATTCAGTTTCTCTAGACAACCTATTCTTCAACACTGATGATTATCTTCAAGTACAGATAATTAACACTCTTTCCATCCACAGAACCCTATTTTACTAGGTCAGAGATTCTGAGGATTAGTGATGATTTCAGTAATCAAACTTACCAGCCACCTGAAGAGTTTGAATCCTATTATTTTGTTGCAGCTGCTTATAATTTCCCAGGTAACTTAAATCACTTTGTTAGTTTGTTACTGCATACATAACTTTCGGTGTATTATAAGATTGATATAACTGACTAGAGAGAGAATCGATCCGCAACGTTTCAGCGGAGCATGGGAAATCTATAAGCACTGGTGTTGTTATTGGAATAGCAATTGGTTGTTTCTTTCTGGTGTGCTTTGTGGCAGTCGCAATATATGTCATTAGGTAAAAGATCAATGTAGAAAGAGCCATTAGCTAAAGCAGAGTCATTTGATAGTCGCATATTTATGCGTCTATATTGTGTTTAATTAATCTCTTATACTTAATGTATTGTTATTATTTGAGTGAATTAATTATATTTAGGTATTTTGGAGTTAAATGGAGAAGATGAGCTTAAATATTGCAAATTGGAATCCTAATCCAAGAAGGAGAAAGGCATGGTGCACGTGAGCCTTGCTTGGCTTGGTTAATTAACCTAGACATATATATAGCTAGGAAAAAGAAGAGGTCGACAGCTTTTGGGGAGGAACGAACAAGAACAAAGAAAGAAAAAAAGAAAAGAAAAGGACGAACAGAAACAGAATAAGGAGAGCCAAGTTCTCATGCATCAAGCTTAGCTTGATCCGAACGTCGTCAAGAGTTCATTCTTTTCCATCATTTAATTTATCTCTTATGGATTCTTTAATGTTATTATCTAAGACCCCGTACATGAAGTCTTTCTAATTCATACACTTTAATCTAGTTTTGCATATTCAATTTGAATGAGGTTTCTTTTTCTATGTGACTCACCGTATGAATTTTTGTATGTTTGCTTTGGTGATCCAGTTAGTATGCATGTTAGGATTCTATTGTCATGAGATACGGGTGACTGAAGATAATTTATTCCACCGGATTCTCTATAGTGATACACCAATTTTACCGTCGGGTGATTGAAACCCTAGGTCTAGCAGAACACGTCCATAGTGTACCTGTGAACCCTTGTAGATTCTCAAACCTTTCCTAGAACGTAATTTTTTTTTTCTTTGTAAACCTTGGGGTCCAATGACTATGGGTTCAATAGAGGGATAGATGTGGGGCAGGTCTATGACAAACTTACATAGACATAAAGATTAAGTAATAGGATGTGTCGTGTCTATCGTCCTTCTTGGGAACTTTCATTGATTGGATATGTACATTAGATTAAGTATGTGTTAGAGAGATGAAATGACGGTGGTGGATTGCATTCCTCTTAACTCATTCGTCATATAGTTTAAACTCACTTGCATTCATAAACATATTTACTTTCAGCATTTACTTTCTACATTAGCTATAACCGATTCAGTTCGGTACACAAAACAACTCCGAATAACCTAATATTTTGTGTGGTAGTCCACCACTGTATCTAGTTTATTGTGTTAAATTTTCGTGTTATTTGAGTCTGTTTAGAGTAGGTTTGTAGTATCATTAGTGTACTGTAGTCGAATCTGTCAGCATTCTAATTTCGTGTTAAGATTTAGTTTCACAAATTCTTCGTGTTCGATAACCCCTATTTATCATATTACATTGATATATCCAAGTTGAGAACAGAGTATATTTACATAGATATTTACCCGTCTATCACCATTTGATCATATGTATGTAGTTCTTGATAATTTTTGGCATCGGTTTGTCCCTATGTAAGTAAGAGAGAGCATTAGTAATTTGTTGGCTGATTAGAGAAGCCTGAATAAACAGTCCACTGTAACATCTTTAAATAAAGAAGAATTAGTAATTTGATCATGTGTCTAGAACAATACTGGGAAGATACACCTCAAAAGAATCTGAACTTGGATACTGAAACACCTTTCCCAGCGAATGAGTAGCTCGTAAAACTTTCTAAATAGACTAAATAAATAGCATTATTGAAGGCTTGGATTCACAAGCATGCTTCGAAACTACTTGATTTTAATGGCTTTTTTCAGCCCCGTCGATCCCCTATCTGTCCTTGAAATTTTCTTCTGATCATAAATTATGCTACCAAATTTCTTTTTAAAAAAAAAAAATTATGCCACGAAAGCTGGAGAGGTCTTTGAACTTAACCAATCTTGAAGTGGAAGTCTTCAGTCCTGCATAATTTCTATGTTCATTTGGGTCTTGGAATTCCCTCCCCAAAAACTATGTCAAACTACCGAGTACAGACATTGTACACTCGTGCAACAGATATGTTTGTATTATCTGCTTAGCCATTTGGATTGTGCCGGCAGTGTGCACTTTAGAGGTAACTCAAGCAAGAGAGTCTACTTTGTTTAATCACATTGACTTCAATTCCTTGTTCAGAAACAAACCATTGTTTGTTAATTAGTAGCTTGTCTTATATTGTTATGCACGCTTCTATGTAGTCGAGTGCTGCAGTCATTATGAAGGTCCTGTGGAGGGGTGATTAGGCCTTTAATTACTTTTAACCAAAAGTAATATAAGACTGTTGTCAGGGATAGCAAAGTGTTGTTCTATCCCGATAACAGTTTATCAAAGCAAACAAATCGTGCTGTATGTAGATGAAATTAATAACACAATTATGTTTTTCTCTATGGCAGAAACCCCAGAATTCATGGATGAAAACTGCCAAATCTTTTCACTATGTAACAACTCTTATTATAAGACTATAGTTCTGATAATAGCAAAGTTTCGGTGCTATCTTTTCACTAGACTCGCGCGCTAAATCTAAGAACTATACTCCATCTTGTTTTATAGAGATTTACCATAGAAAGATACACAAGTTTCAGACATGAATCTAGTTATCGCGCAACTAATTCACTATGAACACTTGAGATGCTTGCACCTACCAATCCAACCTCATGGTATGCAAGATGTATGCATGAGTTTAAATGGTGTTTTGTGAAGACTTTAATACAAAAAGATCAACACAAAAGGGACTGTATAAACATACTCAGTTTTAGAGAAAAAATGAACAATGACAATTTTCCCAACTAAACAAAATATCAAGCTAAAACCACCAAGGAAGACAAGGGGTGCTTGTGCCTTATATAGGCCAAATGCAATAGCCTTAGAAGGAAACCAGTTCTTACCAGCCAAGTGAATGAGAAAGAGTATTAAAACAGGATTTTAATTCCAACCAAGTAACCAAAACTTGACAGCCACATAAAGGGTGTATGTACTTCTTTTCAGAAAATATCTTCACTTTATAAGAGATAAGGATGAAGATTAAAGATTAAGTTTGTAAGAAACAAAAACTTATCTTTCTAACTAAGTCACTTGACCAGAGAAGTATTTAAAATTGTTTTATAACCAGTGTGAAGTCGAAAGATATTTTTCAGAATGGAACAAAACGTTCCAGGGGTTTCAGGGATGGAAAACACATTTGTCATCCTCAGTAAAAACAGTGAAATGCATATGCATGCTTTTTACCTTTGAGACCATAAGGTTTTCATGATACGAGGTTGATGGTCTTTTTATCTTCAATCTTCTCTTGAATGAGTCTTCTAATCCATGTTTTGTTAAGTATAAGATATGTCAATAACTATCTACCTTCACATTATAAAGAGGAAGGGTGAAGTGAAAATGATGCGGAGCGATTTTGATTTATATAAGCTACTACACCATGGCAAACATTAAACTATTGCTCTTTCTTATTGTGTGTAGGCTTCACACTTGCTCGCGTTCACTTGCTCGTGTACTCTCACTCGCTTACGGTTACTCGCGAGACCCATGTGATGTACACGTGAGGTGCATGAGTCGTATGCTAGAAGTTTGGTTGGTAGCGTACGTAAGAAGCTTGATGGTCTTTGGCGAGGAATAATATTCTTAGCAAGTTAGGTGTTAATGAGAGAGTTGTATAAATACAGAGTATTGTGTGTTTGTAAATAGCAGAGCCTGTGTGTGCAAATAGTAGGTAGTTTTAGGGCTTTCTTTGTAACCATATTCTCTCTCTTTGTAACCTCCATTGATAGTGAAGAATCTTCTGCTGCTCCGTGGACGTAGGCTATTACCGAATCACGTATATCTTGTGTTCTTGTTCTTGTCTTCTCATTTTCTTTGTGTTACTTGGGTTACGTTGTTTGCTGTTTCGATTCGATTCACTTGGTATTGTGTTTATCTATCTATTTGGTGCACTCATAGTACAACAACTGGTATCAAAGCTTCAGCTTAGATCCGGTTGAGATAGGTGACAAATAATAGAGGTGAGGATGTCAACCCATTTGGTTGAGCTAAAAGCTCGAAGGTTATGAAGACGACGGTTCAGAATGCAAGGTTCGAGGTGGAGAAATTTGATGGTACAAACAACTTTGGAATGTGGCAATGTAAGGTGAGAGATATGTTGACATAGTAGGAGTTGGATGTCGCTTTGGAAGATAAACCCCAGTCGATGTCGGATGGTGATTGAGACAAGATAAACAAGATGGCTTGTTCGTCTATTCGTTTGTGTCTTGCAAAGCCCCAAAAGTTTACTTTGATGAGGGAGACGAAGGCTAAGGATTTATGGCACAAACTTGAAGACAACTACATGTCGAAAAGTGCCAAAAATCGTCTGCATATGAAGAGGAGGTTGTTCTACTTCAAGTACAAAAAGGTACTAAGATGATACACCACATTGATGCTTTTAATAAGCTAGTTGCAGATCTGTTTAATTTGGATGAAGACATCAAAGATGAAGATAAGGCTTTGATTTTGTTGAATTCATTGCCTGAGTGATATGAGCATTTGATTACCACGTTGCTTCATGGGAAAGAGACTATCAAGTTTGAAGAAGTGTTTAGTGCCTTGATGAATCATGAGATTAGGCATGTAGACAAGAGGAGTAGTGCTTCTACATCAGATGCTTTGGTAGCTAGAGGTAGAGCAATTGAAAAGAAGGGTTTCAACAACCGGAGAAAGTCTCATTCTCGCACAAGAGGAAATTCCAAAGGCATAAGAAGTTTAGGAAGAGATGAATGTGCATTTTGTCATGAAAAGGGCCATTGGAAGCATGAGTGACCGAAGCTGCAGAATAAGAACAATGGGCTTCATGCAAATGTGGCCTCTACTGGTGAGGAAGCTGATTATCTTCTCACTATAACTTCCAATTGTGTTGCATCAGTAGATGAACCTGATTCATGGCTATTGGATAGTGGCTGCTCCCAACACATGTGTGCAAATCAGGATTGGTTTGCTACTTTGGATACAAGTGTCACCGGTAGTGTGTTTATGGGTGACAACTTTGCTCATGATAGGAAGGGTGTAGGAACAGTCGAGTTGAAGCTCCATGATGGTATAGTTAAGGAACTAACTAATGTGTAGTATGTTCCTATGCTTGGCAACAATCTGAGCTCTTTGGGTGCCTTGGAAGCTAGTGGTTACAAGATCACTATGGAGAATGGTGTTACTAAGGTGACAAAAGGAGCTTTGGTAGTGATGAAAGGGAACACAGATCGAAATTTGTATATACTGCAAGGCGAAATAATGATTGACAATGTTGATGCAGTTAGAGATTGTACAAATGATGCTACTAGATTGTGGCATATGAGGCTTGGGCATGCTGGTGAAAAATCCCTGCAAGGTTTAGTGAAACAAGGGCTCTTGAAGGGAGACAAAACTTGCAAGATTGATTTCTGTGAGTTTTGTGTCTTGGGTTTACACAATGACACACAAGGATGAGGTGTTGAGCATCTTCCTTGATTGGAAGAAGATGATAGAAAACCAAACGGGCAGGAAGGTAAAGGCTTTGAGGATTGACAATGGTGGAGAGTTTACATCTGATCTTTTTCATAGAGTCTGCAGAGAGGATGGGATAATGAGGCATTTTACTGTTCTAGGGAATCCTCAGCAAAATGGAGTGGCTGAGAGACTCAATAGAACTTTGTTGGAGAATGTGAGGTGTATGTTGCAGCAATCTGGTTTGAGTAAAGCTTTTTGGGCAGAAGCAGTTATGCATGTCACCTTGTCAATCATTTGTCATCCTCTGCAATCAATGGTTAAACGCCTATTGAGGAGTGGTCTAGAAAACCTGCAGATAATTATGATCATTTGCATATCTTTGGTAGTCCTGTTTACTTTCATGTGACTGAAACTAAGCTAGATGCAAGGGCCAAGAAGGCTATATTTGTTGGTTTCAGGAGTGGTTTGAAAGGGTACAGGTTATGGTGTCCAGAATTGAAGAAGCTTGTGATTAGCAGGGATGCTACCTTTGATGAAGCTAGCATGCTTCACCCTAATGCCAAGGGTGCTGTTGAAAAAGGAAAGATTGATAGAGATGTTCAACAGGTGGAGCTGGACAGAGTTGTCACTAAGGACGTATCTCCTCGCCAGAATGATGTTGGTGACTCTGGAAGTGAGGAAGAGATTGAAGTCCAGAACAATGAAGATGTGCACAACCAAGATGATATGGAGGCACATGTTAGAAGACAGAGGCAAGATCATGTACCTGATCCTGAATCCATTGCAGCGAGAAGACAAAGGAGAAAAGTCAGGAAGCCTACAAGGTTTAGCAACTGTGTTGCTTATGCTTTTCCCATTATTTGTGCTAAAATCCCATCAAATTTCAAAGAGGCTTTGGCGAGTCTTGAAAGCAGTGATTGGGATGAAGCAATGAAACAAGAGATGAGATCCCTTGAGAAAAATAAGACTTGGGATCTAGTTCAGCTGCCTACTGGGAAGAGAACTATTGGCTGCAAGTGGGTTTATGCTAAGAAAGATGCTAGCGACGACAGTAAGAACATAAGGTACAAGGCTAGATTTGTCACCAAATGGTACTCGCAAGAGGAAGGGATAGACTATAATGAAATTTTCTCTCCAGTTGTGAAGCATAGTACTATCCGTGTGTTGCTATCATTAGTAGCACAATATGATCTTGTGTTGGTACAACTTGATGTGAAGATAGCATTCTTGCATGGAGACTTAGAGGAAGAGATTTATATGTCTCAGCCTGATGGTTTCAAGGATGATGGAAGAGAGAACTTGGTGTGCAAGTTGAACAAATCTCTCTATGGTTTGAAGCAATCACTGCAACAATGGTACCTCAGATTTAATGAATTTATGAGGAGGCAGAAGTACACTCTTAGTAGGTATGATCATTGTGTGTATTTCAAGATGATGATGTAGATGATATGCTAATTGCTTCAAAGGATGTGATGGAGATTGAGAAGATGAAAGAGCAAATGAAGACGGAGTTTGAAATGAAGGATCTTGGTGAGGCCAAGAAGATCCTTGGGATGGAGATTACTCGCAAGAGAAATGATGGTTTGGTGTGGCTAACTCAGAAGCAATACATTGAGAAGCTACTGCAGAAGTTTGGAGTTTGTATCTCAACTAAGCCTGTGAGTACTCCTTTGGCAAGTCATTTCAAACTTAGTGCTCTGTTGTGTCCCAAATCTGATGAAGAGAAGCAGGAGATGAAGAATATTCTATATGCTAATTTGATTGGTGGATTGATGTATGCGATGGTCTGTTCTAGACCTGATATTGCTCATATTGTTGGTGTTGTTAGTCGCTATATACACAATCCAGGAAGAGAGCATTGGAATGCAGCTATGTGGTTACTTAGATATCTCCATGGGACTAGAGATGTTGGTTTGTGTTTTGAGAGGTGTTTTGCAGATAGTAATCTTCTTATTGGTTACACTGATTCTAATTATGCTGGTGATTTGGATAGGAGGAGGTCTACTACTGGGTATTTATTTACCATGGCAAATGGACCAATCAGTTGGAGGTCTATTTTACAAGATATAGTGGCATTGTCTACCACAGAGGCAGAGTATATGGCTCTCGTTGAAGGTATTAAGGAAGCTTTGTGGTTATCTGGTCTCATCAATGAGGTGGGCATATATCAGAAGAAGGTGGAGGTCCATTGTGATAGCCAAAGTGTCATTCACTTGGCTAAATACCAAATGTATCACTCAATAACCAAGCACATAGATGTGAGATTCTATTATGTGCGTGATATTGTTGAACAGAAGAAGATTGTGTTGAGGAAGGTTGGTATTGCAGACAATCCAGCTGATATGTTGACAAAGGTTGTTGGTACTGCCAAGTTTGAGCATTGCTTGGACTTGGTACATACTCTTCATGCTTGAAGAGTTGCTTGAGCAGTGGAAGTTGTGTTGTTAGAGAAGAAATGGGGGGGGGGGGGGAGTCGTGTGAATCTCAAGGTGGAGATTATTGTTTGTGGGCTTCACACTTGCTCGTGTACTCTCGCTCGCTTACGGTTGCTCGCGAGACTCATGTGATGTACACGTGAGGTGCATGAGTCGTATGCTAGAAGTTTGGTTGGTAGCGTACGTAAGAAGCTTGATGGTCTTTGGCGAAGAATAATATTCTTAGCGAGTAAGTTATGTGTTAATGAGAGAGTTGTATAAATACAGAGTATTGTGTGTTTGTAAATAGCAGAGCCTGTGTGTGCAAATAGTAGGTAGTTTTAGGGCTTTCTTTGTAACCATATTCTCTCTTTTTGTAACCTCCATTGATAGTGAAGAATCTTCTGCTGCTCCGTAGACGTAGGCTATTGCGGAACCACGTATATCTTTTGTTCTTGTTCTTGTCTTCTCATCTTCTTTGTATTACTTCGGTTATTTGCTGTTTCGATCCGATTCACTTGGTATTGTGTTCATCTATCTATTTGGTGCACTCCTAGCATAACATTTCTGACCTTATACTATACTGGGATTCATTTGATCTCTTGTCTTACGAACCCCAACGACAGTATATTCTTCGAATCTCAATGCTTATGGTTCATATATCCATGTCTTAGTCTATAAATTTACACTAGGAAAAAACTTTTCCATATCATTTAGCAGAATCTTTATGGGAAATGCACATTCTGCACTTATATATATTTGATATATTGATTTTTAAGTGTTGATCCAGCTGTCGTACTCCAATTGCTGAGAGATTCATGGGAAAACACACCAGCCAACTGGAACAATTCAACGTCTGATCCCTGTGGAGTGCCGTGGGTTGGAGTCAGCTGCTTCAATACAAGGGTGGTTGATTTGTGAGTAGTACTTTTCTAACTTTGAAACTTGTATCAATTATCCTGGCTATAATCAGCAGTAATTGGACACCTTTTTTCTTAATCTTGCTTCTCTTCTGCTTCTGTGGAGGAGTTTACCAGGCCTGGGTCTCATAGGGGAACTCACTTACATTGGGGGTCTCACTGAACTATCTTCCATGTAAGTTTGATTTGATTAGTACTCCTCTGGTCCTCTTTATTTCCAAAAAAAAATCTTATGGATTGAAAACAAAAACAAAAAAAACGAAACTTCAATTTAACACTGTATAGGGACCTCTCACTCAACCCTGGCCTCAAAGGTTCTCTCAGTCCACTGGGAAATCTGCCAAAGTTAACTTCCATGTAAGAAAAAAGAAGCAACCGTTTGACAGATAAATTTCTATCTTTAAAACTTTGCATCAGCAACATACAACTTTAATACCGAACTTGCATATGACTTTTTAATTTTTTAGAGTCCTAGCTGGCTGCAGCTTCAGTGGTGACATCCCAGATGAGTTGGGAAACCTTAAAGTTCTAGCCTACTTGTAAGAACACAATTCATGGCCATGATGTTACTTCGTCAATCCACCAAATTTGATTTATGAGTGTTTTTTCACCCAACTTTTTATAAACCTTTGGTTCTTCTGGTCAGGGCTTTGAATAAGAATAACTTGACCGGTGCAATACCTCCTTCTTTGGGTAAACTCTCCTACCTCTACTTCCTTGATCTATCAGAGAACCAGTTGACTGGACCTCTCCCAGTTTCAACTTCCACTTCTCCAGGCTTAGACCTCTTGTTGTATGCTAAACACTTGTGAGTTCTTCTAAATTTCTAGATTTAACCGTAATAGATTATGATTGGTATCCTGCCACTGTATTATGCAAATACACTATCTTGACTTTATGATTATGCAGCCATTTATACAAGAACCAGCTTTCAGGTACCATCCCACCGAAGCTTTTCAGCTCCAAGATGACATTAATACATCTGTAAGTTTACCCTTGCCAATCTCTCTGAGATGATTTGTGCTGTCCTTTAGTTTATCTAACTGCTTCTTACTCTTCGACTACGGGTTCCTAGACCAAAATCAACTTCCCGGGGTCATTCCAGAGACATTAGGACTTGTGCAGACTCTTGAGATGATGCAAGAAAAAACCAGCAACATTGGTTTCATTTCTCCATTATATTTGGCAGTTAGTTTGACTAAGATTTTCTTGTTTCCGTTTAACTCTCAGTCATCTTCATGAAAATGATCTGACTGGAACTGTCCCTTCAAACATCAACAACCTTAAAAATATCAGTGAACTGTAAGTCTGTAAGTCTGTAAGTAATGATTTCTTAAACAGATGCTCTAAATGGATGCTCTATTTTACTTCATTTTGCATTTTTTTCCAGCAATTTGGCCAACAACCAATTGACAGGCCCTTTGCCTAACTTGACTGCACTGAGTTCCCTCAGTTATGTGTGAGTAGATGACATGGAGCTTGTTTCTGTCTCATTTTTCCTCAAAACTTATTTTTAATGTGTACTGATATATCCTACTAATTTTCAGAGACCTCACTAACAACTCATTTGACCCATCAAAAGCTTCACTTTGGTTCTCAACCTTACCTGCACTCGACACAGTGTAAGTCATTATCAATATATCTCAGAAAAGAATTGTATAAAGTTCCGGACAACTTGAAGAAATTTTATTTCTGAATTTCAAAGGGTTATGGAATTCGGATCACTTGAAGGGACAGTGCCGGAGAAACTTTTCAGCCTTCCAAAATTACAGCAAGTGTAAGTTATTAGGGAAAACACTCCATGAATAAACTTGGTACTGTAACTTTAGGATACTGTACATCACTCCATTCATCATTTCCTAATTTTGACAGGAAATTGAAAAACAGTACGTTTAGTACATTGAACATGGCTGATGACATCGGTCCACTACTGACGCTGGTTGATCTCCGGAATAATAACAATACGGAGCTCTTTGCGAGAGTAGATTACGAAAATATAGTGATGTGAGACCCTTCATGAGCCTTGACCTTGATTTGTGACATAGTATAGTTCTTCACTGACCATTGACCAATACTCTTTTCTTTGTCACTTCTACATTTTGTAGGCTGAAAGGGAACCCCCAATATGCACCGGTACACTATTAAATAGCACTTGGTGTTGGTAAAATTAAAAAGAGAGCAGGTGTAAGATTTAAAACAACAAAACTGAAATAATCTTTAATCGGAATATCAAAACCTCGTTATGAGCTGTGTAACTTAAAAAAAAATCCAAGTCCAACGGTATTTGGTATTGGTCAAGAAGGAGGTTCTTTTCGGATAGCATCACAAGGCAGGTAAACACCTCTTAAAGATACCTTATTCACAATCTAGATATATCAATGTAGTAAGATAAATAGGGGTTGTCGAACACAAGGAATTGGTGAAATTAAATCCTAACACTAGACTAAAATGTTGACAGACTCGACTACAGTACACTAATGACACCACGAACCTACTCTAAACAGACCCAAATGACACGAAAATTGGATACAATAAACTAGACACAGTGGCGGACTACCACACAAAATTTGAGGGTTTTCTGAGTTGATTTGGTTACCGAAATAAATCGGCTAAGCTACAGCTAATGCAGAAATCAGTAAATTACAGAAAGTAAATTGTTTGAGGAAATCAATGAGATATGAATGTTAAGAACTTCTCTCCACCCTAGACATACTTACGACCCCCCCCCCCCTATATAACTTAACTAACTATGGATGAATACTCCTCACACAAGAGCTTTGGTTAAGTCATCTTGTGTATTACGTACACTCTCTTACTTAGCATGAAAAAGGGAGGGACAATCCGCTCGATCTTGATCCTCAATTAACCAACTTATACATATGGTGATGTAAGCCTAGAGAACTAAAGTCATTACGTTCTAAGAATGTTTGAAGAATAACAGAGTTTCAAGGGTTGATAAGGTGGTCACCCTTACATCACTAAGGCTTGTTTCATACAAATTCATGTTTGTCTCTAGAGAATATGCAATGATAAGGTGATCATGTACATAATCAAGACTATAGATCCTAAGTCATGCATCTAAGCGTGCACTCAAAGAAACATGAACATAGAAATCATACGGTGAGAAAACAGTGAAACAAAAATCATCCAAATAATTAATAGAATCAAAAGGGGTTCAAAATCGTAAACATGTATAGGGCTTCAATCAGCCCCTAACAAAAGAAATTTAGCTACTCATAGTCTTAAATAATAACAACAAAGAATTCATGAAAGATGAACTAAGAAGGAGAAGAATAAACTCTTGATCTCCGTCGGGATTGTAAGCTTGTAATTCGATTCCTCTCTTCCCACGTTCAACTTCTTCTTTCTCTTTTATTTTTGTCTCTTTCTTTTTGTCTTTTTCTCTTAATCCCCTCTTCCTCATCTCCAGCTGTCCTCCCTAGCTATATATGTCTGCCTTAATCTCTCTCCAAGCTACTCGCCAAAACTAATTTCAAGCTGTATTCTTGCCAAGAACTCCAGAATATATTATTTAATCGTATTTTCTTCATTAATCTCCAAAATACCTAAAAGTAAATAAACATAATTAATTCACTCGATTAATAACCATAAACTAAACATAGGGAGAAAATTAAATACCGAATAAATACATGCGACTATCACAACAGTTGTCTGAGCGTGAGGCACATGATACTTGAATTCTGGTCTTTCGTTCCCCCTCCCAGCCCTTTTATTATTGTCCTTTTGGGAATCAAAGCAGTTATATGCAGAGTTGCAGACCATATATTTTTTCATCAATAAATACGCTTGGCTGGTACAGAATTCTGGCTGTGTTCTTACACTACTGAAACTTCAGTAATGTGTTGGCTTCTATGAAAAAATAAGATATTTTCAGCTCCGTCTCTTCTAAGTTTACAGCAATGGCATCCTGAATGACATGCATCCCTTTTTGAGTTTACAATTTATATGAGAACTGTCCTTTTAACAAACAAAGTGTGCTAGAAGTCCAGAATGCCATCCATTACATATAAGATTGTAGGATGGAAATAGTCGCACCCACTAGCTAAGCCAGGTGTTGGCTTGCCTGGACATAAGGCCATGTAAGATTTCAGAAGGTAAAAAAAATTCCTACTTCTCTTGAACAGAAAAAAAAAACTTCTCGCAATAATTTCTTTTCCTCTCTATGTCGCTCTTTGTTACACATCTTATTCTTCGTGATACCGTCTTTCCAAAGTCATCGCCTATTTGCTCTTCCTTAACAAAATTGCATAAGCTTTTACGCAAACTAAAGGATTCTAGGCTTGTATAAGGCATTTATCTTTTGTTTAAACTCTATTTTTGGTGTTAGCTCTGCTTCTTCTGGCCTTTTAAGTTTAAAATTTAAAATTTTAGTGAGTTGTAGTTTATAAGACTGTGTCTTTTTTCCTCAATTTATCATGTTAAATTTCAACCATCACACAAACCTATGAAGAACAATTTGTGCTGATCCAGGACCCAAGTCCAGGTAGTGATCAGAACTTCCATTTGGGCAAACTCGATCGTTGTATACAGGGCGATTAATCTTCACTAGTTATGAGATGCTTCACAATCTGCAAGGGTGTTATGGTGCGAAGGAGACAAAGCTGATAGAGGTGTGTTTGTTCCTTTGGAACATGACCAACCTTGCAAAAGGAAGCCGTCTCCTAGAGATGAACGTAGATATTCTAAAAATGATTATTACTTGGGATTTCCCTCCTTAAAGTAATTATGCTAATAGTCAGCTTTTGTTTGTAGCTTACTTGTACAGTTGCATTGGTGCCAAAATGCCAAATACATGTTTTATCTGCTTTGGATTGTGCAGGCCTCTGTCTAAATCACATCGATTGATTTCATTCCTTGTTGAGAGGAAAGTATTTTTTATTTGTCCAAGTCCTCATTCCAAAAGATCAAGGGGTGCACTTGCTGGAGTTGCTGCACTTACATCAGCCGCTGCTACTATCATGGCAACCATGAAATTGCTGCTCTTTCTTGCGTTATACTCTGCAGCGATTCATGTCATCTCCTCGCTTACGGACCCCAATGACGGTATTAGCCTTCAAATATCAATGCTTGTTCATAATGTCTCCTAGTGAATGGAGATTTGAGTTTTGTGGTTTCTAGTTCGTGATGTGTTTGAACTTTGAAATAGTATTATGACATTAAACTTGGAAAAATGATTCCCATAACATGTGATTTTTCCCAGTTAATGTTTCGCTGAATTTTGATTGTAAGATGAACATCCTGAACATACATGTCTAAAGGATACTGATTTATGATTCTGTTGATCTAGCATCGGTGCTTCACACCTTGAAAATGTCATGGAAAAATACTCCGCCCAGCTGGGATGATTCGACTGATCCCTGTAGTTCGCCATGGGAAGGAGTGAGCTGCAATGGTGCAAGAGTGGCTGCATTGTGAGTACACTAAATAAATAAAAGATGTATTTTTACGCAAATTCTTGACTCAGCTCCTCTTTGATCTTCTTCTATTTGCAGGAGATTATCAGCCGTGGGACTCGTAGGGCAACTCAGTGGTTACATTGGAAGACTCACTGAACTAAACTCATTGTGAGTATCAGTTTCCTCCTTTTACCAGTAGTGTGCTTACCAAGTGAACATCTTGAATTATTATGGTATACATTTTTCTTCATTGTAAATGGAAATTTGGTAACATTGTGCAGGGACCTCTCATTCAACCCTGGGATACAAGGTCCTCTTCCTCCACAATTAGGAAATCTCCTAAAGTTAAATATCCTGTAAGAAAAAATAAGCAAAAGCCTTTTGACACATATTTTTCCTTGAGGACATTTCTATATCCTTTATGCAGTGCAACATACTTTCTTTAATTTTGCAAGTGTACATGCGATTTCTGTCTTCTTTTAGGATTCTAGCTGGTTGCAGCTTCAGTGGTAAAATTCCAGATGAGTTGGGAAAACTAGAACAGCTAACCTTCTTGTAAGAGCTGGAGTGTACTCATCCTGAAATCACATTAACCATTTACTATGGTTTGGTTTAACCCCTTTGTTTTCCTTATCAGGGCTCTGAATACAAATTATTTCAGCGGTAGAATTCCTGCTTCTTTAGGTAAACTCTCCAACCTCTACTGGCTTGACGTGGCAGACAATCGGTTGACTGGGCTGCTACCAATTTCAACCGCCACTTCTCCAGGCTTGGACCTCTTGTTAAAGGCTAAACATTTGTGAGTATCCAAACAGCTAATGAAAAGTGAAAAAGTTCCAGATGGGATAAAGCTACTTCCTTTCATAAATATTTACTTATATTTCATGAATATGCAGCCATTTGAACAAGAATCAGCTTTCTGGTTCCATTCCATCCAGGCTGTTCAGCTCCAAAATGATATTGATACATGTGTAAGCTGATACCTTGACATTATCACTGAGATGAATTCTTCTGTAGTTCTTTTTTCATCCGACTGCTTGTTATTCTTCAACTACATGCAGGTTGCTTCACGAAAATAATTTTAGTGGTAGTATTCCAGTAACATTAGGACTTGTTCAAACTCTTGAGACAGTGTAAGTAAAAGCCACATTTATTTTATATTGGGACTTTGATTATCAGTTTCTTGACACATCATTGGACCTGAGATTTTTTTGGTTCGACATGCAGTAGGCTTGATAGAAATGTTCTTACTGGAAGTGTGCCCTCAAACCTTAGCAACCTTACGAATGTCAATGAATTGTAAGTATCTACGTCATCATAAGAGGAAAGCTCTAAATATCTTTTTTCACTATCATCTTTATTTGACATAATTTTGTGTTCACTTTCAGAAATTTGGCCAACAACAAACTGGCAGGTCCATTGCCCGACTTAACTGGAATGAATTCCCTCGACTATGTGTAAGTAGTAGATGGCATGGTGCTGTCATGTATGGTTTTATATCTTTTCAAACATGTTGTAACAGTAATATTGTACTGATCTACTTTTCAGGGACCTTAGTAACAACTCATTTGACCCATCAGAAGCTCCGCTTTGGTTTTCAACCTTACCCTCACTCGCCACTCTGTAAGTCCTTCTGAGAGTATCAGACATTTTTATTTTGTAGTTTGTATCCACAAAGAGGAGTGAAACGAAACACTGATAAGTTTGCTGAAAATGTTACACTGGTCTTCTCAGAGTTATGGAATTTGGATCACTTCAAGGGACTGTACCAGAAAAGCTTTTCAGCCTTCCAGAATTACTGCAAGTGTAAGTTAATAAGGGAAAAACACAAAAGAATGCAGCGACTTCAGAAAATTTCCCATTTACTCATATTTTCCTAGCTTTGACAGGAAACTGAAATACAATACATTTAACGATACATTGAACATGGGTGATAGCATCAGTCTACAACTTGAGCTTGTTGATCTCCAGAACAATCAGATCTCTTCGCTTGTTATGGGAGAAGAATACAAAGATACACTAATGTAAGACAATTTCATCAAAATTTTATTTTTATTTCTTTGTGATTTTTTGCTTAATTAGTTTTTCACCGGTACCTGACCAATACGTACTCTTTGTTGTCACTTTACCATGCCATGTTCCAGACTTAAAGGGAACCCAATATGCGCCGGCGGTGAAAATACTACTTGGTGTCAATAAAGATCAAAATGGCACCAGGTGTGTGCAGGATTGAACGCAGAAGCTTCTGCAACATCTTTCACAGAAATCTCTAACCTAGAGATTTTGAAGGCTAATGATATCGAAAAAAGATCAGAAATCTGATCATGGTTTTGGGTAGCCAAAACATGTATGTGGATTGAAGGCTAATGATCAGAACTGAAAAAATATTATGTTAAAGATTTTTTAAGGCGGAGGTTCACAACTGACCTCCCCAACCAAAATCAGAATCAATAATTAAATTAAATGCAAATTGATCGAGCTTAATTAAGATTAAGCATACATATGAGCGATCATATTACATGCACGGTCTCTCGGTATTGATGTGGAGGCTTTCCTTTGTATGTGCACCTATGAAAGTCATAAAACGTGAGTCTACCTCCGCAAAATAGGAATCCACTGATCACCCGTACGTCATCGTATGGAGATGTGAGCTAGGCATCTCAGATCAAATTAATGGTTGGCCGGGGGATGATGAAATTCAAATATCTCTCCTTTTTAGTTTATTGCATGGAAACAAGGAAGAGGCTTTATAGTTTACTAGTAGAGATCGAAATCATAATCGACTTTTATCTCTGGGTTGAAAATTGTCAAGACACGAGAAATTAATCAGAAGTCCAAACACAGAATTCAAGACCAAGCACACCGAAAATTAATCCATAAATCAAAACAATTGAAACTGAAAAGGAGTTCAGCTAGGTCGCGAAGTTTATATCAAATCTAGGGTTTTAATGGAGGTTTTCCAACAAAAGGAAAATACCTTAAGCATGTCGATTTGGCCGGTTATATAAGGCTTTGCTTCTGTTTCAGATTCCTTTATGCAAACATATAGTTTTGCTCAAGCAGTGACTCCGAACTCTAAGTAGTGTGAGAGAGAGAGAGAGAGAGAGAGAGAGAGAGAGAGAGAGAGAATAGAAGTCCAAATCGGTGTAGAAGGATTTGGTACAAAGAGAAAACGTACGGAAAGAGCTGAAATAGAGATTGAAAAAGCAAGGACAGGCCGAAAGAATTTGGCGTAGAGGTAGAAGACCAAAAGTGAAAAAGGAGAAGAAAGAGATTAACATGAGAAAGGCCCAGAAAAAGAGAAAAAATTACAAAAATACCAGTTATGACCGGTAGTTTGAAGGGATAGTAAATTTATACGGTATAGAGCAAGTCTAATGATTATGCTAAAATTCACCATGGTAAGTGTCACGGGTCCGCAACCGCGCGCCTGGATTTTTGCCGCACTCCCGGCACCCGCGATGGCGCCCTGGCAGTCACGTCGCCAAGGCCAGCCGACCCACCGTAGAACCCAACTTGTGTTGCGGACAAGTTGTAATGAGGTTCACAGTCGCAGTGTCAACACGCGCTAAGTTTGCATAGCAGACTCGTATTATTCTCAGGGATTGCCTAGTGTTGCCACACGTTGCCATCGACACGACACACCACTGCTTGTTGGCGAGGCTCGCAACGTCCTCACATTCAACCCACCATTGGCCTTCGGACTAGACTGACTGTATGCACTCCCTTAGCACACTTAGCACGGTAGCAAGCAAACTACCAATGCCGATCTATACAAACACTCAAGTGTTTCCCACGCACAACAGTGTTTTACTATCCTAGCGCCTATACACTAAAGATAGGGGATTAGAGTCGACTGAAAGACACACACAAAGTTACAGGAAATTCTCAACCTTTATTACTCACACTAACAAAGGAATATATGGTAATTCACATCAGACTTTTTCTCTGCCGAATACTCACACATACTGGCTGTATTTATAGAGTCACCGTGACTCTAGCAGTTGACATCTCCAAAACTGCCACCGAGATAAGATCGAGTAACTGCTCGACCCACTAAGTTTAGGATTACATCAAGTAACTTCCCTAAACTGCTATTACAAGAAAAGACTAAGTAACCGACAAGTAACTTCTGCCACTAAGTCCTTGTAACCTCCTCTGCCGCAACCGCCACTTGCTGACTCTGATTGGAAACTGTCTTCCCTTGTAACTTGCCTTCGAATGCCACATTTCGAAAGCTTCTCAATGCATGTCAAGCCGCCACCAAGACACTACATTCAGTTCTGGTTCTTCGCAGCCTGCACTGCCACATTGCAGCCTATGACTCGCACCTGCCTGGCGTAGAATAGCCACACGGGTTGCCTCCGGAGGCCCCTGGTCTGCCACTCCAGTTTGCCTCGCGCTCCCTGTCCGTCTCGCGCACATCTGCTGCATGCCAAGTTCCGACTTGTGCCATGCTGCTGCCTTGCTTCTCTCGCAGATTCCCGCTACGCACCTCAACTTGGTGCAAGACATGCCATGTTGAGGCTTCGGATGCCATCCTCATATTTGGGGGAATAACAGTAAGATACTGGTAATTTTTCGTCTTTTCAAACATTAATTTAGGATATTTTCATCTTTTCAAACATTAATTTTTTTTCTTCATTTTTTTGGGCACCAAGATTAATTATATGGGCACCCAGATTAATCTAATCCGAGCACCCACCATCCGGAAAAATGAAAGAACCAAAGCGGCGGCGTTATTGAGCTTGTGTAAGATGAGAGTCGGCGACACCTTGACTAAAGCGACGTCCAGCTAGCCAAGGCGAAAAAGTGAAAAAGATCCACCACAAAAGACCAGTCCTCCATATATTAGATTGATCGACAACAACTCATTTGAGGCACGAACCGAAGCTCTTCAGCTCCAGCCTATCATAGATAGATTAATATTTTGGCAAATTTGGTCGATTGCTTTTGTTCTTCCATGGCCTCTTCATATATAGGAAGACAACCTCGGTCCCAATTGTGATTTGAAGCTCTTCTTGTATTAAGTCATGTACTCATGTTGTGGATTGAATTTGGGTGCATTTAGATGAGCATGAGATTTTTGATGGGCATAAGTTCCATAATATATATATATATATATATTGATAAGGGTTATTCTTAGTGTAAACTAGGAGCCTCAACCCCACGCCCTGGATTGTTATTCATTTGGTTAGGAATATACACCGAGGGGGACATAACGACAAAACCTCGCGGATGAACACAACCATCTTCTACTAACACATCCCAAATCACATTTGGATCTCATCAATCCAATAGGCATCTAGTATACTAACATTGGCAAGGTGTGCTAAACGATGCGCAACACCATTTGCTTCTCGGTAGGTATGGGTCATATGCAACCCACGAATACTCTGCATATAATGGCAACAATCAACAATAATGTTACCTGCTTCAGCTCCCAGGCCCTTACCATTTGTCAAGGCAGTAACCAAAATAGCACAGTCACTTGATAGTCACATATTTATGCGTCTATTCGGTATTTAATGTATTCTTTATGTTTAGTTTATTAGTATTATTTGAGTGAATTAATTATGTTTATTTATTTTTAGGTATTTTTTAGAATAATGAAGAAAAAGAGATTAAATAATACAATTTGGGAGTTAATTGGAGAAGTGGAGGACGTACGAGGTGAAAGAATCCTAATTTGAGAAGGATACTAGGTGCTTGGCGAGGAAGTTTTAACTTTGGCGAGCACGTGATGATGAGGATTGTACCTAGTTGATTAGGAGGAGTGATATTTATATATGGAGCAGACATGGACTTTGGAGACTTTGCGAGAAAGCAGGTTGGAATTGGTTTTGGGGAGTAGCTTGGAGAGAGTTTAAGGCTGACATATATAGCTTGGAGAGAGGAAACTGGGCTTAATTATTGTGTAAGGGAATCAGTATCCATGAAGGATACTACTTGATAATGGAGCACATGCTCCTCTTTTTACTAGGTTAATTAATTTAGTGAGAGACATATATATATATAGCAAGTAGAGAAGTCTTTTAGGGGGGGGGGGGGGGGGGGGGGGGGGGGTTGGACTTGGTGATCAAGAGAAAGAGACAAAAATAGAATAAAGAAAAGGAAGAAGAAGGAGTGGGATGACAAGAAGAAGGATCCAAGCGAGCACAATCACTTTATCGCCAAGAGTTCTTCTTTCTCCATCATTTAATTTATCTTTCATGAATTCTTTGATGTTATTATCTAAGACTATGAGTAGCTAAATTTCCATTGTTAGGGGGCTGTTTGAAACCCCGTACATGAAGTCTTTTTAATGCATGCACTTTAACCTAGTTTTGCATATTATTTGAATGAGGTTTCTTTCTCTGAATGATTCACCATATGAATTCATGTATGTTTGCTTTGGTGACCAACTTAGTATGCATACTAAGATTCTATTGTCATGAGATACGGGCGACTGAAGATAATTTCTTCCACCGGATCTTTATAGTGATACACTGATTTTACCGTCAGGAGATTGAAATCCATAGATCTAGCGAGACACGCCTATAGTGTACTTGTGAACCCTTGTAGCTTCTCAAACATTTTCTAGGGTTTAATGCTTTCTTCTTTGTAAACCTTGGGGTCCATGACTATGAGTTCATAGAGGGATAGATGTATGGGAGGTCCATGATAAACCTGCATAGGCATAAGGATTAGGTAATAGGATGTGGTTGTAATGATCAACTCTTCCTGGGAACTTTCATTCATTAGATATGTGCATTAGGTTAAGTATGTGTCAAAAAGGTGGAATGGCGGGTGTGGATTGCATGCTTCTTAACCAATTAATCATATAATTAAATTCATTTGCATTCATAATCATATTTACTTTCAGCATTTATTTTTTGCATTAGCTGTATCTTAGCCAATTTATTTAGGTAAACAAATCAACTCAGAAAACCGTCAAATTTTTGTTGGTAGTCCGTCACTATGTCTAGTTTACTGTGACCAAATTTCGTGTAATTTGGGTCTGTCTAGCTGAGGTTCGTAGTGTCATTAGTGTATTGTAGTTGAGTCTGTCAGCTTTTCAATTTTCGTGTTAGGATTTAGTTTCACCAATTTTTCGTGTTCGATTACCCATATTTATCTTACTACATTGATATATCCAGGTTGTGAATATAGTATCTTTGCATAGGTGTTTATTCGCCTTGTCATCACTCTCCATAACAACTTCACTCCAGCCTTAACTAATAGCAATTAATAAGCCCACCCGAGCCACCTCGGCTTCCGCATACATTGTTGAGCCCCCAAAAGGGAGAGGACGGGCAAAAGCTACAAGGACTGAGTCGATCTCATCTCAGACAACTACTCCAATGCCTCCAGATCGTATCCCCAGGTTGAAGGCGCCATCCACATTGATTTTCAGTCTACCTAATGGGGGAAACTCCCATTTCACTCTGTCTCTTATCAACGATTGCTTGGGTTCAGGGGGCACATCGTGATATTCCTCCAATAACTTCATACATCTCTCAACCATGTTTTCAGCATTAGCCATTCCTCCTTTCCACTACAAGTTATTCCTTTCTGACTAGATCGCCCACAACATCATGAAGAGCACTTCTACTGTTGCCCTATAGGACACTTCCATCACATGGAAAACCCAATCCATATACGAGAAAGCCTTGTAGCTTTGGGGCCCTTGTGATAGTATCTTCTCCCAACTGCCCAAGAAAGAAGGACATTCCTTGAAAAGATGCAGGTCTTTCTCAATCACATGACCACAAAATAAGCAAGCTAAGTCAACTAAGCTCACCTTATTCTTCAGAGTCGGCCGAATTGGTCGATCCCCTTGCACAACCTCCAAACAAACGCTTTGACCTTCGGTGGCACCTTTGTCGACCAAATTTGTTTCCATAGGGATTGTGGTGTCCCTGAGCCTGAATTTATCGAAGTAGATGCATGCATGGTTGCACAAACCTGGGACCATGCCACTTGGTAACCTTACTTCACTTGGTACTCCCCGTGTCTATCAAAATTTCACAAAAGAACATTTAGTCGCTCTTAAACTCAGGGGAATACGAAGTATCATTTCCACTCCTCCTTGGAGAACATTCTTTACACCATCTCCACATTCCACTCTTTCCTTTCCTCATTAATAAGTTCATGGACATGCATATTCTCTGTCCCCGACGCCGGGTAAGTGTATGGTCTGAAGAAATTGGGTAAGGGAATCCATAGGTCATGCCATATACATACATCTCTGCCATCTCCAATATGATATCTCAACCCTCCTTTTAATACTTCATGACCAACCAAAATACTCCTTCATGCATAATATGGATCTGAGCCAATTAAAGCCACCATGAAGTCACAATTCGAAAAGTATCTCGCCTTCAACAACCTGGCCATAATAGAGTTAGGCCTCTTCATGATTCTCCATCCTTGTTTTGCAAGCAAGGCTCTATTGAATAGATTCATGTTACAGAACCCCATGCCTCCTTTTGTCTTCGGTCTACATAGCTTGTCCCAAGTGAGCCAGTGGATCTTCCTGTCAGAATCTTTGTCTCCCTACAAAAATTTAGCCATTAGTTGATGTAACGCATTGTAGATATGCCCCGAAACTTCATAACAGCTCATCACGTACGTAAGAATTGATTTGCGCACTGCTTTGATTATTATTTCTTTCCTGGCTACACTTGGCGTTTTTTCTCTCCACCCTTGCGTTTTCTTCCTCATCTTTTCTTTCAGCACCCCAAAAGCCTCCTCCTTTGAGTAATTGATCTCAACCGGTAAACCTAGATATTGGTCATGTTTGTCAATTCTGTTAACTCCCAACAAACCCGCCAACTCGGTTTGCATAATAAGGCTAAAGGACACACTTGACTTTCTTAGGTTGATCTTCTGTCTAGAGGCATCTTTATATCTCTTCAAAATCGCTTGCAACACTTCAAAATCATGAGGTATTGCTCTCAAGAATATAAAGGAGTCATCCACAAAAAATAGGTGGCTAATTCTAGGGGCACCGATGCATATTGACACCCCTTGGAGGAGCTCTTCTCTTTCTGCAAACAAAAGTAATTTCAACAAAGCCCCAGCACATAAAAGAAAGATATACTGGGAGATCAAATCACCTTGTCGGATACCCGTAGAGGGAATGATGCACCCACGGGGCTCTCCATTGATTTTGAACGCATATGACACCGTTCAAATACATCTCATTATCATGTTCCTCCAACCTTCACAGAAACCAAGACTTTCTAAGAACATCTCAATAAACAGTCACTCCACTCTATCATAGGCCTTACTCATGTTGAGTTTCAGGGCCCCAAAACCATCGTTTCCTCCTATCATTCGCTTAAAAAAATGTGAAATCTCAAATGCCAACAAAGAGTTATCAGTTATCAACCTCTCGAGCACGAATGCACTCTGGTAAGGTGAAATTAAACTATCCAATAATGGCTTGAGATGATTTTCTAGGACTTTCTATCCCAAATTGTAAATCACATTACATAGGCTTATTGGCCTATAATCACCAACCGCAGTTGGGTTCTTCGCTTTTGGTATAAATGTGACATGAGTCATGTTCACTTTTGGCATCTCTTCGTCTGAGCCCAGAAAAACTTTGATTTCCTTCACCACATCACTGCCAACAATTTCCTAAAAGTGTTGATAAAAGCAGGGAGCAAAACCGTCCGGCCCCAGAGCTTTAGTCGGCTTCATCTGCTTTAACGCCTTTAGCACCTCCTTTACAGTAATCTCCTAGTAGGGGTCCACATTCATATCCTCCGTGATTAGCTTTGGGAAGAGCTGACCGATCCCATTGTCTATGTGAGGTTGACTTGATGTAAATAAACTCTGATAATGTGAGACTACCAAGCCTGTTATCTCCATATCCCGGCCTCATCTCACAAACCTTTTATGGTAATCTTTCTCTTAGATTACTTGCTTGCTGATGGAAAAAACTTGTATTCATGTCCCCATACATCGACCACAGTACCCTCGACCTTTGTTTCCAGAAGGTTTATTCTTGAACTTGCGGGGCACGTAGCTTATCTTCGAGCTCAGCCTTGTACTCCTTGGGTGGGCTGGAGAGAGAGCTATCAAAGAACACTTATAGCTTTTCCTTTATATCCCTAATCTCTTTTTTGAGGCTCTAAAATCTTACTTCACTCCACTGTACCAAAGCCTCTTAGGTTGCCATAGTTTTTTGAAATATCTTCTCTAGGTCATTTGAGCCACAATTCCCCGACCAGCCTTGCTTTACCACTTCTAGGCACTCCTTTTCCCGGAGCCAGAACTCCTTAAATCGGAAGCATTTTTTCTTCCTTTTCTTCCATCGCTTCTTGGTTCTTCTTTTAACATCAAGGAGAATCGGCAGATGATCTGATTCATTTGGAAGGAGATGGGACACCCTCGAGACATTAAAGTGTTCAAGCCACTCTTTTGTTGCTACAAAGCAATCCAGTCTTACTTTCACCTCCTCCCCATTGCGGTTTCCATGCCACGTAAAACATACAAACTTGTAAACCGCCAGCTCTTAGCCTCTGTAAAGTCCTTCACTAGCACATCAATATGGTTATTAGAGAAACACAACAAATTGACAAACTCCACATCATTCCACAAGAGGCATAAACCTCCCAAACAACTAACTCTCTTTCCTTATTTATTACCAACAAAAGAACAAATTATAGGATATGCATTTTTTCAGCCTAATTTTTGATGGATCACATGCATTTCCGCCACCGTACATCTAATTCTGACAAAAAAATTAAATTGGAACAGGTAAGTCTGGCCAGCTCTATCAGGCCATCCACTGTCCAAGGGTTCCCAATTCCTTGGCAGTTCCAACATAGGACATTTATTACTCGTGATGGGTCGAATCCGAACCCATCGCGGAGAGACATTTAAGAGTACACCCAAAAATCATAGCAAATGACACCCCATCTTCCTCAACTAGACCTCCACACTCTGCATGGCCATTTACAAGCACAATTCCACTCCCATGCAAACCCTACTTCCCACTGCAAACTTCTAGAACACTCCTCCCCTCTTTTTTCATTGCTCAATCACGTGGCCTGCCACTACTACCCACCTTAATTACACCATCTGACCTGGGATCAGATCCCCTTGTTGATTTCCCCCCATTACGACATTCTGACTTTTTGCAATTATTCGCCCCTCCTCAATTACTACCACCTCACTATCTCTTACCAACTCTGATTCCTCGATTATTTCTTATCTCTACTCCTCAAATTCCGTATTCAGATCAAGCATTAATTTCTTTCCAAAATCTGCTCGCACCAATCTCGCTGGCAACGCGGTCGTAGATTCAACCTCCTCGACCCCCAGGTCACCACCTTCCTCTATCGCTCTCCGCCTCTTCCCACCCCGGTTGTCCTTTATCTCTGCCCTACTCTATTGTGTCCTCACCATTCTCCCCTAACTCATCTCTCTCCACCAACATCCGAACAAAGCCCACCGTGGGTATCTCCGGCGCCACCATAGTCCATCTTGATTTTTTTACCAGAAGTAGCCCAAACCTTGTGCCACCTGTTCTCCTAGTTGTTGTTAGGGGTTGTTTTGCCATTCATTCCTCTTTCCTACTAACGTTGAGTCTTGCATCGTAGATCGGCTCCTTAACTAGCCCTGCCTTCTTCACCGGATAGTGATTACCGGTGTGGTTGATAAGTCCACAATAGAAGCAAAAAATAAGGCAGTCTCTCGAACTCCAAGTCATAGATTCCTTCTTCGACGCCATCAGTTGGCCGAAAGTCCACCTTCTTCCTCAACGTTCCTCAATGTTGATACCTACATGGAACCACAAGAACTTCCCCTCACACCTTCTAAGACGGTCGGTTGTTGTTCTTACATGTGTCTCAATAGCTTCTTCAAACAACTTGCCGGTCTCCTTGGTAATCTTCTTCGGAGGCAAACCTCTGACCCAAACCCAAAAGAATTGTGTCACAATCGATACGCTCATTGGGTCCTCCCTTCCATTCGTCACCACCACCACCATTAATGCTTTATCAAAGCTCTAAGGGCACCCCCTAATTACCCACTGCAAATCCTCATTATGAGAGAAGGAGAACAGTAGCCGCTTTCCCCTTCGAGTAGCACAACTCTTAACCTCTTCTTATACGCCTTCGTCTCTTCTGGGATCTAGATTTGTTTCATGGTATTCACCAAGAAATCCCTTTTGCAGGGTTTCGGGGTGAGGAACTCTGCCACCAAGAGGAAACGCTCCTCATCCGACTCCACCACCCCTTCATTCTCTACCATTTCCACCACTATGGTTTCCTTCAGCGCTAGCCTTTATGCCAATTTTCCAATCATTTCCTCCATCGCACACCCGAACTTTCCTGCCACCCTCCAACCTTGGTTCACTACCGAAACGATGAGTGACATAAAACTCACCCACGCCAAACACAGTAGCCATTCCCGGCTAACTCTTACTCTCTTCTAGGATTTTCTAGAGAGAAGAGATCCCCACCCTTGGAGTGAAAAAAGTGATTTCTTAAGTTTCATAATACATTCCTCTTCTCTAATTCATAAACAACACATTCTTTATTTGGGTATATGACAAAAGTTTCATTTATCAATTTGCAGCACCATTGTTGCTAAATATTTTTTTTAAGAGGAGTTTGGTTGTTGATAACTTGAAATCTTACGATTACACAAAGTTCTCTCAGAAAATTCGATCTTGATTTGGGTATATTGTTGTAAGATGGAAAAGAATATTTGAAAAAATAAGATGGGAAGGAATATTTGAAAAAATGAATCTCTTATCGTATTTTGTAATCTGGCTTTGTAATATACATAATATATGTGCAAGAAATATGTAGGCTCTGCAATTATCATGAAGTGATCAAGAATTGATCTGACCCTCCGCGGAGAGAGAGAGAGAGAGAGAGAGTGAATTTGTAATTTTTTTTTAAATTTTTAGTAATGTCATTATTATAAATATATCAATGTAAAATTGACAGAGTGACCAAATTGATAGACGGAGATCGAAACTGAGTGACCATTTTGATATATGCCAAACGACAGTTACTAAAGTGTTTATCTTGACATAGGTGGGTGACTATTTGAACAATTTTCCCTAAATAGAAATATAAAATAAGATTAGGAACCCTAGTTATCGATCAATCTGGGTTTTTCTCTCATGAACCCTAGAAATCAATCTGGGTTTGATTTCTTCTCTAACTGTATTTGCCAAAGGCTCGTCATCGTTTCCTATGCTTGTTCTTCTCAAAACAACGACAACCAGGTTTAGTGCTCCATCTCGCTCTTTAGTTCCCTAAGAGCATGTACACCGGTGGGAGAAAATGGCACGAGCAGCCTCCAAAAGTGGGTGGCCCCCGCCGACGAGAGCACGAGCCGGCAAAAATGGCGTGCAGCGGTGCCATTTCCCCCCGGCGACCGCCCATTGACGACGAGTCGAAGCTCCAGCACGAGTTGGAACAGCACCTCCTACAGCTCGAGTAGGCTGGCGGTCCCCACGCACGTGGGTGACGCTAGCTTCCCCTTTTTTTCACGTGGGACCCACCCGCGCCAGTAAGAATTTTTTTTTTTACCGTGGGGAGACACGTGGCCCAATAGAAAGCCGCCACGTATCCTGGTCGGTGCAGAAAAAAAATCAGAACGGTAAAGTTGATCTGGACCGTAGATTTTGAATCGAAAATCCAATCCAATGGCCCAAATTCAACTGAAACGGCTACTTTTCAATATAACGGTATGAATTAATTATTTTGCAAAACAAACCCTAAAAAATTGCAAAAATACTCTGTCAAATTTGCAAATCAGACCCTAAATATTTTCTATAAATACTACATCATTTCATTAACCTCTCACACCAATTTGTGCACAACAAATTTATCATCTCCCTCATTCCCATCTCTCTTTCCTTTGTATTTTTTGGCAAATAAATGGCCACTTGGCTTCCTTCGGAGGATTTACAATTGTGCATTTCTTATGTTCATCATAGTGTGGATCCTCTCACCGGCAACAAGCAAAAGACCGACAAATTGTGGGAAAAAGTCTATGGCGATTATTCGGAAAATTGGGAGATTGGTCATGGTGAATCAAGTAAGGAAGTTATGACCCAAATCGCAATTTCATCTCGTTTTACTAAGTTGAGACCAATTTTGAAAAGTTGGGGTGATGCTCTTGCTTATGCACAAAGGAATCCACAATCCGGTACAAATTTGCATGATGAGGTAATAACTCCTTATAATTTTGGCATCTCCATTTTGTTTGATTTATTTAAATAAATGTTGTCATCTCCATTTTATGTAATATTATTGTGACATAAATTCGTATATTTTTTTTAGCTAAGAAAAACTCAATCATGGTATGTGGCACAAAAGAAGAAAGAGTTTACAAAAATTGAATGTTGGGAAGTGGTGAAGAACCATCCTTATTTTAGGTTCATCCAAACTACAACTCCACCTTCTTCCTTTCCATTCGAAGGTACTCCTCCCGTTTGCGAAATGTCTCCCACAATCGATTTGGATGAGAATGAAGAAGTTTTAACACCACAAAGCAACCCCCAAGGTCCCTCTAGTCCGGTTAGACCAATGAGAGTGAAGGCGGCTAAGGAAGCAAGGAAAAAGAGAAAAAAAAGAATGACTCATACAAATGAGGTACGCGATGAGGCTTTAAAATGCATTGTCGCCAATCAAAAAATTTGGCTCTCCGGCCAAAAATCAAATGATGATAGTGCACTTGCTTTACACAAAGAGACACTCGCCCTCCAACGCGAGGACTTCAATTTGAGGACTTTAGCCGAAGAAACAAGGATCATGACAATGGATATGAATGCTTTGACCCCAAACACAAAGAGGTATTTCTCGAAGAGGAAAGCGGACATCCTTAAGAAAGTGGATGACAATGAAGGGGAAGATAGCACTGCAACATTTTCAAACTGTTATCGCCTGCTTAATTTTAGTGATTAGTTTAATTAGTTTGTCTTCATAATAAATCTAGGCTTGGCTTGTCATTATGTAATTTTAATTTTCAAGAAATAAAAACGTTGATTTCTTTATTGAGATAAAATTCAAACAACATGAAATCCAAACACACAAAATTCAAACACATATAATGCAAACACATTAAATAAAAACAACATATTTAGATATGTTCACCGGTTTCAATAAACCAATTGTGTTTCACCAAGTCCTTCTGAAGCTCTCCATGGATATAAGCAAATTGGAGATCCACAACACGGTCACGAAAACGTTTTTCATTCAGGCCATCTCTTCCAACTGGATCCAAAGGAACTCGATTACCTGAACCATCCACTGGCCCATCATAACTAGCGAAGGCACTGGCTGGGTTTTGTAGATCTTCTTCGTCGTTCTCCTCAAATTCTTCCTCCATAAATTCTTCTTCAACAATCATGTTGTGCATTATGATGCAAGCCAACATGATCATTTTTAATACCGATGTGTGGTGACACCGAGCTGCATGACGAATAATTCCCCAACGAGATTGTAAGATCCCAAAGCACCTCTCCACGTCTTTGCGGTATGACTCATGTTTTCTTGCGAACAACTTCTGTGGTAGCTCTTGGGGATTGGGAATTGTTTTGACAAACGAGGAGTACCTCGGATATATTCCGTCGGCTAGATAATAAGTGTTGTGGTACGTCTTACCATTGACTTTAAAACTCAGTTGCGGACTTGTACCGGCAAGGAGAGAATCGAATATATCCGATTGGTGGAGCACGTTGATATCATTTTGTGCTCCAGGTACCCCGAAGAATCTGTGGCATATCCACGTGTCATATGAAGCCACTGCCTCTAAGATAATAGTGGGTCGTTTCTTCCGGGCCGAGAATGCCCCTTGCCAAGCTGTTGGGCAATTTTTCTATTCCCAGTGCATGCAGTCGATGCTTCCAATCATACCAGGGAATCCCCGAGACCTTCCCCTCCTTAGAAGTCGAGTGAGATCAGCTGCATTTGGAACGCGGAGGTAAATGTCACCGTAAATCTCGTACACTTGCCTGCACCACTTCTTCATGCATTCTAGTGTTGTTGAATCACCCATCCTTGTGATTTCAGCGCACTGATCTGTGGCTGAGCCGTACGCCAACATACGAAGAGCACCGGTCATCTTTTGTTGGGGAAGAAGGCTGACCATTCCAGTGGCATCTGATCTTTGATGCCAAAATTGGTCGTGGTTGCAGAGATCCATCATTATACGGTTGAATAAGTTCGTACTCATTCTGTACCTCCGACGAAAGGTTTGCTCGTTGAAGATAGGGCGTTCGATGAAGTAATCTTCCATCAGATTCTGTCCCCTTGACTCCCTATGCCTTTCTTCATTTCGCCGGCGGCAAGGGGGTTCATCATCGAATGATGTAGCTACCATGACCGCGTCAGTGACAAAGGCATTAGCAACTTCAGCATCTTGCTCACGTTGTTGTTGCCTCCTCGTGATAAAATTGTTCAAATTGAAAGGATTCATCTTACTGATGTGGGAATGTGAGGAAATATTTGAAGAAATGTGTGTACGGGTAGAATAGCAAGTGAATTGGAGATGGTGTGAGAATACAATGATCAATTGCTAATTTTTATAGCCCAATTCAGATCATCTTATGTCTGAAGATGATGACACGTGGCACATTTTGATTGCTCGAAAATTTGAGCGGAAATCTTCTTCAATTATTCGAACGATAATGACACGTGGAGTGGACACGTGGCAGCCCGTGATTGATCGAAAATCTTAGCGACAATCTTCAATTATTTGAATGATAACGACACGTGGAGTGGACACGTGGCAGCCGTGATTGAACGGAAATCTTATCGGAAATTTGGTTCAATTATTTAGACGTAACGTACTGTGGGAATGACACGTGTCTACTCGTCATTGGTCGAAACTCTTACCGGAAATATGGTCACATTATTTAAACGATAATGACACGTGTCGCCTATTTTTTGGTTGAAAATCTTATCGAAAAATAAACGATTTAAATTTTATAAGTTATGAATAGTAATAGGAGGTGCTATTTTTTACACCGCTGCACGAAAAACAGGAACAGCACCTCCTATTCGATAAATTGTGATAGCACCTCCTATTTTTGAGGAGGTGCTATCCCAATAAGAGGTGCTATATGGGTGCATATGCTCTAAGGCAATCATCACTGCATAAAAATTAACCATAGAAAAATGGGCATTCTAAGCTTAAGTGGCTGTCATCCTGAATAAAAATAATTATGCTCGTGAACACTTGATTATCAACCTACCAGCCACATTTAGAAAAGGTCAATCTTTCCATAGAATTTTGATTATCATATAAACCTGGTGACGGGAGAGAGAAGAAATTTGAACTACGTACACCATCATTGTTTGTTTTAATTACTATGATCTTATAGTCTGTACTTGATCTGTAGCTAATCAAGTTTCCCACATTCATCAAACCTGGTGAGGCGAGAAGAAATCTTAAAATTGAGTATTGGAACATTTGAATATGATTGTCATTTACACAAACTGATCTGATAATTAGAAATTTATGTGATTATAACATGGTACGCTAATAAGGATTAATGCCTCAAAATTTAGGCCTTCTTTGAAGCCACAAATCATTTTTCTTTCTTTATTAGACTTTTGGTCACAAAAAATAAACGAAAAATATGAAAGGTCACTTCTTTTTTGTGTACAGAGATTAGACAGTAGGACACGGATCAATTTGTCAACCCTAGGAATATCCTTTAACGCAAATCGAGCTAACCGAAGAAGCAACTTATACTGCATGATCAAAGTTTCAAATAAACGATTTTCATTAGAAATTTTCGCATAACTACATGAGTTGATGCATATGCACGTACCTATAATTCTTTTAGAGAAAAGAATTACCCGAGCCCACATTTTCAAAATATATGTATCAAGCCTATATAGCCATGACAAATCACCCGTCATCGGAGATTCTTGGAGGCCATAAGTGGCCGGCCGGCCGGCCATGATACTCCCAGTATTCTTAATACCTTGGTGGCTTGCTGGTCCCCTCGTTTACCTTGGTGGCTTGCCAGAAAAAAAATATTAAACAAAGGGCCTTAAACAAATTAGAAAAAAGGTCACGACCTTTTTTGTGTTTTTTTAGGCAAAGGTAGGCCACGGTTGTAACATGGCCGGTCAACCCTAGACAACAAAGACCTCGTGCACACTACCGAGCTTCCTGAATACAAAGTCACGTTTTTAACCGGTCGCCCCCTAAAACCCTACTCTTGTTTGGCAAGTCAATTTTTTCCTCCCCTTTGGAAATGGTAAGAGCATTCATTCGTACACGAACTGACGAACATGCTTGGTTCGTTAGAAAACGACACAACCTTTATCCATTTAGGAAACGCCCTTTCAAGTCTTAACTTGAGGGAGGCATTACAATTAGTTACATACTTGATAGATCACACTAACTCGATCTGAAACTAACTTATCAACCAATCAATCAAGAGGAAGAAATGGTCCTAGACCCAGAAAGTAGAAAACCTTTTTGAATTTCACTTCGTGGGTCCCTTACCCACCTAAAGCCAACTGTACCCATTGAAAATGGCTTTGTTTTTAGTCTGCTGCAAGTTACCTATTAAGGCCTTGTTTAATGGGTCGTGGTTTAGGGACGCACACCAAGTGCTTGATCTTTGTCCTCACCCAAAATATTCTGAAAGACTTGTTGCTGCTGTGGAGTTTTGTTGAGTTGTGCTTTGTCTTCTTGGGTTACGCGGGCGGACGGAGGAAACGGTAAAACAAAGATATCGAGACTATTTAGGACATCTCCAATAAAAAGGAGATCTAAGATTTAGGGGTTATAATTATAACTTTTTTTAAAAAGAATATTTTTTAATAATTAATAGAAAAAAATTAAGGATTTAGGGACTACAAATTTAAACCTAAGTGTTAAATGAAGTGCTAAAATAGGACTTGGTATAACACGTCTAGCATGTGAGACCTACACATAAAATATAATAACACCTCTATTATAATTTTGTTATAGAACTTTAACTATTTAAAACATTAAAGTTCTAAATGAAAAGTGTTAAATTGAAGTCTTATATATAAATTTAATACTCTATATAAGAATTAATAATAATAGATGTTCAACAAATCATTAATTTGAATGATGACCACGGTTGGTGTTAGCGGGGGTGCTTAAGGTTTGACCTCTACCACAAGTATTAATCATTTAAAAGAAGCTCAAAGGGGGGCAACCCAAAACTTTTAGCTTTTTTGTTGCTCTTCTCTTTCTGTCTCAGCGTGCCCTGTGGTATATTCTGAAAACCCAACTAACCAAAGCACGAGTTTCTCAAAAATGCTTAGCAAAAGTTTTGAACTTTGTTTCTTTTAGTGGGTGCTTGTGAATGTGCACATTGGAAGGAGTTGGTGTTGTGGAAGACTGAAGTCGTTGATTTGTTGCGAGATTTTGACAGTCAGGTGATTTCTAGAAATGGCTTTTTGACAATTTGACAGAGGCTTGTGCATAGCTGACTTGGTGGCATAGATACATAAAGTTTCCATTTTTACTTGGATTTTGCTTGATCCTCCATCACCATGGCAACCATGAGGTTGCTGCTGCTCTTTCTGGCTTTGTGTTCATGGATTCATGTGGCCTTCTCCGATGACGGTATGTTTTTGAATATCAGTTCTTGTTCTTCATATATTCATGTACTAGTTTAGGATATGTATTGTTTTTATGTTTTAGAAACTAAGACGGGTTTTGTTTTATACGTTGACTTATGCAATATCATGTTAGGCGTTATGTCTCTGGTTGCAAATTTGATATTATCTTATCAAATGCTGGTTGTTTTTAAGAGTTTTAGCTAAAGATTGATTTTATGATGAAGATCCTAGACGTGCACAAAATCTATCTTCAGTAGTTGATTGATTTATGAGCGTATCGTTGCAGCTGCTGCACTTGAATCGTTAAAGGTGGCATGGCGAAATTATCCACCCAGCTGGGACCGGTCGACTGATTACTGTACCTGGGATGGAATCACCTGCCAGGGCTCCCGTGTGACTGCAATGTGAGTGCTTTTACTATCTTTGAGTTTTGATTCCATGATCACTTTCTTAAACAAATTAGTAACCTGCACAAGTTCTGCTTTTCTCATGTTCAGGATATTGTCAACCATGGGCCTGATAGGGGATCTAAGTGGTGACATTGGGGCATTTACTGAATTAACATCCTTGTGAGTATGACAGTTCGTCTCTGTACTAGCATTACGGTTCACGTATCTAATGAATCGGAACCATAGTTAACAGAACTTATATTCACTCATCTGCAGTTATGCACATAACATGTTTCTTTTGCAGAGTCATTTTAGGTTGATGTTATCGAATCATAATTTGTGTCACAAAATTTTTTCAACAGAAATCTGAGACATTTTAACGATGCAGGGACCTTTCGTACAATCCTGACCTTACTGGTTCTATTCCTTCAGGAATAGGGAACCTGAAAAAATTAAGTATACTGTAAGGGCATTTTCGCAAGCAAGTCTCGTTTGTACTTCCACCTTTGAGTTGAATATCCAACCATAATTATTGTTGAATAAGTATAATGACTCTTTTCATCTTTTAGGATCCTAGCGGGCTGCAGATTCACGGGTAACATTCCAGATGAAATGGGCAATCTTGAAGAGCTAACTTTCTTGTAAGAATTGGAATGTCGACCATTCTCTTGGTTCATAAACCAACATGAGCATTCGTATTCTCAACTTAATATTGAAAAAATATTGATTCGTCTCAGGGCTCTGAATACAAACAAATTGACTGGAAGAATTCCTGCTACTTTGGGTAAAATCTCCAAACTATACTGGTTGGACCTTGCAGAAAATCAGCTGACAGGACCTATTCCAGTTTCAAATTCAACATCCCCAGGCTTGGACCAACTGGTGAATTGTAAACACTTGTGAGTACTTTCCAGATCCCAACTGCTTTTCCATTGTGATTCAGTTATAAACTTTTTTTTAATTATTCCACATCATATTGCTTAAAATTTACATTGGTTTATGAACACGCAGCCATTTCAACAAGAACCAGCTTTCAGGTCAAATTCCACCTACACTATTTAGTGCAAAGATGAACCTGATACACGTGTAAGTTGATTCCATGATCCAATTTACCGTCTCTGATCTATGTAATCATCCGTCTATTCGGCACGAAGATGGTCTAGATACATGTGTAAGTTGATTCCATTATCAAATAATATTTTTTGTATTCTTATTGGTTTGATTGCATGTCATTGTTCAATTCCAGGCTGTTTGACGGAAACAAATTTAGTGGGATTATTCCATCCACAATAGGACTCGTTCAGAACCTTGAGGCTCTGTGAGTAAAAATACTTTAAATCTTCTTGCATATGTAAGTACGTACTTCATGACAATTGTTTGACTTAAAAATAACAGCCGGCTTGATAGAAATTCTCTGACGAGAACAGTCCCCTCAAGCATTTCAAACCTTACCAAGGTCAATGAATTGTGAGTATAAATCTTGAAATGCTCTGGTGTTCACTTACAATAGTTTTGCTTATGAGTAATCAGTTTTTACAAAATTCTATATTTTCTTCCAGAAATTTGGCCTTCAACAAATTGACAGGCCCTTTGCCTGACTTAACCGGAATGAACTCCCTCAATTATGTGTGAGTTTATGGTTTGGAGCTGTCGTTTACAGTTTTAGTTTTCTAACAAGTTGTACTGTAGCTGTACTGATATCTTCTACTGGTTTCTATTTCAGAGACCTTAGTAACAACTCATTTGATCCAACAGAAGCTCCACGCTGGCTCTCTGCTTTACCAGTACTCACCACTCTGTAAGTCCATAGGAGGTCACATAAAGCTGTCTCTGTCTCTTGACTAGTCTTAAACAAGGCAAATCTGAACTGATATCGGAAATTTTTGTTGACATTGATATAATGACACTCAGAGTTATAGAGTATGGACCACTTCAAGGTACTGTGCCAGAGAAACTTTTCAGCCTACAAGAAATACAGCAAGTGTAAGTCAAATAAATAAATAAAAATATGCTGAAAATTTTATTGTAATTTAAGGGAAATATTCACTCATCTTTCCCCAACTCTTGACAGGAAGTTGAAGAATAATGCATTTAACAGCACACTAATCTTGGGTGATAGCATCAGTCAACAACTATCCCTTGTAGATCTGGAGAACAATGAGATTTCCACAGTCGCTATCGGTTATGAATACAAAAACTCTTTAATGTGAGACTAGTTAATGAGCCTTAACTTGATTCCTTTATAATTTGTATATTCGCCAGGCCGCCAACCAGGGTGTCCCTTATAGTTGTCACCTTTGCATATTGCAGACTAGTAGGGAACCCCGTGTGCAACAGAACTACTGGTCTCTCTTACTGCCAGATGCCGCAAACTCCTGTGTACTCAACTAGTGTGAATTGTGGAAACGCTAAATGTCCCAAGGATCAGAAGCTCAGCCCTCAGAGTTGTCAATGTGCATATCCATTTGAAGGAACAATGTATTTTACCGCACCCACTTTTAGGGATTTATCAGATGCAACTACGTTTCACTCCTTAGAAGAAAGCCTGTGGACCAAACTTGATCTCAATCCTGGTTCAGTTGCTCTTGAGAACGCTTTCTTCAACAATGATGATTATCTTCAAGTACAGTTGTCACTCTTTCCATCTGAAGGAACCTATTTCAACAGGTCGGAGATTGGGAGGATAGGTTCTGATTTTAGCAATCAAATTTACAAGCCACCTCCAGAGTTTGGACCCTGTAAAGTTTTTGCAGCGCCTTATCCTTTCAGCGGTATTCTGAATCGTATTTTTACTATTTATTTTGTTAGTGGGGCCATTAAAAGATTAATTGAACTGACAAGAGAGTCCAACCTGTTTCAGCTCCGCAGGGGAAATCTGTAAGCTCTGGTGTTATTATTGGGATAGCAATTGGTTGTACCTTTCTGGTTTTAGGCTTAGTGGGCGTTGGAATATATGCCCTTCGGCAAAAGAAACGTGCAGAAAGAGCCATTGGATTAAGCAGACCATTTGGTAATCAGACATTTTCGTTCATAATAATGGGCTGGATTGAAATTATGTCATATGTATGCTTGAAAGGCACCTTATTAGTAATATGTTGTTGGCTGATATCATTAATCTTCTTCGTCTTTCAGCTTCTTGGACACCCAGCGGAAATGATAGTGGGGGTGCACCGCAGTTGAAGGGAGCAAGATGGTTTTCTTTTGAAGAGCTCAGGAAGTGCACCAATAATTTCTCTGACAATAATGAGGTTGGATCTGGTGGCTACGGCAAGGTAAATACTCAAAACTTTTATTGACATCAACAAGATTCTGCTTCAAGTTGTTGAGGAAGGATTTTGGCTTATTTGTGGTTATCTAAAGGTTTACAGGGGCATGTTTGCCGAAGGACTAGTTGTGGCAATCAAAAGAGCTCAGCAAGGATCAATGCAGGGTGGTCTTGAGTTCAAGACTGAAATTGAGTTGCTCTCCCGAGTTCATCACAAAAATCTTGTTAGTCTGCTCGGATTTTGTTTTGAGCAGGGAGAACAAATGCTGGTTTACGAATATATGCCTAATGGAACACTTAGGGACAGCTTGTCAGGTCAGTTCTAGGTTTCAAATTCAGCTATTTCACATCTTCATGAGTTCCTGATGATAATTTGTTATTTGAATATGCACCGACTACTTAGTTAGATGAATGTATATAGTTTCAGCTAGTTCGTTTCATTCGAAGCTACTTTATACGTGCATGTAGTGGTACTTCCACCTAGGAGTATAGACTTTAGAGAACTGACAGATACCTATATCTTACGGCTGCAGGGAGATCTGGCATTCATCTTGATTGGAAAAGAAGACTCCGCATCACACTTGGCTCAGCAAGAGGACTAGCTTACCTACATGAGCTTGCAAACCCTCCTATAATCCATAGAGATGTTAAGACCACCAATATTCTCTTGGATGATCTTTTAACGGCAAAGGTTGCAGACTTTGGCTTGTCCAAGCTGGTTTCTGACAGTGGAAAAGGACATGTTTCAACTCAGGTCAAAGGCACACTGGTATGTCTGACAGTATCTTCTTATTATATCAATCGCAAACCAAGCAGGAATTTTCATTCAAATAAGGATGTTTTTTGTATAATATGGCAATATGCTTTTCTTTCCTTGTTTTTTATCGTTCCTTTTCCCATTACAATCAAGTTTATAAGACTCATAATAAGTTGCTTATGAGCCAGAGTTGGGTTAAACGTTCCCGAGTTCTTAGCAAGTTCTGTTTGTTTGCAGGGATATCTGGATCCTGAATACTACATGACTCAACAATTAACTGAGAAAAGTGATGTATACAGCTTTGGAGTGGTGATGCTTGAGTTAATAACTGCTAAGCAACCAATTGAGAAGGGAAAACACATTGTACGTGAGGTAAAAATGGCAATGGACAAGAATGATGAAGAGCACTATGGGTTGAGCCAGTTAATAGATCGAAACATTAGAAACTCAGGACAGCTTATAGGATTTGCGAGGTTCTTGGAGTTGGCCATGCAATGTGTTGAAGAATCAGCTGCAGATCGTCCAACAATGAGTGACCTTGTGAAAGCTGTGGAAACCATTCTACAAAATGATGGGATGAACACAAACTCAACATCAACATCAACATCTTCATCTGCCACGGAATTCAATTCGTCTAAAAGTGCTCCTAAACATCCATACAACGACGGTTTTCCAAAGAAGGATGTGACCGACAGTAGTGGCGCCTTTGAATATAGCGGTGGATACGCTGTTTCCGCAAAAGTGGAACCAAAATAGCGAGCAGTAAGTGCAGCACAGTTCCTGATTATATCATCTTTTGTGATTCTGTCTGTATCCATAATTCCATATATACAATTTTTAATCATTTCTGTATCCATCCATATATGGAAAGTAGGGACGGTATATATATAGGCTCAACGTTTGAATTGTCAGATAGAAATGTAATACTAATACTTTTACAATGCTCCTGAGTCCGGAGTGCCTGAAAAGCTTTAGTATTACCTTTCCCAAAACAGATTCTCTATTTCTTTCAACTTTGAGTATTACTACGCCAATTGCCGTTAGCCATACTCGTGTCTTTATTATAAAACAGCCTTACAGGTTGAACAGCGTATAGCAACATAACACACGGGAGATATTAAAAATAACGGTATTTAACCGACTTGTGGTACGTAATATAGGGATTCATCCATGTTAAAAGCACTAAACATCTTTCATTCCCCTCTATCTTATTTATCTGTACACAAGGTTCTAAAAAATGTTAGGCAACCTTAGACGGTGAACATATCTTCGAGCGCCTAGGCGGTTAGACGTGGATTAATCGGAATTAGACGTTTTCTAGGCGACTTAAATGCGATATTAATTCAATACATATATATATGTGAAATAATGAATATTTAAAGCACTTCTCTATTAATAAAGCCAAGTGTGTCTTTGGTGTCATCAGCCTCACCAAAATATTGATTTCCCAAAATACCCATAATAAAAAAAGTATTTATTCCCTATTCTTCATTTTAAAAAATCAGCAAAATGAAAATAACTTATATAAATATGTTTTTACTCTCCTAAACTCCCATTTGCGTCTCTCCGCACACATCGAGTGAGGATTTTTTCTAATATATAATAAAATTAACAATAAATATAGTTTAAATTGTCATAATCTTCATTCAAAATATATAATATAGAGTAATAATCTCAAATCTCAAATTATTTGGGTTTTAAATTATTATTATTTTTACGCCCAGCATCGCCTAGGCTCGCTCGCCCAGAGAGCTTATTCCCCCATTTAGCTTCGCTTAGCGCCTAGACATCGCCTAGGCGGTCACCTAGGTCGCCTTTTAGAACAGTGTCTGTACATAGTATAGAAGGAAAATAGCAGTATTGCCAAGATTGGAAATTCCGCAATCAATTAATGGGTGTTTAGTTTATCCTACGATCTAGACATAATTTTATACGCATTAATAATTGACAATCACGCGTGCACATTTCACCGTTCCGTAAAATTGATAATCGACTTATGTACTTATAAGTTATGGCTCTATTTTGTCATTTCTATAATAAATTAGTTACAATTACAATATCATGGACATATTAACAGAAATAAATGTAACGTCGTTTTAGCACATAATATATCTTACTATTCTATTTCCTTTTGGTCAGAATAATGTTTACCATCTCATTGGTATAGATCAAAGACTATCCTATCTATGGTTGCACCAACCCAGAGTATTTATTAAGAAAAGAGGAATGACAAAGACTGGTTTACCAATGAACGAAAATTCAGAAATTTTGTTGGGCATGGTGAAAGGACTTAAAGAGAAAAAGAAAGTAATTAAAGATGAAAAATAATTAGGGTCAAATGAGTTTGGACTAATTTTGTCCAAACTATACTATTTGTGCATATATTAGTTTGTTATTTTAAATTTGACACAATTCATTCTATAAATTATTAGTTGAAAATCAACTCTACAAAAAATGAATCAAAATAGAGATCATTTGGGTATCCGATCTTACAAAACAAATGAACGGCTATAGTGAAGATCGGATACCCAAATGACAACAGTTCATTTGTTTTGCAAGATCAGATACTCAAATGATCTTCATTTTTTATAGAATTGATCTTCAAATAATAATCTATAGAATGAGCGGTCTCAAATTTGAAATAACAAACTAACATATGCACAAATAATATAATTTAGACAAAGTTTGTCCAAACTTTTTTGAACCCAAATATTATTCATGGAAGGTTTTCGTGTGAATCGTGTTTACGGGTGAACATGGCAGATAACTACACGAATACAAAGTGGGTGTTTTGCTTTGGTGGGTCCCAAAAGAATTTACAAAGAAAAAAAACTGGTTCAGCGGGAACCGGTGTACACCAGCGTAGCCGAAAGTAATAGGTGGAACAAACTTATACATAAAAAGGAAAACAAATTAAATGAAAAACAAAATACGAAAAGTAGAGTCCAAGTCACTAGTGATTGCCTCACACAGATGTGACGTGGATCTGACCCAAAATAAATAAAACAAAACAAAACAAAAAAGCATAATAATAATTGCCATAATAAAATAAAAAATAAAATAAAAAGGTAAAAGCAAGTATACGAATAAAGTTTTAACCACCGATGCGATGGTAAGGAAATAAAAAGAGTGTGCAGCTCTCCCCAAACCTTTTTCTACAGAATACACAGTTTGTGTCAAATTAGGGAATGCCGTACAGCCCAGGCTGAAGATTTGAATCTCCAGACTCTGATAGAGACATACAGATACAGAGAGAGCATTGCTTGCCATAACAGCCAGCACTGAGAACAATTAGAGTGATACAAGCCGCCGCTGGAGAATACCAGCTTTGATTCCCGATTCCGTTTTTCAGTCTATTCCACGGTGAAGAGTTGGCCGCATTTGTTACCGGAAGAAGCGCCGGAGTGAAAAATAAGAGGGAGGGAATAGAGGAGGACCGGTTGGTTGGAACCGTGGATGGTGAAATTGAGGCTGTTATGATATCGGATTAGGCGGCGACGGAGAGAGAGACTGAGGGGGAGAGATGGCGAGCGCTTACGCCGGAAAGAAGAGATGGAAAGGTTTGGTGGTTGGAGTTTTGGCCCTAGTTTTTCTATCTATGCTCGTTCCTCTCATCTTCCTTCTCGGCCTTCACAATGGCTTTCAAAGTTAGTCACTCTCTCGCTTCACTACACTTAGATCTCTGTTTCCTCTCTCATTTATCAGATCTGATTTGTAATCTCAAAGCCTGGATCTCTCATTTTTGTGCAGAATATGGGTGGGATCAGCATAACACTCCCTCAGTAAGAACTTGTTTCTGATTTTTGTTTTGCTTAGCGTTTCAGTTATCGAATCCTGCTGTGTTCTTTGTGTTGATATTAATGTTTGTTATTTTTATCTGTTTGATTTCAGCATACTGCACCAATTATTGTTAAAGACATTATCAATGAACCTAAGGTAGTCGTACGTTTTTTTTCCTGTATTACATTGCCAGTATGAGTAGTGTTTGTTTTTTGTATCGGATTTGAGAAGTGGTTTCGATGTCTTGCAGGAGGATCATTTAAAACATGTAGAGAATCTTGTGAAAAAGTTTGCGCCAATAATATCAGAGGTTTGTTTTGCATTGTAACGTTTTTATGTTGGTAGTGCTAGTTTACATTTGAGTAGTATTTTACCTAATGACCAAAATGCTCAACTTCTTTTGGGAAGTTTTTTTTGTTGGTAATGCTAGTTTACATTTGAGTAGTATTTTACTTAATGATCACAGTGCTCAACTTCTTTTGGGAAGTTTTTTATGTTGGTAGTGCTAGCTTGCATTTAGATTAATGGAAGTAGACAGATTTTGCATTAGATTAGCATATTCTTAAGTTGGCCTCATGTCTCGGAGAAGATATCCTGGAATCTGATATTACTTCAGAGGTCCAACAAGTTACTTAGGATAATTTGTGGGCATCTGTGCGTATTGGTAAGGCCTGCATGCCTGTACCTGTGGTATTTATTGGCTTATCTTATGTCATGGTCATCTAAGAACTTCATACTGAGGAAAAATGATCGTTAAGTGTTAAACCATGGCACAGTACAACTATTATACAAAATCCTAACAACTGTGCCTGCTGTCGTAAACTCATCAGAGAATCAATTCCTAAAGAACTGAGAGGTTTTGTTTTGTTTGTTATACATTAAGCTTTTAGGTGTGGTTAGATTAAACATGATTACTGAACCTCTTCTTACTTCTCATCCCTTAAAATATAGTTCAACTCCAAGTTGATGCATACATCAGGGAGTAAACCAAATTTGAAAACTTTTAGCACTGTCATAGTTCACGGTTAATTTACGTTTGGTGTTTAAAATATGTTTAGCTATTACATGTTACCATTTATTGAAGATGGTCATGTTTCTTATATTACAAGTTTACAGCACAAGTTCAAGAATCCTCCCTCCAATTTTGAACCTATTTATTTTATTTTCAAATACTTAGCCGCTCTTTCACTTTTCTCATGGTTGCTTTTTAATTAAAGCATCTGTGGCTCTGGGGCAATGACTGATGGTGGTGTCAGTGGTGTGGGATAAGTGATGATATAGGAATTAATACCTTGATATTAATTTGTTTGCACCAAGGCCTTTAGGCATTATAGCAGCAACATCTTTTGGTATTTTATCTTCAATTCATGATGTGCATCAGAATTTTTGAACAATGATGCAGGTGCATAAAAATCATTTGACCTGAGTTGTTTCTCTTTCTTTGTTTCAGGATATACTAAAGAATATCTCACACAAAGCTGAAAATAAAACCAACAATCCGGTTATTATGCACAAGAAGGAAGAAAAAAAAGGTCTGATTAGAGATCAATATTCTCCAGTTATCTCTTTGATTATCAATCTTGTTAAATACTGATTTTTTATTATACTTCAATGGTTGCAGAATTTCCAGCTCCGCCTCATGACAATCCACAATCACCCCCTGTAAAAAATGTATAAATGAATCAATTCCTCTCTCTCTTGCTAATTAAAATTTGTGTGTGTGTAACAATTTCTTGTTCATGCAGTCATATATTGTTCTGACTACGTTGAGGTTTTGTGACAGAACTCAAAAGTTGTTGAAAAGGTTGAAATGATTGATTATGCTAAAGGTGGAGTTGATGAAAGTGGAAAATCATGTGAGGTGAAATTTGGGAGTTACTGTCTTTGGCGCCAAGAGCATAAAGAAAAAATGAAGGATTCTATGGTGAAGAGATTGAAGGATGCACTATTTGTGGCAAGGGCATATTTTCCTACCATTGCAAAACTTCGAACTCAACACAAGTTCTCTGGTGAAATGAAACAAAACATTCAAGAGCTGGAGAAAGTTCTTAGTGAAAGTACTACAGATGCTGATCTTCCATCACAGTAAGTCACGGAAAATTCTCATGATTCCCTTTGAATTATCTTTCATGAGTGTTGTAATGTGTTCTATTGGTACATCTGTCGCTCTCACAATTTAAGATCTACATGCTGAGTTTGCCTGTCGCCTCCATCTCATAGAGACACACCATTTCTTTGTCCGTGTTATATTTTTGCCAAAGTTTGATGTTTTAATTTGTTTTAACAGAGATGCCTATATTTGGTTGTCATAAATCATTGCGACATTGGTGATTGTGCATATGTTTCTGACTTCCCAATGAACTAAGCATTTCCAATTGTTTTATCAGGATTCGGAAGAAGCTAGAGAGAATGCAAGCTGTGATAGCTAAAGCCAAAACCTTCCCTGTGGAGTGTCACAATGTTGACAAGAAGCTGAGACAAATATTTGATACGACTGCAGATGAAGCTAACTTCCACATGAAACAAAGTGTCTTCCTTTACCAACTTGCTGTTCAGACTATGCCAAAGAGTCTCCACTGCTTGTCTATGAGACTGACTGTGGAATATTTTAGATCTCCTGTTGATGATACGGAGTCTCTGGCTATCAAATACAATGATCCTGCATTACAGCACTACGTCATATTCTCCACCAATTTACTTGCATCATCAGTCGTTGTCAACTCAACTGTAATGCATGCAAGAGTATGTTTCAGACGATTTTCCATGTGTATATGATTGTTGATTGCATTTCCCTAGGGCTAACACCAAATAACTATCTTCCAATGTTTCAGGATGGTGGGAAACTGGTTTTTCATGTCTTGACGGATCAACAGAATTACTTTGCGATGAAATTATGGTTTTTTAGAAATACTTATCAGCAAGCCATAGTTCAGGTATTAAACGTGGAGCAGCTTAATCTGGACAACCGCAAGCTGTATCTGTCATTGCCTGTGGAGTTCCGTGTTTCCTTTGGCATTGGTGCACAAGCTAGAACAGAATACTTATCTATTTTCTCTCATTCACACTATCTTCTTCCTGAGATATTCCAGAATCTGGAGAAAGTTGTTGTTTTGGATGAAGATGTGGTTGTACAGCAGGACTTGTCTGCACTTTGGAGCCTTAACATGGCAGGAAAAGTTAATGCAGCTGAGCAGTTCTGTTCAGTGAAGTTGGGCAATATTCTGAAGAGCCAGAACAGTTTTGATAAAACTTCGTGTGCATGGATGTCTGGATTGAATGTAATTGATCTGGTTAAGTGGAGAGAGCTTGATCTCACTGAAACTTACTGGAAGTTTGTAAATGAGGTGAGTATCATTGCAAGTGTTCCTATTATCAGTGCAGCCATCTGTGGTTCTGATGATGTTTCATACTGACATTATTTAAAAGAGAGTGAAAAGAATATGAAGGGAACTTTAATGTTTGACCCCATTCTGTTCCCTTTTATCTGTGTGCTTGTGTCATTGGCTTATATCGATTTGAGAAACAACTTCTGCATTTTTGTATCTGGGTCTACAATTCGTGAGTCATTTGATAGTTCTGATTTATCTGCTTTCCATGGTAATGGCAGGTGAGCACACAAGAGGGGCTCAATGAAGCTGCTGCACTACATGCAAGTTTGCTAACCTTTAAGGACTTGACTTATGCTCTTGATGGTTTGTGGGCTCTCTCCGGACTGGGCAATGACTATAATATAGATATCTCTGCAGTAAGAAAAGCTGCAGTATTGCACTACAACGGAAAGATGAAACCCTGGCTTGATTTAGGGATCCCAAAATATAAGGTTTACTGGAAGAAATTTCTGAACCGAGACGATCAGTTCTTGACCGACTGCAATGTGAATTCATAAGGAGCTGAAAGTCATTCCTTTACTGCTAGAGGTTCTCCAAAATCATGAGGATTGAGAAGTACTAACCAGTTGATATCTATTCTGTGGGTGCCTACATTTTTTTTATCAGGCTTCCAAAGCATATTTGATTCTGTGGAAGCAATCACCGCTCTGAGTTTCACAAACGCATAGTTGTAAATTTTTGGTAAATAAAAGGACTTTTAAAAAATTATTTTCCTTTCTGGAAGAGCAGAAGGATGGAGCTCCCAGTTGGCAGCTTAAGCTTCGAGTTACCATCTATGGTGGATCGGATGTGATACAATGGACAACCAAGTACCAGGGAGTGGTTTGAAGAAAATTTTGCGGAGTGGAAAAGTTGTGCAGCAAATAATTCTGTACACATTGTAAGGGTGCTATATTATTTGTTTGTCCAATGTGATTCATTTACCATTCCTGATATAATTATGACTGTTGTCTGAGAAAGCAAGTAGTCATATGCCTTTCCGAGAAAATCATTCTTCCTTTTCTGAGGTTGTGCTTTTCTTTACCTTAGGTGATTTCAAATCCTAATTTTTCCGTTGCATCCTGTTTCATTTCGGTGGAACTAATCTGAGTTATTAGCCTATGCAACATTTGTGCATTGTCAACGTCCTATGTACTTCTCTTCAAAATTGTACTCCTGTTAGACCCCTTGTGAAGTTGGCCATAGCAATGAGCCCTAGATGATGCCATGGCCGACTATTTTGGTCATAAAAATACTAGTTTTAAGGTCAAAGTGGTTGGAAAAGTCTGGAATGCACCCTAAAGCTATTCACCTGAGGGCTATTTTCCTATTTTGGCATGTGTCACAATATTATCATTTTTTTTGTCAAACTTTTGAAAAATTGGCTCAGCCTAGGGAATCCTAATCTTTGCCCAGATCTTCTCTTCTCCGCCTCTCTCTGCGACTTGGCCTCCGACGCCGACCACGTCGCTCTCTTCACCACCACCTCTCTCCAACTCGGCCGAGTCAATCATCACACAGAAAAGAGAGTGCATAGATGAGCTTTTAGATCTAGAAGAGCTAAGTTTGTTTATGGCAATGGAGACAGGCCCAAGTGTTGTTTCTTGGTCTCTCCTTGATTTGAAAAGCCAACACTTGGTTGAACTCCTTCATCTTCTTTTTCTTTCTTTTGTGGCTGAGCTACCAATTTGTACTGTCAACTTTTGCTACTGTTTCAATTGTGTTGGGCTTTTTGGGTCTATTGAGTACTTGAAAATAGGGGTGAGATTTGGACGATTCAGTTCGATTTTTGATAAAAATTTAAATTAAATCATAATTTTTTTTTAGTTTGGTTTCATTTTTTATTTTTTAAAAGAAAATTCACGATTATTCGGTTCGAATTTTTTAGTTTCTTTCGATTTTTTACATAATACATAAAAACTAACTTTTTCAAAAACTAAATAAAAAGTTCCTTATAAAATATTATTATTTGAGTCGTTTATCATTTTGATTCATCTCTATGAAAGAATTTAACAAGAATTATGCATAAATAGATTAGGATTTTAAGATTTTTATTTTCCATATATTTATATAATATATTACAAAAGAAGACATTTCCACTAAGGTATAAAAATATTTTCAGGTATAGGGCATTACACCAACTTTTCGATCATATTTTAACATCTCCACCGTCCAATGATTAGGTCTATATGAGTAGATTATTCCTGTAAATTTTCAGCCAAAATGGTGATCGTTAAGGTGTCCAATAATGTTAAATCAAGGGACAGACCAAATCTGTTAAACCTGAACCGTTCATACTTATAAACTTCAATTGCAGCTTTGAATACCTTAACTATTTGGCTGAAAATTTACAGGCTTGATTTACACATTAAGACCTAAGATCTGAACGGTGCAGATGGTAAAATATGATCGAAAAGTTAGTGTAATACCCCTATACCTGAAAATAACCAAAAAAAAGTATACCTGACTAGAAATGTGCTGTATTACAAAATATCCAAAATGATGTCATTTTTTGCATACTCGATTTTTCGATTCGGTTTGATTTTTATAAATAAAAAATTGAAACCAAACCAAATATTTCAGATTTTTTCTGTTCGGTTTTTCTCGGCCACGGTTCGGTTTGAGCTCGAGTTTTTTTTTCTTCCGATTTTCGGTTAAAATGTCCCACCCTACTTGAAAGTAGTTGAAAGCTCAACCAAGTTTCTCGCTTTGGCTTCAATTTGAGCAAGAGAAGGAGATCTGTGCAAAAATGTTAGTTGTTGGAAGTCCTATTATGAGCTTTAGAGCAAGCAGTGGTTGCAATCATTTGCTCAAAGAGCTTCGGGTTTTTTTTCCCGTCTCATCTTCATTTTCTGGTATTTTGGATTTTCATTGTTGTTTCTTCTAAAAAGTATTTTTTTTGTGGGTGAGTAGTGCGGTGATCGATAAGAGACGAGCTTGGATGGTTTGGAGGAGATGATTGAGTTCGGTGGGTGGGGGTGAAGTGAAGTTGAAGATGAAGATGAAGATGAAGAGGTCTATGGAGTTCACTAGTAATAGTTTGGCCATAGGTGTCGCGGAGGAACTGGAGGAGATTGGGGATAGTGAAGAGGAGAGTGGTGTTGAAGTAGAGGAAGGAGCAAACGACGTCGAACCAGAGAGAGACGGAGGTGACGAGCTCCGACGTCGGAGGTGTGGGCTAGATGGCGGCAGTGGACGTGCTAGGGATGTTAACCGTAACATAGTTTTTGTTTTTGGATTAGGGATGTTAACATAAACTGAGTTTATCATATCATAAGCTCGGTCAAACTTAAAAAAAAAGTTAAAACCAACCAATCAAACTATGATATGTGTCATTAAATCCTTAACCTGTTTAGTCTTGGAGTGCAAAGCAGCCTGATCCTGATTGATTACCATTCTTCGATCCTTAATGCGGCGTTTATGGCAATAGGGCAGCTGCATTATTCATGGCACATTTAGACCTATATGTAATCTTGAAGACTGAAACTGAGTTCTTTGAAAGCTTTCTAATAGATCGATTTCAACTAAACAAAATTCAAAACCGGGTTAACGCATGACAGATAATGCATTCAAACACGAACTCAATAGTGTAGGTTGGGGTTGGTAGTAGCATGGAAAGGTGGTCTCCAAGCCGAAGCAGTGAGCAAACAAAGGTCTTTCCAACCAAGCTTTAGAGTTCCATTGTCCTCCACCAATGTGTACCCATCAGAAGGGAACATCCCAAGTAGCAATGTCGCCTGAGTCGCCGCATTTCCAGCCAGAGAAATCCCCCTGAACCCGCTCTGCTGGAACTTCTCCCTCCAGTTGTGAAACTTGACTTCTCCACTCCTCGACGGCCCTCCTACGGCCAACACATTTCGAATCTCCCTCGACAAGAGCTGCTGCTCCACAACATGCCTCTCTTCGCTCTCTTCGCCGTAGCTCGCACCCAAAGAGTCGAACAAGGCCGAGTAGTAGTGTATGGCCTCCACAAACCTCCCTAGAAACGAACCAGCGTGACTCAAGTCTTGCTCCACCACGGTCACAACTTTTGGTGCTAATCTGTAGTCAAAATCAATCATATCAAATCACACAAAACAATCGCTTCCAAAATAATATACAAAGTCGATCTCTTCTACTATGTAGATTTTGACAAACTAGTTGCCACTTTAACCAACCAAAACTGAGTTAGAAACAGAAAAGGTTATCGATTACAGCTTTATAGGGCTGCACCCTAACAGAAAATTAGTAACAGCAGACGCAACCAAAATTAGATTAGCAACAATGGAGACGGGGAGACCAATGCAGCACTAAGCCATGAACTAATTGTTAATTAATTAGTCAGTTAGAAACTTTAGCATGCAACATCGATTAACGACACCAAAAAAGCGCAGTGCAAAGCTAGCTAGCTTGATTTGATTTCTCAATGACTTACTCCATCATGTATATATATATATAATCATCTCACTGATCTCATAGCTAAAAGATCGAAGTCTTTACCTCTGCAGAAGCCAGAGTGTGTTGGCATCGGAGCCGGTGACGTCATAGAGCGAATGCTGCAACCAGTGAACTGCTACGGCCTCTCTCTTACTTATATTAAGCCTCTCCGGGTCCAAACTCCCCACCTTCTCCGCCACCGGAAAGAACTCAAACGGAAGCCCTAGCTTATCAGCGAAGTCCGTAAGCCGCTTTCCGGTGGCTTCTAGGGCCTCCATGGATGTTCCGAGGCCGGTCAAGCGTACGTAGGGTGGTCCACCGGGGCGGGAAGCTAGAATGTGGAAGAGTCCCGGCCATTGTAGCCCTTGCATGATGTCGAGATCTACTATGTGCACTCTGTCTTCTCTCTCGAAAGCTTCTTGGATGGCCTGGTTGGCCGTGAAGTGCGAGAATTTGACAAAAGGGCTGATTCCGTTGAAGACTTGGAAGGCCGAGACGAGCTTCTGCGAGTGCGGGATAGGCGCGGCGGAGAAGGGGAGGGTGGCGTAGATTCCGAGGCAGGAGCTGACGAGGCGGGCAGACATGGCTTCGGAGAAGTAAGCCGCCACGCGCTGCGCCGAGGTTCCGAATGGGGTGGAGAGCTCAGAGATTTCGAGAAGCATTTTGCTGGCTTCTTCGTAGTTATCGGCGGAGACGGCCTCGGCGCATTGGAGGAGTAAGGTTAAAAGGTGTAGTCCTTCCACGTCGCGCTGTTGCTGCCGCATCTCCTCCTTCCTCTCTCTTATTAGAACCGCCGAAGACTGCGTTGGAGCCGCCGTTGTTGCGGGTGCAGCTGCGGTCTCCGCTGAAGGAGATGACGATGAAGGGTTTTGTAGTTGCTGCTGCTGCGACTTATCTAGCGTTGTTGGTTGTGTGTGAATTTGTTGAAGTTGAGCTTGATGAGCGTGGTGGTGGATGTTGCTTTCGTTGCAAGTAGAGGTAGGGCTGTTGGTCTGTTGCTGGGACCAGTTCAAGTACAAGTCCTGGTTCATCACATGCTGATTACTACTAGTATCATTAGAGGATGGGAAGACAGTGGCATCGTTGATCCCGCGGTTTGAATTGTTGTTGTTGTTGTCTAGATTATTCAGCTTGAGTACTCCGGGATCCCTACGCCGGTTGAAGGCCGGGATGGGCGGTTGCTGCGGCGGCGGAGGCGGAGGCGGGTCGGAGATGGAGCGGAGACGATACTCGAGGAGAGAAGCGAGGCTGGGATTGCAAGGGAAGATGATCTCCCTTACATTCTGAATGAGCTGAGGGATGGAGACGCTGGTGGAGCTGTGGATCAAGTCTTTTATGATGCCGTCGATCCACGCCGTCGCGGAGGAGCTGCCGCCGTCTTGATGATCCATAACAACGGATGCTGCTGCTGTTGCGTTAATATTTGTAGGCGGTGTGATTCGTTGTTCGGGCGGGAAGAGAGGGAGGCCCGAAAAGCCGCAGACGGCGGGGAGAGGAGTGGCGGAGATCTGAGACTGAATGAGCTGGTGATGGAGGGATAATGGGTCGAAATTAGGACCAGAAGAAGAAGAAGAAGAAGGCGCTAAGGCAGTTGTTGATACAACAACAGCCCCACCCGGTGACGTCATGAAAGAAGATGATTGTGGTTGTGGTGGTGGTGGTGCAGCTGGTAAATTCAGCATAGTGGAGTAGTTAGAGACCATATTATGCACTAATTTGCTGCTGTCATGGATTTGATTAATGCTCCGATTACGCGAAACCCTCATGTAATTATCATTATTGTTGCTGCTGCTGCTTCTCATCAAGTTGTTGTTATTGCTGCTGGGCTGGACATCGATCTCCGACGCCATTCTCTTCCTCACCATTTTCGACCGAGTCTGTTTCTGTTGCTGCTCTACGCTGCTTTCTTGGCTATTGGAATTCAACGGGCTCTGGCTACTGTTGTTGATGTTGTTGTTGCTCCCATTGCCGCTGATACGGTCGCCATTGTCACCCAACAAAGCACAAGCAGCCATGGATACTAGTACTGTGACTTCTTCTAATCACTAATGCTAAAACCAAAGTGCATATAAGGTGTTCGACGTTGTGCTTCTTCATAGAGAAAGAATCTTAATGAGAACGAAGATGGGTATAAGCAAAGAAGGAAGGGGAGCAATGTCCCAAACAGATAACGGTGTAAAGGTTGAGACAGCGGCGTTGGGATTCTTCTTCTTCTGAGAGAGAGAGAGGGGGGTTAGTAGCTTAGCTAGTCCCAAATCTCCAAAACCCAGCACGAGCTCCCAAAAGCAGTAATCTAATCCCTGCTGCCCTCAGGTCTCTACCTTTATTATTCTCTGTCCCTCCCCTCCAAATTTAATAATATAACAACGCCGAAGCTATGCCTTTTGGATGCATCCCAGCTTTCCCATAACCGAGAAGAAAAGAGAGAATGGGTTTGGGTTGGTTTAACCAGTGTTTTAAGCTGTAAGATTAGCCCATTTTGGATAGTCACGCCGAAAGTATAATCAGCTGCGAAAATAAGTTGTTTAATATTTAATATTTAAGCTATAAAAAATGTTGTGAGTTTAATCAATTATATTATGGTGTTTTGTAAATTCAACATAGAAATATTGTCACCAAGTAAAATGACCCAAATAGATATATTCCAGAATGAACTTATTTAAGTTTTAAGTTTGATCATATATATATATATATTAAGAAAGAGTTTGATCATGTACTATTTAATTGTATGCATTATGGTCGTTAGGGCTTAATCTAACCACACTGATTTGAAAGACTGCTATCTATATTAACATCTGCTTAATTAATATATTTTGGACATTCCAGCTTAAGTATATTAACTGATTTTCACAAGAAGTTTAATTATATCAACTAATTTTAGCGTCAATATGTATTTAGGGAGGGGTGAAATAGGTGTAAAAGATCAAGTATGTTGGTGGTTTGAAACCACGGCTTATGGAAGCTCGATTTTGCAGCGTCCATAATCAGCTTATATATTGCCTTGGACAGTGTGCGCTTGTAGTTTAAGCTGCTGTGACTAATTTACCAAAGACCAATACTGTTTTGGATTATTCTCGCCACAGCTTAAAGCATAATCACCTCGACGCCAAACTGGGCCTTAAGCTCGTGGCGGGGGTGGCAATTAGCTAACCGTCCTTTTGCTGATGGTATAGATATGAATTTCACTGTTATGTACAGAGCTCAAGCTGCTTGGAGCTCTCTCTCTCTCTCTCTCTCACACACACACAGTCTCTCTTTCTGTATAGCTTAATCTTGGAGTTGGGTTTTAGCTAACGATGCAAACAAACACAATGGAGGAGCTAGTTTATGTTTGGGAGCAGAGGAGGGTTTGGAGTGATGGAGGTGTTTGGATGTGAGGAACGTCGTTAAGTGCTTGACGTTTTCATAAGCTATCAGTGTTGGAAACGACCATTACGACCATTACGATGAGCAAGTGTCGCTGCGAATTTATATTGCGACAATGAGAAGACAACGCTACCAAAGCTGGGCTCTAGCTAAGCAAAAAAAAGAAAAGGTTATTTGGGGGGTTAGCTGAAATTTTAGTGGCTTTCAATAAATTAGGTCACCGGGCATAGATGAAAACGTGCTTGACTTATGCTAGGTTTCTACCAGCTGCTTTCCCTGAGCTTGATAGAGAGAGAGCATTGAATTGAATTTGCAGGGAACTATGATGATCTATCTATGAATAAAGATCGATGGGGTTTTCCCAAGTTTTGGGTACGAGTGATTGTGCTACTATGCTAGCGTGCAACCACAGTCAAAACGTATTGATCATATTGTCAGATTGATAGGTAAATGAGATAGAGTAGTAAATAATGGACCATATATATGGCAATACTGTCTGCAATAGTGAGTGCCTATATAGTTAAAGTAGCTCTTTGATCCTGGAGTCCTAATTTTGAAATGACAGTATTTTTTAGGTAGCAAGGAAGTTTATAAATGGCAATAGATTTCATCAAGTTCATTGAAAAAAAACAAAAACAAAAAAGTAAATAATTATGGACAGAATAACATGCATAGAAATTTAATTAATGATAATTAGTGATGGCAACATTTCACGTACGAAATGTTAATCACTATCGTTTTACAGATTTGTCATGTACTTAATTAGTCACAAATTAAACCAAAATGTACCTAATTAAGTATGATTTAGTAGAACAGTGTACCTTGTACAACTACTGACTCTCCTCGACTCAAGCCCTAGCAAAATTTTAGGGTAGAAAATAATTATTATATTTGATCTCTAAAAAAGAAAATTAAATATATATATATTTATACGTCGAATTTTTGATACCAAATTAAGTTTTGTTCTTTATTTCGGTCAAAATTAAACAAGAATGTGACACCATATCATACACGTAATTTCTTAATTCATAAACTGCATCCGAGAATTTCTTTTCTCTTTCATATGCATTTTACCTCTTTGTGACATGCACCGCCCTACACAGTGACCACCTATTTGTTATTCCTCACCAAAATACGAGTTTTTTGCAAACTTAAGGATTTAATAATTATACAAAGCATCTATCTTTGACTTTGATCCTATTTTTGGTGTTTACTTTGCTCCCTCTAGTATTTCGAGTTTAAAACTTAAAATTTTGGTGAGTTATATTTGTAAAATTTGGTCTTTATTTTCTCAGTTTACAATATTAAAATTCAATTATATATCATGTTGAAAAAATAAAAAATCATAAAACAAAAATTATTAGCTACACAATATTACCGAATTACAATTAACACAAATAACAATTAATTTCTTGCTCACCACTCATATTTGTAGATATTAGTTGGTACATTATGCAGCAAGAAAAAGAAAGTAAAAAACATACTTCCCTTACGGATCGTTCAGGTGAAAAACTAGTTTGAATTGCACTCCTTAGATTACTGACCAAATGAAATGTTTTGTGTAGAAAACTGAAGTTTACCACGATGGAAGAAACAAAAAAACTCGCATCACGATGACATGATTCATGACAAATTGGATAGCCATCCTTGGCCATTTGCATATTGCCAAAATTTCATTGTGACAAAATATAGTTTCGCAACCTGAAGCCCTTAATGTTTTTTCTTATACGAGCCAATAATGCTACTAGAATCATACACGTTAATTTGTTGTTCCTTCCGCCATATGAAGTGTCTGGCTCTGTTAGTTTGTACTACATTGTTGTTTAACTAGCCTAATTACATTGGAGCACAACTTGTTAATCATTATTTAACACCTGAACATAGTACACAATTTCCTTATATTCAATTTCCTTTTTTACTTTCCTGTCGAAGAAAACGACGCGTAATTTTCGTGCATTTGAATTGTATTTGACTCGTTAAAGTCCCCTTTTTCGCTCTTCAATTTTCACTAAGCACATGGGGAATCGTTGGGGATGAGATTTAACTAATTAGAGTATTAGATTACCAAGCAAAACATGTCATGCATATTCCAAGACAGAGAGATTGAGAAACCAAACCCTAATTAAGCTGGTCTAAAAGTAACATTAGTTTTTGCTTGGCATCGTTAGCAGCAAAGAAAATTTGGCCCCCGGCGGACGTTGATATTGTAAAACTAACATTTTCCCAGTATATTACATTCGAGTCGTTTCTCCCCAACTGCTCCAAGATGACTATTGCATAGTGATGAAGTAATTATTATAGAAAGGCTAAGTTAGAATGGTTGGAGGAGGAATCGAATTCTGTCGAAGTCTATAGTATACAGTATATATAAAGCTGCAAGCATTGGGAGGGAGATGGGCAGCTGGCTAAGCTTTGGCCTCGTGACCCGATTCAACTGGAGCTGGAGCAGGAGCAGGAAGAAGAGAAGAGGAGAGAGAAAGGTATCTGTCAAGACTCAAGAGGCAGAGATGGAGTTGAGGGAGAGAGAGAGTTCCTGGGGAAAGATGAAGGGGGGCTAGTGTTTGACATTTTGCTTTCAACTGCATTATCAGCTCATCAACTTTTTCTTCTTGATCTTATTTTATTTGTATTCAGTATCTCTTAGCATAGTTATTTACATTTACTTTTGTACCTACCAAGCAGATGATCCAGTCAAGTAACTAGGTACCCCATGCATACATTGTTTGACTCTTCCAATTCACACCCACTATTTCTTACACTATTTCTTACACCCGTTCATGATTCCATTAATAAACAGTCATGAGAAACAAATAAAAAAATAACCAACCCATAATCAAAATGAAATTTTACATAATCGTAAGGCTCTGCATGGGGTACCTAGTTACTTGATGTTACTTTTTACATAATCGTAAGGCTTTGTAATTGTACGAAACAATTTATTGATGTTACTTTTTACATAAGGGTTTCTTTTAAACATCCTATGCATTTTAACTCATGAGATAAACAAGACATGCATGTTACGAATGTGTCAAATGAAGCATGATACTAGTATGATTAATCTCCACTAGAATACCATTAATTTACATATACTTGTATATATAACCACTCACTATAATATGAAATACTAATCGCTTTACATGGAATTTTTGTTTAATTAGGTGCTTGGTGTTAGTGAATAGGAGTTTCGAGTAGTACGTAACCCGTCAGAGCATTGCAGAGCATTGGGGTTGCTCTATTGATTAAGACGTTGAACTTATCCATTGATCGATTAATCAAGTTCGAATCCCAATACTTCTTATTTGAAGAGTATTTTATCTAAAAATAGCAAATTGAGAATTATGATTGCGCCGTGGTTAAGGCGTTGAACTATCCGTTGACAAGGCAAGTTCAAATCCTAGTATTCCCTTCTATCGTACCTAAATTAGAGTCGCGTGAGCAAATTTTTTAGGCTCTCCCCGAGAGCACCCTTCTCCTCCTAAAACCCTACCTATCCTCACCACCGCCCTCTCCAAAATTTCCCGATCTACTCTCATCTCTTCCCTTAATCATCTAAACACCTTTATATTCTTTCTCTACACCTATTGCTGACTTGAATTCTTTCATTGCATGGCCGATTCGGTTGAACACCTCGCTTGGTGTTTTGTGGCGTCGACGGAATTCACAGAGCGTGATGCGATGCTCTTGGAGGAGGTCAATCTAACCGACTTCGATGAGGATGTTATGAGCCCCGATTGGTTTTACGGGGTGGTTCGCTTATGTGGTTTGGAGGCGCTGCTGGCTGGACGTGAAGTAGGGCTGCGGGCTTTGATGGTGTAGTAGTGGGGAGCGCTAAGTCAACTTCCGTCTGTCTCTTATTTGCATAAGGCCCCTGATCGGTTCTTTTGCACCTTTCGGGATATGGGTACATTGGGTTGGGCTGTTCAAGGCAGACCGTAGTACTTCAACGATTCCACGATGATTGTTGATCGATTTGATGGGTTCTCAGATGTCTTTGCTATTATGGCGTCGAAAGCCACTATTTAGTTTAAGGTCCTCCATGTTCTGGACGGTGGCCTTAATGAGAAATGGCTCGAAAGATCGGAAGACAGTTAGGGGTTTTCAAGGAGTATGACTTGCCGAAGCTTAATACCTTTCAGGATATATGGTTGTGGGTGGGGGTGAATCTTATCCGGCCTCTCGTGCTCCGGCTAAGGGTCTGATTCGCACCGACCATATCTGTAATTCTCTACTTTGAATATTCTGGAATCAGGGGTTTTTGTAGACAGTGTGGTTGTTTGCAACATGGCAAGACATGGTGTGCTATTTTGCATGGTTGCTAGGGCGGCGACTGAAGCGAAACCGGTGACAGGTCCGAATGATGTTGTGGCGGTTGTGAGTGTTTCGCCAGGTTTTCTGACTCTGTCTAAAGGGTCATTGCTTGGGTTGTTGCAAACAATCCAAGCCGCGACCCAATCAACGGAGGAGGAAGTGAGGTCGATGCGTACATCGGGACTTGGGCCTAATGTTGTACATGGTGAGCAGGTGGAGGCCATGCAGATTAATGGAAATGGTGTTATGGCCAAGTGGCAAGCATGCAGGGTACCATGACTAAAAGGGTTTTGTCTCATGTTCCTGTGATGGAACACGTGGGTTTGTCAGGTCCATCTGGATCAGGGATGCAAGTCATTTAAAATGGTAGAGTTGCATCGAATGCAGCGGTATCTTATCTCACTCCGAAGCGGCGATTAGGCAATCGTGCTCTACTTGGTATAGAGTGCCTTGTGCCTCAAAGAAGAGGAAAGTTCATGATGGCAAGTTTGAACTGTCTGAGGGTGGAGATCAGAGCTAGAATGGGGAGCGTCAAAAGGGTCTGATGCATGAATCACCTACAAAGAAGATTGCAATGGATCGAGTGGAACTGGCTAGTGCTGAGGTAAACGAGCGACGACTCACTCTAATGTAGCTTGGGGTGCATAGTTAGATACAGTGTGGGACCCTGAACTTTTATTACATTCCTTACATCTCTAAGGTCTAGCTAGCTATGTTAGATACTTGTTTGAACTGTTTTAGTATAGTTTACTCAAGTTTGATCTCCTAATGGACACACTAGGGATAGAAAATGATGAGCACATCCAACGGTTGTGATTCAAAGACATAAAACTTATGGTAGGACCGTGTTAATTATTTTCAATCACAGTCGTTAGATGTGTTCATCCATTTTTATTCCTTAAAATGTGTCCCCTAAGAGAGCAAGCCTCATAGTTTACTCTAAAAAGTTCGTTTCTATTTAGAGCACCAGTGAATTCTTTGTATTCTATCACTTTCTTCAATAAATTGTCACTTACCTCTAAAAAGTAAGTAACTCATCAACCTCCCATTCTTGAAAAAAAATAAAAATAAAAAAACAATTCTATTTTAGTCATCAATTTGATGAAATTTCGCACAACTCTCTCACACATACACAAGGCAAAGAGATGAGCAAGAGTCATACCCATAATGCCCCTGAAAATGACCTGCGAAAGTCCAAACTTATCCTTCAAAACTCATGTTATTGGCTGGACCGTATGAGAACAGTATATGGCGGCCTGCCCAAAAACTGCTCAAGGCAAAGTGACCTCAGTCTTTCACCCCAGAGAAGAATGTGGCAGCTAGCTATAGATCGAGAAAGCAGAACAGTGATGAACAAAAAGGAGATCGAGCTAGCACGCTCCACTACCAAAAAGGAGCGCGATAGAAGCTGACTCCTTTGAAAAAGATTACACTGGTTTACCCTAATTAATAATCAATCAAACAGTGTAAGTAATATTTTATAATGGATGGTTTGGTATTTGCATATGCATGTAAAAAGTTATTCGTCTTTTTAGGCCGTCGACGTTGTTTTGTCACTCTCTCTCTCTCTCTCTCTCTTTTCTCCCTTGGAGTAAAAATCGATCAGAATATTTCCAGACTCCGACTGACAAAGTCACAAACTAGAACACGTGAAAGAGAGACGCATCGATCGTCCCTAGCTAACCTCACATTCCCCAGCTCAAACCAGAGCAAAGCGCGCTCTCTCTCTCTCTCTGGCGACCACATTTGTACGTCCTTTTCAAATTTCCCTTATTTCCGTCTTGCTCATTCGGATCCCGCCGTATCTTCGTCATCGATCATCAGATTTTCTCTGTTTGTTTTTTTTCCTCTTTGGTTCTGCGTACGCACCCATGTCTCATTCATTATAAGTTTCTGTTCTTGTTCGTTTTCTAGTGCCAAAATATCGATGACTTACTGTATTCTTGCCTCTGCTAGCTAGTGTAATAATCCCGACGACGAGTGTGTACCCTTCTGAAAACTCTGAGACGGAGGACCCTCCCATTTCTGCGAACACTCCATTGCTGTGACTATGGTCCCTCCCTCCCTCTGAAAATTATCCAAGACAGTGAAACTGCATGTGTACCCTCTGATCGATCGATCCAGCTCAGAACTGTGTTTTAAACAATTTTAAATTAAGCTAGGTTTACCATTAGCTTATAAATGCTTTTTACTCACCCCGTGCGTGGAAGCTCTACGTACGTAATTACCCTCTTTGGTAACTTACAGTCGTACACCGTCAAAGACTGACTTCAAGCCTCCAAGGAGTCCAAGGTATATATATGCTATGCTTAATGCCGCCATAATTGAGTAATTTGGTCCGCCTGGGCAGTTCTGAGACCTGACATTGCGACATGTATATCTGGTTGATGACTTTTGGTCTCACCGGGCCATCTTCATTCTCCAATATTGGTTTTATTTTCTCTATCTTGGGGTCATGAGTTTTAGTCTAGTGTCCTTAAATCTAGTTGACATTATATTTTACTATATTGTAGTACTGTGCAGCCTCATCATTATAGGTAAAAGTTTATCATATTCTCGATAATCCAATGGCCAGGAAAAATCTCTTTATATCATCTTCTTGTTCTTCCTTTCGTGTTCAAATCCAACAAAGATATGACATAATTAGAAGTGATACGGTGAACACGAGAATGATGGAACTGAAACGCCATATTTTTTTTTCTGGTATGCGTCAGCCATAACAACAATTGCATTATCCGACTTCGTGCAGTCCCGTTTATCAATATCACCGTCTATGAATGCATAAATTAGATCATTGAAGGGTGTATCCTTCAGCTTTTTCCTCACATCATCTCTGATATTATTCTGGTTATCAACAATGAGCTTCTGGAAATTATGCAAATATCATTGGAACTGACACTTCCAGGTCCGTTCCACCATCAGGACAACTTCAAACTCATCCACTACTTGCTTCTGTTGTCTAAAATGTACCTCATCATCACTCTCTGTCTCTGAATCATTATCAGAAGTTGATTCAGAAGACTCCAATTTCTTCTTGCCCTTACCCTTGATCTCCTGCTTCTTCATACCCTTAGTCTTCATCATCATCATCATCATCATCATCATCATCATCTTCTTCTTCTTCTTCTTCTTCTTCTTCTTCTTCTTCTTCTTCTTCTTCTTCTTCTTCTTCTTCTTCTTCTTCTTCTGCTCTTCCTGCTTCATAGCTACCCTAATCATCTTGAAAAGATGATCATCGGGAACAGCAGAACGAGATGAAGAGGAAGCCACTCTTCTTCCCTTGTTCCTTTTCACTCTTTTTGAATCTTTTTCCCTTAAAACAATCTGCTCCTCCTCCTCGGAAGAAGAAAAAGAAGATGAAGAAGTAGGTGTGCCTTCTTCTTCTGCTATTCCTGCTTCATAGCTACCCTAATCATCTTGAAAAGATGATCATCGGGAACAGCAGAACGAGATGAAGAGGAATCCACTCTTCTTCCCTTGTTCCTTTTCGCTCTTTTTGAATCTTTTTCGCTTAAAACAATATGCTCCTCCTCCTCGGAAGAAGAAGAAGAAGATGTGGTTGGGAGCAACAGAACAAGATGAAGAGGAAGCCACTCTTCTTCCCTTGTTCCTTTTCGCTCTTTTTGAATCTTTTTCCCTTAAATCAATCTGCTCCTCCTCCTCGGAAGAAGAAAAAGAAGATGAAGAAGAAGACACATCTTCTTCTTCTTCTTCTTCTTATTCTTCTGCTCTTCCGGCTTCATAGCTACCCTAGTTAATCATCTTGAAAAGATGATCATCGGGAACAGCAGAATGAGATGAAGAGGAAGCCACTCTTCTTCCCTTGTTCCTTTTCACTCTTTTCGAATCTTTTTCCCTTAAAACAATTTGCTCCACCTCCTCAGAAGAAGAAAAAGAAGATGAAGAAGAAGACACATTAGATTCCGACGATTGAGCATACTATTTTATTCTCTTGATAGCTGATCTCGGTCTTCTTTCGACTCCACGGTCTAATTCTTGGACTGCTCTATTGCGTTTCGCCATTGATCCCTATAAAATAACTGCAAATAATCAACACACATATAGTTAGACAAAAATAAAAAATATATATCCAAAAATAGTAAGATAAACAGATATTCAGACAGATACCCAAAACAGATACCTAGACAGATACTTACAAAATATGTACATAAAAAGACCTTCTACCACAAACACAGCCGCAGAAAACTAGTACAACAACAACAACAACAACAACATTTCAAAAACATGAAAATGATACATAGACAGATACACAGATACTCAAATAGATACAACAACAACAACAACAACAACAACAACAACAACAACAACAACTACAACAAACAAATAGCATTCCGAACACATTACATAAAAAATCTACTACAAAAATCATGAAAAAAAAGAGTAAAAAATTACCGAAAATAAACTAAAAACCACGGAAAAGGAACATGCAAACAACAACATTTCTATACTTCATAAACGAACAACGGAAAATGAACATGTAAACTAATTAGAACAAACGAAAATAAAAAATTCAGGGTTTTCAGAATAGAGATTCTTATGAAGAACACAAGACGATGAAATAAACGGAGACGACGACGAAATAAACGGAGACGACGACGAACTAAACGGTTAAACTCGAACACGACGACGGCGAGAAAAAATAAGACGGGAGCGGTTTTAAAAAGCATGAGAGAGAGAGAGAGAGAGAGAGAGAGAGAGTGAAAAAAGTATATATAGGTAGAACGCGGAAGTTAGAGAGTGACAAATTACGTAAAAATGATGAAAACGAAGGTCTGTTACATACTTAAAAACAGAATGGATCTTTTTAGGATCGAAAACATATGCTGAATTTTTAAGAAAAAAGAAAGTCTAAACTGAATTTTTCTTTCATTTCCCCTTCTTTATAATTAAGACTTGCAAGTTGCAGTTGGTCGCAATCGATCGAGGGCGAAAGTCCATCTTTGATCGATTATGAATAAAGCAACCTATCCTTCTTCTTCCGTCATGTCGTTGTTCTTGTTTTGATCGATTCGTTTGCTTAACTTATCAAAAAGAAGCAACCTGCAACATAAGTTTTAAGTGACATATCGATCTTTAGACCCAGTTTTATTTGCTGAATGACATCTTTAAATCCAATTTGAATCGTCAGTATTCATTGGATCAGAGATGATATTCTTTGCAACAAATTGTTCCAATTTAAATCTAGTTTGATCGAATTTGCATGCGTTGCCGACTTGCTGTTCCAATCTTATCCAGTTTCATCGTAATTTGTCATATGTTTTTGTTGTTCTTCGTCGGTTTTCCAACTTTTGAAATTTTTCGCTTGTATTTAGCTTGGGTGTAACTTTGATTTTAGAATTAATAAATTGATTTTGGAGAGTTTAGATAATAAAGCGAGAATAAAATCAGAATCTAAAAAAGAAAATAGGGTAAGGAGGTTAATTACGACTGGTTCCGGATCCTCTCAATGAGACACCTAATCATTTGCCTAACTCATTAATTTGGATCGTCCATCACCTTAAGATTGGTGTTATGATATTGTGATGTGACAGTTTGTATATACGATTAAATTAGTAATATGACGACTTGTTGCTACATAAATTTAAGATCCCAAATTTAGACATTTTCTTAAAACCCTATAACACACAATGTCTAAATGCATAGAAGCGTGTACATGATAACGGCCGGAATGCTAATTCAGCAACCAATTAACCTAGTACGTAGTATATATCAATGGGAGATTAACCATGTTTTTAGTGTGGTCAGCAACATTATTGTGGAAGGAGATTCGAGTCTAGTTATCAACTGCATCAATGAGAGACATTCTTTGCCCTGAAGAATCCAAATAATTATTCAGAACATCAAAAGCATTAGCAGTTATTTTCAAAGTATCTCTTTTAGCCATGTTTTTCACAAAGCAATTTTTGTTGTCAATAGTCTTGTTTCTTTAGGCCACAAATCTTGTAATCTTCACATTTGGCACAATTGTGTTCCAAGTAAAGCTAGAAATACTTTAAGTTTTGATTTCGTTGGAAGTGGCTGTCCGAGAGGAACTTCTTTAGTCTTTTTTTCCCTTTTCTTATATATAATATAAAAAAAACCTAATACGTAGTGTATATCTAAGTATCTAATTAACTAAGCTGACTATCTAATTGGAACCTATCTATCTCGATCGCCATCTCGGTTAGCTCATTAGATCTGAAATTAATGAACTACGTACCCAGTAGGATGGATCAAGTTTTACGTACGTACACATGTATCATGCATATATTCGATCGATCTATTTTGGTTAATTTATCATAATACATAGTTGAGAGAATCGTAGTGTTATTTGGGCACGCATATGTGTGTGGATGATTATGGGCAGCGCATGCAGAGCCACTAGCATCATGTTAAAGCTTGAAACTTGGACCGGGTACATGTCACATGAATTGATATACATTTATAGATCGAACAATGCACATTAGGTTAAAAAGTAATGATGCAGAAACGATAACCTGCATTTGATAGGAAAGAGACGCACAATGATGTACCAAACATTCGATCCTCAACAACAGAACAAGGGCAAAACGAAAAAAACATAGAATGTGGCTCGCAACATAGGCCAAATCTTGCTGCTGTAGTAGTACTTACTAGTAGTAGTTCGAAGTTTTAGCTTTGATCGATATTAATAATTTTTCGATCAAATATTTTTTTTGAAAGTAATGAGTAGACAATCATGCATACATATAGTTGCAGTTCACATAGACCAGCCATTGCCATCCATTTCCAAAACGTCCAATCCAGTCCGGTACTTTCCCGGCAATATTTCCTTTTCCTATCTAAGATAATGATGTATCCAGTATTAATATGTATTTCAGGCCCTCACTCTAGATCTCGAGCTTCTATAATTTATATATGAATTTTGGGAGATAATATTTTGTGTTCTGGATTTGATTGATCGATAGATGTGGGCGTATAATGATCCATGCATGCAAACAATCATGAACTCAAATGTACGCTCCATTTGAAAATAAATAGAAGATATTAGGATGGAGATGGGACGCTGGAAAATTACACAAGAGTGACTCCACAAGATCGCCTATTCATATACGTTTCCTACCAGGTACGTGTCCACCCTTTCTACGGACATAATACTGTTTGCCCTTCTTGTTCGTTTGCTTCTTTTTCTTCCTTCACTTTTGTCTTATTTTTACTTTCTTTCTAGCTTCCTCGTGTTAGCTAGGAACTTGGGAAGGAAAAATTTGGAGTTGACGACGTCGTACATGACACATGGATCGCGATCGATCATATAACTAGCTAGCTAGATCATTCCAAACTTCCAAAGGCCACACTGGCTGGTCTCCATGGTTGGTATAAAGTTTTCAGGCTGCTGTTCGATCTTCATCGATCGATCACGAAGCCTATCTTGTTCTATGACGCAGCGGAGTATATAGGTTATCAAGCGATTAACCTAGAAAAGATAAACTGGAATCCACCAGAATTTGAGAAAAGTTCTCGTTTTTGATTAATAATACGAAAGATGAGTCTAGCAGTCACAAAAAGACGCTTAAATATCGAAACAAAACCCTAGGGCGATAACAAGCGGGCCCACGGGCGAAATAAAAATAAACCCAAAAATAAATAAAATCCTAAAAGGGTCCAAAAACACAAAAACACGTTTTTCGAGGCCGAAACGACCCCAGATCGAAAAACGACCCCACTTTATTTCATCGTTCCCTTTCCGGAAAGGTATTATGCGCCCAAATCGGACACCGTTTGCCAGACCTGCAGTTTACCGGTTTTACCTTTCCGACGAGCGAGCTCTTCTTCAATCTTCAATGCCATATGTTCTACATCACTCTAAAGTTTCCATATCTATTTGCAATCAAATGCAAATGACTCTAACAGTATCCAAATATGAATCAAAGCGTGAAGTGACTAAAAGAGCTAAGTTTACTCTAAAGGTTTCTTAATTCACATGTCTTGTTAAGGTGGCTGGTGGCATGCTTGTTTAGGTCTAAAAGTTTCCGACGCATTGATACTTTTATAATCTGGATCGTGCTCAAACTGAACATGTGAATAGTCTCATTCGGGTTACACTATTTTGGGGCATACTACATATAAATGAACAGATCAAGATGAAAGTGCAAATCCAACTTTGCTTTACAAAATAGCAGCTCTACAAAAATCAGCTTATGGGAAACAATCGCTGAACCGATATATTTAGTTTCACTTGAGGTGGTCGATGATTTATTGATAGGGAGATAAAGCTCAATTGGTGAGAGAGATTTCTAAAGCAAATTAAACTAATACATTATACACGAAAAACATAGAATGATAATCCAGGAGTAAAGCAATGAGCCTCTTGACTGGGTTTTGTATAGGGATGCATAAATACTGCAATAGTAACCAAGTTCAATATTGTACAGATCATTGACACAGAGTCCGAATGAGAATTCCCATAGCATGATAAAATGGTGGAAGACACTGCCAAGTGATTATCTTAATTGTGGAGAAAGCAGCAATAATCCTAAAGGAGCATAAAAAAAAATTCCACATTGAGATACTTTTAGCTAAGAACCACACATGTAGCACAATATTAGTGTCATAGACAATAGTTTTTTGTTTTTTGTAATAAGATGGGTTATATAGTGCTCGGTCATTCTGATTTTATTTTCATAGACTAAACTTGTTGGAAGGTTAAGGTTTAATTCCGCACAAAATTGATTTCTGGGTGGATTGAATTAAAAAAAAACATGAATAGACAAGTTATTGAAAAAACAAGCTTCTCGAAATTTTCTCGGTTCTCTCATAAGAAGGGCTTTCCCCAACCAAAATCCTAAACTTTTCAATAGTTGTTACTCTTATTTTCCCTGATCTACTCCCAATTTCAACTCCAATCTTGAATCCGAATTCATATTATTTTCCCTCTTGTTCTTCTCTATTTAAACAATCCATTGCATGGTCGATTCAGCCGAGGATATTGCTCGTCGATTAACACCAACAATAGAATTCTCTAAGCAAGATCCAGCGTTGTTGGAAGAGGTCGATTTGATCGATTCTGATGAGAAGATGGGCGCTCCTTCATGCTTTTATAGCGGTCCGTGTTTCTAACCTGGTGTCACTGTCACCGGGGCGAGAAGGAAGGCTGCAAGCTCTAATGGCCTGACTGTGGGGGATGTCGAGCAAGTTGGCCAAGGTTTTCTATTTGCGCAAGACCCTGGGCCGCTTCTTCTGCACTTTTAAGGAAGTAGAATCCCTGTGGTGGGCTGTTCGAAGTGGACCGTGGTATTTCCACGATTCAATAGTGGTGGTGGAGAGCTTTGATGGATTTTCTGATTTCTTTGCTATATCTGCCTCCAAAGTCCAAGATTGGGTGAATGTGCTCAATGTTCCGAATGAGGGTCTCAATGAGAGATGTGCCCGTAAGAAGTTCTAATTGCTTGGTGTCTACAAAGAGCAACATATATAGAAACTTCATAATCTTCAAGAGCTATGGGTTCGGGTGGAAGTTTTTTGTGTGGAGTGAGGGTGAGTAGGTGAAATGGTTGGAGAAATTGGTTGTGGAATGGAAATGAATGGTGTGGGTGTATGGTAGTAGTGGAGGAAAAATGGTAGGCGATGGTGGTGGTATGGTGAAAAATGTGGTGGTGTTTGGATTTTGGGGGAGAGGTGATGACGGTGCAGTCTAGAGAGAAAAGGTGGAGGCTAGTGTAGAGTGGTGGTGTGAATGATGAAGTGAGATGTGTCAAAATTGTCTTTTTGAGGGGTTTGAAATATGATTTGTAGTAGAGAGAGTGAGAATAGGCTTGGACCAATTGAGTTCAAAGATGGATCATTATGAAAAGAAAAACTAAATGGTTAAAAGTCCAATTAAGTAGCAAAAGAGCCAAACATGGATAAATGGTCTTCTAACACTTGAGTCTCCACATATGGTATCTTGCCGGAATGCTCGCCGGAGAACTGCTGAAAGTCAACTATTGACTTTTGGTTGACTTTTGACTTTTAATTCAAATTTTCTCTTTTGACCGTCTTTTCTCCATTTTACCTTTCTTGATCATGAAAATGGTGATTTCTCTCTCCCGTCACCGATTCCCACCAAAATACAAAAAGTGAGTTAAAATGGACAAGATTAAGGCTAAGACAAGCATGAAATTAAAGAGTTGAGGTGCAAATTAGTATGCTATTTGTGACTCGACAAACACCCCCACACTTGAACTTTGCTTGTCCTCAAGCAAATTAATAAGATCTAAAAAATCTACAATAACCCAACATTATAACTACCTAACCTTCCTACAATATCCTTAAAGAACCTCAATTGATATGGGCAAAGAAATCATGCTAATATTTAAAACTTTTGAATCATGGATCAAAAATTCGAGAATAAGTTATGAAAGATGCACACAATTCGTATTCCAATTCATTAAAAGAAAAATGGCATATTAAAACCATGATCATCATAAACTCACAAGATATTCACTCTATTTGTATAAGTATTTATGAGTTAGTGTTTGTACTCACAAATCAAATAAATTGCATGCTTTCCATAAGCTTGTTTTTCAACTAATACTCCAAAATCAACATCATAAGAGTTTTAAATCAATAGGACTTAGTAGGAATTTATGGTGCTCTAAAAATGAAAGGCTAAACATTTAAAGGCTCAAATTGGCTAAGTAATAGGCACATGCATTTTTGGGCTCATGAGAAATTTGGTCATGGAGCTAAATCCTAATGTCTCTATCATTTTCAAAAATACTCATGATGTTTAACACAATTCATAAGGTATCAAACAAGTTCTAGATTGCAAAACAACTAACCGATGTCACACATGAAGAGAAAAGTGTAATTTACATACTAGATTTGCACATTAAGGCTCAAATTCTCACATAGGTGTAAATGACTCTCATAAGTCTCACTATGCCTTTCTCTTCTATTGCATTGAAATAACACTTGCATGCTAAAGAAATGGAAAATTTGATCCACAATTATTTTCTTTGAAAAATATATGCCACATAAACATTAACACGAATTCAAGCTCTTTTCAATTTATGTTCAATCTCATCATTGGTGTTGGAAGGAACCTAGACACAACTCAACACAAAAGTCTCAAAAATAAACATAATAATCTTTCATCCCACACATAAACCTAACAGTGTCCTCAATGTTGAAATATGCTAATGAAAATCATAACAATGAAATTTTCAAGCATGAGAAGAGAACTACATGACAACTAACACAACAATAATTACACAAAATGAAAACACATTTAAGGAAGATAATGCAAGAGAACGTAGGTATACAAGAGATCACATAAATATAGTCACATCACTTTTATTCTTCTAATACATGCATTCCCAAGCATAGCAACTTGTATATGTTCACACTTAAGGGATCATATAGTTTCTAAGAACGATTGAAGCTATTAGAGTCCTAATAACCACAATGAGAATGCACATACTTATCACATTTTAAAGAAACACAACATTGTAATCATGCTCATATCATCATCATCAACAACATCTACATGCTAAGAAATAAAAGAGAGTAAGGGAAAATAGAATGCAAACTCTTTGTAGATTGACGTCAAGCATCCTTATTAAGCATGAGAAAGTAAACCTACGAGACCAAGTTAGGCAGCTCCATCCAATGTAAATTCCATGATGTCTCCAAAAGTTGCTCCCATACTCCATGACCGCTCAAAACCTCAATGCACCACCTCAAACTTGCAGTTCTCTTTATTCTCCATTCCAATGGAATCCTGCATTCTGAGTTGTAGTTTAAGGACATAAACATGGTTCATAATATCTTTCCAATCTTGTTAGGTAGGGTACTTCTTGAGCAAGATCACCCGACTACTTGGAGCTAAATAACTTGTTGACTCATTATAGAGGCAAGAGAAAAAGTAGCACATGAATGCTCTAATATGTGACAAAAAAAGTGGCATTCTTCTAATCATCCTCTTCTTGGCAATGAATCCAAGTGTCCTTCTTGAATTATCAACTAAAGATGATGTAGACTTGATGCTTGGAGAAAGAGTAAGTGATAGATGCATGAAAGAGTGAGGTGGAATGTTGTGAACAAGTGATACACACACTTTCTAATCCTTCACTTCATCATAGAAGCATTGGACACTAAATGGTGGATTGAGAGGTAAAACTACCTTGATCTCAATTTTCTCATTTGGAAAATGAGTGCTCAACCTTCTTTCTTGGTCTTTGGGAAGCTCTTGGTGATGCTCCTTGGATGGTAGAGAGAGGGAGGTCATCGGTTGTTCAACTTCCACTTCTTGACAATGCATGTAAGGACTTGCTTCCTCTTGGAAAGTCTTGAGCTCATTGGTGGAGGCTTCATGGTACATATCTTTTATTGTGGTAATCTCCTCCTCAAATAACACAAGAGTCTCATCATCATCTTCCTTCATATATTCTTCAACACTAACCCCTTTTTCATTCCAAAATTGCACAATGTTCTCTACGCTTTCCTCCACTTTTGCAAAATGAAGGATGAGGTGATCAATCTCTTCCACTTTTTGCACATTAGAGACTTTCATCTTGTCTATAACTTCTCAAAGTAAAATTCTAGGAGACACATGTTGCTCATCTTTCTGAGGATATGCTTGACATGTCATACTCTCTTGGTTCATACTAACATGACGCTTATACTCTTGCATCAATTTTAGAAATTCAAATCTCATCTCACACTCAAAGGGTGAATGTTGTAGACATCCACACAATGCACAAGCATTTTTGTAGAAGGGCATGTGACTTTTGGTGTATGACTCCCATTATTATTGTTGACTCGCTCCATGATAGTAACTTTGTTTCTCAAACTTCCTAGTACCATTCCTATCTTTATTCCAACCATCCATAGCTCAATTAGATATTGTACCTATAAATTCCCTAAAGATTTATCACAACCCCAAATCCGGGGTCAATATTATATTAAAATATAATTTTAAGATTTGTGATGTGAATAAGAAACTCAAATAATTTCAAAAGTTAAGTTGTCTGAATATTACATTTTATTGAAAAGTAAAAAAGTTAATATTACAATATCGAAGTTTTTGAAAATAATAATCATTGCATTTATCCAATTCAAAATGCAAGTAGAAAATAATTCTTTTATTTAGTGAACAACGATTCTAATCCCTAATTATCCTACTCATCACCTGAAAAAATAAAGGTGTAGCATCATGAGTCACATTGACCTAGTAAGTACAGTTTACAAGCATATACTGGATTATCTCTGAGAAACATCAAATCGAACAACTAATTCAAAAATGTGGAATAATCAAAACCAATTATGATCTCTCATGCTTATACTTGTGTCTTTATAATATATACATATAGGTATATATAATATACGTTCTTGCACAAATGCACATCTACTCGCAAACACGCCAATATTTTCGAAGTGAATTCTTTTGTATTAAATGGTAATTACTCAAAAAAATTCATGTGCTTAGTCTCATAATACCAACACACATGTAAGGCCACAACATACTAAGACCACCTGCCAAAGCATGTATACTCCCAGTTTGACACAATTTATTCCTAAGAATATAATATATAGTGCACTATCTATAGAGACTACGACTGTGATATCCCAATTTTTTTTATATTATTTATGTTATCTATGCATAATTTGAGTTTGATTTCGTGATCGCGGTAAAAGATTTTATCGTTGGTAAGTTTCGAGGTGTATGGGGTTGAGTTTTCATTGAATTTTTGAAGTTGGTTGACTTCAGGTAAAAATTGTAGAACTTGTCATGATGAGTCCGCAAACGCGAGAATCATCGAAATTTGAGTTACGACGAGGAAGTTACGATCGACGGAGGTTTGTCGTAAAATAATTACATATTTACCGTAAATGGAAATAATACATAAATGGGTGGTTTCCTTATTGGGAGGGAGAGTTTTGGGGTTTGGGATGGTTGATTTTGGTCAACTCTTCTCTTCCAGAGAGAGAGAGAGAGAGAGAGAGAGAGAGAGAGAGAGAGAGAGAGAGAGAGAGAGAGAGAGAGAGAGAGAGAGAGAGAGAGAGAGAGAGAGAGAGAGAGAGAGAGAGAGAGAGATACATAAATAGGTGGTTTCCTTATTGGGAGGGAGAGTTTTGGGGTTTGGGATAGTTGATTTTGGTCAACTCTTCTCTTCCGAAGAGAGAGAGAGAGAGAGAGAGAGAGAGCGACGACGGTTTGACATGATTGTCGGCGGTGCCGTGTCGTCTGGCCACCTCCGACCACGGGACCGGCCGGGTTCGACTCGGCTTCATCCCTTCTATCTTTTTATGACCTTAATTCCGGCGATGGAGGCTCGGAGAGAGAGAATCAACGAGATGAATTTTCTAGGGTCTGGGTGGTTTCGGGCTCGTCGTCGATGGCGCGATTTTCGGCCGATTTTAGCTATAAATCGAGGTCATGATAACCTCTTTATGAGTTGTATAAGCTTGTATTTATTATATTTGCAGGTGTTGCCCTAACTGGAATCGAAAACGTTCGATTTTGATTGGAATTCGTTCGGCCTCCACCGAACACAGTAGAGCCGGTGTTGTTTGGTGGGGGGGGGGGGAGGGGGGTGAGAGGAGTTTTTCTCCCCACTTAGTCGTGATTCGTTAGGTATATGTCTCGAGCTCCGCCGTGGCTCATCGGTGGAGATCGGAGCCGGATTCAATCTCCAGTCGTGAGTTTTCGGGGCTGACTCTGGCCAAACGCGTCAGAATCTGCCTTAGGTTGTTTAATTAAAGTTGTTGGGATCGAGGAGAGCTTTCTATTGATAGGTCATTCTCCACCGCTGACGGTGGCGCGTGGCTGAAATTTTTTGACCGGAAAACTTATTTTCAAAATATATCGAGTTATAAGTCTTTCAGTTCGTATCGGTGGTACGGATATAGTTGTGAGGTTTAAAATTCCATTTAGGCTTCGTCGTTCCAGTGGGTGGGCGGTGGAGATGAGGTTCGCCACCATAGGCGATGCGGGTGACAGAGAAACTAGTTTTGTTGTTTGTCGTTACTATCGTTTCGTCGTAACAAGTTATCGAATCTATTATCGACTGAATTAGTCGATTTGATTTTCATATCGAGTAGTTTCTCGATTTATCCGATTATTTTATTACTTTATTCATTTTAAAAAATTTCGACAAATGGTCGGGTCGTCACAATGGCCCTTGTCTAACACCTACAATCATGAAACAGTTTACCAACAATTCACTTAAGCACGGGTTAGTTCGTACTTTACACTTGACTTCACACCTCAATCATAATGACAACATACAAATATTTAGTTAAGACTAAGTATATATAACAGAGAGCATATATATATATATCATAATCTTGTAATAAATATATACCTAATAGAATTCGTAAAGTAAGAATGATTAAACTTAAACGTATTTAAATAATTAGCCATTTCGGTCCAAAAATTTCATTCGACGGTAATCCGTCCAAAATCCTCCATTTGCTCCAATTTATAATAAATAGAGCGATTAAGTAAATAAACTTAAAATAAAAGTGCAAGAAATAAAATTAGTTGTCATCGGTCAAAAGTTTCATTTGGCGGTAGTCAGTCCGAAATCATCAATTAGTCCCAAATCAAACTTAACAAGTATATAATGCGAGTAAGAAAATGAAATCTAAGTACAAATGCAGAAAATAAAATTAATAATTCTTGGACAAAAGTATCATTCGGCGGTAGTCTGCTCAAAATTCTCCATTTGGTCCGTTTTATAATTAATCCAAATTTTGTCTAAATTTGAGAAGTGAGTATACCATCTTGAAGGATTTTTTGATAGAAATACAAAGATAATAGTCACAAGGTCCAGTATGAAGTTCTCATGTCCAAAAACAATTATGGTCTAAAACTGTCCATAAATTGTTATGCTTAGTCTTAAGCTCATTTGCACTGATTAATTAGTTATTAAAAGTTAACCAATGTCTTTTAAACTTTCCATATTGATAGTTAAACTCCTAAGCTTCATTATGATATAAAGAAGACTGAGTTTGGTTAAGAAAATGAATGAGATATGAATATTTTAAAATAAGAGCTTCTTAAGAGTTTTCGAACATGATTAGGAGAACGATTATGAAAGTTTATTTTAGCCATAAATTTCTCATTACTTAACATTTTTAAGTGATTCAAAATCCAAAGTCGAATAAATTTTTATGTGATATCTAAATATATAAATATATAAATATATTTGACTATGTTAATACTTTAACATAGTCAAAAATATTAAACTAAGGCTCATTATTATTTTTTTATTCTTAGCTATGTACTTTGATGTAATCCTAAAGATAAAGAAGTACAAAAATATACTTATGTACTTACTCAAAAACTTTAGTAGGTGATGGAGGTATTTGATTAACTTAAGTGACCCTCCAGATACCAAGAAAAAAAAACTACTAAAATGCTTGGAAGAAAGATTGTTTGGTGTGAGAATTTAGGAGAGTTGAATTGTAAATTTAGGAGGACTTCAAATCTATACGTAAGAACAATTTTGAAGTGGTGCAAAATCAGATTTCACTCAAGGGTGGTTTATATAGGCATGAGAGGAGACATGGAAAATAAATTTACACTTATTTTTATTGACTTTGCTGGGCAAGTTGATAAGGAACTATAGCCTAAATTTAAGATAAATATCTTACTTGTAAAAGAGTAGTAACATGGGTGGGAATTTGATTGGTTTTGGCCACTGGGTAATATATTCAAAAATATATATTTACATGTAGGTAAAAGTAAAATATAATGAGAAAAGAAAATTATGTAGTTTTACCAATGACTTATAAGTAAGCAAATTAAAACATGTAATCTAAGAACAATTAGCACTAACATGATATGACATATAAGAATTCCCATGAAAATATTAATGGTAAGCACAAACACAAAAGTCTAAATTGAAGAACATATACGAACAAGGTAATTTTTTTATTTTTGTTAAAATTTCAATTTCTGAAAAAAAATCGGCTATTTAGAATTAGGGTTTGTTATCGTTTCTAGCTCTAGTAAAAATAATTTTAATTTTACTATCCTATGGTATAGAATTTTTCACGAATCCAGCTTCGTTATCTCGAACCCAAGACCAGGGAGCACCTGATTTGAATTTGAGTAGGCATTGGACCATTTGTTTCACTCTGTTAATGTTTCTCTATAGCTCATTTTTATATATTATCTTTGCTAAACAATTTTTTTATTGAATTTCTAAAGGCTCTAAAGTTAAACTAAATTATGATAATTTCTATATTTAACGTGTCTTAATTATGTACTAATTTTGGGAGTATTACAATCTGCCTTGTGACGACCCGAACCAGATTCAGTAGAGTAAACTAGGGGTCATCATTTGGCCCGTGGGCCTCGTGGGCCGGTGGAGGCCCGCAAGCCCGTGGGCTAAAAGCCCGGCCCGGCCCGCAAAAAAACCCGCAAAAGCCCGCCAAGGTGGTTGGTGGGCCGACTATGGTTTAGAGATCTAAAGCCCGGCCCGGCCCGCCAAAAGCCCGTCAAAGCCCGCACACATATTGACATATATCATTAAATCATTTAATGAATTTTAATCATTATACAATTTATACCTAGTTAATGTTTACCTACACACATATTGATATATATATATAAAATATAGTGACTAGTAGTCTAATAGACTAATACTATATAGATATATATTTTACATTTGTGTATATATATTAATATATTACATATACATGGATAGATTGAATATTTGAATTCCATATATAATTAAATTTGTGTATCTATTTTACTATTAAGTCATTATTTAAAGTTTAGCATAAGTTAGGGTTTAGGTTTAGGGTAAATTAGGGTTTAGGAGATTAAGATTTATGGTAAGTTAAAGTTTAGGAATTTGAGGTTTATGGTAAGTTAGGGTTCCGGTTCTAGGAATTTATTGTAATTTTTTTAGGGTTTAGGGTTTGGGGTTTAGGTTTTAGGGTTTAGGGTTTAGGTCCAAAATTTATAAAAATTAGGGACGGCCTACTTAGAATATTATGAACAACCAATCCAACAGTCAATTTTTTATATATATAAGATAGTAGTACGTATATCATTATACCTACACTTATATATATAATATAGTGACTAGTACTATATATATATTTTTTATATTTGTGTATGTCTATATTAATATATTACATATACATATATTGATCAAATATTGGAATTCCATATATAGTTATATTTGTGTATCTATTTTACTATTAAATCATTGTTTAGAGTTTAGGATAATTAAGTTAGGGTTTAGGTTTAAGGTAAGTTAGGGTTTAGGGGATTGAGATTTAGGGTAAGTTAAGGTTTAGGAATTTTGAAGTTTAGAGTAAGTTAGATTTTAGGTTTTAGGAATTTTGAGGTTTAGAGTAAGTTAGGGTTTAGGGGTTAGGGGTTAGGGGTTAGGGGTTAGGGTTTAGGGGTTAGGGTTTGGGTTTAGGGTTAGGGTTTCATTGTAATTTTTTTTATCGATTTACACAGTAAAACAGTAAATATAATGGATGGTTCAGATTAGATCTTGTAATTTTTCAATGGTGAGAGTTTAATTGAGAGTGTGTGAAATGACATCAATACCCTTCTCTTATATATTGCTTATTTTTCCATGGAGAAACTAGATAAATTAAATTTTTATATCAATTTTTTTGACACTATGAGATAGATATGTAATTTACAAGAATGTGTGTTAAAATTTTGATCTTAAAAAATTCCTTTAGGGATGGGTAATTTATGTTTTAGTTGTAAGGGTACTACGGTCACATTTAGCGAAACTCATAGATGTAGGTCTAAATCAAGTCCAAAATTTATAAATTTTTAACGGCATGCTTAGAATATTATGAACAACCAATCTGACAGTCAGTTTTGTAAAATGATGATACATGATCGATTACGTTTCACAAAGGACTTTCAACCCATATAACCAAAGAATAAAGGTAAGAACATTAGTGAGCATGTAGAGAATTCAAGCAATATAAGAATTAAAAATGTTTTAACAATAAAGAAGGCCATATATAATAGTTCACCTTGTAATAAAAGACACCGTACGTAAAAATTAGCATAATCGAAGTACGTTTGGATCCCAGTCAATACAATTAAACAAAATTTGTGAAAACACTAAAATACACTCATCTTATTTTCCTTATTTTCCTATGGGGGGAGTAGATAAATAAATTTTTTATGTCATTTTTTTTGATACTATGAGATAGATATGTATTCCATAAGAGTATGTGTCCAAAATTTGATGTTAAAAAATTATTTTCGGGAGGGGTAATTTCCGTTTTAGTTGTAAGAGTACTATGGTCACATTTGGCGAAATACATGGATCGATGTCTAAATCAAGTCCAAAATTTATAAAATTTTAAAGGCATGGTTATAATATTCTAACCAATCAATCTAACGGTCAATTTTATAAAATAATTAAACATGTCCGATTAAGTTTCACAAAAGTATTTCATTCCATATAACAAATGAACAAACGTAAGAACATTAATATACATATGGAGAATTCAAGCAATATAAGAATTAAATATGTTTTAATAATAAACGAGAACATGTAGAAAACTCCGTCTTATAGTGATAAACATCGTACGTAAAATTTAGACTCGTCGGAGTACGTTTAAACCCCGGTGCATGGATGAAGGTTACGTTTATTTTGAAATGTCTTATTTTTTAATAATTAAAGCCCGATAGGCCCGGCCCGCAAAAGCCCGCAAAGGCCCGGCCCGCAAAAGCCCGCAAAAGCCCGCTTGAATGGGCCGAGCTCGGATCCTTATATAAAAGATAAAGCCCGGCCCGGCTCGGCCCGCATATATTAAAATGTTGTTGAGGCCCGGCCCGGCCCGGCCCGTGCCGGCTATACATGGGCCGGGCCGGGCTTTTTGCCGACCCCTAGAGTAAACAGCGTAATTCTCGAGTTAGCGCATAATCGTGGTTTATCGATAATTGTGTGGTTTGCCGGTTTTGTTTACAACTTGATTATCAGCTGAGAATTTGAGTTGAGTCTTTTCTCGAGAGTTGTAGTTTACGTGATTTCGAGTTCGTAGGCGGTTCCGGATGATTTTTCCGATGACCCAGGAATATAATATGATTATTTGAAGTTTCAGAATATCGACGAGTTTATCCGAATCGTAATGGTTATCCATTTTGGTCCGTCTATCATCCCGAGGCGCGAGTATAAATATCGGAAATAGTCGAAAATTGTCGAAAATACACTGTTTGGAAGTTTGACCGGTGTTGACCACTGTTGGGAGCATTGACCGCGTTGTCCGAGGAGGAGAAACTGGCCACTGTTTGACTCGCCGGCGAACTTTCGTTTCCGGCCATCTCCGGCTTCGATTTGTGTATGAATCGATTCCTCTCTTCATTTGCAACTGTTTAGAACTTGGAATTGCTTGATTTGGTTTCGATTTGAGGGAGAAATTACGGTTTGAAATTGGGTGTTTTCCGGCCAATTTTTGGTTTCGGTGGCCGAGGTGCTCCGGCCACGGTGGTGGCCGGAGAGTTGAGGGATTCTACTCGTGAGGCCACGGTGGTCCTTTTGGGACAAGCCTCGAAGGCTGCCGTGTGCCGTAGGCGGAGGAATGGCGGTGGACAGTTTCGCCGGAGGTGGTGGATCACCGTGGCTTTCGAGCTGATTTCTGGCCACGGTGGAGGTTGGATGGTGGTGGTGCTTTGAGGAAAGTTGCTTGGCTTGATGAGGAGAACAGTTTGGTAGCTCGGTCGCCGGGAAAACTCTTCGGTTGACGGCGGGGGCGGCGATCAACGCCAGAGCTCCGGCGACCCGTTGAATTTTTGGAATTCGATGATTTTAATGTCATTTTTCTCGTATTCATGCCCCGATTGTCGCCTTGAGGTTTTCGAGTTGATTTAGGTATCGGATTTTCAGTCGAGGGTTTTGAGTAGAGATTTCGGGAATTTCGTCGATTATTTTGCACAGTATTATATGATTCCGACAACGGTTGGTTTCCGTGGTGTGGTACAGGGTAGAGAATTGTGATTTTGATCAAATATGTTTTGTGATTATTTAGGAGATCGTGATCGTGTTTCGGGCGAGGGATCTTCCGCCGGACCATGTGATTAGCGCGAGTGCGTGCTCTGCTCATCTGTGAGTGGACATTTTTATATTTTCACAGTTGTTGCGAGTTCGTGATTTATCGTGATTTTCCGTATTTACTTTATACGATGTTGAGTTATATAATATTTTTGGAGGTATTATTTTATATTTTATGGTGATGGCATTACTGCATCGATGCTTCAGCTACTCGGCTGATCACCAGTAGTCCGCTAGAGTTGAGAGATTCCTCTGGACCAGAGTTGAGAGATTCCTCTGGGCAGGGTTGAGAGATTCTCCTGTATGCCGCCGGGGTTGAGAGATTCCCCTGGCCTATCACCGTCGGGCTTGAGCGATTCGCCTAGCACCTCCATATATACTTTCCGAACTCGCATTGTTTTACATTGATTATGTATATAAACTGGTGAAAGGCCTATGTTTATTTTCGTCCACTCACTCTAACGTTTTATTGCCTTCCCCCTGGACTTTTCAGTTTCCGTGCCCAGTTTGCAGTTCGGATTCTGGTGTCTCACGTTGCGGTTGGAGGCTAGTTGTTCGAGCTACCTGTGTTTTCCAGTATGTTCCTTGTTTCGCCTACTATTGTATATTTTGTATATATAAACACTAGAGGTTGCTCTGATACGTTCTGATACGTTTTATACGATTTTTCCCGGATATACCATATATTACAGTTATGTTTACTGTTTATTGCTATTATTATGATATTGAGAAATCCGGATGGGATTGGTGCCCACGGTTTGGCTTTTGTGGCATAGGATGAAGTGTTATTTTTCGGGTGCAGGTAATGGCAATTCCGCGTTAGTAGCGTTACTCTGCTCAAATTTTTATGGGTTTTGTTGGTTCACGTTTTCAGAAGGGGTTTGATTCCGGTTTAGGAAACTAAATCGGGGTTGGGTCCTCTCAGCTTGGTATCAGAGCATTAGGTTGTCAAATTCTGTAGACTCTTGTAGTTGTGACGCTTAGGGTATTTGAGTTTGTACAACATGACTGGAGTGATGACCCGACTGGCCAGCGGTACTCATCAATACTTCGGGTGTTGTGTGTTCTCAAATATCTAGGGTCTCATGATTACGTACATTCTGTTTGTACCTAATGCTTGTATTGTATCAGTAGGATGCCTCCTTGACGTGGTCCCCATGTTGATCGGGATGAGGATCCTGATATGGACCGCCAGACGCACGACTTGCTGATGCGAGTGTTGCATTTGGAATAAAGTTTTGACCCTATGGTCAAAGCTCGTACTGCTAGTGCGACTGTCTTTTCGGGTTCAGCAGATCCAGAGATGTGTGAGGCATGGTTGGTTAGGTTGAATGAGTTTGTGAGCGTCTGCGTTTTACCCCTGAGGAGATGACAGTGACAATAGTCGGATTACTTGAGTCAGATGCATACTTCTGGTGGGTTAGCACCGATATAGTTCCAGTTGATACTCCGTGGACTTTGTTCCGAGATTTGTTTATGCGGAGGTACTTCAATCAGGCTACCCAGCAGCAGAAGTATGAGGAGTTCACGAACTTGAGGCAGGACAGTTTGTCTGTGCTTGAGTACCGAGACAGGTTTACCCACTTATCTCGATTTGCGCGTGACATGGTGGCTACTGGGGAAGCCAAGTGCCGCAGATTTGAGCTGGGTTTGAACTTGAACATCAAGGGGACTCTGACTACGATGCCTCGGAACAACTTCGATGAGTTTGTCAGTGCAGCACTCCGAGGTGAGGATATCGAGAAGGAGAGGCAGATGAGGTACCAGCCTAGACGGTTTGAGGAGGGTGGACCGAGTCAGGGGCCTTCAAAGAGGCAGAGTTCTGATAATTCTGGTTCGGCTTCATCCTCGGGCAGTGGGCCATATCGACCACCAGTTGGTGCACCGAGACAGAGGCAGAGATGAAGGAGAGATCGACCACAGCGACCACAGTCTAGTGGGGGTTCTAGCGGTTCCAGTTTTCTTCGACGTACCGGTGGCTCTTTTGCCGTACCGAGGGAGTACCCGTTGTGTAGTCTCTGCAGCAGACACCATGTTGGTCCATGTCAGCGAGGCCTTGTTACTTGTTTTCGCTGTGGTCAGGTGGGTCACTATGCGAGGGAGTGTTTCCAGCTTGATGGTGCTGGTGGACAGGCGGCCCAGAGTTCCGAAGGAGAGCGAGGTGCCACTTCGGGGGCTCGACCAGTACAGTTTGCGGGCCAGGGCGGACAACAGGGATAGCCACAGCGTGGACGACCAGCCGGGCAGGCGAGGGTTCATGCCATGACTTTGCGAGAGGGCAGAGCTTCACCGGAGGTCGTTATCGGTACGTTGCATATCTTTGGTATTCCAGTACTTACATTGTTAGATCCAGGTGCCACACATTCATTCATTTCGTATAGACTATCATCTTTAGCTACGGTACCTGCGTCTTCAATTCCGGGATTGTGGAGAGTGTTATATCCGTCCGGTGAGATTGTGAGTATTGGCTGGGTGTACCGAGACTGTGAGATTTTTATTGGAGGCCATGGCTTAGCCGAAGATTTGTTGTTACTTGATATCGTCGACTTTGATTTGATCTTGGGTATGGACTTCTTGGAGACGCATTGGGCCATGTTTGACTGTCACAAGAAGGAGGTCACGTTTCGACGACCGGGCTTTCCCGAGATATTGTTTCGCGGCGAGAAGAACACTTCATTACCATGTTTGATTTCAGTGATGAAGGCGGATCGGATGATGAAGAAGGGCTGTGTTGCTTACTTAGCTCATGTGGTTGACACTACGGCGGCTGTGCCGGACCTTAGTGGTATTGAGGTTGTTTCTGAGTTTCCGGATGTGTTTCCGGAGGAGTTACCGGGTATACCTCCTGTTCGGGAGATTGACTTCACTATTGAGCTGTTGCCGGGTACAGGACCCATTTCTCAGGCACCGTATTGTATGGCGCCAGCGGAGTTGAAAGAGTTACAGGTTCAGCTCCAGGAGTTGCTGGAGAAGGGTTTTATTCGACCCAGTGTTTCGCCATGGGGTGCCCTGGTTTTGTTTGTACGGAAGAAAGATAGATCCATGCGGTTGTGCATCGACTACCGGAAGCTGAATCAGGTTACAGTGAAGAAGAAGTATCCATTGCCACAGATTGATGACTTGTTCGATCAGCTCAAAGGAGCTTCAGTCTTTTCGAAGATTGATCTAAGATCCGGATATCACCAGTTGAGGATCCGAGACTCTGATGTGGCCAGGACAACTTTCAGGTCGCGGTATGGGCATTACGAGTTTTTGGTTATGCCGTTTGGGTTGACTAACGCCCCCACACCTTTTATGGACTTGATGAATTCGGTGTTCAGACGGTTTCTGGACTAGTTCGTGATTGTGTTCATTGATGATATTTTGATCTATTCCAGGAGTGTGGGCCAGCATAAAAAGCATTTGCGAGCAGTGTTGCGGACTTTGCGGGACCATCAGTTGCTTGCGAAGTTCAGCAAGTGCGAGTCTTGGCTGGACAGTGTGAAGATTCTGGGCCACGTGATATCGGCTGAGGGAGTCAGTGTTGATCCTGACAAGATCGAGGCCGTACTGAATTGAAGTAGACCTACCACTGTACCGGAGATCCGGAGTTTCTTAGGTTTGGCAGGCTACTACCGGGGGTTTATACAGGATTTTTCTCGGATTGCTACTTTATTGACCAGTCTGATGAAGAAGGGCGTCAAGTTTGAGTGGTCCGATACATGTGAGGAAAGTTACTTACTCATGAAGGAAAAGTTGACTACTGCACCGGTTCTAACATTACCAGACGACAGCGGTGAGTTTGTGGTTTATAGTGATGCGTCGAAGATGGGGTTAGGTTGTGTGCTGATGCAGCATGGCATAGTTGTAGCCTATGGTTCCAGGCAGCTGAAACCACACGAGGTCAACTATCCGTCGCATGATTTGGAGATAGCCGCCATTGTGCTAGCGTTGAAGAGTTGGAGACATTACTTGTACGGAGCCCAGTGCAAGATCTATACCGACCACAAGAGTCTCACCTACTTGCGGACACAGCCAGATTTGAACATGAGGCTGCGCCGGTGGATGGAGTTGATTTACGACTATGATTGTACTTTCGAGTACCATCCAGGGAAGGCCAATGTTGTGGCTGATGCACTTAGCCGGAAATCCGGAGCTTCGTTGTTCCATGTTTGTGTAGCTAGAGTGTCTATGTTAGCCGAGCTTCGGGCTACGGCTGCCGAGTTCGAGTGGGGTGACGATGGAGCTTTGTTGGCCAGTTTCCAGGTTCGACCCGTATTGGTTGATCAGGTACGGGAGGCTCAGGATTCAGATTCCTACCTGTTGAGCAAGAAGACCATGATACGGAATGGTATACCTACAGAGTTCTGATTGAGTGACGACGGTACGTTGTTGTTCAGAGGCAGGTTGTGTGTGCCCAGAGACGAGAGTCTGAAGAAGGAGATTCTAGATGAGGCCCATAGTTTGGCGTATGCGATGCATCCTGGTGGTACGAAAATTTTTCGTACACTTCAAGCGTATTACTGGTGGCGCAACATGAAGCGGGAGATTTCCGCGTATGTGAGTTGATGTTTGATCTGTCAGCAGGTTAAAGCGAAGAGGCAGAAACCTGCCAGGAAGTTACAGTCACTGGAGATTCCGGTTTGGAAGTGGGAGCACATTACCATGGATTTCGTTTATCAGTTGCCGCCTACTTCGGCTGGCAACACCGGTATTTGGGTTTTCGTGGATCGACTGACGAAATCCGCTCATTTCCTCGCACTTCCAGGAAAGATATCAGTTGGCAGATTGGCCAAGCTGTACTTGTCAGAGATTGTTCATCTGCACGGTGTGCCTGTATCTATTGTTTCTGACCGAGACAGTCAGTTTACTTCTGAGTTCTGGGAGGCATTGCAGCGAGCCATAGGCACGAGGTTGCGTTTCAGTACTGCTTTTCATCCTCAGACTGACGGGCAGTCTGAGCTGACTATACAGACTCTTGAGGATATGTTGCGGTCTTGCGTTCTACAGTTTCGAGGGAATTGGGACCAGCAACTGCATTTGATAGAGTTCGCCTATAACAACAGCTATCATGCCAATATCGAGATGGCACTATACAAGGCCCTGTACGGGAGGCAATGCCGCACTCCGTTATGTTGGAGTGAGGTGGGTGAGCGATGGCTTATTGGCCCTGATCTGGTAAAGAGCACCATGGAGGACGTCCAGATTATCCGGGACAGATTGAAGATCGCCCAGGATCATCAGAAGAGTTATGCAGACGTGAGGAGGAAGAGTCTCGAGTTTGAGGTAAGCGATTGGGTGTTCCTGAAACTATCTCCGTGGAGGGGTGTTGTGTGTTTCGGGAAGCGTGGCAGGCTTCGACCACGGTACATTGGTCCGTACGAGATCACCGAGAGGGTTGGAGCTGTTGCTTATAGACTTGAATTACCGGCTGAGATAGCTCGTGTTCATGATGTTTTCCACGTTTTGATGTTGCGGAAGTACATCTCAGATCCTTCGCATGTGTTAGCCCCACAACAGTTACCGATCCTAGAGGATTTGACGTACGTGGAGGAGCCTGTACAGATTCTCGATCGTCGTGAGCAGGAGTTGAGGCACCGTGTTATACCGCTGGTGAAAGTCTTGTGGCAGAATCACTCGGTTGAGGAGGTCACCTGGGAGACTGAGAAGCGTATGCGGGAGTAGTATCCTCATCTATTCACTTGACAGGTATGTAAATTTCGAGGTCGAAATTTTTTTAAGGTGGGTAGATTTGTGACGACCCGAACCAGATTCAGTAGAGTAAACAGCGTAATTCTCGAGTTAGCGCGTAATTGTGGTTTATCGATAATTGTGTGGTTTGCCGGTTTTGTTCCAGCTACCTGTGTTTTCCAGTAGGTTCCTTGTTTCGCCTACTGTTGTATATTATATATATATAAACACTAGAGGTCGCTCTGATACGTTCTGATACATGTTTTATATGGTTTTTCCCGGATATACCATATATTACAGTTATGTTTACTGTTTATTGCTATTGTTATGATATTGAGAAATCCGGATGGGATTGGTGCCCACGGTTTGGCTTTTGTGGTATAGGATGAAGTGTTATTTTTCGGGTGCAGGTAATGTCAATTCCGTGTTAGTAGCGTTACTCTGCCTAAACTTTTATGGTTTTTGTTGGTTCACGTTTTCAGAAGGGGTTTGATTTCGGTTTAGGAAACTAAATCGGGGCTGGGTCCTTTCAGCCCACCTTAAAAGAAAATTCGTCCTCGAATTTTACATACCTAATTTACTAAAGTGTGGGTACTTCTTCCTCATCTTCGATTCTAACTCCCAAGAAGCTTCATTCTCATCATGTCGATTCCATTGTATTTTTACAACTAGAATCTCCTTTGTGCAGAGCTTCCTTACCTCCCGTCCCAAGATGTACACAGGTGCCTCGTTGTAAGTGGCATATTTCGAGACTTCCAAGGTGCTATGATCTATGGCATGCGACTTGTCCTATTTGTATTCACGTAACATGGATACATGGAATACATCATGTATGTTGGACATGTTTGGTGGTTGTTAAGTCCATATTTATGTGTTAATTATGTCCCGAATTTCATGCTTATCACTTGTCTTCTATGAATAAAGCATTGTTCTTATAACGTTTCTTGTTCATGCTAAGAAATGACTAGGAAATTAGGAGTTGGCATGGAAACGCTTATAAAGATGAAAATTAACCAATTTTTGGAGACGCCGATTGCATTTGTAAAGTCACAAGAGCATTTGGAGCAACTTTGGAAAAATGACAAAAAGTGGTCTTCGGAAGTTATCGGAAGCTGCCAAAAAATCGCCGGATTTATTCATGACTGGCCGGACTATTAAGTATGGCCCAAACACTCCAAGCTAGTCCCAAAGGAAGGCCAAAACCACATAGATACAAACTCAAGCTGATTTGGTTAGGGTGTCATACATTTGAATTTTGGATGTATTAGGTATGGTTTGGACTCTAGCCTAGAAGCCAAGAAATGGGGATAACAAGTTGTAGCCCTTAGATCAAACTTCATGGCCACTCTAGCATATCTAAGGGCTCAAAAAACACCTCATTTTCTCATACATATCCTCTCTTGGTTAAGCTCCCCACACCATCATACACAACACACTTCATTTAACTCATTTTTTCTAGTTTTGAGCTCTTTTCTCTCTAGTTTTCTCTCTAGCTTCTCTCTAGGGTTCTTTGTTGATTTCTCTAGAGAGAAGCTAGATTTCTCTTTCAATGTTCCTCCCTTCCAACCCTCTACAATTTCAAGAGACCTAGCCTTGCATGCCTTGGCCGAACCTTTTCCATTTTCCCTCACCACCATCTATCACTTATTCCTCTCATCTTTGCCTCCAAAATTTAGGTGATTCTCGAGAGCTTGAAGAAGTGGGAAGTAATCTCTCTTTCCCTTAGCTTCTTTGAGTCTTAGAGGTTTCCCTTTCCTCTACAACGTTGAAGACACTTTGGAGCAAACAAGGTGAAATTAGAAGCACAAGGGTGGACTTGAAGAAGCTTGGCTTGCTTTGGAGAGATTCCTTGGTTACTTCTTCATCCTATTTACTATATTAATTTATTTAAACATGATTTTAATTATGTGTAGTGAGTAGTCCCATTTGGTAGACTAGGGCTTGAACCCTAGTCATTCGATGTAGACAAATGATGATTTGATTTATGTATGGTTTATGTTTTTGTATATGTTTTGTGAAGCATGTATTTGTGAATGAGCTACTATGTGTTTGTAGATGTTTATGTACTTGAACTTCACATATGGTTGTATTTATGCATGTGTTGACCTTAACTAAGTTAATATATGTATTAAGGAACTAAAAATGGGACCTTGGTTGAATTAGCTACTCACCTAGGCTAGATGAGTATGTCAACATGATTATGATATATTCCAAGAGGGTTTACCTTAAAACTTGGTTTCCTTAACACTAGGCAAGAATTAGAGTCTCCTTGAGTCTCAATAGACTTGAGGAGTTTTAGTCAAGCACACATTGGTTTGAGAGGTTATTATGGCTACTAGTTGGGTCTTTCAATTCGTAACTCAAAAGGTGCCAATTGAGAGATTCACTTAAACTTTCTCCCGGGTCCTCCAAAAGAGATTCGGGAAGGGAAACTGTTATGACCCGAACCGAAATTATGTGCTTATCAAGACATATTAAGCTTTATCGCGAATTAGTCACGTTATCGACTTTGTTAACGACTTTTTCACCGGGCGAGAATTTTATTTGATTTTCTTTGCGAAAGTCATTGAGCATTTAATTTCAATCTCGTATGAATTTTCGGAGAATTTTTCTGATAAGCGAGGTATTTGTTATATTTATCGGTTGTCGGTGCGAGAAATAAATAAAAAGGAGTTTATTTTTAGTCGGTTATATTCTCGACCGTCCGATCGCGATATTGTTGTTTTCGGACCATTGATCGGATTATTTATTTTTGGTGAAAATAGAGGGATTAATTAGAAATTATTTTGTGAAAATAAAAAATAAAAAAAAATCTTGAAAAAGTCCACCAACCCGGTTTCGAACCCCCGTTTTGGTTTTCCAGTCAACTCGCCATTTCCGGCCACCTCCGTCGATGATTCAGGTAGGAAAACGAAGCTCTTTACTTCTTAAATCCATTAATGTGATTAATTGTGGGAATTGATGGGTTGATTTGACAACCTAATTCGGTTTTGGTTCTGGATTTTGTCGCCGTCGATGGTGGCGTTCCAGCGAGTATTGGAGGTGGAGGTTAAGGGGTTTTGGATCCCCTCAACCTGTTGCTGCTTTCTGGATAAGTAGTTTTGGCCGAGGCAGCCCCACGATAGAGCTGTGCCGGCAAGGGTAAAATAGGGACATTTCATCGTCGTGGCCTTTCAGGCTATTTTTCGACCGGTGTGGTTACTGGATGGTGGAGGTCCTTTGGAGGAAGATATTGGGCTTGGAGAGAGGAAGAGAACGTGGGGTTATTCACCGTCAACCGTGGTGGTTGACGATTGACGGCGCCGCCATCTGTGGCAGCGATTTGGACCCCAAGACGACGAAATTGGATGGAGGTCTAGTTATGAAAGTTGTAGAACTCGAGAAGAGCTTTCCAACGAGGGTCGAATACCCCAATAGGAGAACTTTCACCAGAGACCGAAGGCGCGTGATGGCCACGCGTCGCCTTCCATGGCGGAGCTTCGACGAGGAAAGTTGTGGGAATTTTCGACGGGAATTTTGGGGTTATTTTTAGAATGTATTTCCATAGTTTTACGTATATTCTGATATCATATGATTCGTATTTATAGACATCGTGATCATGACCCTAGCAACGAAGGAAATTCTGCTAGATTCCCCAGCAGTAGTCACAGACTTATGAGTGGACACCTTTATTTTCACAATTAATAGCAAGTTCATACTTTTACGCACTGACGCGTTACAGTATATTTTCAGAGCATTTATTTGGAGGTGTACTTTAGGATGATTTTATTTAGCTTCATCAATGCTCTAGCTATTCAGCTGATCACCGGATAGCTAGTTGAACCGTGCTAGGAAAAACACCTTACTCGACCCAGATTGTCTCGAGTTAGGACAAACACCCTAGACGATTCCATCACCATACTTTTCATATATTTGGTTGTTTTGGGTTAAGAAAAACACCCTGAACGACCACCTCCATTGGATTTCAGTTTATTATATTTGAACTCGCTTTATTTTACAGAAATTAACAGAAATGCATGTTATTACAGATTTATCGTTTTACCTAGTTTATGCTATTTTTGTCTACTTACCCTAACGTTTTATATTTTAAATGCCTTTCCCTGGATTTTTCGGTTTCCGTCGCCCAGACTGCAGTATAAATCCTGAGTTGGCGTGGTGTCGTCGAAGGCTTTAAGTCCACCATTTAGCTCTTCATTTAGTAGGTTCTAGTCTACTGTTTGACTTGTTTATATGTATCTTATATTCATAGAAGTCGCTCTGAATTCCGATTGTTTATGTTATTTTCAGTTACTCAAATAGTAGTCGAGTATGTTCTCTCTGTATTCAGAACCAACATGTTGTAATTACGTTTTAAATTCCTGAGTTAAATTCCTGGTTCCTGTTTATGTTTTGTTGAGAAATCTGAATGGACAATCGATGGTCCACAGTTTATTTGTAGGAATCTGGTTAGAATTGTTCTCTTCTTGTAGGTTTTTAGGTTGTTCAATTTTCAGGAAAAATTATGTCAACATTTTTGTTGAATTTCTCAAAGTTAAATTAATTGTTAGGATTTAATTCTTATTTACTAGCTAAACTATCTAGTTTATTAGCTAAACTAGGGTTGGGTCCTTTCAGCTTGGTATCAGAGCATTAGGTTACAAATTTCATAGACTCTTGGTCATGTCAATACATGCATTTGATTGTGTACAACACTCCCGGGAGGATGGTCTAATGGGCCTGCGGATCCCCATCAGAACTCCAAGTGTTGTACATTGTTAACTGTCTAGAGTCTCTTAGTTGAGCCATTTTTCTTGGTCTCTTTGAGTGAGCTAAATATTTTTTGTGGACTTTTAGGTCATTATGTCTCTACAAGAAGCTCAACAGGATAAAACGAAATCTTTGACACAATAGATGCGTGAGTTAATTACACCCATAATGCCAGCGCCACGTGAGGATCATGATGATCTAGTCACCAAAGCTAAATCAGCAGGAGCAGTTCCCTTTGCAGGATCTTATAACCCTGAGACTTGTGAGAATTGGCTTATAGAGATTGGTTGAGTATGTGACCACTTGGGTCCCCAGTTGACTTCAGAGTAGAGAACAACGATAGTTGTGGGTCTGTTGTAGTAGCATACTTACCGTTGGTGGCAGAGCACTGAGAAAAATGAAACCACCACCCTGTGGGCAGAGTTCAGGGAGTTGTTCATGAGTTGCTTCTTCAGTGAAGCAACAAAGTAGAGGAAATATGAGGAGTTTATGAATCTTCGGCAAGGAGACTTGTCCGTGATGGAGTATCGAGATTGTTTCACATGTTTATCCTGATTTGCACCAAATTATGTTAGGTTAGTGAAAGAAAGATGTTGGAGGTTTGATCAAGGTTTACGACATGAGATTGCCCCATACATGTCAGGTGTACTATGCACTGATTTTGACTAGATTGTCAATGTTGCTGTGAGATGTGAAGATAGGCTTCGATCGGATTGGAGTCAGACTCGACAATTCGAGGAAGTTGGGCCCAGTCTGGGTCCTTCAAAAAGGGGATGCTCCAACGCATCTAGTTCGACATCATCTTCTGGTGAGGGATCTCAAACCTCTAGTGCACATTGTTAGAGTTATTTTTTGAGATGGAGGCGGAGTCATTAACAAAGGCAGAGGTCTGGGGCCAGTTCCAGTGGATCTAGTGGGTCTCAATTTACTCCATCGGCACCCACATATTTTCCTCTATGCAATAGATGTAACAAGCACCATTTCAGACAGTGTTAATTTGGGACTTCAGCTTGTTATTGTGGCCAAACGAGCCACTTTACGAGCGAGTGTTCGCAGAGATACATCTCAGGTGGATTTCTGGTGCAGAGTTCTGGAGGTAGTCAGGGAGCCACTTTAGGGGTTAGAATCGCACAAGCATCCATACAGCTAGCTTATCAAGACCAGAGCCAGAGAGGGCGACCGGCTAGACAGGCTGGATAGACCCGACTTCATCGGATGACTCTACAAGAGAGCAAAGTGTCTCCAAAGGTGATTATTTGTATGTTGCATATTTTTGGTTATACTATTTATACTTTAATAGATCTAAGGGTGACACACTCTTTCATATCTGTGATATTAGCATCAATAATTAACATACGTGCCACTCCCTTATCGAAAATGTGGTGAGTGAATTATCCCTTTGGCAAGGTGATTTTAGTTGAGCTAATGTATCAAAACTGTAGCGAGATGGTTGGAGGTTTTGGATTGTGTGCCGATCTGTTACCTCTTGACATCGCAGATTTTGATTTAATTCTGGGCATGGATTTTCTGAGCAATCATCTAGCTTTGGTTGATTGTCATAGGAAAGAGGTAGTATTTAGAAGTCCAGGGTTCCCTGAGATTATATTTCGCGGGGAAAGAAATATTCTTTCATCGTGCCTTGTTTCCGCTATGAAGGCTGAGAAGATGTTGCGAAACTGGTGTATCGCATATCTAGCATATATAGTAAATACCAGTATTTCTACCCCTAACCTTGAGCAGATTAAGGTAGTTTGGAAATATCCTGATGTATTTCCTGAGGAATTATCAGGTCTTCCTCTAGTAAGGGAATTGATTTCACGATAGAGCTACTTTCGGGTACAAGTCTCATAGCTTAAGCTCTATATAGGATGACTCCAGGTGAGTTGAGAGAGTTGCAGATTCAGCTTCAGGACCTAGTTGATAAGGGTTTCATCCATCCTAGCATATCACTATGGGGAGCTCCAGTTTTATTTTTGAAAAAGAAGGATGGATCGATGAGATTATGCATCGACTATCAGAAGCTGAATCAGGTTACTGTAAAGAACAAGTATCCACTGCCACGGATTGATGATTTGTTCGATCAGCTTAAGGGAGCTACAGTATTCTCTAAGATTGATTTGCGATCAGGATACCATCATTTGTGGATTAGAGAATCAGATATCTCTAAGACTGATTTCCAATCTCGATATAGGCATTTTGAGTTCCTAGTTATGTAGTTCGGCTTGACGAATGCACCTGCTGCCTTTATGGATTTGATGAATCAAGTATTTTGGACATATCTTGATAAATTCGTCATTATATTTATTGACGATATCTTGATTTACTCTTCAGATGCGAGGCAACATGCAAGACATTTTCATATGGTTCTAAGGGCCTTGAGAGAATCTCAATTATATTCTAAGTTCAGTAAATGTGAGTTTTGGCTAGATAGAGTTAAATTTCTTGGCCACGTGATTTCGACAGATGAAGTTAGTGTTGATCCTGACAAGGTGGATGTGGTGTTGAATTGGAGCAGACCTACTAGTGTAGTTGATATCAGAAGCTTTTTGGGTTAGCCAGCTACATGCAAGGAAAGAAGTTAGATTTGAATGGTCAGAGGCTTGTGAGGAAAGTTTTCAAACTTTAAAGATAAGGCTGACCACTGCTCCAGTGTTGACCTTATCAGATGAAAGTGGAGAGTTTATAGTTTTCAGTGATGCATCCAAGTTAGGTTTGGGATGTGTGTTAATGCAGCAAGGCAAAGTTATCGCTTATGGTTCCCGACAATTAAAGCCTCATGAAGTGAATTACCCCACTCATGACTCGGAGATAGTAGCGTTTATTTTTGGGTTAAAGGTTTGGAGACATTACTTGTATGGTGTCAGGTGTTGGATTTTTATTGACTATAAAAGTTTTACGTATTTCCTCACACAACCAGAACTGAATTTGAGGCAGAGAAGGTGGATGAAACTATTGAGTCATTATGAGTGCACTTTTGAGTACCATCTTGAAAAGGCGATCGTAGTAGCTGATGCTCTTAGTCAGACATCAGAAATTTCTCAGTCGCATATACAAATGACTCGGATGCCATTACTTTATAAGTTGTGAAGAATTAGCAGACAATGATTGATGTGGACACTCACTAACCCCATCCCTGAAACTGATCATCCTGGTCTAGTGCATGCTCTCATTCACTTCCGCTGCAGTTCTCCATGCTTTCTGAGTGGAGCGCCTAAGATCATGATCAGAGGGTCGGCTTTGTTAAGCTGCAAATGTTGGGCGAGTGCAAGTACCTCAAAGTCTTCCAAAACCGAAGGTAGATATAACCCCCAATCAATGATCGTCCACCGGCGCAACCTGAAGACCTTGTTGTAGCTGGTTGGGATAGATCTAAGCTACTTCCTATGATTGGTTTTTAGTAGGAGATTGTTTATTTGATGTATGGTATCAGAGCTAGAGGCCGCAAAGCCTCATATTGTGCCCTTTATTTCGATCAAATGAAACTGTGTATTTTACTGCTCTTGTTTTCCTTTGTAACAGCGAAAAAATAATTTCTATTGATTTGACCACTAAAATTTGGTTGTAAGCAATTTGGAACACTTGAAAGAATCACATAAACTAGATTCAATGTCAAAAATTTGAAAGTTTGTAATATTTTAGCCACATGAATTGGCTTTGGATATACGAGTTGCCCCCTAGTTTGACATGAAGAACAAGCCTCTGTGGTAGGCTGCGAATGAATGCAAAACTAAGTAGTTGATCCTTCATGTGCCTCGTACTCCCAAACTGGCTGCCGACACTTCTTTAAAAATCGACCATTGATCGGGTTACGATGCACCTCACTGTTGACGTTGCGTAGCTGGAAAGCTCCCTTGCCTAAAATTTTGTCGATGATGAAGGGTCCTTCCCACTTTGCAGACCATTTACCACGTCCTTCTTGCTTTTCTCCCAAAGGCAATATGTTTTCCAAACCAGCTCTCCTTCTGCAAAGCTAAGTCCACGGGTACATCGATTGTAGCAGCGAGCCACTTTCTGTTTCTCTGCGAGTAGATTAGTAAAGTCATTGATACGCTTGTCGTCCAAATCCTCTAAATCTTGCCACATTGCTTGTACATAATCCTCGCCAATCGACTGATGTTGCTCTATGATCCGTAGTGACTGAACATTGATCTATAATAGCAAAACTGCATCATGTCCAAACATCAGCGCATATGGAGTAGTTCCTGTAGGACTACGTCTAGAAGTACGGTATGCCCACAAAGTGATGAATAATTCTTCATGCCAAAGTCTTAGATTTCCTGCGAGCATGCGCTTATGGATGTGGATGATCAATTTGTTGCTTGCTTCAGTCTGGCCGTTAGACTATGCATAATATGGTGAAGAATGCAAAAACTTGATCCCAAAGTCCGTCATTAATTCTGCTACTTCCGGACATGAATGTGGTGCCTCGATTAGAAACGAAACACTCCGAAATTCCAAATCGACAAATGATATCCTCGTATAGGAACTGCCCAATCACGGTGGCAGATGCCACTTTCAAAAGCCTCGCTTCTACCCACTTGGTTAAGAAATCTGTAGCAACAAGGATGAACTTGTGCTGCATGGAAGAATGAGGATGTATAAGATCGATAAGATCTAATGCGCATCCTCATGCTGGCCACGGCTTGATGAGTGGCCACAGAGGAATGCTTAGGATATGGTTGACTGGTCCATGAGTCTGACAATCCTCACGCCCTTTTGCAAAAGTGATACAATCTTTTGACATTGAAGGCCAGAAATATCTGTGCCTTTGCAAAAGCCATCTCATTTTCAGGCCAGATTGGTGACCTCTGCAGACCCTGAGATGTACCTCACACAGTAGTCGCTTGGTCTCGATCCCAAAGACACAAACTAAGTCCACTCCTTCTTCGCCATGTCTGAATAACTCATCGCCCTGAAGAATGTAATTTGGAGCAAAGTACCTGATCCTCTTGTCTACCATAGAGCTAGGATCTTTTAAGTATGTGATAATCGGCTGCCTCTAATCATCATCGATGGTTCCCAGAGCTGCAACATACCATTCATCTTTTTCTTCCTTTCTAGTATGCAGGCAGGGAGCGTACGAACTTCTACCTTCATTAGTCGTTCATGTACATCATCGACCAGCTCTATTCTTGTAGCAAGTTAAGCTAACTCGTTCGCTGTAAAGTTCTCTCCTCGTGAAATATGAGTCAGGGTCACCTCTATGAATAATTTCAACAACTCGCTAGCCCTATTCACGTACGGCTCAAGGATTAGACCTGTTTTGAACGTGGGTTGGAGTTGTCTGATCACAAGCACCCAGGTCCTATAAAAGTTGTAGTCTGATGATTAAGGCTTCGTATTCTGCTGCATTGTTGGAACAATTGTATTCGAGACGGAAGGAATAAGCAAATGTTTCACCTTGCGGGTTGACCAATGTTATCCCTGCTCCTGCGAAAGCATGCACTCGTGCTGGATCCATCGAAGTAGAGTTTCTAAGGAGCAAACGAGATGTGTGACAATTCTAACTCGTTCTGCTCTGAGATTTCCTCCATAGGGTGATGTGCGAGGAAATCGGCCACTGCTTGATCCTTGACTACCTTCTGCAGGACATATTGTAATGAAAACTAGGACAACGCAAGAATCCACTTCCCTATCCATCCTCGAAGTATAGGTCGGGCTAACATATATCGAACCAAGTCTACCTGTGAAATGACGCACATTATGAAGGACAACATATAATGCCTTAACTTATAGCCAGAGAAATAAAGAGCGAGGCATAATTTTTCCATCGATGTATATCTACTCTTGTAATCTGTGAGGGTTCAGCTTAAATAGAATATTGCTCTTTCAGCCTTCGCCTCATCATCTTGTGCCAATAAACTACCTATAGAGAATTCTGTCGCTGAATTGTAGAGCTTCAGTGGCACACATTTCCGCGGTGGTACCAAGATCGGTAGGTTAACTAGGTATTGCTTGATCGTCGTAAACGCTTCTTGATGAACCGGCTTCCATACAAACTCCTTCTCACCCTGTAATTTGAGTAAAGGTGCGAAGGGTTTGGTCTTTCGCGCAGCTTTAGCAATGAACCTCCTTAAGAAGTTTATTTTCCCGAGTAACTGCTCAAGCTCAAGCTTGTTCTTTGGAGGGGGAGCTCTAAGCAATGCTTCCTTCTTATCATCCGGGACCTCTATCCCTCGCTGATGTACCATGAAACCAAGGAAGTATCCTGCTTGTACCCCAAAAACACACTTGGCAGAATTCATTTTAAGCTGATGCTTCCTCATTCGCATGAATACCTGTCGCAGATCCTCTACATGAGTCGATCTCTGCTTTGATTAGACCACTACATCATCAATGTAGACCTTCATTATATCACCTGCTAGGTCATGGAAGATATAGTGCATTGCTCGCTGATATATTCCCCATGCGTTCTTCAACCCGAATGACATATTGATGTATTCGAACACTCCTAACACCCCTGGGCATCTAAATATAGTTTTGTGCCTATCTTTATCAGCATCGGGGATTTGATGATATCCCACTGTGCCATCCATAAACAAAAGCATCTCATGTCTCACAATTACATCAATGAGCAGATCAACGACTGACATTAGGTAAGCATTCTTTAGAGTAGCTTGATTTAGGTCTTTGTAGTCCACGCATACCCTGATTTTCCCATTTTTCTTTTGTACTGGGACTATGTTTGATATCCACTCTGTGTACTTAGCCACTTGGATCACTCCGGACTTCTCGATTTCTTCCTTGACAAGTGTTGTGGTATCCGGATTCATCCTCCGCATCTGCTGCTGGACTGGCTTTCTTCCTTCTGCGATTGGAAGCTTATGGACAACCAGCTATGCTGAAAGTCCTGGCAAATCTTTAAATTTCTTCGTAAAGTAGTCTTTATATTCGAATAAGAAGTCAACGAGCCTTTTTATTTTCAGGCTCTAGGAAGGTACTGACAGCCACCTCCATTGGCTCCGCGATAGTTTCAAGGTTAATCTTCTCAGTTGGATCTCTAACTTTAGGCGGTGTATCTTCCAAGGCTGCAGGTGCGAGCTAGATGATATCCTCCTCAATTTCTTCTTGTTGGACATCTTCATTGATACATTCTACCGTAGCTAGGGTTGGCAGACAATCGTAGGCTTGCGACTCAATCATATAGGTTTGCAATATTGCATATAGATAAGCACAAGCCTCTGCCTCCTCGTTTTTGGACGGACGTATCATTGATGGCTTGTGGAGGCTAGCTCAAGGAAATAAGGTCATACTTTGTCTTCTCTTGTTTGCACTATTCCCCACTGAGCTAGTTCTGAGGTCGTTACCTCAACAGGTCGGCCCTTCTTATCGACGCCGCACCCTTCCATTGGCCGAAGATTTCCATTGTAGTAATTGGTATCCAGCGCATTTGCAGAGACTGAATTTGGTCGCGGATCGACGTTGACTATATGTGACTCTGATGTCTCCTTATCCTATATGAGTAGCTGTTGATGAAACGATGAAGGCATGCAATAACTCCTATGGATTCAATCTCTACCCAATATTGCACTGAAAGGTGAATTACATTCGATGACGAAGAAAGTGTGCACCCCTATGACGGGTCCAACCTTGACTTCTTTGAATAACAACCCTAGTGTCTGCGAGACAGTCCCTGCAAAGTTCTTGATCGTCATGGATGTTGCTTGAATAGCTGATCTTGGAATACTCAGCAATGTCATTGCTCGAGTAGTCAAGACATTCATCGCTGCACCGTTATCCACTATGACCTTGCTAAGTTGGATGCCCCCCATGCCCCCAGTGATGTATAATGGTCTGATATGCAAGGCCATTGTGGCTATTGGTTTGAAGAATATCATGTAGGACTTTTGCATCACGAGAGCCATTATTGGTCCCCATTCCTCTGGTTCTTCATTCTCTGCCAGAGTTAATCCTTGAGCTTTCTTGCTTACGATGGCCACATGCGTTGCTTTGGCTGGTTTGGAAAATTTGGCCGGTAATAGGTATACCATGCCTATGTGCATGTCCCCAGCGTAGACCTCCTCTAAGTCCTCACTGTCCTCTTCGTAGTTGACTAATTTCTCGTCTCCATCGCCTACTTCAGTTACAACTAATAGTGGTTCTTGTTGCTAATCCTCGATGGGAGGGCAATGTTGCTCTCTCACATAAACCTCGGACTTAAGTCTTTTCGAAGAGTCTATCCTTGCTGTGAGTTCTGACTCACCAACCGTTACTTCCGTGGCCGTGGGCTTGGAAGAAATACGAGCGAGCTTCTTTTTTTCTTCAATCACCAAAGGCTTTGGTCTCCATCGCAACACCAGTTGCTTTCTCGGTTCATCGACCGGTTCCACCTTGGATTCAATGTGTTTGAAGACTAATTTCCGCACTGGCTTGTCCTCAACCAACTGTCAAGCCCTTTTTGGCGCTCGTTGTGCTTCTGTATTAGGCTTTACCCTGTCGATTCGGGAAAACACACTTGATCTGGTTGCTCGCACCTTTGGCCCACTGGACCCTCTTTCAAACGTAATCATGGGTGTAGCTGCATGCCTATCCATCCTTTTCTGAATCTGCTCTGGTGATTCCACTAGCTGCTCTGGTTTGATCAAGTCTATGTCTAAAGCCTCCAAAGTTCTTTTCGCAGCTCTGAATTGACGTTGTAGTTTCCTTTTTCTAGTAGGGGTAATCTCTACCATCTTTCCTCCTGATTTCATATACCATACGTCTTCCTTAATCACCAATCGGTTTGTAGGAGGGATATAAGGTTTTCTTGATTCAGCTCGCTGCCTATCATAACCAGCTTTAGCTTTCTTCTCAGCCATTCGTATTCGTTTGAACAGATTAGATTCCTTGGCCATTGTGCGTGATTCCTTCGGGCTTGCTGGCTGATAATTCTCTGGTGGAGATTTGACCATTGAACTTGCTCGTACTGCTTCCATAAATTCTTCATAGGTCATCTTGAGGCCACACTCTACTTTGCATCGAGTGCAAAGTACTACCAAAGTCGCCTTTCTGCGGACCTCCTTTTGCTTTCCCTTGGGATCTTCTTTGTTGCTGCTGTGAGGGGTTACTTCGTTGGTGGTTTTAAGATCCAACATTTGCTTTCGCTAGTCTCCTCTGCACCAAGATACCTCAAGAGTACCCGCCATGAATGACCCTTCATCAGTCTTTTTTCCCTTACAGTCCCGAAGAACGATATCCCCTCCATCTATCCATCGCTGGATTTGTTTCCGCAACGCCACACACTGGTTGGTATTGTGTCCAAGCATGATGAAACTTGCAGTACAATCCTTTCTTTGGAGACGTGGCTATAGGTTTTGGTACGTTCATGATGCTTGCTTTGATCAAGTCATCTAGAATTTCATTCGTCCTATCACTGCAGAACGTGCCGATGGTCTTTGGCTTAGCAGATCTACTGCTCCTACCGAAGTATCTGCGAAAGGTTGCTGATCAGGCAAAGCAATCTGTGATGATGCATCAATTGCAAGCTTCCCTTCGTTAATACACTTTTGGATTTGATCCTTTAACTTGATGCAATCCTTGGTTGTGTGATTCTACATGTTGTGAAACTTGCAGTACTTCTTTCCTTTTAGCTGCTCGGTGGTGGGGAACGCTCCAAAGTCTGACTTGGTCAACTTTCTATCAATCAAATCTTCTATGATCTCGTGCTCTACATTTCCATCATAAGTATAGGATTCGAATTCTTGTTTTATAAATGCACTAGTCAAAACCCGCACTGGTCGCTACCGTTGCATCGTCTGATTCATATCCATCAGACTCCTCTTCTTCTTGCATGGATGTAATCATCTTAGGACATTCTCGATATGGATTCTTTGGAATGTATGTTCCCCTAGACGCGTTGCGCCTATTATCGACTTCTTCGTACGCAGCATGAGTTTAAGCCACAACATCAATGTGAGCGTTCAACGATGTGAACTTTGCGTCTATGTACTTCGTATGTAATCTTTCTTCGAGTCCTCCTACCATGATGTCCACCAATTCTTCCATAGTGCATGATGTTTTGTTCTTGGTGTATTTGGTTCAGAACCGGTATAGGTATGCTACTGGTGATTCGCTTGGCATCTGTACCATTTGGCACAACTTACCAAGTTTCACACCCGGTTCTGACCCTCCAAAGTGTTCAGTAAACAATCTTTCCATCATTGCCTAGTTGCGGACCGAGTCCTGTGGTAATTTTGTGTACCAATGCAATTCGACACCTGATAGTGAGGACGCAAAGACTCTTAATTTAAACTCGCCGAGTCTACCCAATGGTCCACACTCGACCCTGAATCGAGCAATGTGGGTAGCTGTTGGCTCTACTCCCTCACTGCTGAAGTGAGTAAACGAGATGGGTCAATAACCCTTAGGCCACTTCCAACTGAACGGTGAGGGTGGGAAGGGGTCGCTGTAGGTTGTCGGAGTTCCTCCCACGCCCAACAGCCTCTGATTGATGATGTGGTTAATCCTTTCTTCCAACTCTCGCCCAGGGTTTGTCTGCGAAAGAGGCGGAGCTGGTACATTATCGTCTTTGACTTCCTTATCATCATGGAAGAGAGGTTCTCGCTCATCCAATTTGTCGTTGATCAGCACGAAGCTGGATGTCATAGTACTGGTGAGAGCATCAAACTTTTTACAGTTGTCGGCACGCTCAACCTCTCGAGCCTCGTAAAAGCTGTCGAGCATGTTCTGAACTTTGGACATTGTCCTGTCGCTAGCCTCCATGTTATTCAGAATTCGTTCAATGTTAGCATTTCGTCGTTGCTCTTGTTCGAGCAAAAAATCTTTGTAAGCCCCAATGTCCATGGTCCTTATTTCTTCGATGTTCCTAGGTTCTGACAATGATGATAATCGACCCTTAGTCATCATTGCACCGAACCTCTGTAGTACTTCTTTGTTGCTTAAATCCTTACAAGCGGCTGAGTTATGTTCTCGGAACGCAGGTGCTGGATGCTTAAGGCAACTCATGAAAGTTTTGCAGTACGGATCAATGATTGTAAGACACTAAACCTGAGTCTCACTGGGTGTGCCAAAATGTTTGACTTTGATTTTTCTCCAGTTAGGTTGATGCCAATGGAGTGATTGCAAACTGTCTCTTTTTGTATCCGCGGTTGTTGTTGTGCTGTGTGTGAGGCGTGCCACTGCCGAGGGCAGAATGTCATTGTATAGTGCACCACGTAGTCTCTGCTTCTTGTTAAGCAATTGGAGCAATGAGAGCACCAACCTCACTTGTTGGGTCTTACTTGTCTTGATACAAGACGTAAGCTTCGTGTCTCACAGCCGAGCTACAAAGAATTGATACTTTACACCCTCAGACAAGTATAAAGCAGAGCAATCCTAAGGAGATAGTGTTGAGAACACTAGATAGTGTGACTTCGTAGATCTTAAGAATCCCCACGCTCTGTCAAGTGGCCTGGACTCCGCTGATTGTCATTATCGTAGCTCGAGTGAATCTTCGAATGCCCACGTTTTGTTGGGTGGTCTAGATCCTGAATTCGCTGTTGCCAGTTGGTTAGCTTGAGTGAACCTTCGAATCCCCACGCTCTATCGGGTGACCTAGATCTTGAGCTCGTTGTTCGCTGGTTGTCTACTAGCAGTGAAGTAAGATTTGCTGGTGCACAAATTGTGTATAAGTGTTGGGGTCCGCAAATCTGCTTCGCTTCCCTTTTTTATAGAGGTAGGTACTCTGATCCTCCTCGCTTGACAATTGATTAGGAATAATATCTTTCCCGATTCGCTGCTCTAATCAAACTACACATGGTTGACCCATTTTATCTCCGAGGCCCCAAAAGTATCAAAGTAAACGTTAAGTTTATTTTGGGCCCAAATAGCTGGCCATTGTGATCTCCCTATATATCTGATGTATGCTCCAACTGTTTGTTGGCAAATAATTTATAGCTGTCATCTGTTGATGTGTGCTCTCTTTTGGTCCAATTTAATTGATTCTGTTTCTTTCCTTTATTTTATATTTCCCCATTTTAATTTCAAAAGCATTTGGTGTGACGACCCGGAACAGAATCAGTAGTGTAATCGGCTTAATCCACGAGGTTATGCGCAATCCTAGTTTTCCGTAAATTCATTTAATTGCCGGTTTTGATCACGACTTAATTATTGGCCGAGAATTTGAGTTGAGTCTCTTCTCGAGAGTTGTTGTGAGCAGTTGCCATATTTGTCGGCAGGTGAGGGCTGTGAGGCAGAGACTTGCCGGGAAGTTACAGCCATTGGAGATTTCTGATTAGAAGTTGGAGCTTGTCACTGTGGATTTTGTGTATCAGTTATCGCGTACTTCGGTTAGTGGTACCAGTTGTCGGGTCTTTGTGGACCATTTGATGAACTTAGTTCTTTTCCTTGTACTTTCAGAAAAGATTTCGTTGGCAGGCTGGTATAGCTTTATTTGGCGGAGGTTGTCCATTTTCGTGATGCGCCTGTGTCCCAGTATGCTGATCTAGATAATCAGTTACAACAGAGTGTTGGCAAGCATTGCAGTGAGCATTGGAGACCAGAATACTGTTTAATACAGTTTCTTATCCTCTGATTGGTGGGCGATCTTAGAGGACTATTCAAACCTTGGAGGGCATGTTGTGGTCCTCTGTATTGCAGTTCCGAAGGATTTGAGACCCGCAATTTCATTTGTTCGAGATTGACCTTCGAATTAGCAGGGATAGGTTGATAATTGCTCCAGTTCGACAGTAGAGTTATGTTGATGTGAGCAGGTTGAGTTATGAGTTTGCCACGTTATTTTGGTTCGTATGTGATCATGGGGCGAGTTTGTGTTGTGACGTATAGTTTGGCATTGCCTATAGCGTTGGCCTTTGTGTGTGTTGTATTCCGTATGGTGGAATTTCATTTCAGATTTGTTGCGTGTTTTGTACCCTATCAGTTCCTTATACAGGAAGACTTGACATTTGTGGAAGAGCCAGTTCAGATTCGGGATTTGAAGGTACAGAGATATGTTCCATTAACAAAGTTGTTCAGTTGAGGTTACCACTTGGGAGTTGAACTGTATGCAGAGGCAGTGTTTCTACTTTTCAGTTGGCAGACTTGAAAATTTCGAGGTCGAATTTTTTTTAAGGGGGGTAGATTTGTGACGATCCGGAACAGAATCAGTAGTGTAATCGGCTTAATCCACGAGGTTGCGCGTAATCGCAGTTTTCCGTAAATTGATTGAATTGTCGGTTTTGATTATGAATTAATTATTGGCCGAGAATTTGAGTTGAGTCTCTTCTCGAGAGTTGTTGTACGCGCGATTTCGAGTTCGTGGGCAGTTCCGGATTATTATTTCGACGACCGAGGAATATAATATGAATATTTGAAATTTTGGAATATCGTCGAGTTTATCCATTCGTATTCGAGTTATCCGAATCCTGATTGTGATCCATTTTGGACCGTCCATCGACCCAAACCAAAATTGGAATGGTTATCGACTTGATTTGCGAGTTTCGCAATTAGTCGCAATTTTGATGTAATTGATTAATATGGCAGCTTCGTTAACGACTAAATTATCGGGCAAGAATTTTACTTGGAATTCTTCACGAAAGTTGTAGAGAATTTAATTTCGAGTTCGTGGGAACTTCCAGAGGATTATTCCGAGTTACGAGGAATAAGTTGTGAATATTTTCGGCCGTTGGATTTTGTCGTATTTATCCGTTTGGGATTCGATTCGTGTACAGTATAAATACGGGCGAATACGTGACGAATTGGGAAACTTTCCATTTTGGGAAATCTGGCCCGTTGACCAGTTTGACCAGTGGGTCAAAACAGACCCATTCCAGGCCGAGTTTTGTTTGCCTTCGTTGAGCTTGATTCCGGCCTCTTTTGGTCGTGGTGTCTTCATGAAAGTTGTTGGGCTTGAGCTCCTCTTTGTTTTGATAGATCATTCGTTCAATTTGGTTGCCGGATGAAGAAGTTATGGCTTGTCAAAGTTTGGGAATTTTGGGTGGTATTCCAGCGAGTTTTGGCAACGTTGGTGGCGGCGGAGGCGGCCGAGATGGAGCTCGGGTTTGAGGGGTTTTGTTAGCCTTGGAGAGAGGAAGCTTTTAGAAGTGGTTTCAAGTCTTTCCGTGGCCGGAGGAGGGAGATCGGAGAAGTTGAAATTCCGGCTAGGGTTTGCACCTTTGAGGTGAGTTTTGGACCTTTTCCGGTTAAAATTGGCCTTAACTTTGAACTAGAAAGTTGTTGGAAATGTCTAGATCTTCAAATCCATGTGTAGGTTGCATTTTTATGGGCTGGTGTGATTTTCCGGCGGCTGGCGGCAGCGGCGACTTTTCGTCTGATGTGTTTTTCAACGAGTTGTATGTCGTTTTGCTTGGAATTGCGCACCGATCGCAGTGGTGAGGTTTATTTTTCGAATTGAGCATCGGAAGTTATAGCGAGGTTTTATGGTGTGATTATCGGATTTTTGACGATTTCGTCGATATTGAATTATATGTTTCCGGGAACGGTTGTTTCTCGTGATGTGATTCGAGGTTTTGAGTTATGATTTTGAGCAGTGGATTTTATGATTATCCAGGGGATCGTGATCATTCGTTTGGCAAGGAATTTTCCGTCGGATCACGGGATTAACGCGTATCGCGTTACGCTCATCTGTGAGTGGACTTTTCTATTTTCACTGTCTTTGCGAGTTCGTGATTTTTCGTATTTATTTATATACGACATTGAGATTATTTATTACTTTTGGAGGTATTATTTTATATTTTATGGTGATGGCATTACTTGCATTGATGCTTCGGCTACTCGGCTGATCACCGGTAGTCTGACCAGAGTTGAAAGATTCCTCTGGATCAGAGGTGAGAGATTCCTCTGGGTAGGGTTGAGAGATTCCCCTGTTATGCCGCTGGGGTTTAGAGATTCCCCTAGCCTATCACCGTCGGGTTTGAGAGATTCTCCTGGCACCTCCATATATATTTTCTGAACTCGCTATACTTTACATTGTTTATTGTATATGAAATTGGTGAAATGCATATGTTTATTTTCGTCCACTCACTCTAACGTTTTTATTTGCCTTTCCCCTGGGCTTTTCGGTTTCTGTGCCCAGTTTGCAGTTCGGATTCTGGTGTCGCACGTCGCGGTCGGAGGCTTAGTATTCGAGCGATATTTATTTTGTGGTAGGTTCTTAGTTTGGCCTACTATTTGTATATATATATATATACACACACACACACACACACACACACTAGAGGTTGCTCTGATACGCTACTGATATGATTTTATGTGATTTTTCCCAGATTTTCTGTAAAGTACAGTTATGTTTACTGCTTTACTTTATTGTTATGATATTGAGAAATCCGGATGGGATTGGTGCCCACGGTTTGATTTTTGTGGCATAGGATGAAGTGTATTTTCCGCGTGTAGGTTAATGGCAATTCCGCGTTAGTAACGTTTTTCTGCCGAAATTTTGATGGTTTTTATTGGTTCTTCTTTTAAGAAGAGGTTTGATTCCGGTTTAGGAAACTAAATCGGGGTTGGGTCCTTTCATTTGGTTTGCGCAAACATGTAAAATCAATATGTATTTATCTAAAAGCAGTTCATATACGTGGAATAATAGGAGTCGATTGCTATTTAGTTTTTCTTTTCTTTACCGTCTAGATCCTAGCAGAAGAATGCAAAACTACCAATGACGAGAAACTGTATACAATCTTGCACAATAAAAATCTGAGCACAGTGATTATGGTCTGCGATACATGTCCTCATGAATAATAGGCTTTCATTATATGCTACAGTTGCTGTAATTGATATCAATAAGAGGTTGCTCTTCACTTTTCAAATTTAGGAGCGAGGTGAGATATAATTTGATGGACATAAGAGCTATATATTTGATCGAAATGAAAGTTGCATATGTTTGCAATCATATTTAAAACTCCAAATGGTATAGACTTACGTCCAATTAGTATGAAGGAAAATCATAATGAAATCGCTTTATGGTTTCCAATCGGCATATATGTGTGAAACTGCTTTTGGGAGGAGTGCAATATGTCAATGAAGAAGAGTAATCCATTTTCCATGGATCACATCAACCTTACCTTGATCATTTGTGATTGTCTCCACAAAAGACTGAATGGTAACAAGTGCTTTTGTAATCATTTCCAGGTGCAATTTCATCTATTTTCGTTGTTGTTGCTTTGTTTTTTGTTGTTGTTAAGTTTTGGATATTTATTTATAGAATTTTCAGATCTCTGGAATGGATGAGAAAGTGAAATCCCTCAGGTTAATTGTGTTGTCCTCAAGTGCCAAGTCTCTGCAAAAGAACTACAAGAAGCCGAGGCTAGCAGGCTGAAGATTTCATAGGACTTGATTTATGTGCAAATTTTGGTCACTTAATTTGTATTTCTAGAATGTAAAAATATGACAGGATGGAATATGTTGTGTTATACACTAATTCACTACGTGATTACTTGACTAAACACTCCATAAAAAATCAACAGCAGCTCATCAAATTTTTAATGATATTATCTCCCGCAGCACAGCGCGAGTTTGCCTGCTAGTAGGGAACTATACTTGTGCAACTATAGACCAGTGAACAACAGCCCAAGAATAACGTTGGTTTTTTAGAAATGAATGGGAAGGCAGTATATCAGGTATCTTAACTCAAGCATCTTGTTTTACTATAAATATAACTTCATTGAATGGAAAAGTTTAATTTATCTTTGCTTGTTAATAGATTTTCACCTCTTGTTTTAGTTTTTCCTTAAAGCTATAAAGACTAAACAATAAAGCCTGCTTTGCTTAAGGTGATTTAGGGTAAGTTGTGAACCAAGTATATATTCTTTGGGAGAGGAGTTAGAGGACTACTATTGAACATATTCATATGGCTTGATTATTAGTTCTTGAATCCAAATATATATAATTCCAGGTTTAACCAATCTTTTCTTGGAACATGCTGCTCATTCTCAACCAATAATTCTTTTTTCCTTTTTGTGTTTGACAACTTAAGCAATAAACTTTACATTCAGAATACTTGGATGATAAATTGATAACTCTAGTTTATCATGAAATCCTAATTTGAGTCATACACTAAAATTAAGTTAATTACAAAAGCTTTATTATATATGGTATCCTGGTATATTGCATGCTTGGATATATAGTAAGTAATTGCACATTTTATAGCACCATTGACTCACTGAACTAGTTGATATATATAAAAAATTTCTGTTAATTTAATCAAATTATGACCAAGAATTTTTATGGTAAGTAATAGGTACTTCAAGTCTTATTGCTCTTGGTGTAGGATAAACTCATAAAAGGAAAACGTACTACATGCATGCACCATTATGTGCATTACAATGCCAAACAACTTGTAAGAAGTAGGTCTGTAAAACCGGCCCAGAGCTCAGCGGTCCGTCCTAGCCCAGCTCTATTTTTTACTGGTGTAGAAGCAACTAAAGTAATGACACCTTGTTTGTACCTGATTTTTGCTCATCGGTTTGTTAAGCCTAATTGTCGAAAGAGCGGCTACATTAGGCCTTATCTTTAGCACATTGATTTTTAGATATTTTGGCTGATGAATGAGAAAAAAGCTGACTCATTATTGATAATATTTGATGAATCCCGATAATTATCTTGTTATTATTATGAGATTTATCGAGTATTAATATCAATTAGAGACCTAATTGAATTGGGGTAGGAAGAATATTCATTTAAAGATTGCTACCAAGATGAGAATGTATCTAGATCTCTTTATGGGCATGCACATGGTATCAGTGGCGTGGCCAGAAATGTCATTCAACAGTGTCAAAATTTAAATTTAAAAATAAACTTTTTATTTATTAAATAACACAAATAATGGTCAAATTTTATATATACATACAAAATAGGTATCAATAAAATGATTTTATAGTTTAAAATCGATAATATATAATAGGAGCATATATTAAGTTGTATATGAATATAAAATTAAGAATTAAGAATTACTATTTACAACCTTCCAGATAACTGAATTTGATGTCATATAGGAATTAAAGTATAGTAAAAAGGTTCATTTTTTTTTCAACCTATATACTTAAAGTAGATTTGTGGTTAGTCATTAAGGAAAAATTAAATATGGTTTCTAATTGTAGCATTCCACTATGTACAGCCGTGTCATTTCCTCCATGAATTCATAATCTAATTTTGAAAAGTCAAGCTTCTATATGATTAGTTGGCTAAAATTTAGGATTGATCGAGGGGTGTCACTTGACACTTCTCAATCTCACCTAGCTAAGCAACTGCATGGTATTGTGATTTAATGTAAATCAAAGAGATAATCTCTCTTTTAATGTCGATTAATTTTGTTTAGAAATTATACTTCTCTACCAAGACTCCTACTTATATAAATATGACCTATCTAACTCATTGTAAAACGTCCTCGACCAACACAACACATCAATACAATTTATTTTCTCCAAAATGCCTTCCATTTCTTCTTAGTTAAATTTATCTTCGTTTATCGCTTTCCTTTTCATTCTGCACTTAGTTGTTATAGATTTTGTTCTTCAGTTCTTATTTCCATGCATTTTAGATTACAGTATTTACTTTTTGCTATTTAGTTTAGGTATATACGTTTTACTTTTCTTGCAACTTTATACCTGAAAAACACCCAAAAATAAGTGTCGAAAGTCCTTATTTACTAAGGCAAGAGAACCCTGAGGCCGAGAAGGTTCCTTCCTCAGCCCACAATTGTTTGAAGAAGTTAGATTCACACGCAAATCTATTAAAATTAACCTCGCTTGGCCAATAGGCCGTAAGTTGGCATGTCCGCGCATCCAAGAAGGACATTGTGATCCAAAATTCAACTGCCTCTGACAAAGGCCGTGACGATTTTTGTGGAAATATTGTTGGCACGCCCAGTGGGACCCTAATCTTTTAGACGTGTTCACAATGATTTTTTATTAGCCAGATTTTAACGGCTTTAATTCGGTATACAATTAAAATGGCCAACAAGATAGTTGTATTGAATACAACAATTCTGTTGTTGATTCGATTAACAGTGTCAAGTTGCAGATTCTTCAAATGGTCGAACATATGGAAAAATCATGGAGAAAATATCTAGAAATTCACCAAATTTGGGTGAAGAATAAGGAAGAGCTAATTGTGAAGAGAAAGAAGGCGGAGGAGAACTTCAATAATCTTCAACGAAAGAGACAAGAAGAATTTGAAGAGGAATGTAAAAACCATCAAGAAAAATATAAAAAGATACAAGAGAAATATGACAAGAAGTTACAAAAAAATCTAGATGAATTGTGCAAACAAAGGATATTATTTGTTTCTTCTCACACACCCTCTCCAACGAAGAGAATTAGAAACAACAAGTTTATGCTTGATTGATGAGAATGTGGTAGAGATATCACATGTGTCAGGAGATTTAGTTGGAAAAGGAGAGGCCGATAAAGAAGATTGTTCTTCGGGTGGAGTAAAATCAGTGACCGAATCTATACAAGATGAAGTAGACCATGATGTGCATGAGCGAGAAGACCATCAAATGGTTACAGTATTTAGTGAGCAATACACACACTTCGATATGATCGTCGGACAGAAAGTCGATTTGCAAAATTCACAATCGAAAAATTTCAATGTAGAATCCTCAAGTATGTTTAAACGGCCTATTATTTTGGCTTATATTTCAGCCGAAGAAGAACAAGATCTCGTCTGAAATAAAGAGAAGCTCTTTTTTAATGTCATCTCTACTGCAATAAAGAGAAGCTCTTTTTTAGTGTCATCGACATGTCAAATTTTAGAATACCTAAAAGACCAACCCAAAAGTGTAATGTGCATCGACTAGAAAATAAAATAATTATGGGCATTACGGTAAAAGTAGAAGAGTTGCATATCTATCGACAAAAAAACACAATAGAGAAACCGTCATTGATAACTGGAATATCATCAAACTTCAACCACACAGATAAGAAATCCAATCAAGGGGAAAGAGGAAAAGAGACCGGACTTTTGATTCTGAATTTACAGTTGCAGGTGAGTATCTCAATTGGATTTACGTAATATACTAATGGGTAATTGATACTGAATTCATAGTTGTGCATGGTTAACAAGGTTAGGGATTCTATTAGTTATTTATGTGAGGAATCAATCGTCCTACTGATTCTCCAGCTAAAGGTTCCGCCATATTTGATGAACCCATATTTCGTTGCCAATTCGGTAATTGGGTGGCTTATGCAGAAGTAGGAGAAGGTATGGACTTTTGTGAATCTCCCACAACAGAAGTGAAAACCGCCGACGTGGGAGTTAACCTATATTCGATATCTATGGGTTCATCGTTTCTCATTTAGAATCAGAACACGAGAGAAAAGAGGAGAAGGACAAACTCAAATCGATGAAAGTGATTCATATTCAGTAGTCGATGATAGGTGAGATTGATTGAATTGATTCTTCCATTCAGTTTTCTTCTTCAATTGATGTGTATTGTTATCCTTCCTTTTTGGGTATTCTCGCATAGTTTGTTCAACAAAGACATGGACGTACCTCTCTTGATTGCTTCTCTCTGTTTATTGATGGTCCATTTGATGCATTAATGCTTTTATGTGCAAGAAGACGAATACTTGGCTTTATTGAGTTTTTTAAGCAAAGCTTTGGATTGACATGGTGATTTGGTGAGTTTAGTGGATTGACATCGTTTATTAGGTCTTTCACAAAGCTTCAGAGGTTTTAAGAATTGGGTTTTAAGTTTCGAATTTTGTATGAATTTCTATTGATGTTTCAATTGAAGATATGAATACTATATTTCACCTTGATAATCTGGCTGGGTATATCTTTTCGATTATAAAGATGACAAATGTAAAAGTATGAGAAAGAAAGTTTGTTAGGTATATTATAGGGGTTCATTTGCATATTCACTCAAATCAATTGATTTAATAGCCATATGCTGAGATAAGCAGATGTACTTGGGTATGTGGTATCGTTTTATTCCTTTCAAGCTTTACTTACTTTTCATTTCCTTCTAATCTTCTATTATCATGTTAGATACAGGGTGAAAGAAAGTAAACCGTTTTTCAGATTGATAAATTATGATTCTAAATATTAATTGTCTCTCTATTGCATTGTAATTGGTAACTTTTTTCTTTTTAAGTCTTTGCGCATGTGTCGAGTTCTAACAAGAATTTATATATTGTTTGTTGTATATAAATGATTTTGCAGTGATAGCCAACAATGAGTATGGCCACATTTTAAGTAGAGGCTTTTGGTTTTGCAATCTGATTGTGAAATATCACCACATTTTAGATTTATTTTCGATTGCTTGGTCTACATATACACATGTTGATTCGCATATGTTTATGCATAGTTTTATAACTTTTATGTTCTTTTGATGTGTTAAAGTTGGGCGTAAACAAAAATTAATTGATACTGCAACTTGCTAAGCACAGATAAATGCAACTTGCTAAGCACAGATAAATATGTCCATATATTTGTTTGCAATTTATGAACAGGCAATGCAGTTTAATAATGAGAATTTCATGAGTGCAGAGACAAAAAAAAAATTTGGTAGCAACATCTAGGCTATCATTTCAATTCATTCTGGAAGAGACTACAGTTGAATTTGATCTAGTGATCATCAAGTTCAAAATACAGTGTAAAGAAAACCAAATTCAAACTAATTGGGCATAGAGTAAGGTTGTAAGAGACTTAGGATAGCAAATCAAGTTTGATTGATTGTTACGACGAGGTATAGCATATGTGGCCGGGGACTTATTGCTGTAGAAAACGGTGACACTATTTCTTGCATAGACATAAATAGGTTGGGATGCCATTTTTTGTTTAGTTTTTACACTTTCTTGAGTTGAACAGTAGTTACATGACAGCCATAAACAAAAATTGTACAATTACCCGAGCACGTGCTTTGATATGGAACTTTGAGTGAGTCGACATTGGCAGAAGGATATTAGACGACACTAGGAATCAATTTCATTGTCTGCTTGATCCATTTGGATAACGTACCAACTCTAGATTACATTTTTATTTCTGTCATTATAGTTAGTTAACTCACCTCCTTATTTAATTCATTTTGGCAAAAAATCTATGAAATTGGGATCATGGAAGTTCAACAATGACTTTTAATTTTTTTTTATCACTTTTGTACCACTTTCTTTACGCGTTTCGTATGTCTATTAAACGTGTGCACTTATATATATATATATATATTTTTGTATCATATAATTCAATCTATATACAAAAATTCGCACGTGCATAAATCGCACACACGAGCGCGATGCCTTCCGCACGTGCTTATGCATGGTTTTGCAGTGTTGGCCAACAGTGAGTTTGACCGCGTTTTAAGTTGTTGAAGTGTTTGGTTTTGCAACGTGAGTGTGAAGTATCACCATATTTTAAATTTGTTTTCCATTACTTTGTCTATATATTTACATGCAGATCATCATAGTTTATCACTTTGTGTTCTTTTGATGTGTTAAAGTTAGGTATATGCTACAATTAGTACGGTAATATATTACCCTTCTGATATTACGTACAAATTATCGGTATTTTTTTAAATTTTTTTCGCCATATATCATTCAACCACTGCTAATTTCATTCTCAAATATTTTGTTTGCATAAATTATTAGTTAATATGAACAAATCATTAGCATACAAAGAGTAGTTGCAAAAAATGAAATCAATATATCTCATGTTATCGTGATATCCAACAAAAAATGATGAGAGGAGAATACGGAAAATGTTAGTACACTCTTGCCGAAGCCGAAGATTCATACCCCTTCTTCGAGAAGAAATCCAAAGCCATAACCAAAAGTCATTTCAGCCACCCACATTGAAGGTGAAGATGATAAATATGGTTGGAAACAATGTCACAGAAGCAAAACCAAAATAGCAAGCTTCGGAGGACTGATTAATGTCATTATTGATTAGCACGATAAAACACTTCATCTATCTCTCTTTATATATAGAAGGCACATCACAACCTCTACAAAGTTAAAATAGAAAAAACACACAGCTAGCATACCACAATTATTTTCGGTTACACTCATGCATTCAATTTGTGACACAAAATAACCACGAACTTACACTCAGCTGATTCCAATAGTATACAATACATATATCCAATCAAATTCATAAAAGGAAAATCAGAACTTTCTCATAATCTCGGTTTCAAAATTAACGCCACTCAAACTAACAATGTGCAAACAGAGTCAAGTAAACTGATTCATGCATACAAAAACATATTCATATCAACAGGAAAACAATCCAAACATGTTTAAACCACAAAACCCAAATTCAAGAGGACAAAATGTACCTTATCCATGAGAAAAGGTCTGACCCATTTGATGAAAACCCCAGCCAACAAACCCAAGCACAAAAATAACAACACCAACCTAACCTAATATCACAAACACCCAATTCTCTTGGGCTCCACCACCATCTCCTCCGGTATGTACAATCTCAATCTCTTTCATCAACAGAACTCAAGTTTCCACCTGCAAGTTAAACCACTTCTATCATGTTGCAATGCTCTGTGTCGCCTAATTTTATAGCATTGTTAAACATTTATAAAGTACCTCACCTCAATCAATAACCTTTTTTTAACGATTGTTTCTGCAACAACAAATGTAATAAATTGATCAGTTGACATAGAAGAATTTAGTGACAAATGCCAATTTTCGAGAGTCAACATGTACAAAATTTGGCTAACAGTCAATATAACAAACAAAGCATGCAAAGAGACACGAAACGAACAATAAGGAAAAAGAGAATTTAGTAGTATAAAAGAAGAATTAAATACTCGTATATATGAAAAAACTGTCAAAAACCTTTCATTTAATTAATTGACCATGCCATGCGTCGGTGTCTTGATGACGGAATGGGTTTGCACAAATCTCATTTAATTGATCAAGGTGAGTACTCACCGAGTCAGAGTTTTCATCAATCTTTATATATTGGCCAAGCCTGGGTTGTTAAAGCTTTAATTGCGTTAGCATAATATATGATCACTATTCGGCTAGTGTAGAATTCTCAATTAACAGAATTTAAAAAACGGGAATTAAGATTCTCATATTTTTTTAAATATCTATGAAATCTAAATTTTCTCATCCAAACACACCGTAAAGTTAAACTAAATTATGTTAATATCTATATTTAATGTGTCTTAATTATGTACCAATTTTTGGGGTATTACAAGATTAGTAACTTAAACTACACAAAAAAAAAACAAAGAGAATGAAAAACATAGTGTATACAACAAATTAAGCAAAGGTAATTAACAAAAAAAACTAAAATAAATAAATAAAATTTAAAAAAGCAAAGAGAATGAATTGATAAGAAACAAACCACCTTTCAAAAAAATAACCAAAGAAAAAGTTGTTTTTCTATATTTTTTGTATTTTTTTGATTTTTTTTTAAAATAAACTTTTTCAACTTTTTTATTTAAAAAATATGAAAAATAATTGCGACTGGTCGAGTACCCGTCGAAAATGCTTCAATCATAAATTTGCACAAATTTCGACCGGTCAAAATTTACTTCGACGGGTCGAACAAACATGGTAGAAAAAAAAATACTACAAACACATATTTCAGTTATCCCTAAAGGCAAACTGAGTTAAGGATCAGATATTACTCCAATACCAGGCAACGAAACCAATTTAGCTACTCTCAAGTGAAAGATATCAAGTTTTAGTAGTGAGATAAGTAGAGTGTCGAACTCACAAGGATTGACAATCTTACTACCTAACTTAGGTGAACCTAGAAGGAAACTAGATAGTGGACTATGCATAATATGAAGTGTAGGGATTCAATTTACAATGATAGTGATTAAGCTACTTGTTTTAAAGATAAATGCAACTAGATTAAGCTTAACTGAAGTGTAACAACTAAAGTGATAGATGTCAAGGCTTGAGGTTTTCCACCTCTAGTCTCTTATGCATGTGATGATGTCCAAATGAGAATGATGCAATGTAGTACCCAATTACACTCATTGGATCCGGTTAAGATTACAATGGTCACACTTCTTTTATATATTAACTCCTACCGGTTAGGTAAGGGGGTTAACCACCTAAACTAAGTTCAATACCGGTTAAGTTTCAATCACTTGTTTTAGGTGCTCAAAGCTTAAAGTGAGGTAATCATGCAAACTAATTAATCCTACTTCTAGGTAGTTGTAACTCACAACTGCCACAAACACATAGGATATGCTTTCATCTTTTAACGTTCAAAGGTTATCACGCTCTAAATGCTATCATGTCGACATAATAAATGTAGTACACAGAGAGTGATAAATTCTAGGTAAAAGCATCTAACTCTTGAATTAGTTTGTGAAAATGGTACTGCAACAGCATCAACCCAGCAACGGTATCAAAAACTTGTTAGCTACATATCTACTCGCAAGTATACGGGGTCAAGTTTTCGATAGGGTTAAGTTAGGATGTCGAACCACAAGGATTGGTCAATCATTTCCTAAACTAGGTGAACCTAAGGTAAAGATAGATGACACACATATATACACAATCACAAAAACTCAAAAAGATTAAGAACATGGTGACTATATACAATGTGAAGTGTAGTGATTCAATTATTGAGACTTTGTTTGATTACACTAAACGCAGGGAAATTAATCAATTAAACTAAGCTATGACTAAACTAAGCTAATGCAAAATGAGATGAAAGTTAGGGCTTCAAGTTGATCACCAAAGCCTCTCTTGCAAGTATTGATGTTCAAACTACAAATTATGTTATTCTCATGTCCAATTACCTTCTTACCATTCCAGTTCAGTCTACTAAGGCCAAGACTCCTTTGTTGTTCTCAATTCTAACTGATCAAGTCTTGAATTAACTACCTAAGAACAAATCATATTACTGGTTAAGTCTTAATTCATTGTTCCTAGATGCATAAAGATTTGAGTCTGGATAATCATGCAAGCAAACCAATTCTAGGTCTAGGTGATTTTAACTCACAATCTTTACATGCACATACGGTATGCTTTCATGCTTCAAATGCTTAAAGTTGACTACTTCTTAAACATTACTCATGCAATAACAAACAATCATAATTAAACTAGTCACATTCAAATATAAGCATTCACTTCTTGAATTAGCATGTGAGAATGTCAATCATAAATTTCATCAATTGTAAACTAAAATATCAATCCAATACAAGATTGGCTAGAGATTACAATCCTAGCCCCAACAACTTACTACTTACTCATATTCATACAACCAATTAACAACATAAGAAAATAATTTGAAAGGAGAATAGAGTTTAGAAATGATAAGTGAAGTCACTAATGAAGTTGTAGAGTGAATTGGCTCATGAACCCATGGAAATACTGATTAAAGGATGCTCCTCAAGTGCCTCTAGGCCTCTCCTTCTTCAATCCTTACTTGATATAGTGTTGAAATTTGTTGTGTGGAGTGAGGGTGAATAGATGAAGTGGTTGGAGAAATTAGTTGTGGAATGGAAATGAATGGTGCAGGTGTATGCAGGTGTATGGTAGTAGTAGAGGAAAAATGGTAGGGGATGGTGGTGGTATGGTGAAAAATGTAGTGGTGTTTGGATTTTGGGGGAGAGGTGGTGATGGTGGAGTCTAGAGAGAGAAGATGGACGCTAGGGTAAAGTAGTGGTGTGAATAATGGAGTGTGATGTGTCAAAATTGTCTTTTCGGGGTTTTGAAATCTTATTTGGAGTAGAGACGGTGAGAATGGGCTTGGACCAATTGAACTCAAAGATGGGTCATTATAAAAAGTAAAACCAAATAGTCAAAAATCCAAGTAGCAAAAGGGTAAACCATGGATAAATGGTATTCCAACACTTGAGTCTCCACATATGGTATCTTGCCGGAATGCTCGCCAGAAAACTCCTGGGTCGCCAAAAAAGTCAACCATTAACTTTTGACTTTTATTCATATTTTCTCTTTTTATCGTCTCTTCTTCGTTTTACTCTTTCTTGAGCTTTCAAATAGTGATTTCTCTCTCCCGTCTCTGATTCCTACCAAAATATAGAAAAAGTGAGTTAACGTGACAAGATTAAGGCTAAAGCATAAACTCAAAAAGAGTTGAGGTGCAAATTAGTATGCTATTTGTGACTCAAAATGCTTCGAGAATAGTGAATGGCCAACTTGGCCATGCATACTCTTGTGGAGGATGCTGTGATTTCTCAAGTTCCTAGGCACGAACAAGGTTTACTTTCAAGTTTGCTAGGACCACAAATGCAGGTTGCCCAGACCGTGGGACTTGTATAAAAAAATGTGGTAACTCATCTCATGTTGAATCAGTGATTAGGCAGTCACGCTCTACCACAGAGCAGAGTGACTGGAAGTCACAAGAAGAGGACAACACAAGAAGAGGAGCAGTATGAGGATAGAGATCATGGCCGAAATGAGAAGCATTGAGGAGTTTCGATGCATCAGTCTCCAAAAAAGAAGGTTGTAATGGATAAGATGGCATTAGCTAGGGTTGAGGCAGAGGAGTAATGATTCACTCTACTATATTTTCTGGTATATAGTTAGATAGAGTGTGAAACTTTGAAATTTTACTGTCTGTCTTCTACGTGGACCGTCTAACTATGTTCAATACTTGGTTGAACCGTTCTAGTGTAGTTTACACTACAAAATTTATTTCTATCTGGTTGGGGCATCGATGGATTCCTTGTACTCTACCACTTTTAGCAATGGACTATCACTTACCTGAGAAAAAAAGGTTATTGAATGAAAGATGAAGGTGCTGAAGTTGATGTAAAACACCAAAATGCGCTGGAATCTTTCTCTTGGGAAATAATTGAAAACGAGTTATATAGTTAAATCTGTATATAGTCATATTATTGAGATCCATATAATTTATTTTTTATATAGAGATTATTATTCAATAGAGATTCTTAAAAAAATTGAGGCCTAAAAATTCAATCAGAAATATAAAGTAGTCTATGTGTATATCAACTAATTTAACTTTGTACCGATGCATTTTGAGATAAAACTCAATATCTTAAAAGTGATTAAATTGGACAATATTGGTACAATGTCGGATAAAATTTAACACCTTAAATATGGTTAAGTTGAGACAATATCATCTTATTGTACCGAGGCCTTTTGAGATAAACTCAATGCCTTAAAGGCGGTTAAGTTTGGACAATATCAGTAATATGTCGGACCACACATGCTAGACTTATCACTGTTTACAAAATTAGTATCGTTTTCTTTTTCTTCTAGGAACATGGATTTTTTTTTATACAAAATGAACGAAAACAAGTACAACTCCTCTCCCCTCAATTTACCAACTCCAAACTGATCAAGTAGGAACACAGTTTATGTTATGTTGGTCTCAACTTAAATGAATAACAAATAGATATTTTTAATATAAAATGGCTCTCCTAGGGTTTTTCAAAGTTGTCGCTGCAACGATATCGATCTTGCGTCACAATCTCTCTCCAACGCGGATCTTGTCCGACGTGCCTCTAGGACGTCCTTGTGTGGCGTCGCCTCCTCATCTTCTCACCACATGATAGCCAACTTCACATTTGGATCATGGCGAGGGTTTCTCGATCTTCTGAGCGGACTTGGGTCGACCATCTACTTACGGCCCACCCGTGCAAGACTCATGGCACGCCAGGGGAGGCGAGGACTGCAAATGGTACACGATGGCCGGTGATAATGAAGTACGACAAGCTGTTATTCGGCCGACATTTTTGGGGGCATGATGTGGGTTTGGTTTCGGCAGGTACAATCTTTGGACCACGATGCTTAGAGAGGCTGTAGGTTCCGACGTCGGTGGTCAGAGTCTGTTGGGTGCAAAAAATCTCAGCATGGATTTGACTTTCTAGCAGTGGTGGCGCCAAGGTTTTGACACCCACGGTGGTCGCAAGTCTCAGACTGTGGCTGCCATTTTGCAAGCAGGGGGGATCATTTTGTTTTGGGCTGGGTTGATTCTCTCTGCAAGTGTTGCTTCACCTGGTGGACAGGCTATTGGGCCTGGCTGGATTTGGGACCTAGGTGGGTCATTATCTAGGTTTATTATGGGTGGTGAATTGGTAACTTTGTTAGTTTTACTGCTTGTAAGTTATTTACGTCTCATGTGGACTGTGAGATTCAGTAGGGATAACATACCTACCACAATTACGTACTTAGGGGTATGGTTACCTCTAATTATCTTTAATTCTCGTGATCCAAATGTTATGGAAGTAAACTTACATTTGTTGAGCGTTATGGATTTCAAGTATAGTGCTAGTAACTGTAATAGTATAACACAAAGTTTTGTCTATGATCGTGACATTTATTATGAATGTGTCACCTCCGCTCTAGAACATGTTCTGGATGTTCGACATTACGACCTTAGTCGTATTATTTAATAAAATTATCTTCTAGCTCCTCTCAAAGGTTGTTTTCTTCAACAACAAAAAAACTTAAATAAATACCAAAATGATGGCCTCCATCAATTTATATGACTGTAGGATAATCAATAGTCCAGAGATTGGTGGCACTCGGTAGGATAATCAAGTCTAGAAATTGGTTGCCACCAATCCGTCATCCATTGTACACACCGTGTCACCCTGAAGGAAAACAAAATCAGTACATTCTTCAATTACTATAAATAGTGCTTAGAGGATTTATCACTAATTACATCTGAATCATTCATTATTTTGATACTTTATTTTTGAAATTATCACTTCGGTATCTCACATTCAAATTACTACCAAGGATTAGTTCGTTCGTAACATCATCAACTTATTGAATTTTTTTATTAAAAAAATGTCAATTTTCAAGGGGTAAATTTTCAATTCTTATAGTATTTTTTTCTAGTTTTTGTTTTCTTTTTATTTTTTATTTTTTCTTCTTCTTAAAAATTGAAATTTTTCAATAAGTTAACGGTGTTACTAACGGCAGGTACTGTCGTACTAATCTTAGGTAGAGATTTGAATGTGAGATACCGAAATGATAGTTTTTGAAAATGAAGTATTGAAATGATGAATGATCCATTTGTGAGATATCAAACATAATAAAAAATAAAAAAAGACTAATGCTTATGCTTGGTAGGAACTAAGAATCTAAGAATTGCATGGTTTACATTGTTAATTTCTTATAAAGCATGAATTCTATGTAAGTGCATTGCTCCAAGCTTTTGAAGATAGCATGGAAGCTACCGATTTATGTCATAGCTAGCATGTAGCCATGTAGGGAAAACAATCATTTTTGTCCAGACTAATGATTCAAAAGAGCATGAAACAGAAAGACCAAGAAGGCTAGAACCACCGATGCCTCTACGTAAACGAACATCCATAACAAGTGCAATGCTGTGCACTGAATACTTTCTTGTGCTTTTACTACTCTAAATGGTTTGTGACTTTGTGTTATTCGTACTGACTTATGACATAGACTCGGAATCAGAAGAGAATTCCATAAAATGGAGGAATGGTGGAAGCCACTGCCTTATTGTGGAGAAAGCATCTATGAACTTTACAACTATGTCTTTTTAATGTAATATTTATTAGTCTATCATAAACTCTATCATTTAGAACCAAATTAAAACTTATGTACAGTTCTATTCTCATCTGGTAGAAAAATTATAAATATATATATTCGAAAAACTGATGACAACTGATCCCATATACTACAGCTGATGAAAATTAGATATGTATACAAACCATGGGAGTTCCTAAAAGTAATCGGAATAGTTACCGCCAGCATATGAACAACAGTCAAAATAATTGTTGCATTGTAGTCATGTAAAGAGAAAACTTAGCATTAGTTGTTCACAGAAACACAGTAGCCTCATCAAAGCTTTCTTCTTTGGCCTTTTTTAGATCAGTCTCTGCTACCAAAATCTTAGCCTGAAGTATCTTCGCTTCATCCTGCAAACCACTTACAACCTCTCTCAGTTGCTTTACCTCCGTTGCCCTTTCCACAACCTTAATCGTACCCAAAGCTTTTTCAACGGCAGGTGCCAGCCAACTCAACTCAAAGCCGAAGGCCTTAAGCTCACTCCATAAACTTTAGCTCTTCACAACCATGTGTATTCATATCTTTAACTTTTTTAGTCTTCAAAAATTGCAGAACTCTGGCTATGGCAGTGAATGCGAATTCATTATTTCGAGGACTACTCTCCTTTTGGCATTCAATCAGAGAAGGATGCCATGAACAAACTTCCTCCAGTAGGGGAACAAAAGCTTTATCTATATTCTCCAATCCCCTGAGGCTCATGAGCTCAGTAGGTGCTGTGCAGGACTCATCGTCACATTCATCCACGAGGAGAGGGTCAGTACTGGTATCAGCAAGCTCAAAGCAAACTTGTTCAGAACCTGCGGTGCGTGTATCTAAAGGAGGTCCTTGTTCCTTATGTACCTGATTTGAGTCCACTGATTTCGATGTAGAACTACGAACTATTTTTTCTTGCAAAATCCTATTTCTAGCCTTGGAGACGGCAATATGAGCTTCAAGGGCAAATGTATCATTCACAAGATAGCCTTTACTATGGTCGCGTAGCTCCTCTAGAGGAATTAGTGATTCGAATCCACATCTATACAGATTCTTAGTAAACCTCTGGTTAGTAACTGCAAAATGAAAATCCAAATATCAGCTCCTCGGTAGGTCATACTGTGACGACCCGAATCAGAATCAGTACAGTAATTGGCTTAATCCACGAGTTTACGCGTAATTACAGTTTTCCGTAAATGAATTGAATTGGCGGTTTTGATCACGACTTAATTATCGGGCGAGAATATGAGTTGAGTCTCTTCACTAGAGTTGTTGTACGCGTGATTTCGAGTTCGTGGGCGGTTCCGGATAATTATTTCGACGACCGAGGAATATGTTATGAATATTTGAAATTGCAGAGTTTCGTCGTGTTTATCCATTTGTATTTGAGTTATTCGAAACGTGGATGTGATCCGTTTTGGACCGTCGATCGTATCGAGCCGCGAGTATAAATATCGGAAATAGTCAAAAAATTGTCGAAAAGCACTGTTTGGAAGTTTGACCGGCGTTGACCGAGGAGGAAAATTGCACCGCCGTTTGACTCGCCGGCGACCTTTCGTTTCCGGCCACCTCCGGCTCCGATTTGGGTATGAATTGATTCCTCTCTTGATTTGCAACTGTTTAGAACTTGGATTTGTGTAAATTGGTGTCGATTTGAGAGAGAACGGAGTGTTTGAAGTTCGTAGTTTTCCGGCCGGAATCGGTTCCGTTTGGGGGCGGCGCTCTGGTGGCTTTCCGGTGACTTTTTTGGGTGGAATCGATTGGGTTATGCTCTGGGATGATTTCCCCTTTAGTTTTGAGGGACGAGGTGGCGTGACGGCGCCGGAATCGGCCAGAAAAGTTTTACGGTGATTCTCGGCCGTGATTTTTCGAGCTGATTTTGGGGTACTTGCCGTCCGATTTGGCCTTTGGTGTAGTTGAGGGATGTGTTGGGCTCGAGGAGGAGAAGCTACGGTGAGCTTGGCTGCCGGGAAATTCCTCTGGTTGACGGCGCGCCGCCACCGGCGGCGGCGGTCAACGGCGGAGCTCTGGCGACCCGTTGACTTTTTGAAATTTGATGATTTTTATGTCATTTTGCTCGTAATCGAGCCCCGATCATCGCCTTGAGGTTTTCGAGTTGATTTGGATGCCGAATCTTTAGTCGAGAGTTTGTGTGGAGATTTCGGGAGTTTACGTCGATTATTTTGTATCGAGTTATATGTTTCCGGAAATGGTTGGTTTCCGAGGTGTGGTGCAGTGTGATGAACTGTGATTTTGATCAGTTATATTTTGTGATTATTCAGGGGATCAAGATCGTACGTTGGGTGAGGGATCTTCCGCCGGATCTCGTGATTAGCGCGCTGTGCTCATCTGTGAGTGGACCTTTTTATTTGTGACGACCTGAACCAGAAACAGTACAGTAATCAGTACGATTCACGAGATTATGCGTAATCGCGATTAATAGTTAATTGTGTAGCTTGTCGGATTAGTTCGCGACTTTATTTTCGGCCGAGAATTTTGTGACGACCCGGACCAGAATTAGCAGTGTGATCAGCTTGATTGATGAGTTACTGCGTAGTCGCAGCTGTTCGACAATTATTTGAATCGCCGAAGCTTCTTAACGACTTAATTATTGGCCGAGAATTAGAGCTGAGTCTCTTCTCGAGAGTCCTTGTACGTGTGATTACGAGTTCGTGGGCGGTTCCGGATCGTTATTTGGACGACCGAGGAATTAGTTATGAATATTTGAAGTTTCGACGGAAACAGATTTAAATGGCAGGTTTGTTCGCGACTAAATTACTGGTCAAGAATTTGGTTTCGGCTTCTTCACGGAAGTTGTTCAGAATTTAATTTCGAGTTCGTGGGAACTTCCGGAGCATGATTTGGAGTTACGAGGAATTAGTTGCGAATTTTGCCGTTTGTTGTTTGTTTGGTTGATTTAATTGTGTGTTGGTTCGAAGGGTTGACTTTTTATCCGTTTGGTCGATGTGTTTGACTTTGGGTGATTATTGAAGAGTACGTCGAGACGAGTTTGTGGCCACGAGAATTATCGGAATCGGAATTACGATGAAGAAGTTACGCGCGTTTGAAGTTCGTCGAAAAGGATAAGTATGAAGTTTCCTCTTTGGGAAAGGCTATAAATAGCAAACTTACCATATTGGGAAAGTCAACAACCTCATAAATTGGTTTGACTGAGTTGACTGAGTCAACTCGGTGGGAGGAGGAGGAGGCCGACGGCTTGCTCGTGCTCCACGGCGGCGTGTTTGGTTCCGGCCACCTCCGGGCATGAGGCTGGTGTCTTTGGACTCGCCTCGGTGCGTTCGACACCGTGCCGTCCTCCGTTCACGGCGAGGCCGCCGGGGGAGTGAACTATTTCCGGCCAAAAGTGGTGAGATTTTTGATGAATTTGGGTTCTTAGATTCGGGTTGAATTGAGCTATGAATTAGTGTGGGCTTTGAAGCTCTTCCCTCCACGAACCTAACCATGTAGGTTTTGAGTTTCAATTTTATTTGTGTAGGGAGAATTCTTGATTTGAAATTTTGTGTACAATTCGGTTCTTCATGAAATTGGATGAGTTAGAGTGAGAATTGGCCTTTGTTGTAGTTGACAAAGTTGCTCAGTGGATGGTTTTGAGTGGAATAGGGGTTGCTCCGCCTTGAAATTCTTCGGTCGGCGGCGGCGCCGCCGTGGGTGGCGGTCAACGGTCAACAGGTTGACTTTTTGACTTTCGACAAGTCGCATGTCATTTGACTCGAAATCGCGCTCTGATCGCAGTGGGGAGGTTCATTTTTCTAGTTGAGCATCCGAAATTACAGCGAGATATTGTGGTATGATTTCCGGATTTTCCGACAGTTTGTCGTGATCGGATTATTTGTTTCCGAGAACGGTGGTTTCTCATGATTTGTTTTGAATTGTCGAATATTGTTGTGAGAATTGGACATTGTGAATATTCAGGTATTCGTGATCGTTCGTTTGGCGAGGGACTTTCCGCCGGATCACGGGTTAACGCGAACTGCGTTACTCAAGCGTGAGTGGACAATTTCTTTTCACGGAAATCTTGCGAGTCTTTCATTTGATTTATGAACTTGAGCATGTTTATGAAATTTCGGATTACATGAGCATGTGTTTACGATTATACGATTATATTTATACGAATATACGTATACGAATATGCATACACTTATATATTGTTTTATGCATTTGCATCGAGATATTTGTGATTTGGTTTTCACAGAGTACAGTCTTGGTTACGTTGTTGTATCGATACACTTTGCCTCTCGGCTGATCCCCGATGGTAGGCCGCCAGGAGGGACGTCGTTATCCCGACCTGACCGGTGAGGGGCGTTTCCCCGGAACCGAGGCCATTTTTGGCTTAGAATCACGGGGACTAAGGACCTCGTGATTCGGACTGTACTAGCACGGTGTGTGTCCATGAGTGACCCCGTGGGATTTTACTTGCATGCTCAGTACACTGGAGGAGTATGAGTTTTACCTCGTGTACTATGTTGTATTTATTTACCTGGACTCGCATATGTTTTTATAACATATATATTATCTGGTGAAAGACATTTATTTTCATCCACTCACTCTAACGTGTTTATTGTCTTTCCCCTGGGTTTTTCGGTTTCCGTGCCCAGTTTGCAGTTCAGGCTCTGGTGTCGCACGTCGTGGTCGGAGGCATAGTACTCGAGCTGCCTTGATTCTTCCAATAGGTTTATTGTTCTACCTACTGTGATATACGTATATGTTTATGTACTAGAGGTCGCTCTGAGTTTTCTATTGAATATGATTATACGATTTTACCCCGGATTTCAGTAAAGTATATATTATATGTATTGTTTACTTTACTGTTGATATATTGAGAAATCCGGATGGGATTGATGCCCACGGTTTGTTTTTTGTGGCATAGGATGAAGTGTATTTTCAGCGTGCAGGTAATGGTAATTCCACGCTAGTAACGAAACTCTGCCCAAATTTTGAAAAGTTTTTGTTGGTTCGTGTTTTCGAAGGGGTTTGATTCCGATTTAGGAAGCTAAATCGGGGTTGGGTCCTTTCAGTTTGGTATCAGAGCATTAGGTTATAGGTTCTGTAGACTTCTGTAGTCGTGTTTACTAAGGATATTTGAGAATGTACAGTATGTCTGGAATGGTGACCCGACCGGCCGGCGGATAATCATCAATATTCCGGGTGTTGTATGCTTTCAAATATTTGAAGTTCCATGATTACGTTCCACTTGTTGTGAACGATATTATATTCATTAGGATGCCTCCTGACGTGCTTTCCGTGTCGTTTCGGTTGTGGATCCTGTTGAGGATCAATCGACGCGCGATTTGCCAGAGAACTGTGGACTTGGATGAGAATTCAAAGTTCAGAGAATTGTGTGGCACGGATTGCCTGGGGATGTGTATATGAGCGTCTACATTTTGCCTCAGAGCTGAGATTTGTGGCAGTTGATGTTTGCCTGAGTCAGTTTGTTGTGTTTGGTGGGCTGATATTGTGTGAGTTTCGGTTGCGACTCCACGGCCTACATTCAGAGTGTTGTGTATACGGTAATGGTTTAATCAGGCTATCCAGTAATTGAATGTGGAGTGTTTACCCACTTGAGGCAGAGATGTGTTGTTTACATGTTTGTTACTGTTTACACGAGTTATGTGGCTTCAAAGGGAGCTGTGCATGAGGTTCGAGATGAGTCTGAACCTGAGTATCAGAGAGATTCTGATTGTTGTGCCTCGAGACATCCGTGAGGAGCTTAGTGTGCTGCACTCAGTGGCGAGGCTATTGTGAGGGAAAGATGTACGCGGTTTTTGATGTGATGGTTTGAGGGAAGTAGACTTAGTCGAGTTTTTGATGTGGTTGAGTTCCGACACTTCGGGATCAGTGACATCATTAGACTGTGGTCTTTCCGATATTGTTGAGGGCCATCAGATCAGGCAGAGAATCCGTTTGACGATGGCGGAGATCACAGTGTAGAGGACTTGCTCATGTGGCATGAGTTGGGTGATCGTTGGTGATCCTTTCACGCAGCAGGTTTTGCGGTGACTTGTGTTCGAGGAGTACCCTCAGTTGCTATTTCGGTGGCCAGGAGGGTCACGTATTGAGGGAGCACCTTGGCCAGCTATTCTAGCGGTTCGACAGCTCAGAGTTCACGAGGAGGTCATGATGCTGTTTCTGGAGTGATCAACGTAGCTTTTAGATGAGCTATTCAGCAATGTCGCAGTTGATGTGTGTGGCCAGTTGGGCATGTTGGAGTTCGTGATATGACCTTGTTTGAGTACAGACTTTTCTCTGAGGTTACTATTGCTTGATTTCCATGGCGATTGTACCTGCATCTCCACTTTCGAGGTCTTGGAGAGTGTTGTATCCATCTGGAGGTTGTGAGATCTTTGTTGGAGGTTATGGGTTAGCCGCGGATTTGTTATAGCTGGACATTATGGTTTTGGTGTGCTTGTGAGTATGGACTTACAGTCGACGCATTTGGCGATGTTCGAGCGCCTCGAGGAGGAGGTTGTGTTTCGACGACCGGATTTCCCCGAGATACTGTTTCGTGGCGATGGTCGAGTGGATGTTGGAGACGGACTGTGTTGTTTGCTTAGCTCATGTTGTGGATACTATGGTTGCTGTGCCCGACATTGGTGACATTGAGGTGGTTCCCGAGTTTTCCAGGTGTATTCCGGAGGAGTTACCAGGTGTTTCTCCAGTTCGGGAGACCGACTACATCATTGAGCTTGTACCAGGCGCTGGACTCATTTTACCGACGTCTTGTCGTTCTGAGCCAGCGGAGCTGATGGAGCTACAGTTTTGGCTCCAGGAGATGCTGGAGGAGATTTCAGGAGACTTCGTGCGACCCCACATATTTGCGTGGGGTGCTCCTGCATTGTTTGTGTGGTTGTTGGATGATTCGACGTGGTGGTGTATTGACTGCCCGAAGCCTGATTTGATTCAGAGAAGAGTGAGTATCCTCCGTTTCGGAATGACGATTGGTTTGATCAGCTTGTGAGAGTTTCAGTCCTTTCGAAGATTGATTTCGGGACTGGATATTGTCAGTTGAGGTTTGGTGAGTCAGATGTGGTTTGGACAACTTGCGGATCATGGTGCAAGCATTACGAGTTCTTGGTCACGCCATTGATTGACCAATGCCCCGTAGATCTTACAGACTTGATGGACCAGGTGTTCAGACGGTTTCTGGACGAGTTTGCGGTTATGTTTGTTGGCAGTATCCTGATTCACTCCAGGAGTGTGGACCAGCACCTGAAGCAATTGTGAGCGGTTTCGCGGACTTTGTGAGACGACCAGGTGTTTGCGAGGTTCAGCCGGTGTGAGTTTTGGTCGATTAGCGTGAAGATGTTGGGCTATGTGATGTTATCCGAGGGAGTTGGCGTATATCCTGACCATTTCGAAGCCGTGTTGATTTGGAGTTTGCCCTACTACTGTGCCAGAGATCGGGGGTCTCTTGGGTTTGGCAGCCTTTTACCGACGGCTTTGTGCAGGATATTCCTGAATTGCCACTTCACTTTCCGGATTGACGGAGAAGGTGTCAAGTTCGAGTGGTTCGATGCACGCGAGGAGAGTTACTTCCTCCTGCAGGATGGTTGACCGTTGCTTCGGTTTTGACCTTACCTGACGACTACGACGAGTTCGTGGGTTATGGCGATGCATCGAGGTTTGAATTTGGGTGTGCTTTAATGCTGTGTAGCAGAGCGGTGGCTCATGATTCCAGGCAGTGGAACTTTGTGTAGCTACATATCCTATGTATGATTTGGGTGTACCTGACCTTATGTTAGCATCGGAAAGTTGGAGACACTACTGCTATGGCGTGCAGCGCAGTGTAGGACGTACACTGATCACTTGAGTTTCATCCACTTGCATTTTCGGCCAGATTTGGGCTTGAGGCAGTGTAGATGGAGGGAGTTGACTATTGACTATGGCTGCACATTTGAATTTGTTCGAGGAAGGCTAGAGATTGTACTTGACCATCCGTCTGGGATGTTGTTGCTGATACATTCAGTTGAGAGTTGGAGCTTCAGTATTTCGTGAATGTGTGGCTCGAGTTTCCGTATTAACCGAGTTATGAGCTACGAGGGCTGAGTTCGAGCGTGATGATGTTGAGGCTCGTGGTTTTGCACTCATTTGGTGCTAGTGACGCGGAGAAGTGTCAGATACTTCGAGTTTATTACTCGTGACGCAATCCACAGAGCAATGTAGCAGCTTGAGTGTGTACTGATGCCACATTCGTCGACTGGCGATGGCTAGGAGACAGAGACTTGCCGAGAAGTATCAACCATTTGAGATTTTCGGTTTGACGTGGTGATTACTGCTGTGTTTGTGTATGCTTGTATGCACTTTGGTTTGTGGTGCCAGTTGTTTGACCATTGTGGACCATTTGACGAACTCAGTACAGTTCCTTGAACTTTTCGGGAAAGGATTTCAGTGGCAGACTGGCATAGCTGTGTTTGACGGAGATTGGCCATTTATGTGGTGTGCCTATGTCCCAGTTCGCTGATCGAGATAATCAGCTACGACTGAGTGTTGGTGAGCTTTGCAGCGAGCATTGGGGATCAGATTACAAGTTAGTACTGGTTATTGTCCTCAGATTGGTGAGCGATCTTTGAGGACTATTCAGACCTTGGAGGGCATGTTGTGGACCTTGGTATTGCAGTTCCAGAGGATTTGGGACCAGCAGTTTCAGCTGTTCGAGATTGCATGCAGTACCAGTTTGTTGACTACTATGATTTTGAGGTTGTTTGATGTTGATTTGAGGTATGTTGTTGTACTCCATTGTGTTGGAGCGAGCTTGGCTGAGTTTGAGTTGATGTTTGATTCTGATTTTGTGGAATGTGTTATCACAGATTGTCAGATTAGCGGAAATGGGTTGATTATTGCCCGAGTTCGATGTTTGTGCTTGTTTCCACCGATTTACGCGCGGGGGCGTAAAGGGGCGGAAGCAACACGAATACACTTCCACGGATACTCCTTCCTCCTTCCTCGTCGTGCGATGGACTCCCTTCTCCTCCTGGTGCGTCCGAACGGTGGGGCTGTTCGGATGAGCGGGCGCCCTCTCTCTTCGTGCGTGCGGGCTCTCCTTGCGGGTGCTTGCTTCTCTCCTCTCGGGCGTTCGGGTGCAGCTGTTAGAAGAGTACAACAATGAAACAGGCGGTCAGGGGTCAAGACGGGGTGGCCCGCCTTCAACGCTCCGATGCCTAAGTCAGAAGATGTATCGTATATAACAGTCAAGCGAACGTGCGAGTAGTGCGATATGAATCGAGTGAGTCAACTGGCTCTCGATGGGGTGTTTGTGAATGGGTGATATTGAAGATGTTGACTCCAGTGGGATGATCTTACCTGTAATAAATACCTGATATATATAGGTGGTTGAGTTTGGAACCTGGTGGTGTTCTTCGATGTGGGACAACCTGCACTTGCTGGTGTGTATTCTGCTCATTCGGGCGTGCGCCCTACGGGCGCGTGCGCGCTCGGATGAGGTGGGTCTGGTGAGTGGAGTTGGAGCCTCCTTGGTGATCTTGCGTGTGGTGTGGTAGGTGTTGATAATCTGCTTAATTGGATAAATATGTTAATCGTATAACTAATGATACAATACTAACAAGTCCCCCAAGTCCCCAAGTCAAAGAGCACTTTCTTGACTGGGGAGTTGAAAAAGGGTGTGCGATTAACAAGAATACTTATCCGGTTGAGCAGTGGTCATGATCCTGTGACCCCCCAAGTCCCCCAACTCTCCGGTCAAGAAAGGGATCGCATGACGGAGCGGGACCTGGGTGTCTGAGCGTGTACATGTTCGGTCGGTGGTGTATATGTTCGTGTTCTGGGCCCGGCGTCCAAACTGGTCTTGCTAGTGAGGACCCCCGCGCCCTTGGAGTAGTAGGTTCGTACGTTGGTGTACCTATGGGGCCGGCCTCCAAGCATGACTTGCTATATATGCTTGGGAGCCGCGTGCCCGGATGGGATCGGTGTTGCAAACATACATAAGTACGACAGATATGTAAACATGTAAGTATGCAGGATATGATGTATGAATGTATGGTATGATGCATGAATGTATGATTTGGTGTGTGTGTGTGTGTAAATGTTTTTCGTAACACCGGCATTGGGATGGCGCGGTGCACCGCGTACATCAACGGGGATGCCGTTCCGTACGGTATAGCGTCAACGGAGGGATCAAGACCGCGACCTATAAGTAACGCGCTACGGAGGGGATGGACCGCATGCCCGTGCCGTTCTTCGACTTAGCACCCTCAGAGAGAGGGTCAAACCCCATGCCTCCGTTATGACAGTCGGCTTGCTTTCGCGACGGAGGGACGGACCGCATGCCCGCGCTCATCAATCCCGGAACGAGCAATGAGGGGTCGGACCGCACGCCCCTGGTGCCCGAGTCAGGGTCGAATGTTAACGTTGCGCTCACACGGAGGGGAAACACCCCACGCCCGTGCCGCCCATCGACTTAGCACGCCCAGAGAGGAGTTGGCCCCATGCCTCTGTCATGACAGCCGGCTTGCTCTTCGATCATGTAACGGTGCGCTCACGGAGGGGGCGGACCCCATGCCCGTGCCGCCCATCGGTCTCAGCGTGCGCTCAGAGAGAGGGCGTGCCCCATGCCTCTGCCGCCTAATCCGGCTTGCCAATGCGTGCGCGTACGTAGAGGAAGAACCCCATCCCGTACGGCGCAGCTCTTCACTCGGGACACGGCCAAAAGGGAATTCAGGCGTTAGCCCTCTTTCGGGGCGCCCGAGTGGTACTTGTACTAACCTGATGGTGGTGTGCGAGCGCTCGGTCGTGTGGGTGGTGCGTGCGCCAGCGGGGATGTTTGGTGTCGTGGCGTGTTGTCCTTGCCTTGGGGTTGGTGGTGCTTTGATGGGACGTTTTGGAGGTGACATTCCCTTTGACTTCTCCTGGGGAACTGGTGTAATGAATGCAAGCCGTCGTATTTAATGCTAGCATACCCTTGCATTTAATGCTGATGTGGTGATGATTACTCGGAGGGCAGCCGTCACGCGCGTGGGAGCGTGGGAGTGGGGCATGGGCACCACGTGTTGGGCGGTGGGAGACCGTGCTAGGGTTTGAAATCGAGGCGGGAAGTGGAAGAGTTGGCGCAGTTACTGGGGAGGGCAAGTAAACCGCCATGGCCACGCGTCCCAATCCGACGGTGGGCACTGTAGAATGGACGGCTGGCGTTGACTGGCTGACGTCGGTCGATTAGTATAAATAGGGGTGTGGTTTGCTTGTTCCAGTACTTCCATGATTTACAAGAAACTCTGCCGAAATCACTTGCGATCTGCCTCCTCGAGCTTTGCTGTATTTGTATCCTCCGTTGCCAGAAACCGTGCCTGGCGCTTGTATCCCGTTGTACCATCCCAGGCTGGTGAGGCCCTCATCCCCGATGGTTGTTTATCCCTCTCTGGTTTTTTGTGTTGTTTCTGGGCTGTTTTGGTTTTTCTGGGTTTTTGCTTGTTTTCCTTAAGAACAGGGCTTGTTTTTGAGGTGGGATGGGTTTGATCTGTGTTGGGTGGTGTGTGGTGGGTTTTTGGTGTTTCTGGTGTTTCTGGCTGCTGCAAGGTGTTGCGTCCTTCGTTCGTGAGTGTATACGGGCGAAAGTCCCCTAGTCGGTGCGCGCCTGGCACGGGCGAGTGCCCAGCGGGCGCGAGCGTGCCAGTAGTGTAGTGTCCAACAAGAAGTAGGAATAGAAAAATTGTTTGAAGTGTTGTATCTGTTCGCTAACCTTTCTGCGCGTGCGTTTGCAGCGAAGAAGATGGACGAAAAGGCCAGGCGTCGAATGCTCAGACTGCGGAGTGCTGGGGCGAAGGCCCTCGGTGTGGCGGATGATGGTGGTGGGCCGCCTGCTGTAGGGGATGAGGCCCAACGTGCGCCGCCAGTGGGCGATGTGGGTGCCCCTTCTCTACCTGTCCAAGTGCCACAAGCGGATGTTCCTCTCCTGCCGGCAGGCGATGTTGCTGGAGCCGAGACGCAGGTCCAGGTAGAACGTGAGCAACAGCTGGTCGTGCGCGATGGTGGCGCGGACAAGCGGGAGGTTGTTCTTGCGCTTTCGCCGTCGAGGCGTGTGCCTGCTGTGGTGCCGTCTCCAAGTCAGGTGATTGTTTTAAGTCGACCTCCCAGTCCCCAACAATACTATTGCTTTCCAGATCCTCCTCCTCTGGGCGGGAAAAGTGGGGAACGTGCGCGGAAGAGGGCGCGGACGGAAGACTCCTCTCCCGACCCCGCTCCTGGGTCGGGCGATGATGTTGTGGATGAGGTGCGCCGTGTGCTGGCGGATGATGCTGCAGCGCTCGCGGCCGCGCTGCCTCTGGTGGAGGAGGCCCCTGCTGACGGGCTGGATGGGGTCTTTGGTTCCTGCGCTCGTCTGATGCAGCAGGTCTTCCGCTACCGCTCGCGGGAGATTGCGGAACTTGCACGCCTCAGGGCTGGCGCGCTGGAGCACCGGAGGGTGGTGGAGGGGTTGGTGGCCAGAGCGGATAAGGCCAATGACCTGGCGCGTCGGTACGTCGCTCGTGTGGAAGAGGCAAACACCCGGGCGGAAGAAGCTGCTGCCTGTGAAACTCTGGCCAAGATTGACAGGGACAAGGCCGTGGCCGAGGCGGAGTGTCTGCGCGGTGAGCTAAGGCGCGTGCGTGCTGAAGCAGCCGCCCGGGAGGCGTTCCTGGAGTCTGAAGTTGCGAGGCTGATGGGCGCCGAAGTTCCTGCATACGAGAGGGTGGCGGGGTTTTCCAGGGAACGTGCCGAGGCAGAGCTGGACCCGGTGGTCATGCGGGTGGAGCCGGGCGAGCAGGCGGAAGCTGAGGTGGCGGCGTCATCGGGTGAGGGGGAGGAGCTGGATGTAGATACGGGGGCGGAGTAGAGTAGCTTTTTCTTGTTGTAATAGAGTAGGTCTTGTAATTTTGGACAACTGAATGAAACTTCCCTTGTTTTTGTTTTTGTGCCTTGATTTTTATTTTTTTTTGGCATCTTTTTTTTTTTTGAATAGCTCGCGCCAGCGTGCGCGCGCCCATTCCCCTGCTTTGAATGGCTGTGGGTTTCAACCAAGGTGTTACGTTTACGCGAGTAGCCTATCCCCAGTCCCCCGAGTGTATGGGCGGGCGGGTCAAGGGCAAACGGGCGTACGAACGTGAACTAACGGAGAGAGTTCAACAAAATTACAATATAATCAATATAATAAGTAACAAGTACTTTCCCAAATGTTGGACGCTCCATGGGCGGGGTGTCCCCTTCCGTTAGACTGTTTCCCAGTCCCCCTAGTTGGATGGGTTGGGATTTGAATGTGCTGAAGTGTGGTCCTTCGCCGCTCGTGTGTGGATCGCGCCCGTCGATCCGTGGGCCCCAAGGTGAGAACCTCCTGCCTGCCCCGAGTCTCCGTGGCCTCCTCGTGATTGTATCCCCGAACGTGCCCGGTCCCATGCTCGGTTGGGAATCTTCCCAAGAGCAGGTGCCCCGCGATGATCAACTTTAGTTTGCAGATCCCTGGCCTCCCGAGTATGGCGTTGTAGGGGGAGGGGGTATCCATGACGATGAAGTCCGTCCGGATCTCGCTGTGCGGGGAGTCGAGCGCGCCAATCTCGACCCGAAGATTGTCGCTACCGATGGGATACGAAATCTCGCCCGTGAAGCTGGCGATGCATTCATGGTCCTGCGTCATCCTGCTGGCGGGTCGTCCGAGCGCCGTGTATGCGTCGAAGTAGATTATGCTCACGGACGCCCCGCTGTCGACCAGCACCCTCCTCACAAGGAATTGGTCGATGACCGCGTCGATCACGAACGGTAGGGTGCTGTCTTTCGGGTTCTCCTCCTCATCCTTTGCTGTGAAGCTGATGGTGGGCGCTTCCTTCCTTCCTGCCTTGGGCGTTCTCCCTACCCCGATCGCCAGCACACCCCTGCTCGGATGATCGGGCGGGGATGCCCTCTTGTGCTTGCCCCCGGATATCGTGTTGATAGTCCCACGGGTCCTGGCGCCCGTCTGGCGCTGTTGTCCTCCTGCCCTGGGAGGGGTTGTCCTTTCGCCCTTCATGTCTTCGAGGGCCTTCTTCAGCATAATGCAGCTGTTGGTATGGTGGGTGGCGGCATTGTGGAATTCGCACCATACGTCCGGGAGCTGGCCAGTTGGAACCCCCGCCTTCGTCATGTTGTTTGGTGGCGGTATTCGGTGTCGATGCAGGCGGAGCAGGTGCTCGGGTGACTGCCCGTCGATCGTGAAGACCTCCTGCACTGCCGGTCGGTAGCGCGGTGCTTGCCCCCGCGCCTGGTTGTAGTTGTTGCCCTGATGTCCACGGAAGAAAGGCATCTGGTAGTTCTGCCTGTATGTGTCTCGGTTCCTCTTGAAGCCCCCAGTTGGCCTTTCGTCGTCCGCTAGCTGTCGCGGCTGAGCGCCCGTTGCCTCAGGTCTGGTGGAGCTAGGTTCAGAGGCGGCTCCGTACACCCGCGTCTCCACCAACGCCTTGCGAGCGTCCTCCATCGGTTGATGTAGCTTGACAGGCTCTCGTCCATTCCCTGGCGGACTTTGAGGAGGATGCCCGTGGTGTTGTACTTCCCCTGGAGCCGATAGCGCTTCTGGAAACTCTCCGCCAGCTCGAGGAACGAGTGGATGGATCCTGGCGGGATCTCGTAGAACCAGCACCGTGCCTCCTCCGCCAATGTTTCCTGGAACAGGAAACACAAGGTTGGGTCCGAATATCGGGTCCCGTTCGTGGTGGACCGAAACTCGTCTACATGCGCTCGTGGATCCCCGCTCCCGTCGAATCGAGCAATCTTTGTTATCTTCGCGTGGGGATCCCTTCCCCTCTCCAGTATGCGAGCCGAGAACGGGCTGACCCGGGGGGCGAACGTCCCGCCCTGACCGGCCAGCTTGTCCTTGGCAAGCGCGAGACTTCTTCCGCCAGCTTCTCCATCCTCTGCAGGATCAGATCGTTGTTCGTCGGGGGTATCGATTCCTCCTCAGGTGAGGGCGCTCGGGCGTTGGTCCTGCCGAGTGGGTGTCGCTCCTCGCTGGCGGTCTCCTGGGTTTCTTCGTGCCGCTCCATCTGCTGGTTAATGAGCGCTTCCAGTCGTTCCTCCATCCTCCGGCGGATTTGGCGCTCCTCTGCCCTTTCGAGCGCTGCTTCCCGTAGCTCCTGGACCAGGCCGCCGATGCGCCCGTCGTCGTCGTTCTCGTTGGTCGCCCGTACATTCCACTCCTGTGAGTCCGGCGGAGTCTCCCCGTCGGGCGTGTTGCTGCCGTTAGTCACCGGGTTGAGCATGTGGACCTTTGGTTTCGGTGGTGTTTATACGAGGTTTGCAATTTGTAAGTTTCCCACAGACAGCGCCAGATGTTTCCACCGATTTACGCGCGGGGGCGTAAAGGGGCGGAAGCAACACGAATACACTTCCACGGATACTCCTTCCTCCTTCCTCGTCGTGCGATGGACTCCCTTCTCCTCCTGGTGCGTCCGAACGGTGGGGCTGTTCGGATGAGCGGGCGCCCTCTCTCTTCGTGCGTGCGGGCTCTCCTTGCGGGTGCTTCCTTCTCTCCTCTCGGGCGTTCGGGTGCAGCTGTTAGAAGAGTATAACAATGAAACAGGCGGTCAGAGGTCAAGACGGGGTGGCCTGCCTTCAACGCTCTGATGCCTAAGTCAGAAGATGTATCGTATATAACAGTCAAGCGAACGTGCGAGTAGTGCGATATGAATCGAGCGAGTCAACTGGCTCTCGATGGGGTGTTTGTGAATGGGTGATATTGAAGATGTTGACTCCAGTGGGATGATCTTACCTGTAATAAATACCTGATCTATATAGGTGGTTGAGTTTGGAACCTGGTGGTGTTCTTTGATGTGGGACAACCTGCACTTGCTGGTGTGTATTCTGCTCATTCGGGCGTGCGCCCTACGGGCGCGTGCGCGCTCGGATGAGGTGGGTCTGGTGAGTGGAGTTGGAGCCTCCTTGGTGATCTTGCGTGTGGTGTGGTAGGTGTTGATAATCTGCTTAATTGGATAAATATGTTAATCGTACAACTAATGATACAATACTAACAGTGCTATGTTGATATGATGTTTGAGTTAGGTGGATGACTGAGTTGTGTTGGCCTTGTTGTTTTGATCCATGTGTGATCATAGGCGAGTTTTTGTTGTGCCATATAGTTCGGCATCGCCTATAGTGTTGGCTTTTGGTGTGTGAGTTGTGTTGTGTTCCGTGTGGCGGAACTGTGTTTCAGGGTTGCTACATGTTGTGTACCCTACATGTTCCTTATGCGGGAACACTTGGCTATTGTGTGGAGCCAGTCCAGATTCGAGATTTGAGGGTACATGGATTTCAGCACGGAGCTATCTCCTATTGTGGAGTTTGTGATCAGAGTTGTTCAGTTGAGATTGCCGTTGGTGAGTTGAGCAGTATGCAGAGGCAGTGCTCTTACTTTTGTCGGCAGACTCAGAAATTTCGAGGTCGAAATTTTTCTAAGAGGGGTGGATTTGTGACGACCCGGACCAGAATTAGCAGTATGATCAGCTTGATTGATGAGTTACTGCATAGTCGCAGCTGTTCGACAATTATTTGAATCGCCGAAGCTTCTTAACGACTTAATTATTGGCCGAGAATTAGAGCTGAGTCTCTTCTCGAGAGTCCTTGTACGTGTGATTACGAGTTCGTGGGCGGTTCCGGATCGTTATTTGGACGACCGAGGAATTAGTTATGAATATTTGAAGTTTCGACGGAAACAGATTTAAATGGCAGGTTTGTTCGCGACTAAATTACTGGTCAGGAATTTGGTTTCGGCTTCTTCACGGAAGTTGTTCAGAATTTAATTTCGAGTTCGTGGGAACTTCCAGAGCATGATTTGGAGTTACGAGGAATTAGTTGCGAATTTTGCCGTTTGTTGTTTGTTTGGTTGATTTAATTGTGTGTTGGTTCGAAGGGTTGACTTTTTATCCGTTTGGTCGATGTGTTTGACTTTGGGTGATTATTGAAGAGTACGTCGAGACGAGTTTGTGGCCACGAGAATTATCGGAATCGGAATTACGATGAAGAAGTTACGTGCGTTTGAAGTTCGTCGAAAAGGATAAGTATGAAGTTTCCTCTTTGGGAAAGGCTATAAATAGCAAACTTACCATATTGGGAAAGTCAACAACCTCATAAATTGGTTTGACCGAGTTGACTGAGTCAACTCGGTGGGAGGAGGAGGAGGCCGACGGCTTGCTCGTGCTCCACGACGGCGTGTTTGGTTCCGGCCACCTCCGGGCATGAGGCTGGTGTCTTTGGACTCGCCTCGGTGCGTTCGACACCGTGCCGTCCTCCGTTCACGGCGAGGCCGCCGGGGGAGTGAACTATTTCCGGCCAAAAGTGGTGAGATTTTTGATGAATTCGGGTTCTTAGATTCGGGTTGAATTGAGCTATGAATTAGTGTGGGCTTTGAAGCTCTTCCCTCCACGAACCTAACCATGTAGGTTTTGAGTTTCAATTTTATTTGTGTAGGGAGAATTCTTGATTTGAAATTTTGTGTACAATTCGGTTCTTCATGAAATTGGATGAGTTAGAGTGAGAATTGGCCTTTGTTGTAGTTGACAAAGTTGCTCAGTGGATGGTTTTGAGTGGAATAGGGGTTGCTCCGCCTTGAAATTCTTCGGTCGGCGGCGGCGCCGCCGTGGGTGGCGGTCAACGGGTTGACTTTTTGACTTTCGACAAGTCGCATGTCATTTGACTCGAAATCGCGCTCCGATCGCAGTGGGGAGGTTCGTATTTCTAGTTGAGCGTCCGAAATTACAGCGAGATATTGTGGTATGATTTCCGGATTTTCCGACAGTTTGTCGTGATCGGATTATGTGTTTCCGAGAACGGTGGTTTCTCATGATTTGTTTTGAATTGTCGAATATTGTTGTGAGAATTGGACATTGTGAATATTCAGGTATTCGTGATCGTTCGTTTGGCGAGGGACTTTCCGCCGGATCACGGGTTAACGCGAACTGCGTTACGCAAGCGTGAGTGGACAATTTCTTTTCACGGAAATCTTGCGAGTCTTTCATTTGATTTATGAACTTGAGCATGTGTATGAGATTTCGGATTACATGAGCATGTGTTTACGATTATACGATTATATTTATACGAATATACGTATACGAATATGCATACACTTATATATTGTTTTATGCATTTGCATCGAGATATTTGTGATTTGGTTTTCACAGAGTACAGTCTTGGTTACGTTGTTGTATCGATACACTTTGCCTCTCGGCTGATCCCCGATGGTAGGCCGCCAGGAGGGACGTCGTTATCCCGACCTGACCGGTGAGGGGCGTTTCCCCGGAACCGAGGCCATTTCTGGCTTAGAATCACGGGGACTAAGGACCTCGTGATTCGGACTGTACTAGCACGGTGTGTGTCCATGAGTGACCCCGTGGGATTTTACTTGCATGATCAGTACACTGGAGGAGTATGAGTTTTACCTCGTGTACTATGTTGTATTTATTTACCTGGACTCGCATATGTTTTTATAACATATATATTATCTGGTGAAAGACATTTATTTTCGTCCACTCACTCTAACGTGTTTATTGTCTTTCCCCTGGGTTTTTCGTTTTCCGTGCCCAGTTTGCAGTTCAGGCTCTGGTGTCGCACGTCGTGATCGGAAGCATAGTACTCGAGCTGCCTTGATTCTTCCAGTAGGTTTATTGTTCTACCTACTGTGGTATACATATATGTTTATGTACTAGAGGTCGCTCTGAGTTTTCTATTGAATATGATTATACGATTTTACCCCGGATTTCAGTAAAGTATATATTATATGTATTGTTTACTTTACTGTTGATATATTGAGAAATCCGGATGGGATTGATGCCCACGGTTTGCTTTTTGTGGCATAGGATGAAGTGTATTTTCAGCGTGCAGGTAATGGTAATTCCACGCTAGTAACGAAACTCTGCCCAAATTTTGAAAAGTTTTTGTTGGTTCGTGTTTTCGAAGGGGTTTGATTCTGATTTAGGAAGCTAAATCGGGGTTGGGTCCTTTCAAATTTGAATTGAGTTTCTTCACGAAAGTTGTAGAGCACGTGATTTCGAGATCGAGGACGGTTCCGGATGATTTTTCCGATAACCGAGAAATATAATATGATTATTTGAAGTTTCAGTTTATCGACGAGTCTATCCGTTTGTTTCGTATTTATCCGAATCATTTTGGTTATTCGTTTTGAACAGTTGATCGTCCCGAGACGCGAGTATAAATATCGGAAATAGTCGAAAAATTGTCGAAAACACTGTTTGAGGTTTGACCAGGCGTTGACTTTCCATTTTGGGGCTGTTGACCGTTGACCGTGGAGGAAAACTTTCCCGTTTGATTTTCGCCGGCCGACTTGGATTTTCCGGCCACCTCCGGCCACGTGAAGGGTATAATTCTCTTTCCCTTGAGTTTCTCAGTTGATTTGTGTTTGAAATCGTGAAAATTGATGGAGATTTGAGTGAGTTCGAATCGGGTTAGTTTGTCGGAGTTTGTCGATGACGGGGAGTGGACTTCCGGCAGCGGTCAACGGCGGCGCTCCGGCGAGAAAGTTGACTTTTCAGTTTTCGATGATTTTAATGTCATTTTTCTCGTAATCGTGCCCCGATCGTCACCTTGAGGTTTTTGAACTGATTTGGGTATTGGATTTTCAGTCGAAGGTTTCGAGTGGAGATTTCGGAAATTCAGTTGATTATTTTATACAATTTTATATGTTTCCGGGAACGGTTGGTTTCCGTGGTTAAGTACAGAGTTGTGGGCTATGATTTTGATCAGATGTGTTTTATGATTATTTAGGGGATTGAGATTGTGCTTCGGGCGAGGGATCTTCCGCCGGTCCACGAGATTAGCGCGAGTGCGCGTTTCGCTCACCTGTGAGTGGACAACTTCTTTTCACTGATAATCGCGAGTCTTTATACACGTTTTACGAGCATGAGCATGCATATGAGATTATGATTTATATGAGCATGTGTTATACGATTATGCTTATATATTTATATATTACGTATATGCATTTATATATTGCTTTACGCATTTGCATCGAACTATTTATGATTTGGTTTACACAGAGTACAGTCACAGTTTATGTTGTTGTATCGATACACTCGCATCCCGGCTGATCCCCGAGGGTGTCTACCAGGGGGAACTGTACCTTGTGCCGATGTAGTTCCGGGTGGGTACAGATATCTGTTTCTTGTGCCGATGTAGTTCCGAGTGGAAACAGATACCCTGACCTGAGGCCTTTCTGGCTAGAATCACGTGTGGGTCTGGGATCCTGTGATTCGGACTGTACTAGCACGGATGTGTCTACAAGCGACCCCGTGAGATTTTTCCATGCATGCTCTGTACGCGTGAGGAGTTAGAGTCTCCCTCGTGTACCATTTGATTTATATACATTTGACTCGCGTATGTTTTTATAACATATATTATTCGGTGAAAGACATTTATTTTCGTCCACTCACTCTAACGATTTTCATGTCTTTCCCCTGGGCTTTTCGGTTTCCGTGCCCAGTTTGTAGTCCAGGTTCTGGTGTTTCACGTCGCGGTTGGAGGCTACTGATTCGAGCTACCTGTGTTTTCCAGTAGGTTCTTGTTTCGCCTACTGATGTATATATTGTATATATTTAGAGTAGATGTCGCTCTGATACATTCTGATACATGTTTTATACGGTTTTTCCCGGATATATTATATATTACAGTCATGTTTACTGTTTATTATTGATGATATGATATTGAGAAATCCGGATGGGATTGGTGCCCACGGTTTGGCTTTTGTGGCATAGGATGAAGTGTTATTTTCCGGGTGCAGGTAATGGCAATTCCGCGTTAGTAGCGTTACTCTGCCGAAATTTTTAATGGTTTTTGTTGGTTCGTGTTTTCAGACGGGGTTTGATTCCGGTTTAGGAAACTAAATCGGGGTTGGGTCCTTTCAGCTTGGTATCAGAGCATTAGGTTGTCAGATTCTGTAGACTCTTGTAGTTGTGACGCTTAGGGTATTTGAGTTTATACAGCATGACTGGAGTGATGACCCGACTGCCCAGCGGTACTCATCAATACTTCGGGTGTTGTGTGTTCTCAAATATCTGCGGTCTCATGATTACGTTCTTTCTGCTTGTACCTAATGCTTGTCTTGTATCAGTAGAATGCCTCCTCGACGTGGTCCCCGTATGGATCGGGAAGCGGATCCTGATGAGGATCACCAGACGCACGATTTGCTGATGCGAGTGTTGCGTTTGGAAGAGCGTTTTGACCCTGTGGTCAAAGCTCGTACTGCTGGTGCGACTGTGTTTTCGAGTTCAACTGATCCAGAGTTATGTGAGGCATGGGTGGTTCAGGTTGAACGTGTATGTGAGCGTCTGTGATTTACTCCTGAGCAGATGACAGTGGCAGCAGTCGGATTACTTGAGTCTGATGCATACTTTTTGTGGGTTAGCACCGACAGAGTTCCAGTTGATACTCCGTGGACTTTGTTCCGAGATTTGTTTATGCGGAGGTATTTCAACCAGGCTACCCAACAGTGCAAGTATGAGGAGTTTACGAACTTGAGGCAGGGCAGTATGTCTGTGCTTGAGTATCAGAACAGGTTTACCCGCTTATCTCGTTTTGCGCGTGATATGGTGGCTACTGAGGAAGCCAAGTATCGCAGGTTTGAGCTGGGTTTGAATTTGAACATCAAGAGGACTCTGACTACGATGCCTCGGAACAACTTCGATGAGTTTGTCTGTGCAGCACTCCGAGGTGAGGATATCGAGCAGGAGAGGCAGCAGAGTTACCATCCTAGACGGTTTGAGGAGGGTGGACCGAGTCAGGGGCCTTCAAAGAGGTAGAGTTCTGATACTTCCGGTTCGGCTTCATCCTTGGGTAGTGGACCATATCGACCACCAGCCAGTGCATCGAGACAGAGGCAGAGGTGGAGGAGAGATCGGCCGCAGCGACCACAGACTAGTGGGGGTTCTAGCGGCTCTAGTTATCCTCGGCGTACCGGTGGCACATTTCCTGTACCGAGGGAGTACCCGTTGTGCAGCCTCTGCAACAGATATCACTTTGGTTCATGTCAGCGAGGCCCTGTCACTTGTTATCGTTGTGGCCAGGTGGGTCACTTTTTGAGGGAGTGTCCTCAGTTGTTTGGTGCTGATGGACAGGCGGCCCAGAGTTCCGGAGCTGAGCGAGGTGCCACTTCAGGAGCTCGACCAGCACAGTTTGCGGGCCAGGGTAGGCAACAGGGACAGCTTCAGCGTGGACGACCAGCCGGACAAGCGAGGGTTCATGTCATGACTCTACGAGAGGGCCGAGCTTCACCAGAGGTCGTTATCGGTACGTTACATGTCTTTGGTATTCCAGTACTTACATTGTTAGATCTAGGTGCCACGCATTCATTCATGTCATATAGAGTATCATCATTAGCTACGGTACCTGCATCTCCACTTCCGGAGTTGTAGAGAGTGTTATATCCGTCAGGCGAGATTGTGAGTATTGGTTGGGTGTACAGAGACTGTGAGGTGTTTATTGGAGGCCATGGATTAGCCGCAGATTTGTTGTTGCTTGATACAGTTGATTTTGATCTGATCTTGGGTATGGACTTCTTGGAGACGCACTGGGCCATGTTTGACTGTCACAAGAAGGAGGTCGTGTTTCGACTACCCGGTTTTCCCAAGATATTGTTTCACGGCGAGAAGAACACTTCACTACCGTGTTTGATTTCCGCGATGAGGGCGGATCGATTGATGAAGAAAGGTTGTGTTGCTTATTTAGCCCATGTTGTGGACACTACAGCAGCTGTACCAGATCTTGGTAGTATTAAGGTTGTTTCTGAGTTCCCGGATGTGTTTCCAGCAGAGTTACCGGGTATACCTCCTGTGCGGGAGATTGACTTCACTATTGAGTTGTTACCGGGTACCGGACCCATTTCCCAGGCATCGTATCGTATGGCGCCAGCAGATTTGAAAGAGTTACAGGTTCAGCTCCAGGAGTTGCTGGAGAAGGGTTTTATTCGACCCAGTGTTTCGCCATGGGGTGCTCCGGTGTTATTTGTACGGAAGAATGATGGATCTATGCGTTTGTGCATCAACTACCGGAAGCTGAATCAGGTTACGATAAAGAACAAGTATCCGTTACCGCGGATTGATGATTTGTTCGATCAGCTTAAATGAGCATCAGTCTTTTCAAAGATTGACCTTCGATCCGGATATCATCAGTTGAGGATTCGGGACTCGGATGTGACCAAGACAGCTTTCAGGTCGCGGTATGGGCATTACGAGTTTCTGGTTATGTCGTTTGGGTTGACCAATGCCCCCGCAGCTTTCATGGACTTGATGAATCGGGTATTCAGACGGTTTCTGGACAAGTTCGTGATTGTGTTCATTGATGATATTTTGATCTATTCCAGGAGTGTGAGCCAGCATAAGAAGCATTTGCGAGCAGTGTTGCGGACTTTGCGGGACAATCAGTTGTTTGCGAAGTTTAGAAAGTGCGAGTTTTGGCTGGATAATGTGAAGTTTCTAGGCCACGTGATATCCGCTGAGGAAGTCAGTGTTGATCTTGACAAGATTGAGGCCGTGCTGAACTGGAGTAGACCTACCACTGTACCGGAGATTCGGAGCTTCCTGGGTTTGGCAGGCTATTACCGACGGTTTGTACAGGATTTTTCTTGGATTGCTACCCCACTGACCAGGTTGACGAAGAAGGGCGTCAAGTTTGAGTGTCTGATGCATGTGAGGAGAGTTATTTGCTCCTGAAGGAGAAGTTGACTACTGCACTAGTTCTGACATTGCCAGACGAAAGTGGTGAGTTTTTGGTTTATAGTGATGCGTCGAAGTTGGGACTAGGTTGTGTGCTGATGCAGCATGGCAGGGTTGTAGCCTACGGTTCCAGGCAGCTGAAACCATATGAGGTCAACTTTCCGACGCATGATTTGGAGTTAGCCGCAATTGTGTTAGCATTAAAGAGTTGGAGACATTACCTGTATGGAGCCCAGTGTAAGATCTACACCGACCACAAAAGTTTTACCTACTTGCGGACGCAGCCAGATTTGAACATGAGGCAGCACCGATGGATGGAGTTGATCAATGACTACGATTGCACGTTCGAATACCATCCAGGGAAGGCCAATGTTGTGGCTGATGCACTTAGTCGGAAATCTGGAGCTTCGTTGTTTCATGTGTGTGTGGCTAGAGTGTCGATGTTAGCCGAGCTTCGGGCTACGGGTGCCGAGTTTGAATGGGATGATGAGGGAGTTTTGTTGGCCAGTTTTCAGGTTCGACCCGTATTGGTTGATCAGGTACGAGAGGCTCAGGATTCAAATTCCTACTTGTTGGGCAAGAAAACCATGATACGGAATGGTGTACCTACAGAGTTTCGATTGAGTGACGACAGTACGTTGTTGTTCAGAGGAAGGTTGTGTGTGCCCAGAGACGAGAGCCTGAAGAAGGAGATTCTGGATGAGACCCACAGTTCAGCGTATGTGATGCATCCCGGAGGTACGAAGATGTTCCATACACTTCGAGCATATTACTGGTGGCGCAACATGAAGCGGGAGATTGCCGCGTACGTGAGCCGATGTTTGATTTGCCAGCAGGTTAAAGCGGAGAGGCAGAAACCTGCAGGGAAACTACAGCCACTAGAGATTCCGGTTTGGAAGTGGGAGCACATTACTATGGATTTCGTTTATCAATTGCCGCGTACTTCGGCAGGCAACACTGGTATTTGGGTTATTGTGGATCGACTGACGAAATCCGCTCATTTTCTCACACTTCCGGGGAAGATATCAGTGGGCAGATTGACCAAGTTGTACTTATCCAAGATTGTTCGGCTGCACGGTGTGCTTGTATCTATTGTTTCTGACCGAGACAGTCAGTTCACTTCTGAGTTTTGGCAGGCTTTGCAGTGAGCCATGGGCACAAAGTTACGATTTAGTACAACTTTTCATCCTCAGACTGACGGGCAGTCTGAGCGGACTATACAGACACTTGAGGATATGTTGCGGTAATGCGTATTGCAGTTTCACGGGAATTGGGACCAACAACTACATTTGATAGAGTTCGCCTACAACAACAGCTATCAAGCCAGTATCGAGATGGCACCGTACGAGGCCCTGTACGGGAAGCAGTGTCGCACTCCGTTGTGTTGGAGTGAGGTGGGCGAGCGATGGCTTATTGGCCATGATCTGGTAAAGAGCACTATGGAGGACGTCCAGATTATCCGGGACAGATTGAAGATCGCCCAGGATCATCAGAAGAGCTATGCGGACGTGAGGAGGAAAAGTCTTGAGTTTGAGGTAGGCGATTGGGTCTTCCTGAAACTATCTCCATGGAGGGGTGTTGTGCGTTTCGGGAAGCGTGGCAAGCTTCGACCACGGTACATTGGTCCGTACGAGATCACAGAGAGGATTGGAGCTGTTGCTTACAGACTTGAGTTGCCAGCTGAGATGGCTCGTGTTCATGATGTTTTCCACGTTTCGATGTTGCGGTAGTACATCTCATATCCTTCCCATGCGTTAGTCCCACAGCAATTACCAATCCGAGAGGATTTGACGTACGTGGAGGAGCCTGTGCAGATTCTCGATCGTTGTGAGCAGGAGCTGAGACAGCGTGTGATCCCGCTAGTGAAGGTCTTGTGGCAGAACCACTCGGTTGAGGAGGCCACCTGGGAGACTGAGCAGCGTATGCGGGAGCAGTATCCTCATCTGTTCACTTCACAGGTACGTAAATTTCGAGGTCGAAATTTTTTTAAGGGGGGGGTAGATTTGTGACGACCCGAACAAGAAACAGTAGAGTAATCAGTACGATTTACGAGATTATGCGTAATCACGATTAATCGTTAATTGTGTGGTTTGTCGGATTAGTTCGCGACTTTATTTTCGGCCGAGAATTTGAATTGAGTTTCTTCACGGAAGTTGTAGATCACGTGACTTCGAGCTCGAGGGCGGTTCCGGATGATTTTTTCGATAACCGAGGAATATAATATGATTATTTGAAGTTTCAGTTTATCGACGAGTTTATCCGTTTGTTTCGTATTTATCCGAATCGTTTTGGTTATTTTTTTTGAACCGTTGATCGTCTCGAGACGCGAGTATAAATATCGGAAATAGTCGAAAAATTGTCGAAAACACTGTTTGAGGTTTGACCAGGCTTTGACTTTCCATTTTGGGGCTGTTGACCGTTGACCGTGGAGGAAAACTTTCCCGTTTGATTTTCGCCGGCCGACTTGGATTTTCCGGCCACCTCTGGCCACTTGAAGGGTATAATTCTCTTTCCCTTGAATTTCTAAGTTGATTTGTGTTTGAAATCGTGAAAATTGATGGAGATTTGAGTGAGTTCGAATCGGGTTGGTTTGCCGGAGTTTGCGGGTGACGAGGAGTGGACTTCCGGCGAGCTACGGTGGCGGGGGAATGAGGGTTTCGACTCCCCTTGCCCCTGTGATGCTTCCCATGGGTTTAAATTGGGTTGAGGAGGTGGTTTACGGTGAACCCGTGGTGGTTGCCGAAATATTGATCCGTTTTGATTCCGAGCTGTTTTAGAGAGGTTCCGGTGAGAATTGAGGGTTGTTGTAGTTAAATAAGTGGTTGGGCTTGAGGAGATCTTGAGAACTGGGGCTTCCTCGCCGGAGAAACTCTCCGTTGATGGTGCGCCGCCGCCGCCGACGGCGGTCAACGGCGGCGCTCCGGCGAGAAAGTTGACTTTTAAGTTTTCGATGATTTTAATGTCATTTTTCTCGTAATCGTGCCCCGATCGTCACCTTGAGGTTTTTGAATTGATTTGGGTATTGGATTTTCAGTCGAAGGTTTCGAGTGGAGATTTCGGAAATTCAGTCGATTATTTTATACAGTTTTATATGTTTCAGGGAACGGTTGGTTTCTGTGGTTAAATACAGAGTTGTGGGCTATAATTTTGATCAGATGTGTTTTATAATTATTTAGGGGATCGAGATCGTGCTTCGGGCGAGGGATCTTCCGCCTGTCCACGAGATTAGCGCGAGTGCGCGTTTCGCTCACCTGTGAGTGGACAACTTCTTTTCACTGATAATCGCGAGTCTTTATACACGTTTTACGAGCATGAGCATGCATACGAGATTATGATTTATATGAGCATGTGTTATACGATTATGCTTATATATTTATATATTACGTATATGCATTTATATATTGCTTTACGCATTTGCATCAAACTATTTATGATTTGGTTTACACAGAGTACAGTCACAGTTTATGTTGTTGTATCGATACACTCGCATCCCGGCTGATCCCCGAGGGTGTCTACCAGGGGGGAACTGTACCTTGTGCCGATGTAGTTCCGGGTGGGTACAGATATCTGTTTCTTGTGCCGATGTAGTTCCGGGTGGAAACAGATACCCTGACCTGAGGCCTTTCTGGCTAGAATCACGTGTGGGTCTGGGATCCCGTGATTCGGACTGTACTAGAACGGATGTGTCTACAAGCGACCCCATGAGATTTTTCCATGCATGCTCTGTACGCGTGAGGAGTTAGAGTCTCCCTCGTGTACCATTTGATTTATATACATTTGACTCGCGTATGTTTTTATAACATATATTATTCGGCGAAAGACATTTATTTTCGTCCACTCACTCTAACGATTTTCATGTCTTTCCCCTGGGCTTTTCGGTTTCCGTGCCCATTTTACAGTCCAGGTTCTGGTGTTTCACGTCGCGGTTGGAGGCTAGTGATTCGAGCTACCTGTGTTTTCCAGTAGGTTCTTGTTTCGCCTACTGATGTATATATTGTATATATTTACACTAGAGGTCGCTCTGATACATTCTGATACATGTTTTATACGGTTTTTCCCGGATATATTATATATTACAGTCATGTTTACTGTTTATTATTGATGATATGATATTGAGAAATCCGGATGGGATTGGTGCCCACGGTTTGGCTTTTGTGGCATAGGATGAAGTGTTATTTTCCGGGTGCAGGTAATGGCAATTCCGCGTTAGTAGCGTTACTGCCAAAAATTTTAATGGTTTTTGTTGGTTCGTGTTTTCAGAAGGGGTTTGATTCCAGTTTCCGAACTCGCTTTGTTTTATGATATATATAATGGTGAAAGGCATATGATTATTTTCGTCCACTCACTCTAACAATTTTATTCGCTTTTCCTCTGGGCTTTTCAGTTTCCGTGCCCAGTTTGCAGTTCGGATTCTGGTGTCTCACGTCGTAGTCGGAGGCTTAGTGTTCCAGCTACCTTTCTTTTCCAGTAGGTTTCTTGTTTTGCCTACTATTGTATATTTTTGTATATATACACTAGAGGTTGCTCTGATACACTACTGATATGTTTTCATATTATTTTCCCCGGATTTCTGTAAAGTACAGTTTTGATTACTACTTTACTTTATTGTTATGATATTCAGAAATCCGGATGGAATTGGTGCCCACGGTTTGACTTTTGTGGCATAGGATGAAGTGTGTTTTCGGGTGCAGGTTAATGACAATTCTGCGTTAGTAACGAAACTCTGCCGAAATTTTTGTAGTTTTTGCAAGTTCGTGTTTTTAGAAGGGGTTTGATTCCGGTTTAGGAAACGAAATCGGAGTTAGATCCTTTCACATACAGAATTATTAATAAGGAATATAAATTGGTCTTCATAAAACTCAACAAACTGTATCACATATCCGCACACAATAATAGAAGCTCCTTGCACATAGACGAGGAATAAGGCTCTAGTAAGTGGTACTGAATTGTAAGGTTCAAGAAACTGCTATACATTTCGACTGATGGGAAACAATATAACTATTTGTTGTAGCTGCTTGTTTAAACTAGTGACTTCACTTTAACTATCTTACATGGTAAACTGGTGATAAAGAAGGCACTCAAGCAGTAACTCACAATTCACAAAGATATCATTCAATTGCCTTTTTCCATAAAAGGGTATGTGAATCAAAGAGATGCCCCCCTAACTCCCTAAGGCCATAAGGGTATCTCCAATAGGAGGTACTAAACCCTATAATTTTGGGGTACTAAAAAAAATTGGACTCCAATGGTAGTTTTGTGAAGTCCTAAACCCTATATTTATAAGACTTGGTCTCATCCCAAGTCTTATTTTGAGACTCCATATGAGACTTGGTCTTATAATTTTGGGTTGGGGCCACTTGGTAGAGGGAAGAGAAATTGGAGGGATAAGACCCCATTATAAGACCCCTACCATTGGAGATGGTTGAAGTGTTATATGAATAGTGTCTAAATAAGGTCTCAAAATAGGTATAAGACCTCATTATAAGACTTCATGATTGGAGATGCCCTAGCAGAATACAACAATCACAAGTTCCACTTTACAGAGGAACTTTACCATAAACATGATGTGAATCAGTGAAAGTCAAACACAAGGAAAATAAGACAAGCATGATAGGGAACAATCAAAGAAACAAAGAAAGTACCGCTTGTTATAGACTTGCTGCGTTGAAGTTGATTCACAACAGTTAAGCGGAATTGCACACATCCATATATCCCAGGGGACAATTCTGATGCACCTTCAACATCCAAATACACTGTCAGGTTGTCTACTTTTTTCCATCTTTGACACATAAGCATCCGCCTGAGTAAATAAGCCATGGCAAGTTCAGAACCATAAGATATCACAAGATATACGAACTTTAAGCAAGTGAATAGTAAGAGATGCGAAAATACCATCTCAAATCATCAGTGAAGAAAAAATCAGAGTATCCCTTTCCAAAGCTAGAAAAGTTTCGAATTTTCCAGACATGATCAACACTGGACCTATCAAAATCAAAGTCCTCACCACTTCCAGAGTCATCAAGCAATTCTTCTGCAAAATGCCATATGAATTTATATGTGGCTGAGACATTGTAACTTGATGGGTTACTTTGTGCCATACTGTGAAAAAGTTGAACGGACATCATACATACCTTTTGTTGGGTGTGGTTTAACTAAGAGGGGTCCTTGGTAAACGTTTCTGACTCATAGTGGTATCTTCAAAATCCAAGAATCTATAATCCAGATACTGTCGCCTATCAGAATCCATCATATTTGAAAATCCAAATTGTATATTCCATTTTCTTCGTGCACTGAAGACAATGGGCAAAACCAATCTCTTCACACCTAATTCCATAAGCATCTGAAAAGAGAAAAAGCAAATAAGGGAAGTTGGGAACAATGCTGAAAAAACAACATGAATACCTGGCAACAGATCCAAGGTAACAAAACCATTTCAAGTAATGTCATCATTAAACGACACATTCCACGTCCACGATGATGCAATCTGGTACCAATTAGAGGTACCTCTGCCACCTTTGTTCCGTAGATCCTTCAAACGAAAAAATAGAAATTTCCAAAGAAATAATTTACAAATAAAAAACCACATATAAGATGCAAGGGTCCCCATTTTCAGTAATAAGTTACATAAAACTCACCTTACAGTAGCTACAGTTATTAGCTCGTCATCTTTCTCCAAAAGCACAGTATAAAACCCCTGGAAGTTCATTCCATTATCTGACCTGCAAAATTTGGGAACTTAAGAACAAGATATTTGAAAAAAAAAAAACATCAGCTTGTACTAAGCTTTAACAAGAAACAGAAACTTATAGGTGGAATCATATATGTCTCATGTGCCAAGCTCAACTGGTAGCTGTATTGTAAACAGTGATGCCAACAATAATGCTGGGAGAACGAGAGTAAGATCAAAGTTATTACCCTTTATTAAAAATGATATCTTCTGCAAGATGTCTGCCGGTATGAGGTTCCTTAAAATTCTTAAAGCATTCCTGCATCACTTGAAGGGCAAGACTGAGCTTGGTGTAGCTCTGCACAACATCATTATCGGGTTCATTGATGTCGTCACTATCAGACTTCATGGTCTTCAATATTGACAAAGTTACATTTCCATCACGCGATTGATTTTGTTTCCCTAAACGCTTGTTGAGGCGTGAACATACCTGAATGTTTGACAGACATACCAACATCATGGAATGCAAAGAACAATAAAAAATTTACAATATGTAACAGAAATTACATAACTTAAAGTAATATATATATATATGACAGAACAATATGAAAATTCTTTTAAAATGATTCAAATCTTATTTGAAAGAATAAAATTTGAAAGTCATACATATATGTATATCATCACAGCCGCATTGACTTCTTCAGCCTGAGATACTAAGCCGTAGGCTTTTAGCTAATAGCTAAACCTCTCTTGAATGACAACACAAATTTACTGTCTCTCTTATGCCAAGGATCTTACAAAAAAGACCACCATCTAGGTTTGGTAGTAAGGAGTATATAAGAGAGGCATGAATAGACATCATCATAATTGTATAGGATCATTGTTTGTGCTGGATATATAGTTATTGTTACTGGTAACAAAGTCACCATTGTTTATAGTAGCACTGCTCTCCTACTGACAAGATTTCCGTCGTGCAGTTACCCTTTTATAACAACATTCAGAAATTAAAGTGTTCCCAAAGTTTATCAAGAGGTATGTCTGCATTCATTAACTTGACATGCTAGTTTATATCACCTGAACCAATTTGGTGAATGTCACTCAAAGTTTTTACTACATGATAGTTTATAATATCAGCTTCAGAAGAGGTTCTGCAACTTAGATTATTTCAGCATATTTTTCCCAGGCAAGCTGATACTCAAGAAAAATCCCGAAAGAAGTAAACTACAAGTTATTGATGGCCTCTGAGTTACCTCTTGACAGTTGTGGCTGCAATACCAATTTCCTTGTGGATCACTTTCCAAACTATCTAATCTTTTCATCAGGCAGCCAGTGTGATCTACACCAAATCCGAAAAACAAAAAGAAAGAACACATAATCAACTATTCAAATGTGGTTTCAATTTTTCAGAAGCATGCATACATATGCTAAAACGGAACAAATTTAACCACAGGTTCTATGCTGGACAGTAGGTTCTATGCTGCCGCTACAATTTGCACAACAGCAAGCTGGACAGTACCAGTCACCATCTGGAATATCCTGCACAAGCAAAACAATTCAACAAAGTCAAGTTCAAAGGGAATGAAAAATGCATTGTAATATGAATTGTGCAATGAATAACAAATGAAACAGCAGAATTTTTCACCAGCTATCTCAAATGATAAAAGAATATTATACCTTCAACCTGATGCAAATCTTGTGAAATGCCGCTGGACATGAATCACATAATAGTAATTCACCACCATCCTGACAGATAGTACAAATGCAATCATTTTTGTCTCGGGGCCAATTATCCTCCATCAGATCACGTTGTTGTTCTACTGCAGGGATCTTCTTCCTTCTATCGGTCATAATTTTCTTTTGGCATTCTAAGAGAGACATTCCATCTTCCAGAAAAATATTGGCAGCAGGTGTGTGGTTACTGCAGCCAGCAGCATGTCTTTGAAAGCCACCAAGTGTAAGAGTCTCCTTGCAACAGTTGCATACAATCCCCTTTCGACTTATTTTTCCATGTGCCATTGCACGACCACCCTTGGTGCTACAATACTGTACAATCTGTCTTGGCAAAAACCACATTATTGTCTATCAGCCAAGATAACACCGTACAAGGATTTTCATGTGTGGAAGTAGGAGTAACCACTTCCTGCACTCGTCCTCGTGACCTCAGCATACGAGTTGGCATACCACCATTACCATCATCACCAGCTCTTAAACCAGAGGAAGACACATTTAGCTTTTGCTTCTTCAGCTTTGAATAGCAAGAACTGAATTCTGTTTTGACATCCGCATTGTCAAACTCCCCAAGCTTGCTGCACTTTGACAAACTAGTAGTCTCCTTTCTCTGTGCAATATGCTCAAGTCCCAAAAGCTCACATCTTTAGCTCCACATTCAAACAAATGTGATGAATTGTAAATTGATTATTATTTATCTTTTTACCAAATTAACACTAGAATTGCTCAAAAGTGTCAAACTTTGAGTCCCCTATTCTACTTCAGAAAGTCATAAACAGTGACACAGAGATAGAACTGAAAATGAAACTAGAGAATCAAAAACAGTGACCCAAATACGTACCTCTCCTCCTCCATTGACGAAATACAGAGAGTGATCTGCAGGAGCCAATTTCGCAAACTTGAAAAGAAAAAAAGAAAGAAAGATGAAATTTTGAAGCCGAGAGAGTCTCAGTGACTGAAAGTGAATATGAAGAACTCAGAACAGAGAGCCAATTTTTTAAAGTTGTTTATGTTGAATAGAGGCTATAGAGCTATAGAAGTTAGACACTCACTTCAGTCACTTGTGTTAAAGAAATTAATGATCCTCTCCTGAGTCCTAAAACAGAGCAGTAATTGAATAAGTTAAAGAAGAAAAGAGTGATCATCACAAATTTCACACACACAAATGCTGGGCCTTTAAAAAGCTACCTAACCATTTGCGTGTAAGAGTTGAGTCTACTACTAGTCAAAAAACGTACTGACATGAACATTTATATGATGATACCCTGAAGCGGAAAAGGAAAATTATTGTAAGCCTAAAAATTAAATGTGTTATACTCTGATGGGTCTATTTTATGTGAAAATACATTCTATTTATATCTCCTTAGCATTTAAAATTTGATGGTAAGCTTTTGATTTTTTTCTACAGAAGAGGAAAGCTGATAGGCGTAAAGGTGTGACGACTAAACCTAAAGTTCATGGAGATATAGAGGTGTAAATATCTACTCAACTGAATAATAAATTCATATGGACAGTGGAGCAGATTCGCCAAAAGAAGATGTCAAGGTGATTTTCGAAATTATGATTTTTCTTGTATGGTCTTTGTTCAGTGACTTCAATCTACTTTAATAGACATAGGAGGGGGTATTGCTAATAAGAAATGCACTGCATATGCACACATTCATGTCTGTTGTGACAAAAACGTGGCCAAAAAAGAGGCTAAAATGTTTTGTTTACTGTACAGACCCTCAATGTGGATTCGTTATCAAGCATGTTCTAAATACAGCATGAACAATCCGAAATGATGGTATAAAAAAAAAATTGTGTGATACCTAGACTTTATCGACATTATTACTTTAATAGCTAAACTATTTTTTTGCTTTCTCTGAAGAGAGAACCTAAGTTCTCTTAGGTAAGAGACCAACAACTAACCACACTTTGACAACCAAGAGATCTTGTGAAGATATTATACATAAATATATTCATAAGGTATTTTTCTTAAACTTGTAATGCTAAAAACATTTGCACCATGCCGTGATTTGAACATAGAATCCCTGTGTACATCACCAACACATTCACCACTTGACCACAAAGAGATTGTTAATTTCTAATACACATAATTTTATTTATACAAAGAAAACCGAACCCCAATTACCCCCCAAACCCAGACTCGAACCCATCTAATTTCTCAAACCCAAACCCCAGACCCGAACTCAGCCTGTGAACTGCACCGAATCCTCCCCGCCCTCCTAAACCAAAATCGTGCCCCCCATGTATTGCCTCGTCGTCTCTCGGTTAACCTCATGTATAATCCTCGTCGAATGGTGAAGCATGGGTGAATTTGTTCTGAGATCTGACCCAACCCGACCCGACCGAACTTGAAGGTGAACTCCGGTTTAGGGCTTCCTTCCGGTGGCGTCGTATGGGTTCTAGTGCATGAGGGTCTGATACAGTGGCGGCTCGACAAGGAGGAGAGATCTATCGGGCTCAGCAGCACAACGAGGAGGAGATTAGAAACTGTGGACGGATCCGACGTCTTGGAGATCGGGCTCGACATTTTTTCTTTCTTTCAGAAATTAAAAAAATCCTTTCAAAAAAAAAAATTATGTCCGGGTCGGGTTCGGCCCAACCAAATTCAGAATTAAAAATTAAATAGAAAATAAAATATGATTGAAGGGTAAATTGGCATTTTAACCTCGCATTCAAAAATTTCATTAGCCACATCATCAAAAGAGAAAGAAGCTGACGGAAAATTTGCCCCAGGTATCATGATGATACGATTTTTGAAGTTCAAGTATGACATTGATACTTTTGAGAGTTCAGGAATCAAGTTGATAGGGCCAGTAAAGTCCAAGTATCACAGAAAAAAATTTCCCTCAAAAAAATGTATCACATACAATGACATCTAAACACGACCAAACATACAAGAGGCAAAAGGGGGCCATGGCCCCTCCTCCTCCTTCGCCCAACATTTTCAACCAATCCAAAAAAACTCCAATTTATAATATAGTACTCGCATTCGACCCTAATGGAGGACAGTTACGGGTAAAAACGAGTAACGAATACGAGTGTACCCAGTACCTAGTTTTTTAGAACGAGTACAGGGTGGGTATGGTATTTCAATATTCATACACATACCCATACCCATCCAATAAAATATTAAATATAAAAATATTACATATTTATTTATTATCGAATTAATATTATGTCTAATATTTTATTTTTTATATACACTTTTGAAGTGAACGATAATTTATTTACTTACTACCCTAGTTTACTTATTTTTGCTATACATTTTAAATAAGTTAAACTTGTGTTACTAGTTTTTAAAAAAAATTTGCATGAAATTAATTTATATTTTTTGGATTGGTGGATTTGTTTATAATAATTTTTAATTATTAATTTTTTTTACAGGTAATGGGTGGATATGGATACTCTAGTATCCAACGGATATGGGGGCGGGTAGTACCCAATATAATATTATAGGTATTGGGTCAGGTAGGGTATAAAGTGGACTCGGGTATGGATACAATATTTGATATTCGTACCCTACCATACTCATTGCCATCTCTAAGAGGAGGGAACCCAAACCACTATATATTTCTTAAAAAAAAATTAGTAATTGTTTAAGGGAAATAATATTCCTGGTGTGCGTCTTATCCTAATTAGAATAGAAGTAGATATTTTTTCAATCCCTAATTTATATGAATATGGATTTGTAAGATATTGTAATACCTATATAAGGTCATCTATCGATGAATAAAGTTACAGTTTCAAATCTATCACTTTAGTATTTACTTTTCTCCTTCAACACGTTATCAGCAGCTCTTGAGTTGATATCCAACTCAAACCCCTAAATAGAAAAACCTCAAATCCTAAACACTCTACAACCACCGTTGGCCTTCTCCCTCTTGCAAGGAATACCGTTGTTGCCGCTTATAACCACCGGAGCACCGCCATCCGTCGCCGGGAATCGTCACCGTCACCAAATTTTTGCTTTTTGCTTCAAACTTCGATCTCAGTGAAGTTTTCATACCGAACATAACACCCTCAAGGTAAATTGACTAACCTTCTTCGATTTAGAATTAGGTTGCAAAACTTAACTACCGCAACACCCTAGATCTAGGTCTAGATTTAGGTTTAAATACCGTGAATTTTATATATGCCTCTAGTTCCTATGGATTATTGCATGTATGAGAGAAAGAGGATTAAATCCTCCTCCTCAAAGTTTTAAACAATAGTGACGGTCCTGAGGGAGTCACGGTATACATGAAAAAAAGGAAAGTCGATATTTTGTGACTCTGAGTCAGTCACGGTTTTATAGAGTGTAGTATGAAACCACCGGTTATTGCATCAATATTTATTACCATACATCAATGGATCATGTTTTCTTATTTCCTAAACTTGATTAGTGATCGTGATTTTTCGATCGGTAAACTAATTTCATCTTTTATCTTTTGTAGATGACTGAGCAAGCAAAGCCAGAATTTGACATCCTTAATCTTCAAGGAGCAGAGTACCATAGATGGGTCTCAGATGTGAGGAATACTCTCACCGATAAAAGACTCCTAGATACGATCCAACCACTACCACCTGGCACTCAAGCCGATGATGACACCATCGCCCGTAAAGTTCAAGCTCTTATATTTCTAAGGAGACATATACATCCTTCTCTACAGAAGCAGTACTTGTTAAAGGACGACCTGCACATTTGTGGGAGACTTTTAAGAAGGGTTTAATGATGTGGATGATGCACAACTTCCTAAACTGCTTGAAAAATAGGATCAAATCCGGTTATTGGATTACACTAAAATCAATAATTTTTACCAGGATATGCTAGAGCTATAGTCTAAGCTTGTTATTTGTGGCATTGTCAAGAATGACACGGCCAAGGTTGAAAAGTCGTTGACTACCTTTCCTACCTCTATGAACACATTTGCCCACAAATATCGAATTGATTATGAGCAAAGGAGAGTTAGATCCTTCAGTAATCTTATGAATGTGCTGGCCAAGAAAGAACGTTATCAGGAGATTCTTCTCCACAACAATGTCAGGCCAGTCGGTACAAAGAAAGTCCATAAGACTCATCATACTGAAAAGGAACGAAAAGATAAGCAGAACAATTGTTCGGAACCTTATTAAACTCGTGGTGATAGAGGATGACGTGGTAGAGGTCGTGGCAGAGGAGGAAACAATCGGAATATGACTTGGACTCGCCAAAACAACTCAAATAAGAATCCATCAAGTTCTGGTTCCAAGAAAAGTGGAAATTCTTCAAGGTCTGCTCCTTCAATGTCTAGCTCAGCACCTTGCTATTTGTGGTTCGAGCAAGCATATGCACAAATAGTGTTGTGCACCCAAATATGTCCCGAATGCCTACAAGAGATGCAAGCAATGCTTGGCTCACGATACTAATTACACTGTGGATGAAGAGATGAAAGATGGCAGTGAAACCAATCTAATTGTAACAGATATCCAGAATATAAATTTAGCAACTACAGATTACTATGTAATCAAGTTTAATATTTTATTTGAATTTATTTTTAGTCTTAGTTATTGAATAAGAACAATCTTTTGATGTAAGTTTTGATGTTGGCAAAGCAATAAAAGTTCTTTCTTTCAGTATTTGAAAGTATTAAGAATAGTTATGTTCATACTTATTGTTTCCAAGGTTCAAATTCTATAAAATTCTATGGCATTATAAACACCAAAATATCATAAAAATGAGACAAAAGATAGGATGGTTTTGATTCTAGAAAATTTTCCCTCTGCAACGGTTTTTTTGTGTGCATTTTTCGACCCGTCGAACATAATCTCGACCCGTCGAATGCATGACTCTGTCTCCACATTATCACAAACTCGACCCGTTGAGAATTTTCTCTGACCCTTCAAAGAAAGATATCGGAAAATCGATATTGGTTTTAGGATTTATTCGACTCGTCGATGGTTTACCTCGATCCGTCGAATTTTTCCCTTTGTGACAAAACTTTCCAACTTTCGACCCGTCGACAAATAATTATCGGAAAATCATAATTTCTTTTGGATTCCTTCGACCCGTCGAGTTGTCATTTTCAACTCGTCGAAGATGTCACCCGAGAATCATGTTTTTGATGTGTTTTACATTAGTTTGCTTAAGTCATATAAGTACTCTTTAAGGGTCACAACCCTTCGGTAAATCTTTAAGTCTTTACTTGAAGTGGTCAACAAGTCTTAAAGACTAATTAATTCAAATTCTTTTGTAGATGTTTGAAGACGAGATCTAGTGTCTAGTAGATAGTGGTATTACTTATACTATACTGCGGAATAAGTAATTGTTTATTGATCTTGTGCCATATACATCATCAGTAACAACCATGATTGGTTTCACGTCAGTTATACAAGGGCATGGTTCAACATAATTTTTACTACCACATGGAACAAGAATTCATATCACTAATGTATTGTACGCGCCTAAGCCCAACCAAACACTGCTAAGTTTTAAGGACATTAGAGCCAACGACTTACATTTGGAAAGTCATAGTGAGAATGAGAAAGAATTCTTATGCATAACTTCGAGGAGTGCGGTAGAAAACACACCTTGGAGAAGTTAGGGGAAATTTGTAGTGGATTATATCTTATTACAGTTCGGATTATTGAATCTAATGTTGTCACACTTACTACTGTATGTGACATAGCCTTATACAAGCTTTGGAATTTTCGACTGGGACACCCAAGTCGTGATATGATGATCAAAATATTGAAAAACTCTCATAGTCATCCATTTTTCAAAGACAAGAAGCATGTAGAAATTCCCAAAACCATCGGATTTGATGGAATGGATGAGATTAACAATCACAATTTGGTTGCAACACCTACTGTTATTCCACAATATTCCTTTATAGTAATCTTTGATGCTCATCGCTCTTTTTGCAAAGCTTGCTCATTGGAAAAATTGAAAGCTAGACCCTCATTTGCGGTTGATAACATTGCAAATATATTATTCTTACAGAGAATCCACGAAGATATTTGTGGATCTATCAAATTAGAATGCAGACCATTTAAATATTTTATGGTTTTGGTAGATGCATCAACTCGATGGTCACACATTGTTTTGCTATCTACAAGAAATGTTGCATTTGTAGAACTCCTTGCACAAATTATTAAGCGTCAGGCTCACCACCCGGATAATCCAATCAAGTCAATTAGATTGGATAATGCAAGAGAATTCACATCAAAAACTTTTGATGACTACTGTATGTCAATTGGGATTAAAGATGAACATCTCGTTCCTCATGTTCATTCACATAATGGTTTAGTAGAGGCACAAATCAAGCGGTTACAGCTTGTGACTAGTGTAATGGTTATGCATACTAATTTACCGGTATCTGCTTAGGGATATACAGTACGTATTACGTGCAGAAATACTTCTTCACTCGAGACCCGTAGCACGTCAACCATTCAGTGTGTACGAGTTGGTAACTGGATATGAGGTTGGCATTTCGTTTCTACACATATTTGGTTGTGCAGTGTATGTGCCAATTGCGCCCCTACAGCGCACTAAAATGGGTCATCACGTCGATTAGGCATATATGTTGGTTATGAATCTCCAACAATTGTCCGTTGCTTAGAACCTTCGACTGGAGATCTCTTTACTGCAATATTTACAGATTGTCACTTTGAAGAAATATACTTCCCGACGTTAGGGGGAGATATGAATGCCTCGATCCATTCTGGTTGAACGTTAAGAATTGACGTGGAAAGCTCCTCCTACTATGTTTTAAAAAGATCTATGCACATCTCAAAGTGAGATTGAAGTGCGACGTATACTTGATCTTCAAAAGGTAAGATTCGATGCCAGACTCCTTCACCGATATTGCCAAAGTGACAAGATCACACATTCCTGTTACAAATATTTCTGCAATGTTGGAAGTCCCCAAGAGGCGGTTTAAAGAAACTCCAGGATAGAGTAACGTGCTTATTGCCCATGTGGATGGAGTAGCATCAGCCTCGGCTCCCACCAGGAAGAGGGGGAGACCAAGAAGATCCACAGATGAGCTGCCGACAAATAGGGAGGCCATCCAAGCACAAAATGATCCTTTCATCATCAACATTGTGAATCCCACACATGAGGTTGTTCCTGACTACAATTATGTCCTAGAATCACAAATGACATCTCTGGAGGACGCTTTAGACCCATATGTGATACCAGATAACGGTGAAATCTCACTAAAATACAATGATACACGCATTGTTATGGATAGGACATCCAAGGTAGTTGATGATGCTTTTGCTTATTCTGTCGCTCAAAAGATCAATAACGATGATGAAGTGGAACTTTGCTCTGTTACTGAATGCCAACGGAGAGTGGATTGGCCGAAATGAAAAGAAGCGATGCAGGCCGAACTAGACTCTCTAAAGAAAAGGCAGGTATTTGGTCCGGTAGTGCTATGCCCACCAAATGTGAAGCCAGTTGGACATAAATGGTTTTTTGTTCAGAAGCGTAATGACAAGAATGAAGTCATGCGGTATAAAGCTAGACTTGTGGCGCAAAGATTCTCTCAATGTCCTCGCATTGATTATAAGGAGACATACTCTCCAGTTATGGATATTATTACTTTCCGCTACCTTGTCAGTTTGGTAGTAGTATATGTTGATGATATGAATATCATTGGGTCTCTTGATGAAATCAATGAGACAGTTAGCTACTTTAAATCCGAGTTTGAGATGAAAGACCTTTGTAGGACTCGATTTTGTCTTGGTTTGGAATTAGAACATCGAGTTGGTGGAATTCTTATTCACCAGTCTGCTTATGTCCAAAAGATGCTCAGGCGATTTAACATGGACAAGCACACCCTCTTAGCACACTAATGGTCGTACGCAGTCTGGAACCCAATAAAGATCCATACCGTCCAAAAGATGATGATGATGAGGATGAGTTATTGAGAGCTAAGGTACCATACCTTAGTGTTATTGGAGCTTTGTTGTATTTAGATCAATGTACAACACCAGACATTACATTCTTTATGAACTTGTTAACTTAGTTTAGTTCTGCGCTTACACAATGTCATTGGAATGGAATAAAACACATCTTCAGGTACTTGAAGAGTTCCATAGACTTGGGCTTATTCTTTCCCTACAAAGAATACAGAGAGAAGCATGAAATTGCCGAAAAATGGATGGTTGAATCGCAACATGCTGGTTCCAGGGCCTTTGACCCGTCAAAGAATACTCCCAACCCGTCGAATGTTGCACCCTAGATGGACCGAAGCTATACCTTCGACCCATCGAACAGTGATCCAGCTGCAAGCACTGTTCCTGAATTCAGTGCAGTCTCCTATTCAGAGACACATTGTGATGTCTTGGTTGATTTTGCTGATGCTGTGTATCTCTCTGACCCACACAAAGGATGTTCCCAGACCGGTTATGTATTTACAATGGAGAACACAACGATTTCTTGGAGATCAACAAAGCAGACTCTGGTTGCTACTTCCTCGAATTATTCTGAGATCATTGCTTAACATGAAGTGATTAAGGAGTGTGTTTGGCTTATGTCAATCATACACCATATTCGAGGAACTGGTGGATTACCTTCCACTACTACAACACCAACTTGTATCTTTGAGGACAATGCAACTTGCATTGAACAAATGAAGTTGGGATACATAGAGGGTGATCATACCAAACACATATCGCCGAAGTTTTTCTTCAATCAGCAACAACATTAATTATTGAACATTCATGTGAATCAGGTATGTCGGCTGATAATGTTGCAGACTTGTTTACCAAGTCGTTACCAAAATCAACATTTGCTTAGCATGTGAGACGCATTGGTATGCGAAGATTGCTTGAACTCTAAGATTGAGGAATTGATCAAGGGGATTTCATTTCGTATACATCAGGAGGAGTTTACATCACATGTGATCCCTTTTGTAATTGATGCGTTGTACTCTTTTTCCCTTCGACCAAATTTTTGTTTTACCCAAGAGATTTTTGTTTGCTTGGCAAGCTTTTTAGTGAAGCAACATGTTATGCATCATACATTAAGATCGTGACACAATGAGGAGTGTTTAAGGGAAATAATATTCTTGATATCCTAGAGTGTCTTATCCTAATTAGAGTAGAAGTAGATATTCTCTCAATCCCTGATTTATAGGAATATGGATTTGTAAAAGATTGTAATGTCTATATAAGGCCATCTATCATGAATGAAGTTACAGTTTCAGATCTATCACTTGCGTATTTACTTTTCGCTTTCAACAGTAATATTTTTAATCGCTAATTAAAAGGTTTATACTAATTGAAAATTATGAGTTATTCGTCATTAAACTTGTATTTTTTTCCTAATTTATTAACTTAACTTGAATCAATCTTTTATATAATAAATAAATAAATAAATTTAACCCTAAACTAAATCATAATTTCTCAAGTACTACACAATGCAATTTTTTGGCCCCCTGATGAAAAATCATAGTTCCGCCAGCCACTGCATCTAAATGATCTAACTATGTATAAAATGCATTTGTAGATGTAAAGCAGCATGAATCTTACAGTGAACTGTCAACCAAAGCAATCTATCCGTCAAAGCTACAGAATTCACAAGAGTATGAACACAAAATGAATGAACTATCACTACAAGAAAAACTAGCTATCCTTACATTGGCTAAATGTTGGGAAATTACCTATTACCTACATTTATATGTAACCTATTTCATTGCCAGCACAATGCCAGCATTTATAGTGTGTAAGCTTTCAAGGTATAACAAACCTCCCTTGTCAACATTTATAAAAGAATATTAGACACAAACATTGACTTGGTTAACCCCTAACACTTCTTACAAATGTTGGTCTCCTAATCATGTTCTACTTTAGCTTAATTATTAACTTCTCTACATTTCTACTAAATGTTGGGGAAACCCTAACACAGTATACCCCACATTTTGTATAATTTCTTTTAGTTATATTATTGATGACTTATTATTGGTATATATTATATTTTCATTACCCTACAGCAATATGCAATATTTTACTGATAATTCAATATCACACTCTACCATTCAATATCAAAATTACACTATCATTCAATATCCATATTACACTGAACATGCAAAATCACACCGCTCAAATTCCATTGTTGACATAAACTAAATCAATTTCATTACAAAAGCTTGCAAATCAAATATCCCAGCAGCTCCAGCAATTAGGATGGTGACTTTATCATCCTCTTCTATTCTTTTGGAATGAAAAACTAGAACATAATAGCTACCTACTTTTGTAACATCACACTTTGCATAGCCAAGCTCAAGAAAGAAGCATCCAGCAATTGTGTGTACAAATGATGCAATCAGAAATTCAAGTTTCCTGACCTGAAAGCAGAAACATAATTGGGTTTGATAACTTATACTTGAGGAATGAAACAAAAGTTATCAAAGGACACAAGATGGGAAACATAGTGAGTTACCTCATATCGTTGTAATGCAAGAAGCATCAATGTAGCGAGTCCTGCTAAGAAGACACAAATCCATACAGGTATATTGAATGAGTCCTGTTCAAATCAGACATATTTGCTTCCAATTTTTTGACCAATACCGACACCTTACACTACCGGATTAAGACACATTGCCGGCGACTTTCCGTCGCCGGCCTTGTTTTTTTTTCGCCGGAATTGTCATTACCGGTGACAAGTCGCCGGCAATGACGTCGTCGCCGGAGATAACATTGTCGGCTACGGCGTTTCACGTCACCGGTAATGTCTTGACATCGCCGGCAATGTCAGCGCCGCCGTGGCCGGAATTTGAAGACATTGCCGGCGACTTAGGTCCATGTCGCCGGCAATGCTTGGAAAAATTTTTAAAAAAAAACGCGGTTCTGGATTGGGCCCAATTCCAGAACCTGCATTGAAAGACATAAACCGTACAATCATACAAGTTCAACAGTACACATAAATGTCCAACGTACAGTACAAATAGCAACGATACGAAAATTAACTACAACTACACGTCAGGGTCGAGGAACTTGCGGGTCAGGGTCGAAGAAATCCATGTACTCATTTGAACTCCGGTGGCTATCCTGGTCTTGCTATGGCGGTGACTGGTGCGGTGGTGGTGGTGGATAACTGGGGAAACTGGGGAACACAGGGACCGGGGGAGATGTGGGGAGCAGTTGTCCGGTAGTCTGAGCTGCGTACATCGTCTGCATGCAGGTGAACATTTGTGTCTGCTGCTGGACCATGAGGCGGTGTTGCTCGATCATCCCCCGGTACTCGGCATCTCTGGCTGCCTGCTGCTCGGCCATCTGCCTCATCTCCTCCATATGCCTCCTTTACTCCTCCAACTCCCTCTGCGTCCTCTGAAGCTCCGCTGCGAGGTTACAACTAGAAGCTAAACATTTTGACCCGATAGAGTATTCTGAAGTGTTCTTCAATACTCCTTCGCCCGCCGAGCCCATTCTCCTACAGTAGTAGGTATTCTTTCCAGTCCCGCACACTTTTTCCATGATCTGAGCCGCTATAGGCCGATCAAGCGGATCGATCTGAGAGGCATACTGGGTAACTTCTTCCTCGGAGCAGTCAGGATGGTTACCCCGAGCTATATTCATGGTCACTTCTGTGGTCGCCTCCTCCACTCTCGCCTAATTGAAAAGCGAAAATGAATAACGTATTATCTAACAAAATAAATTAATATCGAAAAATAGTTTTATTAACACATGGAGAGGCGAAAGACTTACCGCTTCTTCAGGGCACAGCGAATAGAACTTCTGATGAATATACACCAACGGGTTCACTTCTTGTTGTTGCTGCGCCTTACTCGACCAACCCAAATAGTTCAGTGAACCTGCATGATGGGCCCTGGTGTTTTTCAATCTATTCGTCTGGTTCGTCTTCGAAATCGCCTTGTTTGATAAACATTTGTAAAAAAATTAGTAACTAACTATTTGAATGTGATATGATACATTAGGCTTGTAAGATATGTTCAGGATGCATACCTTCGCTTTGGGGTGCTCGAAGTGGGCTATCAGCCACAGCCACTCGTACTCCCTAAACCGGAATTCGCTAGGGGTAGAACCTCGGCCTAGCTCTTTGTATAGAGTGTAATGTGAAGAAAGCTCGTTCTTCCACTCTTTATACATATATTAACACCAGGAAAAAAAAGTTAGAGATATTAAAACACTTGATAAACAAAAATCTAACTCGATATATACTCAAATAACTCGGAGCACATCACCTCATATGTAGTTGACGCTCTACCCACGTGTGAATAAGAACTTCATCCACGTCAAACCACACCTGCAATATGAATATATAAACGGTAAAATTATATATTTATTCGGACTTAATTAATAAATGTAAAATTTACGTAATGAAAATACGATTTAACTCACACTCAGTGCATTATGCACTTGCATCTTCACGTAGATAGGCACAGATTCCCAATCTGGCCAAAGCATTGGGACCTTGTCCCGCACGATCGCCCCGGCCATGCTGACATATTTTCGTGTGGTGTCAAATGCCTCGATCACCTCGTCATCCTCATTGGCCCTAATGGGCGTTTTCCTTCCCCCGGTGGCCTGGTCAAGTCGCCGCCCGGTGCAGGTGCCTCTAGCCCCTTTCCGTTTTCCAGTACCATTAACGAAATTGCATAATAATACAATGTCAGCAAATTGATATCATTAATTGAACCTATCGTAAGTCTTAAGTAATAATTAAGTAATCAATCTAATGTTAAATAAAATTTACCTGCATCGTCCTTTTGTTGGTTGGTGCACCTCACACTCCAAAGATACACGAGTCGAACGGGATGAAGTTGTACGCTTCCTCCACACTCAAGAACTCCGGCCGTCCTTCAATATAAATAGGCATCCCCCTATCATCGAATTCAGGGATCACAAGAATCTCGTCGGGTAGGAAGAGACCGGACGGCGGAGATAGACGAGGCCTGGACGATGAGGCGTCAGCACCACCATCTGCCTCAGATGATTCCCGTGAAACGGGAATAGGCACCGGGCGAATAGGGGGCATTCGGATAGAAGGAGTTTCTGATGCCCCCGTTGACTGTCGCTCGTCTAAGGGTCTGCTGACGGAGGGACGTCTGCTGACTGAGCGTCTGTTGACTGAGGCTCGAGGCTCGACTTCCGGTTGCACGACTCTTGATCGTGCAGCTTCCTCCTCTGCTCGCGCATCTAGCAAGGCTTTCGTGCGAGCATTCATCATTGGCCCACTGCGCGTGTTGCTAACTGCGGCTGAGGAGGAAGCTTGACTACTGCTCCCTCTACTATTTCGGGAACCTCTCCGTTTGATTCCTCCAAGCCAATTTGCCGCAAAACCTCCTGGACACCGTAATAGTCATGGATTCGGTTCTAAAACAAATCGGAACCGGAACGGTTTGGAACCGGAACCGTTTGAACCTGGAACCGTTTGGAACTGGAACCATTATGTTTCAAACGGTTCCGGTTACAAACAGTTCGGTTCCAAACGGTTCCGGTTCTATAACAAATCGGAACCGGAACGGTTTGAACCTGGAACCGTTTGGAACTGGAACCGTTATGTTTCAAACGGTTCCGGTTACAAACAGTTCCGGTTCCAAACGGTTCCAGTTCTATAACAAATCGGAACCGGAACCGTTTGAACCTGGAACCGTTTGGAACTGGAACCGTTATGTTTCAAACGGTTATGGTTACAAATAGTTCCGGTTCCAAACGGTTCCGGTTCTATAACAAATCGGAACCGGAACCGTTTGGAACCGGAACCGTTTGAACCTGGAACTGTTTGGAACTGGAACCGTCCAGGTTCAAACGGTTCCAGTTACAAATAGTTCCGGTTTCAAACGGTTCCGGTTCCAAACGGTTCCGGTTCTATAACAAATCGGAACCGGAACGGTTTGGAACCGTTTGGAACTGGAACCGTTATGTTTCAAACGGTTCCGATTACAAACAGTTCCGGTTCCAAACGGTTCCGGTTTAAAACCGTTCTGGTTCCAAACTGTTCCGATTCCGATTTGTCACCTTAATTTATACGTTAAATTAACAACTATATCACCTTAATCCAAACACGTTAAATTCCGATTCCGATTTTTCACCTATTATACGTTAAATTAACAACTATATCACCTAACTTAACATATATACATACATCATTTCTGGATTTAAATTTTCCACATATATATACACATCACATATACACTTTGTATACATCATGCATCTTAATTTCACCTAATTTTCACATATATATATATATACATCACATATTAATCCAAATCACCCTAGCTAATTAATTTCCACATTTTTCAAACATACGTATATATATATACATTGCATATTAATTAATTAATTTTTCACATATATACATCACATATATTTCTCCTTCACCCCACAATTATCCACATTAATTTTCCACATTTTTCAAACATACCTTAATTACATTTTCCAAATATTTTCCACATGCATACATACATCCCACAATTATCAAAAATTAATTAATTGTTGGTTAATTAAAATGCATAAAAATAAAATGTGGATTGAGAGAGAGAGAGGAGGAGGAGAGAGTGAGCTTGCACTTGCCATGGTGGAGCTCGACTAGACTTTCTGGCGACGGAGGTGAGGGGAGGAGGAAGAGGAGGATGGGAGGAGGAGAGGAGGAGGAGGGGAGGAGAGGAAATTGATATTTGGGGTTTTTTTTTGTGGAGAGGGAAGAAGGGAGAGGAGGTAAGGGGAGGGGAGAGGGGAGGAGAGGAAGAGAGGATTGAGGAGAGGGAGGCGAGGAAATTGATTGAGATGAAGAGAGAGGGGTTTTAGGGTTTGAGAGGGAAGAGAGATGTGAAGAAATGGGGAGCAGCTAGAGCTGCCCTGGAAATACCGACACCATTGCCGGCGACTTACGTGGTAACTCGTTGGTAATGACATTACCAACGAGGTAAGTCGTGGGTAATGTCATTACCAACGAGTTGATAAGCAACTCGTTGGTAATGACATTACCAACGAGTTGATAACTCGTGGGTAATGTCATTACCAACGAGTTGCTTATCAACTCGTTGGTAATGTAATTATTTCCCGAAGATTATCCGATCGACCTATTTCCGACCAATTTCCGACTAAATAATTTCCGACCAATTTCCGACCATATATAACTACAATTTTCGACTACAATTTCCGACTACAATTTACGACTACAATTTCCAACTACAATTTCCGACTATAATTAAAATACATACATCATTAACGTACTAAGGATGATAATCGTAATCATCTTCATCACTTGAGTCTGACTCGGTTTCATAGGTAACCTCTGGCAATATGTGTCGCTCCTCCTCACTAGAATCAGCGTCAACTTCATATGGATTAACATCGAGAAGTTCTGCTCCAGTAATTCGAACGATGCTCCCAGATCTCACATTATTAAGGCGAATCGTAGATGATTCCGGAATGTCAAAAGCGTTCGGCTCTTGGTATGCAGTAGCTTCCTCATCATCTGTGGTCTCACCAAGTGTGGCAGCACTGTATATGTTTCTATGAGCAACATGGTTAACCACCTTCCATGGGACTTTGTTAAGAAGATTGTCAAGGTAAAACACTTGTTTTACTGATGTCGCAAGAACGAAAGGGTCTTCTTTATACCAGCTTGCAGCAGTATTCACCGAAAAGGTTCCGTACTGATCGGTCATTGTGTTCTCCGGGCAAGTATCAAACCATCTACACTTGAACAAGTGCACTTTCATGCGGTTCCCATAAATTAGTTCAACAACTGAATGAAGGACACCGTAATAGTCAACGCCATCCTGCCCACCATGGACCATCACCCCACAATTCTGTGTTTTCAGTCGGTCGTCTCGATTTTCACATATAAATTTCACGCCATTGACCTGACACATCGAGTAAACTTTTGAAGACATCGGTTTCATCGCCAGGACCCTCAATTCGTTTGACCACTCTGGGCAACCATCATTTGCTACATGGTTCATCTGAAAACGACGTACCAAACTTAGAAACCACAAAACCATGTACGTACACACATGCTAGATAAGGATATATATAAAAAATAGACATATACACATATACCCTTACCCATTGACCAAAGTAGTTTGCAAACGTCCGGTTGTGGTAATCAACATTTCCGGCAATAGCAGGGCAGTGAAGATGATAGTTTTTCCAATATTGTACTTCTTGACAGTTAATCAGTACCGACCAGTGGGCAATGGCTACCTCATTTCCATCCAACTTGTACGACTTTGGCAAGCTTCCATGTACTACCACGTCATTGGAGATGATAGAAAGGTTGAACTGGGGTTCATCTATCGGCATCTGTTGTTGGGGGTCCTCAAGCGCTCCCAAATACACTTTGGTGTACGTTACACACTCGTGCGCAACATATGCTTCAGCGATACACCCTTCAGGTGCATATTTATTCTTCACATAGTCCTTGTAGGCTCCCAATTGTCTACAAGTTAACAAGTGCATGTTAACTTACTTAACCATAATCACGCATTTACATATAAAAACATAGGCAAACCAAATGTATGAATCATTTGTACCTTTCCATGGGATACATCCAAGTGTAGTGTACGGGACCGGTAAGCAACAATTGTTCGGGAAGATGGATCATCAGGTGAGGCATGATGTCGAAAAAATTTGGGGGAAATATCCTCTCAAACTTGCACATGATAAAAATGATGTCATTTTGCATCTCCCTGAGGTCTGATTTTTTAACTTCCCTAGTGCATAACTTCTGAAAGAATCTTGACAAGGCCACCAACGGCTCCACCACCTCTTTGGGCAGGTACCCTCGAATGAAAATAGGGAAAAGGCGTTGAAGCAGTACATGGCAGTCATGACTCTTTAATCCGTATATCTTATTGTCCCGGAAGTTAACACACATGCTTATATTTCCTGCATAGCCATAAGGATACCTGTATATATATATATAGCCATAGGCAACAATTATATTTCTCGCATATAACCATAATCCGGTAAAAATTTAAGGCCAAATTCCTGCATAGCCATAAGAATATATACCTGACATTACTCAGCCACCGAAAAATTTCATGTTTATACTTCGGCTTTACGGTGTAAGGAGCTTGTGGCATTTTTCTCTTACCATCTCTTAACCACAAATGTTTCCGCAGACCCATAGCTTTCAGATCAATGCGTGCCTTAGGGATGTCTTTTGTTTTCCCCTCCAAGTTAAGAACTGTGCCCACAACACTTTCACACACATTCTTCTCTATGTGCATGACATCTAAGTAGTGTCTGATAGGCAACCTGGGCCAGTAGGGGAGTTCCCAGAATATGCTCTTGTGTGTCCAAAACTTATACCTTTCGGGCTTGTCTGGAATTGACGCGACTATGTCAGGATGATTGCTCAGCTGGCCAAAATCATATTTATTCAACACTTCCAAAATTTCTTTCCCTGTCCATCGCCTGGGTGCCACACATGTTTCCACAGTCCCATCAAATGCGTCTGGATCCTGCCTAAATGGGTGATCATATGGAAGCCAACAACGGTGACGCATCTGAACAATCACTACAAGAAAAAGTGACTTAGACGACGGAGCATTTCCGTCGTCTAAGTGACAGTCTCCGTCGTCTAAGTACTTGGACGACGGAAAATCCGTCGTCTAAGGTACGTGCTCCAAGTGCTGTCGTCTAAGTACTTAGACGACGGAGAATTTCATCTCCGTCGTCCAAGTTCACTTGGACCACGGAGAACGTCCGTGGCCCAGGTGGTGACCTAGACGACGGAGACATTAATCTCCGTCGTCTAAGTTCCTACCTGGGCCACGGAGAAGTTAACAATCTCCGTGGCCCAGGTGGTGACTTAGACGACGGAGACATTAATCCCCGTCGTCTAGGTCACCACCTGGGCCACGGAGATTGTTAACTTCTCCGTGGCCCAGGTAGTAACCTAGACGACGGAGACATTAATCTCCGTCGTCTAAGTCACCACCTGGGCCACGGACAAGCTAACAACGTCCGTGGCCCATGTGGGGACTTAGACGACGGGGATTAATGTCTCCGTCGTCTAAGTGAAAAATTAATTTTTTAAAAAAAATTAAATTCAAAAATATTATTAATATTAATTGAAAAAAAATTAATTAAATTAATTAATTTGTACATACATAATCGAAAAAACCCATAATTAAAAATGAAAATATTGTTCGTAATGCGGAAATTAAGAAACGAAATAATAAACTACTAGCTAGCTAAAACACTGGAGGAGCAGATGCGCCGCCTCGTCCTCCGCCTCCAGCCGGGTCGTCGTCGTCGGGGAATGGGTTCGGAGGAGGTTGACATTGTCTTTGAGCTTGTTGCATAAGGGCGATGAGTTGGGCTATTCGCTCGTCTTGCTGGTCCATTCTTTGGCGCATGGCAATATTCTCCTCCCGTGCGATTCGAGCCTCTTCATAGGCTGCCGCAGCTTGAGAACTTCTCCGCCGCCCCGAACCTCCCGTAGATGATGACTCAGAGGTCGACAAATCTCGAACCACCTTAGGCCCGAAGTGCCTAACCTCCTTGCCAGCTCTACGACCGTAGACCTCATCCGCAATTGCTATTTGGCTCTCCACAGATAGAGGAGGCAGGTCTTCTAGCGGCACATCTGGGAACGCAAGCTGAGTGTTAGCCAATTCTTCCTGCGCACGCTCTATCACTCTTGCCTACAAAAGAATAATAAATTTATTATAATGAAATAATATTTAAATAATAATTACTATAATTATTAGCGCACACACATATATATATATATATATGACTTACGCCGCGTTGACTCGCTTCATTATCGAGCCCAGGCGTCACGTACGCGCTTACGCTTGCATCGAGATAAGGGTGTTTGGAGCCCTTATCCCTGTGCTCCTTGGCAATTTGAATGAGTTGCTTGGCGCCGGAAGTATGGTGCTTGTCCTTCTTCCCCCGGTTGGCTTTGTTGACACCGGAGAATTTCTGTTAGACAACATAATGAAATCATTAAAAAATTTATAAGTAACTAAAATTTAGAGTATTCAATTATCTTAATTGAAATAAAAAAAGTAAATTAACACCTGAAATTGCTCATCGGCAAAGTGGTTACACAACCACTCCCACTCATCTTCTCTATCCCCACGCAGCTCTTCGGGGGGAGGCACGGGACCGTTAGTTCGGAAGTACTGATGGAGCCTGTACTTCCAATCTTTGAAGATGTTGTTGGCGGTTTGGTTGATATGCCTCAACATCGCCGGATCCGGATCCACCGCAAATTGTTCCTATCAGAAATAAATTGGAAATTATAATCGTATATATTATAAAATTATATATAACTAATATTAAAAATAGTATATAATAACTAAAATTGTACGTATTACGTACCGAAATATCCTTAAAGACTTTCGCCTTCTCCGAATCCGGCACCTCCCTCCAAGTAGGGGCAGTGATACGAACCCGGTTACGAACAATCGACCCAATGCTATGAGCCGAGAGACTTGCTAGCTGAGGTGTGGGAGGGCCACCGGTGAATTCGTCGTAGGGCAAGGCGATCTTGCTCCCGGTCGCCTTGCAAATTTTCTCCGCCTTTCCACCTTTAACGAGACCCCGAGTCTTTTTCGGTTGGGGGTCAGTGGGGGCCCTCCTTTGCTTACGGCGGGCGCTGTACATGATAGAATCGGCCGTCGAAGACGCCTGAGTACTTCCCGTTGAAGCGGTACCGGGCGTCGGAGTTGAAAAGGGGTCGACGTCATCACCGCTTGAGAGAAATGGGGCAGAGGGAATTTCCCCAGAAGGCCCCGGATTGAGGGCGTCGTCCTGCGGTTGAACCCAACCGACTTGGGCCGCCAACATTTGGAGCATCTCATCTTCTGACTCCTGTTGGGCTTTCTTCTTGCCGGATGTGGTCTTTGGCGGAGCCATTTAAACCTAAGAGTACGGTGTTAAAATACGCGTACCTACTTACCATAATAATTACAACTTAAAAATTTATGCTAATTAATTAAGTACGTTTAAGATTTAAATAGAGTACACTAGCTTGGCATTTTCGGTCGTTCAATGGACGTGCGACCCGCGCGATAAAGTGTAAATTTTCAATTAATCAGCCTTGGTTAAATCGAAAAACATGACCAGTTAGGGATAGAGATAACGCGAGAGGCAGGACTAATTTCGACAAAAGTCTTTCTTAGTCCAAATCCTGTCACCAGTCATAACCCGTTTCTAGACACCATGTCCGACATTCGGCCAATTTTTCGAAAATTTACACTCCCTCAAGTCCTTTGCAAACTCCGCCCTCAACCTCGTGTCCATAACTTCACTTAGGTTATGGTGTGCGGTGATGAAATCCACACATCACGAGGGGTTAAGGAGATAAGCAAGGAAAAGAGGCGACATCTATTCCAAAGAGTGCGACTTAATTACACCAAGCCTATGTACTAAATTTAAATCGAACACGTACTACTAATTAATTTAATCTCATATTTATTTAATTATGCAACTAATTAATAAATAATTACAATAATATTTAAACATTTCATAAATTATCAAGTAATTACAATTATTCATTTAATTATTATTAATATATAACAATAATTTACCATTTAATTAATTAATAACAATATGTAATCATTTATTTAATTAATAACAATAATTAATCTAAATATAATTAATAACAATAAATTTACAATAAATTTACAATAAATTAATCATTTATTAAATATTTAAAACTAAGTAATAAATTAAATTCTACTAATTAATTAAATTTAGAATTTTATTAATTAATTAAATGAAAATTATTTTAATAAGGGAAAAATAGAAATGTACCGAATCGGAGTTTTCGGGAATATCGGGGAGTTGATCGAGTCGTCGGAGAGGGGGAACCACGCCGGAAAGTTGGTCGTCGGAGCGTCGCCGGAGGAGGATCGCCGGAGTGAGAGAGAGAGGAGAGGAGAGTATAGAGGAGGAGATGGAATGATGAGAAAATGAGGGGGGGTGCTCCTCCTTATATAGAGTTTCACTTAGACGACGGAGCACTATTCTCCGTCGTCTAAGTGCACTTAGACGACGGAAACAGTGTTTTCCGTCGTCTAAGTGAAGAGTCAAATTTTTTCGAACCGGCGCCAAATAAATGGGCGGGCCGTTTCACCGCCATAAATGTTGACTTAGACGACGGAAACAGTGTTTTCCGTCGTCTAAGTGGAATTTCAAGCGGCGCCGAAAATTGAGGCGGCAAATCGAACCGCCATGTTATTTCGACTTGGACGACGGATATGTCGTTTTCCGTCGCCCAAGTGTTCACTTGGACGACGGAAAACGACATATCCGTCGTCCAAGTCAATATTTACATCGAAAAATAATAAAAATTTTATTCGAACCGCCATGGTAATTTGAACCTAGACGACGGATACGGTCATTGTCCGTCGTCCAGGTGAACACTTGGACGACGGAAAATGACCGTATCCGTCGTCTAGGTTCAAATTATGCAAAAAAAAATATTTAAATTAATTCGCTAGGAATTTAGCGATCTGTCATTCGAGTGAAATAGTCGTACAATATCGATGAACGCATCGTATATATAAACAGATAAATTTGAACCGCCGAATAATTTTACGTTTTGAAAGTTGTTAAGTATCGACTAATCTTTAAGACTTTAGTGTTCACTTGTAGTTGCTGATTTGCAGCAGAGTACTAACGAAATTGAATTTGGACAAAACAACCGTTGGATATGTTCGTCGTAACATAATATATAATTACTATAAAGGACCAGGAAATAATAAGTTCGGGAAGGGTTTCATCGGCACAGTCAACCGCAAAACCGAGAATTTCACAAACCGGAAACGTGGATACAGGACATTTCGCAACTCCGATTTTCGAACCGTCGAAGCTCACACACCAAGAATATACTACTCTAAAGTCTTGACGAAAAGAATATGCATTCGAAGATGGTCTAGATGGTCGTTGTCTTATAAAAAATTACGAAATTTACACCTGGACGACGGATACGACATTCTCCGTCGTCCAAGTACACACCTGGACGACGGAGACGCTAATATCCGTCGTCCAGGTGTGTACTTGGACGACGGAGAATGTCGTATCCGTCGTCCAGGTGAATATACCCTGAATTCAGGGGTTAGGGGTCCTTAGGGTTTAGGGTATAGGGTTTGTCACTTGGACGACGGAGACAGTCATTCTCCGTCGTCCAAGTGTGTACCTAGACGACGTATAATGACTGTCTCCGTCGTCCAAGTGTAAAACCCTGAATTCAGAGGTTAGGGCCGTACGGTTTAGGGTTTAGGTCGTCCCCGGTCATTTGTATGTTCGTTCAATTATTCTCATTCAAGAATATAATTAAAAAAATGATCGATCGATCCGATCTGCGCATGCTACATTTAGTGTCGAGGATTTAGGGTTTGAAGGGCTGCTTGAGCGAAATGTAGAGCAGCTTCAGCTTACTTTTAATAAGATCAGAGAATACACCGATGAAGTTGAAAGCAAAGAGAGGGGCCGGGACTACGTACAAAATTTGTGCTCTCAATAATACTATCACAAGTCAATATATATAATCATATATAGGGACCCATAATTAATCCAATTTATACATAAATAGTATTTAAAAACAATAAAACCACGGGAGAAAATTTCTAGCCCCGGCCTAGCCTAATCCGGCCTTCTCCTTCTCCTTCGATCTCAAAAATTCCCCACGGGAGAAAATATAATGGAATGATCGAAGCTAAGAGAGTTTGGCATGGCCTATATATATAATGCTTCACTTAGACGACGGAGGTGTCGGTACGTCGTCTAAGTGGAACTTACACCACGACGTGTCGGTCCGTTGTCCAGGTGATCACTTCTCCGAGGTCCAAGTAAAACTTAGACGACGGAGATGTAATTCTCCGTCGTCTAAGTTTTACTTGGACCTCGGAGAAATCTCCGAGGTCTAAATGTTACTTAGACGACGGAGATCTAATTCTCCGTCGTCCAAGTGATAACCTGGACGACGGATACGTCTCCGAGGTCCAGGTACTTACCTAGACGACGGAGAAATTTCACATCCGTCGTCTAAGTTACACTTAGACCTCGGAGATTTCTCCGTGGTCCAAGTAACACTTAGACGACGGAGAATTACATCTCCGTCGTCTAAGTGTTACTTGGACCACGGAGAAATCTCCGAGGTCTAAGTGTAACTTAGACGACGGAACTAATACTGTTCCGTCGTCTAAGTCCTCTTTTCTTGTAGTGAATTTTACTGCAATGAGGACTGCAACAATCAACCGTCATGCACTCTGAACAAGCCCTGTAACCCCTGGTAACGTTACCCGACAACATACCGCGGGCAGGAAAATCACTGATGGTGCCAACAAGCATGGCATGCATCTGGAACATCTCATTTTTAAACCTATCGTAAGTGGGGTGGCCACACTCACTCAGGTACTTAAGCTCCTCAATCAAAGGCCTCAAATACACATCGAGACACTTGCCTGGATAACCCGGGCCCGGAATTAACAGAGTGAGCATATTGTATTCCTTCTTCATGCACATCCATGATGGAAGGTTGTACGGTACCAAAATAACTGGTCATATACTGTATTGAAGACTCATGTTGCCAAAAGGGTTGAATCCGTCAGATGAGAGCCCTAGCCAAACATTTCGGACCTCTACTGCAAAATGATCAAACTCCCTGACCATGTGCTTCCAAGCCTCTCTGTCAGAAGGGTGTATAAGGGTGTCATCGTCAGGCAAATTCCTCTCAGCCCACCATCTCATTGCTTCGGCCGTGAAAGCACACATGAACAACCGCTCCAGCCTATCCATAAGCGGGAAATATCGAAGTATCTTCACAGCTTTCTTGTTGCCTGCAGGAGTCAACTTATACCTTTCTGTAAAACATACCGGGCAGGCTTCAAGGTCTTCAAGATCTTTTCCCCAGAAGAGAATACAATCATATCTGCATGCATGGATTTTGATGTAGGAAAGCCCAAGATCTTTCAGGATATGTCGTACCTTATGATGAGTGGTAGGAAGACGATGACCGGGTGGCAGTAGCGAAGCAGTCCACTTCAACCAAGAATCAACAGCTTTGACAGACATTTTGTTCTCCATTTTGAGCTGCATCACTCCCATCACACTTTCAAGAACAGTCTTACTACAACCGTCGTACAACGGAGTCTGTTGCAATGCAATCAGGTTGTTGTACTTATCCATACCGCTTGTGTTGACATGAGCTCCAGGTAATGGCTCGACTGGCTCAATATGGGGGAAACCCTCAACGACGGGAGGGACATTTGGTGCTTCATCAGCAAATACACCGCTCTCATGAGGAAACATATCATTGATTAACATCGATGTTGGATCATAGGATGGACTGCCTCTCTCAGCAAAATCTCCATGATCATAGCGTGGACTGGCCCTCTCACCAAATTGTCCATTATCATGCGGACCCGCTAACGATGTTTCACCGTGATAAATCCAACAAGTGTACTTATCCCAAAACCCTTATTTACTCAGGTGCTTCTGGACTTTATCAATGGGAAAACGAAATCGATCGCTGCGACACTTACATTCTTTACACGGGCAATAGTGAAGTGTAGTGTCTCCACAATTAGCCTTCACAAAATTCACAAAACTCCTAATTCCCTGGTGATATCTGACATCCCATCTTTCGAGGCTCATCCAACTCTTGTCCATCCTGAAAATTCTAACAATTTTACGTATTATATATACACACATTCACTACTAATAATCGACGCGATATCTCAATTCAACTCTAATTAAATCAACACATGCATGCATATATATATATATATATCGATCTAATCTCTGAATTCGATTCAGTACTCGATGATGGTATTCTTCTTTTTTCAGTTCAAAATGTATTTGACTAGGTAGGAGGCTCTTTTAAGCCTGACTCCGATAGCACTACGATAATACCAGTCGTTGATTCAGACACAAGATAAGATTAACTACAAGCAGTTTTCTCGTTTCGGTGACATCAACAACATTTCATATCTCACGAATTGGATTTGATCAACACACATATATATATACATACACATATACGTATATATACACGTACCTATATATATATAGCTTCCTGAGTGATCGAGTTTTCGACGCGCGCCTTAATTTTGACAATACCGAAGGATCGATTTCAGAGCGTTTTCCTTCTTTTGATTTCACCGAATTTTTTTCGATCAAAATGAATGAGCTGCTGCGATCTGCATCTAATATAAGAGGCATTGCTGGCGATTCATTAAATCGCCAGAAATGGAGACATTACCGGCGACTTTACGCCGGAATTTCGCCGGTAATGTTTCAAAACATTACCGGCGACTTCCTCCGTCGTCGGCAATGTCAAGCCAAGCATTTCCGGCGATTTTCCGGCCGGAATTTCGCCGGAAATGTTTGGCTTGACATTGCCGGCGACGGAGGAAGTCGCCGGTAATGTTTTGAAACATTACCGGCGAAATTCCGGCGTCATTACCGGCGACGGAGTAAGTCGCCAGTAATGATGAACATTACCGGCGACTGAAGCACAAGACTAGCATATCAATGAGAGAATTCTAGATTGAGTATACACTTGATGTAAAAGTTTCAATGTTTCTGACATAGCTGACACAAAGCGAAATGAATACATAAACCCCAATGTGACCTACCTGTACCCTTCTTGTTGTTGGATCTAGTGTAGCAAATAATTGATCCTCTGCAAGTACATTGGCTCCCGTCAATTGATTTAAAAGAGTACTCTTTCCGGCATTGGTGTACCCATAGTTTTCAGAAATGCGAATAAATTACATGGACAACATCCGCAACTGGTAGAAACAGCCATACGTATAACTATTATATGTAGATTATTCACTTATATACGTACCAAGGATACTATGGGGACTGATACATAACGCCGTTGAGTCCTGTACCGCTTTTTATGCTTTCTAACAGATTCTAGCTCCTTCTTGAGAACACCAATCTAGCATCTTAAACATGTTTACAAGAAAATCAATTTCAAGAAAGTCAATAGTATTATCTAAGAGACAATAAAAGGATATCACAGAAACTTTTTCCATGGTATTAACTGGAACCTACAAATATTCCTATATAAAGCAACTATATTTTGGAATACTGATACTTCAAATATGGGAGCTTACTTGAGTGCCCAAGATACGCTTATCCACTTCAATTTTTTTCTCACCCATACCCTTCATCTGACCTTCTGATTGACGCTAAAGATGAGTCCACATTTTTGTTAGTCGAGGTAATTGGTATTCCATCTGTGCCAATGCAACCTACAAACATCAAATTGCAATGCTTTTAGTAACGAACTTACACAAACAAACTAGTGGAATATTCCTCTATTGCAAGTTAGATACAACTAAGCACATCCTCCAGCGAAGAGTACACGGAATTGAAGATATAAGATAACTTACCTGCATCTTAGCCTCATCCCACGTTAAACCAATCCCCTTCCCCATAATTTCTCCATCAATTTCGACCTAAAGCATGATATGCAGTTTCTTTCAATTTTAACAGAATTTTCGAGAAGTGGTATGACAATTTCTCTAGTTCAAGAGAATGAACTTAGCTTACAGACAATAGCAAGAGCTAACTTATCCATAAATGTTGTCAGATACAAACATGTACATGCACTTCATCTTTCTCCAATGAATTGGCTAGAGGAGGCCACAAACCTTTCCATCTCTTGTTTCCAGCATAAGCGCGTCCCTTAGATTGTTCAAGTCTTGAAGATAGAAAGTTAGGGTTTCAGTGATATTTTCCGGAAACAGAAACAAGGTTTGGGAATTTTGAGAGCTTACCATCATCTTCGACTTCGTCAGAGATCATCATCGTCGTTTTCTCCCAGTCTCTCTTGCTCTCTGTCTGAAGTCGCCGGCCTTGTTTTTGGAAATCTCGCCGGTAATGTCTTCAAACGTGGTAGTGTTAGTAGAGAAACACTTACCTTTAGGAATGCCACATGTCGAAATCTCAACAAGAATTAAAAGAATTAAATTTGTTTTCTTAGGACATTCTGCTCTACAGTGCTAGGCCAATTAAATTTGTTTTCTTAGGACAATTAAATTATGTCACAAACTCAAATGTATCATTTGCTCATTTTTCTTGTAGTGTATGAATTTTTTTTTTAAATGACGCATGTATGAGTAGGGCTGAGCATGAGACGAGATTGATCAGTTCAGAACAAAAATCACGATAATTTTATAGTTTTAAAGCAGAACGGATCGGGATGAGATTTGCTATTCTAAAATGAATACCGAGAAGTCTCTAACCCAAACGGAATCGGTTCTGTACGGGTTCATTTCAGAATCCCTATGTTTTTTTATAACAAAAATAATGCAAGATTATATCTAGAAGTCTCAAACGACCAAAAAGAAGCATTCTATAAGTTCATGCATGTTGTTCATCACATCGCCGAACAATCCAAAATCAGCTTCAAAATATATCCAAAAAAAAAGTATAAAAATAGAAACAACCCAGATCAACTGAAAGTTAATAATCTTTCCATCAAACAAACAAAAAAAAAACTGAAAGTAAATCACTTAATCAACTTATTCCCAGCTTTCACACATCAACCCAAATCATATACTCAGTTGCATATATAGTTATCCAATCGCATATATAGATACCGCTTTTTGCATTTACAAATTAAGAAAATAATAGTCAGTGCAATAAGAACAATAAATAATTTAATTCGAAGAATTATTGACATGGACATCTGAGAAGTTGAGATAAAAGTAAATATTGTAATATATAGTTGATATGATTTATTGTGTTGGGTCACTTAGGTGTAATAATCGGGCCGGGCCGGGATCCCACTAACACTAAAAAATAAACTCAAATCTTATCCCATTTTATTCAAACGAGTCGGGATGGGACAGACCTTTCATTTCGAAAATCTAAACCCGTACAGTCTTTATGCGGGATGGTTCAGAATCGGGTCGGATCAGAATTTCCGGGACCAAGTGCCCACCCCCAGTATGAGTGCATAGTTTTGGACTTTTAATAGAGTGTTCTACTCATATTTTTCTATTTAAGCACGAACAATACTTTTGTCCAAATAAGTTTGGACCAACCTTGTCCAAATTATACAATTTGCAAATACACTAGTTTGTTATTTCAAAATTTAGACCACTCATCTTATAGACTATTGGTTAATGATCATCTCTACAACTAATGAATCAAAATGAAGATCATTTGGGTATCCGATCTTATCAAATCAATGAACGATTATGGTGAATTTCAGCATTACAATAACAACTGTCCATTTGTTTTGCAAGATTAGATGAGCAAACGATCTTCGATTTGATTGAAATCTTATATGCATGATCCATAAGAAGTAAATTATATACTAAGTGGTTTCGATTATCAAAATTCAAATTAAAAGGTATATAAAAAGGAGGAGTTTAGACAAGGTTAGTCCAAACTCATTTGGACCCAATTATTTTCCTTCGAGCACATTGTAATTCAAGTCAAGGGACGCGGGCTTCTTCTCTGAGGACTGTGTTGTTAATAGAGGCCCAAGTTAAGAGGAGTGGTGGGATTTTGGTAAATAATTTTGGGCCTCTCGAATGGACTGGTTTCTGACTTTCCTCTGTAGATAATGGTGACGCGCAAAGAAAGGGGAAGAGCCTCCAAAATAAAAGACCCCAAACGATTTATTACAAAAAACACAAGAGGCAGAAAAAAATACAGACAGAGAAGCGCAAAATTAGAATAGCACGCACAATGATGCCGAGAGTGGCAATGTCCTGGAGACATGGAATGAGATTTCCAAGGAGAAGCAGAAACAGAGCTCTCACCACCACCTTAAACGACGCCGCTTCCCGCCAAATCATCGTCTCTCCTCCTCTAGTATCTTTGGACATTCCTGATGATTGGGCTCCCTCTCCCGCTGCTTCACATTTTGATTTTCCAGTTAATTACCGTAAGTTTCATTTAAAGTTTCAACCTTTACAATAGTTCATTTTCAATGTTTTGTGTTTGGTATTTCTGTATTTTGCTTTTGGGTAATTTGATAAGAAAACAACCCAGTTCTTAGAAATATGATTAATGTTGAGAACTATATGCTAAAACCCTGCTCAGTCGATAAAGTTGCAAGCTTTTGCTATGTTCTGTGCTATCTAAGACTTTGCAGAAAACCCAAGTTTCGTACTTTTCATTATGATATGCTGTGTGGTGATTTATTTTGTGTAGATTAATTTCAATATCATGTGATGGTCTGCAGAAAACCCAGCTTTTTAAATAGTTCTATTTGTGTTGAATTATCTCTCTTCAATAATCGTTACCCCATCACTTTTCAATCTTGATATAATGTGTGATGTTTGATTTGTTTTGTCTTCTTGGTAAATTGAACTGTGATTATGTGCAGAGAACCCTTTTCTAAACGGTTGACATTCTTTCGATGTTTTATTTGGCTCCCTTTTTTTCTATGCCATAGGTGATGAGAAGGTGGCTGCTGTTATTGATGGGAATTCTATCGCCGAAAAGATTAGGTCAAGAATAGGGAGTGAGGTAAGGAGGATGAAAGAGGGTATTGGAATGGTACCTGGGTTGGGTGTAATTAAGGTGGGTCATAGAAAAGACTCTGAGACTTATGTCCGGAAGAAGATGATGGCTTGTGAAGAAGTTGGAATCAAATCAAATGTTACCCAACTGCCCGAAAATTGTACAAACGATCAGCTTCTTAAAGCCTTGTCAAATTTTGATGTGGATCCCTCTGTCCATGGTATTCTCGTGCAACTTCCTCTACCACAAGTAATTTCTTAATCTGTGGCAATACTCATTTATTCAGCCTTCATTATCTGCATATAGCATTTTTAAGTTATACATTGTATTCCAAATGTATATCTGAAGTCATTGTTATAATCTATCCTTTTGAAGAATGTCAGAATTTGCATCTTCATAATTGTCGTCTTAAAGATGATTGCAATTTTAAACTATCCTTCCCCGCATGTAGTACATAAAAATCATCCCAAAGTATTGTGGATATAACAAAATTTTGTTGTAACAACTAGACAGATAATCTCATTATGAATAATGTAACAAAATTTTGTTGTTCCCTTCACCTGAACCAAACTCACTAAAAAGATGCCCCATTATTTGGATCTTCCTACACTTTAGAGCAAAGTGGAAGGCATTTCATACCTAAATCTTTAACACAATCATCAAACATTTTGTTGGTTAATGTCCTCAAAGGAATAACCAGCACTCTTTGTCCCCCATTGGGATCTTCCATACCTTTCACCTCTTCAATCTTTGTTTCTTCTGCTGCATTTTCCATTAGGAACTATTTCTTTTGAATTATTCCAAAAAAAAAAACATGAGTATAAAGGTAAATAGAAATATATGAACACAAGCAGTTTGAAGTTTGGGGATTTGGGAGTTACGGCCACCTAGGTTATTTTCAGGCAGTTTGGGTCCGTAGCTGACACATTGAACTCTCCATCCCAATTCAAGACCTGGGACTAACCCTTGAACACCCTCGTGGGATAGTTAGGCCTCTTAGCTTGCAAGTATGTCAACTAAATAGTTGAGGTTTGATGCATTACATGTCAGAACTTGCTGCTGTTGTATGGATGACTTACGACAAACTGTCTGGGACAGCATTTGGATGAGAGAGGTATTATGGATGTGCTGAATCCAGAGAAAGATGTAGATGGCTTCCATCCAATTAACATGGGGAATCTTGCCATGAGAGGAAGGGAGCCTATGTTTATCCCGTGCACTCCAAAAGGATGCATCGAGTTGTTGCTCAGGTCTGGTGTGGACATAGTTGGGAAGAAAGCTGCTGTCATTGGCAGAAGTAACATCGTTGGGTTGCCTGCATCATTGCTCTTGCAGGTAATAATTGTTCCTTTACAAATGATAAAGAAAAAGAGTAACCTGTAAAGTGATAACATGTTGCATACATATTGTTGTGCAGAGGCACCATGCAACAGTCAGCATCGTTCATGCGTTCACAAAAAACCCAGAACATATCACCTGTGAAGCGGACATTGTGGTGGCCGCTGCAGGAGTGCCTAATCTTGTCCGTGGAAATTGGCTAAAACCTGGAGCAGTTGTCATCGACGTTGGGACCAATCCAGTTGAGGTACATAGGTTACATTCATTGTGGATTATTATGTTCAGAGAGTCAATTACATGCTAGAGTTTCATTGTACTGATTTCAGTTTGAAATATTACTATATTAGTGACCAATGGCATGTTTAATTTTTATCAATTATTCTGAAAAGAAATAAATGTAATTGGAAAGTAAGGATTCAACTATTTCATCCTTTGCTTGTGTGCAATGGGTTTCTTCGTTAGATTGTTGCTCAAAGGTGGAATATCATACAACTATTGAAAGTTATACAGTACAATTATAAACCAACTTTGGTTTAACATAACTGAACTCAAATGTATGGCAGGACCCCAGCTGTGAGCATGGATACCGTCTCATAGGAGATGTTTGCTATGAAGAAGCAGTGCAGGTAGTATCGGCCATTACCCCGGTGCCAGGAGGTGTTGGTCCCATGACAATTGCTATGCTTCTTTCAAACACTCTTGACTCAGCAAAGCGAGCCTATGCCTTTACTTGAATTGTAATGTGCTAATGTAATGCCTTTACTTGAATATGATGTGCTGATGTATAGCCTTTTTCATGGACTCAAACTACCTGTGTTGAAGTCGTTGTGAGAGAACTACTGGACTTTGGTGACCAAAGGTAAAAATCCTCAAATGATCACTCAATATTGGTGAATTTGACATTGTAGTCACATAAGTTTAACGAAAGGTACACTTTGGTCACTCAATTATGTGAGGAAAGAGGAATGATCAAAATTGTATTTCGTTAAATTTGAGTGATCAAAGTTATCATTTTAAAAATTAAGTGATTAAAGTGTTTGTTTTGTTAAACATAAATGATTATTTTAATTTTTTTTGCCGATTAACTTTGATGGAGAAGTGTATTTAGTTACTGTAGAGAGATGGTTGCTCCACAGTTTTCAATTTTTATTTTGAGTTTTCCAGATAGGTTTGCACTGGTTCAATGACCAAGTGAAAAAAGCTAGCTGTTTTGGATTATCAAAAAAAAAAGCTAGCTGTTTTGATCAGTAGTTTACGGTACTGATTCATTTACTTTATACTAAAGTTACGTTTCGTTGTTTTACTGTTCAATTTGAAGTTACTGTTCCTTTTCTGGCACTATTCAATTGAAGCAAACTTACCGTTCTACTCCTCCGCCTCTTCCAATTCTCACTCCACTCTCTCCTCATCTCCAAAGTCGATCGTTTGCGATCCCAATCAATCCATTCCTCTCAAATCTCTTCGGCTTTCTCGATTTCTCTTGCTCTAAAGTTTGTTAGAGGCAAATGCCCTTGATTCCCCTTGGTCTTCATTTCTTCACCCGTTTTCTTCGACTTCATCGAAATTTTTGATTCAGTGATTAATTCATTATAAAATTTTGGTTAGTAGTATGACTAAGCAACCAGTGTGGGGGCGGTGTTGCAGAAGACAAGCCCATTTTCCTTTTCTTCTTGTACAGTAATATCTAGACGACGCTAATCTCCACCGTCGACGACGCCACGTGTGACGTTCATCCAACTGGTATGAGCGAACCAGACGGAGAAAGTGTGAGAAAATTGAACGCATAATTTAAGGGCTCTTTGGTATATATTTCCGTCGTTTGCATAATCGAGCTTCTGTGTTGCTTTGAAATCTCTCTCGCTCGTTTATACAGAAAGCAAGGAAAGGCTCCACCTTTGTAAACAAACTCGAATAGATACATCCAAGGTACCATTGTTAAGGTTTCAATCTTCTTTTACACATGGTGTAAAAAAATTACCTGAAATTGTCATCGTCTCGACCTCGATCTATGTGGTCAATTCTGGTGGTAGTTTATGCTGTTATTTTCATTTTAAAAAGTCATGAAGAGACTGTTTTTGTTGCACCATTTTTAAAATTAAAATTTCATATAGTCATAGAGGTATAGAGGTACTCTCTAGGATGTCATGAATAAGAGGACCAAAAAAATTATTGCATCAAAATGGCTAATAAGGCAAATCTTTTAATAAAAGAAGTGATGGGCCATAAATGACCATCAGAGTTGACTACATCGATCCGAGGTCTAAAATTATGATAAAAAAGATTGAAATTGTTACCACGTATAAATTACAGTTAATATTTCATCATACGGTCATTTTATTCAATTTCATTTTTTTAGATACACAATTCATGTAATCAATTCCAACGTCATTGATGCCCCAATTTTCTTTTTCTACTAGTCACAAAAGAAATGCTATTGTGACACTAATTTGGGAAGTAAATTTTTATTAAACATACAAAGGTACCCCATGACATGTCGTGGAAGGAAGGAGAGTGAAAATTGATGTATCAAAGTAGTCAATAATGCAAATATAACGGAAATAAATAATAAGACAACAAACAAAAGTGGAGGTTGACTACGTGATTATGTGAATTTTTTTTACAAGATGTATATAATAGTTCAATGAACATATCTTACGGTCTATTTATTCAATATTTTTTTCTTCTATACTCTATCTATGTAGTCAATTCCGATATTTTTTACGACACTTTTTTATTTATAATAGATTTTCCTTAATGACTTCTTCGACTCTTCAATTTTTGCTCTCCTTGCGTAACAACATCATACAGTGTACCTCTACACTTTTCATATGTAAATTTAATTACTAGCGAATTGATAGGGTGATGTTATTTTCCTTGGTGACTTGTACAAGATAAAAATATGTCATAAACAATGTTTGAATTGACTACATAGATAAAGTATAAAAGAAAATAAATTTGAAAAAATAATAATGTATGATTCCTACGAAGAACTATAATATATACATGGTAAAAATTTCAACCTGATTCATCATATTTTAGACCTTGATTGATGTAGTCAACCTTGATGGTCATTTATGCCCCATCACTCATTTTATTTTTTTACGATTTGCCTTATTAGCCACTTCGATGCAATAATTTTTTGGGTCCTCTTATTCATGATATCTTACGGAGTACCTCTATATGACAGTATGAAATTTTAATTTTAAAAATTGTGCAACAATAACAGACTTCTTCGTGACTTGTATTAAATGAAAATAAGGGTATAAACGACCACCAGAATTGATCACATAGATTGAGGTCGAGACGATGATGATTTCAGCTAATTTTTTTACACCATGTGTAAAATAGTCCTATATCCGCCTCCTACAGTTGGTTTCTTCAATTTCGTTTTGTTCTAGCATTTCATATTCAAAAGTTCATATTCCTTCAATACCATTAAACAAGTTAAACAACACTGGTAAGCACATGATTAATTTGTGAAATCCAATTGTTCGAAAAGTTCAAATGGTCGATTCAACTTCACAGATGTCTCGATCTTATGCATAATTATATTTGTTTTGTAAAAAAATTGGTCTCGTTGATTGACCGATCGATATCGGTCAACTCAGTCAACTCTTGTTCATCGTGATTAACCATGAAATCTATTTATTCAAATGGCATATGGATGTGACAAAACCCCTTAATATTAATAATGACAGGAAAGTTGACTTTGCGCATTGTGAGAAGTTCATATTTTTTATATATATAATTTTTATGGATGTTACACTATTTTTTTGTTATTTTTGAAAATTTACGACATAAAACATTATTTCCAATGACGATAAAAATAAAAAAATCTTCGTTGACCGAGGTTCAAAACTTGCCAAAGTCGGCTCAATTTTATTTTGATAAATATGGAACATGTGTATAGTCGAAAGTTCTGCATTTTTATATGTAAACTTTTCATATTTATTAAGCTAATATTGTGATTAATATTTATTAGCAGTGGGCGCAATTAATTGAAAATGAGCTAAGCCCAGTTGAAAGCCCACTCTCCATTACCCTATGCACCCACCCCTATTTACTGTAACTGCAAATCGTACGTCCAACATCACCCACCAACAATCACCTTACTGTCCTTACTGTAATCGCCGCCACCAACCTCTAACCGCCACCTACGACCGACCAGAAACTGCCATTCGTCACCTCACGGCCACCATAGATCTCTCATTCACTTAGTTAAGTAGTACTTAAAGCCCCAAAAATCTAAACCAAATTCAGACAATTAATCAATCAAAACAATAATGAAGGGAGTTGTGGAAGCGATCCATCAGCTTCACGGATGAAGCAGAGAAAATGTATCAGACCATCACCACCTCCTCCGCCTCCATCAAACTCTCCGATTTAGTCTCCGCCGAGGCCTCCAAGAAAGTCGACGAGATAAACGGCAACTCTCTCTCTCTCTCTCTCTCTCTCTCTCTCTCTCTCTCTCTCTCTCTCCACATTAAATTAGCATAAATCTGCTACGAAGATCATGCTATTTACATTAGCTCGTTTAAACGAGCATAAATCTGCTACAAAGAACATGCAAATAGCATGATTAAATCGAAGGCTTCAATTGAGGAGTATAATACACGCACGATTGTGAATCTTCACAATTGGTGGAGAGAAGCTTCTTTCTACCAATTAAATCCACAACTTGAGGAGTATAATACACGCATGGAGAGCATGCGAATAACATGATTAAATCGACGACTTCAATCGAGGAGTATAATACACGCATGATTGTGAATCTTCACAATTGGTGGAGAGAAGCTTCTCCCCAGTATCTACAACTAGCATGATTAAATCCACAACTGGAGGAGTATAATATACGCACGAAGAGCATGCAAATAACATGATTAAATCGACGGCTTCAATCGAGGAGTATAATACACGCACAATTGTGAATCTTCACAATTAGTGGAGAGAAGCTTTTCCCCTGTATCCACAACTAGCATGATTAAATCCACAACTGGAGGAGTATAATACATGCACGAAGAGCATGCAAATAGCATGATTAAATCGACGGCTTCAATCGAGGAGTATAATACACGCACGATTGTGAATCTTCACAATTAGTGGAGAGAAGCTTCTCCCCTGTATCCACAACTAGCATGATTAAATCCACAACTGGAGGAGTATAATACATGCATGAAGAGCATGCAAATAGCATGATTAAATCGACGGCTTCAATCGAGGAGTATAATACACGCACGATTGTGAATCTTCACAACTGGTAGAGAGAAGCTTCTCCCCTGTATCCACAACTAGCATGATTAAATCCACAACTGGAGGAGTATAATACACGCACGATTGTGAATCTTCACAACTGGTGGAGATAAGCTTCTCCCTTGTATCCACAACTAGCATGATTAAATCCACAACTGGAGGAGTATAATACACGCACAAAGAGCATGCAAATAGCATGATTAAATCGACGACTTCAATCGAGGAGTATAATACACGCACGATTGTGAGTCTTCACAACTGGTGGAGAGAAGGTTCTCCCATGTATCTTATGCTGATTTGAACTGGGGTGTATAGGTTCAAAAAGATAAATGTGACTTATGTTAATCTCGAGATTTCGACTTTTGAGTATTTGTTGGAATGTTTATCAAAGTAGTTATTTGGGTATTGTTATAATTAGTTTTTATTGTCATCATCATGATCATCGGGAGTGTTTAAGAGTTGGTGTGCAGCTTTAAGATCTCTTAGCCTCTCTTGTAGAGCTGCAACAACTTCTTCTATGGAGTCTACTCTTCCTCCTCCAGCAGGCATTTTTCCTACAAATTAAATGTAAACTGGAAATAACAGATCGATCGATCGATCGATGGTATGCTTGTAGAAATAAAAACCTTTTTGGTCCTGACGACACAACTAGAAGCCAACCAGATATTAAGACATAAAAAGAGAAACAACAACAACACTGTTAAGTATAACTGTACAAGTAGAGGACCTGGCAAAAAGACCAAGGCAACTGCAAGACCAACTCCAACAGTTGATGTTGGGTTGTCTGCTGCAATGACCAAACCTTCTGTAATAATACCAAAATTACAAAATGTCAAACACAATCGATAAACTAACCTAACCATCATCGAAATATTTAATTCTTAATTGAATAAAGATTAAAGATTACTGATTGATTTTTAGGGAAACTAAGCTGCATTTTAGGACGAAAGTGATATTATTACCTTTGATTTTGTGGAAGAAGTGATGTTCGTAGGTCTTGAAGTCAGAGAGTGCCTTGTCCACATATGGTGCTTACACAGAATTCAAAAATGATAAGAGCAGTCATGGAAGTAGTGGCTATCTTTCAATGACACGATTGCCGTTGTGGCTATCTTTCAACGACAAGATTGCCGCTGATATAAAATCAACGCCACAAATTTCAGAAGAAACAACAAAATACTTGAATAGCTAGATTAATCAATACCAAACACAATTTTTTTTGAATTCAACCCTAAAACCCTAAAACACCTCTGGTTTTACCAGTCTCCTCTATTTTCACAGCAGCCAATTAACATAAAAAAACTAGAAACTCAAATCAAACAAATTTCAAACCCAAGGTCTAAATCCAGCTGTAATGATATGCAAAATTTAGGGATGCTGAGTAAATCAACCAAAAGAGCAATTGAGAATTGAAATCGGAAGTACCTGATGAGAGCATCGACGTTCTTCGATTTTTGGTGTTTGAAGGACAGCGGCGGAGAACGGTTGAGTCGAGGTCGGAGTCGACCACCTCGATGGAGAGATCGAGCTCGAATGGTCGTCGAGGATCGATAAGGGGATGTTGAGGGATTTGGCTTGGTCTTCAGTGTGTTTTGAGGTTAGCACGCTGACGATGTTGGAGCTGGCCGTAGGAGATGAGCTCGTCGAGTTTGGAAACGGCGAATGAGGCGACGCTGGTGCAGAGGCCGAGGACCATGCCAGGGTTTAGGGTTCTTCAATCGATTCGAGCTCCACTGATTGAGTTGGAGGCTGAAATTAGAAGCGTTGAAACCACGAAAAAGAAGGCTTCAAAGCCCAGTGATCAATCAGCTTCGATTTGACCTGAAACAGAGTCACCCACTGGAGTTAGGGATTCATTTCTCCTCTTCTTTTTGATATTTTCAGCGAGAAATGGAGGCGAGGAGGTTATGGCTAAGAAATATGGGGACGAGAGGAAGTGTTTAAGATAGATTTTATAGTGAGAAGTGTCGGTCAGCAGACACATTAGCTGGTGAATTCACTCGGGTTTTCTTTCTGTGTTCTGTTTCTTCTGTTGAGTTGAGAGAGAGAGAGAGAGAGAGGGGGGGGGGGGGGGAGAAACGAGGACTTGGTTGTTTTGTTCCTTTTTTTTCTTCTTTCAATTTGGTAGGTGTGGCATTGATTAGGTAAGACAAAATTGCTTGCAAGTTTCGGAGGTAAAAATCCCACCAAGTATTCAAATTGGAGCCTAGATACAGATGACAGTCAAACCAATGTTTGATTGAATGATTTATTATAGTGATTTTACTAGGAACAATTGTAAAACTTGTGACTTCACGCAAAATTTTGACAAATTTTGTGCGCAAACTTTGGACGACGTGCAACCGTCGTCTGAGGTATTAACCTTCCAATTTTTTATAACATACCTAGGGTAAGTTTAGGGAAGGAATTTTTCCCGCTTACTAGTGGCTAGAAACCGCATACCTTAGATGACGGGCAACCGTCATCATATTGAAGGACTTGTGGTTTAGGGTTTATTTTTAGGGTTATGTCTTAGAATTTTGATTTTTTTTACATGCAAAGATAGGTGTGAAACCTCACGAGAATGCGGGTGACATACTTGCACTCAAATTATTTTTGACGAATCAAAAAATTGTGTTTTATTATTAAGGACAATATGGTCGTAATAGTTGGACACTCGGATCAAGGTAAAAATCAATTCGGAAAGTTCTAAATTTTTTACAGCGTGCTTAGATTAGTCTCACAGTTTTATCCAACGGTCACATTTACGAAATGATTAATTGGTAGTGATTTAGCTTCATAAAGGTTTGGTTTTTATATATAACCAACTAACATTATAAGCAACATTAGTACGTAGTCATACATGTAATTAACGACATATGAAAAACCGAAAAAGTTTAATGAGAAATATGTCTATACATATACGTGAACCTTGTATTAACAAAGAGTTTTCAAAAAAAGTTACCCTCATCGAAGTTCGTTTAGTGGTCAGTCAATGAGGTCAAATCTTACCAAAAGACTAAAATAACCCTTTTCAAGGATTTTGCTCATTTTCCTATGGGAGGAGCACCTAAATTGATTTTTTTTTGTAATTTTTTTTTCATATATTAACATAGGTATGAGCTCTACGATAATGCTTTCACGAATGGTGGTCAGAAACTAAATTTTAACGGAGCCGTAAATCGAGATTTACTCTTAAGTGCCTTAGAGTCACAACAATGACACACCCAAATCGAGGACGAGCATAAGTAAAAAAATTATAAATTTTATACAGTGTATTAACAATAATCAGAGCATTCCATCCAATGGTCAATTTTAGAAAACTGTTTAGTTTTAGGTCGGTTACGAAATTTGATGTTTAACTATGAAAAGAATTTTAAATTTTAATTCGATGACATACGACTGTCATCTTAACAAATATCTCAAAACCATAATAAATTTAGATAACAACTCAACTCTTAATAACCTATTGTTTAGCTATGTAAATCATTCTTGTGAGCCGGTATATAGGTGGACAAGTCGAAGTTAAATTATTTCAAAACTCAGACGACAGTCAATTGTCATCTCATGCAAGAATTGAATGTTGTGAGCTCTTTAGAAAGTGTCCAGGCATTTTCGCCAATTGAGTGGCATCCTCATGTACTTGACTTGGTGAAAAAAGTTACAATTTTTTTTAGTTTTTCTCCGAGTACTCACATGATAGACAAACATCATTTGAATTAAGTATCATTTTCGAACAATCATTTTTTGAGATGTCCACCCTTGAAAATACTAAATTTTGGATGTCCTCCTCATAAACTGGAAAAATGTACTGTCTAAAAGAATTTTCAATGATGGACTAAATGAAACCGGCGTCTGTTTATTTCAAAATCAATCAGATGACGGACAATTATTTTCTGTCATCTGAGAGGCGTCATCTGAAGCAGTATTTGTACTAGTGTATGTAGATGATAGGTGCTGACTCTAATGAGATCAAGAGATTACAAGCTCAGTTGTCTTTTGAATTTGAGATGAAGGATCTTGGAAACTTAAAGTATTTCTTGGGTATTGAGGTAGCTTAGAACAAGAATTGCATTATGTTGAGTGAAAGGAAATATGTTCTAGATCTGTTAGCAGAAACTGGTATGCTTGACTGTAAACCAGTTGATACACCCATTGAGAAAAATCATCGGCTTGTTGAATATCCTAATCAAGTTCCTACAGACAAGTTCCGGTATCAGAGGTTAGTTAGAAGATTAATTTACTTGTCACACACTAGACCTGATCTTGCTTATTCTGTTAGTGTGGTGAGCCAATGTATGAACAATCCTAGTGAGGATCATATAAATGTTGTGATAAGAATCTTGAGATACATGAAGTCTGCTCCTGGTAAAGGTCTTGTGTTTCGCAAGCATGAAGAGTTGGAGACTAATGGGTACACTGATGCATATTGGGTAGACAACATTACTGACAAGCGTTCCACTTCTTGCTATTTTACATTTTTTGGTAGAAATTTAGTTACTTGGAGGAGCAAGAATCAGAATGTGGTAGCTTGTTCTAGTGTAGAGGCAGAGTACAAAGGTATGACTCAAAGGGTTTGTGAGTTGCTGTGGTTGAAGTATTTACTGGCAGACTTGGGTTTCAAGAAGAAACGACTCATGCCTCTTTATTGTGACAACACTGCTACAATTGACATTACACATAACCTTGTTCAACATGATCAGACGAAGCATGTAGAAATTGATAGACACTTCATCAAAGAGAAGCTAGATGTTCGTATTATCTCATTCCCATTTTTTCATTCATAGGAGCAATTAGCTAACATTCTTACCAAATCTTTTTCGTCCAAAAATTTCAGTGACTCACTTGATAAGTTGGACATTCAAGAATTATATGCTCCAAATTGATGAGGAGTGTTGGAGTGAGTCACACTCCTTATATATTTAGGAAGTGTATATTTTGTAATTAAGTAGGATTCTGCAATTGATTAGGTTTCCTTCTAGGACTGTAAGTATGGTTGTATATATGCCCAATTCGGGATTGATCAATATATGAAAGGACCCAACCCCGATTTAGTTTCCTAAACCGGAATAAAACCCCTTCTGAAAACACGAACTTGCAAAAACCACAAAAATTTCGGCAGAGTTTCGCTATAACGTGGAATTGCCATTAACCTGCACCCGAAAACACACTTCATCCTATGCCACAAAAGCCAAACCGTGGGCACCAATCCCATCCGGATTTCTCAATATCATAACAATAATGTAAAGTAATAATCAAAACTGTACTTTACAGAAATCCGGGAAAAAAAACATATAAGATTATAACGACATAGTAATCAGAGAGACCTCTAGTGTATATATACAAAAATATATAATAGTAGGCAAAACAAGAAACCTACTGGAAAAGAAAGGTAGCTCAAACACTAAGCCTCCAACTGCGACGTGAGACACCAGAATCCGAACAGCAAACTGGGCACGGAAACCGAAAAGCCCAGGGGAAAGGCAAATAAAATCGTTAGAGTGAGTGGACGAAAATAATCATATGCCTTTCACCATATATATATATATCATAAAACAAAGCGAGTTCATAAAATGAATGGAGGTGTCAGGCGAATCTCTCAACCCCGATGGTCAGACGAATCTCTCAAGCCTAGTGGGCACATCAGGGGAATCTCTCAACCTTGGATCTGGACTATCGGTGATCAGCCGAGTAGCCAATGCATCGATGCTAAGTAAATGCTATCACCATATAAAATATAAAAAAATACCTCCAAAAATAATAAATAATCTCAATATCGTACTGTAAATAAATACTGAAATCAAGAACTTGCTACGACAGTGTAAATAAAAAGGTCCACTCACAGATAGCACAGCGCACACACGCGCTAATCACGAGATCCGGCGGAAGATCCCTCGCCCAACGTACAATCTCGATCCCCTGAATAATCATAAAATATAACTTATCAAAATCACAATTCATTACTCTGTACCACATCTCGGAAACCAACCATTTCCGGAAACACATAACTCGATACAAAATAATCGTCGATATTCCCCAAACTCTCCACATAAATCCTCGACTAAAAATTCAATATCCAAATCAACTCGAAAACCTCAAGGCGATGATCGGGGCGCGATTACGAGCAAAACGACATAAAACTCGTCAAATTCCAAAAAGTCAACTCCCTCGCCGGAGCGCCGCTGTTGACCGCCGCCAGCGGCGGCGACGGGGCGTCATCGATGACGGATCCCGGCTAAAATTTCCAGATCACAAGTCCTCCTCAAACCCAATATATTTCTCTTCTACACCGAGACCCAATTCCAAGCCCACCGGCTGGAATTGAGCCCGAAACTCACGGAATCCATGGATTCCGGTGAGATTCCGGCGAGCTTCAAACCTCAATCAAATCAAAATTCCTTCACCCAAAAGCTTCACAAGAATGAGGGGAACCTTTCCCCCCAAACACCCGACCCCAAAAGTGGCCGGAGCCGGCCACCCGAATTCGGCAAAATCCATGAACTTCACCGAGTTCGTTCACCCTTATAATCTCATCAAATCACACAAATCCAAGTTCTAAACCATAGGAAATCAAGAGAGGATTCTAACCATACCAATTTCGTGGCCAAAGGTGGCCGGAAAATCTGGGTCGGACAGTGGCAGTTTGCAACACACGGTGGAGCTCCGGTCAACGAAAGTCAACGGGTCAAACTTCGGTCAATGCCGGTCAAACTTCCCAAAACAGTGTTTTTGACTATTTTCGATATTTATACTCGTGGCTCGATACGATCGATGGTCCAAATCGAATCACAAACACATTTCGGATAACTCAAATCCAAACGGATAAACTCGACGAAATTACGCGATTTTAAATATTCATAACATATTTCTCGGTCGTCGAAACAATTATCCGAAACCGCCCACGAACTTGAAATCACGCGTACTACAATTCTCGTGAAGAGACTCAACTCAAATTCTCGCCCAATAATTAAGTCGTAAACTGAACCGTCAATTCGATTAATTTATGATAAACTGCGATTATTCGCTAACTCGTGGATTAAGCCGATTACTATACTGATTCTGGTTCGGGTCGTCACAATATATCAAAAAAAATTCCAAACACTTGTGTTCTCTTTAACTATAGATGTAGTATTTTGAGCAAGTATGGATTATTTTAACCAAGGATTGAAGGATGCATGCAATAATTGTGTAAGAAAAATGGGGGATTTTGAAGGTTGATTTTAATTAACTAAATTGTCTACCTAAATTACTACCTAAAAGAATCACAACATAACAAAATCTAGGACCTTGGCATGCATCACTCATAGACAAACAAACACATAAAAGGCCCCTAAGACTCCAAATCATGTTATGACAAAAAGCAAACCTAATTAATTATATACATGTAATCGGCTTAGCCTACACATTTTGCATTTACACATATATTCTCATTCAATTACGTACGAAATCTACAAGAGTTAATTCCGGATTACATGTCATGACTTTGAATTCAAGTGCAACTAAGCGTCTAAACACCCTAATCTCGACTTTATTGATTTAAGGTAAAAAATGATTGGCTAAGTGTTTCATCTTAAGACTTAAACTAAAGCATTAAGCACGACACGCAACATGCAATCAAGACTCAAAACTCATAAACACATGGAAGATATATTGAACTCGAAAATAGCATAAAACAAAAATAAACATGTTATCTTCACAAACAAAGCAAAACAAATACAAGGAGAACTACAGAGTAAAGGTTTCATGTTTATACTTTTTGATTCTCGGTAAACCCTGTAAAATCTCGAGTGGATGGAGCCTTAGGTGGAAGCTACACACCTTCTAAAGGCACTAAGCATATATAGAAGGAATGAGATGAAAATTTGAGAGGTGGTGGTGGTGTAATTCGGCCTTGCACTTGGAGAGTTTTGTGGTGGAGATTTTGTGAGTATTTTTCCAGCAAGAGAGTATAGAATAGGTGATGATTTATATTAGCGTCGAGTCTCTTGCTTATATAGGCATTACAAAGTGATTTTCCTCACAAAACTAGATTTTCCTACTACACCTGGGTAGATTTGGCAGTCTACAAAGAATCGCACTTTCTTGGAATTGTAGACATCCAAAAATTATCATTTCTAGCTCATTCGAAAGAAGACTCAAAGAGTTTTCCAACCATAGGTCGATCGTCATCTAAGTCCTCCTGAGCTGTTCCCAGTCGTCTATTGAAGTTGACTATTTTGCACAGGCAGATTCTTCTTTCCTTATTTTGATAGATTTCCTTATCTTTTTCAACTTGGGAATCATATTCTTGCCAAATTTCCTCTTCCACGTTTTTTGGCTAACTTGGTCTTCAATCTTGGGATTCTTAAATGATCTTTTAATTAGTTTGGCCCATCTTGCATTTGTTGTTCTTCCAAGGATCTTCCGGAAGCTTTTTTCTCCTAATCAACCTATGAAGCATATTCCTAGGACTTCTTTTTCTTCTCCATTTTCTTCTTGAATTTTCCTTTGGCCGAATGGTTCTACATCTTCTTTTCCATTCTTCACGTGATTTGCATGCTTGTTGGCTCCTTTATTCAGTCTTTTTTGGTCAACACCTAAAAATGACAATAAGTAAAAATCAATAATTCTAAGTAAATAACATAGTCAAAATGTAGAGAATAACATATTAATTAATACGTCTAAATTGTATAGATCAAAATTCTAAACAAAGGGATACAAGAATGAAACAATTAAACAAAATCATCTGGACCAATTAACCCCCAACCTCTAGATGATTTTGAATTAGGAAAAACTTATTCTACCATGAACGGAGAAACCTAGTTAGCTAGTTTAGAGCATCTCTAGCGGTTAGGCCAAAAACCAGCTAGAGGCTCCAACAGGAAGAATTGACAATAAAATATCCTTTTTCAAACACCTCCAACAGATCTGTCAAAGCCACCGTGGAAGGTAGACGAGTTCTAATCTGCCAAATCTTTCTTTATTGTTTTCTTTCCTCTTCGCCTTCCTCTCACTCTCTCTTAGTTTACTACTTCTTCAACTCTCATATCTCCATTTCATCTTACCCAGAATTGTCACAATACCATCAAGTCTAAACCATGCAATCACAAAAGACATGATCAAAATTCACTTTTGAAAAGAAATATATAGATTAACTCACCATTCCATGACTAGATTGAGTCACGACTCACGAATAGAAAGTGAGAGCTGGGTCGCAAAGTTTGGACTAAATTGAGCTCTACAAGATCGGGTTTTGACACAGGATATGGATTCCAGCAAATGAATATGTTGAAGACGAAGTGAGCGAAAAAAATCGGGATCGGGATTGAGCTCTATGAGGTCAAGTTTCAAAGAAGATTTGGGATTCCAGCAAATGAAATAGCTGAAAATGAAGAGAGGGAGACAATTAGGATTATGATTGAGCAGTATTGAGGTTTGGCTTCATAGATGTCGAAGAGAGCGAATTGAAAGAAGATCAAGAGGAAGTGAGGAGCGAGACTCTCTTAATAAAATAGATAAAACAATATCTACATGCAATAAAATAGCCTTTATATATGACATAACTAGGGGTGTTCTATAAAAGGGTTTAAGTGTGTTCTACAGTACTTTAGAGTACCAAAACTCCTTAATTTTTGAGCGTTGGATCACTTCATTTTTTAAAAAATTGGGATCGCAAAAGTTGTATATAGTTCTAAAAATTTAAAAAAAAATTTAATATCGCAGGTCACTAAATATTTTTTGACATAACTGTGGGAGGCAAGTTGTGTCAAAAAAAAAGCAAATGCCATGTAATAAGTGAAATTTAATTTTGACAAAGAAAATTTGGCATACCCACTGTAGTTGCTCTCAGAGAACCTTCGTAAAAGGATAAGCATTGCTTAATGATTCAATGGATTACTCAATGTGAAAGCCAGTGCTCCAGCCCTAGCAGTTAGCTGACTGCCCTGAGTCACCGTGTCATCCCAACCCATCACTGGGTAAACGACGTGTCGACGTCTACTGACTCACTCCCCTCAGAATTGAAAGTACATTCTTCTAGCTTGTTCACCTAATTAATCGTCTATTATGAGTACGCTCTCAAAGGAAGATAAAGTCGAAGCTCAATCAGAGCTAGCTTCCCCCCAGAATTTCAAGTCGTCCGCTCCTCCGTCACATCACACCACCTCAGTTCATTATAATACGATGGATCTGAAGAAAAAAACATAAAAAAGCGATGGATCGTCTTGAAATCTCCATTATGCTCATATATACTTGCAAATGTTGCCATCTTTTGGGAGGCACTCAAAGTCTCAAACTGAAAGTCCAGTAGGAGTCTTGCATTGCCCATCGTGTTTTTAAACATCGCTGAGCTGTAAAATGTCATTTAAATTGTTACCGACTATAGTAATACTGTTTGTTTCGGAGATTACAGCAACCAAAATGGCTGTTTGATCATGCTATTTAGAATTTAGTGCATGCAAACCTAGGGGCTAATGTTTATAATCAGAAGTGCAGGCAAGATCTAGTAGTAATTAAAAATAAATTACGTAACCTGGTTAAAGAGTTGCCGGACGAGAACTTGGTTAGTTTGGTTTGATTCGAGTGGCAAGGTTTGAATAGAACATCAACCATAGTTCCCTCCTCGGGAACAGTCCAGGGGCAGTTTCGGAAACCTCAATGAATAGTCTCCTTTATAGGACCGGAACACAGTTTCGAGCCAAACAGACACGGCGAGCAAGAGCAAAGAAAGACAGAGAAATAATTTAAGTTAAGCTGAGCTTGATGGATCCCGGCGCCTTCGCGGCTGCGACTTTGTTCAAGTGGGACCTACGAGGCATGGTGTTTCAACCGAACCGCGTGCAGCTGATTGAACCGGCGGCACTGAGGGAGCTCGTGTTGGGGCTGGAGGACATGCTCGGGGCTTACGGGGTGAGGTACTGCACGGCGGCGAGGATAGCTGAGCTCGGTTTCACTTTTCACACTCTGCTGTTCATGAAGGATGAGGAGCTCGACGACATGATGAACATGGTGTCTCATTATTTACGGGTGGACTTGCTCGTGGGGGAGAAGTACGGCATCAAAGCCGCCGTCAGATCCGGGAGGAGACGCCTTGAAGAGAGCGAGGAGCTTGACCTTGCTCTCTCCGGCGACACCGACGTTATGGATGCTTTCTCTCAACAAGGTTAATTTAAGAGCAATAATATGCCTTTAAAATGATATGACATTTCCACATCATTAAATCAATTCCTATGTGCAAATCCAAATCACCATAAAAAGTCATATCAATTCTGAAACTACAATTACTTCTTGAAAAAATCATATTCATGTCAAAAACAAAAAACAGAAGAAATTTTTTAGTCCCAATTGATCGATGAACCCTAATATAATATGGAATTGGATTGTCATCACATGAAAAAGAAAATCGATCATGGCAACCCGATATCAATCTTTAATACATGGCAAAAGAAAAGTTATACAGATTCAACACTCTCGATTTGTACATATGCAATGGAAAAAAAAGAAGATCAATGATCATGCTTTATGGAATGGCTATAACTTGACCCTCGTGATTGATGGAGAAGCTAAGATCAATTGAAGAACCAGATCAAACAAGGATTCAATTAACAAAGGAGAATTTCAGTTTGAAACCATCCATTCATTAATATATGTTTCATTCTTTAAATCGTAGTAAGCTTTTGCGATAACCTAACTTAAATAAAACACATCCGTAACAAAAGAAAACTGAAAGAATATTTGCTGTTCGTTACCCTGGAAACGAGCTATGGTGTTGGTGTTTTGTTTACCTATTTAGAAAATAAAATAGAATGTATGATGCGGAGAATAGAGAATAATGTGTATTGTGATATAGACTGCCACATCATTTTGAGGCTACAAAATTACGCCTTAAGTAAGGCCATAATGATTTTCCTTAATTTAATTCCTCGCCTTTAACTAATTTATAACACATGCATAATTTCTGGCATTTCCTTCATCGATCTTTTCCATCTAGCTGGCTTCTTTAGTTACTAATGATCTACATTATACCTCTTTTAAAGGCAGTAATTCCTGGATGTATTACGATCAACCGTCACATAATCATATAATATTCATTAATCAGAGACTCTGTATTGTTAGGTTTTTATGATTAGCTTAACCGCAAATTAATGTTTCTTTTTTTCCAAGTGAAAAATGCAACTATAAATCTATAATATTTGTATTTCTATATATGTTTGGATCTGGATTATATATTGTGTCCGTAACTCCGTATATATATGAGATATGTATTATGTAATGTTTGATGCATGGAAGGTTTTGATAGGGATGTCGGAGGAACCGGTGCAACAAGAGAAGGAGAAGGTGGGGAGCAGAGGAGGAGCCGAGAGTAAGGCGGCTGCGGCGGCAGAGAGACGGAAGCTGAGGAAGGCAAGGAGAGGAGGAGGAGGGCACAAGAGGAATTGTACAGAGGGGTTTGAGGTGAACCAGGATAAGACGGGAGGAGCTACTCGGGCATTAATGACCAGGGAGCACCCGTTTATTGTGACGTTGACTGGGGAAGTGGCACGTGGCAAAAAGAACGGACTGGATTACTTGTTCCATCTGTACGAGCAGTGCCGTAACTTCTTGACTCAGGTCCAAAACATCGCCAAGGAGCGCGGTGAAAAATGTCCGGTCAAGGTGAGAGTCTGAGAGACCGAATCTCCACCCATGCTTCATTAATCTTACTGCGGTAAAAATATAGCGGATGATGATTTGATATATGCATTGGCCGGCATTTCCGCATTTGGAAGAAAAATTGACTGAGAACAATTTACCCCGTACGTATTAATGTGATGAACAAAGGCCATCTCTAGTTTAATTAATTATGTTCTTCAACCTTTTTGTTAATTTGTTCTATGAATTCTGTATATATATATATATAGTGATTGATGTGAATCATACATTACACAGGTGACAAACCAGGTGTTTAGGTTTGCAAGGAAAGAGGGAGCAAATTACATCAACAAGCCCAAAATGCGACACTACCTTCATTGCTATGCCCTGCACTTGTTGGACGAGGAGGGGTCGAATGCGCTGAGGAGACAGTGCAAGCTGAGAGGTGATAACATGGGGGTGTGGAGGCATGCGTGTTACAGGCCAGTTGTGGAAATTGCAGCAGCCCAAGGTTGGGACATTGATGCAATCTTCAACGCACATCCTCTGCTCTGTGTTTGGTACGTTCCCACCAAACTTCGCAAGCTCTGTCACGCCGAGCGCAACAATGCCACCGCCTCTAGCTCCACCTCCGGTGGTAATGGTACTGTATTTCAGGTACCCTAGCTAATGCGCAAATTAGTTAAGCCATGAATAATGTGTAACCGTAAGCTATATCTAGCTAGAACAACTGAACTAGTACGTAATGAAATGTCCTCATGTTTAGGTCTGTATTTGCATTCTCGATTATGTTAGCTAATAAAGACTCTATCCATCATAATCCAAATATTTCTGTGCAAGTTTTATGCAGAGCGACTGTGCGAGTTCTACGGTTTCAGTTTTTTTTTTTCATGAATCATGTTCAAATATGGAGTGGAGACTTGCATCCCTGGAACAATTGATATGTAATTTGGTTGAAGGTGAACGATCAGATTATGGAAGCCTGGCAAGTGGTAAGTAATGGCAAATTAAAGGAGAAGTACAAGGCTGAGTTATCTGTCAAGATGTTGCTGAAGCTTGAGTACTGCAGAGAATGCCTGAATTTACACATGGTGGTGAATGGCCGGATTCGTAGAGGTCCACCTTATAAAGTTGGAGCATGGCATGCTTAGCAACTACTTTGATCATTCCTTACACTTTTTGGTATTTGTATTTGTATCAGTATTAGTTAACCATCCATGTATTTGTTAGTACGCCATGCGGAGATGTTTTCAGCTTATTGAGCTAAACTTCGATGGTAATGGATACAAAAATACAAGGGGTGATTAGTTATACAAATGGTAAAATACAACACTAACATCATCACCAATAGTGAAGGAACCCAATATGGACAACCAACATTCGGAGATGCATCGAAAAGAACCATGAATATCATGATACAATCTAAAGCAACAGAAATTGAATACTGATAGCATCCATCACATGATGCTAAAACAAAGAAATAAATTTTCAATGCTCATTCTTCTGCTTCATTCGCAGGAGGCACCGCCTCAACAACTGGAGGTATGCAATCTACCTTGTAGCGCAGCACCTATACTCCAGCAAATACCAAGTCAGAAAGTTCAGATAAAATTGCTCCAAAAGAGACCCAAAAGGCAATAGGCTAAAGACAGAGGTCCTGACTTTACTTTATTACTGTGTAGAGATGGGGAAAATGGAATGGTTCAAGGCTGCTGAATATACTACTACAGTACAAAATTGAAAAGAGATGGAGCCGATAGCTGTTGCTTTAAATAAGCCATGTCTAGAAGAAAAAGCCTAAGATTTACAACTGTAGAGCCATAACTCTAATTGTTGATTCCCATTAAAGAGAAGTGGGGAGGTAAAACCACAGCGCAACGCATAACCAAACATGTACGCATACCTTCTTAAAGAAACTTGAATAAGAATTGTCCCAAACAAGTTTGTAGTTTCCAGCCTCGCATGTGCAGAAGTTCCCCTAAAAAGGAATATTATTCAGTCAAAAAAGTCAAGAAACTGCTTTCTTGCAAAAACGAAGCAGAGAGACTACTCTTTTGCATTTTAAATATATGGGAAAAAGAAAATATGAACTTACTTGATCAGCCTCGTAACGTTTGTAAGGTAAAATGAGCTGCATATAACCATCAAAGGCCCAGTGTAGCAGCCAGAATGAAATCAAGTTAAAGAACAATTAAGCATTGAAGTCAATATTATAAACTTAAACATCAAAGAGATTATGGCTCAACTTACAGAATTTTCCCCAGATGCATTCGTATACTCCACACTAAATCCAACATCCTGACCACAATCATCAATCATCAATCTCAATGAGTGATTTACATTGACATAAAATTCTCATGAAGCATAGGAGTTATCTTACCCATTAGGGCACACATTGATATTCAGCATCAAATTTCATTATCAATGGTTCTAAAGTACTATTTAATGTGGAGGTTCAAATTCATCCTCACGAGACCAATAACAGATGCAAACCAAAGTGACATATCAGAAGTAAGTAACTTTTATCGAATATAACTGAGAAATGCATTTGTTCTGTGATAAAAGTAGGAAACCTTAACACATAAGAGATGCTTAAAAGCAAGAATCTTCACAAAAAAATCATTTAACTTAGAATGTCACTGCTCCAGCATGTCCACCTTGGTCAAACAACCATCAGTAAGCTATGGTCCAACCTTTGACATTGCGCTTGGTATCAGAGCGAGTGTAAACTAAGTTTTTAATACTGTTCATACACGTCAGAATTTGTTATCGCACCAACCACTTATAATCTTTATCATTTTTATTCCACAATAATGAGGCATAAAAGAAAATAAGTTAAACAATGGAGAACTGCATGACACAAAGGGAGGAACATCACAAGGAATATGATTCATCTTTGACAGCAGAAAGAATGTCACATTCATCTGCGAGTTTAACGAAGTTTAGGAACAATACCACGTTCATCTTCCCTTGCACAAGGGAAAAATCCCAAGCAATGTATGAATTTATCGCATCCACAGACAGAAGAACCTACAAGAATGATGGAATTATACAATGTCCCAAATTTGTAGCACCATTTGAACATAATATTTGGTGTGGCAACTGAATAAGATAATTACAGGATTGTTTCTAAAGCATCCACCAGTTAGGTAAGAAGGTAACTTCTAAACTTATGCACTTCCTTTAGTCCTTTACCATCTACTATACTGAGCTTGAGTAAATCTCATAACACCTTACTCACTTTAAATGGAGAATTTTAAGGATTTCCTTCCAATGAAGTAGAATTGAGAAAAAGCTCATTCTCTATTTCCTACAAGCTACAGTACTAACTGATCCCTCAATCATACCCAAACCAGATCTAGGGTGATTATGATCTAGGAATATAACCTCTTTCAAAACAACTCCAAAAGAAAATAAAAACAAACCTCATGTGTTTTCCCGGCTGGAACACTTGTCTCTTTGTAATCATCATTATTCCTGTACAGAAAACCAATGAATTTTTTTTATCTGACTGCAGATGTGAGAGCATAATATGAATGAAACGATAAAAGGAAAGAAAAAGAAGAGAAAAGACAGAGTCTAACCCTGCACCGGCAACCTCAGCTGGAATAAAGAAAGGTGAATTTGCAAAGACCTCGCTGAAAAAAGAAGACGCATACATTAACTGATATAGCTAACAGTCTAGCAGCATTACATTTGAAACCAAACTTGCCACTTTGTACGACAGAGTTACAGCCACATAAGACCACACAACTTCAAGTTGGCATTTAGCCAAATCAGTATCATTATGCCTATAAAACCTTAAACTATGCACAAAACAGAAGCAACTTACATAAATGTAAAGCTATTTGTTCATTTTTGCTTTCACACAAATAAGGGATGAAAATGGTAAACACTGGCTAAATTAAAGAGGTAGAAAAAACTATCTTTCGAAATTCTATTTATTAGTATAAAGATGGCGAAAAGGTTTTTTTATCATATAAAGAAAAGATGGTGAAAAGAAAAATCACCTATGATCATCGATAATAACATTAACCACTGCTACAAATTGAACACATGATATAGGAGTAAGACCTTATGAATTTGATGAATCTTTCAAACTCAGTCGTGTAGACATCGACAGCTTGTTCCAAGACAGCTGCCTTTTGCTTGCTTCTGCTCATTCATATTAACAAAGAAACATGTAAATGCAAAAGAAAGTGATAGAACTGCTGGCAATGAATGCAAAAATGCTCACAATTTTCTGGTTTCAAACCGCCCCCAGGACAGCAAAATAGCTAGACGTATAAGAAGCCCCATAGTTGTAAGACTGTACAAAGGGGGTCCATAACGTTGTCGTTGTTCTTCCATCGGTCTATTAATGAATGATATAATTAGGCATTTATCAGTTATTATTATGTAAGATGCTCTTAACTCCACTCCCACAAAAGAACTTACCCATCATCATCATTTATTTGGCGAACAAAATCTAATAAAACCTGCACCAAAACCAAGTGTGCAAAAACAGTAAGCAATAACCACAGGGTATAAAAGTATATTATTGCTTGGCAAATACATTGACACACAATATAAGTAATTGGCATCAATGGCATGCCAAACCATGCAGCTATTCACACCATTATGGAAAGATAACCGTGTCAATGAACAAAACAAGAGCAGACTCAGGAAAAATGGCATGAAAATGCCAGAGGGCCATACCTGTGGTACCCCAACCAAGTACTTGACAAGGGTTTTGTAGACACCAGTAGCAGAACCAAGCTGCGCCAACATTCGCCTCCTGGAAGATTCATGAACAATTACCATATGAGGTGGCTGCAACCAACTCGAGCAAACATACAAGATCATGAAGTCTCTCACCTATCCATTTGCTGTCTCCACATGACAGCATAACGTTCACGTATACTTGCTCCAGTACTAACCAAAGCCTCAACCTCAGCCATCTTATTCCTCTCGGACCGCTCCCTCTGCTGTCTGATAAGTCTCCCCCGGAAATCTTGCGGAATGTAGGTCATCACTGCACACAGATTCCACAATGCATACAATCACAAAACTTACTGACCTCCGCAACACCGATAACAACAACAACAAACAGAGACTTAAATATTCAAACCTGTATTAAATACACGCTCAGAGTTTTTGGCCTGAAACGACTCCAATGCCCTCAAGGTCGTGTTTAACTTATGATGGAGGCGCGTGAATACAGTCGCGAGCTGAGCATCCTCAGGACTCGAAGGCTCTTGAACCTGTCCACACAGAATCAATAATCATAAATAAAAATTGTTACGAGAAATCAGTAAAAATGATATGCAAAAATAGCTCACCGATTGCGGCCAATGAGGTCGATCAAGTAAGAAGAGTATCTCTTCGATATGTTCTCGATTCTTCCACATATTCTCGTCTACTTTATGCGGCGGCGGACTCTCCAACTCATCCACTACTAATCTCTCTTCTCCTAATAACACATTGAAATTGCAGAGTAGATATGATTACTTGAAAGAGCGCTGTTATTTATGGAATCTGAGAGGTAAAGAGTTTACCTGGAGTGGCGGGAGAGTCGGCGAGGAAATCGGCGGTGAGGGAGCGAATTTCGGCGGAGAGGCGAGGGATGTCGTCGGAGAGAGGAGGGAAGTTGTAGGTGTCGTAATAGGAAGCGAGGAAAGCTCTGGTAATCGGCACCAGACCCTCCGTCGAAGCCATTATAAGTTACAGGCGATCTGAGTTTTTTTTTTTTTTCCTGTGGTTTTTGGGTTGCGGTGGTCGTCGGCGTTGCGGTGAGGAATAACGGATTTTGAAAGAAGAACAAACCGAAGAAATTGGAGTGAAGTCCACGCTACAACCACTACCCACTAGACTTTAAACAGACCGGTGGGACTCGGTGTAAGCCTGACATTTGGGCGGGTTCGGATAACGGGCGGATTGTTAATGGGTTGAACTTAATATAACCCGTTAAACTAACGGGTACTAGCGAGTTGGCTCGATTAGATAGTGGGTTGTCCATTAAGGCTCGATAAGACCCGTTAAGTTTTTTTTGTTGTTGCTATTTTCTTACTTTAATTTTTTTTTATAAGTCCCTCCTTCTATCGTCAAGTTCAAACGACGTCAGTTCAAACTAGCGTTGCAGACAGTTGGATCATCTCTGCAAGAGACAACTTCGATGCATACAGATGGGGAATCCTCGCTGAATGTTGGAAAATCATGACTTACTACTCGGGTCCCAACTAATAGAGGGAAGAGAGGTATGTGGAAGCAAACCCCACCGCCGGAGGCTGCTACTGGTAGGGCAACTGGTGACCGTGTGATAGGGGTGGCAAAATACGAATCCCCACAGAAGAGGATGGTGTTGGAGCCAGCCGTTCTCACGAAGAAGTAGGCCGCAGAGCGACAAGTGTTACTGTAGTTTGAGATGTATAACTAGATAAGATGTATGACCCATATTTTTTCCAGTCATTTCCCTATATTTAATTATGTTTAGTTATGTTATGGTAGGTGTGTGTCAAACATGTTTGTAGTATAAATTATTTTAGATAGTTTTTTCTAATGAGCCGACAATCGGTGTTCTTTTTGTAACTTATCAGCCCAATTAATTTATATCGTTTATTAAAAAAAAAAAGGTATTTATGACGGACCGAAAGTTTGAAACAACCTTATAGAGTTGTAGTACGACCGCATTGATATACAGTTCAATATGATATATGAATATAATTTTTTATCGACTTTATTCACATTTTTTTGCTTGCAAGGATTATACCCAAATTTTAAAATTTCATATTGTGGTGAAAAATCTACCTTTCAGTTTGATTATGCGAGATAAACATATAATTAAGCTAAACTAGTTAACTAGGCTAACTCACGTTGGATTCATATATGACTTGAAGAATTGGATGTGTTGCGATGACTCTAGAATCAGGGACAACCAGGCAACCCCAACATGTCAAATCCATATGACCCCTTTGTTTTGTTTTTGATACAAAAGCTAAAAGAAAGAAGCTACAGACTACTTCCTCTCACACAGCCCTGCCCTCGAATGTCATGCGGAAGGATAGCTTGCACTGAGCTTGGAACCGTCTAAACCCAAATGTGTAGTCGCTCTCTTGAGTAGCCAGGGTCCGCAAATTTGTCCGCTGCAAAGTTTGCCTCCTTGTAAATATGATTGAATCTTTTATAGAGTTGAAACTTGCAGCCAAACATCGAATGTCTTGAACGATTTTCTTCAGCCTCGAGGGTACGCTTCATTTCCCATTAATGCTATTGATTAGGAGAAGGGAGTCTCCTTCAATCTGTATGTCTTTAAGATGAAGCCGAGAGGCTTATTGAAGACTCTCTCTGAGGGCGTTAGCTTCAGCTACCGATACTGTGGTTTTGCTCAGCTCCCTTGCACCTACTAGTATAAGGAAGCCTGTGCTATCTCTAATGATGAATCCTCCAGCGGCACATCTATCGCTACCAATGTGAACTGAGCCATCAAAGTTGATTTTCACTCTTGTTGAGGGAGGAGGCTGCCATTTGATGAGTCTGGGGGGACTTGGGGTCTTCTGTGTGGTGGAGTTTTGCTCCTGGTATTCCTTGAACGTGTTTGCTGCTATTATGGCTATTAAGGAGGGAATCATCTTGATGTTACTTAAAATCAGGTTGTTCCAGCTTTTCCAAATCTGCCAGCAAGCCATAAGAATTTTTTCAAGCATACGAAAATCATTTGTGTTATTTAGGGGTGGGATTCGGGCGGTTTGGTTCGATTTTAGTTAAAAATCATAATCAAACCGAAATACTTTTTTCGGTTTGGTTCGGTTCAATTTGATTTTTCAGTTTTTAAAAGAAAAATCGTGATTATTCGGTTCGTTTTTTTTTCAATTTTTTTCAATTTTTTATATAATGCATAAAAAATAATTTTTGAATAAATAACTAAAAAATTGTCTATAAAATTTCTATTTTTGAGTTGTCTAACATTTTAATTAGATTCTATGAGAGAAATTGAGAAGAATTGTGTATAAAGAAATTAAGATTTTAGGGTTTAAGGTTTTTGTTTTGCATATATTTATATAATATATTACAAAATTTCCAAAACTATATCTTTTTATATATACTTCGGTTTTTCGATTCGGTTCGGTTTTTATAAATTAAAAACCATACCCGAAGCAAATATTTCAGTTTTTTTCGGTTTCGATTTTTTTCGATTTGGTTTTTATCGGATGCGATTTTTTTCGGTCGCGACTCGGTTTAGATCGGTTTTTTTTCTTCAGTTTTCGGTTCCAATGTCCCACCCCTAATGTTATTATCCAAAGCAATGACGTTATTGAGAACGTTCAAAAGAACATCATTTGGCTGCCATGAGTTCATATCTAGTAATCTCCACACTTCTCTAGCCACAGAACAATGCATAAAGAGGTGAAAGATATTTTCTTCCTCATACTTGCAAGTTGGACACACATATGTGTTGACTATTTTGTGTTTCTTTAATCTATCTCTGGTCTTCAACCTGTTTCTGATTAATAACCAAGCAGAATTTTTACCTTCGGTGGTATACAACATTCCCAAACCTTGTTCAGAAGTTTCACCTGGTTGTGCCGTCTGTTTTCAGAATTTTGCATCCAAGAAGCAGATTTGATTGAGAAGAAACCATTAGTTGAAGGGCCCAAAATGAATTCATCTTGCTGGTTAGACACAGGAATATGGATACCTCTTATATGATTGACAATATCTTCATCCAAAGACATTCTTAGTTTATGCACATCCCAATTACCATTGACAATAAAATCATTAACTGTGGCATTCTGGTCTATTTTGTTCATATGTCCATTAACAAGATTTATTAGGGGAAAAGAAAAAACCCAATTGTAGTGCCAAAAATTGATGTTGCTACCATTACCTGCAATCCACCTCATACCTTGTATGAATAGATCGCTGCTATCAATAATGCCTCTCCAAGTTAGAGAGTTATTCTTCCTTACTTGAAAGAAAGAAGAATTTCTAAGGTTCATTTTCACAATCTTAACCCACCAATTTTCTGGTTGGGTAAGAATCTTCCAGCCTAACTTTGCTAGTGTTGTGTTGTTGTAGACCTCGACAGCTTTGATTCCTAGACCTCCTTGGGATTTAGGAGTACAAACCTTTTCTCAGGCAACTAGGGCACCCTTTAGATTCCCTATCAATAGCCTTAGTTACCTTAGTGGGGCATGTGAAACAAGACATAATATGATTAGGCATACCAGCAATGCTGGATTTGATGAGAGTAAGCATTCTTGTCTTAGACAGGGTATTTTTCTTCCAATCTGCCATTTTATTTGAAATCCTGAGGACCAATTCTTTGGCAATAAGAGGATCCTTCCAAAAGATAATGTTATGGATGCCCAAGTATTTTCCTATTGTACTCTTATTCTAAATCTGAAGAATGATAGCTATTTCATTCCTAGTTCTATGTTGAGTCTTACGCGAAAGTAAATGGAGGATTTCTCACAGTTGATCCTTTGGCTAGAGGCTTTGGAAAAATTATTTAGAACCTTAAGAATGTGCCTAGCTGCCTTACTTGTAGCTTTACAGAAAACTAGGGAGTCATCTGCAAACATTAAATTAGACACTCTAATTCCACCATTGGAAATCAACAAGCCAACTTGGGTTTTGGTGTTTCTGGTGAGCTTATTGAGATTTCCAATAAGAGGTTCCATGCAAATGATGAAAATATAGGATGATAAAAGATCACTCTGCCTCACTCCTCTACTTGGCTTAATATAACCCTCGGCATTTTCATTGATCATAATAGAAAAAGAACAGAGTTAATACAGTGCATAACCAGCCTAATCCAACCTTCACTAAAGCCAAACTTACCTAGGCAAGCCTTAATATAGTCTCAATGAATCAAATCATATGCTTTCTCAAGGTCAAGTTTTATAGCCATAGCTCCGATTCTACCCTTTTTATGTTTGAAATCTGTGAAGAGTTTGAAAATACTTGAAGAATCTAATTGTGTAGACAACACTAACACAATACAAAGAAAGAGAAACAAACACAGTACACACTGTGTTTCGCAGTAAAAACCCTTTCGAGAAAACAACTGCGGGATCCTTCAAAGGATGCCTCAAAATCCACTAAGATTCAATCAAGTAAAAAAACAAAGTCATAAAAGGAATTGATAGTACAAATCTATTCCTAATAACCTTTTGTAACGTAGCCTTGAATCTTCCAGCAAAGTAGAACACAAGAACTCCTTTCCTGTTTGAACTAGGAGAACTTCTTTCTCAAAGTTCAAAGTCTGCAGCTAGCTTGGATGAATGATCTCAACTCACAATCTAACTTTTTCAATGCATATGCACACTTAGACACTTAAACAAGGAACGGAATCTAAGTCTATACTTCAGCAAGCCCCTTACTAGAATAATATATCTACTTATATACCTGCTAATATTTGATCACCTCAAGAATCAATTTCAATCAATCCGTTATGAGTAGATATCTCGAGATAAATCCTATTCTGTTCCGAGTAATCTCTCACATAAAGTTCAGCTTATGAAATAGAGTAATTAACTGTAATCAGATCAAACAATGATATTACAATCATAATATAACTCTACTTTCTAAACTTAGCATAGCGGAAATTAACCTTTAATCCACATGTATCAATTAACACATTGAACTTAAACATGCGTGATCTTATCACAGAAGAGGAGATCGTCATCTAAGTCAGCTGTTCCACTTAGCTGACATATCTTTTGAATGAGCAGCCAAAAACTAGTACTTACAGAGTTCATGAGCAATGAGAATGTTGTCCTGTATGGTTTTACCAGGGGAAAAAGCCCCTTGGTTGTCCAAGATACACTTAGCTAGTAAAGGTCTTAGTTTCTTGACAAGGATTTTGGTGATGACTTTATAACACATATTACACAGGCTGATGGGTCTGTAATTGTTAGCAGTCTCAGGTTTCTCAACTTTTGGAATAAGGGAAATGTTAGTATGATTGATCTGTTGGATATATTTGTTCCTAAAGAAATGTTGCACCAGAGGAATTATAATACCTTTGACATCCTGCCAGTTTTTTGAAAGAAGATAGCATGGAGACCATCAGGGCCATGTGCTTTCATTGCACCTATTGACATGACAGCTTCAAATATTTTCTCTTCAGTCACTTGCCTAAGTAGTCTTCCGTCATCAGCACTATCAATCGTTTCTCCTATATCACTACGAAGTCATCAATATCTCTTTGGCTTGAGGTTCTGGTTTTAAAAAATATTTTCTTCAAGTTATTAATGAGAATCTTACTTGTTCATGGTCCATGGTCCAGATGCCATTTTCATCTTTGAGCCCCATGATTCTGTTCCTTCTTCTTTTTATGGTAGCCTGTGTATGGTAGAATCTTGTGTTTTCATCACCGCGGCATAGCCAATCAGCTCTAGCTTTTTGGGACCAGTATATCTCTTCATTGACATAAAGGTTCTCCAGATCCTTACTAATTTCTCTGTTTCTGCCTTTGAGAGTTGGGGATTGAGGATCATTCATCAATTGTTGTTGGATACTATCAAGTGCCACATGAGTATCCTTGATTTTCTTAAAACTATTTCCAAACACACTCTTGTTCCATCTTCTAGCTTGGACAAAAAACTCATTGGCAATGATGTTGTAGTTCCTACATGGATTGTCATTATGTGTAGTGCTCTAAGCACGGTGAACCAGGTTCCAAAAATCTGGGTGGGTCAACCACATGGCTTCAAATCTAAACATACTGTGGAACTTCTGTTTCGTTTGATCAGTGTTGATAAGAATATGGCGATGGTCCGAGCCAGTAATTGGTAAGTTGTCTACAGTGAGATTTGGAAAGGTCCCGAGTAGTTCAGAGTGAGCATAAGCTCTATCAAGTCTCTCAAACATCAAAGTGTTATCTTTGTGATTGTTGCACCAAGTAAAAGGCACTCCACCACTTGGGATATCAATTAAGCCATTGTTATTAAGGAAGTCAGCTAGGTTAGTCATATAGGAAGTGATTCTGCTATTTCCCCCAATTTTTCTCGAGAGATCAAGGATCATGTTTAAGTCCCCCATTATGATCCAAGCCTCATTGTTACTTAGTCTATGTCTCGATATCTCATCCCAGAGAGTTATTTGCTTGTCCTTCTGTGGGTAAGCATAAATGAAGGTTGCAAAGAAACTAATGCTAGCACTAATATTAGAAATGTGATGGTGAATGAATCTTTTATGCGGAAAAACAACATTGATATTAAAACGGTCTGATCTCCAGCACAAAAGGATGCCACCACATTAGCCATCCGCTGGTATATTACAAGCTTGATCAAAAGAAAAATAGTTAGCCAGGCTACTGGCGGTTATCCGAAGATGTCTTAATATCTAGAATACATAGGACATCCAAAACAAAATGCTGAATATAGAAAGAGGCATGTGCCTTAAACCCATCCTAGGCACTGCCTCTACTGTTCCAGACTAAGCACTTCATGGGTCAATATTTTTCTTAAGAGAGATGGTCTTTTCTCCTACTCCATTATCTCTTTCAGTTTGCTCCTTCTCTCATTTCATAATCATCTCCCTGGTTCTCTTGAATGGGCTCCTATAAGCAGAGGTCACCTTCATATAGTCCTCATCGCTTCCTTTTTGGTTTTACAGGCATCCATCATTAGATCCAATCAGGTAATCAGCAGCCACCACATTGCCACTGTTCTCATAAGCATCTTGGAACTTCTCCTACTATTTATAGGGTAAGTCAATACCATACATGCAATTAAAGTAATTAACAACATGTGTTGGTGAGTAATCACTCAAGGGGTCTAACACATCCTCCATCCTTAGGGCATTGGTCCGGTGACAAAGGGTATCAATGGTTGTCAGTGATGCAATGACATATCAGAGCTATCCTCACTAGTAGCTGCATCATAGGGGCAACAAAGAGTTATCATTGTCAGAATCATCAAAGTGAGAATTGAGGCTCACCGTGTCCTCCCTAGCTTCCTAGTTACGAGCATGCAGAGGTTCATGCATTGGTTCATGTTGAATCTCATAGTTTGCTTCAGGTCTTGGGCTTCCAATCACTATCCCCTCTCTGCTCTTAGGGTACACAGCTTCCCTAAACAACTTTCCACTCCTCACCTTGCTAGTTCCAGCCCTGAGTCTCGGGCTTTTGACTCCAACAGTAGGCATGTTCATGAGACTTGTGAAACCTTTTCCCATACCAGACCTTGGCTTTCTCTGAACAGTGGTCCATTCTAGTGAGTTTGGGTTAGCATCAATCTCTTCTTCATCATTCACATTATTCCCAGGCAGTGGGGAGTAGAAACCAGATCGGCTAGGTTGAGGGAACACAATCATGATGCTCTCTGAGGCCAAAACTCTAATATCAGAAGGCACCACTTTTTCAGCAGGTTGGATTTCATCTTCATCAAGATGGCAAGATGTGATCTTCACCTCTAGCTCTCAATGGACACTCCAAGATCTTGTGTTCACACCATCCACATTGGAAGCTTACATAAAAAAGAAACTCATATGAAGCAAGAACTATAACAGGCTTATCAGTAGAGTCATCCGCATGAATAACAAGACTGTGTTGAGGAGCAGTGCCATACAGACATCTATTTATAGGGGAATTCGTCCCTCAAAGGTGCGCAGGCATGGCCAAAATTGCCATCAGCCAGGCTCTGTATTGGGTAATGGAGGAGGTTGAGAGAGGTCTAAACCCTAGATTACCATGATGGTGAATAACACCATGAATGCACGGAAGGGGAAAAGTTTGAAATGCATCTATATCCTGACTATGTAGGCCAATTGGTAGACATCTGTCGTTGATCTTATCATAATTACAGTAATCAAGATAGAGCTTAAGGGATAGAAGGCGTACCTTATTGGGCTTATCGCATATGCTTTTACTTACCTTGATTATCTTCGTCATCCATTTCTGCCTTAGTGAGCTCCAAGTGTAACTGCCTTCCTGCCCTGGAACTTGTAAACACTCATTGTTCATAATCTCTGTTCTATAGCCATGATGGTTTTCCAATTTGATTCACCAACGCTTCGCTTCCTTCCTTGAATTTTTGTGTCGACTCTTATGATTACACCTCAAGCCATTCTCTAAATCTTTAAGTTGCGTCCTTTGGTTTCTCTGGGTTTGAAAACTCGGCCAGGGAAATCTCTAAGAAGCAATCCAGATTGTGAAGAAGTTGATCCACAGTAACCCTAGGATTTGGGGCTTTTTTGCACTCACTTTCTCTCATTCTCTTGATAAATTGGTTCACATATGACCTTTTTGTTGAAGTCATTGTATGCAAGAGATTTTCAGCATATATTAAAGCATTTTCAGCGACTTCACTGAATTTTTTTTATTATAAAGAAGAAGAAAAAAATATCGTTTACGCTATATTTTATGTTTCAATTTTTACAAATTTTTCATTTTATAGATTTTATCATTTTTTTATATTTTTTTCTATAAAAATAAAAATATAAAAATATCATTTTCTGTCTCATTATATTCTCTAAAATAAGAAATGTGTTTAAAATTTTTGTTAGAACAAAATAATTAAAATATTATCTGAAATACAGAAAAACTCAAATATGAGAAAACTGTGTAAATTGATGTAAGAAGAATCTCAATTAATCATCAATAAAATCAACAATAAGTGTATTGTGTTCATATGTGTAGCGGTGTGACTTTCATTTGAAACTCCAATAAAAATCTGGCAACAGAAACGGTCTGGATCAATTTCAAGCAACTTCCATAAATACTCTTTATGATCTTCTCTAACAAATACCAATCCTTCAAAAGTTTTTTTTATTTTAAAAATACTATCCTACCAAACTGTAAATATATGAAATTACACAATTCACGCCACTGCTCATCATAATCTTGAAAAAAATTTCTGCACTACTCGTCATGTCATAAAAAGTTAAAAACAAAAGAAAATGTTTTTCTGTTTGATACAAATTATTTGTGCTCTATTGTGTAGCCTCTAATTTTTATTTTCTAAATTGTTAGCAAAATGAAAACAATAATTACCCGCCTCAAGAAAAGCAAATGAAAAAAGAAGTGTGGGATCGAACATTTCAGTGAGAAAGAGAAAACCGAAATGCAGTCTTCTTCATCATCGTTACACCTCTCTCGTTGAAAATTATCTTCCTTTCTTTCAAAATATCAAACTCAAACCTCCAAAACAACCCTCCACACAAATGGTTATCGAGTCCGAAAACGCCCGTAGCTGGGCGCGATTTGTCGCCACGTGTCTCGTTGGTGGTGTGGTGGTGGCGGTGGGGATCGGCGTCGGTGTCTCGAAGCTGGGCTCGGAGCATGGGCACCACCTCCCTCTACCAATTCGATGGCGGAGGAAGAAGAATAGGCCCGTCCGTGTCTACATGGACGGTTGCTTCGATATGATGCACTACGGCCACTGCAACGCGCTCCGTCAGGCGCGTGCGCTCGGCGACCAATTGGTCGTCGGAGTCGTCAGCGACGCCGAGATTATCGCCAACAAAGGCCCGCCAGTAACTCCTCTCAACGAAAGGTACCACACACCACCTTCTCATCTTCACAAGTAAATTAACTATGCTCATGATTTAATGCGGTAATGTAATTTATTAGTGAATTGTTTTAGCTCATGTGGATTGGTTAATAATTTGTAGGATGATTATGGTTAATGCTGTGAAATGGGTTGATGAGGTTATTCCAGATGCCCCGTATGCTATAACAGAAGAGTTTATGAAGAAGCTGTTTGATGAGTATGATATAGACTATATCATTCACGGAGATGACCCATGTGTTCTTCCTGACGGAACCGACGCATATGCTCTTGCCAAGAAAGCCGGGCGGTACAAGCAGATCAAACGCACCGAAGGGGTCTCCAGCACCGACATTGTTGGTATGTATTGGTTAAGTTTCTATACATGGTGATTAGAATGGGTTGGAGAACTAGTAGTGCCGGAATTCGGTAGTCTAAATTTGGCGGGGCTAATGATGTGTGCAGGTCGTATGCTTCTATGTGTGAGAGAGAGGTCGTTTAATGAGCACCGCCAGCATGCTTCCTTGCAGAGACAGTTCAGCTCTGGCCACAGTCAGAAGCTTGAGGATGGAGGGTCCGGCAGTGGAACTCGTGTGTCACACTTTTTGCCAACTTCTCGAAGAATTGTTCAGTTTTCGAACGGAAAGGTAATACACTCTTTAGTTGATTTTGGATTATTTGCGAGAGATGGATTTTGGCTGTGTCTAATGATTTGTATATGCCTACGGCTACAGGGGCCTCAATCGGATGCCCGCATAATATATATAGATGGTGCATTTGATCTTTTTCATGCTGGACATGTCGAGGTAATGTGAATGAGTTTGTTCATTTCCCCTAATTTAGTTTGTTCATTTCCCCTCTAATTTAGTACCTGTGTAGGAATAAACGATTAAGGAAGTGAAAACCTGCTTACTTTGGATACTTGTGTAACTTTGTTATACAGATATTGAGGGTTGCTAGAGAGCTTGGGGATTTTCTTCTTGTTGGAATACACACTGATCAAACTGTTAGGTATCGTTACGTGCTTCTCTTTCTATATGTATATAACCATTTGGTTATTTCCTCTACATATATTGCTAGCGCCTATCAGCTTCAATTTATTAATCTATTTCAAATGTTAAGATCCTCATATGTTAGCTTGTGTAATGATGATCCTAGATTCAGTTGGACTACTTTAGATTTTTTAACAATTTACCATAATGTAGCACCAGACTCATAATGTTGATCAACTTCCTAAGAAATGTGTGTTTTCAGTGGCAGTGTTTGTGTATTATGTCTTCACAGTTAGGATGGCAATAATACCTATCGGGTAGGGTATTCATCGGGTATTCGACCCTAACGGGGAACAATAACGGGTAACAATGGGTAACGGACACGGGTGTACCCAATACCCTGATTTTCAGTACGGGTATGGGGCGGATATGGTATTCTGATATCCATATCCATACCCATTTTTATATATTTTTATTATATAATTAATATCACGTATAATAATTATTTTATATATAAGATTTTTAAGTAAATAATCTTTAATTTAACTATATATAAAAATTATAATATATATTTATAAAAATATATGTATACAAGGCTTCTTGATGCGAGCCTACGCATATATTGAAATATATGCATTTTCTTGATTTGGTCAATATTTTGGTCACATAATCACATCTCCACCATTCAGTTTATAGATATATATGTATAAATCAACCATGTGTTCATTTGGGTTCTCAAAATCTTGATTTACCACTTATATACATGAACAGTTTTGGTTTTACTGATTTCTGTCCGTTCGTTAATTTGATCTAGTTAGGTAATTTAACCATCACAAAATTAGATGAAATTTTGCAGAAGTGATCTATACATTAAGACCCAAAATCTGAATGGTGGAGATGTAAATATATGATCTCAAAGTTACCCAAATTAAGAAATCCGTATATATTGAAATATGCAGACCTCCGCACCTAAGAATCTCCGTATATATATATATGTATATATATATCAAAACCCTAGTACGTTACTACTCTAGCTATATATATCCTGTATATCTAGCCTATCTTGCCGCCTGATGCATTCCTCGTCCATCTCTCAAACCACAAATCGTACGTGAATTGTTTAGTTCGTTAATAGTCTCCATGCAAATTATAGTCGACGATTCTAATGTCAAGAGAATCAAGTTTCTCCAGAAGTTGAAAATGAGAACACTTCTACACCTATTTTAATTTTTATATTTTTGGTTTATAGTTTTGCTTATAATCGTTTTTTTTAACATATTTTTTCATGGGTAACGGGCGGATACGGATATTCTGGTATCCAATGGATACGGGTACGGGTACGGGTAACACCCTATAAAATATCACGGGTATCAGGGCGGGTACGGGGACAGAATATAGACTCGGGTATGAGTATGGTATTTCAATATTCGTACCCTACCCATTGCCATCCCTATTCACAGTGCATTGGCTGTGCCGGCTGCCTATCACTTGTCACCACTTTGGAAATGCGTATCAGTTTTGTCTGATGCAAGTTGAATTTAGTTAAGTCATAACTTGATTTACTTTGTCTGCATGATCAGAATCCTGCTTTTTCTTTACCTTTTGTCTGGTTCATTTGTATAATAATTTTACTTGTCATGCCTTTTTTGCATGTGGTGTTTCTGGTGTCAAAAGTTATTGCCTGTGAAAAATATTTGTATTACTAAGATGGAAATCTATATACAATGAGACTTTTGGTTCAATATCTGTCTCTTGTAGCTGTATATTTGTTTTTGTTATTTGCTACTTCACTTGGTAATAACCTTGTTTCCCTAATAAATTCACTGCAGTGCTAATAGAGGAGCACATCGTCCAATCATGAACCTTCACGAAAGAAGCTTAAGTGTATTAGGTTGCCGCTATGTGGATGAGGTTATAATCGGTGCTCCATGGGATATTACAAAAGATGTGGTCAGCTACAGTTCATTATGCATCTTTTCCTCTATTCTTCTCATGTCCTTGTGGTGATATCTCTCCTTGCCAAAAGTTTTCCAAAAAAGGGGATGTTGCTATAGACCCTTTGTATTTTCCTCCTAGCCTTTGGTGATGATTTTATATCAATTCAACCTTTCAAAAATATTCTGAAGAGATCTGAATTTAAATGTCGAACTGAAACTGCGTCTGGTTGAAGAGTTCAGAAATATTTTAGTAAATTACCAAGTAGGGTACTTTACTTGTTTACTGATTCTCATACTGAAATATTAGAATTTCTTGTGGCTGCAGATCACAACATTCAACATCTCTCTGGTTGTCCATGGAACAGTGGCCGAGAATAGCAATTTTGAGAAGGTAACTTGGAAGATAAGCTGGTAATGGTGATGTGATTTCCATTGCTTTTCAAACAGAAAACGTTGTTCCTAGTTTTATTTGGATTTACCAAGATGCTTTGGTTAGTTACTTCCTCTTCTTTCACAGGAGACAGGAAATCCATATGAGGTTCCAATCAGTATGGGTATCTTTAAAGTTTTGGAAAGTCCTCTTGATATCACAACTTCCACGATAATTAAGAGGATTGTATCTAATAATGAAGCATACCAGGTGCACCTCCAATTCCTGAATCTCTTCAACATTATAGTTATGAAGCATTTGTGTTCATATGGACAAAATTGTTCTCCACTGTTTTTTAGGACTTTTAGCTGATAAGCTTTGAAGTTTCCTTCTTTGACGCACTTCTAATATATTTGATTTTTTTTCCTTCCTCAGAAACGTAATGAGAAGAAGGCAGCTAGTGAGCAAAAGTATTATGAAAGCAAATCTTATGTTACTGGTGACTGATTCGACTGAACTTCGAGACTATAATACATAGATAAGGACCCTGGTGCACCTGTTATTTTTGCAGTTTAAATAGTACTAACACCAGAGATGATCCACTTGGATTGGTATATTCACATGGCTTGATCCCCAGATCCTAGATTACATGTGATTCCTGAGTCGTGTTGTTTTGTACGAACCTATCCTTTTGTTGTTACAACTTGAGGATAACTGGTTTGTTAGGTGGAACAAGATGAGCATTTTGGAGTTTTCATGCCCGTATTGTCAGTTTAATAGAAGTTTAGTTTAGTTTAGTTTAGTTTACAGATGATGCACAATAGCTCACAAAATGAAAAATTTATTTCATTTATATCTGAAAACTTGGCATATACAAGTCCTTCTACACTTCTGATAACATGTGGTGTTGCACTGTAAGGCCATCTCCTGTCCTGGAGGGTTATATTTGGTCTTGAGTTATAATTTAGCCATTCAAATATACTATGTTAATGAACAGTAAGAGTTATATTCTGTGTCGTCTCCAACTCATAAGGGTTATAATTTTGATTTTTATATTATTTTATTAATTCTAACTTTTAAATTTTTATATAGATATTCAAACATATATTTACTCAAAGAGAGGATATGGGAGAAAAGAATAAAAGAGGAAATATGAGGAAAAATATGAAAATAAGGATGTATTTATTGAAAAAGAAAAATTACCGTTGCATTTCATTGCATTTAATTTAGGGGAAATTATTTCAAAACCCAAAAAGAGATGAGTTTTTTTTTTTTTAAAAAAAATTAACTTATGACACCAAGGTAAAAAAAAGTTCAACTTATGACACATTTTTTTCTAAAAAAATTTAGCTGATATCATTTTCTCCAAAAAATGTCCAATAAGTTATAAAACCTTCTTTTTTTTGACAATTTTGCCATTTTTTCTTAATTTGAATTCTATCTCTTCCCTCCTCTTTTGTTGGGAAAGTAACACACACACACACACACACACACACACACACACACACACACACACACACACACACACACACACACACACACACACACACACACACACACACACTCTCTCTCTCTCTCTCTCTCTCTCTCTCTCTCTCTCTCTCTAATATCTCTCTCTCTCACTCTCTCTCTTTCAGAAATCGCCGCAATAAAAACTCTGTATGATGTCGACGTCGTACGAAATTTCAAGCGTTGTAATTTTCAAATCTCTGTCTATCTATATCACTGATTCGCTATCTCTCGTCATCTCTGTACAGAAATTGATGAATTCCATATGTTCAATTTTGTTGTACATCCAATTTTTCACTCTATTTTCCTATATGATAGACGATTTCAATTGTTGTTGCACGAATTTGTTTTCGTTCGTAGTTGTATTAATCGATTTCTTGATAGTATTTATTACTTTGCTACTCAAACTATATGCATTGCGATATCGAAATCTACTTAATTACGTTTGGATCTGATTTTGGTTTTAAAAAAAATACGTTTTAGTATATGTTAGAGTATCTGTCTGGGTATCTGTCAATGTATTTGTCTGAGTATCTGTCTTTGTATCTATCTGAGTATCTGTCAACCTATTTATCTGAGTATCTGTCAACCTATATGTCAATGTATCTGTCTGAGTATCTATAACTCTATTTATTATATTAAAAGTATCAGACCTTACTGTCAGTTAACCAAAGCATTTACATGCGTTTCTGCAACTCTTTTGTAGGTATGTTCAATGGAAACAACACCTTCTCCAATCATTGTGAAATATATTCATGGTCGAGAAAGTGTGATGGATATTTTGAGTGATGATATCACATTTGCTGACATTGTGGATATTGCCTGTCAACGATTCAAAACACTCAATAACTCAATCTTGACGTACAAATATTGTATCCCACCAAAGGATGAACACATTTTCCTTGAAACTGACCGTGACGTGTTTTTGATGATGCTTTCTATCTCAAAGACTCAATTCAAAATATATTGATATCAGAATCACTGACTTGAATGAGGTAGAACATCCAAAAACTCATTTGAATATCTGTTTGAATATCTGCTGCAATATTATGTCAAGCTAAAACATGTATACATTTCCTCTTCCCAGCAAACAGCAAACATCAGTTTCAAGCAATCAGTGGTCTGTAGCAATCATAATGAAAACTCAAGCCAGGATGTGCAGATGGATGGTTGCTTGGAAATATGTAATATTGCAGACGTCGGTTTTGGATGCTTTCGAGAAGAGGAGACAAAGGATTACTTGATAAAATCATGGGCTAAACTTATACAAGAAAAATAGCAGAAATTCTTAGGCGGGGTGACTGAGTTCAGGCTGAAACTCAAAATGTACTCAATCGAAAGTGGATTCAAGTTTACATATGAGAAGAATGAGCCCACACGCGTAAGTGTACATTGTAGATATAAATGGCGCAATAAATGCAACTGGTTTGTGAAGATAAGACTATTCCGCGTGAATGGATCATTTTACATTGCTGAAATAAACAATAATCATACATGCAAAGAAAAAGTCCAGAAACAGACCAGTGAGATGATGAGATCTTCTATTGTCAGGTATTATACGTTTTTCTAACATCACTGGCTAGCTACTTCTCCAAAAAAAAAAAAAAATCTGGTGTCTAGAGATATTGTTTTCTATACTTGAAACTTATCATTTATTCAATACTTAGCTCAATCGTTAAGGATAAACTGTATGCTGACCCGAACAAGGGAGCCAAGACCTTATAGACAGAAATCAGAGAGAGTTTTGGCCTGAAAATCCCTTACAAGATGGTGTGGTATGGAAAGGAATTGGCAATGAACCCATTGCATGGAAACGAAGCAGAATCATACACAAACCTTCTCTGGTTCTGAGACGAATTTATGAAGACAAATCCTGGCTCCAGAGTTGTTATATATATTGATCCGGAAACACAAAGGTTTCACCGCCTTTTTGTGTCATTTGGTGCCTGCATGCAGGGATTCCAATATTGCAGACCCATGATTTTCGTTGATGCAAGTTTCCTCCAGAAAAAATACAAAGGACAGATCATGGGGACCTCTGCAAAAGATGCAGATCAAGGTAATGAAGACAAATTAAATGATAGGACTATATGAGTATCTGTCTGAATAACTGTCTGGGTATCTGTCTGTATATGTGTATCTGTCTGGGTATCTGTCTGTTTTTCCTTTTATAAACTACATTTAAGTACTTTCTGTTCAACTAGATAGGAACCTTAGCTTTTTGTTTCTTTTCGATTCATTTTAGGACTCTATCCAATTGCATTTGCGATAGTCGATGCCGAAAATAACAGCAACTGGAGGTGGTTCTTGATGAACCTAAGAGATGAGATAGACAGACGATGCATAAATTAGGAAACTCATACTCGAAGGAAAATAACATTCCTCTCCGATCGTCATAATGAAATTATGAATTCTCTTCCAGAGGTGTCCCCCAATGATGAGCACGACTATTTTTTTCGGCACTTGGTTGCTAACCTCAAAGACAACTACAGAGCACACGCCAAAGATAGAATTTTTGAACTCTTCATGCAATGTGCTTATGCGAGAAGTGAGAGGCAATATGAGTTCTTTTTTAAACAACTTAAGCTAGAAGGAGGATATGCAGAGATAATAGAATTCTTCAAGGATCTCCCAAAAGAAAAATGATGTTCTGCATTCTTGGAAAGAGATAGGTATGGCGAAAATACAAACAACATCTCAGAGTGCTTCAACAGCCGGATAGTATATCTCTGTGCACTGCCTGTGTTCTACCTTGCAAACGAAATTAGGTCATCCATTACAACTTGATTAATTCTAATGGTTATTTCTAGGATATCTGCAAAAAATGCATTGTTTCTAAAAAAAATATCATCGTATCTATCAGAGTAGCTGACTGAGTATCTTTCTTGGTATCTGTTTTTTGGTTACATTACAACCATTTAAAAAAACCTAATTCATTATGGTATTTATAGGATAATTCACTGTTTAATTCCTTTTTTTTTCTTTTTTGTTACTACTATCACAGGAGAAAGGTGATGGAAAGGATGACAAGTAAAATGCAAGAATCGGAACAATTGTACAATGTAATGGGACCCAGAATGGAAGGAAAGCTCAATGAAATACTTAAAAAGGGCAGGCATTAGAGAGTGATGCACTCCAGTGGTTTTGTCTACGAAGTTCAAGCTGACAAATACAGCAGTGCAGTCAACATGGAGACATGGACCTGCTCATGTGGACAGTGGCAGTTGTTGAGGTTTCCCTGTGCCTATGCCCCTGTTGTCATTCAAGAGAAAGGACTGAATATTTACAATTACCTGGACAAATTGTACAAAGTTCAGTATTACAAGCAAGCCTACTCAGTCACACTCAATTCAGTGCCAAACATTGAGAAATCCATTCAGGACATGTCACAAAACGGATCGGACGTCAGGCCTCCACTAACAAAGAAACAACCTGGAAGACCAAAAAAGAAGAGAATGAAGAAGAAGGGCAAAAAAGAAATAATGCTGACAGAATGCTCAAGATGTCACCACACTGGTCACAACAGGAGAACCTGCAACAACCATATCGATTGAAAACATAAATGTCTGTGATTTATTAAAGATGTTATCCGAATAATTTCTAAAAGTTTGAATATTTGTCTGGATATCCGACAAAGTATCTGCATAAGTATCTGTCTGGATATCTGTATAAGAATTTCAGATCTGTAACTTGTTACTTGCAAAATAAAAACACAAAATTGAAGTTGTTTTCGAGTCTCTTGATTTTTTATTGTTGTTTTGTTTCATACTGCATGGTAAAAGAAGGGGAAAAAAAAGAGATTTAAAGATTTTATTGCATAAGTTAATGCAATGATTCAATAAATTTCAAGGATAACTGTCTGAGTATCTGTCTGGGTATCTGTCTCCTAGCTGTTTGAGAATCTGTTTGATTAAGATTCAATTATTTCATACACACATTCATTCATCCAAGATCATTGCAAAGAAAAACACAAAATGAAGAACAGAAGATAAAGAAACATAAACTTCATTAATTAAATAGGATATGGATTCAATTACAAACATCAAAACGCACAACAACTAATAACAAAATGGGGACAAAATCTTATGTTTCACATCTTGGCCTTCTTCCTGCTTCTCGCTCCAAAACCTGGTGGAAGACGAGATGCAATGCCCATAAGAAAATCAAGCATCTGGTCCTGTTCAGCAAGGACTAAGTCCACATCTTCATTCATCGTCTCCACTCGACGCTTCATACGACCCATTTTCTTCACAAAAGGTCGAAGAGGGACATCAGGAACAACACCTACAGCAGGTCGAGCAGCACAAGAATGAGGATGGCTTAATACAGAGTCTTCAGATGAGGAGGAGGAGGAGGAGTAGGATTTGGACTTTGATGGATCAAAATCTTCGTCGGTTGAATGGCCAGAAGTGTCTGAGTTTTTTTTTTTTATTTTTTTATTTTTTTTTATGATAAAAACTTAGAGAGAAGAAGAAGAACTCAAGCAGAAGGAGTTGATAATGAAACACAAACACGTTATGGAGAATGTGGGAAGCCAGTACTATTTATAGATAACAATTCAAAATTTCTTTTATGGTTGAAGCGGTTTATTTCCGCGTATTTTCAGTTTTCTTTCTCTTTTTATGACAAGACGCTTCATATATATATATATATATATATATCTCCCTTCTCTTTTTAAGACAAAACTATTCTTCTCTCGTTGTTTCTCCCAACAAGTGTGCATAACGGCACTGAAAAATATTAAGAGACATTAATATGCAATCCTTCATCTAAAAAAAGAGAGGCCCAATGACTCCATCAACACATTTAGCACCATCTTCAACTAACTTTTTCAATTTGCTATTTTCTTCAGTAGAAATCTGTATCTTCCCCTGAACAGTAAGTTGAACTTGTGCTTCATCGAGTTGCTTCTTCAACGATAAAATCTCTCCCTCAGTAGCTTTAGCTTTAGCAGCCCCATCTTCAACTTGCCTTTTCAATTTAGTATTTTCTAAAGAAGCACTTTGTATCTTCCCTTAAGCTTCCTTAAGTTGATGTTTTGCTTCAACGAGCATCTTTCTCAAATCCATAACCTGTGAAGCAATATTTCTCGCACCAGATTGACCAGCATCCTTTTCCTCTTTTAATCTGTTCTCAAGCACGGATTTCTCCTCAAGGGATGCTGCATGTTTGGTCTCAATATCCAACAGTTTCTTCTCAGCAGCTCCAACACCATCCTTCATCTCTTTTAATCTCTTCTCAGCAACATCTTTCTCTGCCATCACTACAACATTTTTGTCTATTACCGGCGATTTAGAAAACTAAGGCCGACGATTTAAATCGTCGGTAATAATTTTCCCTATTGCCAACGATTTGGCCCAAAAATCGTCGGCAATAGTACTATTGCCGACGATTTTTGGGCCAAATCGCCGGCAATAGGGAAAACTATTACCGGCGATTTTTGGGCCAAGTCGCCGGCAATAATTGGTCGGTAATAAAAAAAAAAAGTATTGCCGGCGACTTGCATGAAAATCGCCGGCAATACTTTTATTTTTATTTTTATTACTGACCAATTATTGCCGTCGATTTGGCCCAAAAATCGTCGGCAATAATACTATTGCCGACGATTTTTGGGCCAAATCGCCGGCAATAGGGAAAACTATTACCGACGATTTTTGGGCCTTAGTTTTCCAAATTGCCGGTAATAGGCAAAAATGTTGTAGTGCATCACATTTGTGGCATCATCAGTATTTGTTACTTGCTTTTTAAGAAAATTAATCTGATTCACCAGAGACAATTTCTCCCTCTCCATAAACTTAATCTTCCGTTCCTTCTTTTCCTTTTCAAACTCATAGTATTCCTTATCATTCTTGAGAGAATTCAAATCTTTCTTAAAAAAAATCAATGATAAGCGAAAGAGCTGCTTTGGATTTCTGCAATTTTTGGATCTCCACATTCATCTCTATGTTACGATCTTGCAAATGGGAGCCAAATTCTTCTCTTTCCTTCAATTGCAAATCCATCTCCTTAATAGTTTCTTGCAACTTCTCAGCAAGTTCTTGAGTATCTTTTAACTCCACTTCCTTGGCACGCAACTCGGCTTCAAAATTTGCATAGTCATTGTTGGCCATATCATTGATACTTTGCAGGACAAGAACTATGTCATCATGGGCCATATCATTCATACTTTCCAAGACATGAACTATGTCATCAGCTTTATCAGCTTTAGTATCAGCTTTAATTTTCTTCGTCCTCAAATTAAAAAAATATCTAGTCTGTGAAAAAGAGATCTAGACAGCTTTTTAGACAGATACCAAGAAAGATACCCAGACAACTATTTAGATAGATACCCAGAAAGATACCTAGAACAACAAACAACAGTTAGATACTCACCCTCAGCATTTCCAAGCTTTTGATGTTTCAGAAATGACCCATAATATCACAGAGGCTGTACTTGACCATTCCAACCACAAAATCCTCCTTCCCTTTTCTTGGTTTGACAATATCAAGGATTGAAGCAAGATAAAACTGATACAAAAAACAACAATGAAAACAAAAGTAAGGGTGAAATACTCAGAAAGATACTCAGACAGATACTCAAGCAGATACTCAAGAAATTTACCGGAATAATAAGGCTGTAGGCACCAACATTAATCGCATTGCTTTTATCATGTTTTTTTTATCACACTCATCCTCATCATTATCCGCCTTCACTACCTTCATTTTCCCAGCTGCCTTCTTCTCCTTCAGCTTCTTTGATTCCTCCTTCTTCATGGCTACTTGTGGATTAAAGTTCTTTGCATAAGTGTCCAATGCATCAAACAGCTTGTCGAGTACAAAAATTGCCCATGAAAACTGCTTCATTAGTTCAATGCTGGTTACGCAATTTGCAAAACTAACCACTAAAGTTCCTTTCGAATTAGGCAGGAGAACACATGCCATAAGAAGCAACACTAATAGAATAACACATTCGTCAACCATCTCTTTCTTACCAAATGTTCCCACCAACAAAGTGCAGATATGCCCCTTGCTGATTTCCTTGCCCCCAAACAAGTTAAGCAGCCACCCTGAAATCTTCACATTCTTGTCATTTAATGGAATTGGATTTCATTCGGTGCTTAAACCCAACAGAGACGAGACATAATCAGGAGTGATATGGTGAACACGAGAAGGATAGAAATGAAACTCCCTGTTCTCCATCCTGTATACGTCAGCCATAACAGCAATTGCATCATTCGACTTAAAACAGTCACGTCTATCAATATCACCATCAATGAATGCTCGGAGAAGATCATTGAACGGTGTCTCCTTCAAACTATTCTTCACATCTTCGCTGATATTATCCTGGTTTTTAGCAATGAAATTATGAAAATATGACAAATAGCACCAAAACTGACACTTCCAGTTCTGTTTCACCACCTGAACAACTTCAGGATGATCCACTATTCGCTGCCGTTGTCTAACAGGTACCAGAACTGACACATCGTCTTCACTATCTGTCTCTAAATCAAAATCAGAAGTTGATTCACTTTCTTCTTCAGACTCCAATTTCTTCTTTCCCTTCCCCTTGATCTCCTCCTTATTCATAACCTTGCTCTTCTTCTTCATCGTATTCTTCTTCTTTCTCTTCTCCTTCTCCTTCTTCTTCTGTTTTTCCTGCTTTAAACTTTCCCTAACCATCTTGGCAACATGATCTTTAATCATAGCAAACTGATCATCGAGAACAGCAGAACGAGATGAAGAGGAGGCCACTCTTCTTCCCCTGTTCCTTTTGAATCTTTTTGAATCTTTTCCCCTTAAAACATTATGCTCCGACTCCTCGGAAGAAGAAGTTGAAGATGAAGACGAAGGCACATCAGATTCCGATGATTGAGCATACTGTTTTATTCTCTTCCTAGATGATCTAGGAATTCTAGGACATCTTTCATCTTCGCTGTCTGAATCTTGGTCTACTCTATTTCGTTTCGTCATTGATTATAGAATAACTGCAAATGATCAACACATATATAGTTAGACAAAAATCAAAAATAGATATCCATAAATAGTAAGATAAACAGATACCTAGACAAATAATTACAGACACCCAAATAGATACCCAAAACAAAATACCCAGATTGATACCAAGACAGATACTTACAGACACTCAAATAGATACCCAAAATAAAATACTCAAACAGATACCCAGACCATCTACAACAAACGCAACCGCAGGAAACTAGTACAACAAACAAAAAAGAAAATGAAAACCTTAGAAAAATGTCAACAACAACAACAACAACAACATTTCAAAAATGTGAAATTTATACACAGATAGATACCCAGACATATACTTAGACATATACACATACACATACACATACATACAAATACAAAAGCCTTCAAACACAAACATGACAACAAACAGCAACTACTACAACAAACAAAAAGCATTCACAACACATTACATCACATACATTCTACAAAAAATTCATGAAAAAAAAGTGAAAAATCACCAAAAATCAATAACAACAACCGAAAATACAGAAAGAAACAAGAAAATGACCATGGAAACTGCTTATAACAGAGAAAAACAAAAACCTAAGGTTTTCGAACAGAGATTTCACTACTTACAGAAAACAATATGAACTCCGATGAAGATTGAGAAAATGAATAGAACGACAAGACGCGAAAATAACGGCGGCAAAAAGTAACTCGACGGCGAACATGACGGAGGTGATTTTCAAACGAAGAGACACAAAACGAAGAGAGAGAAAGATATGTAAAATAAAAACTGACGTGAGTTATGTACTACGCGGGAGATAGATAGTGGCAAATTATGTAAAAATGACGAAAACAGAGGTCTGTTACATACTTAAAAACAGAATGAGCCTTTTTGGGATCAAAAACATATGTTAGATTTTTGAAGAAAGAGAAAGTTTAAAATTGGCATTCCTTTCATTTCCCCTTTAATTTAATTAGTTGTTAAAAATATTATTGTTGACAATTATACTAATATCTTAATTACATTGTATTTATTATATTTATTGATGGTTCAGTTAACAAATAAATTATTATTAATATTTTAAAATATTATATTTTTTGTATTTATTTATTATATTACCGTTGCATATATTATATTTATTAAAATTTTGAAAAATATATTTCTAATGTTTTTAAAGTATTGCACATGATAAATTTACTATATTGATTATATTATTTTACAAAACTTTATATATTATGATTATTATTGGAGTTAAAAAATTAAAATAAATTGATTAATTAAATGATGCAACCACAACGTTTAAATTAACATGAACATTAATTAAATTGATATTAGCCATTAGATACATCAATTTTTTTAATGTTTAAGTATAATTGTGGTCCCCACAAAAATATAGTCCAGAGCTATATTAATGGTCACATATAATCTAACATTTGGCCCGATCGGGCAACATTTAACATTTTTGTTATAGCCCAACTCTGAATTGGAAACGAATTTTCGCTAATTTTAAGGTTATATCAAACCCTTGATCCTGGATTGGAGATGATCTAACATGTCATGTGATGTGGCTCTCTTCAATTACACATGGTGCTGGTAGTGGGCGAAGTAGAATTTGTGCAAGGCCATACCGACATTGGCTGGGAAGAGACTTCTTCTGGCAACGACTGGTCACGTGATGCGCACACGATGCGTGAGCGAGAGGGGGGAAGGGGAAGGGGAAGGGGAATGGGAAGGTGTATGTGTTGTCCCATCGAAATGTTTTGACGGATTGTACATGGCGGATGCTGTTACCGTCTGTGAGGGTAGCTGGAACTATGAAACTATCGACTAGGCCAACTTGATTGACAAAAACGAAGGACTCACTCCAATAATGGAAATATTGGAAACTAGGAAAAAGACGAACAGATATTATACACATGAAAATTGGAGAGTAACAAAACTCGCAATGGCTTCCTAATTGGCACTAGTACTCCTTGCAATCTGTATCTTGTTGACGTTGCTTTATTTTTTGTACATATATTCAAGAGAATCAATCTAATCTAAGAACATAAAATGGGGGTAAATGGCTTCCCACAAATGCGATCCAATACAATTACAAAGGCCATAACAAGGTCAAGGTCGAACCCTGGTTGTACCACCAAGCTGAAGACGTCTTCACCGAGCATGATCGTGTTGGTAGCTCTTTTTCTAGCTACATTGGCCACCAGTTGTCCGCTGCTGCTCATGATCTTGCAATTTCGCCTCCAGAAACAACCCTCGATTCTGAAATCGGATGCAGTACTACCGCTTGTAGTGTCTGATCCCATGAACACCTCGGCTGTAGCTTCTCTCTTGCTTTTGCTGCCAAAAAGACTAGACCCAGTATTTCTCATTGTGAATACTCTACTAGACTTTGGACTATTTTCGTATCCGTAGTCACCTTGATACGCATTCCATTGGTCTTGCATACTCAAAACCTGTTCATACAAAACGATCGAGATCAGTTAGTTTACATGTAATGAATAAACATAACCAAACAAAAGAAACGAAAAGAGACGTACTAGTGCATGTATAACGGTGTACGTAAGAGGGAGCTAGCTAGCTCGATCGAGCCAAGAATTAATATATTACCTGTGGTTTGAGAGTGAGCAAAGCACTTCCAGCGCCGTCCATGAGGACAAGCCCTTTGCGAACGCCGCAGTTCTTCCTGGAGTAATTGTCGACTCGGAAAGTCAGCCTTCCTTGGTCATCGAACACCGTAAATCCATCGGTTCCCTGGAAGCTCATGCTAGATCTCTTCCACACAGTCAGCACAGATGGATGTACATCATCACATGATGATGATGCCCTTTCTGGATCACGGTATCTGTTCTCTGCAGCTGGATGTATCTTCGACATGGCTAGCTAGCTACTTTCTACGTACACAACTTAAAAGGTCACAGAGAGGGATCAAGAGACAGAGGGAGAGAGAGAGAAGAAATGAGAAGTAGTGGTGGTAAGAATGAGATTAACTTGCGCTAGGAACTAGGGCGATTGTAGTTATATATATATATATATAAATATATATATATATAGCTCAGGATCGGAGTTTGGGATAGACTACTGGAGGACGTAAGGTACGTGGACAAAGAGAGCCATGTGTGTCTGTGTTCGGCTAGCTTAGTGGTTAACACAGAATTCTTACGTAGGTCCTGATTTTTCTTATTGGCTCTAGCTTTATATATATATATATATATAACTAATGTAGATTATATTCAAAGATTCCGGCTGGTTTTCCTCTTTGTAATTCTCCTTTGCTTCAGTTTTATATGCAAAGTTGCAAGACTTCTGATCTCAGTGATGAGTGGTGACCATCCTATTATACCTTAAATATAGAATCAGCATTATGCATTGGATAGATACATTTCAGTAGCGTGTTTTAACAGTGGAGATGATATACAAGCTAGCCGGCCTCTTTTTCACGTACTGTTTTGTGATGTTGAAGAATTTAATTGATTTAAGCTATCATGATCTGCTTTGACCTGACTATATAATTTCACGTCTAACAACATAATCAAGCATCGCGAATCGATCAAGTAAAATCGTCTGAATAATCTAAAAAGTTTATGTCTCAAACATATGGATTTGTAAAGTATTGCTATAAGCAATTAAGTATGATTATATAGTTGAAGTAGTGTTGTTTCTTTTTGGGGGCACAATAAGTGCATGGTCGAGGAGTTGGACAAACTAATCATTCTGCATTTCTGGCTTTTTGAATCCAACACTAAACATCGATCATCAACATTATGTTTTCTTTAGCTTACATAATTACATTAACAAAGGCACACAACTAAACCCTTAGATCGAAGACGTACACTGTCTGGTTTGCTTTACAAGTCATGCATGATCGATCACTATACGCTCTGGCTTAGTATAAACATATACGAAGAAGTTATGAACATTCGAAAGATGAAGCTATAGCTAGCTAATTAACTAGCTGCAGGTAATTTAATTTGATGCCCAATTTATTCGAACTTCATGCATGCATGTGATTCCATTTGTCGTCATACCGAAAATTCGATTTGAAACCTCTTGATTTATATATTACAACTGGGTATATTCTATAACCTAAACTAGGGATTTTCATTCTGTGAGTATTATTCAAATCGAGCTAACAATTTGCATCTGTGGTTTTTGGTTGGAAACCAGAAGGGTTCTCTTGTTCTCTTGCTCTCTGTCATGATTTGGAGAATTCTATAAGTTCGTCGGTGTGAATCGGCCAAAGAAAATGCATGTCGAAAAGTAACCAATTAGCAAAGAAAAATTCCCAACAAAATTGTTTCATTAAGCAAGGGGAATGGAAGATTGGAATAAAACTGGTACAGGAATTTCCCAGCCTTCGTTTTGGTAATTTGGCCAATATAATACTATTAGTGCATGCCAATGATGTATGCGCGCAGAAGTGAATTTCGTCATTGTAAATTATTAATTAGCAACTTGCTTAGTGCCCCATGTTTCGATCGAGTCACAAAAGCATTAAGCACTCGAACACACTACTTATTTTCAGAAACCACCTTTCTGAAATCATTAGTTTTAATTAGTTGTTCTTCGCGTACGTACGTGTAAAACAATATATAAGCTAGCTAGAACAATATTTGATAATTCAGGTGTACAGATTCTACTACATATGGAAGCCGACAGTCATTGAAACAAATTAAGTGGGGGATAGAATTAGGTGGAGATGAGCAGCCATCAATTCAATTGGACCCCCTTAGCCAGCCTACACATAAATTTGGCTTGCAATGAGTTCTCGTCCACTAATCCATACTTTTGTTCTAAGCTTCAATTCAATATATAGTTAATTTACCAGGGTGGCAGGTGATGGCTTTTTTACTGAATAGGTAATCTAAATTGACCCTTATTTTCATGATGTTTTGATACTACCAAAGTTGTTTGTTAGGAAAAAATTTCATCTTCTGTTACAACGTCAAATTGTCAATGAAATAAAATAATATAGACATGAAAAAAATAGGTAGTTCAAAATTCAGTCATAGTGACAAAAAAAAAAAACTACATAAAATCGTTTTTATTGATTCGATCATATCACATTATTTCTGCATATGTTACAAATGATTATGTCGACTCAGTTACACATAGGTGATCAACTTTCACAAGACTATCGATCCTCTAAGTACTAGGGTACTGATTAAATTATATTGATATGTCACAATCGACAGTGAGAGAGGCTAAAATAAATCATCTGCTTATCCGTTTTAGTTTAGTTTGAATAATTCACCACTTATGATATTTTTTTTTCCATATCACCAAAAAATTGGTGATAAGTTGTTTTCCTTTTACATTTATATCTAACGCTATCATGAAAGATGACCCATGCATGCATATTAAGAATTTACAATATACAATTAGATGATATTGACCCTTAATTCCCTCTATCAATCCGTTTCGTTAATTGTGGGTTATGGCATTACGTTGGAATGAAACTTTTGTCTCATCAAGACCACCAGAATTGATGAAGAGGATAGTGATGAAATAGTAGTACGTGGCATGACGACGATGTACACATCAAGAGAGGATTTCAGATCATCAACGTACGCCTCTTCGTTTTTTTTAAGGTACGAATAGGAAGGATGAAGGTACGTATATGCGCATGTGAAAAGGTATAGTTAGGTATTTGAGTTAGATCATTGTATTCGTCAAATCAGGCAAAAGCAGAGCAAAAGAGTACTAAATGATGTTTAACTACTGACCATTATTTATCCACGTTCAAAACCTTGAAAAGTTGCTTGCTTGTTTCAAAAGGTTAGTTCTTAGATTATTAGCATTACCATATGATGCTCACAATGGAGACTTCACCTCGATCGATCAAGAGCCAAGTGTTGAGAGGTACGCGTACGTACTTCACACTCGCATAGAATCGAGACTTCACAACAAGAGCCATTCACCAAGAGAATAGGGGAAACTCTTCAAAAATTTAAACAATCCTTATTATCGTTAATTTAAATAAGAGAGCAGTGTTAATCTAAGATAAGCCAAAGCATCATGCATTATGTACTTGCGTATCGATCTTCTCAATATTATGGATTAATCCAAGTTTCCTGTGGATGCTAGCACTACGAGAGAGAGAGGAAATTTGAATCTTCTATAAATAGTTTATTAGCCAGTCACAAGTTTAATTATGAGAGATATATATGACCCATGCAAGCATGCAGATATATTAGAATGCCCCAGCTTTGTATTCAATTCAAAATCATATCCTAATTAATTCTCTCTGTAAAGGATATATATGAACTCTTGGCTCGTCGTCATGCCGAGAAGTCCAGAACGTATTCGCAGTCATGCATGCCGTGCTGTAAACGAACAGTTTATAGGTCAGTGCTCTATCGATGGCTTCGCACGTACCCGTTGAAACTCGATCAGTGGTTTATATTTCATTAGAGCAATGATAGGATGCTTCAAAGGGCTTAAGACGTACGTAAGCGCCAAAATAATGTGGCATATCACATAATTATCGTGTCATTATGAAATTATATATTTATATCATTTTAATTTTATATTATTTAGTAAAAAGACGATTTTATCATAATAAAACTAAATATAGAATCCTAATTAAAAAATTGATCTTTTTTATTAAAAAATATAAATGCTCAACTATAATTATGGAATTCTATTTATTACATTCTATAAATCTTTCTAATCATAATTATGATTGATATTTTTTTAACGGAAGTCTAAAGTTTAAAACCGGAATATATATATATATCAAAATATATGATTCTATTAATTACCTAGATTGATTAAATTATGTAATACACAAATAATAAAATTGTGATTAATACACTTTCCCCGAAAAAAGAATAAATACACAAGGCAAAAACTGAAAAAAAGATCAAAAGAGAATTTTGATTCGAAAATTACAATTTTCAGTGAAAAGAAAATCATAGTGGGAGTGCTTATTATGACCTTCAAAATTGCTACTTACACCTCCCTTAATTTTTGGATTTTTCTAATCCCTTTTCTACCTCCTTTTGCAAAAATAATGACAAAGAACAAACTGAGACATTCACGTTCCGATGTTCTATGGTTGCAATGCCTTGTCCTTGTTGTTGGTTGTTTGGTACCTCCCTTAACCTTTAATTAAATCTCATTTGGGTATTAGGTAGTCGATGAACATGACATCCATCTTATCAATTAGAATTATTCCATTTGATTTGTTTAATATTTAAGATGAAATGCCCAATTTTTTTTTGAAGTTTATACAATACGTTCGTTCTTCATCAATCCACCATCAAAGTAAAGAGAGGTCATCGATAATTTTACTATTAATTGTCAAAGTAGAGGCAAATTAAGTTTTCTAGTTGCATCTATAATCAATTACAAATAATTATAGGCTTCTCCCTTTCATCTTCTTCAGTTTCAGAAACTCAAGTTTTCATGAAGCTTGAATATTTACCTGTACTTGATTAATCTTTTTTCTTTTTCTTTATGAGGGTAAAATGTCAATAACCTGTACAAGAAAAACACACTTAGACTACAAAGAAGTTTCGTCGCCTAAGTAACATTTTTCGTCGCCTAAGTAGTTCGTCTAAGAATCATAGTCTACGGTGCTACTTATATGGAAAAATATGTTTCATCGCCTTTGTACTTAGACGTCAAAATATTTCTGAAAATGGCGATGAAATTGTTTGTCGTCTTAGATGCACCTTAGAAAACGAATATTGATCTTCTTCGTCAAATTAATATCACTTACACGACGAAAGATATTCGTCGTATAAGTGATAACACTTAGACAACGAAAAATAGTTTGTCGTCTATGTTAAAACACTTAGATGACAAATATTGATATTCGTTGTCTAAGGTATAACACCTAGATGACGAATAGTTCGTCGTCTTAGTGATTGAACCTAGACGACGAATTTTACTTGTTTCGTCGTCTAAGTTTAATTTTTAATTTTTTTAATAATTGTTTCAAAATTAAATTAAATATTAATAAAATTAATAAAATATTCATTGAATATATTAAATATAAAAGGTGTACATAAAAAGTGTACGTACATACATTGATCAAAATATACATAAACTACGAAACTAAACCGGGAATATAGATCCCATTGATTCCCCCGCCGTCGCTTGCATCGTCGTCGTCGTCATCATGCCCAGGAGGCGTAGGGGGTTGACACTGGGCGGAGGTTGCATGCCCATCGACTCGAGGAACTTGAGGACGAAGCTGATCTGAGTATTGGTTGATCGATGGTCATCCCAGACCATTCGCGCCTCCTCCCGGGTTGATCGAGCCTCCTCCCGGGCTGATTGAGCCTCCTCTTGGGTGGCTCAGACTGCCTCGACATCCGTCGCACTGCACCTACTCGCCAATGCTGATGACTGGACCCCCTATCTAAGCCCACGAACCTCCCTCCCATCTCGGCGGCTAAAAACTACATCGGTAATACTGATATAAGTCTCCTTCAATAGATGAGGCAACTCTTCTGGCGTCATCTCCATGTTTTGCAACTGTGCGTGCACCAATTCCTCCTGGGCCATTTGTATTAACATCTCCTGAAATTAATCATGAGATCAATATATGAATGTTTATTTCCAAACAAAATTTGGCATAGTTTCCCCTAAAATTAGAGGAAGCCAAAAACATGCATGAAAGAAAACACTTCGAATAACCAATTCCAACATAACAAATTAACCATGGGCACTGATTCCCATCCGGATTTCTCAAGTTCATAATCATAAGTTAGCCAACTAAAGCAAATTCCAAGAGCACCACTGTGAGGTCCCGACCCCGATTTAGTTTCCTAAACAAGTATTTGGCCCTTAATGACGATTATAACCTAACCATGTTAATCCAAAAGGAGATCGAAGAGGAAATTCAAAAATCTAAAATTCATAAGTTAAAGAAACTAGATTTCATAAACCACTCGTATAAACAGAAACCAAAACCTTTAAAGACACCATAGCTGCTAGACTCTCTAAACTACCTTGGTTGACTAAGATGTTAACCGTAGGATCAACCTTGGATCCTACGGCTGATACTGTTATGCCTCGAGGGGAAAGGCAGATAGAAACAAGTTGACTAGATGAAAAATAAAAGATTTGTAAGAAATCTTGATATATACTTGATGTCTTTCTACTGTAAACATATAACAAAACAATAGCAAGTCTAGGAAACTGAGAATAACATAAGTGAGTGAAGGCTATGACTAGAGCATGAATCCTCTATCCATCATAAATGTAATCATAGCCAGCTCAGGTGCATGTGGTGACTTAGCCGATGCCACTCAGGGATCAGCTGAGTGAATGCATCGATGCACAACATAGACAGAACGTGTGAAAAATGTAAAATCATATCATAGGGACCTCCGTGCATAAACATAAAAATAAGACATATCATAGTAGCTTAACGTAGATGAAATCATAAGTATGTATCTAGACTCGCGACGATAGTGAAAAATAAAGTGTCCACTCACCTGGATCGCCAGTTAAAGCAATTCGTTAATCCCCTAACTCGAAATTCGTAAGCGGTGCTCCTAAAGCGAACCGGAGATCTAAATTAATTAATGAAAGTTTCGATCTTGAAATTAATGTGAAAAAAGACATTCGTGACAACACGTTAATCGAAAAACTCACATTCATTTTCAATAGCAGACTAATGCTACCGTGATTCATCCATACTTGATGGCCATGCCTCGATTCTAATTATCGTGCTCCAAGGTTTGTACCCTACCAAGGTTATGTTTCGAGTTGGCATGCAAAGAACGGTTGAGTCGATGTGTTGAGTCACTCCGATTCTTGTACATAGCCAAAACGTCCCAAAAATTATCAAGTGACATCAAATTACACGAAAACGATCACTAAAAGGCCTAGGAAACTTCCCGTGATGAATTAATCTTCCAGGTCCCCGGAGCTCCACCTCGCACCTAGGGCCACAATGGCACATTCGTTTGAACAACTTGCCCCAACAAAAGGTAATGACCCTATTCCTTCAAATTTGGTTGTTGCTAATTCTACGTTTGCTCGTGAACTGTTTTCAGGTAGGTCTGACGAGTCCAACTTGGAGAAATTTCTTATGCCCTTGAGTGCATCAAACAAGTGCCAAAATATGAAAAAGTTATGCACAACAAGGAGGCAAACGCAAGAGAAGGAGGTTGTTTAGATGAAAAAAACCGACGCGGTAATTATGGATGGCTACCCCTAAATTGAAGGACCTAAACGTGGAGGAGATGCCCTCAAAATTCAGGCCATTCTTAGAGCAAAATTGAAGCATCACGTCTAGGCTGTAAGACTTTAAAAAACAAGCGCTTGTTGGGAGGCAACCCAATGGAGGAGTCTACAAACCAGATTTGCATTCTCTTCCCTCTCTTTTTAATTTTTGTTGTTGCTTTTTAATTTTCTTAGATAGAATTTTCGTAGATCTCTCTTTCATACTTGATTCTATACTTTACTTTGGTACATTGAGGACAATGTAGAGTTTAAGTGTGGGGGAAGGGGTTTACAACTTTATTGAGTCATAAAATTGAAAAATTGGGCGGACAATGGAACTTTCCGGCGGATGATGCCCTAAAAAAAAAAACATTTGAGTCATACTTAGTGTATTTTGAGTCTTTTTGTTTAACTTAGTGTTTTAAAGAGTCTTAGGATGCCCTTAGTTAGTCGATGATGAAAATGGACTGAATTTGAACATACATATGGCACTGCATTCATGGTTTCTTGTGTTAATTGAGTTATTTTGAGTGTCATGACATGTAGTAGATATGGATAGTTAAACATGGTACAGATTTCGCATGTGAGAATAAGTTTAAGTCATATGAACCCTAAACGTGAGTTTTGAGCCTATACATTTCTTTTGGGTGAATTTTATGCATATTAGTCTCAAAACTATGCATGTGCATCATTTGGTTACTTGCCATAGATTTTAATGAACTAGAGATTACTAGAACTTACTCATGTCGAATTTGCAAAGCTTATAGTTGACATATACTCTGATTTTGGATATGATAAGAGGCACTTATGTTTACCACCACCAGCCAAATTGCCATGAGTCCCTTATGTGCGCACAAGTTGCGACACCCTTAGATAAACCATTTGAGCCAACATTAAGCTTTCTTTCGTCACCTGTAATACCCAAACACTTTGCCTAGTGTAGGACTTCTTTACCCTATGTTCTGCAGACTTAGTGTGAAGTAATGTCGACAAGAGCCGAAGATGGAGATTTTTTGGTGATGCTCCTTGATTGGTATAATGTGTGTATGGGGATAGACTTGTCCAAATAGCTTAAAAAGTGTGTTATTGCCAAAGGAATTCGAGAGAATGAAAAGAAAAAAAAATTGTGATCTCTCATGGCAATGTGTTCTGTTTTGTAAAAGTTTGGATTAATGTCCCATATACTTATGAATTTGGAGATTGCTACGAATTGAAGGCCCAAAAGTGAAGAAATATGGCCTTTGTCCTGTTCATAAAGCTCAATGGGAGTTTAGAATGAAGTTAGGGTCCAACAAAATGAAATTTGGCCCTTGTTTATAGAAGATTGACCATGGAGGCGTGGAAAAGATGAAGGAGTCTGGTTTTACAAAGTTTGTGATATTTCGACTAAGTCTTTGGAACGTTTTTAACCACCACTTATCTAAATTTTCGAATGCCTTAGCCTTGCCCCATTACAACCCTTCGAAAGTCCTTTTTGATCCTTAAGATGAGTAGCAGTTAATCTGTTGAGTAAGTTGCATGAGTAAGCATATGGTTTGGTTCATTTGTGCAAGTATTTCATTCATGAGGTTTTCAATTATTTCTATCCATTTTTGAGTGAAAATATGATGAGTGCATCCATGTGAGTTGATTTGAACTTTATTCGAAACATGCACAGCTTTAACATCACCATTGTTTACACCACGTCTTACTTGTTCATTGCATGAATCATATCTTGGTTATCATTTGAAGTTATGTAATTCCATTGCCATATACATTAAGAAATTTCTGAGACAAATTTTGACTAAGGGCTTAGTGTTGTTTTACTTGGTATCTCTTACGTTTTCAAACATGATAACATGAAAATTTGCGGCTTTGAAACATTGAGACTTCTAAGTGTTTTGTACATATAAGTGTGACGTTTTTCCCATTGTTATTTTTTTTCCCTTTATTTTTCTTTTATCGAGTCCGTTGCTTTGATTTGTATTTGCTAGGGACTAGCAAAGTCTAAGTGTGGGGGAATTTGATCTACGCATTTTATGCTTGATTATTAATGTCTTTCTCTCTATATTTAACTTTGTTTTGTGCTTAGTAAATATGTTTTTAACTTACTTTATGTTTGTAGGTAGAAATAAAGGAGGAATCCGTAAAGGAGGCAGAAATGAGCTCAAAACCTACTAAGGAGGAAGTTCCTAAAATGAGGAGGAAAGATGAAGAAGAATGGGCCACGATTTATAAAGAATGGATCAAAGATCACTAAGATGGGTCAAGACCATGCTCATGTGTCCAAGAATGTCCAAGATCATGTCAAGATTCACCCACAAAGAAGCCCAAAAGAAGAAAATGGATCAAAAGCTAGAAATCAGGAAATCTGCCTGTGCAGATCAGCCCACTTCAAAAGGCCACTGTGAACATATCCGGATAAATCTAGACGCGATTAGTATATGGTTGGAAAGATCTAGAAGTCTAGTTTCCAACGCAACTGGAATCAAGCAATTTGGAGTTCTAGAACGAGAGAAATTCCTATTTTAGTGGAGAAGGGTCAGGTTACCCGGGTGGAGTAGTTAAACTTCTAAAATGAGTCGAACTAGGCTTTGCTTGGCCTATATAAATGAGAGCTCGACTAGGGTTTCATTATCACACATCATAGACACCAAAGCTCTGCCCAAAACACCTCCCAAGTCGTCCTATGCCTAATCCCCTTCAAGGCCGAAGCTCCCTCCTCACGGATCAAGAATAATCGGCGCTCTTCGTCTTGTTCTTGAGAATCCATCCACACGAGGCGTTGTTAGTGCTCTTCACAGACTCCAAAAGTGTAACCATAAACCTTCTATCTCATCTTTTGTCTTGTAAAGAATTCGGTTTACGACTTGTGATTTGTTTAATAAAGGCTATACGTTTTTACTTACTTATGTTATCTTCCATGTGTTCTTAGTTTTTGGTCTTTGACTTGTATGCATGCTTGTATGCTTAAAGCTTCTTAATGTGTTGGGTGATACGCTCTTCGTTCCTCCCTAGCATGTTTTGTATGAATCTTAAATAAATTAAGGTGTAGGCGCTCTTCGTCGCACTCTTAAAAGCATGTGTATAAATTGCAGGTTGAAGGTAAGAATTTCGTTGATACTGGGTAAGTGAAGCATGAAAATGGTGGAGGTAGACATGATATGATGATCACGTGTACATAGTAGAATTAGGTTTAAATTTCGTAGGTCATTAGTTAAACAAACCAAATCTCGCACCCCCATAAACAAACCTAGCATAGTTATGCATGCACCCTCAATCCCCGGTTAAGAACGATCTCTATTTACCAATGCTACATCTACTAAAAAGGGTTTTAATTGGCTCATTGTTGTTGAGTGTTAAGTGTTAATTTAGTACTTAATAATGGTGAGTACCACAGGTACGTACGTACGCAGTTAAAATTTGCTTAATTAATATATATTTAGTGAAAACGTACGTACATACATGCAAGGATGTTAGCTATATATATATGTACAAATCGATTAAATTACGTACGTACGTAATTGATGGATCGATGTAGATCGAGTACGTATAATTAAGCGTAAATTAATGGACAAATATATATATATATATGTAATAATTAATTAATTATAATATTTTGTAGCAGTATGGACAAGAGTTGGATGAAGTTGAAGAATAGATGTGATGTCCGGTATATGGATGAAATTAGCGAATTTGTGAATTTTGCGATAGAACATGGTCAGGGAAAGAAACGTTTCAGGTGTCCGTGTCAGAAATGTTTTAATTGTCAGTATGCGGAGGTTAATGTTATGGTGCAACACCTGTACGAAAATGGTATGATGTGGAGTTACACTACATGGAGCGAGCATGGTGAAGCAGTAGAGTTCATCGCAGCAGACTTCAGCTCAGGGTACAGTTACCATGGTGCCTCATCCAGCGGCAGTGGTGCCGGACCCCCAGCTTGCAACCCAACTACAGATTTGGTCCATGATGTGTTTCCGGGATGTAGTCATAGTGGACACCAACACCAAGACGGAGGTTACAGTACCACTAATGAGCATGATGACACATTCCCCGCAGCTAGCTTGACCACTGACACCAGTGAGATGGAAAAGTACAACCGGATGCTACTTGAAGCGCAGACCCCGGTGTTCCCTGGATGTCGAGAGAATGTGTTGCAATATGTGATTGAGCAAATGAAGATAAAAGTGAAGCACAAAATGTCAGTGAGTGCTTTTGACAAAATTCAGGAGCAAATATGTAAGTTGCTTCCTGATGATCACAATCTTCCTAAATCTCATTATAAGGTTAGAAATATCCTGAGCAGCCTCAGCCTAAAGTACAGGATAATTGACGCATGTCCGAATGATTGTGTGCTATTTTACAAAGAGTATAAAGAGTTGGACTATTGTCCCGTATGTGGCCAGTGCAGATTCCAGTTGAATAGGAAGAGTTCGAAAAAGAGAATTCCTATGAAAGTTGTTCGATATTTTCCCTTGATTCCCAGATTGCAGCGCCTGTACATGTCTCTACATATAGCATAGGCGATGCGATGGTACGCATAAAAGCGAATAGATGACGATGTCCTGCGACACGCCGCAGATGGGGAGGGTTTCAAACATTTTGACAGAGAATTTGGAGACTTTGCTTCAGAGATTAGAAATGTTAGACTCGGCCTATCTACAGACGGATTCAATCCTTGGGGAAGTAATAGCTCCGCCGTCAGCACTTGGCCAGTTATTCTGATGCCGTACAAATTGCCTCCGTGGATGTGCATGAACAAGGAATTTAATTTCCTTACCGTACTAATTCCAGGTCCTAAATCTCTATCGAAGTGCTTAGATGTCTACCTCAGACCTTTGATCGACGAGCTGAAACTGTTGTGGGAAAATGGAGTCCCAACTTATGACAAATTCACTGACACGATGTTCACGATGAGGGCTGCCGTAATGTGGACGATTAGCGATTTTCCAGCTTATGGGATGTTGGCAGCCTGCAGGACAAAAGGATATAATGGATGTCCTATATGTTTGGACGATGTGAACTCTAGTTAGCACGCGGGGAAGGTGTGTTACTTGGGTCACCGTAGATGGCTTCCTCACGACCACCCGTGGCGACAGGATGAAACTCATTTCGACGGTACGGTAGAGAACAATCCTAAACCCCGTAGTTGGTCGGGCGAAGAGATTTTAGAGAGGTTGAGCTATTTCGACTTTGGTGTGTTGAGCAATGACGCGGATGTAAAGAAATGCAATCCAATTCCTCCACATGATCTGAGCTATTGGGATCACAAGAGTATATTCTTTGAGCTCCCTTACTGGTCGAAGTTGAAGCTGAGGAACAACTTGGACGCGATGCACATAGAAAAGAATGTGTGCGACAGCGTGGTGGGAACAATTATCGGTATTAAGTTCAAGACTAAAGATACTCCCAAAGTGCGCAAAGATTTGGAATCAATGAATCTACGTCGTCCCTTGTGGTTGAGGAGGGATAGGAAAGGAGTGTACAACAAGATGCCAGATGCACCTTACACAGTGAAGCCGACGCTTAGACGTTCTGTATTTCATTGGTTTAAGGGCGTTCGTTATCCGGCTACGTATGCAGCTATTATAACTGGAGCAGTGGACGAGGTGTAACACAAGTTTGTTGGTCTAAAGACACATGACTATCACGTTATGCTGCAACGTCTGATTCCAGTGGTAATTCGACCATACTTGCCTCGGGACGTCGTAGAACCAATAGTAGCATTGTGCAGGTGGTGGCAGAGGTTATGCGCTAGAGAATTAAAGAAGTCAGATGTGGTGGAATTGCAACAACAAATTGTGCACATCATTTGCAAACTAGAGAGGATTTTCCCCCCTGCTTTCTTTGACATCATGATTCACCTAATGATCCACCTGCCCGAGCAGGTGCTCATTTCTGGTCCGGTCCAGTACACTTGGATGTATCCTCAAGAAAGGTACGTACAACTAATTAATTAATTTGTTCCACTGGAGATTATATATATACTAGCTAGCTATATGTACTTATGTAATGTGTACGTTTGATTTTGTAGACAGCTTGGACAGTATAAGTCATTCGTCAAAAACAGGTCGGCCCTGGATGGCTCCATAGCAGAGACATACCTAATGCATGAGTGTGTTACTTACTGCAACAGGTACCTCAAAGATCCACCCCCTCCCACTGCCTCCGATCGCAGTGCCCGCATCAATCTTTCTGTCGTGAGAAATGTCGTCCGACCGTTTAGAGGAGTATTAAAGGAATCGTTAACACGGGAAGAACTTATTGAGGCACATTGGGTAGTGTTGTGAGACTGTGACGAAGTTGAGCCGTACATGTTGTCATACAGGGAGAGGCTTCAGGCGTTAAATCAAACAAGAGTTCGGCGTGGATTGAGAAAATGGTTAAGAAGAAGTTTCCCGATTATTTCTTCCAATGGGTACGTATGTACGTCTCGGTATTAATTATTTAAATACATATCGCTCATGTTTGTAGAAAGTAAACCCTTATATTAGTTTGCCCTTTTTCGCAGATGATTGATCTGCAAAAATCTGATAACCACGGAGGGTGGTGGTCATGGCCAAAGCACTTGCTAACAGGGAAGCCGGTTAAACACTATATTTATCCCGGATGTTTTGTGAACGGTGTAAAGTTCCATTCATTGGCCCGAGACAAAGGAAGAAGAACACAAAACAGTGGGGTAGCGGTTGGGAAAAACAATGATCTATATTACGGGGCTATTGTATATGTGGTTCAGCTATGTTACGGGAATGATGTCAACGTTTTCCTATTCAAGTGCAGATGGTTCAAGCGTATAAAGGAAGACCTGGGACTATTATCAGTCGATACAAACTCGCACTGGTATGAGGATGAGCCTTTCGCTCTCGCCACCTTAGTTCGGCAGGTGTTCTATCTCGACGATCCGAAAGCCGGTGAAGGGTGGAAAATAGTGAACCATATCTCTCACCGAGGAATATGGAATACAGAGACAATTGAAGGGACACCGGCGACGACTGAAGATGCTGCTGAACCAGAAAGAGACATTCCTGCCTATCAAGAGCCTAATATTTCTATGGTCCGCTCCGATATAATGGACCTGGTTCAAGATGGTGAATGGTTACCCATGCCTGATGGTTGTACAGATCTAACTGAAGATGAGATTATCGATGAGGTAGATGAAGAAGACGAGCAGGAAGAGGATGCAGACGAGGACTCAGGTTATTCGTCGGACGATGTTGAGTACGATGACGAGGATGAGCCGTCGTCTAACGGGGATGAGGACGATGATGATTATGACGAAGAGTACGGTCATACGACGAGGGAGATTAATTGGTAATTAATTACTGTAATTATTGTAATATATATATGATCGATGCCGGTTTACGGTAAGAAATTAATCCGAATTATATATCCTGGACAACGGAGAAATTAATTGCAGGTTGTCGCCAAATCTCAATCTCATATAAAACCCTAGCTAAATCCTGGACCCTAAATCTAGTAGTTCGGATCGATCGATCAATTTTTTAATTATATTTTTGAATCAGAATAATTGAACGGACACACAAATGACCGGGGACGACCTAAACCATAAACCCTAAGGCCCTAACCCCTGAAATCGGGGTTTAGAACTTGGACGACGGAGAATGGTCATTATCCGTCGTCCAGGTACATACTAGGACGATGGATATGGTCATTATCCGTCGTCCAAGTTCAAAAACCCTAAACCCTAAACAGTAAGGCCCTAACGCCTGAATTCAGGGTCTATACACCTGGACGACGGATAACTTCGTATACGTCGTCCAGGTGATTACCTGAACGACTGAAACGCTCATTTCCGTCGTCCAGGTGTAGATATCGTAATTTTTTCTAAGACAACGACCATCTAGACCTTCTTCCAATGCAAAGTCTTTTCATCAAGACTTTAGAGTAAACAATTCTTGGTGTGTGAGCTTCAACGGTTTGAAAATCGGAGTTGCGAAATGCCTTGTATCCACGTTTCCGGTTTGTGAAATTATTGGTTTTGCGGTTGACTATGCCGATCAAACCCTTCCCGAACTTATTATTTTATGGTCCTTTGAAGACAATTATATATTATGTTACGACGAACATATCCAACGGTTGTTTTGTCCAAATTCAATTTCCTTAATACTCTGCTGCAAATGAGCGTCTACTCATGAACACTTAAGTCGTAAAGATTAGTCGATACTTAACATGTTTCAATACGTAAAATTAATCGTCGGTTCAAATTTAACTGTTCATATATACGATGCGTTCATCGATATTATACGACTATTTCACTCGAATGACAGATCGCTAAATTCCTAGCGAATTATTTTTTTAATTTTTTTTTACGTAATTTGAACCTGGACGACGGAGATGGTCATTTTCCGTCGTCCAGGTGTTAACCTGAACGACGGAGAATGACTATCTCCGTCGTCCAGGTTCAAAAACCATGGCGGTTCAAATTTATTTTTGTTTATTTTTTTCATGTAATTTTCACTTGGACGACGGAGACTGACCATCTCCGTCGTCCAAGTCCAATTTTTATGGCGGTTCAATTTACCGCTTCCATTTTGGGACCGCTTGAATTTTCACTTAGACGACGGAAAATTCATTCTCCGTCGTCTAAGTCCAAAATAATGGCGGTTCAGAGCGTCCCGCCGATTAATTGGCGGCGCTTGAATTTTTTTGAAACCGCCACCTAGACGACGGAAAACACTGTTTCCGTCGTCCAAGTAGACTTAGACGACGGAGAATAGTTCTCCGTCGTCTAGGTGAAACTCTATAAATAGAGTTGCACCCCCCTCATTTTGTCATCATTCCATCTCCTCCTCTCCTCTCCTCTCCTCCGGCGATCCTCCTCCGGCGACGCTCCGACGACATTTTTTCCGGCGTGGTTCCTCCTCTCCGACGACTCAACTCCGGCGATATTCCCGAAAACTCCGATTCGATAAATTTCTATTTTTCCCTTATTAAAATAATTTTCATTTAATTAATTAATTAAATTCTAAATATAATTTAGAAGTAGAATTTAATTGATTAATTAGTTTAAATATTTAATAAATGATTAATTATTGTTATTAATTTATTAAATCATAATTATTGTAATTATTGTAATTATTTATTATTAGTTGCATGATTAAATGAATTTATTATTAAATTTATTAAATGAATAAATTATTATTCATAATTTATTAAATGAATCAATTTTTTATTAAATGCATGATAAATAAATATAAATTTTTGCATCTAATTAAAAATTATTAATTAATATTTACGTTTATTTTCTAGTAAATTAATTAGTAGTACGTGTTCGATTTAAATTTAGTACATAGGCTTGGTTTATTAAGTCGCACTCTTTGGAATAGATGGCGCATCTTTTCCTTGCTTATCTCCTTAACCCCTCGTGATGTGTGGATTTAATCACCGCACACCATAACCTAAGTGAAGTTATGGACACGAGGTTGAGGGCGGAGTTTGCAAAGGACTTGAGGGAGTGTAAATTTTCGAAAAATTGGCCGAATGTCGGACATGGTGTCTAGAAACGGGTTATGACTGGTGACAAGATTTGGACTAAGAAAGACTTTTGTCGAAATTAGTCCTGCCTCTCGCGTTATCTCTATTCCTAACTGGCCATGTTTTTCGATTTAACCAAGGCTGATTAATTAAAAATTTACACTTTATCGCGCGGGTCGCACGTCCATTGAACGACCGAAAATGCCAAGCTAATGTACTATATTTAAATCTTAAACGTACTTAATTAATTAGCGTAAATTTTTAAGTTGTAATTATTATGGTAAGTAGGTATTTTAACACCGTACTCTTAGGTTTAAATGGCTACGCCAAAGACGACATCCGGCAAGAAGAAATCCCAACAGGAGGCAGAAGATGCCATGCTCCGAATGTTGGCGGCCCAAGTCGGTTGGGTTCAACAGGAGGGCAACGACGCTCTCAATCCGGACGGATCATCTGGTCCGTCCGTAGCGCCCTCTGGGGAAATTCCCGCTCCCCAATTCATCTCGAGCGGTGATGACGTCGACCCCTTCCAATCTTTGACGCCCGGTACCGGTTCAACGGGAAGTACTCAGGCGTCCTCGACTGCCGAATCAATCATGTACAGCGCCCGCCGTAGGCAAATGAGGGCCCCCACTGACTCGGAACCGAAAAGGACTCGGGGTCTCGTTAAAGGGGGCAAAGCGGAGCGTATTTGCAAGGCGACCGGTAAAAAGATCGACTTGCCGTACGACGAATTCACCGGTGGCCCTCCCACAGCTCAGCTAGCAAGTCTCTCGGCGCATGGGATAGGGTCAATCATCCGTAACTGGGTTCGTATCACTGCCCCTACTTGGAAGGAGGCGCCGGATCATGAGAAGGCGAAAGTCTTCAAAGATCTTTCGGTACGTAATACGTCCAATTTAGTTATTATATAATATTGTTAATATTAGTTAAAATTTCATAATATATACGATTATAATTTTCTATTTATTTTTGATAGGAACAATTTGACGTGGATCCGACACCGGCTATGTTGAGGCATATCAACCAAACCGCCAACTCCATCTACAAAGATTGGAAGTACAAGCTCCATAAGTACTTCCAAGATGTCGGTCCCGTGCCTCCCCCGGTAGAGCTGCAAGGGGAGAGAGAAGATGAGTGGGAGTGGTTGTGTAACCACTTTGCCGATGAACAATTTAAGGTATTAATTTATTTTTTTATTATTTCAATTAAAATAATTGAATTATTTAAATTGTAGTTATTCATTTTTTAATGATTTAATTATGTTGTGTAACAGAAATTCTCCGGTGTCAATAAAGCCAACCGGGGGAAGAAGGAGAAACACCATACTACCGGCGCCAAGCAGTTCATTCAAATAGCCAAGGAGCACAAGGATAAGGGCTCCAAACACCCTTATCTTGATGCAAGCGTAAGCGCGTACGTGACGCCAGAGCTCGATAATGAAGCGAGTCAATGCGGCGTAAGTGATATATTAATTATGTGCTTTTAATTATAGTAATTATTATTTAAATATGATTTCATTATAATAAATTAATCATTCTTTTGTAGGCAAGGGTGATAGAGCGTGCGCATGAAGAGTTGGCTAACACTCAGCTTGCGTTCCCAGATGTGCCGCCGGAAGACCTGCCTCCTCTATCCTTAGAGAGCCAAATTGCAATCGCGGATGAGGTCTACGGTCGTAGAGCTGGCAAGGAGGTTATGCACTTTGGGCCTAGGGTGGTACGAGATTTGTCGACGACCTCCGGCTCATCATCTACGGGAGGTTCGGGGCAGCGGAGAAGGAGTCAGGCAGCGGCCGTCGAAGCAGCCATTCAAGAGGCTCGACTGGCACGAGAGGAGAATGAGTCAATGAGGTAAAGACTTGACGAAAAACAAGCACAAATAGCCCAACTCATCGCGCTCATGAACCAAAATCGAGAAGTATGTCAACCTCCTCCGAACCCATACCCCGACGACAACGACCCGGCTGGAGGCGGAGGACCCGGCGGTGCATCTGCTCCTCCAGTGTATTAGCTAGCTAGTTAATTATCGCGTTTCTTTATTTCCGAGTTCCGAACAATATTATATAATTTTTGTGAATTTTTAATTTGGATGTGTATGTACAAATTAATTAATTATTTAATTAATACATTAATTAATATTAAAAATTTAGTTTAATTAATTATTTTCGACTATTTTTCATTATTTAAATTAAATTAATAATAAATTAAATTAATAATATTTAATTTCAATTTTTTTTTTTTTAAAATTAAATAGTCACTTGGACGACGGAGATTATGTTCTCCTTCGTCCATGTGCAAAACCCTAAACCTAACCCCTAACCCCTAACCCCTAACCCCTAACCCCTAAACCCTAAACCCTAAACCCTGCCATTCTCCGTGGCCCACGTGTTCACCTGGACGACGGAGATCATTTCTCCGTCGTCTAGGTGAACACCTGGGCCACGGAGAATGTAGCATTATCCGTGGCCCATGTATGCACCTGGACGACGGAAACGCTAATTCTCCGTCGTCCAGGTGAACACGTGGGCCACGGAGAAACGAGTAATGTCCGTGGCCCATGTAGTCACCTGGACGACGGAGAATTAGCGTTTCCGTCGTCCAGGTGCATACATGGGCCACGGATAATGTTCGCGGTCCAAGTGAACTTGGACGACGGAGAACTAATTCTCCGTCGTCCAGGTTATTGGACGACAGCACTTGGAGCACGGACCTTGGATGACGGAGATTCCGTCGTCCAAGTACTTAGACGATGGAAAACGTCACCTAGACGACGGAAATGGTCCGTGGTCTAGGTGCAGTTTTCTTGTAGTGACCAAAAAGTCATCGTATTGAGAACGTAATGCCATAATCGCTGCTTGAAGGTTCACCGCAAGATTTCTGATATACTATATTTCTTTAATTTAAGTGACACTTGCTGTGTGATCGACTGCAAAGAGTTAACACTGATATATTGACATAACAACTCATCATGCTCATAATAGCTCCGAAACTTTTATACGTCCGACAAAAGGATCTATATTTCGATATTTCATGATTACTGAAAAGCTTCCATGATTCTGCAACGCTTCCAGAAATATACCCTTCGCTTATGAATGAAAACATGAATACTCCAAATTGCTACTACTTGAACAAATTTTCTCTCCGTGTAACTACACCCTTGCATCATTATTCACTATGATACTGACGTCTGTGCTAACCTATGAAATAGTTTAATCATCTGTCTAATCTGCCGCTAAGACTCGAGAATTGAAAACGTTTAGCCTTCAATCAAAGGTCATCTCCTTAACAAACACGTGAGCCTATAAAAGTGACTTCACTTGTCGTGATAACTTCTAAGAATGGTACATAACATGATAACTTCAAAGAAGAGCGTGAATAATTATACATCATATCCTTTGTCTTGTAGGCTCGTATTTCCTCACATAGGGATTCGGTTTGGGTAAACAAAATATTAGTTACTCAGAAACTCGATGGCCTTAACATAATATAAAATACAAAATCACTATACCGATAAACATAGAGATAAAAATTCAGAAGCGCACTTAGACAATAGTCAATATGACTCCTCAAGATGCTGGCTTCACGTAAGGTTCCGAGCCTCAATTACATGCAAGAGAAGTATCGTGCATGAAAAAATCTCATTAGTACTACTTATGCAAAACTACATTCAAAATATATTTCGGCATAACTCTCTCAATCGTAACTGAAATACAAATCTCGTAGGAAGTACTTACTGAATACTAATCACATGATTTACCTCCGACAAGGGTCCATGTCATATCGTACAGTTTGTACTACATAAAGGAGAGGTTTCAACAACGAGCTTAAACCGCGATAATTTATACCGAAAACTCGGCATGACCTTTTCATTTATAGTCGAACCCAACATGTACAAATCCGGCTCATGACACCAATACAATAACCACAGTCTCCACAACAATAGAATTCAATTGTCCATACTAATCCAGAAGAGTATAATAAGTCCGATATAATACATGGTGCCAATAATAGCTTCATCTGATCATAAGTTCAACATGAAGAAATGATCTAAGACCTAACACACAAGTATCAAAACACCCTCATCTTGAATAATCGAATTGTTGCCAGTCAACCGAAAGGTGAAATGGTGACCACAGAATAAAAAGGTTGGTAAACTATGTGCATTAGATGAAATTCGGAAACGATTAAAGCTAGGAACACAATCTTAGTGCCAGTGGATCATAAAGAATCACATATGTGACTTTGCCACTCATCGTATTTCTTGGATCCAGAGAGACTCCATTTGTATCGAAAGCTTACACAAAACTGCAATGACAAAAATTTGGAAATAAGCATTCCAATTAAGACATGTGAACAACCTTCTTAACAGACGAAATAGAGAAACGTTATGGAACCAAACTAAAGAAAAAAAAAATCTAATGAATGAAGTGAACCAATATAACAGAACATGTGAAAAAATGTAAAATAATATCATCGGGGACTTCGTGCATAAACGTAAATATAAGACATACACTACAAGAAAACATCACTTAGACCACGGAAACGTAATTGTTCCGTGGTCCAAGTGACACCTGGACGACGGAGAAGTTCTCCGTCGTCCAAGTACTACCTGGACAACGGAGAATACTATCTCCGTCGTCCAGGTTCTAACCTGGTCAACGGATCGACACGCCGTTGTCCGAGTGACGTCCGATCCACTTAGACGACGTACCGACACCTCCGTCATCTAAGTGAAGCATTATATAAGCCCGATGCCAAACTCTCTATACTAGCTTCCAATTCCTCTCCCGGGAAATTTTAATGAAGAAGAAGAAGGAGAAGGAGAAGGAGAAGGAGAATTAAGGATCTCCGCTCACTCTTAACTGATCGAGCATAATCTCTTCCTGTCTTGATCAGCTAGCGCCTCACGTGTGCACGTAATGCAAACGACGATCGACGTCCTAGCTAGCTAGTTGGCTGGCTAGATATATAGCACTATATATATCGATTTTTGTCTCCGACCATCGATTAATTCGCCATATATATATCGGAGAAGGCCAGCAGGTACATACGCAGTTAATTTTCCAACACCATTAACGTAGGTTTATATATATATATATATATATATTTAATTGCATGTACGTTTGTTAAAACGCCCATTGTTAATAATTAATTAATTAGTACGTCTAATTAATATATAATTAATATATTAAGTTAGGAAATTGATGATCGATATATATATTAATTAGTTAATTATAGACACATATGTAGTACATATATATATGTATGAATGTTTTAAAATTTTCTTAATATTTAGTTAAAACGTACATACCCCGATGGATGTTAGCTACACATATTAAATTACGTAATTGATCGATGTAGATCGAGTACGTATAATTAATAGTTAATAAATGGACTAATATATATGTAATTAATTAATTAATTATAATATTTTGTAGCAGTATGGACAAGAGTTGGATGAAGTTGAAGAATAGATGTGATGTCCGGTACATGGATGGAATTAGCGAATTTGTGAATTTTGAGATAGAACATGGTCAGGGAAAGAAGCGTTTCAGGTGTCTGTGCCAGAAATGTCTTAATTGTCAGTATGTGGAGGTTAATGTTATGGTGCAACACCTGTACGAAAATGGTATGATGTGGAGTTACACTATATGGAGCGAGCATGGTGAAGCAGTAGAGTTCAGCTCAGGAGAATTCAGCTCAGGGTACAGTTACCAGGGTGCCTCATCCATCGGCAATGGTGCCGGCCCCCCAGCTTGCAACCCAACTGCAGATTTGGTCCATGATGTGTTTCCGGGATTTAGTCATGGTGGACACCAACACCAAGACGGAGGTTACAGTACCACTCATGAGCATGATGACACATTTCCCGCTGCTAGCTTGGCCACTGACACTAGTGAGATGGATAAGTACAACCGGATGCTACTTAAAGCGCAGACCCCGGTGTTCCCTGGATGTCGAGAGAATGTGTTGCAATATGTGATGGAGCAAATGAAGATAAAAGTGAAGCACAAAATGTCAGTGAGTGCTTTTGACGAAATTCAGGAGCAAATATGTAGGTTGCTTCCTGATGATCACAATCTTCCTAAATCTCATTATAAGGTTAAAAATATCTTGAGCAACCTCGGCCTAAAGTACAGGATAATTGACGAATGTCCGAATAATTGTGTGCTATTTTACAAAGAGTATAAAGATTTGGACTATTGTCCCGTATGTGGCCAGTGCAGATATGAGCTGAATAGGAAGAGTTCGAAAAAGAGAATTCATGTGAAAGTTGTTCGATATTTTCCCTTGATTCCCAGATTGCAGCTCCTGTACATGCCCGTACACACAGCAGAGGCGATGCGATGGTACGCAGAAAAGCGAATAGATGACGATGTCCTGTGACACGCCACGGATGGGGAGGGTTTCAAACATTTCGACAGAGAATTTGGAGACTTTGCAGCAGAGGTTAGAAATGTTAGACTCGGCCTATCTACAGACGGATTCAATCCTTGGGGAAGTAATAGCTCCGCCGTCAGCACTTGGCCAGTTATTCTGATGCCGTACAACTTGCCTCCGTGGATGTGCATGAACAAGGAATTTAATTTCCTTACAGTACTAATTCCAGGTCCTAAATCTCCAGGGAAGTGCTTAGATGTCTACCTCAGACCTTTGATCGACGAGCTGAAATTGTTGTGGGAAAATGGAGTCCCAACTTATGACAAATTCAGTGACACGATGTTCACGATGAGGGCTGCCGTAATGTGGACGATCAGCGATTTTCCAGCGTATGGGATGTTGGCAGCCTGCAGGACAAAAGGATATAATGGATGTCCTATATGTTTGGACGACGTGAACTCTGTTGGCACGCGGGGAAGGTGTGTTACTTGGGTCACCGTAGATAGCTTCCTCACGACCACCCCTGGTGACAGGATAAAGCTCATTTCGACGGGACGGTAGAGAACAATCCTAAACCCCGTAGTTGGTCGGGCGAAGAGATTTTAGAGAGGTTGAGCTATTTCGACTTTGGTGTGTTGACCAATGACGCGGATGTAAAGAAATGCAATCCAATTCCTCCACATGATCTCAGCTATTGGCATCACAAGAGTATATTCTTTGAACTCCCTTACTGGTCGAAGTTGAAGCTGAGGAACAACTTGGACGCGATGCACATAGAAAAGAATGTGTGCGACAGCGTGGTGGGAACAATTCTCGGTATTAAGTTCAAGACTAAAGATACTCCCAAAGCGCGCAAAGATCTGGAATCAATGAATCTACGTCGTCCCTTGTGGTTGAGGAGGGATAGGAAATGAGTGTACAACAAGATGCCAGCTGCACCTTACACAGTGAAGCCGACACTTAGACGTTCTGTATTTCACTGGTTTAAGGGCGTTCGTTATCCGGCTACGTATGCAGCTATTATAACTGGAGCAGTGGACGAGGTGTAACACAAGTTTGTTGGTTTAAAGACACATGACTATCACGTTATGCTGCAACGTCTGATTCCAGTGGTAATTCGACCATACTTGCCTCGGGACGTCGTAGAACCAATAGTAGCATTGTGCAGGTGGTGGCAGAGGTTATGCGCTAGAGAATTAAAGAAGTCAGATGTGGTGGAATTGCAACAACAAATTGTGCACATCATTTGCAAACTAGAGAGGATTTTCCCCCCTGCTTTCTTTGACATCATGATTCACCTAATGATCCACCTGCCCGAGCAGGTGCTCATTTCTGGTCCGGTCCAGTACACTTGGATGTAACCTCAAGAAAGGTACGTACAACTAATTAATTATACAGGTTTTTTGATTCATAATTTGTTCCACTGGAGATTACTAGCTATATGTACTTATTCTTATTGTACGTTTGATTTTGTAGACAGTTTGGACAGTATAAGTCATTCATCAAAAACAGGTCGGCCCCTGATGGCTCCATAGCAGAGACATACCTAATGCATGAGTGTGTTACTTATTACAATAGGTACCTCAAAGATCCACCACCTCCCACTGCCTCCGATCCCAGTGCCCGCATCAATCTTTCTGTCGTCACCAATGTCGTCCGACCGTTTAGAGGAGTATTAAAGGAATCGTTAATACGGGAAGAACTTATTGAGGCACATTGGGCAGTGTTGCGAGACTGTGACGAAGTTGAGCCGTACATGATGTCATACAGGGAGAGGCTTCAGACGTTAAATCAAAACAAGAGTTCGGCCTGGATTGAGAAAATGGTTAAGAAGAAGTTTCCCGATTATTTCTTCCAATGGGTACGTACGTACGTCTCGGAATTTAGTAATTTATACACATATCGATCATGTTTGTAGAAAGTAAACCCTTATATTTTCCCATTTTCGCAGATGATTGATCTGCAAAAATCTGAAAACCACGGGGGGTGGTGATCCTAGCCAAAGCACTTGCTACCAGGGAAGCCGATTAAACACTATATTTATCCCGGATGTTTTGTGAACGGTGTAAAGTTCCATTCATTGGCCCGAGATGAAGGAAGAAGAACACAAAACAGTGGGGTAGCGGTTGGGAAAGACAATGATCTATATTACGGGGTTATTGTAAATGTGGTTCAGCTATGTTACGGGAATGATGTCAACGTTTTCCTATTCAAGTGCAGATGGTTCAAGCGTACAGAGGAAGACCTGGGACTATTATCAGTCGATACAAACTCAAGCTGGTATGAGGATGAGCCTTTCGCTCTCGCCACCTTAGTTAGGCAGATGTTCTATCTCGACGATCCGAAAGCCGGTGAAGGGTGGAAAATAGTGAACCATATCTCTCATCGAGGAATATGGAATACAGAGACAATTGAAGGGACACCGGCGATTGAAGATGCTGCTGAACCAGAAAGAGACATTCCTGCCTATCAAGAGCCCAATATTTCTGTCATCCGCTCCGATATAATGGACCTGGTTCTAGATGGTGAACGGTTACCCATGTCTGATGGTTGTACAGATCTAACTGAAGATGAGATTATCGATGCCATTAATGAGGTAGATGAAGAATACGAGCAAGATGAGGACGCGGACGAGGACTCAGGTTATTCGTCGGACGATGTTGAGTATAATGAGGAGGATGAGCAATCGGATACCGGGGACGAGGATGATGACGATTATGATGAAGACTACTTATCTAAGACGAGAAAAATTAATTGGTAATTAATTTATATAATTATTGTAATATATGATGCATCATCGATCAATAATTAATATAAATATTATAAGGAGGAGAATGTATATATGTACGTAGATCTTAATATCTTTGTACTTAATTAATTAATTACACGCGTCTATGCTCGATCAAATCGGATCGACCGACGTACGTAAATTAAATTAAATTAATTAATTAATCCGAATTATATATCCTGGACAACGGAGAAATTAATTCCAGATTTCGCCTTTTGGGTATTTTGGGCTTTTGGTAGTCAAAAAGGTGAAAGCTTTCTATTATGCCCAAGAACCTTCCTGAAGAAGCTTTCGTTCGTTTAATTATTTTTAAATAATATTTATGTGTAAATAGGATTATGGGTCCCTTGCTATGATTATTGCGATAGATGAATGAAATAAATGTTTCAGAAATTATACTATATTATTCTATGATTGATTATGTCATGTGATAGTATTATTGTGAGCACGATGTAGTATATGTTGTTTTAATTACGGCGTTAAATCTATATATCATGCCAGAAGGAAAGTTCATACATAAATACTTTGAGCTATCTCCCTAAACTCTAAACCCTAAAGCTAGAAGATCGGATCGATCGATGATTTTTTTAATTATCGACTTGAATCAGATTAATTGAACGGACACACAAATGACCTTGGACCACCTAAACCCTTAACAGTAAGGCCCTAACCCCTGAATTCATGGTCTCTACACCTGGACGACGGAGATGACCTTATCCGTCGTCCAGGTACTAACTAGGACGACGGAGAAGGGCATTTGCGTCGTCCAAGTGAACAAACCCTATACTCTAAACAGTAAGGCTCCCTAACCCCTGAATTCCGGGTCTCTGCACCTGGACGACGGAGATGAGGTTTTCCGTCGTCCAGGTGCACAAACCCTATACCCTAAACAGTAAGGCCCCCTAACCCCTGAATTCAGGGTCTCTGCACCTGGACGACGGAGAAGCTCATCTCCGTCGTCCAAGTGAATACCTGGACGACGTAAAAGATCAGCTCCGTCGTCCAGGTGCAGATTTCATAATTTTTTCTAAAACAACGACCATCTAGACCATCTTCCAATGCATATTCTTTTCGTCAAGACTTTAGAGTAAACAATTCTTGGTGTGTGAGCTTCGACGGTTCGAAAATCGGAGTTGCGAAATGTCTTGTATCCACGTTTCCGGTTTGTGAAAATCTCAGTTTTGCGGTTGACTATGCAGATGAAACCCTTCACGAACTTATTATTTTCTGAAAATTATTGTAATTATATATTATGTTACGGCGAACGTATCCAACGGTTGTTTTGTCTAAATTCAATTTCGTTAATACTCTGGTGCAAATGAGCCTATACTTAATAACACTTAAGTCGTAAAGATTAGTAGATACTTAACAAGTTTAAAGACGTAAAATTATTCGTCATTTCAAATTTAACTGTTTATATATACGATGCGTTCATCGATATTTTACGACTATTTCATTCGAATGACAGATCGCCAAATTCCTTGCGAATTAATTTTTAAAGTTTTTTTAACGTAATTTGCACTTGGACGACGGAGAATGACCATCTCCGTCGTCCAGGTGTTCACCAGGATGACGGAGATGGTCATTCTCCGTCGTCCAGGTTCAATTTTATGGCGGTTGAATGTACCGCCTTAAATTTCGGCGCCGCTTCAAATTTGACTTAGACGACGGAGAATCAATTCTCCGTCGTCTAAGTTCAAATTCATGGTGGTTGAAACGTCCCGCCGATTCATGGTGGTTCCCCCTCTCTGACGACTCTACTCCGGCGATATTCCGGCGAGGTAATAATTCTATTTTTTTAATTAATTAACATTATTTTTATTTAAGTAATTATTTAATTTGTAAATAGTTTTAAATAATTAGTAATTATAATAATTATTTAGTTGTAATTATAATATATAGTATTAAGTAAATAATAATTAATAGTTGTAATTATAATAATTAGTATTTATAATAGTTTTAAATAATTAGTAATTATAATAATTAGTCATTAATAAAAATAATTAATTATTTAGTAATCATTATTAGTTGTTATTTGGTAATGAATAATTATTAGTTAAAATTAAATAATAGTAATAATAATTATTGTTAGTAATAATTAATTATATTGGTAAATGAATAATTATTATTAAATAATAATTCATTATTGTCATTATTTATTGTTTTAATTAATAGTATAATTTGTGATTATTATTGCATGTAATTAAAATTTATTAATTGATAATTATGTGTATTTTCTAGTAAATTGCATGGTAGTACGTCTTTGATTTAAATTTAAAGCATAAGCTTGGTTTATTAAGTCGCACTCTTTGGAATCGATGGCGCCTCTTTTCCTAGCTTATCTCCCTAACCCCTCGTGATGTGTGGATTTCATCACCGCACAGCATAACCTAAGTGAAGTTATGGACATGTCGGACATGGTGTCTAGAAACGGGTTATGACTGGTGACAGGTTTTGGATCTAAGAAAGACGACACCAATAGAGTATATACCATTCATTTAGTTAGCCTCGGGGTGTTTTGTCGAAATTAGTCCTGCCTCTCGCGTTATCTCTATCCCTAACTGGCCATGTTTTTCGATTGAACCAAGGCTGATTAATTGAAAATTTACACTTTATCGCGCGGGTCGCACGTCCATTGAACGACCGAAAAAGTCAAGCTAGTGTACTCTATTTAAATCTTAGCCGCACTTAATTAGCGTAAATTTTTTTATATAATTATTATGGTAATCAGGTATTTTAACAACGTACTCCTAGGTTTAAATAGCTCCGTCTAGAAAGAAAAAAGCCCAACAGGAGGCCGAAGATGCTATGCTCCGCCGCTTGGCGGACCAAGTCGGTTGGGAATTACAGGAGAGCAACGACGCCCTCAATCCGAACCCTTCATCTGGTCCGTCGGCAGCGCCCTCTGGGGAAATTCCCGCTCCCCCATTTATCCCGAGAGGTGATGACGACCCATATTCAAGTCCGACGCCCGGTACCGGTTCAACAGGAAGTACTCAGGCGTCCTCGATCTCTGAATCTATCCTCTACAGCGCCCGGCGTAAGCAAGGGAGGGCCCCGACTGACCCGGAACCGAAAAGGATTCGCGGTCTCGTCAAAGGAGGCAAAGCGGAGAAAATTTTAAAGGCGACCGGGAAAAAGATCGACTTGCCGTACGACGAATTCACCGGTGGCCCTCCCACAACTCAGCTAGCAAGTCTCTCGGCGCATAGCATAGGGTATATCCTTCGTAGCCGGGTTCATCTCATTGCCCCTAATTGGAAGGAGTTGCCGGATGAAGAGAAGGCGAAACTCTTTAAAGAACTTTCGGTACGTAATACGTACAATTTTAAATTTATTTTCTAATAACCAATAAATATTATAATTTCATAATATATACGATTATAATTTCCTATTTATTTCTGATAGGAGCAATATGAGGTAGATCCGACACCGGCGGTGCTTAGGCATATCAACTCCACCACCAACACTATCTACCGTGACTGGAAGTACAGGCTTCATCAATACTTCGAACATATCGGCCCCGTGCCTACCCCCGTAGAGCTGCGTGGGGATAGAGAAGATGAGTGGCAGTGGTTGTGTAACCACTTTCAAGATGAAGAATTTAAGGTGTTTACTTTTTTTATTTCAATTAAGATAATTGAATTATTTTAATTTTAGTTACTTATTAATTTTTTAATGATTTAATTATGTTGTCTAACAGAAATTCTCCGAAGTCAACAAAGCCAACCGGGGGAAGAATGACAAACACCATACTTCCGGCGCCAAGCAACTCATTCAAATAGCCAAGGAGCACAAGAATAAGGGCTCCAAACACCCTTATCTCGATGCTAGCATAAGCGCGTACGTGACGTCTGGGCTCGATAATGAAGCGAGTCAATACAGCGTAAGTGATATATATATATACGCTTTTAATTGTAGTAATTATTATTTAAATATTATTTCATTATAATTTTTTAATTATTCTTTTGTAGGCAAGGGTGGTGGAGCGTGCACAGGAAGAATTGGCTAACACTCAGCTTGCGTTCCCAGATGTGCCGCCGGAAGACCTGCCTCCTCTATCGATGGAGAGCCAAATTGCAATCGCGGATGAAGTCTACGGTCGTAGAGCTGGCAGGGAGGTTAAGGGGTTCGGACCTAAGGTGGTTCGATATTTGTCGACGACCTCCGAATCATCGTCTACGGGAGGTTCGGGGCGGAGAAGTACTCAGGCTGCGGCCGTCGAAGCAGCCATTCAAGAGGCTCGACTCGCACGAGAGGAAAATCAATCCATGCGTCAAAGGTTGATGAGCAACAAGCACAAATAACCCAACTCATCGCCCTCATGCAACAAGCTCGACAATAATGTCAACCTCCTCCGAACCCATACCCCGACGATGACGACCCGGCTGGAGGCGGAGGACTCGGCGGCGCACCTGCTCCTCCAGTATTTTAGCTAGTAGTTTATTATATCGTTTCTTTCCGCATTCCGAACAATATTTTAATTTTTATGCGTTTTTCGATCATGTATGTACAAATTAATTTTATTATTTAATTAAGTAATTACAAATTTATTTTATTTAATTATTTTTAACATTTTTCATTATTTAAATTCAATTTTTTATAAATTAAATTATTAATATTTAATACAATTTAATATTTTTTTAAAATTAAATTTTCACCTGGACGATGGAGAATGTCATCTCCGTCGTCTAGGTGATCACCTGGGCCACGAAGAAAGATGACATTCTCCGCGGCCCAAGTAACCACTTGGATGACGGAGATGACATTCTCCGTCGTCCAGGTGATCACTTGGGCCGCGGAGAACGTCCGCGGTCCAAGTTTCACTTGGACGACGGAGATGACATTCTCTGTCGTCCAGGTGCCTGGCCGACAGCACTTGGAGCACGGAACCTGGAGGACGGAGCTTCCGTCGTCTAAGTACTTAGACGACTGAAAAACGCACTTAGACGACGGAAATGCTCCCCGGTCTAAGTGCGTTTTTCTTGTAGTGATATCATAATAGTTTAATGTAAATGAAATCATAAGTATGTATCTAGACTCGCAAGGACAGTGAAAAATAAAGTATTTACTCACCTGGATCATCAGCTAAAGTAATTCGTTGATCCCCTAACTCAAAATTCGTAAGTGGTGCTCCTAAAGCGAACCAGAGATCTAAATTAATTAATGAAATTTTCAATCGTGAAATTAAAGTGAAAAGAGAAATTTGTGATAACACGTTAATCAAAAAACTCACATTCATTTTCAATAGCAGACTAATGCTACCATGATTCATCTATACTTCATGGCCGTGCCTCGATTCTAATTATCATGCTCCAAGGTTTGTACCCTACAAAGGTTATGTTTCGACTCGGCACACAAAGAATGGTTGAGTCGGCGTGTCGAGTCGCTTCGATTCCTGTACATAGCTGAAACATTACAAAAATGATCAAGTGACACCAAATTACACGAAAACGATCACTAAAAGGCCTAGGAAACTTCCCATGACGAATTAAGCTTCCAAGTCACCGGAGCTCTGCCGTGCACGATGGTGCGTGGACCCCACGTGCTACCACAAGTGATGGCCATGCATTGCTGAAATCCGGTACTTTGAATCCTACAAAAAATATACCATTTTAAAGATCTCAACGAGTACAACACATTGTCTAACTACATCTAATCTAGAAAATGACCAAAGGCGGTCGGATTGTACCTTGAAAGTCGGAGGACTTCGCCAGATTCACCTGAGATCGGCCAGCGTCGTACGACTACGACGTGGTCTAAGGGTGGTCGCGTAGGCCTTCTGGAAGTGTGGGGAGCAAAACCACCCAAGTCTCGGCCACCAAAATCGGTTGGAAAGTCCCCTTCGACAACGAGAGAACCCAGAAACTTCTTCGGTTCGATTCCACTCCAAGACATGTTGCATGTCGGGTTTGGGGGTGTTGGAAGGTTGATGAGGAAAATGGCTTTCAATTTGAGGCGGTGCGGTGAGCCGAGGTGGCTGGATTGCGAGAATCCGACCGGGTCAATTTTTCGGGTCGTGTCGCATCGCCAGGTTGGCTATTCGGGTCAACTGATTATAACTCTCTCACCTGATGTAGATTTTGGTATTTATACCCCAAGTATAATTTGAGATCAATGGTCCAGACCGAGTTCGTCAGAAATCTAACAGCGCAAAATAATTAACTTGAATGATTTTAAATTAATCACTTGAATGATCCAAACTTCTAAAATTTGAAGCAATTAGCTCGGACCTCAGAAAAATTCAATAAAAATACACACAAACTCGCAAAAATATCCTCTACGATTTCTCTGAAGAAAGTGAGTCCAAATCATAATCAATAAAAAGTCGATTTTTAGTTGCAACAAATATCGATAATTATATCACATAGTGATTATCTCGATAATTAACTCGACGAATGAAGATTATGTAGATAATTTGGGTTTGGTTCATTACAACCATGTAATTAAATATCCTAATTATAATTCAATTTCTTCAAACCAATTATTGTAAGATTAAATTCAATAAATTTCGGAAGTACGATTAAATTCAATCAATTTTGAAAAAATAGTTACTCGCGGCATTGACTTTCCCAAGTTTGACATAGGTAGACACGTTGTCATCCAAACACTAATGCTTCAAACTCGCATCTTTGTGAGCCTTTGCCTTATAGATGAACCTTTTGGATCCCGAAATATTGTGGTCTGTCTTCTTCTCAGGATTAGCCATGTTGGTCTCCGATCTTATCTGTTTCACAACAAAGAATATTAAATAATAAATAAATGTTTAAAAGTAAGAAATTATTCATTTTCATTACATTAAATAAAAGGAAGACGAACCTTAAACTTCTCGGACTCAAAGTGCTTGACCAACCATTGTCACTTGTCTTCCCTTTCCATCCGCAACAATATTGTGGTAGGCGAGGCACCGTGTTGCTTGTATTACTTGTGGAGGTCGTACTTCCAATCCTTGTAAATGTGGGCAACAATTTCCTTTATGTGCTCCCACATTTTCGGTATGCCTTCGTGGTCAAAATGTACCTATAATAAAAAAATTAAAATTAAATTCCTTGACCCCATGCCTCTTTGCTTTGTAATTAATTATAAAATTAAATAAAATTTAAGAGACCCTATTATCGAGAGTTCATGGTACACCCTAAACTTTTCGGATTTGGGCAGCTCGTTCCAAGAAGGGGAAATCATACGTATGTTATTCCGTATGATTGATTTGATATTGTGCGAGCACAAACTGCTCAGCTTCTTTGTTGTAGGGCCTCTAGTGAACTCATCGAATGACACCTCGAGCTTCTTCCCCATTGAATTTACTATCCGCTCGCCTTTAGATCCCTTCCCAAGTTCCCGAGTGCGTTTAGGGACCGGGTCTGAGGGCTCCCTCCAGGTTCAATGAATAGAATCGTCGACCGATTCTTGGGGACCTTGTGGCGTTGCTGCCAAAGTGGAAACCACAAGCTCGTCTGTATATTTAGTCGTCAGTTTAGTTAGAGCATTTGATATTGGCTGAGAAGCCGCCGGAGCCGAATGAGCCTTTGAACCCGTAGGAGCTAAAACAGTTTTCTCTGAGGTTTGACCCCAACATATATGTCATCTAATGGATTGGGATTCGGCAATCTTCTCTACTGCAGTGCGCCTCTTCCTATCACCATACATGTTTATTAAGCTTTACGAAATCGAATATTAACAACATTTACTCAACCACCAATAAAACACAATCCAACTAATTTGAATACAACGAATACAACATATTTCAACGTATTCACATATATATACAATATTCAACATATACATATTCATCGGCATCAAAAATTCATCCAACAAAATCAACAAATTCACATGTTCCTAAAAATTCGCAAATTCACATAAAAAATTCATCCAACAAATTCAAAAAATTCACATCATCCAATATATATATATATATTCATTTCAAAAATTCATAAATTCACAAATTCAACAAAATCACAAATTCATATCTATATATTTATTCAAAAAATTTATCCATAATATTTATATCCATATCCATATATTCATTAACCAAAATTCATCCAGAATTCATATCCATATATTCATTAACCACCAAATGCATCTTTATATATATATATAGTTGAGAGAGAGAGATTGACTGAGAGCTTGGAGAAGACGGTGCGTGTGGTTGGCGAGGAGAGGTGAGACAGTGGCGAGGAGAGGGAAGAGAGGCGGTGGCGGTGGCAAGCAAGAGAATAGGAGATGCGGTCGCGAGCAAGTTGAGGAGAGGTGGTGGCTAGCGAGGTGGTCTGGACAGAGAGAGACAGAGGCCGGCAATTGACGAAGCCGAGAGGATCGAGAGAGAGAGGAAATTTTTAATTAGGGTCCTTTACAATTTGGGGAAAATGGTTCAGGAATCGATTCATATTGATCGACTTAGGCCACAAAACCTAGGGTAGGGTTTCCTCGCCTAAGTCTATTTAGACGACTAATTATACATATTTCTTCGTCTAAGTCGTTTTAAAAATACCCCCAAAAATTTGGCGCAAAAAAAATCGCCAAATTTTTGGGGTTAGACGACGAAACTAGATGATTTCGTTGTCTAAAAATGCACCTAGATGACGAAACCTAGGTGTTTCATTGTCTAAGTGATAATTGATTTATTTTTGATAATTTAGAAAAAAATTGACTGCCCACCGAAAAATACGAAGAAATTAGCCATCAAATGTAATCATTACGTTTATATAATATTTTAAAATAAAATTGACGCCAATTCGGTAGAGTACATTTGGTATTCGATTGTTACACCTTTGTGAATATCGACAAAAATTTAAAACGGAAACGATCGTAAATATTATTAATTATTAAATTCATTTATGATGTTACGATCAAGCATTTCCACTAGCTTACGTCGAAACTTTTAATGTCAATTATATATAAATTAAAGTAAAATTAACATAAATAATAGATTGACGAATTAATACTTGTTATACATCTACTAATGTTGTATAACTTAAGCGTTCGTATGTCTGTATTAACTCTACATCCATATTTTTTTTAAATGAACTCTACATCCATATTAACAAAATTTATTTTGGACAAAAAAAAAGTTAGATATATTCATCACTACTTAATATGTAAGTAGACAAATTTTCATTCAATACGAAGTTTTTTAAGGGTTTGATCGGTGTAGTCAACCATAAAATCGAAATTTCAACGAAACGGAAACGTTGATATACGAATATTCGTAACTCCAATATTTGAACTGTCAACACCCACAGTCCAAGAATTATTTACATTATGCCTTTGACGAATATAACCCGTAATCTAATATGGTACACATAATCATACTCATATAGGTCAGATTGTATAAATCTACTTAGACGACGAAAGTCGTAGAAATTTGTCTTCTAAATGCGATTTAGACGAAAAAATATACAACTTTCATCATCTAAAACTTTAGGGTTTAGGGGAAAGAGATTAGGGTTAGGATTTAGATTTAGGGTTTGTACATTTATTTAGACAATGGAATTACTATAGTTTCATCATCTAAGTTGATTTTCAACGACGAAATATATGTTTGTTGTCTAAGTTAGCCTTTAGACGATGAACGTACATAATTTTGTCCTCTAAATGAACCTTAGATGAAGAAGTTATATTGTTTTATTGTCTAAAATGTCATCTTTACCAGAAAATGATATTGCATTTGTCTATTCTAAATCATTCCTGTACGACATAAGTAATGCGCACAAACGTACATATGTACACTTTTAATAAACCTCTTTTAATTTGTGTGCCTTAATTAATATATAATTAATAATTAATGTGCTTATTATGCTACACGCGTACGTACAAATTAATTAATTAAGTTTAAAATTCGATCAAATTATCTCCATCTATTACATAATTATTATTGGGTATTTTGTATATTTAATTTATCAATCACTCCTCATCATCATAATTATTATCATTTGAATCATCCTTCTCACTCTCAACTGAGTGTTCCTCATTAGCATAATCTTCATCGTTTGAATCGTATTATTCGTCATTCTCCAGCTCCTCTTCAGGAGTATTCTTCTCTAGCTCGTTAATCACCTCTTGAGTAAGATCCATGACGCCATCAGGTATGGATAAGTGTTTGTTAGACCGAATCAGTTCCCTTATGTTGGGGATGGTAGAAGTATTAGACTCTTGATATGCATTGTCATTATGCGCTTCAGTGTCAGTTACCAATGTCCCTTCAAGTGTTGTGGCACTCCATATTCATCTGTGAGACATATGGTTTACTATTTTCCAACATTCACCAGCTTTCGAATCATCAAGATAAAACACATACCTAACTAATGTGGCAAGAGTGAATGGCTCATCCTCATACCAGCTTGTTTTTGTATCGATTGATAAAGGCCCAGATCTTTTTCCGTACGCTAGAACCATTTACACTTGAATAGAAAAACGTTGATATCATTCCCATAAAGTACTTGAAAGACATTAACAAGAACCTCGTAATATATATCAGCGTCTTCCCCAACCGGGATCCCACTATTTCGTGTTCTTCTTCCTTCATCTCGGTGTAATGAATGAAACTTTACACCTTTGATATAACATCTAGGGTAAATATAGTGTTGAACCGGCTTATAGGCCAATAAGTGTTTTTTCCATGACCACCACCCCTCGTTGTTACCGGATTTTTTTAGATCGATCATCTTCAAAAATAAGAAGAAGATATATGAATGTGTATTTAATTTCTACCGAAAATTTGACATAGTTTCCCCTAATAAAAAGGAAACCAAAAATCTGCATACACAAACTAATGAAAAATATTTCATATAAGCAAACACCGAATGTCATTTGAATTTACCATAGGTACATATTCTCATCCGGATTTCTCAATTTCAAAACTAAAAAACAAATCACAAACCTATATACATGGTTTAAATTAATTAAACATACGTACCTATTGGAGGAAATAATAACGTACCCAGTTATGACTCCTGTCCGTTTTGGCTCTCTGAATTTTCTCCCTGCAAGCTTGCATGTACGGGTCGACCTCATCACAGTCTCGCAACATTACCTAATGTGCTTCGATAAGTTCTTCTTTAGTTAATTTTTCATGTAATACTCCTCCAAACAGCATACAACATCTATGATGACTGAAAAATTGTTGCGTACATTTGGATTGGAGGCGGTGATCAGGACTGGATCCTTGAGGTACATGTTGCAGTAGGTAACAAACTCATACATTAAGTATGTCTCTGCTATGGAGCCATTCAGGGTAGATTTATTTTTGACGAATCTTTTATACTATCCGAGTTGTCTGCAAAATGATAAAATTAATTATTTGATGAATAGTAGAAACACAAAAATATATTTAAATGATGAAAAATTGTTATAATTAATAATACCTTTCTTGAGAATACCTCCAAGGGTAGTAGACCGGACCAGAAAAAAGCACTTGTTCGGGAGAGTGGATTATGAGGTGAATCATGATGTCAAAGAAAGCAGGGGAAAAATTCATCTCTAATTTGCAAAGGATGTGGAAAATTTTGTATTGTAGTTCGACCATGTGGGAGTCAGTTTTGGCCACCCGAGCTAGGGGAAGATGGGCTTGGGTAATCCTAATCTGGATAAGGTCCAAGGAAGAGAGAAATGGGCCTGGGCTTGGACGATTAGGGCTCCGGTTAGAGAATGAATTATCGAAGGGATTCTAGAAGCATCTGGAACATTGTAGAGGTTTCTAGAATGTTTAGTGGCCTGATAATCCCAAGGTAAGATCGGACCTCAGGGAGGCTAGGCAATCTAACCACAAGGGACTATACGATCCATCCTCGGGGGATTGACTAAATCTAAGAGGAATAAGGTAAGATTTAAGTGTATCCGAGGGGATTATGCCAAAGGGTCTATGGTGATAATAAGATTTGCTTGGCCCTGGATATGGAGATCCATTCCTTAATGGGTTCCTCCTTTCCTAATAAAAAGTAGTCTGGTTCGATAAGGACTATGCTTAAACCTAACACGATCTCTATATATATAGACCGTTCATACATGATCTCAGGTAATGTAACTCTGCCCTAATCACTATACAATTATGAGGATAATTTATAACTTAAGCTTTGGAGGGTCTAAGAACGGTGTCACACCGTGCTCTGACTAGTTATGCAGGTTCAAGCTAGAGGGAGACAAATCTGCTCTCACAAATTGATGCTTTCATTGAGAGCAGAACCCTAGGCTAGCTCTCGTGAACGGAAAGGCATGGAAGATCACCGCTTGCATGACAAGGACACCAACATGAACAACCAGCATGACAAGGACACAACCCCGCTTGCAGGAGACAACTAGATCACCCCCGACATCGGGGCGTCGAAGCATGGGAGCACCCTATCGCATCAAGTTCTGCCAAGAAACCTTGTGGACGAGGGACATATAAGCAAAGAAGAAGGATCAGACTAGGAAACGAAGGATCCATGGGATGGAGGGCTTAGGTTGATTATGACCTCCATCGAGCTGAGGAATGATACATAAATCTGAGGATCGATATGGCCGCGCTACAATAGTCTATGGACGGGGCCGCCAGGAGCACGAATGAGCTGGCAGGCACCGTGGATGTTGTTCAGGCCACTTTGTTGAACTTGGTAAAGCTTCTGAAGAATAGAGGGCTAGTAACAACAGATCCAGGCGTACAAACGGAACGGGAAGTTCTGGCATTTATACAGGACAACTAACAAGAGGAAGCAATGAATGTGGAAACCTCCAGGGTCGCGGCCCTTAGGAACATGATGGAGGAATTCATGGAGACACAACGCGCCCACAACATCTAGACCAACCAAGAAACTGAGAAGTTGAGGAAGGAGGGAATGTCCAAGTAGGAGTCGGAGGCAGAGCAAAGGGCTCAGAGAATGTCCCAAAACCCTCTGGCTTAGTTCATTTAGAATGCAGAGCCACCTAAAATATGGAGTCACCCTAGGTTAGACAGGTACTCAGGAGACTCAGACCCGTATCAGCACATGAGAAACTACTAGGCTCCCATGACCACTAGCCAATCGAACGATGCTTGGATGTGCGAGATGTTCCAGGCAAGCTTGAAAGATCATGCCCTACAGTTGTACGAAACACTTCCCCCAGGTTCGATCGAGGATTGGAAAAGTCTAAAAACCAGCTTTCTTCAAAAGATACGAGAGTAATACTGAGGGAACAAAGGATGTGACCTATCTCACGTCCCTCAAGATGAAACGAGAAGAGGGCATGAGAGACTGGGTCACGAGGTTCAGGAAGGAGTACGTGACAGTTGACTGCAAAGACGATACTGTAGCAGCAACAATGTTCATCAATGGGTTAGACAAGGATTCAGAACTGGCAAATAAATTGATCAGGAAGAAGACCAAGGACCTATCCACTGTCTATCATAAATCCTTAGACTACGCTCGGGTAGAGGACATGGGGACCTATAACAGTAGAGAACTCCCCAGTAGAGAAGACATTTGGAGGTGGAACCAGCATGAAGAGAAATAGAACCGGTCGCAACACAAATCGGGGAAGGAACAACTACGACAATAAGAGAAAGGCGTCAGGGCACCAGGCAGCCGGCCAAGGGGGAAAGCCGTTTGTTCCCCCCACGATGATCCCAATCTCAACCATACTCCACCACATCAAGAACGAGCCATGGCTAAAAAGGCCACCCCCGATGACCAGCAAGAACGACTCTAGGGACTTCTGTGCTTACCACAAGGCTAAAGGGCACAAAACGGTCGATTTTGGCGTCCTCAGGCGACACTTCGCAGAGCTAGTGGATCTGGGGTACTGCTGGGAATACATGAGAGATAAGTATAGAAAAAAGCTTGAAGATTCGTTGAAGCTGCAAGGTAATGATAAACGTCAGAGAAACAACGAGACCTTACCACCACCACCTAAGGGTAAAGAGGAGAAGTACTCTGTGCTAAACTGTATCCTCCAGGCCCCTGAGTACCCTGAGAACACTATCTTCCCCAACTTGAATTGTATCATGGTTGAGGCAAGAGAACTGGGAGTAACCCTCAAGGAGAAGAAGCATGAATCGAAGAGGCTCAGAGCCGGGGCTAAGCCCAAGGTTCGTACGAGAACCAACCTGCTTGAGTTTTCAGACCCAGAGCTTCCGGAGGAGGAGGATGGCCACAACGATGCCATGGTCGTTAATATCAAAATAGCCCACATGACAGTTGCCAGGGTCTTGGTTGATAATGGAGCTGCTGTAAACATTATATTCAAGGATGTTATGGTGAGAATGGGCCTCATGAGCGCAATCCAGGACCACTGCACGACCCTCATGGGATTTGAAGGATCAAGGGTGAGGACCCTAGAGATTATTCCCCTCCAGGTTGGAACACCCCTCACCAACCCAACCGCTTGGTTTGCTATGGTTAATGCCCCTTCCCCTCGCAATGCAATCTTGGGAAGACCGTGGCTCCACAAGGTGGAGGTGGTAGCGTCGACCTACCACCAGGTCCTAACGTACCCAACACCAGGGGGCTCGTCATCATCAAAAGGGACAGAGCTGCTGCCAGATTATGTACTATGTTGGCTACTAAAGGCATGAAGAAGGAATCACTGGGCGAAACTGGGGGCATGGTTGCCCCACCTCTACCTGCATAGCAATCACAGAATGGGGGTTGAGATAATACGATCCACGAGCTAGATATAGAGCTCGACCTCCAAGAATTGCCTTTCAAAAAGAAGGCAGAGGAAGATGTGGTACTCAAGCCATTCGATCGAGAATGACCTAATCGATGTGCAAGGATTAGGTGAGGGTTGAGCGAGCCGAGAGTGGGAACTTAGTGGACCTACTGAAGGAGTACAAGGACGTGTTTACATGGTCGGCACGGGACATGCTAGGAATTGACAAGAAAGTGATCAAGCACCAGCTTCATATAGACCTAAAGGCGAAACCCGTAGCACGGAAGAAAAGAACCTTTGATGCAGAATGTAACAGGATAATCGAACAGGAGGTAGAAAAGCTGCTCGCAGCAGGGTTCGTCAAGGAAGTTCAGCATTTCAAATGGCTCTCTAACGTGGTTCTTGTAAAGAAGAAGAATGGGAAACCAAGGGTTTGCATCAACTTCACAGACCTCAATAAGGCGTGCCCAAAGGATGGTTTCCCCCTGCCTAGGATTGATCAGTTGGTAGACTCCACTACAGGTTATAAGCTCCTTAGCTTCATGGACGCTTACAGTGGCTACAACCAGATCAAGATGGCAGAGGGCGATGTAGTAAAGGCAACATTCGTGACCAAGAATGGAGTTTATGCATGTGAGATGATGTCCTTTGGACTGAAGAATGCAGGAGCAACTAACCAGAGACTAGTGTACAAGGTGTTTAAGCCCTCAATTGGGGATAGGATAGATATGTACGTGGATGATATGTTAGTCAAGTGTGTGAAAGTAGATTTATCCCGCCTCAGCTTAGATCTTCGTGAACCTGAAAAACAAGTCGGAGCACGGTGTGGTACCGTGCTTAGACCCTACGATGCTTAAGTCAGTACTTATCTCTAGAATCGAACAGTGAATCGAGTAGAATTACGTTACCTCGAACCATGCAGGGATGGTCTATATATAGAGATCAAGTTAGGTCTAAGCATAATCTCTATCGAATATGATTACTTCACTTTCGGATAGGAGGAATCCATTAAGGAATGGATCTCCGTATCCATAGTCAATCAGATCTCATGATTACCACAGACCCTTTGGCATAATCCCACTAGGATACATACAAATATTTCATTTTCCTCCTCAGATTCTGTCAACCTCTCAAGGTCCGATCAAACTGTCCCTTGAGGTCAGATTGCCAGCCTCCTCGAGGTCTGACTTTACTTAGGTTTGTCTTGCCCATCGAACATTCCGGAAGACTCTACATCATTCCAGAGACTTCTAGAAACTCCCAAATCATTTGGCCCTTAATCAAACCCATAACCATCCGAGCTTAAGCCCATATCTGGCCTTATAGAACCTCATCCAGAATCGTTCTACCCGAGCTCATCCTTCTCCAGCTCGAGTGGCCAAAATTGAATCCCATAAATACCCCTACAACAGTGTGAGGTCTAACACGTGTTGGCCTCACGCTATTGTTTGGCGAAGTCGTTCAGTCTTCGAGATGCTTCCTCTCTTCTCATCAAGTAATGCGTGAAACCCCAAGCACGTGCTTGCACTGCTCCACCTTCATCATAACCCGTGCGTCATCATGCCTCATCAACCATTACATCTCTCCCAAGCTACCGGAGGAGCTGACCAGGGCCATCGAGTTTCGCCGCGACTTTATCAATGACACCCTAGCCACTGCCCCTTTAGCATGAGAGCCGCCAAGAGGTGATCGCAGTCTTCTGAGCCCCCCAGGTCCACAAGAAAGTATCTCCCACCCCCAATCCCATACATGTCAAAGCTCTCACCGAGTAGGGGGAGGACTCCAATCCCCAGAAGCGGAGGTTGGGGAAGGCTTTCAAGCTCGTCAAGGATAAGGCTCAGGCTGTGGAGCCACAGGAGACTCAGGATCTGGTTTCCCCTACTGTTATTGCCAATACTGCTGCTGCTTCTACTACCACCGTTCTCCCAACATCTCGTCCTCTCAAGAAGATGAGGACCGACCCGGAGGCGCCCTGTCCCAAGGACTTCTCTCTCGGTAAGCTTGCGTTCTTTCATACTCTCAATGCCATCGATCATACTTCGTAACCCTTATATCATCTTGCATGCCCTTATAATCTTGCCTGCATGTTCCATGCTTGTTAATATGTTCTACTGATCATACAGGTCCCCTTGGGAAGGTGGTTGAAGGGATCTTGCCCGACCACCCCAGGGTTTACTTCAAAAGGTCACAACTGGACCAGGGCTACATCGTTCCACCTCCTCGTGACCTTACTGAGGAGGAGATACAGGCCCTTGGCGAGGGCACTATGCTTCCTTGTGTGGGGGAAGTCATCCCCTTCCAAATCTGCTCAGGTTTAGCTCATGCTGACATCGCTTGCCCGTCCTTAGTTTCTATGATCCTCGAGCAGGATGCCGAGGACCTTGGATCTTTAGAGACCGGGGACTTGATGACGGCGTCCTGGACCTCCCTCTACCAGGTAATCTTTCTTTCTTTTCATACATATGACATCTTAATTTTCATGCTGCTTAATCGTTGCTTTCGTACCTAACACATCATTCTTATCTTTATTCCAGTCTTCCACAACTCTCCCTGTGGCCTTCGGACGCCTGCACGCTGAGGCTAGGGAGGCCAAGGACAAGGTCAAGGAGCTTGGGGATCATGTGAAGGGACTTGGGGAAGCCGAAGACTTTGCTTGCCATATAATCGATCAAAGGAAAAGGGACCTGGAGGCCGCCTGCTCCACCAATGAGAAGGAAGTTAAGTCCTTGAAGTCTGAGCTTGAGCGGGCTCAATCTGAGTTGAGAGAAGCGATAAAGGTTTTCGACACCAAGCTCAAGGAGGCTCTGGATGCCAAGGACAGGGAGTGCGATGATCGTTTGGCTGCCCTGGAGACCTCTCATGGGCTCTAGCTTGAATCACAACAAGTGGACTGGGAGCAGGAACGAGCAGAGTTGATCTGCCCCTATGACCCTTCTACTGCTGCGTTGGAAACCGAGTTTGAGTAAAGCCCCCAGCCTGCCTTTAGGGTGTAGCTTATGTAATAGCTTTAGGATCCTCTTTTCGAACAATCGAAGAATGTTTCTCATCTTTTTTTTTTATTATCTTACATAATTTCTGCTAATCTTGGCCTGGGCCTTTAACTCAAAAAACTCTTGGACCAAGAGTAAATATCGTACTTAGTTCTTCGTACTTTGCTTTATCATTCTTAGCTCATCATGCTCAACTTTTTTGTATCTTCCCGTATCGTGCTTTATTCCATGCCCATCGATCTTGCTTATGGGGCTTAGGAGATTTGTCTCTGAGTGCCTGTGGCCTCAATGCGACTCTCGAACCCCGGCTCGTACTAAATGCTCTCGGAAGAGGCTTAAGGAGATTGTCTTGGTAAGCTTAAGGTCTCTTGGGAGGTGCTCGCGGTTTTGAGACTGCTTCCCTAATGGTGGGGGGTGTGCATGCCTACCCCGGTCTGTATAAAGATCACCGTACTCCATACCCTTCCCTCGACGAAGTCCCTTCATCCCGAGAGGTCTTAGCTTCACAAGGGCACCTGATGCTATCACAAAGACTACATCAGGGTTTCCCTTTGAGCTTGGATCTTTCCAGGGGGGCTTGTCTGCAGTATCGAGATGGGGTCCGCCAAAAATTTTCTCATCGACTTAGACTTGTCCCTAGGGCATTGTCAGGTGTGTACGCTTGGGACTTAGAACACCCAATTTGCTAGAATATGGCCAAGCCACCACTGGGGTGTTTGTTAATCTTACCACATACATTCTAACCTCGAGGACTTTATTGACCCAATATTACTGTGAGCTCTCACGGGGTTTTACTCCGAATATTTTGGTTTATCCACATGCATCCTTCTCAATGCCCTAATCCTTCCCTCCTCAGGATGCTTTACCTTTGGGAGGATTGATTAGCTCGCAGAGTGAAGATCTTTCCATAGGAACCAACGTCATCTGCCCTGCGCAAGCTCGTTGCCTTTCCTGGGCTTTAAGCTCCCCCTCATCCTATATATCGATACGTGAGCTCTTATAGAACATATATAATCGTACTCCCAAGATCGAATACATAAAAATCATACTTAAGAAATCAAACACATGGAATCGTACTTTCATAATCAAACACATGGAATCGTACTCAAAATAAATCATATATTATTCAAAAAGCATGGCTACTAAGATTAGAGGCTTTCATTCAATGACCATACAGTATTGTATAATGTCTTATCACATCATACAACGTCTATCACATCGAGCATATCGTACTATATCAATCACATCGAGCAAGGAAGTGTCTCACACGCCTCGTCAAACCTGTCAGCTTGTAAAACAATCGTACCAAAAAACAAGCTAGTCAGGAAGAGCACATGCCCCTTCAAGCCTTAGACCTTCAGCTTCGCCCTGAGCGGTACTTCTTTAAGTATAGGGTGTTCCATCATTTATCTACCAAGGCTCTATTTCTTGGGTTCTCCATCTCGTATGACCCGTTATAGCCTTCTCCAACGATCTTATAAGGCCCTTCCTAGTTTGCCCCCAGTTTTCCATCTCCTGAGACCTTGGCATTTTCGAACACCTTGTGTAATACCAAGGTTCTGGGGAGGAAAACTCTAGGGCAAACCTTTCTGTAATAATAAACTTTTATCTTTTACTGGTAGGAAGCCACCTTCAATGATCTACCCCCAGCACTTCTTCCTCATTCTCTCTCTTTTCCTGTATCCCTTGCTCAGGCATAGTGAAGTCTGCTAGGAAGTTTTCCAAGGCTTGTCCTTTCATCATTGTTCTAAGCCTGTACTCAATATTGTTCTAAGCCTATACTCAATATTGTTCTGTGCCAGTTCGATGGCCCACTTAGTCACCTGGTCAAGGAGTTCAGGGTGTGGAGGATCGTTCTCAGTGGATATTCAGTCATGATGATGATTTTGAAAGCTTGAAAATATGGCCAAAGCTTACGCGACGACATGACCAGAGCTAGTATCAGCCTCTCCATCTTGGGGTAGCGGGTCTCTGGGTTGAGGAGAGCTTTAGACACGTAATATACGGGTAGCTTCCCCCCAGTATCTTCTCAAATAAGAACTTCGTTCACTTCTACAATAGAAATCGCCAAGCTAGTATAGGTATGGGTTTTCCCCTAGCTCAGGCTTGCTTAGAATAAAGGGAGAGATGAGGTATTGCTTGAGTGCTTGGAATTCCCTCTCGCATTCTTTTGTTTAGAGTTCGCCCTTGGTCCTTTTGAGTGCCTTTAAAAACGACTTACATTTATCGGTCGATCTAGAAAGAAACCTGCTCAAGGCCGCCAACTTTCCATTCAAGCTCTAGATTTCCTTCACCATGGATGAGGATTTCATCTTGACAATTGATGCGACTTGGTCCGGGTTCACCTCTATTCCTCGTTGCATCACCAGATATCCCAAGAACTTTTCGGATCCTACCCCAAACGTGCACTTCTAGGGGTTCAGCTTCATGTTGTGGCGTAAGAGGTCGAAGCATCCTCTCAGGTTAGATGCGTGATCCTGCCTGCTATTGCGCTTAACCAGCATATCGTTCACGTACACCTCCATCATATCTCCAATCAAGGGTTTGAATATCTTGTACACCAGCCTTTGGTACGTCGCCCCTACGTTTTTCAACCCGAAGGGTATTACCTCATAGTCATAGACTCATTTCTCTGTTACGAATGCCATTTTGGCCACATCGTCCTCTACCATCTTGATTTGGTTGTAACCACTGTAAGCATCCATGAAGCTAAGGAGCTCATAACCTGCAATGGAGTCTACAAATTAATCGATCCTGGGGAGGGGGAATCCGTCTTTAGGGCATGCCTTGTTGAGGTCTGTGAAGTCGACATAGACCCTTGGCTTCCCATTTTTCTTCTTGACAAGAACCACATTAGAGAGCCACTCAGAGTGTGGGACTTCTTTGACGAACCCCGCTGCGAGTAGCTTTTCCACCTCCTGTTCGATTATCTTGTTACGTTTTTCTTCAAACGTTCTTTTTCTTTGTGCTACGGGCCTATATTTAGGGTACACGTGAAGTCAATGCTCGATCACTTGCATGTCGATCCTTGGCATGTCTCGTGCTGACCATGCAAACACATTTTTGTATTCCCTCAGCAAGTCCATCAGATTCTTATGTTTGATTCCACTTATGCCTGATCCAACTCTTGCACCGATCTGGTCGATCTTGATCAAAAGGTTCGAGTACTACATCTTCCTCTGCCTTCTCCTTGAAAGGCAGCTTCTGGGGGTCGAGTTCAATATCTAACTCATCGATTTCGGCATCCCAACCCCCATTCTATGATTGCTATGCCGGCGGGACTGGGGAAACCGTGCCCCCAGCCTCGCCCATCTCTTCCTTTTTTATACCCTTGGTGGCTACCATCGTACACAACCTTGCTGCAGCTCTGTCCCCCTGGATGGTGATGGTGCCTTCAGGAGTTAGATACTTTTGGACCTAGTGGTAGGTTGATGCCACCGTCCCCAACCGATGGAGATAAGGCCTCCCCAGGATTGCGTTATGGGGGACGGGGCATCTACCACAGCAAACCATGTGGTCCGGTTGGTGAGGGGCATGCCACCTGAAGGGGAATAATCCCCAAGGTCCTCACCCTTAATCCTTCAAAGCCCATAAGGGTCGTTCGATGATCTTTGATTGCCTCAATCAAGCCCATTCTCTCTACAACATCCTTGAATACAACATTCACGGTTGCTCCATTTTCGACTAGTACACTGGCCACTGTCATATGGGCTATTCTGATGTTGACAACTAGGGCATCGTCGTGGTCCTCCCCTTCCTCTGAGAGGTCTGCGTCCAAAAATTCGAGTACGTTCTTCCTCGTTTGGACCGTGGGTCCACCCTCAGCTTTGAGCTTCTTCGACTCGTGCTCCCTCTCCTTAAAGGTGACCCCCAACTCCTCTGCCTCTGCCATAATACAATTCAAGTCAGGGAATGTGGTATCCCTGGGGTACTTGGGGGACTAGAGGATACAGTTCAGCACTAGGTACTTCTCCTCTTGGCCCTTAGGTGGTGGTGGCAAGGTCTCATTCTTTCTTTGACGCTTGCCATTACCTTGCGGCCTCAACGAATTTTCGATCTTTTTCTTGTAATCCTCCGTCAGGTATTCCCAGCAGTACCCTTGTTTTACCAGCTCCTCGAAATGCCACTTGAGGACTCCGCAATCGACCGTCTTATGCCCATTGGCCTTGTGGTGGGCGCAAAAGTCTCAGAAATCACCCTCATCCGTCATCGGTGGTGGCCTTTTAAGCAAGGCTCGTTCTTGATGCAGTGAAGTATGGTCGAAATCGGAATTTTCGTGGGAGGAACGAACAATTTTCCACCCTCACTACCACATTTTGACTCATTGCCGGCGACTTTTAAGTCGCCGGCAATGTTTTTGGACATTACCGGCGATTTTTGCAGGAAAAATCGCCGGTAATGTCTTTTTTTTTTTTAACATTACCGGCGATTTATGTCACCGGTAATGTCTGTCGCCGGCAATGAGTCGAAGGTAATGTAAAAAAAAAAAAAAAAGACATTACCGGCGACATAAATAAAGTCGCCGGTAATGTCTTTTTTTTTTTTACATTACCTTCGACTCATTGCCGGCGACATACATTACTGGTGACATAAATCGCTGGTAATGTCCCAAAAAAAAGACATTACCGGCGATTTTTCCGGCAAAAATCGCCGGTAATGTCCAAAAACATTGCCGGCGACTTAAAAGTCGCCGGCAATGAGTCAAAATGTGGTAGTGCCTGTCCGGTAGGCTGGTGTCCCGAGACTCTGCTCTTGTTATCATTGTTGCTCTTCCCCTGACTCACATTGCTGTAAGTCACACCTCTCCGCAAGTTGGAGTTGTCTCCCCTTCCGAGCACCTTTTCCAACGGAGTATCCCTGGCATTATAGGCCATCATGTCTTCCACCCGGGTGTAATCCATGGCCTCATGATAGACTGTGAATAAGTTCTTGGTCTTTTTCCTAATCAATTTACTAGCCAACTCTGAATCCATGTCAAGTTCGTTAATGAACACCGTGGCCGCTACGGTATCATCTTTACGATTGAACGTCACGTATTCCTTCCTAAACCTCGTGACCCAATCCCTCAGGCCTTCCCCCCTCTTCATCTTGAGGGATGTAAGGTAGGTCACGTCTTTCGTTCCCTCAGTGTTACTTTCATATCTTTTGAAGAAAGCCGCTTTTAGACTCCGCAAATCCTCGATCGAACCTGAGGGGAGCGTCTTGTACCACTATAGGGCGTGGTCCTTTAGGATTGCCTAAAACATCTTACACATCCAGGTGTTGTTCGACTAGCTAGTGGCCATAGCGGACTGGTAGTTCCTAACGTGTTGGTACAGGTCTGAATCCCCAGAGTACCTATCAAACTTGGGGTGACTCCACTTCTTAAGAGGCTCAGCATCTTGGATGAACTGAGCTAAAGGGTTCTGAGACATCCTTCGAGCCCTTTATTCCGCTTCCGATTCCTTCTTAAACATCCCTTCCTTTCTCAGCCTCTCAGTTTCTTGGTTGGTTTAGATGTTATGGGCACGCTGCGTCTCCATAAACTCCTCCATCATGTTCCTAAGGGTTGTGAGCCCCTGGGTCTCTGGTTCGGTTGCCTCTTCCTGTTGGTTGTTCTGCTCAGCCACTAGGACTCCTTGTACCTTCGGCGCTGGCAGGTCAGGCAGGACCAACCCCTGGTTTTTCAATAGTTTTACCAAGTTCAGTAAGATGGTCTGCATGGTAGAAACGGTTCCTACCAACTCATTCGTGCTCCTATCGGTCCCCTCAGTGGATTGCTGCAATGTAGCCATGTCGATTCTCAGGCTCGTGTATCGTTCTTTGGCCCAGTGGAGGTTCTAATCGTCCTTGGCCCTCCAGCCTTTGGCTCCTTCGTTTTCCTGGTCAAAAATGTCTTCGTCGCTCACATGCCCCTCTTACGCGAGGTTCCTCGGCTGAACTTGATGCATGAGGAAACTCCCGCGTCTCGATATCCCTGTGTCAGGAGTGATCTAGTTGTTTCCCATCGACGGGGTTGCTTCCATATCATGTTGATTACCTGTGTTGGTGTTGTCTTCCATAGTTCTTCCATTCACGGGAGTTAGCCTAGGGTTTCGCTCTCAATGAAACCACCAATTTGTGAGAGCAGATTAATCCCGCATCAGCTTAGTTCTCCGTGAACTTGAAAATCAAGTCGGAGCACGGTGTGGTACCGTGCTTAGACCCTCAGATGCTCAAGTCAATACTTATCTCAAGAATCGAACAGTGAATCGGGCAGAATTACGTTACCTCAGACCATGCAAGGATGGTCTATATATAGCAATCGAGTTAGGTCTAAGGATAATCCCTATCGAATAGGATTACTTCACTTTCGAATAGCAGGAATCCATTAAGGAATGGATCTCCGTATCCAGGGATAATCAGATCTCATGATTACCACATGCCCTTTGGCATAATCCCACTAGAATATGAACAAATATTTCATTTTCCTCCTCGGATTCTTTCAACTTCCCAAGGTCCGATCAAACTGTCCCTTGAGGTTAGATTGCCCAGCCTCCTCGAGGTCCGACCTTACTTAGGCTTTTCATGCCCATCGAACATTCCAGAAGACTCTACATCGTTCCAGAGACTTCTAGAAACTCCCAAATCATTTGGACCTTAATTGAACCCACAACCGTCTGAACCTAGGCCCATATCTAGCCTCATCGAACCTCATCCAGAATCATTCTACCCGAGCTCATCCTTCCTCAGCTCGGGTGGCCAAAACTGACTCCCACAAAGAGCAAGAACAAGAAAGACCACGCGGCTGATCTGAATGGATGCTTCGACCTCCTACGGCTGCATGGGATGAAGTTAAACCCTGAGAAGTGTATATTTGGAGTAGGTCTAGAAAGCTCTTAGGGTACATAGTAACACAGCATGGGATAGAAGTGAACACAGACCAGGTAGCAATGATCGTCAAAATGAAGTCCCCATCCACGATTAAAGAAATCCAGAGCTTGAACAGGAAATTGGTGACCCCAAGCAGGCTCTTGTCTAGATTGACTGACAAGTGCAAGCCATTCTTTGAAGCACTCAAAAGGACCAAGGGGGAACTGTGGACATAAGAAAGTGAAAAGGCATTCCAAGCCCTTAAACACTACCTTGTCTCCCTCCCTACCTGAGCAAGCCCGTGCTGGGGAAGAATCTATAATTGTATTTGGCAGTCTCGGATATAACAGTAAGTGAAGCTCTCATTTGAGAAGATAGGGGGGCAGCTACCCGTATACTATGTATCTAAAGCTCTCCTTGACCCAGAGACCTGTTACCTCAAGTTGGAAAAGTTTATACTAGCCCTGGTCACATCATCACGCAAGCTCCGACCATAGTTTCAAGCCTTCAAGATAGTCATTACAACCGAGTATCCACTGAGAATGATCTTGCATACCCCAGATTCCTCAAGCACGGTGACCAAGTGGGCTATCGAGTTGGCATAGCAAGATATCGAGTACCTGCCTCAAACAGCAATGAAAGGGCAAGCTTTAGCAGACTTCCTGGCTAAGTTTAGAACGCTAGAACCAGATGTGCAAGAAATAAGAGTGAGAGACGAAGAAAGAGATGTGTTGGGGGTTGATCATTGGACACTGTACATAGATGGTCATCGAAGGACAAGGGTGCTGGACCAAGACTAGTGCTAAAGATGTCGGATGGAAAGATCATGGAACATGCCCTAACCTTAGGATGGAAGGCCACAAACAACATAGGTGAGTACGAGGCACTCCTAGCAAGACTAAGGCTGGCTCTAGAGCTGAACGTGAAAAAGATCATTGTGTTCTACGACTCACAACTGGTTACAAACTAGGTGCTAGGGGAATATGCAGCCCACCATGCATCCATGGAAGCATACCTCAGATTGGCAGAGGGGCTGGTCGCCCAATTCGAAGAGTTTTGCATCATGCAGCTTCCCAAGTCTAAAAACACACACGCTGACGCTTTGGCAAATCTGGCCTCCAGCATTAATTACCAGCTCAAAAGGACGATTCTTGTAGATTATCTACCCAACTTAAGATGAGGAGGAAGTTGTGAATGTAATGCCAGTACGGCTAGGCCCTTCCTGGATGGACGAGATATCATACTACATAGAGACGGGCACTCTACCAGAGGGGCACGTAGAGGCAAGAAGGGTCGTCCGATAGGCAGCAAGGTACAACATTAGAGATGGGAAGTTGTATAGACGGTTCTTCAGTGGACCAAACCATATAGCAGCGCACCCCACTCAAGTTAGAACTATCATGCAGGAGCTCCACTCGGGGATATGTGGCATGCATATTGGGGGAAGGAATCTCGTGGTTAGATGTTTAACTAAGGGATATTACTAGCCCACAATGAAGAATGATTGCATAGAATATGCCAGTGCTTGTGAGGCCTGTCAGAGGGATTCCCCTCAACCACCCCTACACCTTGAAAAGCTGCACCCGATCTCAGTCCCATGCACTTTTGCACAGTGGGGGCTAGACATAATGGGGGAATTCCCAACCAGAGTTGGGGGTGGGCAGAAGAAGTACCTCCTTGTAGATACATATTACCATTCCAAGTGGATCAAAGCTAAAGCTCTATCGAAAATAAGGGGAACAGAGGTAAAGAACTTTATTTGGAAATTTATCATATGCAGGTTCGGGATCCCATGAACGATTATAGCAGACAATGGCCCTCAGTTCAACTGCCAAGAGGTTATGGACTATTGTGCCAAGCATGGGATCAAAATCAAGTTTTGCACCCAAGGTATCCCCAAGGTAACGGACATGCAGAGGCTTCGAACAAGACAATATTGTAAGGTCTAAAGAGGAGGCTCGATCAGTTAGCAAAAGGACAGTGGGTGTCTCAGCTCCCTAGCATGCTCTGGGCATACAGAACGACCAAAAGGAAACCAACTGGAGAAACTACCTTTGCCTTAGTGTAAGGGACAGAAGCTGTCATTCCCATCAATCACATGATCCCCAACCTCAAGCTGACAAAATGAACAGTAGAGAGTAACACAGAAAACATGAGGCACAAGTTAGATTTACTGGAGGAACAAAGGTAACAAGCTAAATCAAAGTGGTCTCCTACCAGCAGAAGATAAAGGCATATTATGACAGAAAGGTTTGGCCTAGAGCTTTCTTCCCAGGAACCTTGGTTTACGCAAAGTGTTCGAAAATACCAAGGTCCCAGGGGAGCGAAAACTGGGGGCAAACTGGGAGGGACCTTACATAATTGTTGGAGAGGGATACAATGGGTTGTACGAGCTGGGGAACCTAAGAGCTGGAGCCTTGGTAGAAAAATGGTGCAATGCTCTTTACCTAAAAGAGTACCGCTCGGAGCTGAGCTGAGGACCTGGAGGCAGAAGATAGCAAGCGTCTAAAAGGGACACGTACTCTTCCTAACTAGCTTTATTTTTATCACGATTGTTTTAAAAGTTGGCAAGTTTAACGAGGCATGTCATATACTTCCTTGCTCATATAATAGACAATGTACAATGTATACGATCATTCAATAAAGGATTCTGTTTTCTGTAACTACGCTTTTCATTATGCCTTGTATTCGATTTCTTGTTTTGTCTTTACAAAATGACTGAACTATCTAAGCAACTTTGTGGTTTGATGTGTACGATTAAGAATGAGCTTAAAGCCCAGGAAAGGCAACGAGCTTGAGTATGGCAGATGACGTTGGTTCCTGTGGGAAGGACCTTCACTCTTTTAGCCAGTCCTCCCAAAGGTAGGAGGGAAAGGTTAGGGCATTGAGAATGGAACCCATGGGCAGACCAAAACATTCAGAGAAAAACCCCACGAGGGCTCACAGTAATATTGGGTTAGTAAAGGCCTCTAGGTTAGATTTTATGAGTTTAAAATATACGTGGTTAGATTAATACAAACACCCCATGGGTGACCTGGTCGTATTCTGGAACTTTGGGTGTTTTAAGTCCCAAGCGTTTACATCTGGCGATACCCTAGGGATAAGCCAAAGTCCATTTATAGATAGTTATACAGACCCCAACACAACACTGCAGAAGAGTCCCCTTAGTAGGATTGAAGCTGGAGGAAAATCCTGACATGGTCTTTGTGATAACGTCAAAGGTCCTACGAAGGCAGGATGCTTCTAGAGCAAGGGACTTGGTTGTGGGAAGGGTCTGAAGTACGATGGTCTTTGTCCAGACCTGAGGATAACCATGCACACCTCATACTGGGGAGGCAGTCTCAAAACCGCGAGTACCTCCCAGGAGATCTTAAAGTTACCAAGGATCTCTTTAAGCCTCACCCGAGAGCATTAGCTTAGAAATCGGGGATCCAAGAGTCGCACTGAGGCCACATGCACTCAGAGGCAGATCCCCTAAACTCTGATAGAAAAGTGAAAGGTATGAAAGAAAAACATGAAAAAGCTAAGTTTGATAAGCTAAGTATGATGAATTAAGTAGGATAAACTAAATATGATATTCATATTTACGCTTGGCATATGAATTATCTAAGCTAAGGCCCAGGCCAAGATCAACAAAAACTACATAAGTTATGAAAGATAAGATTGTTCGAGAAAAGGGTCCTAGCACTATTACATGGACACACCCCTTTTAAACAGATAAGGGGCTTTACTCAAACTCGGTCTCGGAGGCGGCAGAAAGGCCTTCATCTTGCCATCGTGAAGGGAGTGCTCCTCCTTGAGGGCCCTCTCCTTCTGGCTAATGATATGGTAGGCATGGGTCTGGGCATTCCCGAGCTTATGAATCTCATCTCCAGCTCCTTGACCTTGGAGGCAGAGTCCTTAGCCTTCTGCTCCGCCTCCATGGCCCTCTTGTCAACCTTACGGGCATTAGCATGAAGGCGCCCAAGAGTGGTAGTAAGGGTGACAGAGGACTATAGCCAAAAAATAATTCTTTAATTCAGATGCAAGAAAGTAAACAAGATAGCTCCAAAAGATAGTCCAGGCAGGGAAGGAAAGGTTACCCGGTACATGGAGGTCCAAGACATTGAGATCAGATCCTCGACTTCCAGGGACCCAAGGTCCTCGACGTCTTACTCGAGCATCATAGAGGTCAAGGAGGAGCAAGCGATATCAGCACGGGCCAAGCCAGAGCAGAATTGTGAAGGGATGTGCTTCCCCACATGAGGAAGCACAACACTTTCACCTAGGTCCTCAATCTTCTCCTCGGCCAGATCACAAGGAGGCTGGAAGATGTAACCCTAGCCAGACTAGCCCTTCTTGAAGTAGACCCTAGGGAGATCAGGAACAACACCCTCGATCAACTCCCTAATGGGACTTGTACTAGCAACAACATAATAGTTCACGTATGTTTAGTAGATAGAAAAGGACTCAACCCTGATTTAGTTTCCTAAAACGGAATCAAACCCCTTCTGAAAACATGAACTTGCAAAAACCAATAAAATTTCGGCAGAGTTTCGTTACTAACGCGGAATTGCCATTAACCTGCACCCGGAAAATACACTTCATCCTATGCCACAAAAGCCAAACCGTAGGCACCAATCCCATCCAAATTTCTCAATATCATAACAATAAAGTAAAGCATTAATCAAAACTGTACTTTACAGAAATCCGAAGAAAAACATACGATAACATATCAGTAGTGTATCAAAGCGACATCTACTGTATATATACAAAAATATACAAAAGTAGGCAAAACAAGAAACCTACTGGAAAAGAAAGGTAGCTCGAACGCTAAGCCTCCAACCGCGACGTGAGACACCAGAATCTGAACTGCAAACTGGGCACGGAAACCGAAAAATCCAGGGGAAAGGCAATAAAATTGTTAGAGTGAGTGGACGAAAATAAACATATGCCTTTCACCATTTACATATATCATAAAATCAAGCAAAGCAAGTTCGGAAAATAAATGGAGGTGCCAGGCGAATCTCTCAAGCCCGACGGTGATAAGCTACGCGAATCTCTCAAGCCTAGCGGGCACATCAGGGGAATCTCTCAACCCTGGATCTGACTACCGGTGATCAGCCGAGTAGCCAATGCATCGATGCTAAGTAATGCCATCACCATATAAAATATAAAACAATACCTCCAAAAGCAATAAATAATCTCAACATCGTATATAAATAAATAAGGAAATCATGAACTCGCTACAACAGTGAAAATAGAAAAGTCCACTCACATGTGAGCACAGCGCGCACACGTGCTAATCACGAGATCCGGCGGAAGATCCCTCGCCCAATGTACGATCTCGATCCCCTGAATAATCACAAAATATAACTGATCAAAATCACAGTTCAATACTCTGTACCACACCTCGGAAACCAACCATTTCCGGAAACATATAACTCGGTACAAAATAATCGACGTAAATTCCCGAAATCTCCACACAAACCGTCGACTAAAAATCTGGCTTCCAAATCAACTCAAAAACCTCAAGGCGATGATCGGGGTGCGATTACGAGCAAAATGACATAAAACTCATCAAATTCTAAAAAGTCAACGGGTCGCCGGAGCTCCGCCGTTAACCGCCGCTGGCGCGCTGTCAACCAGAGAGATTTCCCGGCGGCCAAGCTCACTGTAGCTTCTCCTCCTCAAGCCCAACATAACTCTCAACTACACCAAAGGCCAAATCAGACGGCAAGCAGCTCAAAATCAGCTCGAAAAATCACGGCCGAGAATCGCCGGAAAATTTTCCAAGCCGATTCTGGCGCCGGCACACCACCTCGTCCCTCAAAACCAAAGGGGAAATCATCCTTAATCAAAACCCAATCGATTCCACCCAAAATTCTCACCGGAAAGCCACCGGAGCGCCGCCCCCAAACGGAGCCGATTCCGGCCGAAAAACACAAACTTCAAACACTCTGTTCTCCCTCAAAACGAAACCAATTTCCACAAATCTAAGTTTTAAACAGTTGCAAATCAAGAGAGGAATCGATTCATACCCAAATCGGAGCCGGAGGTGGCCAGAAATGAAAGGTCGCCGACGAGTCAAACGGTGGCCGGTTTTCTCCTTTGGTCAACGCTGGTCAACGTCTCCAATATTTGTCAACGCCGGTCAAACTTCCCAAAATAGTGTTTTCGAAAATTTTTCGACTATTTCCAATATTTATACTCACGGCTCAATACGTTCGACGGTCCAAAACGGATCACATCCACGTTTTGGATAACTCAAATTCGAACGGATAAACACGACGAAATTTTGCGATTTCAAATATTCATAACATATTCCTCGGTCATCGAAATAATTATCCGGAACCGCCACGAACTCGAAATCACATGTACAACAACTCTCGAGAAGAGACTCAACTCAAATTCTTGCCCAATAATTAAGTCATGATCAAAACCGTCAATTCAATTCATTTACAGAAAACTGTAATTACACGTAAACTCGTGGATTAAGCCGATTACTATACTGATTCTAGTTCGGGTCATCACAAAATACAACACAAGCAATAAAGATATATCATAATAGCCATTTACACAATATAGTTAGGAATGTAAGCGCAATATTAAAGACAAAGTATGGAGGAAAATAAGCTTACTGAGAGAAAAGCCCGTAGGCTTGAAGGACCCCGGCTCGGATAGGAAGGGCTGGGAGTCAGCAAAAGCAGCAGACCTCATCCTTTTGTGAGGGGAGATGAAGGTGGGAGATCTCCGAGAAGAGGATGGACGATTGCAATAACAACAGCAGGGACGGTAGTATTAGCAGTAGTAGTAACAGTAGGGTAAACCAATTGATGAACTTCCTTGGGCTCCTCGGCTCGGGTCGAAGCTTAAAACTTGCCCTTGGCAAGCTTTACGGTCTTTACCAGCTTCCTCTTCTTGGGCTTGGACACCTCCCCCTGCTTGGTTAGAGACTGGACGTGTATGGGATTAGGGGTGGAGGCTCCTTTCTTGTGAACCTAAGGGGCTCGAGGGACCTCGGTCAGCTCCTGGCAGTTCTCATGCTAGATGGGCCTAATGCCCTCCAGACCTCCAGGGCTGAGGCGTTCCTTGCTCTATTGCCACCGGCACTTGTGGTACTTGTGAGGAATAGAGAGAGCATCATCCACGAGGTCACGGTGGAAGTCGACAGCTCTAGTAAGCTCCTCCGATAGCTTGGAGATGTGGTTTATGGTAGTGAGGACCTTGAAGCCAGCTTCCTAACCAAGCTTTTTCCAATCCTCAAAGACGAGGATGGGGATCTTCTTCCAGTCCTTGGGGGAATAAGAAGGATTAATAAGCAGGGAATTTTTGATGTACATGATTCGTTGAGAAAGATAAAACTAGTTGACCGGAGGCTTAATCTGAAAGAGGAACCTGAACTCTGGAAGACCCATACGATAGTCAAACCACCGTTGAGTTAGTCAAAGTAAGCCAGACAGCCAAAGCTGTCTGGGCACCCCTACTCCACGACAACACCGTAGAACTCCAAAGCGGCGCAGATGAAGGTCGAGATCGGAAAGGTAAGCCCTTAGCCAATCTGAAAGGGATGGATGAGTATGTATAGACCATGAGCTTTCTCAAGCTTCAACACTTTCTCTTTATCTTGAATGAGAGTAGATCGGAAATTTTCATTGTCCCTCTGGTGGAAGGACTGAATAAAGGAGGTTAGGGCCTCGGCAGAGTCGACCTTCAAGACCAAGGGATAGAGCTCCCCACGAGCCTTCTTTAAAGCAGCCTTGGTAGTGTATGGTCGAGTCTGCATGATGGTGGGATCAGCCTTGACTTCAAGAACGAGGGGTTGGGTGACTTCAACCTCCTCCACTTTGAAGGTGATTGGCGAATAAGGGCTTTGAATAGCCTTTGGAAAAGATCCACGGATGGGTTCGGTAGTGGATAAAGTGACGGCGGTCGGTTGGGGTCATGTGACAAGAATAGCGGTAGCAATGGATTTGTTGATATCATGTAGGTCGACGTTGTCCGAGTCTTGAAGATGGATCAAAGTGTGATTGATAATCTCATCTGGAATTGGGGAGCATGAGTTGTTGGCGTACATTGTTGTTTTCTAGGTTCTGAAAATTTTAAGTTTTCTGGGTTTTAAAGGAAGTGAAAGCTTGGAACTTTGAGGTTGCAGAAAGGCTTTTGGCGTTCAGAGGAGAGAGAAAGTGAGCAAGAGAGTGTAAAAAATGAAGGGGGAGAAATATTTTTATTTATATACGGTGAAGAGGTAAGAAGTGAGGAGGGATGACCATTTGAAGAGATAGATAGTTTTGGATTTCAAGGGATGTGATTGGATTAGAAGTGAGGTGAGAATGGAAAGGGTCATGACAGTTGGGGAGAGTCGTGAATTCTGACGAGAGTGTATGACAGAGGAGTCATGATGAAGGCGGCACAGTGAAGGCACATGCTTGGGATTTCGTGCACGACAAGATGGGAAAGCTGAAAAGTTTTTCATAATCCGGATTGGTGAAGCTTAGACAATAGCAGCGCGAGGCTAACATGTGTCAAACCTCACACTACTATCAGGATATTTGTGGGAGTCAATTTTGGCCACCCGAGCTAGAGAAAGATGGGTTTGGGTAATCCAAATCTAGATAAAGTCCAAGGATTAGAGAAATGGGCCTGGGCTTGGACGTTTAAGGCTCCGATTAGAGAATGAATTATCGAGGAAATTCTGGAAGCATCTGGAACATTGTAGAGGTTTCTAGGCTGTTCGGTGGCATGACAATCTCAAGGTAAGATCGAACATCAGGGAGGCTGGACAATCTGACCACGAGGGAAGATACGATTGGTCCTCGGGGGATTGACTGAATCTTAGAGGAATAAGGTAAGATTTTAAGTGTATCCGAGGGGATTATGCCAAAGGTCCTGTGGTGATCATAAGATTTGATTGGCCCTAGATATGGAGATCCATTCCTTAATGGGTTCCTCCTTTTCTTAATAAAAAGTAGGCTGGTTCAATAAGGACTATACTTAGACCTAGCACGATCTATATATATATATATAGATTGTCCATACATGATCTCAGGTAACACAACTATACCCTAATCACTATACAATTCTTAGGATAAGTTCTGACTTAAGCTTTGGACGGTCTAAACATGGTGCCACACCATGCTCTAACTGGTTTTGCAAATTCACGAAGATTCAAGCTAGAGGGAGACAAACCTGCTCTCACAGACCACATCTGACTGCTTTTACTCTCTAGCCCATAACTTCTACCACCCTCTACATAATGATATTATTGGTTCGACGACATCACGAGGCAAATATGGTTGAATTACCACTAAAATCAGACGTTGCAGCATAATGTGATAGTAATGAATCTTTAGACCAATGAACTTGTGTTGCTCAATGTTGACTGCTCCAAATATATTTGTTGCATAATTAGACGGATAACAAACACTTTTAAACTAGTTGAATACAGAACCCCTCAGTTTCGACTTTACTATGTAAGGTGCATCTAGCATCTTGTTGTACACTCCTCTTTTATCCTCCTTAACCATAAGGGATAGCATAAATTCATAGATTTCATATCTTTTTGCGCTTTAGGAGTATCCTTATCTTCAACTTAATACCGAGAATTATTCTCACCACACTGTCGCTCACATTCTTTTTTATGTGCATGACATTTATATTGTTCCTGAGTTTCAACTTCGACTAGTAAGGCAGTTCAAAAAAAAATACTTATGTGATGCCAATAGCTAAGATCCTGAGGAGGGTGTGGATTGAGTTTCTTCACGTCGGTGTCATTGGTCAACACACTGAAATAAAAGTTGGTTAACCTCTCAAAAATCTCTTCACCAAACCACTGTCAGGGTTTAGGATTATTTTCTACTATTTTGTCGAAATAATCCTTATCTTGTCGCCGCGGGTGATCATGAGGAAACCATTTATGGTGACCCATGTAATACACATTTCTCGTGTGCCAACTAGAGTTGACGTAGTTCAAGTAGACAAGATAAGCATTGTATCTTTTGGTTGTGCAAGATGCCAACATCCCATACGCAAGAAAATTATTAATTGTCCACATTACGGCTGCTCTCATCATGAACCTTGTGTCTGTGAACGTATCATAAGTAAGGACTCCATTTTCTCACAACAGTTTCAGCTCGTCAATCAATAGTTTGAGGCACACATCTAAACACTTTCTAGGAGATTTAAGACCTGGAATTAGCAGAGTAAGAAAATTAAATTCTTTCTTCATACACATCCACGGAAGCAGGTTGTAACGCATGAGAATAACTGGTCAACTGCTGACGGTAATGCTATTATTACCCGAATGATTGAATCTATCTGTAGAAAGTCCGAGTCTAACATTTTGAACCTCTGTTGCAAAGTCTTGAAATTCCCTGTCGAAATGTTTAAAAGCCTTCCCATCTCTACGTGTCTGAGCACATTGTCATCTATTTTCTATTTCGCATACCATCTCATCGCCTCTGCTGTGTATAGAGACATGTACAGACGCTGCAATCTGGGAATCAACAAAAAATAGCGAAACACCTTCACAAGAATTTTTTTATTCGAACTCCTCATATCCCACGGCTCAAATATCTGCATTGGTTGCATACAGAACAGTAGTCCAAATGTGTATACTCTTTGTAAAACAACACGCAATCATTTATACACGCATGAATTTTCTTGTACTTTAGACCGAGGCTACTCAAGATCTTTCTACTGTTATAATGGGTTTCGGGAAGTTTGTGATGATTAGGAAGTAAATTACATATATGCTCCTGCATTTCGTCAAAAGCAAGGTCTAAAATTTTGTTCTTCACTTTTATCTGAATTTCCTCCATTACATATCGCAACACATTCTCTGGACATCTAGGGTACACTGGGGTCTAGGTTTCAAGTAGCATCCTGCTGTACTTATCCATCTCAGTATAGTCAGTGGCCAAGGCTGTAGGGACTGTGTATTAATGAGGAGTATCGTAACCTCCCTCTTCGTGTTAGTGTCTACCATGACTAAATTTCGAAAAAGCATCATGGACCAAATTCACAGTGGGGTTCCAAGAAGAGGCACCATTACCACTGAATGAGACACCCTGGTAACTACCACTACTCTAAGCTAAAGCCTGGTCTTGAGCTGAAGTCTACTACTTTACCGTGCTCACTCAATGTAGTGTAACTCCACGTCATACCGTGGTCATACAACTGTTGAGACATAACATTAATCTTCACAAACTGATGGTTAAGATATTTTCTGCACAGACACATGTAACGCTTCTTTTCTTGACCATGTTCCATCGCAAACAACATAAACTCTCTAATTTTGTCCATGTAACTCTCATCACTTCTATTCGCCAATTGTATCCAACTCTTGTCCATATTTCTGCGTAAATTAATTATTATATTATATAATTTTTCCACTAATTAATTAATCAAATATACTATATATTATCAAATTACATAACATAATTAAGTTAATACGCTATAATCTAATATATGTACTAGAATTAATCTAGCTAATATATTATATTATTAAGTTAATATGCATGTACATATTACATATAATTTTTCAACTAATTATACATATATTAGCTTAACAATCAATTAAACATACAATTAGTTTAATTAACAATTAAATATACAATTAAGCTTAACACAATTAGCTTAAGCCAGTAGCTTAACGATTAAACATACAATTAGTTTAATTTAAAAAATTTCAACTAATTAATCATATCACTATTACTTAATAAAAGCATACAATTAGCTTAATAATTAAACAAGTAATTAATTAATCCAATATAAATGCAAAACAAGGTCGCCGGAAACTATATATATATTCGTTGGAATATTTCACCAGCAAACTCTATCACCATACATAATTACGTACGTAATTAAATTAAAAAAATTAATCCAGAGAAATGAGTTAATACCTTTCTCATTTAGAAAAATGTCTGCGGTCTAAGTCTCACTTAGACGACGGAATTCTCCATCTCCGTCGTCTAAGTACTTGGACGACAGCACTTGGAGCATGGAGCTTGGACGACGGAGATTCCGTCGTCTAAGTACTTAGACAACGGAAAATTGCACCTAGACGACGGAAATCGTCCGTGGTCTAGGTGCATTTTTCTTGTGGTGCCTTTTTTCCTAGCTTATCTCCTTAACCCCTCGTGATGTGTGGATTTCATCACCGCACACCATAACCTAATTGAATTTATGGACACGATGTTGAGGGCGGAGTTTGCAAAGGATTTGAGGGGGTGTAAATTTTCGAAAGATTGGCCGAATGTCGGACATGGTGTCTAGAAACGGGTTATGACTGGTGACAGGTTTTGGATCTAAGAAAGACGACACCAATAGAGTATATACCATTCATTTGGTTAGCCTCGGGGTGTTTTGTCGAAATTAGTCATGTCTCTCGCGTTATCTCTATCCCTAACTGGCCATGTTTTTCGATTGAACCAAGGCTGATTAATTGAAAATTTACACTTTATCGCGCGGGTCGCATGTCCATTGAACAACCGAAAAAGCCAAGCTAGTGTACTCTATTTAAATCTTAGCCGCACTTAATTAGCGTAAATTTTTGTATATAATTATTATGGTAATCAGGTATTTTAATAATGTAATCCTAGGTTTAAATGGCTCCCTCCGGCAAGAAAAAATCCCAACAGGAGGCAGAAGATGCTATGCTCTGCCGCTTGGCGAACCAAGTCGGTTGGGTTGAACAGGAGGGCAACGACGCCCTCAATCCGGACCCTTCATCTGGTCCGTGTGTAGCGCCCTCTGGGGAAATTCCCGCTCCCCCATTTATCTCGAGCGGTGATGACGACCCCTATTCAAGTCCGACGCCCGGTACCGGTTCAACAGCAAGTACTCAGGCGTCCTCCACCTCCGAATCTATCATGTACAGCGCCCGGCGTAAGCAAAGGAGGGCCCCTTCTGACCCGGAACCGAAAAGGACTCGCGGTCTCGTTAAAGGAGGCAAAGCGGAGAAAATTTGCAAGGTGACCGGGAAAAAGATCGACTTGCCCTACGACGAATTCACCGGTGGCCCTCCCACAGCTCAGCTAGCAAGTCTCTCGGCGCATAGCATAGGGTCAATCCTTCGTAGCCGGGTTCGTCTCACTGCCCCTAATTGGAAGGAGGTGCCGGATGATGAGAAGGTGAAACTCTTTAAAGAACTTTCGGTATGTAATACGTACAATTTTAGTTATTATATAATATTGTTAATATTAGTTATAATTTCATAATATATACGATTATAATTTTCTATTTATTTCTGATAGGAACAATTTGAGGTGGATCCAACACTGGCGATGTTGAGGCATATCAACCAAACCGCCAACTCCATCTACCGTGATTGGAAGTACAGGCTCCATCAGTACTTCGAAAATATCGGCCCCGTGCCTACCCCCGTAGAGCTACGTGGGGATAGAGAAGATGAGTGGCAGTGGTTGTGTAACCACTTTCAAGATGAAGAATTTAAGGTGTTTACTTTTTTTTTATTTCAATTAAGATAATTGAATTATTTTAATTTTAGTTACTTATTAATTTTTTAATGATTTAATTATGTTGTCTAACAGAAATTCTCCGAAGTCAACAAAGCCAACCGGGGGAAGAAGGACAAACACCATACTTCCGGCGCCAAGCAACTCATTCAAATAGCCAAGGAGCACAAGAATAAGGGCTCCAAACACCCTTATCTCGATGCTAGCATAAGTGCGTACGTGACGCCTAGGCTCGATAATGAAGCGAGTCAATACGGCGTAAGTGATATATATATATATATGTGCTTTTAATTGTAGTAATTATTATTTAAATATTATTTCATTATAATTTTTTAATTATTCTTTTGTAGGCAAGGGTGGTAGAGCGTGCGCAGGAAGAATTGGCTAACACTCAGCTTGCGTTCCCAGATTTGCCGCCAGAAGACCTGCCTCCTCTATCCATGGAGAGCCAAATTGCAATCGCGGATGAGGTCTATGGTCGTAGAGCTGGCAGGGAGGTTAGGGGGTTCGGACCTAAGGTGGTTCGAGATTTGTCGACGACCTCCGACTCATCGTCTACGGGAGGTTCAGGGCGGAGAAGTACTCAGGCTGTGGCCGTCGAAGCAGCCATTCAAAAGGCTCGACTCGCACGAGAGGAAAATCAATCCATGCGTCAAAGACTTGATGAGCAACAAGCACAAATAACCCAACTAATCGCCCTCATGCAACAAGCTCGAGGAGAATGTCAACCTCCTCCGAACCCATACCCTGACGACGACGACCCGGCTGGAGGCGGGGGACTCGGCGGCACATCTGCTCCTCCTGTGTTTTAGCCTAGCTGTAGTTTATTATATCGTTTCTTTCTGCATTCCGAACAATATTTTAATTTTTATGCGATTTTTGATTATGTATATAAAATTTAATTTTATTATTTAATTTATTTAGTTTATTTAATTAATTTTAACATTTAGTTTATTACAAATTTAGTTTATTTAATTAATTTTAACATTTTTCATTATTTAAATTCAATTAATAATAAATTAAATTATTAATATTTAATAATTTTTAAAAATTAATTTAATTTAAAAAAAAATTAAATAACCACTTGGACGACGGAGATGGAATTCTCCGTCGTCCAGGTGCTTACCTGGGCCACGGAGATTCTCTGCGGTCCAAGTGCACCTGGACGACGGAGATGGAATTCTCCGTCATCCAGGTGCTTATCTGGACCGCGGAGAATGTCCGCGGTCCAAGTGCCTGGACGACAGCACTTGAAGCACGGAACCTGGAGGACGGAGCCTCCGTCGTCTAAGTACTTAGACGACGGAAAAACGCACTTAGACGACTGAAATGCTCCGCGGTCTAAGTGCGTTTTTCTTGTAGTGAATCTTAAGATCAAGAATGAGCTAAATTTGAGTTGATATGATTTTAATCTCATACTATATATGATTTGAAATAGTTAAAATCAACAAGTTTGAAAAAAAATAATAACCGTTAGATATACGATAGATAAGATTTTTTTTTAAATATATGATATATAAGTTATATTATAATACTTGATTTTCAATACTGATGTGGATGCCCTTAATTTTTTGATACCCCGACTCTCTCATTCCCTGACTCCTCTCATTCCCTGACTCCCTTATACCTCGACTTCCTCTTTGAAAACCCTAGCCTCATGCATCAACCAAACTTCTCCTCCGATCTCCCTCCTCTCTCAACCGATTCCAAATCGGATTACAGATTCCTTCTCTCCATCCTCTCTTGATTCATCGTATCCTCTTACATGTCGCTCACTCACTCGCATAGTGGAGGATGATCCTCATCTCTCCAAGGCCAAAATTGATGTTGAGGCCGAACTGCAAATCCTAGCAACGGTGCTAGAAGCGGTGGACCTCCTTGTTTCGGACGACGAGGAGGAGGAAGAATGGAACTATGCCATTTTTCGCTACTTCTCTCTCACTTCGTTTGAATCCGACAAGATACAAGGATTCAAAATGAAAATGATAAGTCTATGGTGTGATGTTTCGGGTTTGGATCGACATTGGCTTCGAACAGATAGTCGTTGATCGCTTTGTTTGCAAGTTCCATTTCGAGGGGGATTGGAAAAGGGCTGTGGAGCATAGCCCTTGGTTCCATCATGAAACAACTATAGTGGTGGAAATTTTTGATGGATTTATTGATCCTTTTCGAATTTCGGCTTCAAGGTGTTCAGGTTGGATTTTTATCAGGCCAGTTTCGGGTCGTTTTTCTTTTGTGGCCCTCCAAGTCTTGTGGTTTAAGCGCATGGAGAATGCGCTAGGAAGTTATCGATCCCATGATCTATTCCTCGTTTCTCATTGTTCGTAGGTCAAGCTTCGTGTGGATCTCGACTTTCGCCGGACACTTGTGTAGAGTACTACTTTTAATATTAGTATTAATTATTCTATTGATGTTGTTATGGATTATGAGCATTTGAAGAGATATTGTGTTGTGTATAGTGCTTTCAAGCACGGTGTTTCGGGATGTCTGGGGTCCCCTAAGGCTCTATCTTACAAACTTCTAGCAACTACGACATCGGTGGTGAATCTGACGCGAGCAACTGCAGCAACGGTGCCGGAGAGGTCTGTTGCCGCTTCGGGCATTCCTTGGGAAGATGGGCTGGTGCAAGGGATTCCCCAGCAAATTTTTGGCAGTGTTGCTGTACAAATCCAGTCTAGTGGGCCGAACCCTAGTCTGACAATGGTTTCGGCCTCTACTTTGGATGAGCCCTCTAACAAGGATGTTGTTTTGCAGGTTCCTAATCCGAAGCTTTCCACATCTGATGTTGTCTCTGAAGGTCCACATTCTCATTTCAATGTTTCCCCAGAGGTCACAGTGTCGACTTTAGGTGCTACTGTCATGCCCACGACAGATGTTGGGATAGGTGGAAGTTCCATAGTCCCATTTCATGTCCTTGGTCAAGATTTGATGGTGACTGACCAGGAGAGCTGGGGGCATCAAAAAATGGTACGGGACGTCCAAAAAATAAAAGAGACTGACCCAGCCTTGGCCCTAAAGCGGGTGGCATGAAGAAGGTGTCGTCCAAAAAGTCTACAATCATATTACTGGCCGATATGGATGTTGAGGCGCAGTGTCATAGCACGGAGCAATAGAGGGGGCTCCTATCTAATTAAGGAGTTGTGTGCCCTTAAGTTTGACACTTACTTACGATACTCTGCTTTATTAGTCGAGAGTCTGAGTGTCATTATGTTAAACCAAGTGTAGTCGTACGATATAATTTCTTTATTTGTGTGCTGGGTAATCCGATGAAATTTTATATTACTACCAATTTTGATCATATAGTGGATATTTTAGCCGCCCCCTAAAAAAAATGATGTGAATATTTTAGCGGACTAAAATTATTTCTCATTTCATTAACATATATGCACAACCGGCATGACAAATTCGAACTGGTTCGAAGCAGCTTTCCCATGTTAGGTACTTGAGTTAGATGATGCATCGTATTGTTCAAATCAGGCAAAAGCAAGAAGGGAACATATGCGGGATAAAATAAAAGGCGCAAATGTTCAATAGTGGTGGCTATCTGGATAACGATTTAAGCAAGGGAGGTTCTGATTCCACAGTCCCAGCTAAGATGATACGTACGTAATGTATATACAATTCTTTGGTGGGATGTAGAATTTAGTGAAGGATGACAAGCCTTTGGGTACGAAGGTGACAATTGTGAAAGAATATATATATATATATATATGAGCTAAATGCCCAATTATTAATATTACGCACCCCACTATCGGGCATTAGTACATACGTGTTAATCAATTATGTTTGATAATTACATGCAAAATTTGCTTTCTCCCCACAATTGTGGTGGAAGAGTTAGTAAAGCTGATATTAACCTTCTTCATGCATTCTGAAGTAATTAAGAAGACTTTGGTTACAAAAAAAATAGTAATAATGGGAGAGGGATTGACAGATAACGTTGTTTATTCGAACTTTAGTTCGCATAATGTTAGGAGTAAGAACAAAAACAGTTTTATTTGAGCTTAACTCGTCAAATGTTTTTAATTAATAATGTTCATATGCTAATGAAGTGAGAGGCATGCATGGTGACAATTTTAGTGGCAGCAAAGTCCACTTCTTATCCGCTCTCCGTTTACAAATTAGTTGCTGGTGAAAGCAACTTGACAACTAACTAGGATCGGAACTGTAACAAGAAAATTAAGCTATCCATTATTGCTTGAGGCCGGACCACCGGAGTTCATATTAGTGGAGGACTAATCTCCTCTTATCGTACGTATGCCATGATTATCATCCCAGTTGTGTTGATAAATTGTAGATGACTACAAAAAGCGGAAAAAACTTCACACTCATGACCAAATTTGTTAATTATCATCCCGTGTTGGAATTCCACAATTAATAACATTATTTTGGTATATGAGTCTTGTCAATATATTACTAAATAAAAAAGTGAGAATTAACTGTTGAGTTTTGTAATAACAACCTACTTTCTAAGCGATTAGGGTCGATGATTTATGCGTTTCGGACACTATTGAAACTACACTGCGTTATATGCCCAAGTGCTTGAAACTTGAGAGTCGACTTAACGTCTATTAAATGCATTGATCTTCCACTCACGAGACCAACAAATATAAATCCAGCAATATAATGTGTGTGATATCTTAGTTGAGTGTACAAATTAAAATACTCGATACATAGTTACATTATATACTAGCAATTCTTGTAGCCCTAAGATAAAACTTATAATCAAGATCTAAGCTTGAAGCCTTGAAGGCCTATTCGATTTATGATTTGTAAGTTGTGACATATTGGATCTATCACACAGTAGTGGTCGAATTCATTAAGAACTGGCAGAGCTATATATAAGCCATTAAGGGAGCTTCAATGAAGGAAAAACAAGAAACGAAAAGCAAAAAACTACTCGTGTAGGTTGGCTCAGTTGGTAAGAGCAGACAAGTATTGGTACTCGCACCCGTGTTCGATCTCCGCTGTCAGCAGTCCCATGTTGGGTGTACGATCTATAAATACTCACAAAAATCTATACCTGCGGAGTGGTGTGACAAGTAAGTGTCACCCGTAAGTCCTTCAAATTAAAAACTTACCAAAACTTTTTGTAACCAAAAAAAAGAAGCAAAAAGCAAACAGACCAGATCCACAGAAATGGAAAAGGCCTAACTAGAAACCGAGAAAATAGGGCCAGGGAGGCCATCAAAAACTATAATTTTACACAAAGAAGAATGGAGGGATTTATTTCTTTTTCCAGAGGACAGTTCTCTCTACTAGGCAGCAGAGAGAAGTGATCATATATATGAATATGAACAACATAACTATAGTCTATATATATATATGAACAATTAACATTATTCAAGATCGATCAAGTTGTATGCATGTGTGGTAGTGAGCTCGGTTGCATGTTCATAATTTCCAGCAATATTATGTAGTAGCCCACTGCCCACGTGATGTGAACAATTTTTTTACAAAGGAGGAAGGACGTACGCAGCAAAAGATTCGTAAAAATATGGAATATTTTCTCCCTATAGTAGTACTACTACTAATCCCTGACACTTGCAAGGTTGTCATCATTTGTATTCTAGCTATCCCACCAGCTTGATCGATCTGTTAGTCTTCTTCGTCTTCCTTCCTCCTCCAAGATTTGAACGACAAGAACAACAATAAGAAGATGGGTCATTGGATCTTACACACAAAAAATAACTTAACATGTCTTCATGGATTACTACTACTACTTGGAAGTACAGTTGGTGCAGTTGCAGGTCTTGGGAACAAAGGCGCAAACCCCGAAGGGCTTCCCGGGAAGCTGGCAATCTATGCCGAAACAGCAAGGCATGGTGGAGCATGTCGTGCCGGCGCAGCACTTGCACACCAAGCACAGCTGGTACGGCTCCAGCCTCCGTCTTTGTGTTTCACCGTGAGCTCTTACCACGTCCACTACTCGAAACTCCCTCGAGTAGTTCTTCACTGGAACAAACTCTAGAACCTCATCAATTCCTGACGTAGTAACATGTATATATTATTACTAACTATCTAGCTGACTAGCTGTTAATGCATAATCGTGTGCATGTTGCTAGGAATATATAATATGTTAGACAGTAAAATTTTCGTTGAAAGTTTTTCCAATACCTGCAGAAGTAGTAGTAGTACTAATGGTCAGTAGAACCATGAGGAGGAGGAGGAGGAGGAGGACTAAAGCTGCGACTGATTTGATTGAGTCACGGATTCTGAAATTGTAGTCGTCCATGTCTTGAGCAGACACAAATTGTGTACAGTAGTAGTGTATCTACAGTGTGTTCTAGAGAGACACAGAAGACGAAGTTGTTCAGCTTGAATTCTTGCTTTGTGTGGTTGAAAGAAGAGGGGAAGAGATTTGTGTTAAGAAGAAGTGGGTCTATTATGAATGGCTGTCTTATTTGGCGACGAATGGCTTTCTTATACTATACTGCCTGGTTTAGAAAATGACATAAAAATGGAATCTGGATTACCTCCAGATTAGGATAATCATGTTTGATCGAGTACCCGACCCGATTGCACATATGGATTCAAAAGATTTCAGAGTTGGCTGCCGAATCCGGGCTATAGTTACTTTTTTGTCGTTTGAATTCTATCTGCCATGAGCTAACTTGGGCTGAGAAGCTTAGGAGGTGAAAGTGTTGTGCTCTAATCTTTGGACTTGTGAAGGTGTGGGGAAAAAAGAAACACTAGAAACGATGGATCTGTAACTAAATGTCAACAAGGGGTCTTCAGATAACAATTTTCATTCGGACATGAGCGTGACAAAACCTGAATATATACAAGCACAAACGGAGACTATATTACCTAGACGTGCAGTAAATATGAATAAAACATAGACATATGCACAGATATTATAACAAGCAAGTTTTATCATTGCAAAAACGGTTGGGGGAGATAGCATACAAACAAATATACATAATAAGGTATATTAATTCTCTCATCTAACTCTGCATGCTGCAGGACCTCCAGGAGATAGATTTGGGTTTGGAGATCGGCAAATAGCACCTGGACCTATGTTGTTAGAAAACCTTTGACGCATCCGGTAATCAGGAAGTCTGCTCATGGCAAACGGTCCGCCCAAGGATGATTCGCTTGGATCATTACAACTTTGTAGAGGTTCCAAAGTCTCGACTACATCACTCATTAAGGGCCTTGCTTTGGGATTTTGGCTGAGGCAATAGTATGCCAAGCTGCAGGCTTTCTGAGCTGCCCTGGTTGAGTACTGATCCAACCTAGGGTCAATTATTTGTAGCAACTTTCTCTTGTCATTCAATTTTGGTCGTGCCCAATCTACCAGGTTCTGTTCCTTGCTTGGTCTCGTCTTGTCAACCGATCTCCTACCTGTCAGAAGCTCCAGCAGAACAACTCCAAAGCTGTATACATCACTTCTGGCAGTCAGGTGGCCTGCTCAATTCACATAGATTTCAATTAGGTGTTGCTCAAGAAAACTATGTATCTGATGCAACTCAATGAAGGCATTACTGCATTTGGTGATAATTTAAACAAAAAGGAGATATAATAACAGGGTAGATAGACAGAGCAACACTCTACAAATTCATATCTTTTAGAGAAATAACAAAGATAGATAACAGTGTTGATATGTTTGTATTCCCTACTATCTCAGTTAAGTACTCTTACGTACATAGACAGAGGAACACCCCACAGCAAGTGTATGACTCGTAACATCAATACTAAAAAGCAAATACAAGTACTTGAAATCTAGCACTGAAGCGGCCAAGAATGTAGGGATGTAGTTTCAGCTTCTAATAGAAGCTTCTATATGATAAAGTTGTAATTTTTATGCAGGCATTCTACTAACTCATTACATGTTAAAGAGGTTATATATACTAAATTTCAATTTACTTGTATTATAGTGAAACTCTCAACAGTCATCAAGACTCATGTTCATCAAGAGCTACTCTATATATGTAGTAGCTCTCCCCTCTCAGTAACTTGCTTTGGCACAACCAAACCAGAAAGCCTTCCCATTCTTACCATCGAACTTTTAGTAATAGAAAGAAGCATACACGTCCACAAAGAACCCTAGGAGTAAACTCAAATAAACATGTACAGAGCTGAGAATAGATCAAGTTAAATAATTTACAGTAGACCATTCCTCAATTGGTACTAGACTACCAGTGACTCCAAATACCCAACCTTCCCAAATTAAGCATCTTGAACTAGTACTTTATTTAGTAGGACAAAGGCGTAGATTTGTTTCCCACTCAACTAAGCTTTCAATTAAAACACCAGTCATTACACTCCAAGTCTCCAACTACTTTATCAACCAAATGGATGCAAGTGAAGCATATCTAACATGGAACAAAGCCATACCGGTCATTACATACTCAGGGGCTGCATAACCATAGGTACCCATCACTCTAGTTGACACATGGGTCTCGTCCCCTTGGGGTCCAGCTTTCGCTAGCCCAAAATCAGACAGCTTTGCAGTATAATCCTACAAACAAAACCACAATCCTCCGATTCATAAGACCTTGCATGTCAAAAATTTAGCACAACAATGATCCACAAGAACAACACTTACAGAGTCCAATAAGATATTAGAAGTCTTGAAGTCCCTATAGATGACAGGCCTCTCCGCATTGTGAAGAAAAGCAAGTCCCTTGGCAGCTCCCAGAGCAATCCCCATTCTTCTGGACCAAGACAACGGGACAGTCGCTTCTAAAATCACCCCGAAATTTCCGTAAGCGACAGTGAAGTAATTTTACAACAAAACAACATGAACTTGAAAAACAACAACATACTTCGGAAGAGGTGGTTTTCGAGGCTTCCTCTGAACATGAACTCGTAGACAAGCAACCTGTGATCGTCTTCGCAGCAGTAACCAATCAATTTGACAAGATTAGGGTGGCGGAGCTGGCCGAGGAAGTTGACTTCAGTCAGCCACTCGCGGTGGCCCTGTAAGCCTTCTTTGTTGAGAACCTTGACAGCGACGGGTAGCGATTTGAGTCCGACTCTGACGTTCTCGTCAATGTAGCCTTTGTAAACAGTTCCGAAGCCTCCCTCGCCCAAGATGTAGTCGGACCTGAAGCTCTTGGTGATCGTCTCCAGCTCGTAGAGAGTGAAGGCGATGACGTGCGTGTAGAGCACCGCATTCTTCCGCGCGTCCTCGAAGTTACGTGGAGTCGAAGGATCGCTCAGATCTGAGACAGACCGGCTGTGATTCTGCTTCTTGTCGGCGGCAGCGGCGCTCTTCACCGACGAAGACAGCGAGCTAAGCTGCTGAACTGTTTCACAAACAAACAAATTGTCTTTCAATCTCGAAATCACAGAACTAAAAATTGAAAGAAAGATCTGGGAAATATATATGTTGAAGCTAGTACCGACCTTGAGCATTGGTGACCACGGCAGATTCCTCCCTGGTCCCGCAGTTTCCCATCTCAAATTAGCTTTGTAGATTACAGTTGAAGAAGCAGAAGCGGTTGGAGGTAGTTGGTGGTGGTTGTTGAGAAGAAGCTGAAGAGGAGCTGTTAGTGTGTGTTGAGTACGTAGTGGCAGAGCAGACTCTCATTCTTCGATGGCTTTTCTGCAAAGCTCGACCCCAACTTTCACCCAGCTTTTTATCCTTCGTCTCTCTCTCTCACGCTCACGCACACTGTTGTGACTTGTGAAGTCTTAAGCACACTTAGTTTAATTAAGGAAGAAGATATTATTATAGTAACGAGAACAGTGTTATGAACTGAGTTTAAAACAAAGAAATGATAGCGGCTTTTAGTTAAAGCTAATTTGCTTGCATAAAAGAAGAGGAGATCGAGGAAGCTAAAAGAGGCAGGATTCTCTCTCTCTCTCCGTCTATCAGAGAGACATGACCCGACGAGGAGGAGAAGCTAGCACTACTGTACCTTGTCTTCTCCAACTGTCACTTCCATAGTTCCATCTCTCTCTCCCAACTCAAACTCTTTCTCTCTCTCTCCTCTACAGCGAGAGCGATGGAGCTGTGTGGCTGTGGATTTCTACTCCCCAAAGCTACCGCTTCGCTGTTCGTTGTGTACAGTAACTGTGGGGACCACCGTCCCTTCCTCGAAGCATGTAATTTGGAATTAGTATTGGTTTTTAATTTTTAATAAAGAAATGCTAATGGCCGAACCTGGTTTTGGGAACGTAATTCCGTTGAGGACATTTTCCGTTGTGTTGCGTCATGGTTGGACCTGTTGGTAGGCTTTTTCAAATTAGAGTTACCGAAGAGCTTCCGCATCGGGTACTGAAAACAGGTTGGTTGCTCGAGCAAGTGGAAGGACCGTAATAGCTGTTCGAGCAAGACATTTTTTGGTGATGCACCAGAGAGGAAACAAGGCGAACAGATCGTCGGTCAACGAGCTCGAGCTCGAGCTGTTCTAGGTTGGGTTGAAGCTTGATCAGCTGGTGGAGCTCATGCTCACGTGGGTGATGTCAGCTGTTGTAATTTTTTTTAACCTAGGCATATCAGTGGACCATTCACTAAAAATAGTCATTAATAATCACTTCAAGTCTGTTTATATCACTATCTTATTCATCTATAATTGACATAGGGATTTATTGAATCATTGTCATTGGGCATTTAATGATAATATTCTCAAGTAAAATATCTTCTTTTTGTTCAAGTTACTTCTTTTTTTGTCTAAGTTTCTTCTCTTAATTTTTGTAAGAGTCGTTTCATCGAAATAGAAACAAGAATTCAGCTGTACTAAATTGAATTTAGTAACATTTGTATTTCTTTTACTTTGTTTTTTTTTTGAAATGCGAACACGAAAATAATTGAAATATTTGTTTGATTTAAAGAGTAAATTCTACTTATTCTTTCTCCAATATTTCAGAAAAATTCTTCTAGAAAATCTCCTAATTGTTCCACAGCAACTAGGTACAAATCTTTTCATTTTTTGATTTGAACCGACTTTTGGTAAAGTCGGGCGGATCAGGTGTCTTCATACTGTTCAGAAGATAAGTATGAAATGACCCAACCCCGATTTAGCTTCCTAAATCGGAATCAAACCCTTCCGAAAACACGAACCAACAAAAATCGTAGAAATTTTGGCAGAGTTTCGTTACTAGCGTGGAATTACCATTACCTGCACGCGGAAAATACACTTCATCCTATGCCACAAAAAGCAAACCGTGGGCACCAATCCCATCCGGATTTCTCAATATATCAACAGTAAAGTAAATCAATAAATATATCTATACTTTACTGAAATCCGGTATAAAATCGTATAACATATACCACAGAAAGCTCAGAGCGACATCTAATACATAATCGTATATGCATACCACAGTAGGTAGAACAATAAACCTACTGGATGAAACAAAGTAGCTCGAGCACTATGCCTCCGACCACGACGTGCGACACCAGAGCCTGAACTGCAAACTGGGCACGGAAACCGAAAAGCCCAGGGGAAAGACAATAAACACGTTAGAGTGAGTGGACGAAAATAAATGTCTTTCACCAGTTAAATATATGTTTAAAATAACATATGCGAGTCCAGGTAAATAAAAACAATAAGTACACGAGGTAAAACCATAATCCTCCAGCGTACTGAGCATGCAATTATAAATCCCACGGGGTCACTCATGGACACACACCGTGCTAGTACAGTCCGAATCGCGAGGTCCTTAGTCCCCGTGATTCTAAGCCAGAAATGGCCTCGGTTCCGGGGAAACGCCCCTCACCGGTCAGGTCGGGATAACGACGTCCCTCCTGGCGGCCTACCATTGGGGATCAGCCGAGAGGCAAGTGTATCGATACAACAACGTAACTGAGACTGTACTCTGTGAAAACCAAATCACAAACAATTCGATGCAAATGCATGAAACAACATATAAGTGTATGCATATTCGTAGACGTATATCCGTATAAGTATAATCGTATAATCGTAAAATACATGCTCGTAATAAACATAATCTCGTATGAACTCTCATGCTCGTAAAACCATGATCATGCTGCATGCTCAAATTCATAAAACGTATATAAAAGACTCGCAATCAATCCGTGAAAATAAAATGTCCACTCACAGACTAGCGTAACGCGATACGCGTTAACCCGTGATCCGGCGGAATGTCCCTCGCCAAACAAACGATCACGAACCCCTGAATATTCACAAAGTCCATTATTCAAAGTCATAATCCGACAATACAAATCAAATCATGAGAAACCACCGTTCTCGGAAACACGTAATTCAAAGTCAACGAATGGTCGAAAATCCGTATATAACACCTCAATACCTCGCTTTACATTCGGACGCTCAACTCGAAAAACGAACCTCCCCACTGCGATCGGAGCGCGATTTCGAGTCAAATGACAAGCAACTTGTCGAAAGTCCAAAAAAAGTCAAACTTTGACCGTTGACCGCCGCCCATGGTGGCGGCGCCGCCGACCGAAGAATTTTCACGGCGGAGCAACCCCTATTCCACTCAAAATCACCCACTGAGCAACTTTGTCAACTGCAACGAAGGCCAATTCTCACTCTAACATGGTCAATTTCATGTAAAACCGAATTGTCTCACAAATTTCAAATCCAAAATTCTCCATGTACAAATCGAATTAGAACACCATACTTACATGGTTAGAATCCTTGAGAGGAGAGCTACAAAACCCAGTCCTTTTTTGAGCTCAACTCGGCCCGAAACGAAAACCACCATTAAACCCAAAATTCACAAACTTTGATTCAAGCTTTCTCTCTCCACCGTCCACCTCGCCGTGAACGGTGGCCGGCATCCACACGGGGCAGCCAAGCCGAGTCCAAAGAGGTAAGGATCAAGCCCAAAGGTCACCGGAAAGTCCCTCATCGCCGGCGAGCCGTACGGCGTCGGCCACCACCTCCACAGCTCGGTCAAACCGAGTCAAACGTGGTCAACCAATTTAATTCCAGCTTTTGACTTTCCCAAAGGGGAAACTGCCATATATAGACATTCCCAATTAGGAAACCCCATAATTCAAATTCCGATAAACTTCAAACACGCGTAATTTCCTCGTCGTAATTCCGATTGCGATAATTCTCGCGGCCACAAACTCATCTCGACATATTCTTCCAATATCACCCGAAGTCAAACACATCGGCAAATTGGATAAAAAGTCAACCATTCAACCAAACACATATTTAATCGACTAAGCAAACAACAAACGGAAATATTCGCAACTAATTCTTCATAACTCAAAATCATGCTCCGGAAGTTCCCACAAACTCGAAATTAAATTCTGAACAACTTCCGTGAAGAAGCCGGAACCAAATTCTCGTCCGGTAATTTAGTCGCGAACAAACCCGCCATTTAAATCCGTTTCCGTCGAAACTTCAAATATTCATAACTAATTCCTCGGTCGTCCAAACAATGATCCAGAACCGCCCACGAACTCGAAATCATATGTACTACGACTCTCGAGAAGAGACTCAGCTCCAATTCTCGGCCAATATTTAAGTCGTTAAGAAGCTGGCGGTTTCAACACTGTCGTAACTCTGCGACTATGCGACTTAATTGCTGATTCTGTTTCGGGTCGTCACAAAGTAATAAGTAGGGATGACAGGATTTGAACCCGTGACATTTTGGTAATAAGTAAAAAACTAAAAATTACATGCTAATGAGAGGACGACACGTGGCGTACCGGTTGGAAAAAAAACTAACGGGCCAGTTGATCTGGGCCGTTGATTTTGAACCCAAAATCTGATCCAACGGCAAAAAACCTAATCCTAGCATAATACAGATTACAGATTAGCGAGACCCCTGTATGCTACCGGCATACAAACTTGATTCAAGGCATAATCTAATAATTAAAATTGAAACACTTTTTAGTTTACTTGTCTGTTTTCTCGAATTTATTTCAACATCTTTGGGAAGAAGAATTTTTTTTATCGAACTAGGAATCGTCCATCAAAGGTTAAGATAGAGTAGATCGAAGTAGAGGAAAGAGAATTGAGCATTGATCTTTAAAGGAGTTTCGAGATTCGAAGAGTATCTTGAAGATCAATATATATTGAAGGTTAATATGTATCCGGAGGCCCATGCTCATATTTGGGGGCTCAATGGCTGAGTTGGGTTTTATGTATGAGTTGGGTTTTATCTTGAAGAATTGATGAATCCAGAGGCCCATGCTCATATTTGGGGGCTCAATGGCTGAGTTGGGTTTTATGTATGAGTTGGGTTTTATCTTGAAGAATTGATGAATCCAGAGGCTCATGCTCATATTTGGGTTTTATCTCAACCCTTAGGGGTAGGTCCGCCAAGTAGCCCTAAAATAGAGGCACTCTGAATGGAGTGAGGCGTAAGCCTAGAAGAGTGGCACCAAAATAGGGGGTTGTTGAAGTTCGAGGCCAAGAATTAAGGATCGAGGTTCTAGGAATGAACTTCGAAGTTCGGCTGAGAAGGTAGTGCCTCCTATTTTGGCAGTTATCAGGCAGTATAAATAGGCGGAAAGAGTAAGTTTTTGTTTTAGATTTGGCTTTGAACGTACTTGCTCAAAACTCTGTCTTATTTGAGCGTCAGAGAGATGACCCCCCCCCCCCCCCCCCCAATTTGCGATCAACCATTCAAGGATTCAATTTGAATTGTCATCAAGAGATTATCCATTGATCGTTAGAATTGTCTTTTGTCTTTTGGAAGCAGGAAGAATCTACTAGTTTTTTTGTGCTCCTACAACAACCTAATCAAATCATAAAATTTTGTAGATTTACGTGGTAGTCCACCACTAAGTCTAGTTTCTGTTTCTATTTTCCTGTAATATTTGGTGGCTTCTAGATAGTTTAATAAATTAATTCTTTGTTTGTAGGTTGAGTCTGCTAGATTTCTGGTATTAGTGTATCGAGTCTTTTAAAGTGATTAGTCTCATCGCTCCTCTGCAGGAATAACTCCTACTTACCTTTGCTATAATTGACAATCTTAGGAGTAGAGTAGGGACTTATCTTTGATAGGTGATTTTTTGTCAATCAGGAGCACAATAGCCGCTCCCCACCTCACAGGCAACGGAAGTCGGGAAAACCCCCAACCACCCAACCACTGCCATTGGAGCTCCGAACCTTGTTGCATAACCTCCTGCTGCCCAAACGTTAGACACCGCAGAATCAAGAGCACAACTTAGGCTGCCCACGTAACCGAATTTATGAACTCGACCCAGGAAGCCGTCGTCGCTCACTTGCACGCCTCCACATCATTGGCCCGCTGGAATCCCAAATCTGCCTGCAAAACCGAAAGCCCAAACTATGACCAAGAGACCTCCCTTATACTATACAAGCCCGGATAAGAAACTCTGACCAAGAAGAAACCCACTTGGTCCTCTTTAAAATGAGGCAACAGAGAGTATCAAGATCAATTTCGTTGTTCCTAGTCAGAGGGTCACTGGAGCCTTCCAACGAAGAGGAAAAGTGCGGAGGCGCTAGAGAGAAACCCTAGTAGAGCCATTCTTAAGAAAGTGATAACTTGAGTCTAGCTCATCTCAACAAATTTTAGAAAGGTTAAAAGCAAAAGACCAAATGAAGAAAAGGTTGAAATACATTTAAAACCACGACAAAAAACACCGACCATAAGTAATTACAAAACTGAATTTTTGATTTTTGATGCCTAAAACAGATGAGTAAGAATAAAAAATAGGACAAAAATTCGGTTTACCCTCTTCAAGTTTGGTCAATACATCAAGTTAGTCCCTTAAGTTTTAAAATTAAAAATTTACCCTCTGATCTTTACAATTTAAATCGTTTGTACCACTCTGGTCATTTCTTATCCAATTTCAACGTTAATGGATGAAATGGAATCATCCATGCCATCAAGTGGATCCCGCTAGCTGTTTAAATCTCAAAATTACCCTATGCCTGTTTTATTTCAAACCCAGATCGATCAAATTATCAAACACCTAATTTATTAGAAACATCTCTCTTGTGCCATAAAACCCAAAACAAGTTGGACAATTAACACAATAATTCGCACCAATGGACCAACTAAAGCACAATGCGAGTCGCTTCCAGCCCGATTCAAATTAACTCCGGCCAGATTGATTTGTACCCAACACTCTTCCTAGGCGCAAAACACCTTGACGTTATTGGGACTCAACTTCACGATGTGAGTCAAATCCCTGATCATCAATTCGACCCGGCCTGCTCCTTGGTGCCAGTTGATCTCCATCTTCATGACTACGGAAGAGCTGCGTGAGCTCGGCGTTGATGGCGTCGAGTGTGGAATTCTTCTAGGCTTGAGCGGCGAAGACGTGCACAACAACGTGTTTTGAATCGAGCGAGATGGCCTTCACGGCCTCCTTGACCACTTGCTTAGCGAGCGAGGCGACGTAGACGAAGGAACAGTTGCCAATGACATATTTGACTTGGGCGATGAGCTAAGCGGCGAGGATGAAGTGGGAGTTGGATCGGATCCCAAATTATGATTTGAGGTGGAGGGATGCGTGGACTTTGTGAGGGACACTATGGGTGATTGGATGAAGAGGAAGGTGACGATGACTAAGAGGACGAGTCCAATGATAGATTTGAGTGCTTAAAATTGGAAATAAATAAGAGAGGTCAATTTTAAGAGTTAAACAGCTCACGGGACCTACTAGATGACATGAATGATATGACATGGATGTCATCAATTAACATTGAAATTAGATGAGAAATTACCATAGGGTATAAAGGATTTAAATTGCAAGATTAGAGAGTAAATTTTCAACTTTAAAATTTAAGACACTAACTTGATGTCTGGACCAAACTTGAGAGGAATAAACCAAATTTAGTCCAAAATAAAAATAAAATCGATAAGTTGTGCTAGCGTGCATTATTTTTTGCCGATTAAAATCTGAAAACAAAAGCTTTCATGATCTCATTAAATAAATAAAAAATGTTAAACAATGTACATTTTTAGTATAAAATTATGAGTATTTTAATGTCAAACATCTAAAAAAAAGTGACCTAAAAAAACACATCAAAAGCACAAGTTTTTGTTATCAAAAGCTACTAAAAGCACTTTTGAAAGGCTGGAACCCTGTTTGCTAATTTTAAGCACAATCCCTTTTTTGGGTAAAATATGCCAGTGGCTCCATAAATCAGTTGCTGGGTTATCTTGAAATGTCCATCTGGAAAAAGGAACCATCCAAACTCATAACGGGATTTGGTACTACTTGGGCCAGCTCAAATTGCAACCAATGAGATTGGGCCTCAAAACACAATGTCCATATTCCTTCCCACTCCCCTACAGCCGCCTATATGCTCTTATCCACCCCATCAAATTCATAGTTCATAGATAAGCACTTCTCAGAAACGAAGAAGAAGAGAAGCAAAAGAGTGGGTGTATGATTTGGGAATGGCGATGACAATGGCATTGGCAACGGCGACCGGAACCGTCGAGAGTGCGAGCAGGTGGAGCATGGCTTCGCTGAGGTCAGCACTTCCGTCACCACCGCCTACGGTTTCTGCGTCTTCTTGTTCTTCTTCAACAATACATTGTGGGCGTCGTAGTCTTCGACTCAGCCTAGGTCTCAGTCAAACAGTCCCAAGAACCCAGAAGTATTTTGGGTCCATCTCGGGTCTCTCTCTCTTTAACCCTTTGGGCCTTTCAGGTAAAGCGCTCTCTGTTTTCTTCATCATTTCATTTACATCAATTCTGTGTTAGTGATGAAGTAAATGAGGAATCATGACATTGGAGCAATTGGGTGTGTCTGCGCTAGTGAAATTTTGTATCTTTTGTAATAATTCAGCTCAGATTTTCATTTAAGCAAATTAAGTGCTGTACTGCTTATGAAATTATGTATATTTTTGTATTATTTCAGCACAGTATTCATTTCAGGTTATGTACATACAAATTAACTTCCTTTTTGTTCAATGTTCAGTTCAATAAAAGAACCCAAATGGATTTTGTGTACTTGCATTGCTTATTTTCTGTAGCAGCATTTTCATTTTGACTTTTGTACTTGCAAAGTTAATCTTCAAGTCAATGATGAAGTACAAATGGTTTTGAGTACTTGCATTGTTAATCTTGTGTAGCTTGGTAGTTGCTTCTTGCTCGGGATGTTTACTTTTAATTGTATCTGTAAAAGTAGCCTCTGTGTCATACAATTGTGAGACATGTTTTCCATCAGTTGTGGTGTGTATTACTAGTTATGCTGCTTCTGTCTTATTGCAGAGAATACAAGTTATGAGGAGAACTTCACCATCATTGATAATGGTAGCCGGGTTTATGCCATGAGGCATGGAAGGAAAGTGCCTAAGCTCAACAGGCCTCCTGATCAGCGAAAGGCACTTCTGCGAGGTCTCACTACTCAGCTCCTCAAGCATGGTCGCATCAAAACCACTAGAGCTAGGGCAAGTGCGATGAGGAAGTGGGTTGACAAGATGATCACATTGGCCAAGGAAGGGTCTCTGCATAAGAGGAGGCAGGCTCTTGGATTCATTTATGAGAAGCAGATTGTGCATGCCTTGTTTGCAGAGGTGCCAGACAGATATGGGGAAAGAAATGGTGGATACACCCGAATTATCAGAACACTGCCAAGGCGAGGGGATAATGCACCCATGGCATACATTGAGCTTGTATAGGTTTGTAATTTTATGTTAATTGACTCCAACTCTATTCTCTTTTTTGATATGCTGAGAATGCATGAATAGTGAATGACTTCCATTGTTGTATTACAATTTGCATTGCCAGCCTATATCTAATCTTGGTCTCTTGTTTTGTTTTGGTTGTTTAACTCTTTAGTTCAATCTATTAGTACTCAATTATTACGTGGCATAGGTATTAGGCAGACATTGAGTAGTACTGTGTTTCCTGAATTCGTATAGTATGATAGAACATATTATGGTCTTGAGTTTTGCTGTGTTAGATTTGTCTTCGTCTCATTCTGGCCTACACTGGTCGTACGGACAGTTACCTCTGTTGCCATTGTCTTCCAATGTACAATTTTTTCCCTTCACGTTTAGTATTGATTTGGTTTCTAAGACCCCAGTTCAATCTCCTTTCAACAATTGATACCCATGTTGCTTGAATTATTTGAAGGATGCGTTTTTCTGTTTGTAGGTTTTCCCATGTGGACTTCCCTCTTTTTTTCTTTTTTCTTTTCGGTATGAACAGTAACCATCTTATTAGAACACAAAAGCAGTACAGCAACCAAACCCAGAAACCTGGGCTGAACACCAACAGAAAACCAAACAGAAAGCAACCAACAACACAACACAATCCGTCTAGCAACAACCCAAACAGCCACTTCGGAGAATATAACACCACGTCGACAATGAGAGAGATTGATGCAACCATCACGAAGAACACCCTTAATCATGAACACCCAAAACTGCAAGCCCTGCAACCTTGACGAACAATCTGTATTCGGATTTAAACTTTTACCCCTTCGCATATGCTATTAATTTTGGTATCTGGCTTCTAAGGTCCTACTACACTTGCCTGTAATCCTGTGTTTGTATTTTAGTTATCTTCCCATCACGATCATCCATCTCATCAACTCCAAAATCCAGAACAACAACAACGAAAAATATGAGACTTGATCTGTTTTACCTATGTTCATTTATGCGTTCACGGTCATCCAGCGCTTTGATATGTGCAAGCATCCATGAGGTATAAGAAACCTTGTTTGGGCCGAAAGTCAGAATTTAGAAGCCTGTAAAGATATAAAGCTTATTATAGGTTAGCCACGATTGTGATGGAAGTCATGAAACTTTAAATCAGCCAGCCTAGTGAGCGGACAAAGACTCAAGAGTATCTTCCAGTTTGGTTTTAATATCTTCATTAGGGCATGTCTCAACCAACTATTTGAGATCGAAGTCATGGAACTCAACAACAGTGGCAATTGATAATTGGGATAGGATTATTACAACCTTGTCATAGTGGTCGATTGTGTGTTACATACTGGGGACAATACTGTGATATACTTATACCTTTGTTCCTTCATTGTGTTCCACACTTCCACCGTTCCGTGTATCTGTGAAGTTTCTTCAAGTTCATGAACTTTCATTCACTCGATTATTTTAAAGGTTACGATTATACCACGTCACTTTTATCATTAAGTACACACGGTGCTGATTAATTGTCGTTATCTTTCATCTCCCTTATGAACGAGCTCCACCGTTTCTATTTGTTTCTCTGGTTTGCATCTACTTTTTGTCTCATCCATGATGTTCTCGATCTTCCCTCTTGATATTTTGAGATGGAAATTCTAATTATCATTTTCTATATTATGAGCCCAAGTAACTGACAAGACGGATAAACACCTCTCAAAGATATCATATTCACAACCTGGATATATCAATGTAGTATGATAAATAAGGGTTATCGAACACAAGGAACTGGTGAAACTAAATCCTAACACTAAACTACTATGCTAACAGACTCGACTACAGTACACTAATGACAACGCGAACCTAATCTAGATAGACTCAAATGCTACGAAATTTGGATACAATAAACTAGACACAGTGGCGGACTACCACACAAAATTTGAGGGTTTTCTGAGTTGATTTGGTTACCGAACTGAATCGGCTAAGCTACAGCTAATGCAGAAAATAAATGCTGAAAGTAAACTGCTAATGAATGCAAATGGATTTAAACTATATGATTAAATAGTTGAGAGGAATGCAATCCACCACCGCCATTACATCTATCTAACACATACTTAACCTAATGCACATATCCAATGAATGAAAGTTCCCAGGAAGAGTTGATCGTTACAACCACATCGTATTACTTAATCCTTATGCCTATGCAAGTTTGTCATGGACCTCTCCCACATCTATCCCTCTATTGAACCCATAGTCATGGACCCCAAGGTTTACAAAGAAGAAAGCATTAAACTCTAGAAAAGGTTTGAGAAGCTACAAGGGTTCACAAGTACACTATGGGCGTGTCTCGCTAGACCTATGGATTTCAATCTCCCGACGGTAAAATCGGCGTATCACTATAGAGAATCTGGTGGAAGAAATTATCTTTAGTCGCCCGTATCTCATGAAACTAGAACCCTAGCATGCATACTAAGTTGGCCACCAAAGCAAACATACAAGAATTCATACAGTGAGTCACATAGAAAAAGAAACCTCATTCAAATTGAATATGCAAAACTAGATTAAAATGTATGAATTAGAAAGACTTCATGTACGGGGCTTCAAGCAGCTCCTTAACAAAAGAAAATTAGCTACTCATAGTCTTAAATAATAACATCAAAGAATTCATAAAAGACAAATAAAGGAAAGAGAAAGAAGAACTCTTGGCGACGACGTTGTTGGACTTTTCTTTATGCACAAAACTTCTTCTTCAACTCTTCTTTATTTTCTTCTTTTTTATTCTCTCTCTTTTTTTTCTCTTGCTAGCCGTCATTCCCTTTTAGCTATATATATATATATGCATGCAACATAGCTAGGAAACCTAGCTAGCCCACAGTTCAATTCCACTTCTTCCTCTAGCTAAATATATAAAATTAACTATATATTCAGCCCTCACGTGCCAAACATAACAAATCCTAATGCAAATAGACTTCCTCTATTTTGTCTCCTTCATAAATCCCCTCTCTCCAAGCTGTTCCATTCCAAAGTCCAAATCCAAACCAACTCTTCCTTAATTACCTCGCCAAGCAACCTCTCTCCAAGCTGCTCGCCAAAGACATGCATATATATGTATGTCTCATTTTTCTCTTAAACTCCCTCGTCAGGCAGTTCCTCGCCAAGTAGTTTTAAAATATATTATTTAATCTCCTTTTCTTCATTAATCTCCAAAATACCTAAAAACAAATAAACATAATTAATTCACTCGATTAATAACAATAAACTAAATATAGGGAACAAATTAAATATCGAATAGACGCATAAATATGCGACTATCAAAATACCCCACACTTAGACATTGCTAGCCCTCGAGCAATACACTAAACTAAGACTCTAAAAAGACTCAAAGAAAACTCGAACTACATGACTCTATCGCCCTCAACAAATTGTCTCAGCGATCTTCCACAATTGTAACACCAAGATTAGAATTACTCCAAATTTATATCCCGTAAAGTTTCGAAAGTTAATTTCAATGTATTATACACATGTAATATGTAGGACAAAGACATAATCATGGTGAATGTAAAGCTGTAGCATGCAAAAAATAAGTCAAAATTCAACCTCAATTAGATATATGCTCTCAAAAGTGTTTCTCTCAAAATATGTCTAAGGTATTCACTCAACTCAATTACTTGCTAAATGGACCACACCGTATGCTTACTCGTGTGACTAATCTCAACAGATCAAAGTCTGCCATCTTGAGGATCAAAAAGGACTTTCATGGATTGTAATTGGGCTTGGCTCATAGGTTAAAGAATAAATGGATACGGAATCCAAATATAATTCTAGAACCCAGTAGAGCACCAAATAAGAGACTTCTTCAAACTTTACAATCATGAACTTTCTCACTTTTGTGGCCGAATTTCATCTTGTTGGGCCTTCACATTATTGTTTTCATCAACAGTTAACCTGGGTATCAAGCTAGACATCACATTTTTTATTTTCTTTTCATTCTTTTTTCTTTCTCTTACACACTATCTTGATACCCCACACTTATTTCTTTGCATCACTTTTTGACATTGTCGTCGTCTTCACATACCTGTCTCATGTATAGCTCTACCAAGTCCTAGAACAAAGGTAAAGATATAACTATTCTAAGGTTTAAGGTCAGAGATATGTGGATGATGACATAAAGTTTAAACATGTAGGATCAAAGTGGTTAACTAAGGGGTGCACTTCTTATGTACACAAAATTAGGACACAGGCTTCATATGGCAATGGTGGTGTCCCCTAAATGCTTTTACCACTTCCTCAATCAAAACATGTATTGACAATAAGGTTTGAAAAGCACAAGAGCAAGTTCTAGTAATATCTATAGTCCATTAATTAACTTAATATGTGGCAAGCAATTGACACTCAATAAAGAAAGCATGTGTATTCACATATAGCTCAATCGCTCACATGTTAAATGAATCTCAACAAAGTTTAAGTATGCAAAAAATCTGTACCATGTTAACTCGTTTCTACATCCACTACATATTCGCATATGCACCATATTTCAATATTAACCAAAGAAACTTAAATAACATGATCATCTTTTAGTCATAATTACGGAAGATATAATCACATCATGGACTAGTTAAGGGCACCTAAGACTCAAAACAAGAGACTGTTTTTATGTTGCTTTTCTTGACACTTTTTATTTTTATATTTGGTTTATCAAATAAGACACTAAAACACACAAGAAAAATAAATAAAAAACTCAAAAATACCAAATTCTATCGAGGAAACCCTTCCACAACGAACTAGTCGTCGGAAAAGACCCCCTCAGTCTCGCCTGCGCAACTCCACTCGCCAGATTTTTATAGAATTAATCACACAGTAGAATGAGCTGACATTTTAAGAGAAAAAACTAGACACATTTAGAAGAATTTTCTCTAAATTTCAGAAATTTACGAAACCTCTAGATATGTCAAACAAATCACACAAAACATCAAACTGCACAGTATCAAAAAACGAAGCTCGCCAGAGAGTCATCCCACTCGCAAGAATTTTACAGAATTATTTACACATTGAAATGAGCTGAAATTTTAAGAAAGTAAAATAGACACATGTAAAAACATTCCCTCAAAATTTCAGAAATTTACGAGACTTCTAGATATGGTAAATAAATTATACAAAACAGCAAACTGTACAGCACCGAAAAACAAGGCTCGCCAGACTCATCTCCACTCGCCAGAATTATACAGAATTAATCACTTAGTGGAATGAGCTGAAATTTTAAGATCATAAACTAGACACATGTAAAACGATTATCTCAAAATTTCAGAAATTTATGAGGCCTCAAACTATGTCAAATAAATGACACAAAACAATATACTGCATAGAACCGAAATAACGAAAAAAATTTATACATAGATACTAAGGATATGATATAAACCCCACCCCACACTTGAAATTTGCATTGTCCTCAATATAAAACGAAACTAAAACATACAATATATCAAACAAGCATGGAATAAGACACATAACACATCACAAATCACTCTAAGCAAGGAGAAAAATAAAGAAAAGGAGAAGGGATAAGAATTCAAATCTGGTCGCCAGCTTCTCCATCCACATGGGTTGCCTCCCAAGTAGCGCTAAGTTTAACGTCTTCAGCCAGACAGCAAGTCTCATCACTCCACACGAAGAGATGCATCTCCAAGGTTTGCATTCTCAAAGACATGCTCCACAAATGACTCATAGAATGGCTTGAGTCGATGTCCATTCACTTTAAATGTCTTCCCTGTTTTTGAACTTATAATCTCTATGGCACCATGAGGAAAAACATTAGTGATAACATACGGTTCAGTCCATCTACTTTTTAGCTTACCTGGAAACAAGCGTAAACGACTACTGAAGAGTAAAACTTTTTGACCAATAACAAATTATTTTCTCTTAATATTCCGGTCATGAAAAGTTTTAGTCTTTTCCTTGTAAATCCTGCTGGACTCATAGGCCTTGTGCCTAATCTCATCAAGCTCGTTCAGCTGCAACTTTCTATGCAAACCCGCATCATCTATGTCAAAATTGAACTTCTTGACAGCCCAAAATGCCTTGTGTTCCAACTCCACTGGAAGATGGCAAGCTTTTCCGTACACCAACCTATAAGGAGACATTCCAATAGGTGTCTTATATGCTGTCTTGTAAGCCCACAACGCTTCATCAAGGCGTTGACTCCAATCTTTCCGGGCTGGCCCGACTGTCTTCTCAAGGATTTGCTTGATCTCCCTATTCGACACTTCCACTTGCCCACTGGTTTGAGGATGATAAGGTGTGGCCACCTTATGTGTTACATTGTACCTCCGAAGCAAAGCATCAAAGGTTCTATTGCAAAAATGAGATCCTCCATCGCTGATAATGCATCTAGGTGTTCCAAATCTAGCAAAAATATCTTTCAGAAAACAAAGAACAACCTTAGCATCGTTAGTGCGGGTGGCTTTAGCTTCCACCCATTTAGAAAACATAATCCACAGTGAGAAGAATATACAAATAACCTTAAGAATTAGGGAATGGTCCCATGAAATAAATACCCCACACATCAAATATTTCAACAACAAGAACAGGGTGTTGAGGCATTTGGTCTCTTGGGCCAATGTTACCTGTCATTTGGCATCTCTCACATGATTTGTACATGACGTGGGCGTCATAAAACAAAGTTGGCCAATAAAATCCATTCTCAAGCACTTTGAGAGCAGTCTTCTTCCCTCCAAAGTGTCCACCACCTGCATGTGAGTGACAAAAAGATAGAATAGATTGAAATTCAGACTCGGGTACGCATCTGTGGATAATGGCATCGGTACAATGTTTCCAGAGGTATGGCTCATCCCATACGTAATACCTGGCTTCCTTGACTAGTTTGTCTTTCTGAGCTCTGCTGAAATTGGGTGGAATGTACTTACTCACCTTGTAGTTAACAATGTTGGCATACCATGGCACCAAATCTTGGAGAACAAGGAGTTGCTCATCCAGAAAACTATCTCTGAGAGGAAGATTATTCTCTTCTGCGTTGGAACCATGGGTGAGTCTACTCAAGTGATCTGCCACTACATTCTCCGAACCCTTCTTGTCTTTGATCTCGATATCAAACTCCTGAAGTAAGAGCATCCATCGAATCAACCTGGGCTTAGCATCCTGTTTAGTCATCAAATATCTCAAAGCAGCATGGTCAGAAAATATGATAACTTTAGTTCCCAATAAATAAGATCTAAACTTTTCAAGAGCAAAAACCACTGCTAAGAGCTCATTCTCAGTAGTTGAATAGTTCAACTGTGCATCATTTAGAGTACGGGAGGCATAATAGATGACATGTGGAAGTCTTTTCAGGCGTTGGCATAGAACATCTCCAACAGCATAGTCTGAAGCATCACACATAAGCTCAAATGGTAGACTCCAATCCAGTGCTTAAATGATGTGAGCTATAGTGAGCAACTCCTTGAACTTATTGAATGCTTGCAAGCACTCATCAGTGAAGTGGAAAGTTATATCTTTCTGGAGCAATGCACACAATGGTCTGGATATCATGGAAAAATCCTTGATAAACCTGCGATAAAATTTTGCATGTCCAAGGAAAGATCTCACCTCCTTCATAGTAGAAGAAGGGGGTAAGGTACGCACAATATCAACCTTAGATTTATCAACCTCAATACCTCTAGCTGAAATAACATGTCCCAAAACTAAACCTTGCTCCACCATAAAGTGGCATTTTTCCCAATTAAGTACAAGGTTAGTTTCTACACAATGCTCTAAAATCATAGCTAGATTATGAAGGCATATGTCAAAAGAATCACTGAATACAGAGAAATCATCCATAAATACCTCAATGATCTTTTCAACCATGTCTGAGAAAATACTTCCCATACACCTCTAAAATATGGTTGGTGCATTGCATAAGCCAAATGGCATCCTCCTATAAGCAAAAGTGCCTTAGGGACATGTGAAGGTGGTCTTCTCCTGATCGTCCTTGTGTATGGTTATCTAGTTATATCTTGAATAACCATCTAAAAAACAGTAATATGCATGACCTGCCAACCTTTCCAACATCTGATCAATGAATGAGAGCGGAAAGTGATCTTTTCTTGTGGTGACATTGAGCTTGCGGTAGTCAATACACACTCTCCATCCCGTTTGGACTCTTTGAGGCACCAACACGTTCTCATCATTCTTTACCACTGTGATTCCTGAACATTTGGGCACAACCTGCACAGGATTAATCCATTTGCTGTCAAAAATAGCATAAATGATACCTGCATCTCGAAGCTTAATTACTTCTTTCTTGACAACTTCCATCATGGGAGGGTTTAGACGACGTTGAGCTTCCCTTGTTGGCTTAGCTCCCTCCTCCAAATGGATCCTGTGGGTACACAATGTTGGGCAGATGCCCTTGATATCGGCTATTGTCCATCCAATGGCGGCCTTGTATTCCTTAAGTACATTGAGCAAATTCTCCTCTTGTAGTGTTGAGAGCTTGGAAGAGATGATAACTGGAAGTGTATCATCCTTCCCTAAGAAAGCATACTTCAAATGCTCGGGAAGAAGTTTCAACTCTAAAGTGGGTGTCACCTGTATAGACGGGACAAGAACGTCATCTGAAATCGGAAGAGAAATGGGTTTAGAATATTTACCTTTCATACTTGGCAGGGATTTAAGTGTTTCTTCCATAGCATAATACTCCTCTTCCATCTCAAGATCCTCAGCCGAAGCTATCTCAAAAACAGGTTCAAATTTCTTCTCCTCGCTAAGCTCCAGTCCTTCCTCGCCAAGCTTCTTGACAAGCTCGCCAAGCTCCAGACCTGGAATGTCTTCTTTCCCGGATACCTCTATGACCTTTCTCAAAGGATCCACTTCCAATGAATATTGAATGAATTCCTGCACAAAACTCTCAAAAGTGTCAATTGAACAACATGAATAAGCATCATCACTATTTGGATGTTTGAGAGCTTCATAAATATTGAAGTGGATTTTCTCCTCAGCTACTTCCATACTTAATGATCAATCAAAACAATCTATCTTAGTACGCGCTGTTCTCAAGAACGGTCTCCCAAGAATCAATGGTATTTCTGATGGCATTGGCTCATGCTCCATCTTCAGCACAAAGAAATATGCTGGGAAAATCAAATCTTCCACCTGCACCAAAACATCCTCAATAATACCTTGAGGATAACAGTTAGATCGATCAGCAAGTTTAATGGTGACACCTGTGGGAATAAGTTCTCCCATTTTTAATCTGTTATAAGCAGTGTATGACATCAAATTAATGGAAGCACCTAAATAAAGTAAAGCACCCGCAAACCTGTGATCACCAATGGTACATGAGATCGTGAATCGTCCTGGATCACCCAACTTAGGTGGAAGCTTTCTTTGAAGCACGACAGATACTCTCTCTTCCAAAGCCACAGTCTCGAATCCATAGAATTTTCTCTTTGTTGTGCATAAATCTTTCAAGAACTTTGCATACCGTGGTATCTACTTGATCACATCCAACAAGAAGATGTTTACTCCTACCTTTCTGAACACATCCAAGATCTCCTTCTCTTTGTCAACCTTCACCTGCTTCTTCAACCTGCTAGGAAAAGGTAAATTAGGAATAATAGAAGGAGAAGGAGTAGAGGATACCTGACCTGATTTTTGATTTGTCAGTTCTTTTGTTTCAGGTGCATTTTCGACGGCTCGAATTGGGGTTCCTGCAGAATCTTCTGACGGCTTGTCCAACGGCTTGTAAGGGATAAGTTGTTAAAGCACGGGCTCCTCCCACTTTCACTTTATTGACTTAGGGGCAGTTCTTCCAACACCTTCCCACTCTTCAGGGTCATGGCATGAACTTCATATTTTGTGTTGGGATTGGGAAGAGTGTTACTAAGAAGACTTCATTCCTTGACTTGAGCCATTGTTTGCTGCATTTGACTCATTTGTCTCTCAAGAAAGTCAATTGCCTTTCCTTGCTGCAGAGTTGTAGCCTTGAGTTCTTGAGCTGTGGCCTTGATATCTTGGCGAAAGGCACTATTCTCCTCTCGTTCCTTCTTGTTGTCAAACATCATTTGTTGCATCATGGCTTCCAAGGTAGAACTTCCTGATGATGTTTGAGCTTGAGCTTGTTGTTGTTGAGGCATACGCCTTTGGCCAAATTGCTGCCCATCTCCTGTAGGTTGTCTCTGTTGAAATCCAGGTGGAACAATAGGAGGATTGAGCACATTATTGCTCCTATAACTCAACAGATCTCTATTTCCACCATATGTGTTAAGTTGTCTTTGGAAGTAATTTAGTTCTTCCTCTTGATCAACCTCTTCATCTGCTCTGAACTTGGGACAATCTTTTACTAGATGGCTTGTAGCTGAACATAAAGTGCACACAACCTGAGCTGTAGTAATTGTTGTCTTCTTGCCCACTTTCAGACTACTAGCAATCAGAGCAATATCATTCTCCATAAAGCTTAATCTTTTTTCCATGGCTCCATCGATTGCAACTGCATTGAGAGACTGTCTACTTGCTCCCATGGATCTATCCCTTGACTGAAATTACCTTGAATTTTCTGCTTGGTTCTCAACAATTTCCTTGGCTTCTGTTCCAGTCATATTCCACCAATTTCCTCCACAAGCTGAATCAAGCTTTAACCTGTTAAAAGAATCGAGTCCTTCATAGAAGAACTCCATTTGAGTGTTGATGTCAAACTTATGGTGAGGGCATTGTCGAAGAAGACTCTTAAACTGGCTCCAGGCTTCATGTAATTCATCACTGTCTTTTTGCCTGAATATGCTAATTTACTTCTTCAAGTTCTTTGTGCGTGAAGCAGAGTAGAACTCTTTCATAAATGCAGAGCACATCGTCTCCCATGTGTCCATAGATAAAGGAGCTAAAGAATTATACCATGCTTTTGCTTGATCCTTCAAAGAGAACGAAAACAAGAGGAGTTTCATTGTATCCTCTTCCACATTAGTCGATCTCTGGATTCTGCACAATGCTGTAAACTCATTGAGATGGTCCTAAGGATCTTCAGAAGGTGTTCCTCTGAAGTGTGGCAGATTCGATATAAGTGATGGAGGAATAGAATAAGCCCCCAGATTTTCTGGTAGTACGATTGGTGAATCTGCTGCACCTGTGCCCGGTATAAAGGACTCTCTCAGCTTAGTTGCATTTGCCATTCTTTTTGGTGATGGTGGTGGTGTTGGAATACTTTGTTCTTCCTCAAATTCAGATCCTGTATCAGAATGTATGTTTTGCTCAGGCTGACCACCACTGATCACGTTCATGGACCGTTGTCCCTGCTTCTTTCTGTTTTGCCTTGTTGAGCGTTCAATCTCTTGATCAAGTAATAATGGCTCAGCATTAATGGCTCAGCATTTCTTGTGTGCCTAGTACGCATACACAATGTTCCTACACACGGAAGAATCAGTAAGACTCAAAAGAAAAAGAAAAGAAAAGAAAAGAAAACTGAAAATTAAAGACTCTATTAGGACTTAGAATTAAGCAATTCCCCGGCAACGGCACCAAAATTTAACAAGGCGGATAAACACTTCTCAAAGATACCCTATTGACAACCTGAATATATCAATGTAGTATGATAAATAGGGGTTATCGAACAAAAGGAACTGGTGAAACTAAATCCTAACACTAGACTACTATGCTGATAGACTCGACTATAGTACACTAATGACAACGAGAACCTAAGCTAGACAGACTCAAATGCTGCGAAATTTGGATACAATAAACTAGACACAGTGGCGGACTACCACACAAAATTTGAGGGTTTTCTGAGTTGATTTGGTTACCGAACTGAATTGGCTAAGCTACAGCTAATACAGAAAATAAATGCTGAAAGTAAACTGCTAATGAATGCAAATGGATTTAAACTATATGATTAAAGAGTTAAGAGGAATGCAATCCACCACCGCCATTCCATCTATCTAACACATACTTAACCTAATGCATATATCCAATGAATGAAAGTTCCCAGGAAGAGTTGATCGTTACAACCACATCCTATTACCTAATCCTTATGCATATGCAAGTTTGTCATGGACCTCCCTCACATCTATCCCTCTATTGAACCCATAGTCATGGACCCCAAGGTTTACAAAGAAGAAAACATTAAAGTCTAGAAAATGTTTGAGAAGCTACAAGGGTTCACAAGTACACTATGGGCGTGTCTCGCCAGGCCTATGGATTTCAATCTCCTGACGGTAAAATCGGTGTATCATTATAGAGAATCCGGTGGAAGAAATTATCTTCAGTCGCCCGTATCTCATGAAACTAGAACCCTAGTGTGCATACTAAGTTGGCCACCAAAGCAAACATACAAGAATTCATACGGTGAGTCACATAGAAAAAGAAACCTCATTCAAATTGAATATGCAAAACTAGATTAAAGTGTATGAATTAGAAAGACTTCATATACGGGGCTTCAAACAGCCCCTTAACAAAACAAAATTAGCTACTCATAGTCTTAAATAATAACATCAAAGAATTCATAAAAGACAAATAAAGGAAAGAGAAAGAAGAACTCTTGCCGACGACGTGGTCGGGCTTTTCTTCATGCACAGAACTTCTTCTCCAACTCTTCTTTATTGTCTTTTTTTTTCTCTTGCCAGCCATCATTCCCTTTTAGCTAGCTAGCTATATATATATATATATATATATGCATGCAACATAGCTAGGAAACCTTGCTAGCCCACGTGCTAGACTTCAATTCTACTTCTTCCTCTAGCTAAATATATAAAATTAACTATATATTCAGCCCTCACGTGCCAAGCATAACAAATCCTAATGCAAATGAACTTCCTCTATTTTGTCTCCTTCATAAATCCCCTCTCTCCAAGCTGTTCCATTCCAAAGTCCAAATCCAAACCAACTCTTCCTTAATTACCTCGCCAAGCAACCTCTCTCCAAGCTGCTCGCCAAAGACATGCATATATATGTATGTCTCATTTTTCTCTTAAACTCCCTCGCCAGGCAGTTCCTCACCAAGTAGCTTCAAAATATATTATTTAATCTCATTTTCTTCATTAATCTCCAAAATACCTAAAAACAAATAAACATAATTAATTCACTCGATTAATAACAATAAACTAAATATAGGGAACAAATTAAATACCAAATAGACGCATAAATATGAGACTATCAGTAACCCAACCCAAACGCACATAGTAATCCTATATATTGTAAATCTGTAATTGAAATGCAGAATCTAATAATCCATATGTATGAGAATTCAAAAGTATTGGAGGGGATCAGAATCAAAGAACCACGAGCGAAAGAATAACCAGTGGATCCAACAAGTAGAAATTTCAAAACGCCTATATCTATGTATATTGCTTTCATTGCAACATATTGTTTGAGCCTAAAATAAACATTCTTTCTTTTGTGGATTAATTACGATCTTTGGGCTGACGTTTCCGACCCGCACGAGTAAAGCTTTCCTGGCAGAGGAAATAATCTTGAATGATCTTGACTATTTTAGTTGGATTGGGAGAAGGAGGATTGCAGATTCTTGATAATCAGTCTTTTATTGATATCAATTGTTAGAATCTTATGACAACTACGACAAGTAATTGCATAATGCCTATAAATAAAGAAAATCTTAATGCAATCAAGATGGACAATCATACATACAATTTTCTCTCGACAAACTCAAACAGGGTATGAGGCATTTGAAAGATTCAAGGGCATAACCACCCGTGTTTCTCAACACTCACTAAGGAGATTGATTTGCTTTGCACCAGACGCAGTGTGTAAAGTATCAATTTTTCATGGTTTAGCGACGAGATCATGAAGCAAGTCCTAGACCACTAGGACAAAAGAATCCATTAAGCGGGGTTGGTGCTCTCCCCTTTCTAATCGCTTCTTAGAAGATCAGCGGTGATGCTACCGATGTTCAAAGTTCTGCCCCACGGCAGTGGCACACCTAGCACACTCACACACACGTAAAGATACAGTTTGAGACTTCTCCAGCTTCCTGAAAATTCTGCAGCCAAACATTTAAGCATGCCCATTAGGGCCAACTTTCGCGTCTCGTCGTAACAATAGAGGACCCTTCCCGGAAGCAGTACCCTAGTTGTCGCAAGCATCCAAAACCTGCTTTCTGAAAGCATAACTCTGTTACTTGTCCTAAATTATCAGCGGAGGCAGTAGAAGTCGCATTTGGGAACAAAATTCGAACAACAATGGCGTTTAATTACCTAACGCTCAAAGAGGTCAACGATATGACTTTCGATCTCTACTGGCCATATGCCGTCGAGAGTGATCGTCATCAGGTGGAATAACTTGACCATATGACCAAACAAATAGAGGCGTAAATGTCCTTGCTATCAGCAGCTGAGGAAAAGTCTGACATGGCGACCATGGAGCTAGTGGACTCTAGGATGGAGTTTTCAAAGGGACGCGAAGAGTAAGAGGTGCTCTTTTCACGTCTTGACAGTCTTGCTTCGAGCCAGGAGATGACTAGGATCAATATGAGCCACCTAGAATCTAATATTGGTGACATGGGTAGGAAGTTTGATACTGATCTCTTTATGCTATATAAGGCGGTATCAGACCTCACAAGGGAACATCGTCATGGTAAGAAGATTCCGAGAGCTTGGAAGGAGTTCCAGAAACTCATCGAACAACACATCCCTAAACATTCCCGGAAAGCCCAGGTTTACGAGATTCAATACCCTTTTTCGCCCACATAAATGAGGTGATAATGGCCAAATGGGTATAAGCCAATCAACTTCTAAACCTTCAGCGGTAATGGAGGAGAGAGTGTTGCCACTCACATGGCCCGTTTAAGGTTGCAGTGTGGACCTTGGGGCGATGACCTCAAATTGAAACTCAGGTTCTTTGGTTCTTTGCTCTTTGGCTTAGCTCTCATATGGTACACTGGTCTGGCTCCAGGATTAATACGAGATTGGTCAACAATGGAGAAGTTGTTCTTTAATCACTCTGGAGTTGCAATTCTAGAGGTGAGCATCACCACCTTGTGTCAGATGTGCCAGACGTCCTCAGAGACTCCAATGGCTTTCTTGTACCGGTTCAGAGGCGAGCTCAACACGTGCAAGATATAGCTTGACAAGAACGCAGTCATTGACATGGCCATAAAAGGCTTGGAGGATCTAATGTATACCGTGTTCTTAGAGACTGAGTACAGCTCTTTGAATGAGCTCATTGATGCAATGACCAAAGCTCATAATGCCATAAAGCATCAAAGGGGATGTACGCACCAAGAGCACCGTACACTCTAGATAAAGGCATGTATGTGTCAGTGGCCTACCTCGAGGAATTAAGTGACGAAGAACACGAGCCTAAAGAAGAACGGGTTCATGCAGTCGAGTTAACGAGCAAGAATATTCTGAAGCCTAAAAAGTTGCAGTAGAGCAAGGGTCCACTTAAATTGTCAACCATGGCCCTCACAAAGCCAGAATTTAACACCTATACCTACGATGCTAATCTCGTTCACAAAATATTGAATGAGCTAATTAGCCAGAGGGCGGTGAAGAAAGACTTTGGACCCATCTTGGTCCCAGAGCAGTTAAAGGGCAAGAAGTTTTGCAAGTATCATGGTATGTGGAATCATACCACCAAGGACTGCATTAAGCTGAAAGACGATATCCAGACATAGATCAACGAAGGCAAATTATCCTTGGAAACACCTAAGACAATGTCACTAGTGGATACTCATCCTTTCTCTGAACCACATGTGAATATGGTGGAACTAGTTAGGGAACCACATCAATGCTCACAGCGGTGAGAAGCCCAAATATGGAGAAGGGTTGCGAGAACACACCAGTGTCAATGACGTTACACCTTCTAGGCGAACAAGGTGCACGAGATCCTCAATGAGCTCATAGCGGGGAGAGGGGGGGGTTGGGGGATTTCATCAATTACAGACATGTGAAAAGGCTTGAAGATTTGGCCTATGTGAGGCCCGGGGAATACTTCTGCAGGTACCATAATAACTTTGGTCACATGACCTCAACTTGCAGGGCTCTAAAAGTGAAAATTCAGGATTGGATTAATGAAGGGAAGATCAAGTTTGGCCATTCGGAGACTCCAGCGAGCAACTCCCATCCAGTCAGGAACCTAACGTCAAGGAGAGCCAAGCGACAAATCACATATGATGTGACCACTATATTATGGAACTTGGATAACCTGGTTGCAACGAGAATCGCTAGGGTACCTTTTGGTCCTTCCCCCGATCCTGAGCAGCTGAAAGGAAAGCCTTACTGTCGGTTCCACCATATCTGGACATATCCCAGTGATCAGTGCACTAGCATGAAGTATAGCATCCAATAATGGATCAACGAAAAGGAAATCACGGTGCGGCAGATCAGTGACAATACCACATAGCAGAGTAAGGTGGAGGAAGGTGTCATGGTGAAAATGTTGGAGCTACAAAGGAGCAACCCGCTCAAGAGGAAACAAACCCTGGATATTTATACGTCTAGGGGCAACACAACGAGTGCCCAACATGAACCTACCTCCAAAGGAAAAGAAACTGTCGATTAACCAGAAATTTCCCTGATCGCATTATGCGCTCACTGCAAGGTTCATTGTGGGCTAAAGGTTTCCTACGAGGAGTTGATCAAGGCTATTAAGGTATGCCCTCAGTTGGTGTCACCACCAAAGAATTACCATCCGGCTAGCCCGAGGGCAACAAATCCATGAGACTTGCATGCTTATAAAAGGATGAGGACCACCAAGAAATTCATGAAGCCAACTACCAGTTCGGTTGAGGCATCAGTTGAAAGCTCGAGGCCATACATACCACAAGCTTCCAGGTCGATAATCAAAGAGGATATTTGATATGTCAAGGAGAAAGGGAAGACCATGGAAATTACTCCCAGCAGGATAAGGAAACTGTAGCGACAGTATGGTGCAGCCAAGAGGGCCTTAGAAGCGTCGGATAGGGGCTTGATCAAACCAAAGCAGTTGTCTCAGACCCCAGAGCAATTGCAGAGGTAGATGAATAGACTGTCTGCCTACCTAATCATCGCTTTTGATAAGCACTCAGATGAATAAAAAATCAGAGCAACTCCGCCTAGCATGTTTTCGAGGATTTCCAAACCAGAACTTACTCCAGAGGTTCAGCAAGTTTCAAAGAAATCAGAGAGTAGCAAGGGGTGAAGGACAACAAGCGAAATGCCAAACCTTTGGTCCTAAAAAGTCTCCAACGAGCGTCTGGCTTTGACCCAGCCTAGGAGGTTTTATGTGAGTCGAAGGGTCTTCGACGACAACTAAAGCCGTTGGTCATCGAGGAGCAGAAGAAGGCTGCTGTTACATTTACAACAACTACCATGGCAGTTTCAACCAAACAAGTAGGACATCTGTCGGTTGATCAGGGGGAGGTTTTATACTTTCCGACAAGTATTGAACCTACACCTAAGGTTTCGTTCGATGAGGTATTGGTGGCAGTAGTTAAGGCATTGGTCTCTACTGACCAAGTGATGGTGGACAACTTACCAGCTGTTGGGAAAGCCTATGACGACAAATATAAGGTTAATGACGAGGAGCTTGTCGATTACGGAGACGTTGCCGAAGCATGGGAGAGCGACATCACAGTCAACATGGTGTTTGTGCTCCTTGCTAAGTTTGCAGCTTCTACACCATCATCCCCCGCGCTGCAGGCATTAAAGGCGATAATGCTTGCTCACCTTAATCATGGAAATACCATTGCCTTAGTCATAAAAAAAGAAGGAGTTGAACCTTATCCAACCCTGAAGTCCTCATTGAAGAAGGCCTTCATGCTGTTTCGAAAACCTACCCTGAACCTGGCCATACATATGAGATCCCTCTATATCCCTGCCAATATAGAAAGCATCCAACTCAACAAGATGCTCTAGGATTCAGGGGCAACTGTGAACATTATCATCGTCTGAACAATGGATTTGCTTGACATTTCAAATTCAACCATCCAGGATACATTCTTAAACGTCTGATACTTTTAAGAGTCCATTTCTAAGACATTGGACATTATTTTTCTTCATGTGCAGGTTGGTCTCGCTGCGGGTTGTAATGACACGTACCCAGATTAACAAGTTAATCTTCGTTCGTTGAATTTATTAGCGAGTTAGTCTTATTTCGACAAAGTTAAGCGAAAAAGATAGATAGTCTTACCATTAGTAATAGCGAGGGTTTTCTACTCGAAATTTAATTAGCAAATTTTTTTGGAGAATTTTTTTGGGAAAAGTCGTAGAGTTCATCAAGACGAATTCGTAGCCACGTCAAATATTAAAATCAGAGTTACGACGAAGAATTACGACCAGTGAAAGTTTTATATGATTTACTAAAATTATATATACCAATTTTCTATTTATTGAAAGCCAAATTTCCATTTTTGGGTATGCTTCTTGTCTCTTTCTCTCTCGTGATTTCTGTCTCTCTCTGTCTGTCTGTCTGTCTCTCTCTCTCTCTCTCTCTCTCCTCGACACACTCTTTCTCTCCCATGGTGGAAACCACCGACAACGGACCAAGGTTTTTCGGCCACTAAAGCCTTCAAATAGGGTATCAAAATGACCATCTCGACACCCTCTTTCTCTTTTCCTTAACCTCTATTCCTATCTTTGGTCGAATGACCTAGAAATTTGAGGAGAAAGCTCGAGAAACCGAAAACCCTAGAAATTGGGGGTCGTTCGATTTCGAGGCAAATTGGCCGGTGAGACTTACTGGGTTTTAAAGCCTCATCACCACAAAGCAAACCATATAAAGATGGCACTTCAATTCCACTAGAGAGAGGGGAGTCGAAGGATTAAAGTTTTGTTGGAGATTTCGGTTTGAGGTGAATTGGACTAGTTAGAAGTTGGTTTGGATTTTGTTTTAGAAGAGAAAGTTGTTGCTGAGTTGATTTTGAGTCTATGTAGGTTCAGTTCACTGAATTTGAAGGTGGCGCCGCTGTGCCTCTGCCACCAGCGGTGTCTCCAACGGAGGAGTTTCGGAGGAAGTTTTTTGTTTTTTTAGTCGTAATTATGTATCGATTGTAATGAAGAGGTTATTGAATTGATTTGGATTTTTTTTACAGGAATTTAGGCGACTCAACGCTTCAACACGGTTGATTGTTATTTGTCGAATTGATCTCACTTGTTATGGAGCTTGGGTGGTATGGCATGACATGTGGGATTGAATACATGATTAGTTAAATATGATGAGTAGTAGGAGTAGCTATGCATGGTCATCATGAATAGAATGTGAGTTTCCGATGGACATTTAGTCTCGGTTTCCTTTTTCTATAGTCGGACGTTAATTAATTGATTTAGATATTTGGTTTGGCCTTAGGAGTACCGAGTACGATTTCCGAGCTAGTGGATCGACAACTATTTTCTGGCGATCCAGGTTAGTGGACACTTTATTTTACACTGTCGTTCGCAAGTCTACATAAGTAGATAATTTCATTTATGCAACTTTATTACGATATGGTTTTATGATTATGCATATGCACAGAAGCACCTATGTTTATGCACCTATGTTTATGTTTTATGCACATCATGTCTATGTAATGTTGCATCGATGCATTGGCTTTTAGGCTGATTCCCGAGACTCTATGGGAAGGCCACGACAAGCACCTGACCCAGGACGTTCTTGAGTGGATTGAGGATGCTCGACTCTACCCATAACCTCTACACACTTACGATGTCTATATTTTTAGACTCACACTATTTTATATTACAGTTTTTCGGTGAAAGGCAATATAGTTACGCCTTTAATTTTTCTTACGAAACTTGTTTTTTTGTCCACTCACTCTAAATAATTTTATATTTTATTTGCCATTTCCCTAGGCTCTTCATTTTCAAACCCCTAGGTTGCAGAGTTTCTGCTGAGGTTGGGCTCACACTCCGTTTGTGACATATTAGTATCACCATAGGATTCCAAGGTTGATCTTGCGAGTTAGTATTTTAGTTTGCATAGTCAGTTTAAATTGTCTAGTTTCTCTAATGTCGAAAATAGTTATCTATCTTCTATAGTTTAGTAGTGAACTACTATGTGGAAAGATTTCTGATTTGTGATATTTGAGTTATGGATCTCCAGTTAGGTTTTCAAATAGAAGGTATAAACTATGTTAGTAGAGTGGTTATGGCTTAATTCTGTTTTAGGCAATTTCAGTTGGTATCAGAGTATTAGGTTATATGTTTTGTATACTGTATTTGGTTTCTTTCTTTCTCGTGTCTGATTACGCTCAACACCTGAGTGATGCCCGACTACAGCAGATCCTCATCGAATACTCACAGTGTTGATCGTCGTCGAATATGTGGCAAATGTAACCGAGTACTAACCCTAACATGTGAGTCAGCTTGCCCCAGTTACTATGCCGCGTGTGCACCAACCTCGATCTAACTACTCTTATTTGTTCAAGGTAAAAAGTTCTCTCGAAAGGTTAGCAGTACTTGTGATGACCCGACCCTTGTTGAAAAATAGTCAAAATAAAGAAAATAAAACATGTAAATCGAGGAAGTACTCGATCTGAAAATAACTTTGACTAATCCAGTCGAAGAAAATAACTCAACAAATCTGTTACTATGAAGCGATCGTAACCACAGATGACAAATCTAATTTCTTCATCGGTCGTACCGCCACAGGTGGCAAACCCCGTCACCACAGCCCACCCACTGGGTCGATGAAGTCTAAACAACAAACAAACCTCACGACTATGTAAGTATCGTCGATACGAACCTAATGACATATAACATGATCAATTTCCAGAAAATAATTTCTGACCACGCGCTACCACAGGCCGCAGCGCGTGGACCAAACGCACCACCGGTGTCCACCGCTGATTGTGGCGATTGATCCATCTTTGGAAAACTCTTGACAAGCCCAAGGACCATAAAAAAAATTCTGGCTTGTTTGGCCGAAATCGAGCCCGAAACTATTTTGGCCGGGAATGTCTCTGGCGACACAACTTAGCCGTCAAGCCACCAACGGGCTCGAGGCTAGACTCAAATGAACTAGGGGGAGGAGGGGAACCAAAACCCTCTACCCTCGCTGCCCAATTTCCTTTGGAAACCACTATACACGGCGAGTCCCAAAAATAGTTTCGACGAAAATCAATTTGTTTTCGTCCAACCTCACCTGCAACCTAAATATTCAATACACAATCACAATCTATAGACCAAGAGGATAAGAACCATACCCAATTCACTACCGGAGGCCTCGCTAGCGACAGTGGCGATTATAGGCCAAAACCCTTTATTTTCTCCCTTCGATTAGGCCTCCTCAAGGCACTATCACTGAAACTAAGACCATGGATGGAACGAGGATGATGAGGGCTCACGATTCCAATTGAACTTGTGGCCGAAATTGGTTGGATGGCGCCTTGCCGCCGACAGATGTCGACGGACCCTAAATGGGTCAACTCGGTTACTCTCACCTGAGAGAGAAAGTTGTATGGAAGTCAACCCCATAATGAATTTCAATAAGGAAAACCTCCCTTAAATACTCTTCCATTTACGAAAAGTAATTTTCGATAAACTTCCAATAGTCGTAACTTTTACGTCGTAACTCCGATTTCGACGATTTTCACGTCTACAATCTCACGTCTACAGTCTCATCTCGATAAATTCTACGATTTCTATCTAACGTCAACCAACTTCAAAAATTTGATAAAAAGTCAACCTATGACCTTCGTAATATTTACCGACAATAAAAATCATTTATCGTAGCTACTAAATCAAACTCGAATTATTCATAAATATTAACAATTATATAAAAAGGTTGAGGTATCATAATCTACCCCCGTTAAAATAATTTTGCCCTCAAAATTACAAAACAAAAATCGTAGAATTTTTCTGTGAAAAATTGGGCAGAAAGTAGGATGCCCAAAACATGTAAAATGTCTAAATACACTTCTATAATCACAAATCTCAACCTATACCGCTAGCCAGCGATGCTCGTCAGGATTTCTCCACTAACATATCAATATCTTAAAAGTATATACAACATGCTCAAAGTATAATCAAATTCAATAAACTCTTATCAAAAGAAATCTCAAATGCTGAAAAATATAAAATAATTGAGTTTGCCCACGTTTGCTCGCCAGCCTTCCCGAGGCTTGGTTCTCGCTCACTTGTTTAAACTTAAGGGGCAATCCATATACCTCACTTATTCGGAGGCCAATAATTGTGGCCAAAATTTTGCACAATTTTTGTTTGAATTTGTTTGTCGTACTTCTGCTAAGGCCAATTCCTGTGGCAAAAAAATTTGTATACCATTTGTTTTTCAGATTAATGAGAAGTTGTATTTGGTTTTTTCTTGAACAAGCTGTGGTTTACAATCTTAAGTCATGCTAAATTCAGTGTTCTTGCTCAAAATAAACAGGGCATATATGAAAATAGATAGGATCGGGTCTTATTCAAAGAGGCTTTGTGGCCTCAAGCTCCGATACTATACATAAAATACAAACTACAATATGGCCAAATATAGTGGCCCAAAATAAAGAGAATAAGAAAGAGGTAGTCAATCGGTGACTCGTCAACAATCTCAGGTATATCATTGGCACTGATGACACTAGATTGGTCTTTGATGGTGCTTGGTTTCGAACAAAGTGGGTCACCCAAATTCACATCTTGCCTCATCCTACATCTCTGCCATTGTTCCACATTTTCCTTTAAAATGGAAAGATTTGTGGAATGGACTACTTTGAGGTCTCTTTGTATACATCTCTCTTCAAATTGGAGATTTCCAGAGCAGCCATGTCCAAAAATGGAGTCGGGACCCCCCCCCCCTCAACGTCTGAACCTGGTTGTCCCCAAGTACCCTGGGGCAACCACACCATTGACGAACCTGGGCATAAGTATTATCACTTAGCCTAGGTTTGGGCATAGGTATTGTCACTTAAGTAGGGGTTAACAACAGAGAAAGGGATCAGGAGGGAATACTATTAAGCAGAGCCAAAAGAAGAGAAGGAATGATGACATTTTTTTGTGTTGAGGCTTGAAAATTTTCTTTGATGATTTCTGCTTGGTGACAATGGTATTTATAGTGGCCAAACCCTACCTACTCTTCATCAAAATGAAGCATCATTTCATTGATTCAATGCACTTATTTAATAGATGCAGGCGTGGACACAACGGTACATGATCCTCATTTAAACCAAATTTTATCCTTTTCAAGGAAGGCAGTTGAATGCTATTTATTATTGAAATGGTTAGAATACATGGGAGTCTTGGAAGCAGGGTTAATGGTGACCATGTGGATTATGTGCATACAAAAGCCGAAACCTGACCCAGAACATTAGTGGGTTGGGCCTGGTTAAGATTGAATTAATTAAGTCTGTTACAAAAGCTAGTCTAACCATTAGTCTAACCCTAGGGATTGATTACAAAATACAAAATCTAGACTAAGTCTAAATAAGCAACCCCAGGTTGTACGTTTGATCTCAACTTTGGCGTGTTCGTAGTCTGCCCAAACTTTGGCAAGTGTCGTCTTGAACTCTTTACTGTCTTTTTCGGCATCCTTTAAGTCATTGGCAAAGAAAGCGGTATACTCTAGCAGTGCTACTGACTCGTCTCAGACTGGCTTGAAATCATCTTGCATCTTAGGCACCTCCACTTACAGTTTGGCAAGCTTCGTTTCCTTTTGGGCAAGATCATTGTTTTGGGCTGAGACCTTCTCGAAGTAGGCCATGAGCTGGCCATGGTTTCTATGCAAAGCCTGTGCAAGGGTCAACCGCCTACGCTTGTGAAAGTGAGTCTTTTTGTCTAGCCAGTCTGCTTGTTACTTGATGTTCTTTAGTTCCTTGAGTTTTTCTTCGAATGAGTTCTATGTGTAAGCGAGAGCAGTGGATGCATTCTGCTGTGAGAGCATAACCTCGATCAGGGCTTTGTCAAGGATGTCTAATGAGTCGAGAGAGGTTTGGCGAGACTCGGGCTTAGCGGAGTTGACTTTCTCAAAATGACCCAACAACTTCTTAAATTTGGGAGATGCTACTTCAGCAGGAGGGTCAGGACCGACTGAGGTGGAGGCTGATAAGCTTGGGAAATCCAGTGAGAGCGTCTATAAAACACCCTAGTTGGGGGTATTGATCTCGGCCTGTAAAATGGCTATAACAACGGCAAGGTTTTCGTCTCATTGAGGGTTGACACCTTGCGACAGTTACTCAGCCTGTTAGGAGGCTGAGAATCAAAATGTATATCAATAATAAAGTGTTGAAGGGACACTGACTGGGGATGGGCCAGGCGGTGGAGTTGCAGGTTCCGTACTGGTTTTCGCAGTAGGAGTCTTCTCAGAAGTGTGCACGGGAATAGGTTTCGTCGGGGTGGAAGAGCTTGGAGTCTCTGCATCGTGAGTGGAGGGCGTGACATCCTGATTAACACGAAAGCCATTTAGTAAAGAGAGCATAAACCAAGGAATTGGTGCAGTAGATTTTTTTCATGAATACCTACCTCAGAACTTGGTTGTGTGTCTGATTGTGTATCTCTTGCATGATTTCCACTAGCGGGTCGGGTTGTTCACTCGTATGTTGTTGTCCCACCTGGGTTGTTTCAACTTGTTCTAGCTCTGCGGGAATATGGCTCGCTGGCTGAGAAGTTTTGAGTTCTCGGTCGCCTCGTTAGTATCGACCTTTCTTTCAAGGGGCAGGTCAATCGAATAGTTCACCTCAGGATAGAGCTCCTCGAGAATTACACCCTGCATCAATTTTGGTTTAGCCGAAAAATGCAGTAAAACAACATATAGTTCTCAGAACATTAAAATGATAACCTCGGTAATCGCTATCATGGGGACGTCCTGGACATCTTCCTCGTGAGGCGGTGGAGCCGGCTCAGTAGGGGTAATCTCAGGTAATTGGCCTGTAACATTGTCAACCTATTCCTCTCTTATAGTAGGGGACCGAGGGATGACAAGGTTGGCTGCCCCGAAGAAGGTGGGTTCCCGATATTGGTCAGCCCAGTGAAATTCCGCTACCCTGTCTTCTTCTCTAATCTCCTCGTCTCATTTTTCTCCAACATCAGATGGGGAAGTGGAGGAAGGAACGATAGCTGGGCGACAGTGCCACAAGCTAGAGGTGTCTCATCATCCTCTTCCTAATTAGAATTATCGAAGATGACAATCCATAGCCATTTAGAGCTTCGCTGAAAGGAAACGAAAGTGGAAATACTAAGTATCTAGCATGACGGATTAGTTGACATGTAGATAGGAGATGACGTACTGAGTGAGTTTCTTCTTCTTCCTCCTCGTTTTCGCCTTTTCCTTTAGTGCCAAAAAGATTTTGTGCTTTCCGCTTGGGGGGATATGGCCATGTCCTACCACCAGAGGGGCCTACACTGATGTCCTCGTTGGCGTTAGGGGCCTAGGAAAATGACAGAAATGTAAATACCAATAAATAGGGTTGCAACATTTGGGGTTGTAAACACCAATAAAATGACAGGAAGTAATGCAAATTTTGTATAGAAACATACATCTGGTTGAGTCTGGGTTGCAAGAGGTCTTCGCTGTGGGGAATGGTTAAGTTCATTATGAACACTCCCGAGGACTTCATTATCAACTGCAGAAGCGAAGAAAGTTGAGAAACCTTTAAAGATCCTCGGGAATACGGCGGTGGAGGATGAGTTGTTCAACGCTTCCTAATGGTAGAATCGTCAGAGATTGTAAGTTTTGGTCAGTCCAAAGGAAGGTAGCAGCATGCGCTCCAGGAAAACCTCGGTCGGGCATACCACGGTCGGAAAGCCGAACTCCTCGTCAGCTGCATCTTCAGGGTCAGGAAAGGCCTTAGACCTCAATGAGGTATACCGACTAACTGAGCCAAGGAGGGGGAGTGGAGTCCTTTGGGCCAAACCAAATTGCCTAGCAAAAGGGTTAGGTGCATAAAGCTCATACCCCAGAGGCGTTTGGAACTCACAGATCCATGTAGGTGATGCTTTGGATAAATAATAGCCTGGTTGACTTGGCTTACTTTGGGGAAGGACAAAATCCGCTGCTTAGCTCCTTTGGATAGCGTCGGCCTAGGATGAGGCTAACCGAATCCCCTATAAATTCGTCCAACGTGTAAAAGAAATTGAAGCTAAAAAAGTAGGTAAGGAGGTTAGAATGGAGGGGCCTGGTTAAGGTTTTGCCCATAAGCCAATCTTCCTTGAATGGCCATACCTCGGGATGTCGAAAGATTGGGAAGTAGACTTGTATCCATAGGTCCAACATCCATAAAGGTTCGGCGACCTTGTACTTCAATAGCTCTAGCGAAATCTACCCCAGGCTGCTATAGAGGTAGGCCAGAACTGATTGGGCAAGTCAGATTTTAACGCCGTCGAACATTGCCTCAGCAATCCGGGTCTAGCCCGAGATGATTTTCTTTGAGGAGGTGTAGAAGACGAACTTACAGTGTCAATGTTCTAAGAAGGCGATTCCTCCTTGGTCACCATCGATCACTTGGTAATGCTACTTCCAGGCAGTGTAAGAATGGTCGAAAGCTTTGTGGGCTATAAACGCTTTGGAGTTGGGGTAGTAGTGGTTCAAATCCATGTTCGTATGACATGGAAGTGGTGGGTAACCCAAAGATTGCGACCATGTCGAGAAGGGTAATGCTCATATTCCCACATGGAAACCTAAACGTGTTATTGCTTGGATCCCAAAAACACATAGCAACAACGAGGGGCGCTCAATTGCCTCCAGGATAAAGAGAAGCACATAGTTTCAGGAGGGGAACGATTATGGAGGCTTCCCATTTCCCAAAGTTGGTTTTGCTGCGGGCTTTGTACCACGCGAGTTCATCTTTGAGAATGGTGGGCCATTTGCCCAGTTTGCACTCGACGTATTTATGCACCCATTGAAGCAGAAAAGTCTTTTCCTAACGGAAGATTAGTGCTTGTCGAAGGATGGGTTTTGAGTAGAGCCGGGTGGAGCAGCAATTTGATGAAAGGACCAAGGAGAGCTGTGTCATTACCTGCCAAGTGGAGCGAGATGGTGGTGTTGGGTTTCTTTCGGACGATTATTGCGTGTATGTCGTTGGTGTCGGTTTGAGCATTGTCATCATTCAGGGTAGGGCCGGACTTGGTTTTTTACGGAGGCATGTTTTATGGGTTTAGTTGGTCGGATTTTGATCAAAAAGTATAAAGCTTTGCAAGGAAGTTTAGGTATTTCGCACATCAAGAGGAAAATGCAGGAGTAGTGTTTCGATTTATGTGCACTACTGGCAGTCATGCGGCTTCAAGTAGGTATGATGTCATAAAGGCGCGACTTTTTAAGAAGGGCGATGTGAAAGGGCGAAGCTAGTCAAAAAATGTCGTTTGGGCCTAGACGACGTTGGGTAATTTCAAACCTCTTTGATGAAATTTTGGCCTTATCTCGAGGCTTGATGGGAAATATTTTGGCCCAAAATAAATATTCTTTATTTTGTGGATTAGTTATGATCTTTAGGCCGACGTTTGCGGCCCGCGCAAGTAAAGCTTTCCTGCGGAGGAAAGAATCTTGAATGATCTTGACAATCTTAGTTGGATTGGGAGAAGGATGATTGAAGATTCTTGATAATCAAAGTCATTTAATGATATCAATTGTTAGAATCATATGACAACTACAACAAGTAATTGCATGATGCCTATAAATAGAGCAAATCTGTATGCAATCAAGACGGACAATCATACATACAATTTTCTCTCGGCAAACTCAAACTCTCCTCGCGAGAAAAATCCTACTTCCGGCGATCCAATGATTCTCACCAGACAGGGCGTGAGGCATTCAAAGATTCAAGGGCATAACCACCCGTGTTTCTCAACACTCACCAAGGAGATTGCTTTTCTTTGCACTAGACAGAGTGTATAAAATATCAATTTTCGTGGTCCAGCAAGGAGATCATGAAGCAAATCCTAGACCACTAGGCAAAAAGAATCCATCGAGTGGGGTTGGTGCTCTCTCTATTCCAATTGCTTCTTAGAAGACTAGCGCCGCCGCTAATGACGTTCAACCAACTACCCCACGGCAGTGGCACGCCTAGCACCCTCACACACATGAAAAGAGACAGTTTGAGACTTCTCCGACTTCCTGAGAATTCTGCAGCCCAACACATACAACTCAATTGATATGTTGCATTCCAAGTTAATTTGTTAGATATTTCTTCAGGTTTGTTTACAGGCCTTAGTTCAGAACTATTTACCCGTAGCCAAATTCAATAATTTTTAAGCGCAACCAATTAATCAGGTTCTCCATCAGATCATATCTTGACGAATTAACTAGTGATGTTTCTCTTCAAAACTCCGGCGATAAAGAAACAACTTAGACACGGAAAGGATGAGAGAAAACATGACGCCAGTTATAACAGAAGTCTGTTTTAAATATGTTTAATTAACGTAGCGTAATTACGACCTTTAAAATAATTGAGTGGATGAGATTCCACGAACTTGAAGAAATTTCACAGATAATAACTGTAGAGGAGCCGGATCCACTGCAGATTATATAGTCATTGCTGGCATAATGGCTAATGTTTGATCATTGGCATGCATTTGACCATTTATATCCTAATTTTTCCTGCCTGGGATGTTTAAATAGTCGACAGTGATAAAATTACTTGCTCTAATTCATGTTTCGTAATCAAGTTCGAGAGAGAAGACAGGCCGGGCTTTTGAAATTAGTGTTTCTCGATGTTCAGATATCCACCTATGCAGGAAGAACTACCCTTGAGAGTACGAATCCATGGGCTGTGCTGCGTGTTCATGTGTGTGCGTCTAATGCGTGTTCAGTCCAAATCTCGTACGTAGTACGTTGTTGACACAGTGCGATCTGCTTAGGAATTTCTAGATTGCAACAGCTAGCTTTGCCTTTGCTTGCGTAATTAGTAGTCATTTCCTTTTTTCTTTCACAGAAAGTGACTCGTGTGCTTATGAAACACCCTCGGTCACTCTTAATTAAGAGCATGAAATCTGATGCGCTCCTGTATCTGTTCTTTGACTCCATTGCTAAATTAAGCGTCTTTAATTTCCAGATCCTTGTCCCTTGTAGTTTAGCAGCTATGCCACTCTAAGGTCAGCTAAAACCAAGCGAGGGTGGTTTGGCCGCCCATCAGAAAAATGAGTCTGTACGTCATCTGATCGACTAGCTAGATCGTTTTTTTTCCTGATAGTTCATGGTCGGCGAGATATTTTTCCTGTGGTGATTATGCCCCACTGCCCTAGGAACAGTAGTTCCTAACTCGTATTTTTCTGTGGTGCACATATGACAATTCAACAGTACTATAAACGTGACAATAGGCCTTTGACAACTACAACCAGAGATCTATCTTTTTTTTCAGCTTCTTCAATTGACCTAAACTTGAAATATATGCCTAGAATTAGTGAAGCATAGGAAGTATTTATGATACATAACGTACAATTGCAATTTCAGAATTCGGCAGCGACCTAGAAGTCTTAGGTTCTCTAGATCAATGTCGTTGTCTCTGATTGTCGCGGTGTTAGCTGGTCGACCTAGAGCCCAGCCTTTAGAACAGTGGCGGAGGCGGCCACTGGCTTGCCTAGACTTAAGTCCAGATAAGGATTTTGAGATTACAAAAAAAAGGGACATCCCAAAAAAACTATTTTCAACCCTCTCTTTCTTAAAAAACTCATCATAAGTTTTCAATTCAAAAAAAAAACTCATTCTATATTTTAAGTATGTAACAACCCAAATTTTTTCTCTTATTTACAAAATATACCACCGAATTTGTGAAAGGTTCCCCCTTTTTGAGAAATCATCTCTCTCTCTCCGGCTCTCTCTCTCTCTCTCTCTCTCTCTCTCTCTCTCTCTCTCTCTCTCTCTCTCTCTCTCCAAAACAAATTTTACAGTACAGTCAGAGCATCTCTCCGCCTCCTCCTCGACTCCAGCGACAACGGCTCTTCAAATCCTATCAACCCTAGTCTTGCGCCTCCCTTCACCTCGCCGCCTACTCGACCACAGCCATGCCTCGATTTTGCTAATAAGCGTTTATCTCTAGCCTCTCACCACCATCGAAAATGATCAGTTGTCCTGCCGCCTCAAGCATGACTCGTCGACCTCCAGCACACCTGCCCTCTGTCTCAGTGTCATCCCAGAGGCGGCCTAGGTCTCATCGTAGGTTAGCTCCGACGTCACCCGCTCTTAGTAGCAATCGTTCTCGACCAAGGCTCGCCCAATGTCAACCTTCTACAACTTCACTTGTGTGACTCCAAGCTTAGCCTTGTGTAGCACACCTCGGCTTTGTGGAACACGTTTGTGGTCCGACAATTCCAAAATATTTGCATCTGTCGATGTTTGGGTTGAGATTTAATATCAATTGAATATGATTGCAAGTTTGCTTTGGATCTGATCGTGGAATTCTAAATTTACAAGGTAGTGTTTGTTTGGATGTGGTGATCAATCTCTTAAAATTGGTAAGATTTCAATTTGGTGCTGCTTTAGCTTTTCAATGTGATGCAAGAAGTGTTTTGAAAGTGATGAACAATCGAGCTGCTACACAAAACATGTGGCTGAAACTGTAGGCTTTGGATTTGCTTATGTCTTGTATTTAATTTGTCCTGCATGCACATCAATTCTAGTACTCTGCTCCCATATTCGATACGACCACCAGTTCTCACAATAGCAAAGTCATCCATGCCAGAATCTACTACTTTCCTCAATCTCTCAAGGTATGGGTCCCTACTCTTCACTTCACTTCTCATTTGATTCTTGGAGTGAAACAAAGAAGAAGAACAAATCTGTGTGTGTGTATGTTGCAGGCATTATTTTGTGTGAGAGGGAGAGAATTGTTGTACGAATATTTCTCTCAGCGCGGAATCTCCCATGAATAGATTGGCAAGCTCATGGTATTGTAGAGATTTTCAAACTTATAAAGGGTCTCGTTTACACTATTTTTTAAACTTGACAAAAGTTAGATATTTAGACAGATACTTGAACAGATACTTAGACATATACTTGAACAAATATTCAAACTTTTGATACTTTCAGCAACTAGATTATAATCAAGCCTTTATTTTTCATTCATTCTTCCAACCTGATTCTTTTTTGAAGAAAAATAGAGATTTTCAAACTTATAAGGGTCTTGTTTATACTATTGTTAAACTTGACGAAAGATAGATATTTAGACAGATACTTGAACAAATAGTTAGACAGATACTTAAATAGATATTTAGACTTTTGATACTTCCAGCAACTAGGTTATGATCAAGCCCTTTATTTTTCATTCATTCTTCCAATCTGATTTTTTTAAGGAAAGTAGAGATTTTCAAACTTATAAAGGGTGTTGTTTACACTAATGTTAAATTTGACGAAAAATAGATATTTAGACAGATACTTGAACAGATACTTAGACAGATACTTAAACTTTTGATATTTTTGATCTACGCATTTTATGCTCGATTATTAATGTATTTCTCGCTACATTTAGCTAAGTTATGACCTTAGTATTCTTATGTATAACTTATTTTTTTGTTTTAGGTCTAAAATGAAGAGGAATGAATAAAAGAGGTAGAAATGAGCTCAAAACGTAATAAGGAGGAAGTTCCTAATTTCGGAGAAGAAATGGTCCGAGAAATAGTCTTCACATGGTTACTAAAATGTGTTTCCAAAATGGTGTCAAGAAATAGCAACCGAAATGAAAAATAAAAATGATGTCAAATGGTGCAAATGAAGATGAAGCATTTCTCCTGCTCGGGCCAGGAAAGAAGAAAAGTGGTAGATTAAGCAAGAAGAGATGGCCAAATCATATGTATCAATTATATCTCATATATTCTTGATATGAAGAACGAAATATATTGCAAGAATAAGGCAAGATCGGCTAAGATATTCCTTGGAGAGCAAGAAGAACAAAATCAAGAAGGGGAATATCTCTCATGCAATAAGGAAAGAATATCCAAGCTGCAGACCTGTAACTTCAAGAGATCACCGAACATTCAAATCAACTCCAAATTTAATGATCAGATATGGTATTTTAAATCCCTTGAAGTATCTTTCCAACGAATCAAGAATCATAATTTTCTGATGTCTACACCTCCGAAAAAACGTGTTTGAAGACATGCTGTCAGATTTACCCGGGTATATAAGGAAAGTCTTATTTTAGTAGGAAAAGACCTAATCTTCTTCTATAAATTGGGGAGCTCGACTCATTCATCATCATATCTCATTCTACAAGTCAAAGCTTTGCCTAAAACACTTTGTCTCCTCCAAAACCCGAAATCATCAAGAAGGCCCGTCCTCCTCCACACTCCATCAACATCGTTCCTTTAAGAACACCTAACGCAATCGAAGGGTGTTATCCTCCATCCACTAGAAGGCCATTCTATGCTTTGTACTAGCGCAATCGCGAAATAAAAAGTGTAACATGTCACCTTCTATTTTCTTTATCTTTTTGTATGAACTTTTGATTTTTAAGGAAGAATTTAAAGAAGTACTTTTAGTTATATGATTCTAACAATTTCGTGTGTCTTCTTATGTCTCTAGGTATTTTCTATGCGTGTGTCTTCTAATCTTAATGCTTAATGTAAATGTGAGCAATCTTGGTTTAGGTTATGATATGCTTAAGTGTTTAAATGCGAGCAATCTTGGTTTGAATACTTACCTACAAAAGATACATGACAAACATAGTAAAAGGGCTTAGATACTTTATAGGATGCATGAAATTGGTTAGGTTATAAAGAGTTAAGGTGAGGAGATGAGATGATCACTTGTAAATAAATAGAATTAGTGTTTTGTTTTCAGTCTAGCAAGCATGTTTAAGATTCTTTGTTCTTGTTTGTTTTCTACTTGTCTATGAGTGAAACATGATAGAATCTAGGATTTCTGAATATGTTTGCTTACCAATTTCTGTTCTTAATTTCGTACATCACTAAACCAAACTTTTCAAACCTTCGATACCTTTTATTTTATGTTTACAAACATTGTCATGCTTAGTACCCTCAATCTCCGGTTAAGAACGATCCATACTTATCAATGCTACATCTACAAAGAATTGTTTAAAATTGCATACGTGTGAACTATGTGTTGAGTGTCTACTTTATGTTAATATTTGATACATGTTTTACGCATATCAATTTTCAGTATGTAGGTTAATTCCAGACTCTTATTTTTTTAGTATTTCTTTCAATCTCATTCTTTTTTGAAGCAAAGTAGCGATTTTCAAAACATATAAAGGGTCTTGTTTACACTATTCTTAAACTTGATGACACACATATATATATATATATATATATTTAGACTGATAGTTGAACAGATATTTAGACAGATACTTGAATAGATACTTAGACAAATACCTGAATAGATTTTTAAAACATATAAGTTTGGCCATTTTTACTTTGGTATCATAAGTTAGTTTTTTTTTTGGAATAAAAGGGGTCATAAGTTAGGCCATTATTACCTTGGTGTCAAAATTTTTTATTTTTTTTTGAAATCTGATCTGTTTTTGGGCTTTAAATAATTTTTCAAAAACAAAAAACTACTTCATGTAAACAATAAATAAATTCTATGTTCTATCATAATTAAGGAAATACTCTTTTATCAATTAGAGTATAGCTAATGGAGGGTCTATACACGTACTTGTATCTCGATCATATCCCATGTATCCTAGAGTTCACTCTCTCATTTAATTTACTTGAATTTATAATTTTTATTTTCAGTTAGTTGTGATCAACGTTTCATTTTCAAAAGAAATTGTATTCAAGTCATTGTTAACGAATGAGTGAAAATAAAAATGTACTCATTGTATGACTTCAAGATCGATCTAAAAAGAAGACCACCTGAAACTCACTGAGTATAAAATTACGTCATTACTTAAACAATTTGATCATTACGAAAAATATTATCTCAAAAAAAATTCGTGCAGTGTACATTACAACTCTTAATTTCAAAATTACAGATTCGTGTCATTCGACTCATTAATTAGCTATGGTATCGTTAATTAACCATGGTAATAATTTTTTTCTGACTCCGCCCTGCACTAGAACAATGCAATTTTCTCTAATCATAGAAACAAACAACGCAAAACAGAAAAACATACACCTAATTACAGACAATGAAATGACGGTTATGTTGGAACTAGTTAGCTAGACGTATTAATTAAATTGGTCTTTGCATAATTAAGGAATCGTATCCTTAGGCAAAGTGGTGAGACAAAGCATTTTCGGACGGTGTTTAACGTTTTGATACGAAAGGGTACACAACTACAAGAATATATAAGAAAAGGGCGTCCTAGCTAGCTAGGTGCATACACATGGAAAGAAGTAGCAGCTGAAAAGGTACTTTGGCCCTTTGGGACAGGAAAGAGAAGGGGTATAGCTCGTTGATTTGCAAAGATCGATGGATTGGGAATGGAATAGATTCATGCTTAGGTGATCGAGTAAAGTGAGTAAGATAGTGAGAGTTGGTGGGAGTGGGAATGGGAATGTAGAATTGGAATTGGAAATCTGGGAGAGGAAGGGAGTCTTCAGCTGTGCTCCCACCACCACTTTGTATGCACGTCGCTCTCAGCCTGAAGTTGTCGTATGCCGCCAAGGCTCCACCTCCAATACTCAATTTCAACACCTTTTTGGGTGGCTAGCTCACTATCCGTAGCATTCATTTCGATCTGGAGGAGAAAGATTGATCAACTAACTACTCATCATTTGTTGTGAACAACACGGTTTCTGCTGTGGACTAATTAGTTAAACCCGGACTACAGCCACTGTTACTGTTTGGCTTGTGATTCAAGTTGTTGATCACTAACTAGGCCAGCAGTGTACGAATTTTCACTTTCTGTGACACGTTTTCGGCTTCTTTGAGAATGGAAAAATGGAATCGAATAATCCAGTGGAAATCTTTCAACTATGGAATTAATTTCTGAGACGTGACTCCTGTAACTTTCATCGTACCGAATATTTCCCATGGCGATATTCGAAATTTTTGACATGCGCAAACAATATTACTGTAATAATCATCTTGCAATGTAATTTAATAATAACAATTACTCAGTTTTTAAGGTTTACAGATTATCCGATATGAATTTATCTGAAACAACAAAAAGTACTATCGGTTTCAATGGAACGGTGACACACAATATATGGAGAATCAACCTCCACTTATTTACAAATCTGTTGTATATGACAATCAAAAGATTAAGAGATATCCAGGCTAGCTAGCTGATGCGAAGGCGTCACTGTTGCTTTTCCCATGGAGTGCAGGAGTGGTACTGCTTCTAACATTATTAGTGATCGAATCTTTGCATGTATATATGCTAGCCAAGTAATCAAATAATACTCCTACACACAAATATATCTGCGTATATATCTTTGCATATGCGCGCATCACAGCGCCAGTAGTAGTGCAGGTGGCATTGTGTTGTTTTCGTAGGGCATTTGGAATGGTTCTAAACATCTATCTGCTGCGTATCTTTGCATGTACATCATAGATTCTAATAACTACTGATTTGGTATCTGATGGTGTCACTGTTCCATTTCGTATGGTTTTTGATGAATATTTTTGTTAGGCCAACTTTGTAGGATTGGAGGAGCTCTCATGTCGGTCCACGGAACATGCTGAAGGGTCCCCGTATTCTTCGAGTGGACAATGACCATTCCTAATTTCTAGCTATGTAAGATTGGTGAAATGGAAATTGGTGTGACTTGGTCACATGCGTGCGTGCTGGTTAGTCTTTCCAGCTACACTTCAATGTAGAACACAACATACTCAAAGTGACCATCATCCTTATTTGGGAATATATGACATATTCCACGCAATCTATGAGATTATCAATAGATGACGAAATTATGCTGAGAAGATATAAATGTATACATTCACTACAAGAAAAGGGAACTTAGACGACGGAGCGTTTCCGTCGTCTAAGTGAGATTTTTCGTCGTCTAAGTACTTAGACGACGGAATCTCCGTCGTCCAAGCTCCGTGCTCCAAGTGCTGTCATCTAAGCACTTAGATGACGGAGAATAAGTTCTCCGTCGTCCAAGTTCACTTGGACCGCGGACAATATGCGTGGCCCAGGTAATCACCTGGACGACGGAGAACGTAATCTCCGTCGTCCAGGTAATTACCTGGGCCACGGAGATTTGTACTTTGTCCGTGGCCCAGGTAATCACTTGGACGACGGAGATTAAGTTCTCCGTCGTCCAGGTGAGTACCTGGGCCACGGAGAACTTAATCTCCGTCGTCCAAGTGTCTTTTTAATTTAAAAAAAAATAAACTGTAATTAAATATTATTAATTTAATTTATTATTAATTGAATTTAAATAATGAAAAATGATAAAATTAATTAAATAAACTAAATTTTTAATATTACATACTTAATTATTAAATAATTAAAATTAATTTGTACATACACATCCAAAAACCCATAAAAATGAAAATATTGTTCGGAATGCGGAAAGAAACGAGATAATTAAAAAACTACTAGCTAATTAACACACTGGAGGAGCAGATGCACCGCCGCGTCCCCCGCCTCCAGCCGGGTCGTCGTCGTTGCGGTATGGGTTCGGAGGAGGTTGACATACTTCTCGAGATTGTTGCATGAGGGCGATGAGTTGGGCTATTTGTGCTTGTTGCAATTTGGCTCTCAATGGATAGAGGAGGCAGGTCTTCCGGCAGCACATCTGAGAACGTTAACGCAAGCTGAGTGTTAGCCAATTCTTCATGCGCACGCTCTATCACCCTTGCCTACAAAAGAATAATTAATTTATTATAATGAAATAATATTTAAATAATAATTACTATAATTAAAAGCATATATATATATATATCACTTACGCCGCATTGACTCGCTTCATTATCGAGCCCAAGTGTCACGTATGCGCTTATGCTTGCATCAAGATAAGGGTGTTTGGAGCCCTTATCCTTGTGCTCCTTGGCTATTTGAATGAGTTGCTTGGCGCCGGAAGTATGGTGTTTGTCCTTCTTCCCCCGGTTGGCTTTGTTGACACCGGAGAATTTCTGTTAGACAACATAATTAAATCATTAAAAAGTTAATAACTAAAATTTAAATAATTCAATTATCTTAATTAAAATAAAAAAAGTAAATTAACACCTTAAATTCGTCATCGGCAAAGTGGTTACACAACCACTGCCACTCATCTTCTCTATCCCCACGCAGCTCTACGGGGGGAAGCGCGGGACCGTAAGTTTGGAAGTACTGATGGAGCCTGTACTTCCAATCTTTGTAGATGGAGTTCGTTGTACGAGTTTTTCGTACCGAGGGTTCGAATCCCTCTCTTTCCGTTTTCGTTGATGACTTGGTATTTTCTTTCTAATTTCTCGTGAGCTCTTTTTTTTTTTTAGTTAAATTTAAAATTAATAGTTGTTTATTTTTATTTTATAAAGTTAAAGATGTGAAATAGATAAAATCTTACTAATAACAGTTTAAAATCAAGCAAAGAAAATAAAAAATTTATTCTTCACGTCCAGGATTACGGTGTTGGATCCACCGCAAATTGTTCATATCAAAAATAAATAGAAAATTATAATCGTATATATTATGAAATTATAACTAATATTAACAATATTATATAATAACTAAAATTGGACGTATTACGTACCGAAAGATCTTTAAAGACTTTCGCCTTCTCATTATCCGGCACCTCCTTCCAAGTAGGGGCAGTGAGACGAACCCGGCTACGGACGATTGACCCTATGCTATGCACCGAGAGACTTGCTAGCTGAGCTGTGGGAGGGCCACCGGTGAATTCGTCGTAGGGCAAGTCGATCTTTTTCCCGGTCGCCTTGCAAATTTTCTCCGCTTTGCCCCCTTTAACGAGACCCCGAGTCCTTTTCGGTTCCGGGTCAGTGGGGGCCCTCCTTTGCTTACGGCGGGCGCTGTACATGATAGATTCAGCGGTCGAGGATGCCTGAGTACTTGCCGTTGAACCGGTACCGGGCGTCGGAGTTGAAAAGGGGTCGACGTCATCACCGCCGGAGATAAATGGGGCAGAGGGAATTTCCCCAAGAGGCGCCGTTGAACCCAACCGACTTGGTCCGCCAACATTCGGAGCATGGCATCTTCTGCCTCCTGTTGGGCTTTCTTCTTGCCGGATGGAGCCATTTCAACCTAGGAGTACGTTGTTAAAATACCTACTTACCATAATAATTACAAGTGCAAAATTTACGCTAATTAAGTACGGTTAAGATTTAAATAGAGTACACTAGTTTGGCTTTTTCGGTCGTTCAATGGACGTGCGACCCGCGCGATAAAGTGTAAATTTTCAATTAATCAGCTTTGGTTAAATCGAAAAACATGGCCAGTTAGGGATAGAGATAACGCGAGAGGCAGGACTAATTTCGACAAAACACCTACTGGTGTCGTCTTTCTTAGATCCAAAACCTGTCACCAGTCATAACCCGTTTCTAGACACCATGTCCGACATTCGGCCAATTTTTCGAAAATCTACACTCCCTCAAGTCCTTTGCAAACTCCGCCCTCAACCTCGTGTCCATAACTTCACTTAGGTTATGGTGTGCGGTGATGAAATACACACATCACGAGGGGTTAAGGAGATAAGCGAGGAAAAGTAGCGTCATCTATTCCAAAGAGTGCGACTTAATAAACCAAGCCTATGTACTAAATTTAAATCGAAGACGTACTACCATGCAATTTACTAGAAAATACACGTAATTATAAATTAAAACAATAAATAATGACAATAATGAATTATTATTTATCATGCATTTAATAATAATGATTCATTTACCAATATAATTAATTATTATATTCAATAATTATTATTTAAAACTAATTACAATAATGAATTATTTAAAACTAATTATTAAATTATTGTAATTAAAATAATGAATTTATGCATTTAATTAATTATCAACTAATAACAATTATGCATTTAATTAATTATTAATTACAATAATTAACCACTAAAAATTATTATAATTACAATAATGAAATATTTAAAACTAATTATTAAATTATATTTAGAAATTAATTAATTAAATGAAAATAATTTTAATAAGGTAAAAAATAGAAATTTACCTCACCGGAGTAATCGGGAATATCGCCGGAGTTGAGTCGTCGGAGAGGAGGAACCACGCCGGAAAATTTGTCGTCAAAGGAGAAAAATCGCCGGAGGAGAGGAGAGGAGAGGAGAGGAGGAGAGGAGAGTAGATGGAATGAGAAAAGGGGGGGGTGCATGTTCTATTTATAGGCTTTCACTTAGACGACGGAGCACTAATTTCCGTCGTCTAAGTTCACTTGGACGACGGAAACAGTGTTTTCCGTCGTCTAAGTGAAGGGTTAAATTTTTTCGAAGCGGCGCGCAATTAATGGGCGGGACGTTTCACCCGCCATAAATTTGGACTTAGACGACGGAGAATTCAATCTCCGTCGTCTAAGTGGAAATTCAAGCGGTGCCGAAAATTGAGGCGGTAAATTGAACCGCCATGGTAAATTGAACCTGGACGACGGATCTTGTCATTCTCCGTCGTCCAGGTTCAATTTACGTTAAAAAAAATTTTAAAATTAATTCGCTAGGAATTTAGCGATCTGTCATTCGACTGAAATAGTCGTCCAATATCGATGAACGCATCGTATATATGAACAGTTAAATTTGAACCGACGAATAATTTTACGTCTTGAAAGTTGTCAAGTATCGACTAATCCTTACGACTTAAGTGTTCATGAGTAGAGGCTCATTTGCAACAGAGTATTAACGAAATTGAATTTGGACAAAATAATCGTTGGATATGTTCGTCGTAACAAAATATATAATTGTCTTCAAAGGACCATAAAATAATAAGTTCGGGAAGGGTTTCATCGGCATAGTCAATCGCAAAACCAAAAATTTCACAAACCGGAAACGTGGATACAAGGCATTTCGCAACTCCGATTTTCGAACCGTCGAAGCTCACACACCAAGAATTGTTTACTCTAAAGTCTTGACGAAAAGAATATGCATTGGAAGAAGGTCTAGATGGTCGTTGTCTTAGAAAAAATTACGATATCTGCACCTGGACGACGGAGAATCTCATCTCCGTCGTCCAGGTGTATAGACCCTGAATTCAGGGGTTAGGGCCTTACTGTTTAGGGTTTAGGGTTTGTGAACTTGGACGACGGAGAATTACCATCTCCGTCGTCCAGGTTTGTACCTGGACGACGGAGATGGTCAACCTGGACGACGGAGAATGACCATGTCCGTCGTCCAGGTGTAAAGACCCTGAATTCAGGGGTTAGGGCCTTAGGGTTTAGGGTTTAGGTCGTCCAGGGTTATTTGTGTGTCCGTTCAATTATTTTGAATAAAAAAAAATTAAAAAAATGATCGATCGATCCGATTTGCTAGATTTAGGGTCGAGGATTTAGGGAGATAGCTCAAGATACGTATTTATGTATGAACTTTCCTTCTCGCATGATATATAGATTTAACGCCGTAATTGAACGGACATATATATATATATATACTACATTTGTGCTCACAATAATACTATCACATGTCGATCAACGTATATAATCAATTAATCATAGAATAATATAGTATAATTTCCGAAACATTTATTTCATTAATCTCTCGCAATATATAATTATATAACCTGGACGCGTGTAATTAATTAATTAAGAACAAAAATATTAAGATCTACGTACATATATACATCCTCATCCTTATAATATTTATATTAATTATTGATCGATGATGCATCATATATTAAAATAATTACATACTCAACTACCAATTAATTTTTCTCATCTTAGTTAAGTAGTCATTATCATAATCGTCATCATCCTCGTCCCCGGTATCCGATTGCTCATCCTCCTCATCATACTCAACATCGTCCGACGAATAACTTGAGTCCTCGTCCGCGTCCTCTTCCTGCTCGTCTTCTTCATCTACCTCATCGATAATCTCATCTTCAGTTAGATCTGTACAACCATCAGGCATGGGCAACCGTTCACCATCTTGAACCAGGTCCATTATATCGTAGCGGATGACAGAAATATTAGGCTCTTGATAGGCAGGAATGTCTCTTTCTGGTTCAGCAGCATCTTCAGTCGTCGTCGCTGGTGTCCCTTCAATTGTCTCTGTATTCCATATTCCTCGATGAGAGATATGGTTCACTATTTTCCACCCTTCACCGGCTTTCGGATCGTCGAGATAGAACACCTGCCGAACTAAGGTGGCGAGAGCGAAAGGCTCATCCTCATACCAGCTTGAGTTTGTATCGACTGATAATAGTCCCAGGTCTTCCTTTGTACGCTTGAACCATCTGTACTTGAATAGGAAAACGTTGACATCATTCCCGTAACATAGCTGAACCACATATACAATAGCCCCGTAATATAGATCATTGTCTTTCCCAACCGCTACCCCACTGTTTTGTGTTCTTCTTCCTTCATCTCAGGCCAATGAATGGAACTTTACACCGTTCACAAAACATTTGAGATAAATATAGTGTTTAATCGGCTTCCCTGCTAGCAAGTGCTTTGGCCATGACCACCACCCCGCGTGGTTTTCAGATTTTTGCAGATCAATCATCTGCCAAAAAGGGCAAATTAATATAAGGGTTTAATTACTTTCTCCAAACATGATCGATATGTATATAAATTACTAATTAAATACTGAGACGTACGTACGTACCCATTGGAAGAAATAATCGGGAAACTTCTTCTTAACCATTTTCTCAATCCACGCCGAACTCTTGTTTTGATTTAACGCCTGAAGCCTATCCCTGTATGACATCATGTACGGCTCAACTTTGTCACAGTCTCGCAACACTACCCAATGTGCCTCAATAAGTTCTTCCCGTGTTAAGGATTCCTTTAATACTCCTCTAAACGGTCGGACGACATTGGTGACGACAGAAAGATTGATGCGGGCACTGGGATCGGAGACAGTGGGAGGTGGTGGATCTTTGAGGTACCTGTTGCAGTAAGTAACACACTCATGCATTAGGTATGTCTCTGCTATGGAGCCATCCGGGGCCGACCTGTTTTTTTACGAATGACTTATACTGTCCAAGCTGTCTACATAATCAAACGTACAATAAGAATAAGTACATATGGCTAGCTAGTAATCTCCAGTGGAACAAATTATATATGAATCGAAAAACCTGTATAATTAATTAGTTGTACGTACCTTTCTTGAGGATACATCCAAGTGTACTGGACCGGACCAGAAATGAGCACCTGCTCGGGCAGGTGGATCATTAGGTGAATCATGATGTCAAAGAAAGCAGAGGGAAAAATTCTCTCTAGTTTGCAAATGATGTGCACAATTTGTTGTTGCAATTCCACCACATCTGACTTCTTTAATTCTCTGGCGCATAACCTCTGCCACCACCTGCACAATGCCACTATTGGTTCTACGACGTCACGAGGCAAGTATGGTCGAATTACCACTGGAATCAGACGTTGCAGCATAACGTGATAGTCATGTGTGTTTAGACCAACAAACTTGTGTTGCACCTCGTCCACTGCTCCAGTTATAGTAGCTGCATACGTAGCCGGATAACGAACGCCCTTAAACCAGTGAAATACAGAACGTCTAAGCGTCGGCTTCACTGTGTAAGGTGCAGCTGGCATCTTGTTGTACACTCATTTCCTATCCCTCCTCAACCACAAGGGACGACGTAGATTCATTGATTCCAAATCTTTGCGCGCTGTGGGAGTATCTTTAGTCTTGAACTTAATACCGAGAATTGTTCCCACCACGCTGTCGCACACATTCTTTTCTATGTGCATCGCGTCCAAGTTGTTCCTCAGCTTCAACTTCGACCAGTAAGGGAGTTCAAAGAATATACTCTAGTGATCCCAATAGCTCAGATCATGTGGAGGAATTGGATTGCATTTCTTCACATCCGCGTCATTGCTCAACACACCAAAGTCGAAATAGCTCAACCTCTCTAAAATCTCTTCGCCCGACCAACTACGGGGTTTAGGATTGTTCTCTACTGTCCCGTCGAAATGAGCTTCATCCTGTCGCCACGGGTGGTCGTGAGGAAGCCATCTACGGTGACCCAAGTAACACACCTTCCCCGCGTGCCAACTAGAGTTCACGTCGTTCAAACATATAGGACATCCATTATATCCTTTTGTCTTGCAGGCTGCCAACATTCCATACGCTGGAAAATCGCTGATCGTCCACATTACGGCAGCCCTCATCGTGAACATCATGTCAGTGAATTTATCATAAGTTGGGACTCCATTTTCCCATAACAGTTTCAGCTCGTCGATCAAAGGTCTGAGGTAGACATCTAAGCACTTCCCTGGAGATTTAGGACCTGGAATTAGTACAGTAAGAAAATTAAATTCCTTGTTCATGCACATCCACGGAGGCAAGTTGTACGACATCAGAATAACTGGCCAAGTGCTGACGGCGGAGCTATTACTTCCCCAAGAATTGAATCCGTCTGTAGATAGGCCGAGTCTAACATTTCTAACCTCTGCAGCAAAGTCTCCAAATTCTCTTTCCAAATGTTTGAAACCCTCCCCATCCGCGGCGTGTCGCAGGACATCGTCATCTATTCACTTTTCTGCGTACCATCGCATCGCCTCTGCTGTGTGTAGAGACATGTACAGGCGCTGCAATCTGGGAATCAAGGGAAAATATCGAACAACTTTCACAGGAATTCACTTTTTCGAACTCTTCCTATTCACCTGGAATCTGCACTGACCACATACGGGACAATAGTCCAAATCTTTATACTTTTTGTAAAATAACACACAATCATTCGGACATGCGTCAATTATCCTGTACTTTAGGCCGAGGCTGCTCAAGATATTTCTAACCTTATAATGAGATTTAGGAAGATTGTGATCATCAGGAAGCAATTTACATATTTGCTCCTGAATTTCGTCAAAAGCACTCACTGACATGTTTTGCTTCACTTTTATCTTCATTTGCTCCATCACATATTGCAACACATTCTCTCGACATCTAGGGATTACCGGGGTCTGCGCTTCAAGTAGCATCCGGTTGTACTTATCCATCTCACTGGTGTCAGTGGCCAAGCTAGCAGAGGGGAATGTGTCATCATGCTCATTAGTGGTACTGTAACCTCCGTCTTGGTGTTGGTGTCCACCATTACTACATCCTGGAAACGCATCATGGACCAAATCTGCAGTTGGGTTGCAAGCTGCGGGTCCGGCACCACTCCTGCTGGATGAGGCACCATGGTAACTGTACCCTGAGCTGAAGTCTGCTGCACTGAACTCTACTGCTTCACCATGCTCGCTCCATGTAGTGTAACTCCACATCATACCATTTTCGTACAGGTGTTGCACCATAACATTAACCTCCACATACTGACAATTAAGACATTTCTGGCACGGACACCTGAAATGCTTCTTTCCCTAACCATGTTCTATCGCAAAATTCACAAATTCGCTAATTCCATCCATATACCGGACATCACATCTATTCTTCAACTTCATCCAACTCTTGTCCATACTGCTACAAAATATTATAATTAATTAATTATTACATATATATATATATTAGTCTATTAATTTATGTTTAATTATACGTACTCGATCTACATCGATCCATCAATTACGTACGTACGTAATTTAATCTGTATATATAGCTAACATGCATGCATGTATGTACGTACGTTTTCACTAAATATATATTAAGCAAATTTTAACTGCATACGTACCTGCTGGCCTTCTCGAAATCAGTTAATTAAGCTAGCTAGCTAGTCAGCGGAGATCCCTGATCCTGATCCTTCTCGGCCTTCTCCCTTCTCATTCTCCTTCTCCTTTCTCCTTTAATTATTCTTCGAATGGAATGAATTGAGGATCGATCGGATATCGATAGAATGAAGAGAGTTTGACATCGGGCTTATATAATGCTTCACTTAGACGACGGAGGTGTCGGTACGTCGTCTAAGTGGAAGTTACTCGGACCACGGTGTGTCGGTCCGTTGTGCAGGTGATCACCTGGACGACGGAGAATACCATCTCCGTCGTCCAAGTGATCACCTGGAGGACGGAGAAGACTCCGAGGTTCAGGTGTACACCTGGACGACGGAGACGGGATTATCCGTCGTCCAGTTGATCAGCTGGAGGACGGAGAAGACTCCGAGGTCCAAGTGATCACCTGGATGACGGAGAATACCATCTCCGTCGTCCAGGTGGACACTTGGACCTCGGAGTCTTCTCCGTCCTCCAGGTGATCACCTGGACGACGGAGATGGTCTTTTCTGTCGTCCAAGTAACAATTACGTTTCCGTGGTCTAAGTGCTGTTTTCTTGTAGTGATTACAACTTCGATAACTTAATACTCGAATAATTAATAATTTTGTTAAAATACTATTTTTTGTTGATTCCGATTTGGGAACAACGTGCTAAATTAATAATTCGCTAAATTTATAAGATAATAGAAATTTGAGAGTTCATATAGAACACATGCAATATATAAATTAAAAATGTCTTAATATGTATAATTAATTATTCTTTTATTTATGACTTATAATATCTTAAATTAATTACTCAAAAAATGAAATAAGATAATACATCCAACATCAATCATACAAATAAAATACATTGAACAATATCATACATTGAACAAAATAACACATTTACGTTACAAAATCAGGCACTATAGCCGATAACCTAAAGTTGATGACTACAGCAAGACCAGTCGTCGACTATAGTTATAGCCGACGACCGGCCGTCGGCTATACAGTCAACGAAAAATGGCCGTCGGCAAAACTATAGCCGACGACCTTACGGTGAGTCGTCGGTTATAGTCAAGACTATATATAACCGACGACATGAAGTTGTCGGCTATAGTCTAGACTATAGCCGACGACCGGTCAACAACCGGCGTTGACCAAGGGCAACTATAGCCGACGACCAAAAAACCAAGTCGTTGGCTATAGTATTTACCTTAGCCGATGACTTTGAATTGTGTCGTCGGCTATAATAGAAAATTTCTGAAAAAAAAACCCGAAAATGTACAATTCTAATCCCCGAACCTACAATTGCATAATATTATTGATCAAAATTACAAAACACATTACAAATTCACTAACAAAACATAAATTCACGCATATTACACACATACACTATGGGTGATCCAAATTGATGTTATTGAAAACATCGACGTTAATATCAGAGGTCTTCGAGATCCTCTTGCGACCGCGTCGTAGGAAAAATGAACGCAGGTGGAGCCATGACTGAGAATCCAAATAACTGAAGTTGTGCAGTCCAATCCTGAAACCAGGAAGTCATCGCAGACTGTTCGGCTAATCTCACCCGCTCCATCTCCTCCACCAGCCTTCAAGTCTCTTCCAGCTGCCTCTAATGCTCTGCCGCCTACCTCTGGTGCTTTGTCGTCACCCTTTGGAGCTATTCCTGTAGATGAGAAGACCTCAAACTTACCGACATGCGTGAGAATCCGGGAGTGTTCTTCAAGACCCCATTCCCCTTCTGTCCCAGACCCCTGCAGTAGTAGTCGCTTCCCCGTGGTGGGAAAACCTCACCCATGATCCTCACCACTACAAGCGGCCAAATTGATCAATCTGAGAGATGCCTGGGGGAGGTCCACATCCTGGGTCTCAGGCAATTGCTCTCTCATGATCTGAGTCAACACCTCCAGAGTCACCTCTTGCACTCTCACCTAATTGACAAGGAAAAAAAAAATTAGACCAGTAAACATACGTAAAAATTTTTAGAGATATATAACAAAATATGTTAATTAAGTTATAAGGGCATAAGACTTACAATATCTTCGGGGTATTAAGGATACGCTTTCTGTAACATATACTCCAAAGGGGGGGACTTCAGGGTGTTGGGCGGCCTCCTCTATCCAACCTGCAAAGGATATCGAACCGCCATGATGGTTCTTCGTGTTTTGTCCCCGGTTCGTTGCGTTTATTGCAGAAATAGCCTTCTTGGATCAACATATGTGAAAACAAAATTATTTAGGAAATTATTTTTGCCAAATACGATACAAGTAAGCACAAATAGAGTGTTGCATACCTCAAACTTTGGGGTGTTGAAGTGGACTACGAGCCACTGCCACTCGTACTCCTTATACATAAACTCCATATGGGTACCCCCACGGAGGTTGTCGTGCTTCTTCCAGTGCCATTTGAACTCACTTTTCCACTCATTGTACCTATATATGGGAGGTATATGTTATAAATTGACAATACATGATCAACAAAAATGTCTAAAATTTAACTCTATATCTCATCACCTTCTTTCTTGCACTTCAATTGTCCACGTGTATTTGAGATCCTCCGGCACAATAAACCACAGCTGCAATGTATATATATAAATAAATATATAAATGGTAGACATACATAATGAATATATAAAGGATAATTATACATAATGAATATATAATTAACTTACCGATAATGCATTGTTCACACAGTCCTTTACACATTGTGGCACGGATGACCACTCTCCCCATAGAACCGGCACTCTGTCCCGTTTTATACTCCCTACCATGCCGACGTACTTCTGCGTATTCTTTCCCACTATCATGTCTCCATTCGAATTGGTCTGTATGGCCACTTTTTCACTGTCCTTGACCGCCTTGTCAAGTAGCTTGCCACTGACCGTGCCTCTAGTTGTCTTTTTTGCATTGCCTCCAGTGTTGGTGTCAGCTAACAAAAGGGAAAAAAAATTCAACATCTCTACTTAAGCGGTATATGCGCTAATATTAATGAGTTTCAAATTAAATACTAAGTTTGGTAATATTTACCTAAATCAGACGTCGATGTATTTGATACCCTCGCACTATACAGATGTGTATCAAACGGCACATAGAACTATGCCTCTTCCGGGGTAGTGTTACCAATCTGTTCTGGAATGGACACTCCCCGATCATCGAGCGCAGGTATGGATGGTGTCATATCGGGCATGAAGAGGTGCGACGGTGGACCACTACATGTCCCCGTAGAGGAACTATCTGAAGGACTTGCATTAGAGGCTGACGGCTACGACGAGGGAGTAGGCGCCGTTGGCAGAAGATGGGAGGCACACAGACACCTGAATGTACGGGACCCGTAGAGGCGGCCGGCAAGCCCCTACATCTTGTTGCGGCTGCTGAAGCAGTTGATGGTGTCGTGAGGTCCTTAAGCCACTATAAGTATTACTTATAGAGGCGGACGATGAACTATCGCCGCTAGACCCGGTTCCTTTTTTAGAGCTCTTCGAACTCTATCGACTTAACCAATTCATGATCGCTAATTATTTAAACCCTAATTAAATTAAACCTAATTAAATAAACCCTATTTAAATTAAACCATACATAAATCATAAAATTCACACCACAAATTCATACTGAAAGGACCCAACCCCGATTTAGTTGCCTAAACCGGAATCAAACCCCTTTGAAAACACGAACAAAAAAAAACCATAGAAATTTTGGCAGAGTTTCGCTACTAATGTAGAATTACCATTACCTGCACGCGGAAAATACACTTCATCCTATGCCACAAAAATCAAACCGTGGGCACCAATCCCATCCGGATTTCTCAATATATCAACAATAATGTAAAGTAATAAATATATCTGTACTTTACTGAAATCCGGAGTAAAATCGTATAATTCATACAACAGAATACTCAGAGCGACCTCTAAAGTATAATCATATAAGTTTACCACAGTAGGTAGAACAATAAACCTACTGGAAGAAACAAGGTAGCTCGAGCACTATGCCTCCAACCACGACGTGCGACACCAGAGTCCAAACTGCAAACTGGGCACGAAAACCGAAAAGCCCAGGGGAAAGACATGAAAATCGTTAGAGTAAGTGGACGAAAATAAATGTCTTTCACCAAGTAATATATGTTATAAAAACATATGCGAGTCCAAATGAATAAATATAATAAAATACGCGAGGTAAACTCATACTCCTCCAGCGTACTGAGCATGCAAGTAAAATCCCACGGGGTCACTCATGGACACGTCCGTGTTAGTACAGTCCGAATCACGGGATCCCAGACCCACACGTGATTCTAGCCAGAAAGCCCTCAGGTCAGAGGTCTGCCTCCCCCCGGTAAAGGCCTCGGGTCAGGAGTCACAGCCTCCCCCGGTACACATCCTCGGGGATCAGCCGGGATGCGAGTGTATCGATACAGCAGCATATACTGAGACTGTACTCTGCGTAAACCAAATCATAAATATTTCGATGCAAATGCAATAAACAGCATATAAATGCATATACGTAATGTATAATGGTATAAGCATAATCGTCTAACACATGCTCGTATAAATCGTAATCTCTTATGCATGCTCAAGTTCGTAAAATGTGTATAAAGACACGCAATCAATCCGTGTAAAGAAATTGTCCACTCACAGACTAGCGTAACGCAGTTCGCATTAACCTGTGATCCGGCGGAAAGTCCCTCGCCAAAAGACCGATCACGAACTCCTGAATAATCACAAAGTCCATTACTCAAAATCATAACTCGACAATTCAAGACAAATCACGAGAAACCACCGTTCTCGGAAACACGTAATTCAATGTCGACGAATCGTCGAAAATCCGATATTTACACCTCAATACCTCGCTGTACTTTCGGATGCTCAATTCGAAAAACGAACATCCCCACTGCGATCGGGGCGCGATTTCGAGTGAAATGACATGCAACTTGTCGAAAACCCCAAAAGTCAAAGTTTGACCATCGGCGCCGCCGGCGCCACCACCAACCGTGAAATTTCTCGGCGGAGCAACCTCTATTCCATTCCAAATCACCCACTGAGCAACTTTCTCAGCTGCATCAAAGGCCAATTCTCACTCTAACCATGTAAATTTCAAGCAAAACCGAATTGCCTCACAAATTTCAAATCCAAAATTCTCCATACACAAGATGAATTAGAACACCAAACTTACATGGTAGCTTGTAGGTGATGAGAGCTTCAAAACCCAGTCCTTGTTGTAGATCGAATCGGAATCCACCATTAACCCCAAAAATCTTGAACTTTGGCCGGATAATTCCCTCCCCTCTGGCGTCCCACGCCGTGAAAGGAGGCCAGAAAGGGAAAGAGGAAGTCGAGGCGATGAGGACGGGCCCAAGCCCGAGGCCGGGGGTGGCCGGATCAAGCTCTCCGCAGGCGAAGCCGTGGCCACCGTCGCCACCTTCTTCAACCCGCGTTGACCGAGTCAAAAACCAACATAACAACTTTGACTTTCCCAAAGGGGAAACCCCCCATTAAATACTCATTAAATGCTTTCCCAATTAGTAAACTTCCATAATTACGTATTTCGACAAACTTCAAATACACGTAACTCTCGCGTCGTAATTCTGAATCCGATAATTCTCGCAGCAACAAACTCGACTCGACATGTTCTTCCATTATCACCCGAAGTCAAACACATCGACCAATCAGATAAAAAGTCAACGGTTCAGCCCAAACACATACTTAAACCTACTAAATAATCAACAACCGGAAATATTCACAACTTAATCTTCGTAACTCCGAATAATGCTCCGGAAGTTCCCACAAGCTCGAAATTAAATTCTCAACAACTTCCGTAAAGAATCCGAAACCAAATTCTCGTCCGGTAATTTAGTCGTTAAGAGAGCTACTAATTTAACCCGATTATATCAAAACTTCAAATATTCATAATTTATTCCTCGGTCTTCCAAATAATGATCCGGAACCGCCCACAAACTCGAAATCACACGTACAACGACTCCCGAGAAGAGACTCAGCTCCAATTCTCGGCCAATGATTTAGTCGTTATCAAGTCCGACGATTCAAACAACTATCGGAAATCTGCGATTACACGCAAGCTCGTAGATTAAGCTGATTCCATTGCTGATTCTATTCTGGGTCGTCACAAATCCACCCCCCTTAAAAAATTTTGACCTCGAAATTTCCGAGTCTGCTGACTAAAAGTAGGAGCACTGCCTCTGCATACTGTTCAACTTTCCAGTGACAACATCAACTGAACAACTCTGACAACAGACCCCACAATAGGAGATAGCTCCGTGCTGAAATCCCTGTATCGACAAATCTCGAATCTGAACCGGCTCCACACAATTGCCAAGTGTTCCTGCATAAGGAATAGATAGGGTACACAACACGTAACAAACCTGAAACATAGTTCCGCCACACGGAACACAACACACACAAAAGCCAACGTTATAGGCGACGCCGAACTATACGGCATAACACAAATTAGCCCATGGTCACATACGGATCAAAATAATGTGGCAAATCACAATTCAACCTGCTTACATCAACATAACTCAAACATCGAACTCAAGCAATTATCAACCCATTTCCGCTAACCTGACAGTCTATGGTAGCACATTCCACAAAATTAGGATCAAACATCAAGTCAAACCAAACTCGCTCCAGCACAATGGAGTACAACATCGTTCCTCAAAACGACATCATGCAACATCAAAATCATAGTAGTCAACAAACTGGTACTGCATGCAATCTCAAACAACTGAAACTGCTGGTCCCAAGTCCTCCGGAACTGCAATACCGAGGTCCACAATATGCCCTCCAAGGTCTGAATAGTCCTCAAAGATCGCCCACCAATCTGAGGATAAGAACCGGTACTAACTTGTAATATGGTCCCCAATGCTCGCTGCAAAGCTCACCAACACTCAATTGTAGCTGATTACCTCGACCAGCAAATTGGGACACAGGTACACCACGTAGATGGACAATCTCCGTCAAACACAGCTATGCCAGCCTGCCACTGAAATCTTTTCCGAAAAGTACAAGGAAACGTATTAAGTTCATCAAATGGTCCACAATGGCCTGAAAACTGGTACCACAAACCGAAGTGCGAACTGGCACACAAAACTACAGTGACAAACTCCAACCTCTAATCGGAAATCTCAAATGGCTATAACTTTCTGGCAAGTTTCTGTCTCCTAGCCATCGCTTGCTAACAAATGTGGCATCTGTACACACTAGCTGCTACATTCTCTTCATGTTGCGTCACGAGTAGTAAACTCAAAATATCTGATACATCTCCGCATCACTAGCGCCAAATGCGTGCGAAACAATGAGCTTTAACATCATCACACTCGAACTCAGCTCCCATAGCTCGCAATCCGACTAACACGGAAACTCGAGCCATACACCCATGATACAATGAAGCTCCCAGTTTCTAACGGAATGCATCAACAACAACATCCCAGATGGATAGTCAAAGTGCAACCACTAACCTTTCTCGAATAAACTCAAATGTGCAGCCATAGTCGTTAGTCGACCCCATACATCTACACTGCCTCAAGCTCAAACCTAGCCGAAAATGCAAGTTGATGAAACTCAAGTGATCAGTGTACGTCCTACACTGCGCTACACGCTGTAGCAGTAGTGACTCAAACTCTCTGATGCTAACACAAGAACAGCTATACCCAATACCATACACAGGATACGTAGCTACATAAGGTTTCCACTGCCTGAACCATGAGCCACCGCTCTGCTACACAACATCAAAACATAACCAAATCCAAATCTCGATGCATCGCCATAACCCACGAACTCATCACGATCATCAGGTAAGGTCAAAACCGAAGTAACGGTCAACCATCCTGCAGGAGTAAGTAACTCTCCTCGTGTGCATCGAACCACTCGAACTTGACGCCTTCTTCGTCAATCCGGAAAATGAAGTAGCAATCCGGGAAAATCCTGCACAAGCCGTCGGTAATAACCTGCCACACCCAAGAGACTCCCGATCTCTGGTACAATGGTAGGTCAACCCCAAATCAACACGGCTTCTAACTGGTCAGGATCCACGCCAACTCCCTCGGCTGACATCACGTGACCCAAAATCTTCACGCTAATCGATCAAAATTCACACTGGCTGAACTTCGCAAATAGCCGATCATCTCGCGAAGTTCGCAAAACTGCTCACAATTGCTTCAGGTACTGGCCCACATTCCTGGAGTAAATCAGGATATTGCCAACGAACATGACCGCAAACTCGTCCAGAGTCGTCTGAACACCTGGTCCATCAAGTCCGTAAGAACTACAGGAATTGGTCAACCAAACAGCGTGACCATGAACTCGTAATGCCCGCACCATGATCTGAAAGCTAATATAGCCACATCTGACTCATCGATCCTCATCTGATGGTATCTGGACCCGAAATTAATCTTCGAAAAGACTGAAGCTCTCGCGAGCTGATCAAACCAATCGTCAATCCGAAGCGGAGGATACTCACTCTCCTCTGAAGCGAATCAGGCTTCGGTATTCATTGCACCACCTCGACGAACCATCCATCATCCGTGCAAACAATGCAAGAGCACACCACGCAAATACGCGGGGTGGCATGAAATCTCTTGAAACCTTCTCCAGCAACTCCTGGAGTCGAACCTGTAGCTCCATTAACTTCGCTGGCTCCGAACGACAAGACGTCGGTAAAATGAGTCCAGCGCCCGGTACAAGCTCAATGGTGTAGTCGGTCTCCCGAACTGGAGGAACACCTGGTTCCTCCGGAACACACCTGGAAACTCGGGAACCACCTCAATGTCGCCAATGTCGGGCACAGCAACCGTAGTATCCACATCATAAGCTAAGCAAGCAACACAATCCGTCTCCATCATCCGCTCGACCAACACCGCGAAACAGTATCTCGGGAAAAAAATCTGGTCGTCGAAACACAACCTTCTTCTCGTGACCATCAAACACAGCTCAATGCGTCGCCAAGAAGTCCATACTCATCATCCCATCACAACCAACGATGTCCAACTATAAAAGATCCGTGGCTAACCCATATCCTCCAACAAGGATCTCGCAACCTCCGGATGGATGCAACAAAAAGCAACACTCTCCAAGACCTCGGAAGTGGAGATGCAGGTACAATAGCCATGGATATCAAACAACAGTAACCTCGGAGAAAAGTCTGTCCTCAAACAAGGTCATAGCACGAATTCCAACATGCCCAACTAGCCGCCCACGTCAATTGCGACTTGCTGAATAACTTATCAAAAGGCTACATTGGTCAAACTTCAGGAACAACATGAGGATCTCCTCGTGAACTCTGATCTACCAAACCGCTAGAACAGCTGGCTAAGGGCGCTTCCTCGCAACGTGACCCTCCTGGCCACCACAATAGCAACTGAGAGTGCTCCTCAAACACAAGTCACCGCAACACCTGCTGCGTGATAGGATCACCAACGATCGCCCAAACTCATGCCACAGGAGCAAATCCGCTACTCTGTGATCTCCGCCATCGTCAAACGGATCCTCTACTTGATTTGATGACCCTCAACATAATCGAAAAGACCACAGCCTGATGACGTCACTGATCCCGAAGTGTCGGAACTCAACCTCATCAAAATCTCGACTAAGTCCACTTTTCTCAAACCATCACATTGAAAACCGTGTACGTCTTTCCTTCTCAATAGCCTCGCCACTGAGTGCAGCACACTAAGCTTCTCACGGCTATCTCGAGGCACATCAATCAGATTCTCTCTGATGCTCAGGTTCAAACTCATCTCGAACCTCGTGCACTACTTCCTCTGAAGCCACATAACACGTGCAAACATGGACAAACATACGAGCAATGCATCTCTGCCTCAGGTGGATAAACACTCCACATTTGAATGCTGGATAGCCTGATTGAGCCATTACCGTATAGACAACACCCTGAATGTGATCAACGCATTTCATACTTGATTCTTAACGCAATTCTCTCTACATTTAACTTTGTTTTATGCTTAGTAAATATGTTTCTAACTTACTTTATGCTTTTAGGTAGGAATAAAGGAGAAAATAATAAAAGAGGCGTTTTGGAGCTAAAAGCGTGCTAAGGAGGAAGTTCCTAATTTCGGAGAAGAAATAGTCCGAGGAATGGTCTTCAAATGGTTACTAAAATGCATTCCCATATGGTGTCAAGAGTTGGAAACCAAATGCCAAATGAAATGGATACCAAAATGGTGGACAAAAAGATGAAGACATTTCTCCTGCGCGACCCAGGAGAGAGCAAATATGGCGGAATATATGGAGCATATAATGGACGAATTTTGGGAGGATATTCCATGAAGATAAATACCTTATTTGAGGGCCAAAATATGTGCAAGAATATGGTATATTCGGCCAAGAATTATTAGGGAATAAGGAATGCAAGATTTGAAGATATGAAGATTTCCTTTTCCTTGAAGAAGAAGAAAACAGGGCAGCCAGGTCACTTAACTCTTAAAATCCGTAATAAATCCAATTCAACTCCAAATATGGCGTTCCTTATATGGATTTTATAGCCCTTTGAATAAGATTTCCAATGAAACAAGAATCAGAATTTTCCAAGATCTGAAACTCCGGAAAAACGCGTTTGAAGACAGACTGTCAGATTTACCCGGGTACACAAGGAAAGTCTTGTTTTTGTAGGAAAAGACCTATCCTTCTTCTATAAATTGGGGAGCTCGACTCATTCTCAGGCATCACTCATTCAAGACACCAAATAGCTCTGCCAAGCACTCCTCTCCACTACCTTAGCAAATTTCTTACAAGAAGCCGCCCCTCCGTTCATCAAAGAACTCCTCTGCCGAGTCGACTAGAAGGCAAATTCCTTTAGAGGCTCCTCATCTCCTAGAAGGCCGGATCACACTCTCGACATAGGGCAAATTCCCGAGCGAAGTGTATTTCGATCCCTTCTATTTTCATTCTTGTAAACTTTTGCTATTGAAGTTGAAATAAAGTTTGTTTCGGTTCACTTCCTTGTCATCTTGGTGTTATTTTTGTGACTTATTATTATCTTAGAATTTAGTCAAGCATGTCAAACTTAATGAACCAATTGAGGCGAAGGCAAATTCCTTGTCAAGTTGGTATGTGTCGTAGGGAAAATTCCCGAGCACTAATGAAGATCATACATGTTAACTTGGTTAAAGACTTAGATATTAATAGGTTGCATATAACATGACTAGGTGAGTAAGACGTGGTGTATGGAATGAGTTGATCATTGTATATACGTATATAAACCTTTTATTTTCGGTCTAGTGAGCATGTTTAGGATTTTATGTTCTTTAATTGTTTCTACTTGTCTATGAGTGAAACATGTTAGAACTTAGGATTTCTATGTGTGTTTACTTGCCATCTTTTGTCTTTTAATTTCGTAGATTAGATAAACCAACTTTCAAACCCTCCATACCTTTTATTTTCTGTTTACAAACGTTGTCATGCTTAGTACCATCAATCCCCGGTTAAGAACGATACCCTATTTACCAATGCTACATCTACAACAAAGGGTTTTAATTGCTTATGCGTTTTTGTTGAGTGTTAAGTGTTTATTTAGTACTTAGTAAAAGCGTGTATCAGAATGTAGGCCATGGAGTAACAATAGGAACTCACACACAATACCAGCCCACCAAATACAATGATCTGACTCAAACAAACATCAACTGCCACAATTCACAGCTCTGAGGCAACATGTAGACCCTCATACACACACAACCAGGCAAACCATGCCACACAATTCTCTGAACTCAGAATACTCATCCAAGTCCACAATTCACTGGCAAATCACGCGTCGATTGATCCTCAATAGGGCCCACAACCGTACCGACACGGAAAGCACGTCAAGGAGGCATCCTAATGAATAAAACATCATTCACAACAAGTAGAACGTAATCATGGAACTTCAAATATTTGAAAGTATAAAACACCCGGAGTATTGATGAGTATCCGTCGGCCGGTCGGGTCACCATTCCAGACATGCTGTACATTCTCAAATATCCTTAGTAAACACGACTACAGAAGTCTACAGAACCTATAACCTAATGCTCTGATACCAAGCTGAAAGGACCCAACCCCGATTTAGTTGCCTAAACCGGAATCAAACCCCTTTGAAAACACGACCCAACAAAAACCGTAGAAATTTTGGCAGAGTTTCGCTACTAACGTAGAATTACCATTACCTGCACGCGGAAAATACACTTCATCCTATGCCACAAAAATCAAACCGTGGGCACCAATCCCATCCGGATTTCTCAATATATCAACAATAATGTAAAGTAATAAATATATCTGTACTTTACTGAAATCCGGAGTAAAATCGTATAATTCATACAACAGAATACTCAGAGCGACCTCTAAAGTATAATCATATAAGTTTACCACAGTAGGTAGAACAATAAACCTACTGGAAGAAACAAGGTAGCTCGAGCACTATGCCTCCAACCACGACGTGCGACACCAGAGTCCAAACTGCAAACTGGGCACGAAAACCGAAAAGTCCAGGGGAAAGACATGAAAATCGTTAGAGTGAGTGGATGAAAATAAATGCCTTTCACCAAGTAATATATGTTATAAAAACATATGCGAGTCCAAATGAATAAATATAATAAAATACGCGAGGTAAACTCATACTCCTCCAGCGTACTGAGCATGCAAGTAAAATCCCACGGGGTCACTCATGGACACGTCCGTGCTAGTACAGTCCAAATCACGGGATCCCAGACCCACACGTGATTCTAGCCAGAAAGGCCTCAGGTCAGAGGTCTGCCTCCCCCCGGTAAAGGCCTCGGGTCAGGAGTCACAGCCTCCCCCGGTACACATCCTCGGGGATCAGCCGGGATGCGAGTGTATCGATACAACAGCATATACTGAGACTGTACTCTGCGTAAACCAATTCATAAATATTTCGATGCAAATGCAATAAACAGCATATAAATGCATCTACGTAATGTAGAATGGTATAAGCATAATCGTCTAACACATTTCAAATCCAAAATTCTCCATACACAAGATGAATTGGAACACCAAACTTACATGGTAGCTTGTAGCTAATGAGAGCTTCAAAACCCAGTCCTTGTTGTAGCTCGAATCGGAATCCACCATTAACCTCAAAAATCTTGAACTTTGGCCGGATAATTCCCTCCCCTCCGGCGTCCCACGCCGTGAAAGGAGGCCGGAAAGGGAAAGAGGAAGTCGAGGCGATGAGGATGGGCCCAAGCCAGAGGCCGGGGGTGGCCGGATTAAGCTCGCCACCGGCGAAGCCATGGCCACCGTCGCCACCTTCTTCAACCTGCGTTGACCGAGTGAACAGCCAACATAACAACTTTGACTTTCCCAAAGGGGAAACCCCCCATTAAATACTCATTAAATGCTTTCCCAATTAGTAAACATCCATAATTACGTATTTCGACAAACTTCAAATACACGTAACTCTCGCGTCGTAATTCCGAATCCGATAATTCTCGCGGCAACAAACTCGACTCGACATGTTCTTCCATTATCACCCGAAGTCAAACACATCGACCAATCGGATAAAAAGTCAACGGTTCAGCCCAAACACATACTTAAACCTACTAAATAATCAACAACCGGAAATATTCACAACTTAATCTTCGTAACTCCGAATAATACTCCGGAAGTTCCCACAAGCTCGAAATTAAATTCTCAACAACTTCCGTAAAGAATCTGAAACCAAATTCTCGTCCGGTAATTTAGTCGTTAAGAGAGCTACTAGTTTAACCCGATTATATCAAAACTTCAAATATTCATAATTTATTCCTCGGTCTTCCAAATAATGATCCGGAACCGCCCACGAACTCGAAATCACACGTACAACGACTCCCGAGAAGAGACTCAGCTCCAATTCTCGGCCAATGATTTAGTCGTTATCAAGTCCGACGATTCAAACAACTGTCGGAAATCTGCGATTACACGCAAGCTCGTAGATTAAGCTGATTCCATTGCTGATTCTGTTCTGAGTCGTCACACATACCTAAATCACCAAATTCATACATAAATCACAAAATTCATAAATTCATACATAAATCACAAAATTCACAAATTCATACATAAATCACAAAAATTCATACATAAATCACATATTTCATATATTCACAAAAAATCACATAATATTTCCTCAAAATAATCACATATTTCATATATCACAAATTCCATAAAATTCACAAATTCAATTAACCCAATCACAAATTCCATACACAAATTCAATAACCCAATCACAAATTCCATACACAAATTCAATTAACCCAATCTAATAACCTAATCACAAAATCCATAACCCATAATCAAAACTCATACACATTCACATAATCCAACACATATCAAAATAAAATCCCTAAATAAAGCTAAAACCCTAAAATTTAGGGGGGAAATGAGAGAGAGAGAGAGAGAGGGGGGGGGGGGAACCTATTTTGGAGAGATTGAGACCGATTTAGGGCGTTTCCGGCGATTTGGGACGTCCTAGGAGGGATTCCGGGGGTTTGGGGCGATTTGGGGGAGATGAAGAGAGGTTTTGAAGGAGAAAAGGCCGAAGAAGTGAGGTCTCAGGCTAGGTTTTCAGGTTATAACATTGAACCATAGCTGACTACTTAATGAATGTTGTCGGCTATGCCTTAGCCGACAACTTCATTAATGTCGTCGGCTATTCACTTTTTTAAAATTTATTTTAACTATACCCGACGACTTTTGTGCAAGTTGGCAGGTATAGTATGTAAAAAAATTTAAAACACAGGCCTCATCGAAAAAATTCACCTATTTTGCAGTAACACCTATTTATCTAATAATAGAACAGAAATGAAGCAATCATTTCAAAAACATCGTCATGATCAACCCACACATTTAATTAATTAACAAACATTCATATTTAACTAAGGCTCATAATCAGAATCATCACTTGAGTCTGGATCGTTGTCGGAGTTAATTTTCAGTAATATGTGTCGCTCCTCGTCATCGGAGTCTTCAATGTCTTCATTTGGAAGGACATCAAAAAGACTTACATTCCCCCGCGGAAGTCGAACCACACTACCGGGTCTCACATTATTTAGGAAAATTGTAAAGGATTTAGGAATACCAATTGCGTTCGGCTTTTTGTATCCAGTCATTTCTTCAATACCGTCAGCCTCACCAAGTGTAGTAGCATTATATATATTTATATTTCTAGGAACAATATGGTTGACTAATTTTTACGCCCCTTTGTGCATAAGATCATCTAGATAAAACACTTACTTTACCGATATGGCAAAAACAAAAGGGTCATTCTCATACCAACTTGTAGCAGTATTCACCGAAAAAAGACCATATTTATTGGTCTCTGTGTTCTCAAGGTTTGTATCAAACAATCTACACTTAAACAAGCACACGGCCATGCCCTCCCCATAAATTAGTTCAACCACTGAATGGAGAACACCGTAATAGTCAATGTTATTCTGCCCATTTTGCACCATTACTCCAGAATTCTGTGTTCTCCATCTATCGTCTCTATATTGACATATAAATTGCACACCATTGACCTTACACATTGGATACTCTCTTGAAGTTATCAGTTTCATCGCCAAAAATCTCAATTCATGTGACCAGTGTGGGTCACCATCACACTGTACATGGTTCATCTGAAGATAAAAACAACAACCATGAACTCATAATCTTCACATTGATTTATGAATATATAGAAGTAAAACAATTTGAAACACGTACCCAGCCGCCAAAATAGTTTGCAAACTCCCTATTGTGGTACTCAATATCACCGACAACCGCATGGCAGTTTAGATGGATGTTTTTCCAGTATTGAACTTCTGGACAATTTATCAATACCTACCAGTGGGCAATGACTAACTCATACAGTTCCAATTTGTACGACTTTGGCAACAAACCATATACTTCAACTTCATTCGAGAGGATAGAAAGATTGAACTAGGGTTCATCTACCGGCATATGTTGTAGAGGGTCCTCCAATGCTCCCAAATACATCTTGTTGTACGTTACACACTCGTGCGCAAGATATGTTTCAGTTATACACCTTTCAGATGCGGATTTATTAGCCACATAACCTTTGTAGTCCCCAAGTTATCTATCAATTTGTAAAGTGCATGTGAAGATTATGGAAATACATAATTATATAAAAAACCCATGCCAATTTATCAGATGTTGAATCGTACGTACATTTCCATGCGATACATCCAAGTGTAGTGTACTAAACCAGTAAACAACAATTCTTTGGAAAGATAGATCATCAGGTGAGGCATGATGTCGAAAAAAATTGGGAGAAATATCCTCTTGAATTTGCACATGATAAAAATGATGTCCTGTTGCATTTCCCTCAAGTCTGATTTTTTCACTTCTCTAGTGCATAATTTATGAAAGAATCTTGACAACGCTACTAACGGCTCCACTACCTAACGGGGAAGGTATGATTGAATGAAAACAGGAAAGAGACATTGAAGCAGTATATGGCAGTCATGACTCTTTCTTCCCGGAAGTTAACACACCGGCCTATATTGCTTGCATAGCCTGAAGGATACCTAACATTACCCATCCACCTAAAAATTTCGTTCTTCTGGTCAGGCTTGACGGTGTAAGGAGATGAGGAATTTTTTTCTTCCCTTCTCTCAACCACAAATGTTTTCTTATACTCATTCTTTTCAGATCAATGCGTGCCTTAGGGCCGTCTTTAGTTTTCCCCTCCCAATTCAGCACTGTGCCCACCACACTTTCGCAAATATTCTTCTCAATGTGCATGACATCTAGGTAGTGCCTGATGGGCAACTTGGGCCAGTACGAAAGTTCCCAAAATATGTTTTTATGCGTCCAAAATTTATACCGGACGGGTATGTGAGGTATTGTTGCCACTACATCAGAATGATTGCTGAGCTACCCAAAATCATATTCATTCAGTACTTCCAAAACTTCATCCCTCGTCCATTTCTTAGGTTGCACACCTGTTTCTACATTCCCATCAAATGCCTCCTTATTCTCCCAAAATGGGTGATCATATGGAAGCCAACAACGGTGATGCATTTGGACAATCTTCTTGAAATGAGGGTTGCCGCAATCAACAGTCATGCACTCTGGACAAGCCCTGTTTCCCCTGGTAACGTTGCCTAACAATATCCCGCGGGCAGAAAAATCACTGATGGTGCCAACAAGCATGGCATGCATCTGGAACATCTCATTTTTGTACTTGTCATAAGTAGGATGACCAACGTTGCTCAAGTACTTAAGCTCCTCAATAAAGGGTCTCATATACACATCGAGACACTTTCCTGGATAACTCGGCTATGGAATTAACATAGTCAGTATATTGTATTCCTTCTTCATGCACATCCATGAAGGAAGGTTGTACGGTACCAAAATAACTGGCCATATACTATATTGAAGACTCATGTTGCCAAAAGGGTTGAATCCATCAGATAAGAACCCGAGCCAAATATTCTGAACCTTTGATGCACAATGAGAAAACTCCCTAACCATGTGCTTCCAAGCCTCTCCGTTTGCAGGGTGTATGAGGGTATCATTGTCAGGAAAATCCCTTTTCGCGTGCCATCTCATAGCTTTGCATGTGTGCAGACATGAACAACCGTTCCAGCCTATCAATCAGCGGGAAATATCGAAGTACCTTTACAACTTTCTTATTCTCTGCAGGAGTTAACTTATACCTATCGGTGTGACATACCGGACATGCATCAAGGTTTTCAAGATCATTCCCTTCAGCATCTTCACCCCAGAAGAGAACGCAATCATATCTGCATGCATGGATTTTGATGTAGGTAAGACCAAAATGTTTGAGAATATGTCGCACCTTACAATGAGTGGTAGGCAGACAATGACCAGGGGGCAGCGCCGAAGCTGTCAACTCCAGATAAGCATCAACAACTTTGACACTCAATTTGTTCTCCATTTTGATCTTCATTATTCTCATGACCATTTCAAGAACAGTCTTCTTACACCCGTTATACAACAGGGTCTGTTGGAAGACAATCAGCTTGTTGTACTTGTCAATACCGGCAGTGTTGACACCTCTGGGTAATTGCTGGACTGGCTCAATAAAAGGGAATCCCTCAACGTCAGCAAGGATATCTTGTATTTGAGCATATACACCGCTCTCATAAGGAAACACATCATTGAACAATCTTGTTGTTAGATAATTGGATGTACTGGCCCTCTCAGAAAATTGTCCATGATCATGCTGACCCACTGATGATGTTTCACCGTGATAAATCCAACATGCGTACTTATCCCAAAACTCGTTTTTCTTCAGGTGCTCCCATACTATATCAATGGAAAAAAGAACCAAATCGCTGCGACACTGACATTGCATACACGGGCAATAATGAATTGTATTCTCGTTAGCATTACACTTCACATATTCCACAAAATTCCACATTCCAACGCCATATTTTTGATCCCATTTTGGAAGGAAAATCCAACTCTTGTCCATCCTCAAAATTCCTACAGTATATACATAATTAATATATACATGCACTAAGTAAAAATTCCACATTATATCTATAAATTTCTTTAACCTAGCTACAAATTAATTACATTAATTCTTCTATTCTTAATTACAAATTAACACACATACATATATATATATATCAATAATTAAGCTATTTAGATACATAATTTCATTAAATTCAACTCAAAATCAACTCAACTCAACAAAAAAGTAACTCAAAATCAACATTAATCGATCACCTCAATATCAACAATATCAACACAAATTAACAATTCAAATTAATTACATTAATTCTTCTATATATATATTCTTAATTACAAATTAACACACATACATACATATATATATATATATCAACAATTCACTCAAAATCAACTCAACTCAACTAAAACACAACAATTAACTCAAAATTTTCACATTCATTCATATATATATATAATCAACATTAATCAACTCTAAATCAATAATATTAACACACACACACACATATATATATATATACACATACATACATATATATATATGTATAGCAGAAGAGTATCACGAACTCTTTTTGGACAGCTTCCAATGATACCCACGATTTAAGAGCGTTTTGAGATTTTTTGGGCGATTTCTTTTCAAATGGTTGAGCTACTGCTCAGATCTGTATAAAAAGAACTATAGCCGACGACTTCATTAAAGTCGTCGCCTATAGTATAGTCAAACTATGCCTAATGACTTTATAGATCGTCGGGTATAGTTGCATCACCATAGCCGACAACTTAGGGGGTGGTCGTCGGCTATAGTATCATAGCCAATGACTATAGCCGCCGCCGGGTATAGTTTTGACTATATCCAACGACTTAATTGTGTTGTCGGTTAAAGTGACCTATACTCGACGACTTGACTAGTCGTCGGCCTGTTTTTTCAAAAGTCGTCAACTATAGTACTTATTCTGGTAGTGTGTTAGTACGTGATGTATACACAATAAATTAAAAAATAATGTACATTGAATAAGGTATAACAATAATTTTGTTGTTGAAGTTTTTAAGAAAATAAATATTTGTTGGATAAATTAATGAGTTATTAATCAATAAATAAATTTATAAATTATAAATTTATATTAAATCAATCAATAAATAAATTATTAATTTATCGATTATTCAATATCTTGTTAAATTAATAAATTTGACAGTCACGTGGCTATTAATTTATAGAATTTTAACTTTATATGAAAAATTTGGATTTCCCTTCCACAATATATATATATGTATATATGTATATAAAAATGACTAATATAAGAGCATCTCCAACAGCTTCCCTATTATAGAGAAAAACTTAATTTTGGAGAATATTTGACACTTTTATACTCCAACAGCTTCCCTATCTCATTCCCTAAAATAGAGAAATAGATGAGAGAGAATAACTCATTCCCTAAATTTACAGCAACCTGCAAAATTTTGGAGAAGATAATACTATTAATATTTTGCACCTTTTTGCAAGTCTCAATGTCTTCCAAAGCTCTCCTAACTACTTGTTTGCAATTTTCAATGAAAAAAATAATTTTTTTAGTGTTATAATAAATAAAAATAAAGTTGTAATAAATGTCAAAATATGTAAAATACGGAAACTGTTAAAATTGAAGCATGAAATTTATAGAAATTTCGACTTTTACTTCCTTATTTTACAAAAATTTTAAAAAAATTATTGAAATTGCTCTAAACATATATATATATATAAACATACATATATCGTGTCCATCTTGGAGGCATTCAGACACTCCCTAGCTAGCTACACATAAAGAGCACTGTGTGGGGGAATTTCACCGGGCGCGCTAGCTCGTCTTGAAATTAATATTGCCCTTTGGACATTCAGAGACGCATCTTAGACATTAAACTCTTCATTTGATCTAATCATAAATCTCTAGTCCTCCGCCCTAGCTTCATCCTTATAGAGTGACTAGGACTACACTAGACTAGTCTCAGGGAACTAGGTAAGACAAACTCCACGAACAAATGAAACAAGCTATCTGGAAGCATCTATTAGATCTTTCTCATGTTCAAAAATATGGTTTTGCGATCGGGACCATTTATCGATTGGCATTGAGATTAAGATGCTCAACTACATGCATACAAACCTATCAATGACATTACGAAATTGTCTATTGAAATCAGCTCCATTCTTTTCAATATTATCTTTTACATATTCACTAGCCCTAAACAAACAAGTTCATAGGCAGAAAAGGTCAGAAGTCTTCCATTTCTTAATTCACTAAGGCCAGTCTTCCAAACCGCCCTAGCCAATGGCATCCCTATCAACTAATTAAACTATATAATTACCTTCATCTTTAAGAGGGAATTAATCTCTATCGAAGATGACAATTAACAAATGAACAACTCTAGAAAAATATCTTTGTGAAAAAATGGTCCACCATCCCACGTGTACCCCCCTCCGCCACGAATTAGTCCTTAACCACAAACTTAAACAATGAATTATATATCCTAATTAAACAATGATAGGTTAAAACAAGCATCCTATCCTTTTGGATGGCAATATGCAAAAACTTATAATAATAAAATACACAACTAAAATTCAAACTCACAGCGAGGAACTTCGAGTGTGGTTCTACTTTTAAAAAAGCCGACCTTGAGGCAGATCCAATATCATTATATCACCTTCTTAGCTTAAATAATTGAATAATTAAGCATTGGATTAGAAGTAAAGCTGGGTGAAATATATTCGATCCTTATCATAATTGCATCAACGGTGGACAGCCAACCTATCATGTTAATCCTGTTTCCCTCTCCTATTTCTTTCCGTCCATATTCTTGATCATGATTTCGCCTGTGACGTTAGATACCGGTGGCGCACTCGTTGGTGTGGTATGACTTTCTAACTTCTTAGTTTAAATAAAATAAGAACTACGATGCTATCTCGGTGCGTTATCTCCGAGTTCTTCAACGCTTATTTTACACTCATTGATTCTAGACCACGCAAAATGCAGACCCTGACCCATACCCACATACCCTTAATTCCAAACTCCGAAAAACCACCTTTACTCGCATATATATAAGCTCACACCTCACCTCTCTAACTTAATTATTCCATCACCAATCCAACATAGCTTTAAGAATCAAAGCCTTAGAAAATTTTAAAGGCTTCTTCACTAGTTCTTGAACACTTGTTTTGCCCTTTCGAAAATGACAAAGGTGTACCCAAACAGTGCTGCTGCCACAGCCAGTGTTCCGAGCTACGAGGATGATCGGAAGCTGGGGATCTCGGGATCCGAAGAGCCGACGGTGCTGACTGTGTGGAAGAAGTCGTTGTTGTTGAACTGCAATGGGTTTACGGTGTTCGACACCAAAGGAAACCTCGTCTTTAGGGTCGACAACTACTTGTCCGGCCGTAAAGGCGAGATCGTCCTCATGGACGCCTACGGCAAACCTCTCCACACCATCCGCCGCAAGGTATATATATATAACCTAATTAACATGCATGCATGTTATATTTTGGAGAGTCTATGTAACAAACATAACTGTCATATCGTCTTCTAGTTCGTAAGTACGTTGTTGCTGATGAGACGTGACTTTTGTGTTGTGTTTTATCAGCGGCTGAGCTTGGGGGACAACTGGATGGTGTACGACGGAGAGGCGGCGACGAACCCGCGGTTCTGCGTGAGAAAGAACGTGAACATGTTGAACAACAAGTACTTGGCGCAAGTGAGCAACAAGAACTCGGTGGTGTATCAAGTGGAAGGGTCGTACTCGCAGAGGTGCTGCGCCGTGTACGACGGCAAGAGGAGGAGGGTGGCCGAGATCAAGAGGAAGGAGGCAGTCGGCGGAGTGGCCTTGGGAGTCGACGTCTTCCGCCTCGTCGTACAACCCGAACTTGACGCGTCGGTGGCCATGGCTCTTGTCATCCTCCTCGACCAGATGTACGGCTCATCCTCCTCTAGGCGTTAGATTTTCATCGATCACCTACCTCATTTCTCTTTCTTTGATTTTCCAATTTCGACCACCTATTTTCCCCCTTTGGTGGATTCACATCACCGACACACCGTCTTCCTTAAATTCTCATCTTAGAGTCTTCCCCACACCACACACATACGTTTCTGTTTTTTCCTACTCTCTTTTTTGTTTTTGTCTTTCTTTTTCTCGGGAAAAATCAATGAAGCTGCTTGGTTTTTTCCTTTTATATAAAAAACCAAGCTTGGAGTCGGGATGTATATATATGTGTATATTTCAGTTTGAGAAAGAGAAGCCCTCCTTGCACATGGTATCATCCATAGCTTAGGTTTAGACTGTAATTACGTACATATTATCAGTATCAGTTGAATTATGTAATTTTTCAATTTCGAAGAGTATGTTGAAAGATGGTATATTAAAGAAAACGTTCTTACTGGAATTTTGTTTCTCTTAGAATATTAAAGAGTTCGTTCCTGGATTCAACCTTTTGTTCCCTCGATCTGCAAATTAAGTAAACTAAAATACTAAATGGAAGTTCAAGCTTGAAAATAAATATTTGATTCCCATACAATCGAGTAGTAATAATTAAGCTATTAATTTATTATCGTAGTAGATCGATCCATTCTTAATGTTAAACAACGTTAATCCTTAATTATAATCAATGAGTCCGGCAAAAAATGGTATTGCATGCATGCGTGCAAAAGGTTGTATGTATTCGAATTTTCAAACTGTTATATATGCAAATTCAATTTGATATCTAGGGTTACTGTGTTCAACTAGTTTGTAAGTATGTTGCGTATATATTAATTACTATGGCCGGATCGGATAAAATGATTTCGGTGGAGACAGAAGGTTATGTCACTTATTGAGTGGGTGTTGATCATTATTTTGATCGATGTGATCATGATGATCGTTTTCAGGGCTTCAAATCAAACCAAACCCCATTGATATTAAAAGGATGGAACGTGGCTTGGATCACGCTGTTAACCAATGAATAGACAAGACTAGCTTGCAAGCGATTATATGTGGAGTGCCATGGGGTACGTATGTAGGAGACGAAAGAATCTGGTGTTGGTGTCTTGGTGACCCGGAGGGCCGGGCTAGAGTTTTCTCAACTCTCAACCGGAGCAGCCAGCTATACGAGGCCATGCAAATGATGCAATTAAACTTTTACGATAGTAATGTTGTGTGGGTGGGTACACAAGCCTCAACAAATTAAATGAGCAAGGACCCATAAAGCTCGAACGTTTGAATCACAGATCGACACATGCATGAATGTACGCAGCGCAAGATCAAACAATGCTATTCAATTCCTACGTACCCAGGTCCGCTTATCTAATAGTTGTTTCATTAATTAATAGGAGAGATATGTTAACAATGGTGAATGGATCTAAGGTTTTAGTGAGGAAGACGAAATTGAAGGTAAAAAAGAAAGAGAGAAAATCACAACCAAGCTTTTATTATCCTCAATCAATCTCTTACCAAAGTCTTTAGCGTACAACTATTTATATCTCTTACATAGAATCAGAATTTCAGACAAAATGTCTCCTCCATTAAGTGTTTGCACTCAAGAAAATATGGCTATTGCAACGACCGAATTTTGTCATAAAATGTTGAAATTTATCGCCGAAATAAAATTACGAAGAATTTTGGATCGTCGTTATGGTCATCACCTTTTTTGTTTAGCCGAATGTAAAAAGCGATGAACGATTGTCGTTGTCAAATTTTATATATGTGACAAAATTGGTTCGTTGTACATTATTTTTTGCTAGACATGTAAGGTTGTCACAAATCATAAATGTGAGATTTGTTTTGTCTCACAAATACCAAAGGCGAGGTTCTACCTCTGTCGCAGATACTAATTGCAAGGTTTTACGTTTGTCGCAAATAACAATATATAAGGTTCTATGTTTGTCGTAAAAAATAAATACGATGCTTTATTTTTCTTGAAAAATTTCAACAGTGAGGTGTTTATTTTGTCGTAATTAGTTATTATGAGGTTTCATTTTTGTCGTAGTACTCAAATATAGGAAACCATTTTTCCTCACAAAATTAAAAAACTGGGGATTTTAGTTGTAAATCATAAGTGCAACGACTGACCTTTTGTCACAAGTTTCAAAATCGAGGTTATATATTTTCTCACAAATCCCAACTGCGAGGTTTAACTTTTGTAATAAATGATAAAAGTGACTTCTTTTTTTGTTGCAAATCTTAAATGCGAGGTTAGTTTTTCTTGCAACCATTAGTACAAACAATGAATACGGCATTTTATACTTGTTGCCAAATATAAATACGATGATTTATTTTGTCATAAATTATTACTTTGAATCATTATGCATTATTAAAATATAATGATTTTAATCTACAAAATAAGTAAATTAAATATATAAAATAAAATAACCATATATTAATAAATAATACTTGTCCATAAATAAAATCCAAAACGTACCTTACGAAAAATTCCTAGCCACAAATTTAAAAAGAAAAAAAAATCAATCTAAACTAAAACCTAATAATCAGCGAAGCACTCATTCATGTGTTTCATCACAATCCTCAATATCTTCTTCGGAATTCATCAGAATCAGCATCATCATCATCTTCACCGTTGCAATTTCTATATTGTTTTTGAATCCATACTCAGATTCTGGCACTCTTTCATTAAAGTTCAAGTCGGCTTCCTCTTCCTCTTTCTCAGTTTCTGGAACTCCCATATTCAAGTTCAAGTTGTCGCCTGCATTAGAGGAATTTAGATTCATCATTTGCTCCACTGTTTTCAGCAACTTGGCATTCAATGACATCATATGAGCATTCTCCTCCTTCATATCAACCACTATTGTTTTCAAAGTCTTGATTTTATCTGTCATTTGGTTCATTTGTGTACTAAATGTTGGGCCAACATTTATAGAAGAGAGCTCGAGTTAAAGAAATCACTATAAGAAAAATGCACTTAGACCACGGAAGGAAACAATTTCTGTCGTCTAAGACACACTTGGACTACGGAAAGACTTTTTCCGTCATCCAATTGGCCACTTGGACAACGGACCGACACGCCGTGGTCTGAGTGGCCACTTGGACGACGAGGTCTAGGTCCGTCATCCATGTATATATCCACTTGGACGATGAAAACTTCCTAAGTCTGTCGTCTAAATGGTAACTTAGACGACGCACCAACGCTCAGTCAGCTAAGTGAAGCATTATATAAGGTCCATGTCGAACTCTCTTTCTTTCCGCTCACTCGTCTCAACTTCATCCTCATCGTCTCATCTCTCTTCCTCTCTTGATCAGACTCTCCTCACGCGTACATGCATGCAATTCAAACTAGCTAGCTATATATATATATATATATATATATCTATCTGGCTCCGACCATCGATTCGCCATATATCGAAGAACGCTAGGTACGCACGTAATTAATTTCCCAACAACATTAACGCTTATATATATAATTAATTGTACGTTTGATTGATTGCATTGTTAATTAATTAGTACGTCCAATATATATTTATAATTAAGTTAGATAATTGATTATATATATTAGTTAATTAATATAGACTAGTAGTACGTATATATGCATGGATGTTTAAAAATTTAGTTAATATTTAGTTACAACATACGTACGTACATGCATGTTAGACATATTAAAGTAATTGATGTAGAGTACATATATTCACCAATAATTAATAAAGGTAATTAATTAATTAATTAATTAATAATTTAATTTAATTAATGTAGTTGAAAATTTGTGTGTATATATAATAGTTTAATAATTACTTGAAAATTTGTATATATATAGAATAGTTAATTCACTAATATGATAATTAATTATTAAATTTCATAGAAGTATAGACAAGAGTTTGATGAAGTTGCGGAATAGAAGTGATGTCCGGTATATGGATGGATTTTTAGCGAATTGTGAATTTTGCGATAGAACATGGTCAGGGAAAAAAGCGTTTCAGGTGTCTGTGCCAAAAATGTCTTAATTGTCACTATGTGGAGGTTAATATTATGGTGCAACACTTGTACGAAAATGGTATGATGTGGAGTTACACTACGTGGAGTGAGCATGGTGAAGCAGCAGACTTCAGCTCAGGGTACAGTTACCATGGTACCTCATCCAACGGCAGTGGTGGTGGCCCCCTTTCTTGGGACCCAACTGTGAATTTGGTCCACGATGAGTTTCTGGGATTTAGTCATGGTGGACACCAACACCAAGAGGGAGGTTACAATACCATTCATGGGCATGATGACACATTCCTCACTGATAGCTTGGCCACTGACACTAGTGAGATGGATAAGTACAACAGAATGCTACTTGAAGCGTAGACCCCGGTGTACCCTAAATGTCGAGAGAATGTGTTGCAATATGTGATGGAGCAAATGAAGATAAAAGTGAAGCATAAAATGTCAGTTAGTGCTTTTAACGAAATTCAGGAGCAAATATGTAAGTTGCTTCCTGATGATCATAGTCATCCTAAATCCCATTATAAGGTTAGAAATATCTTGAGCAGCCTCGGCTTAAAGTACAGGATAACTGACGCATGTCCAAATGATTGTGTGCTGTTTTACAAGGAGTATAAAGATTTAGACTATTGTCCCGTATGTGGGTAGTGTAGATATGAGCTGAATAGAAAGAGTTCAAAAAGAAAATTCCTGTGAAGGTTTTTCGATATTTTTTTATTGATTCTCAGATTGCAGCGTCTGTACATGTCTCTATACATAACAGAGGCGATGCGATAGTATGTAGAAAAACGAATAGATGACGATGTGCTGAAACACGCCGCGGATGGGGAGGCTTTCAAAAATTTCGCCAGGAAATTTAGAGACTTTGCTGTTAGCACTTGGGGTAGTAATAGCTCTGCCGTCAGCACTTGGCCAGTTATATATTCTGATGCCGTACAACCTGCCTCCGTGGATGTGCATGAACAAGGAATTTAATTTCCTTACTATGCTAATTCCAGGTCCTAAATCTCCGAGGAAGTCCTTAGATGTCTACCTCAGACCTTTGATCGATGAGCTGAAACTATTGTGGGAAAATGGAGTCCCAACTTATGACAAATTCACTGACACGATGTTCATAATGAGGGTCGCCGTAATGTGGACGATCAACAATTTTCCAGAGTATGAGATGTTGGCAGCCTGCAGGATGAAAGGATATAATGGATGTCCTATATGTTTGGATGACGTGAACTCTAGTTGGCATGCGGGGAAGGTGTGTTACTTGGGTCACTGTAGATGGCTTCCTCACGACTACCTGTGGCGACATGATGAAGCACATTTCGACGAGACGGTAGAGAATAATCCTAAACCCCGTAGTTGGTCGGGCGAAGAGACTTTAGAGAGGTTGAGCTATTTCGACTTTGGTGTGTTGACCAATGACAAGGATGTAAAGAAATGCAATCCAATACCTCCATATGATCTCAGCTATTGGCATCATAAGAGTATATTCTTTGAACTCCCTTATTGGTTGAAGTTGAAGCTGAGGAACAACTTGGACGCGATGCACATAGAAAATAATGTATGCGACAACGTGGTGGGAACAATTCTCGGTATTAAGTTCAAGACTAAAGATACTCCCAAAGCGCGCAAAGATCTGGAATCTATGAATCTACATCATCCCTTGTGGTCGAGGAGGGATATGAGAGGAGTGTACAACAAGATACCAGCTGCACCTTCCACAGTGAAGTTGACACTTAGACGTTCTGTATTTTTCTGGTTTAAGAGTGTTCGTTATCCAGCTACGTATATAGCTACTATAATTGGAGTTGTGGACGAGGTGCAACACAAGTTTTTGGTCTAAAGACACATGACTATCACGTTATGCTACAACTTCTTATTCCAGTGGTAATTCAGCCATATTTGCCTCGTGACGTTGTAGAACCAATAGTAGCATTGTGCTCATGGTGGCAGAGGTTATGCGCCAGAGAATTAAAGAAGTCAGATGTGGTGGAACTGCAACATCAAATTGTGCACATCATTTACAAACTAGAGAAGATTTTTTCCCCTGCTTTCTTTGACATCATGATTCACCTAATGATCTACCTGCCCGAGCAGGTGTTCATTTTTGGTCCGGTCCAATACACTTGGATGTATCCTCAAGAAAGGTACGTACAACTAATTAATTATGCAAGTTTTTCGATCCATTATTTGTTCCACTGGAGATCACTAGCTATATGTACTTATTCTATAATGTATAAATTGAACGTACGTTTAATTTTGTAGACAGCTTGGACAGTATAAATGATTCGTTAAAAACAGGTCGGCCCCAGATGGGTCCATAGCAGATACATACCTAATGCATAAGTGTGTTACTTACTACAATATCTACCTCAAAGATCCACCACCTTCCACTGCCTCCCATCTCAGTGCCCGCATCAATCTTTCTGTCGTCACAAATGTCATACGACCGTTTAGAGGAGTATTAAAAATATCGTTAACATGAGAAGAACTTATTGAGGCATATTGGGTAGTATTGCGAGACTGTGACGAAGTTGAGCCGTACATGATTGGGCACAGGGAAAGACTTCATGCGTTAAATCCGGACAAGAGTTCGGTGTGGTTTGAGAAAATGGTTAAGAAGAAGTTCCCCAATTATTTCTTCCAATGGGTACGTACGTATGTCTCGGTATTTAGTTTATATATATGTTTGTAGAAAGTAAACCCTTTAATTAATTATATATATTTCCCATTTTTCTAGATGATTGATTTACAAAAATCTGAAAACCACAGGGGGTGGTGGTCCTGGCCAAAGTACTTGCTAGCATGGAAACCGATTAAACACTATATTTACCCTGGATGTTTTGTGAATGGTGTAAAGTTTCATTCATTGGTCCGAGATGAAGGAAGAAGAATACAAAACAGTGGGGTAGCAGTTGGGAAAGACAATGATCTATATTATGGGGCTATTGTATATGTCAGTCAGCTATATTACGGGAATGATGTCAACATTTTCCTATTCAAGTGCAAATGGTTTAAGTATACAAAGGAAGACCTGAGACTTTTATCAGTCGATACAAACTCAAACTGGTATGAGGATGAGCATTTCGCTCTCACCACCTTAGTTAAGCAGGTGTTCTATCTCGATTATTCGAAAGCTGGTGAATGGTGGAAAATATTGAACCATATTTCTCATCGAGGAATATGGAATACTACGACAACTGAAGGGACACCGGCGACTGAAGATGCTGATGAACCGGAAAGAGACATTCCTGTCTATCAAGAGCCTAATATTTCTGTCATCTGCTCCGACATAATGAACTTGGTTCAAGCTAATGAACGCTTACCCATGCCTGATGGTTGTACGAATCTAACTGAAGATGAGATTGTTGATGCAATTAATGAGGTAGATGAAGAAGAGGCGCATGATGAGGACGAGAACGAGGACTTAGGATATTCGTCGGACGATGTTGAGTATGATGAAGAGGAGGAGCAATCGGATAACAGGGATGAGAATGATGACGATTATGATGAAGAGTACAATATAACGACGAAGAATATTAATTGGTAATTAATTATTATAATTATTGTAATGATGCATGATCGATTAATTATATATATATTATGAGGAGGAGTATGTACAACTATTAATTTTGTACTTAATTAATTTAATAATTAATTAAATAGCGTGGTCGCTTCGACCGACGGAAATTAAAATTAATTAATTAATGCCGAGGATCATATCGATCGATCGAGAATCACATTTTCACAAAACCCTAACATGGGGAAGAAAGAACAACTTTTCGTAGTCCATACTAAGGTAATTAAACACAATAGTAATTAATTATAAAACCCTAAAATCCTAAAAATAGCACTTAGATGACGCAAAGACACGTTTGCGTCATCTAAATGAAAGTTTCGTAATTTCATCTAAGACAACGACTATCTAGACCATGTCCCAATACATATTCTTTTCGTCGAGATCATAGAGTAAACAATTCTCGGAGTGTGACCGTCGACGGTTCCAAAATAGGACTTACGGACTTTTGTGTATCCATGTTTCCGGTTTGTAAAAATTTTGGTATCTGGGTTGACTGTGCCGATGAAACCCTTAACGAACTTACTGTTTTGTGAAAATTATTCTATTTATATATTGTCTTATGGCGAATGTATCCAACGATTGTTTTGTCCAAATTCAATTTCGTTAATATCGATATGCAATGAGTCTATACTTAATAACACTTAAGTTATACAGATTAGTAGATACTTAACAAGTTTAAAGACGTAAGATTATTCGTCGTCTTAAAGTCAATTACTTATATATACGATTCTTTAATCGATATTTTACATCTATTTCATTCGAATGACAGATTGGAAACTTCCTTGCGAATTATTTTTAAAAATTAATGTTACGGAAACTAACCGTCTTAGTCGTCCAGGTGACCACTTGGACGACAGAAACAGACCATCTCCGTCGTCCAGGTGACCACTTGGTCGACGGAGATGGTCCATCTCTGTCGTCTAGGTTGAAAAATATGGCGATTCAATTTCCACTGCCAAATTTTTGGAGAACGCTTCAAATTTCACCTGGACGACGAAAGTAGGCATCTTCGATGTCTAAGTGAAATTTGAAACGTTCCCAAAAATTAGGGCGGTTAACTCCCACCCGCCAAATTAATTGGGCGCCGGTTCCAAAAATTGAAACGGTTCACTTAGACGACGGAAACACCCGTTTCCGTCGTCCAAGTGCACTTAGACGACGGAAAACAGGGCTTTGTCGTCTAGGTGAACTTCTATAAAAGGAGAGAGGCCAATCCTCTTTTCCTCATCCCATTCTCAATCATCCCTCTCCTCTCCTCTCTCTCTCTCTCTCTCACTCTCTCTCAAAAATTCGGCCTCCCTCCGGTGACTCAAAATCCGGCGACTCCCTACCTCCGGCGACTCTCCATTCCGGCGACTCCCTCCCTCCGGCGACTCTGCTCTCCCGCGACTCCTCTTTCTGGTATTTTTAAATTTTTTAACATAATTATAATTTAATAAATTTGTAAATTTGTAAATTAATTAGTAAAATAAATAAATTAGTAATAATAATTAATAATAGTTACTAAATTGTTAATTATGATTAATTTAGTAATTATTGTAAATTATGATTAATTTAGTAATTAATTATTTTAATTATTGTAAATGCATGATAATTATTATTGTAATTATTGAAAATTATATTTATGATTGTAATTATATATTGTTGTATTTATGATTGAAAATTATATTATAATTGGTAATTATTATTGCATGTAATTATAATTTGTAATTATTGTTGTAATTATTGTAAATTTGTAGTAAATATGGTAAATTATTGAATTATTAAAAATAATAAATTGGTTGTTATGGTAATTTATTAATTATTATAATAAATTATTTAATTATTAATAATAATAAATTATAGTTTGTAATAATTGATAAATTGGTCGTAATAATTAATAACAATTGGTAAATTGGTAATTATAGTAAATTATTGTAAATTATGATAATTATGGTCATTTAATAATTAATTATTGTAATTATTGTAAATGATAATTATTATTGTAATTATTAGAAATTATAATTTGTAATTATATGTTGTTGTAATTATAATTGGTAATTATTATTGTAGTTAATTAATATAATTTGTAATTATTGCTGTAATTATTGTAAATTTGTAATAGTTATGGTAAATTATTTAATTATTACAAATAATAAATTTTAAATTATAGTATTTTAGTAATTATTATAATAAATTATTTAATTATTACAAATAATAAATTGATAATTATACCTAATTTAGTAATTATGGTAAATATATATATATATAATTATCATGGTAATAATATTTTAACAACTGCTAGGTTGAAATGGCCCCGTGGAGTAAGAAAAAGGCCCAAAAGGAGGCCGAAGATGCTCTACTCTGACGCTTGGCAGAGCAAGTCGGTTGGCAATTAGAGGAAGACAATGTCGCGCCTCCTCCGGACCCTTCAGCTGATCCTTCGACAGCGGCGACTGAGAAAATTTCCTCTGCCCCTTCTATCCCGACCGGTGATGATGACGCCCATTCCGGTCTGACGTCGATGTCAGAAAGTGCCCAGGCGTCGTCGACCTCCTCTGAGTCTATCCTCTACAACGCGCGGCGCAAGGTCAGGAGGGCCCCAACAGACCATCAAAACAAAAGGTCTCGAGAACTTGTAATACGCGGAAAATCCGAGAAGTTGTTCAAGACGATCGGGCAAAAGATCCAGTTGCCATACAACGATTTCACTGATGGCCCTCCCACCTCTCAGCTGGGCTAGTCTCTCCTAGCACAGCATCGGGTCAATCCTTCGCAAAAAGGTTCGTATGATTGTGCATACTTGGAAAGAGTTGCTGGCCGAAGAGAAGGCGAAAGTGTTTAAAGAATTTTCGATACGTAATATGTACAATTTTAAATTTATTTTCTAATAACCAATAAAAATCATAATTTCATAATATATACGATTATATTTTTTATTCTTTTTTTATAGCACTACCACATATACACTCATTACCGGCGATTTTTGGAAAAACAAGGCCGGCGACCGGGAAAGTCGCCGGTAATGATCATCATTGCCGGCGACTTACTCCGTCGCCGGTAATGTGTCCGAAAAGTCGCCGGTAATGTTTCAAAACATTACCGGCGACCTACTCCGTCGCCGGCAATGTCAAGCCAACCATTGTCGGCGACAGAGTAGGTCGCCGGTAATGTTTTGAAACATTACTGGCGACTTTTCGCCGGAATTTCGCCGGCAATGTCTCCATTTCCGGCGATTTAATGAATCACCGGCAATGCCTCTTATATTAGATGCAGATCGTAGTAGCTCATTCATTTGGATCGAAAAAAATTCGGTGAAATCGAAAGAAGGAAAAAGCTCTGAAATCGATCATTCGGTACGTATTGTCAAAATTAAGGCGCGCATCGAAAACTCGATCACTCGGGAAGCTATATATATAGGTACGTATATATATATACGTATATGTGTATGTATATATATGTGTGTGTGTTGATCGATCTAATTAGATCGATATATATATATATATATGCATGCATGTGTTGATTTAATTAGAGTTGAATTGAGATATCGCGTCGATTATTAGTAGCGAATGTGTATATATATAGTACATAATATTGTTAGAATTTTCAGGATGGACAAGAGTTGGATGAGCCTCGAAAGATGGGATGTGAGATATCACCAGGGAATTAGGAGTTTTGTGAATTTTGTGAAGGCTAATTGTGGAGACACTACACTTCAGTATTTCCCGTGTAAAGAATGTAAGTGTCGCAGCGATCGATTTCGTTTTCCCATTGATAAAGTCCAGAAGCACCTGAGTAAATACGGGTTTTGGGATAAGTACACTTGTTGGATTTATCACGGTGAAACATCGTTAGCGGGTCCGCATGATCATGGACAATTTGGTGAGAGGGCCAGTCCACGCTATGATCATGGAGATTTTGCTGAGAGGGGCAGTCCATCCTATGATCCAACATCGATGTTAATCAATGATATGTTTCCTCATGAGAGCGGTGTATTTGCTGATGAAGCACCAAATGTCTGTTCTTGAAAGTGTCATGGGAGTGATGCAGCTCAAAATGGAGAACAAAATGTCTGTCAAAGCTGTTGATTCTTGGCTAAAGTGGACTGCTTCGCTACTGCCACCCGGTCATCGTCTTCCTACCACTCATCATAAGGTACGACATATCCTGAAAGATTTTGGGCTTTCCTACATCAAAATCCATGCATGCAGATATGATTGTATTCTCTTCTGGGGAAAAGATCTCGAAGACCTTGAAGCCTGCTCGGTATGTTTTACACAAAGGTATAAGTTGACTCCTGCAGGCAACAAGAAAGCTGTGAAGATACTTCGATATTTCCCACTTATTGATAGGCTGGAGCGGTTGTTCATGTGTGCTTTCACGGCCGAGGCAATGAGATGGTGGGCTGAGAGGAACTTGCCTGACGATGACACCCTTATACACCCTTCCGACGGAGAGGCTTGGAAGCACATGGTCAGGGAGTTTGATCATTTTGCAGCAGAGGTCCGAAATGTTTGGCTAGGGATCTCATCTGACGGATTCAACCCTTTTGGCAACATGAGTCTTCAATACAGTATATGGCTAGTTATTTTGGTACCGTACAACCTTCCACCATGGATGTGCATGAAGAAGGAATACAATATGCTGACTATGTTAATTCCGGGCCCGAGTTATCCAGGAAAGTGTCTCGATGTGTATTTGAGGCCTTTGATTGAGGAGCTTAAGTACCTGAGTGAGTGTGGCCACCCCACTTACGATAGGTTCAAAAATGAGATGTTCCAGATGCATGCCATGCTTGTTGGCACCATCAGTGATTTTCCTGCCCGCGGTATGTTGTCGGCAACGTTACCAGGGGTTATAGGGCTTGTTCAGAGTGCATGACGGTTGATTGTTGCAGTCCTCATTGCAGTAAAATTGTTCAGATGCGTCACCGTTGTTGGCTTCCATATGATCACCCATTTAGGCAGGATCTAGACGCGTTTGATGGGACTGTGGAAACAGGTGTGGCACCCAGGCGATGGACAGGGGAAGAAATTTTGGAAGTGTTGAATGAATATGATTTTGGCCAGCTGAGCAATCATCCTGACATAGTGGCGTCAATTCCAGACAAGCCCGAAAGGTATAAGTTTTGGACACACAAGAGCATATTCTGGGAACTCCTCTACTGGCCCAGGTTGCCTATCAGACACTACCTAGATGTCATGCACATAGAGAAGAATGTGTGTGAAAGTGTGGTGGGCACAGTTCTTAACTTGGAGGGGAAAACAAAAGACATCCCTAAGGCACACATTGATTAGAAAGCTATGGGACTGCGGAAACATTTGTGGTTAAGAGATGGTAAGAGACAAATGCCGCAAGCTCCTTACACCGTAAAACCGAAGCATAAGCATGAAATTTTTGGGTGGCTGAGTAATGTCAGGTATACATTCTTATGGCTATGCAGGAAATTGGCCTTAAATTTTTACCGGATTATGGTTATATGCGAGAAATATAATTGTTGCCTATGGCTATATATATATGCAGGTATCCTTATGGCTATGCAGGAAATATAAGCAGGTGTGTTAACTTCCGGGACAATAAGATGTACGGATTAAAGAGTCATGACTGCCATGTACTGCTTCAACGCCTTTTCCCTATTTTCATTCGAGGGTACCTGCCCAAAGAGGTGGTGGAGCCATTGGTGGCCTTGTCAAGATTCTTTCAGAAGTTATGCACCAGGGAAGTTAAAAAAGCAGACCTGAGGGAGATGCAAGATGACATCATTTTTATCATGTGCAAGCTTGAGAGGATATTTCCCCCAAATTTTTTCGACATCATGCCTCACCTGATGATCCATCTTCCCGAACAATTATTGCTTACCGGTCCCGTACACTACACTTGGATGTATCCCATGGAAAGGTACAAATGATTCATACATTTGGTTTGCCTCTGTTTTTATATATAAATTCTTATTTTTTAAGTAAGTTAACATGCACTTGTTAACTTGTAGACAATTGGGAGCCTACAAGGACTATGTGAAGAATAAATATGCACCTGAAGGGTGTATCGCTGAAGCATATGTTGCGTACGAGTGTGTAACGTACACCAAAGTGTATTTGGGAGCGCTTGAGGACCCCCAACAACAGATGCCGATAGATGAACCCCAGTTCAACCTTTCTATCATCTCCAATGACGTGGTAGTACAGGGAAGCTTGCCAAAGTCGTATAAGTTGGATGGAAATGAGGTAGCCATTGCCCACTGGTTGGTACTGATTAATTGTCAAGAAGTACAATATTGGAAAAACTATCATCTTCACTGCTCTGCTATTGCCGAAAATGTTGATTACCACAACAGGACGTTTGCAAACTACTTTGGTCAATGGGTAAGGGTATATGTGTATATGTTTTTTTTATATATATCCTTATATAGCATGTGTGTACGTACGTGGTTTTGTGGTTTCTATGTTCATAATTTCTTGTGTACGTATTTCTTATCGTTTTCAGATGAACCATGTAGCACTACCACAAATTGAAACATTACCGGCGAGATTCCGGCCAACAAGGCCGGTGACCGGAAAAGTCGCCGGTAATGTCCATCATTACCGGCGACTTACTCCGTCGCCGGTAATGTCGCCGGAATCTCGCCGGCCGGTAATTTCGCCGGAAATGTGTGGCTAGACATTGCCGGCGACGGTTGGAGTCGCCGGTAATGTTTTGGAACATTACCGGCGATTTTCCGGCGTAAAGTCGCCGGTATGTCTTCATTTCCGGCGACTTACTACGTCGCCGGCAATGTGTCTTATATTAGATGCCGGATGCGGCAGCTAGATCATTCAATCATTTTGATCGAAGAAAATCCAGAGAAATCGAAAGAAGGAAAACGTACGCTCTGAAATCGATCATTCGGTATATTGTCAAAATTAAGGCGCGCGTCGAAAACTCGATCACTCGGGAAGCTATATATATAGGTAGGTTTATATATACGTATATGTGTATGTATATATATATGTGTGTGTGTTGATCAAATCCAATTCGTGAGATATATATGAAATGTTGTTGATGTCACCGAAACGAGAAAACAGCTTGTAGTTAATCTTGTGTCTGAATCAACGACTGGTATTATCGTATTAATTGTTATCGGAGCCAGGCTTAACAGAGCCTCCTACCCAGTCAAATACGTTTTGAATTGAAAAAAGGAGAATACCATCATCGAGTACTGAATCGAATTCAGAGATTAGATCGATATATATATATATGCATGCATGTGTTGATTTAATTAGAGTTGAATTGAGATATCGCGTCGATTATTAGTAGTGAATGTGTGTATATATATATATATAATTAATACGTAAAATTGTTAGAATTTTCAGGATGGACAAGAGTTGGATGAGCCTCGAAAGATGGGATGTCAGATATCAAGAGGGAATTAGGAGTTTTGTGGATTTTGTGAAGGCTAATTGTGGAGACACTACACTTCATTATTGCCCGTGTAAAGAATGTAAGTGTTTCAGCGATCGATTTCGATTTCCCATTGATAAAGTCCAGAGGCACCTGAGTAAATACAGGTTTTGGGATAAGTACACTTGTTGGATTTATCACGGTGAAACATCGGTAGCGGGTCCGCATGATCATGGACAATTTGGTGAGAGGGCCAGTCCACGCTATGATCATGGAGATTTTGCTGAGAGGGGTAGTTCATCCTATGATCCAACATCGATGTTAATCAATGATATGTTTCCTCATGAGAGCGGTGTATTTGCTGATGAAGCACCAAATGTCCCTCCCGTCGTTGAGGGTTTCCCCCATATCAAGCCAGTCGAACCATTACCTGGAGCTCATGTCAACACAAGCGGTATGGACAAGTATAACAACCTGATTACATTGCAACAGACTCCGTTGTACGACGGTTGTAGTAAGACTGTTCTTGAAAGTGTCATGGGAGTGATGCAGCTCAAAATGGAGAACAAAATGTCTGTCAAAGCTGTTGATTCTTGGTTGAAGTGGACTGCTTCGCTACTGCCACCCGGTCATCGTCTTCCTACCACTCATCATAAGGTGCGACATATCCTGAAAGATCTTGGGCTTTCCTACATCAAAATCCATGCATGCAGATATGATTGTATTCTCTTCGGGAAATAATGACATTACCAACGAGTTATAAGCAACTCGTTGGTAATGTCATTACCAACGAGTTAAAGTCGTTGGTAATGACATTACCAATGAGTTATAAGAAACTCGCCGGCAATGTTGTCTGGATAGAAACCCAGTCGAGCCCGAGCCTTTCATTTCTCCTCCTCTCCCTCTCCTCTCCCTCTCCTCCTCCCAGATCGGTCCGGCGAGTTCAAACTAGATCACCTCTAGCTCACCTCCTCCTCCTCCTCTCCCACTCCTCCTCCTTATCCTCTACTCCTCCTCTCCCTCTCCTCCTCTCCACCGATCCGGAATCCTCTCCTCCTCCGAAAATCTCCTCCTCCCCTCCTCTCCTCCCCTCACCATTGTAGTCGGCAAAGCATTGTAGTTGGAAATCCATGGCAGGTCCGATCCTCTCTCTCTCCCTCTCTCTCTCTCTCTCAATTTTTAATTATTTTTGTGTATGTGTATGTGTAAATTAATTAGGATGCTAAGTTGGAAATTAGGGTGATAAGTTGTAAATTTATATGCAATGTATATATATGTGATGTATATATATATTTAGGTATGTGAAAATTAAGTGATGTATATATATGTGAAAATTATGTATATATGTGGTTTGGATGAATATGTGATGTATATATATGTGGAAATTAAACCTAATTAAGATGCATGATATATATATGTGTGAAAAATGTGGAAAATTAATTAGGGTTTGTGATTTGGATGAATATGTGAAAATTAAATTTAATTAAGATGCATGATGTATATATATATACATCGAAAATGTATATATGTTAATTTAGGTGATATAGTTGTTAATTAATCGTATAAATGAAGGTGGAAATCGGGATCGAAACGGTTTAGAACCAGAACGGTTTTAAACCGGAACCGCGCGGAACCGGAACCCTTTGGAACCGGAACTGTTTGTAACCGGAACCGTTATGATACAAACGTTTCCGGTTACAAACAGTTCCGGTTTCTAACGGTTCCGGTTCCAAACCGTTCCGGTTCCGATTTGTTATAGAACCGAAACAGTTTGGAACCGGAACTTTTTGAAACCGGAACTGTTTGTAACCTTTCCCGTTATGTTACAAAGAGTTCCGGTTACAAACAGTTCCGGTTTCTAACGGTTCCGGTTCCAAACCGTTCTGGTTCCGATTTGTTATTGAACCGAATCCATGACTATTACGGTGTCCAGGAGGTTTTGCAGCTAATTGGCTTCGGAGAGGTTCCCGAAATAGTGGAGGGAACAGTAGTCAAGCTTCCTCCTCGCCCGCAGTTAGCAACACGCCTAGTGGACCAATGATGACTGCTCGCACGAGAGCCTTGCTAGAGGCGCGAGCTGAGGAGGAAGCTGCACGATCAAGAGCCGTGGCACCGGAAGTCGAGGCTCGAGCCTCAGTCTCCAGACGCTCAATCAGCAGACGTCCCTCCGGTGGCAGAGCCTCAGACGAGCGACAGTCAACGGGGGCATCAGAAACTCCCTCAATCCGAATGCCCCATATTCGCCCGGTGCCTACTCCCGTTTCACAGGAATCATATGAGGCACATGGTAGTGCTGGCGCCTCATCGTCCAGGCCTCGTCTATCTCCGCCGTCCGGTCTCTTCCTACCCGACGAGATTCCTGTCATCCATGAATTCGATGATAGGGGGATGCCTGTTTATGTTGAAGGACGGCCGGAGTTCCTGACCGTGGAGGAAGCATATAACTTCCTCCCGTTCGACCCCGTGTATCTTTGGAGTGTGAGGTGCACCAACCAACAAACGGACGATGCAGGTAAATTTTATTTAACATCAGATTGATTACTTAATTATTACTTAAGACTTGCGATAGGTTCAATTAATGATATCAATTTGTTGACATTGTATTATTAGGCAATTTCGTTAATGGGACTGGAAAACGGAAAGGGGCTAGAGGCACCTGCACCGGGAAGAGACTTGAGCAGGCCACCGGCGGAAGGAAAACGCCCATAAGGGCCAATGAGGATGGCGAGGTGATCGAGATATTCGACACCACGCGCAAATATGTTAGCATGGCCGGTGCGATCGTGCGGGATAAGGTCCCAATGCTTTGGCCAGATTGGGAATCTGTGCCTATCTACGTGAAGATGCAAGTGCATAATGCACTCAGTGTGAGTAAAATCGTATTTTCATTACGTAAATTTTATATTTATTAATTAAGTCCACTTAAATATATAATTTTACCTTTTATATATTCATATTGCAGGTGTGGTTTGACGTGGATGAAGTTCTTATTCACACGTGGGTAGAGCGTCAACTACATATGAGGTGAGGTGCTTCGACTTATTTGAATATATATCGAGTTAGATTTTTGTTTATCAAGTGTTTTAATATCTCTAACTTTTTTTCCTTGTTTTAATATAGGTGTAAAGAGTGGAAGAACAAGCTTTCTTCCCATTACACTGTATACAAGGAGCTTGGCCGAGGTTCTACCCCTAGCGAATTCCGGTTTAGGGAGTACGAGTGGCTGTGGCTGATAGCCCACTTCGAGCACCCCAAAGCAAAGGTATGCATCCTTAATATATCTTACAAGCCGTCTGTATCGTATCAGATTGAAATAGTTAGTTACTAATTTTTTTCCATATGTTTATCAAACAAGGCGATTTCGAAGACGAACCGGGCGAATAGATTGAAAAACACCAGGGCGCATCATGCAGGTTCACTCAACTACATGGGTTGGTCGACTAAGGCGCAGCAACAACAAGAAGTGAACCCCTTGGTGTATATTCATCAGAAGTTCTATCCGCAGTGCCCTGACGAAGCGGTAAGTCTTTCGCCTCTCCATGTGTTAATAAAACTATTTTTCGATATTAATAGATTTTGTTAGTTAATACGTTGTTCATTTTCGCTTTTTAATTAGGCGAGAGTGGAGGAGGCGACCGCAGAAGTGACCATGAGTATAGCTCGGACTAACCATCCTGACTGCTCCGAGGAAGAAGTCACCCAGTATGCCTCTCAGATCGATCCGCTTGATCCCCCGATAGCGGCTCAGATCATGGCAAAAGCGTGCGGGACTGGAAAGAATACCTACTACTGTAGGGGAATGGGCTCGGCGGGCGAAGGAGTATTGAATACCACTTCACAATACTCTACCGGGTCAAGAAGTTCAACTTCTAGTCGTAACCTCGCAGCGGAGCTTCATAGGACGCAGAGGGAGTTGGAGGAGCAAAAGAGGCAGATGGCCGAGTACCAAAACATGGTCCAGCAGCAAACACAGATGCAGGCTCAGATGTACACATGGATGCGGACGATGTACGAGGCTCAGACTACCGGACAACCGTTTCCCACACCTCCCCCGGTCCCGGTCCCTCCGTTCCCTAGCTATCCACCACCACCACCGCACCAGTCAACGCCAGAGCAAGACCAAGGTAGCTACCGGAATTCAAATGAGTACATGGATTACTTCGACCCTGACCCGCAAGTTCCTCGACCCTGACCTGTAGTTGTAGTTAATTTTCGTATCGTCGTTGCTATTTGTACTGTACGTTGGACATTTATGTGTACTGTTGAACTTGTATGATTGTACGGTTTATGTCTTTCAATGCAGGTTCTGGAATTGGGCCCAATCCAGAACCGCGTTTTTTTTTCAAAATTTTTCCAGACATTGCCGGCGACATGGACCTCAGTCGCCAGCAATGTCTCACATTTCGGCCACGGCGGCGCTGCCATTGCCGGCGACGGCGTCGCCGACAATGTTAACACCGGCGGGGGATTTCCGGCGACGTCATTGCCGGCGACTTGTCGCCGGTAATGACAATTTCGGCGAAAAAATAGACAAGGCCGGCGACGGGAGGTTGCCCCCGTCGCCGGTAATGTCTCCATTTCTGGTAGTGTAGCAAATGATGGTTGCCCAGAGTGGTCAAACGAATTGAGGGTCCTGGCGATGAAACCGATAGCTTCAAAAGTTTACTCGATGTGTCAGGTCAATGGCGTGAAATTTATATGTGAAAATCGAGACGACCGACTGAAAACACAGAATTGTGGGGTGATGGTCCATGGTGGGCAGGATGGCGTTGACTATTACGGTGTCCTTCATTCAGTTGTTGAACTAATTTATGGGAACCGCATGAAAGTGCACTTGTTCAAGTGTATGTGGTTTGATACTTGCCCGGAGAACACAAGGACCGATCAGTACGGAACCTTTTTGGTGAATACTGCTGCAAGCTGGTATAAAGAAGACCCTTTCGTTCTTGCGACATCAGTAAAACAAGTGTTTTACCTTGACGATCTTCTGAACAAAGTCCCGTGGAAGGTGGTTAACCATGTTGCTCATAGAAACATATACAGTGCTGCCACACTTGGTGAGACCGCAAATGATGAGGAAGCTACTGCATACCAAGAGCCGAACGCTTTTGACATTCCGGAATCATCTACGATTCGCCTTAATAATGTGAGATCTGGGAGCATCGTTCGAATTACTGGAGCAGAACTTCTCGATGTTAATCCATATGAAGTTGACGCTGATTCTAGTGAGGAGGAGCGACACATATTGCCAGAGGTTACCTATGAAACCGAGTCAGACTCAAGTGATGAAGATGATTACGATTATCATCCTTAGTACGTTAATGATGTACGTATTTTAATTATAGTCGGAAATTGTAGTCGGAAATTGTAGTCGGAAATTGTTGTCGGAAATTGTAGTCGGAAATTGTAGTCGGAAATTGTAGTCGGAAATTGTAGCCGGAAATTCTAGTCGGAAATTCTAGTCATAAATTGTAGTCGGAAATTGTATTCGGAAATTCTTGTCGGAAATTCTTGTCGGAAATTCTTGTCGTAAATTCTAGTCGGAAATTGTAGTCGGAAATTGTAGTCGGAAATTTGATCGATCTACTCGGAAATTATAGTCGGAAATTAAAGTCGAAAATTCTAGTCGGAAACTCTAGTCAACTTTGTAGTCGGAACTTCTTTTGCCGGGAATCATTATCATTACCCACGAGTTGATAAGCAACTCGTGGGTAATGACATTACCCACGAGTTGCTTCAACTCGTGGGCAATGTCATACCCACGAGTTCATGAGTAACTCGCCGGTAATGTCCTCTGTTATAATTTCCAAATCGGGCTAGCTGCTCCTCCTCCCCTCACTCTCCCTCCTCCACATTTTCCTCTCCAAAATCTCCCCCTCTCTTCCTCACCTCGCCCCCCAATTATATTCCTCTCCTCAAATCTCTATCTCCTCCCCTCTCCCCTCCCCTCCTCCCCTCTCCCCCCCTCCCCTCTCCACATAAACACCCAAAAACCCTAAATCTCCCCTCTTCCTCCTCTCCTCCTCCCCTCACCTCCGTCGCCGGAAAGTCTAGTCGAGCTCCACCATGGCAGGTGCAAGCTCACTCTCTCTCCCTCTCTCTCTCCCTCTCTCTCTCTCTCTCTCTCTCTCTCAATTTTAATTTTATTTTTATGCATTTTAATTAACTTGATTAATTAATTTTTGATAATTGTGGGGTGATGTATATATATATATGTGATGTATGTATGCATGTGGAAAATATTTGGAAAATTTAATTAAGGTGATGTATATATATATGTGATGCATGTATATATGTGAAAAATTAATTAATTTATATGCAATGTATATATATACGTATGTTTGAAAAATGTGAAAAATTAATTAGCTAGGGTGATTTGGATTAATATGTGATGTATATATATATATATGTGAAAATTAAATTTAATTAAGATGCATGATGTATATATATGTGATGTATATATATATGTGGAAAATTTAAAGTCGGAAATGATGCATGTATATATGTTAATTTAGGTGATATAGTTGTTAATTTAATTTATAATAGGTGAAAAATCGGAATCGGAATTTAACGTGTTTGGATTAAGGTGATATAGTTGTTAATTTAACCTATAAATTAAGGTGAAAAATCGGAATCGGAACGGTTTGGAACCAGAACGGTTTTAAACCGGAACCGCGTGGAACCAGAACCGTTTGGAACCGGAACTGTTTGTAACCGGAACCGTTTGAAACAGAACGGTTCCAGTTCCAAAAGGTTCCAGGTTCAAACGGTTCCGGTTCCAAACGGTTCCGGTTCCAAACGATTCCGGTTCTAAACGGTTCCGGTTCCGATTTGTTATAGAACCGAATCCATGACTATTATGGTGTCCAGGAGGTTTTGCGGCAAATTGGCTTGGAGGCATCAAATGGAGAGGGACTAGAAATAGTGGAGGGAGCAATAGTCAAGCTTCCTCCTCAGCCGCAGTCAGCAACACGCGCAGTGGGCCAATGATGAATGCTCGCACACAAATGTTGCTAGCTGCGCGAGAAGAGGAGGAAGCTGCACGATCCGGAGCCGTGCAATCGGAAGTCCAGCCTCGAGCCTCAGTCAGCAGACGCTCAGTCAGCACACGCTCTGTCAGCAGACCCTCAGACGAGCGACAGTCAACGGGGGCATCAGAAACTCCCTCCATCCGAATGCCCCCTATTCGCCCGGTGCCTACTCCCGTTTCACGGGAATCATCTGAGGCAGATGGTGCTGGCGCCTCATCGTCCAGGCCTCGTCTATCTCCGCCGTCCGGTCTCTTCCTGCCCTACGAGATTCCTGTGATCCCTAAATTCGATGATAGGGGGATGCCTATTTATGTTGAAGGACGGCCGGAGTTCCTGAGCGTGGAGGAAGCGTACAACTTCATCCCGTTCGACCCCGTGTATCTTTGGAGTGTGAGGTGCACCAACCAACAAACGGACGATGCAGGTAAATTTTATTTACCAAGATTGATTACTTAATTATTACTTAAGACTTACGATAGGTTCAATTAATGATATCAATTTGTTGACATTGTATTATTAGGCAATTTCGTTAATGGTACTGGAAAACGGAAAGGGGCTAGAGGCACCTGCACCGGGAAGAGACTTGAGCAGGCCACCAGGGGAAGGAAAACGCCCATTAGGGCCAATGAGGATGGCGAGGTGATCGAGGCATTTGACACCACGCGAAAATATGTCAGCATGGCCGGGGCGATCGTGCGGGACAAGGTCCCAATGCTTTGGCCAGATTGGGAATCTGTGCCTATCTACGTGAAGATGCAAGTGCATAATGCACTGAGTGTGAGTTAAATCGTATTTTCATTACATAAATTTTACATTTATTAATTAAGTCCGAATAAATATATAATTTTACCGTTTATATATTCATATTGCAGGTGTGGTTTGACGTGGATGAATGCCTTATTCACACGTGGGTAGAGCGTCAACTACATATGAGGTGATGTTCTTCGAGTTATTTGAGTATATATCGAGTTAGATTTTTGTTTATCAAGTGTTTTAATATGTCTAACTTTTTTTTCCTGGTGTTAATATAGGTATAAAGAGTGGAAGAACAAGCTTTCTTCACATTACACTGTATACAAGGAGATAGGCCGAGGTTCTACCCCTAGTGAATTTCGGTTTAGGGAGTACGAGTGGCTGTGGCTGATAGCCCACTTCGAGCACCCCAAAGCTCAGGTATGCATCCTGAATATATCTTACAAGCCTAATGTATCGTATCACATTGAAATAGTTAGTTACTAATTTTTTTACATATGTTTATCAAACAAGGCGATTTCGAAGACGAACCGGGCGAATAGATTGAAAAACATCAGGGCCCATCATGCAAGTTCACTCAACTATTTGGGTTGGTCGAGTAAGGCGTAGCAACAACAAGAAGTAAACCCGTTGGTGTATATTCATCAGAAGTTCTATCCGCAATGCCCTGAAGAAGCGGTAAGTCTTTCGCCTCTGCATGTGTTAATAAAACTATTTTTCGATATTAATTTATTTTGTTAAATAATAGGTTATTCATTTTCGCTTTTCAATTAGGCGAGAGTGGAGGAGGCGACCATAGAAGTGACCATGAATATAGCTCGGAATAACCATCCTGACTGCTCCGAGGAAGAAGTCACCCAGTATGCCTCTCAGATCGATCCGCTTGATCGCCCTATAGCGGCTCAGATCATGGCAAAAGCGTGCGGGACTGGAAAGAATACCTACTACTGCAGGGGAATGGGCTCGGCGGGCGAATGAGTATTGAAGAACACTTCAGAATACTCTACCGGGTCAAGAAGTTCAACTTCTAGTCGTAACCTCGCAGCGGAGCTTCAGAGGACGCAGAGGGAGTTGGAGGAGCAAAGGAGGCAGATGGAGGAGATGAGGCAGATGGCCGAGTAGCAGGCAGTCAGAGATGCCGAGTACCGGGGGATGATCGAGCAACACCGACTCATGGTCCAGCAGCAGACACAAATGTTCACCTGGATGCAGACGATGTACGCGGCTCAGACTACTGGACAACCGCTCCCCACACCTCCCCCGGTCCCTATGTTCCCCAGTTATCCACCACCACCACCGCACCAGTCACCGCCACAACAAGACCAGGGTAGCCACCGGAGTTCAAATGAGTACATAGATTTCTTCGACCCTGACCCGCAAGTTCCTCGACCCTGACGTGTAGTTGTAGTTTATTTTTGTATCGTTGCTATTTGTACTGTACGTTGGACATTTATGTGTGTACTATTGAACTTGTATTTGTACGGTTTATGTCTTTCAATGCAGGTTCTGGAATTGGGCCCAATCCAGAACTGGCTTTTTTTTTTTTCAAAATTTTTCCAACCATTGTCGGCGACATGGACCTAAGTCGCCGGCAATGTCTTCAAATTCCGGCCACGGCGGCGCAAACATTGCCGGTGACTCAAGTCGCCAGCAATGTCAACGACATTACCGGCGACGTTAAAATGAGTCGCTGACAATGCTATCTCCGGCGGCCAATTTCCGGCAACGGCATTGCCGGCGACTTGTCGCTAGTAATGACATTTCCGGCAAGAAAAAAAACAAGGCCGGCGACTTAAAGTCGCCGGCAATGGGTCTTAATTTGGTAGTGTAGGAACAATATGAGGTGGATTCCACACTGGAGATGCTTAGGCACGTCAATACCACTGCCAACGCCATCTACCGTGATTGGAAGTACAAACTTCATAAGTATTATAAAGATATCGGCCGAGTGCCTACTCCCGTAGAGCTGCGTGGGGATAGGGAAGATGAGTGGGAGTGATTGGTCACCCACTTCGAAGCAAAATAATATAAAGTGATTATTTTTTTATTTAAATTAACGAAATTGAATTATTATTATTTTTAGTTATTTATTAATTTTTTAATGATTTATGTTGTCCAACAGAAATTATCGAAAATCAACAAGACCAACCGGGAGAAGAAGGACAAACATCATACCTCCGGCTCCAAGCAGATGATCAAAATTGCCAAGGAGCACAGAGATAAGGGTTCCAAACACCCTTATCTAGATGCTAGCGTCATCGCTTACGTGACATCTAGAATCCCTCTTACTCTTAAGTTTCTCCTGATAAAATAAATAAATAGTATTTAATTTTTCGGTATAAAATTAAATACAATAAACAATAATACCATTATATTAACTGAATATTGGACAATACAAACACAATAAACTTACATATTTCTCTTGTGCATCATCACCAACCCAGTTACCATTTGACTCTTTGTACATGTCTGCAAAATTGTATATGAAAGACAAAGATTTTCCCTCTTAATTTAGAAAAAGAAGAATTTATACATTAAACAATAATCAAAGATAATAGTCCAACCAACTTACTTGAAATGAATTTTAAAATTACCTGACCTCTTTTCAAAGCATGTTGGGTGAAAGACATAGCACCTCCACGATGGACATACTTTAATTTTAAAATTACCATTTGGTTGTCGCTACCTCGTTTGTCGCTGAATACCATTTTTCTTTTAGTATTTCCAGTTGTCAAAAACTATCTAGAAATATCTAAACTGTAATAAGAATTTACTGAGCTATTTAATACTGTTAACAGCTCCCTCAATGTCAACTAGGGTCACAACTCTAAAATTGACTCCATAATGTTGAAACACAGGAGAATGAAGACCTTTAGTAATGATATCTGCAGTTTGTTCAGCTGTAGGAACATAATGAAGAAGCAAATCTTGCCATTGTACTCTTTCTCATAAAAATGGAATTAGTCATTATCAAGGTGTTTGATTCTGGAGTGAAATACTTGAGCTGTGGTGGTCTAGGAATTCGTATGTGTAAGTCACACAAGAGATGTCTTAACCATGAAATTTCAACAATGGTGTGAGCCAAAGACCTATATTCAACTTCTGTAGAGCTTCTAGCTACTCAACCTTGTTTCTTGGATTGCCAAGTTACATGACATCCACTCAAAAATACCACAAAACTAGTTGTAGATCTCCTGTGATTTATCTCACCACTCCAATCACCATCATAAAATGCATTATTAGATTAATGGAAGACTTCGCAACATTGCTATAAAACATGCCTTTCATCATGGTTCCCTGAAGGTATCTTAAAATTCATTTGACAGCAACATACTGTATATCAGAAGGTGTAGTCATGAATTGACATATCGTATTTACTAGCAAAGGCAATGTATGTCCTTGTAAATCTCAGGTATTGAAGAGCTCCCACAATACTGCGATAGTGAAGAGTATCAACCAAAAGAGTGCCTTCACTTTTCAACATCTGAACATGAGGCAGGATAGTGTCACACTAGGCTTAGTATTTTCCATTTCAGCTCTAACAAGTAAATCTCTAGTTTAATTCATTTGACTGACAAAAATTCCATGATCATTTCTCTTCACTTCAAGACCCAAGAAATATGCTAAAGATCCCATATCTTTTATATCAAACACCAAGCTTAGCTCTTGGATGACATGATATATTCCCTTAGAGTCCGATCATGTTATCACAATATCATCAACATATAGCATAAGTGCCACAATTCCATCAACACTGTGTCTATTAAATAAACTAGCTATGATCTGAATGAAAAAAAAGTGAAAAACCAAAACTAGGCAGAAAACTAGTAAATTTCTTATTCCAAGCTCAAGGAACTTGCTTCAACCCATCGAGAGATTTCTTTAATAGGCAGACATGACCAAGAAAGTCAAGATTTTCAAAACCTTCAGTTTGTCTCATGTAAACTTCTTCCTTTAGATCACCATGCAAGAATGCATTCTTGACATCAAGTTGTCTTAGTTCCCATTTGTGTAATGTTGACAAAGCAAGAATAATCCTCACTGTACTGTGTATAGTCTCACTACAGGACTAAATGTCTCCTCATAGTCTGAAAGAACCCGACCCCGATTCAGTTTCCTAAATCAAGATTAGGCCCTTAATAACCATTGGAACCTAAACATGCTAATGTAAAAGAAGACTGAAGGGAAATTCAAAAATATAAAATTCATAAGTTAAAGAAACTACATTTCAGAAACCACTCATACCAATTTAAACAAAATCTATTTAAGACACTAGATCGAACTGCTAGACTCTCTAAACTACTTGGGCTGACTAAAATGTTAACTCGTAAGATCAACTCTGAATCCTACGACGGATACTGATATGCCTTGATCTATGTGTGCGTCTAACCTCAACTTAAAATTTGCAACCTGAGCAGATTGAAACCGAATGGTCCAGGGGAAAGTCATGTAAAACATGAAATTTGTTAGAGTGAATGGATGAAAATAAAATATTCGTAAGAAATCGTAAAATATACTTTATGCCTTTCCACCGTAATTATATAGTAAAAATATAGCGAGTCTAACAAAAACATATATATCATAACTGTGGAGGTATGCATAACGTAATCACGGGTCAGGTGTTTTTCATGACCTTCCCGGGGCAAGTGAATGATTAACCGAGATACCAGATGCATCGATGCAACATACGTACATAGACATATCATGCATAAAAACATAAAATCATATCATAGGGTCTCCGTGCATAAACTTAAACGTATCATAGTAAAAGAATCTAGAATCACATCCGATAAAATTAGACTCGCTAATTAACAATGAAAAACAAATGTCTTCTCACCTGAATTGCAAGAAAAATAATCGTTGATCCATAACTCGAGGAACGTACTTGACGATCATTCCATTTTCGATTGCTAAGCGTCGTTACTCCACCATGTTGTGAATTCAATCACATCATCTTGTCGTGCCACCCAAGCTCCATAGAAAAGTGATCCTCAACTCGACACACGACGAAAGATCTCGTCAAAAGTGTCGAGTCGCATTGAAATCCTATACATAGGTAAAAATATTACTCAAAATTTTCCAAAATATATAAAACTTTGCAAGAATCATAACCAATCAGCTAATGAAACTTCCCACGAAGAAAATGGTGTTCAGTCCCCGAAGCTCCACTACGTACGGCGGCACGTGGGGCTCACGTGCCACTACAGGCGACAGCCGAGACTCACTTGCTCCGATTTGGTCCATCTGCATGCCAAATTTTAGGTCTCAAAAAGCCCAAAAACTTTCATGAACAACACAAAGTCGAAAAATGGTCAGAAAGTACCGAAAATACCTTGAGAAAAACTCGTCAAAAAATTACGTCGGCCAAGCGACATCGTCAGGCCACGGCGAGACCCAAGACTAGTCGCATTCAACTCCTAACATGATGGCCTTAAAAAAACCCAAAAAATGGTGGCTAATAAACGTCGGTGGCATCGTCGACGACAGAGGCCGATTTGATCTTGAACCCTAGGTTTGACTTTGATTTTTGGCTTTGGTGGATGCGAATTGGAGGATATTTTTTGTGGTAAAGGAAGAGGAGATCGATGCGAAGATTTTGACATCAAAACCGACCAATTTGGTGGCTGGTTGGTGGTGCTTCACCGGCTTCAGTTTACGTAGGGAGAGAGAGAGAGAGAGAGAGAGAGAGAGAGAGAGAGAGAGAGCGAGAGAGAGAGAGAGAGAGAGAGAGAGAAAGAGAGAGAGTCAGGCAGAAAGGCAAATCTTGGGCGTTTACCAACTCTGGTGAATTACCCAAAAGTTTACTGATAACGCTAAAACTAAGCACCGAATTAACACTTAATACCTATTCCAATGCATGCAATTTAAAACCATATAGATGTAGTATGTTAAGCAAGTAGGGATCGTTCTAACCGGGGATTGAATGGTGCATGCAATAATTGTATAAAAGAAAGGGGTATAAAAATTAATTTTTAATTACCTAAATTCTCTATCTAATAATACCTAAAACGTCATAAACACAACAAGAATTCTAGGACCCTAACATGCATCACTCATAGACAAGAAAACACACAAAAGACCCCTAAGACTCTAAATCATGTTATGACAAAAATAAACCTAATTACTATTTACAAGTGATCATCCCATCCCAATTAATCATGCAATTATACCTATTTTCTTAATTAGCCTATTATCTACGAAATTTACAAATCCTAATTCCAATTACATTTTATGATAGTTGAATTAAAGTGCAATGACAACATCTAAACACTCTAATCACATGAACATGGACTTGAACGAAGAGAGGGACAAAGCGTATCATCTAGACCCAAACCGAAGCATTAAGTTTGACACACAACATGCAATCAAGAATAAAACTCATAAATACATGGAAGATATATGAAATTAAAAAATTGTATTAAAACCAAAATAAACATACAATCTCCAAGTTTACACACAAAGAACAAAAAAAATAGGAAGGACTACAGAGTAAAGGTTTGATGTTTACACTTTTTGTTCCATGACAGCACTGCAAACGCCATGGAAAATAGGAAGATTTGGTGGCGGAATGGATTTTAGAGTGGTGGAGATGGTGTAGTTGAACCGGCCATGAAGAACTTTGGTGAAGGAGGATTTGTGAGGATTTTGGCAGCCAGATAGCCAGGATAAGAGATGATGTCTATTAGGGTTGAGCCTCTTGCTTATATGGGCATTACAAAGTGGTTTTCCTCATAAAACTAGGTTTTTCTACTACACCCGGGTAGATTTGACAGGTTGCAAAGAATCACACTTCTCCGGAGCTGTACACCTCAAAAATTATGATTTTTAGCTCTTTAGAAAGAGGACCCAAAGAAATTTCCAACCATAGGTCGATCTCTGTCTAATTCTTCCTAAGCTATTCCTAGTCATCCGTTGAAGTTGGCTGTTCTGCAAAGGCGGATTCTGATTTCCTTATTTTAATCGATTTCCTTCTCTTTTTCAACTTGGGAATCATTTTCTTGCCGAATCTTGTTCTTCACAAATTTGAGGTGTCTTAGACTTAATCTTGGACCTCTTGAATGATATTTTAATTAGTTTGTTCTTAGACTTAATTTGAGGTGTCTTAGACTTAATCTTGGACATCTTGCTTTGTTCTTCTTCCAAGGTTCTTTAGAAAGCTTCATTTTTCTAGTCAACATAAGAATAGTTTTCCTAGTCAAGATTGAACTTCTTTTTCTTGTCTTTCTCCACGTAATTTCTGGCTAAATTCTCTATCTTCATTTTTGCTGCGCTTTGCGTGCTTGTAGACTCCTTTACTCCGTCTCTTTTGTTTAAAAACCTAAAAATAACAAATTAAGTCAAAACTAATAATACTAAGCAATTGTAGAGAATAAGAAAATTAATATGCCTAAAATGCGTAGATCATTTACCTTCATAGATGAACAGTCCAGATAGATTTGATACAAATCAGACGATCCACAAGATTTATACCTATAGTAGATTTTCTATTCAAATACTATTTACAATAAGCTTCTAAAACTCGTATAAATTAGCTCGAACCTCTAAAAAATTTAATTAAAATATCGACAAACTCGAAATAATTTTCCCTATAACTTTCATGAAGAAACCGCGTCCAAATTCTTAATTTATAAAAAGTCAATTTTTAATCGCGACGAATCGCAATAAATGTATCATATAGTGATTAGATCAATAATTAACTCAACCAACAAAGATTAAGTTGCTAATTTGGGTTCGGGTCATTACAATCTATCTGCCCTAATTTGGTGAAGCACCACCAACCAGCCCCAAGAAAACATTTGTCCTCAAAATTTACATCACGAAAAGTCAACATAGTGAGAACATAATTCCATACTCGCTGCTAGAAAAATACACAGTAAGACTTCTGATATACTATATTTCTTCAATTCTAGTGACACTTGATGTGTGATCGATTGCGAAGATTTAACATCAATATCTCGACATAATCAACTCATCATGTTAAGAATAGCTCTAAAACTTTCATAAGTTCTGACATTTCATGGTCACCGTAGAATTTTCATAAATCTTCAATACTTCTAGAAATCTAGCATTCAAATCAAATTAAACGCGAAACCACTACTACCTAAAAGAAAGAAAGAAATACAGTTGCATCTATTAGAGACGCAAGCCACGTGCTTGTGTTGCATCATAGACCTCAATAGTTATACACGGGTAGAAGTAGAGCACAACCCCCCATTTCATAAATAATTCCTCACCAATATGAGAGTGAAATTCAATATTTTGTTAGAAAATGAGAGTGAATTTTTGTTCGAGTTTGATGCCCTAGCCACTATCTTTAATCATTTAATCATTTTGTTTAATTGTTTCCTATTTCCTTTTATAAGTTAACGAAATTCTGGGTTTTTGACATTTTGTTTTTCTTTTTATCATTTAAATCTTTGGTTATTATTTATTTTTCCTGGGTTTGATTTATGTATTCTATATTAATTTTCTTTAGAGAATATAAAGGAGTTTTTAGAAATTTAAAGTTGATCAAAACTTATCTTAATATGTAACAAAGGAGATCGAGTAATTTGGCTATATTATCAAAGATATCGATCTCTATCATCGATTGAGAAAGATTTTGCTAAGAAACTTGATTATGCAAGTTCAATTGCCACATTTGCATCTAAAAATATACGACAACTTGTATTTTAGTGATATTGGGTTCGACACACTCTTAATTTAGCAAATTTATTCTTTTTGGAAAACATTTTGATTGGATTTTATTTGATCATCTACTCATTTAGATGTATAATTTATTCAAAGTATTTTTTGCTATTTTTCCTAAATATTATGCGTATATTCTCAAATGCTGGAGCCCCAAATAAAAAATTTCCTTGGGCCCCCGAATTCTCAGGGCCAGCCCTGTCTACCCCTACATCATCATTCATAATAGTATTTTCATTCATGCCAAACTGTGAAAATAATTTGATCGCGTATTCAAAATGATGCTATGACTCGAGAATCGAAAGTGTTTAGTCTTCAATGAAAGAACATCCCTATATCAAACGGTTGAGCTTATATAAATAACTCCACCTATCGTGATAACTTCCAAGAATGGTATATAACATGATAACTTTGAAAGAAGAGAGTGAGTAATTATTCATCATATCCCATGTCTGGTAATCTCGAATATACATTAACGTGGATCTTGCATAGTACACAAGATATCGATACATGAAAACTGGACGAGCTTAATATAATTCGAAGTACAAAATCACCATACAGATAAACTAGAGATACCAATTGAAGAGTGCTCTTAGACAATAGTCAATATGACTCCTCAAGATGTTGACTTCACATGATTCCCCGAGCCTCAAGTACACGCAAGAGAAGTATCACGTATGGGAAAAATCTCATTAGTATTGTATGTAAAATTGCATTTAAAGTACATTTCTCCTCGTCGAATACAACAAGAGATTCTCGTGTAACTCTCTCAATTGAAACCGACATACAAGCCTCGTAGGAAGTTACTTGCTGATTACTAATCACTTGCTTGGCCTCCACACACACGAGAATATATGGCGTACAAGAGATCCCACTGGAATTGCCTACACGTTACCGTATTTAGATTGGTCCTCGCCTTGATAGGGACAACGAAAAATTCATGAAAAACCTTGAAAAATATTACCATAATACACATCTCGCATAACGTGTCTCGCCAATTAGTGATCATGGGATTGCATTCAAAATATGGTTCCACATCTGTTCTCACATTAAGAAGGAAGTAATTTCGATATCTCTAAACTGAAAGAATTTCTACCGAAAAATTGGCATGACCTATTCATTTTTAGTCGAACTCAATGCATGCGAATTTGGCACATTTCACCATTACAATACCAACAATCTCCACAACAACAAAAAGTCAACTGTTCATGATAATCCAGAAGAACACCATAAGTGCGATGTAAGTCAAAGCACAAAATTAGCCTCAATTTCCCACAAGTTCAATATAAAGAAGTGATCTTGGACACACGAGTATTAAGCCACCCTCATCTTGAATAATCGAATTGCTACTCTCCCACATAACTAATTGATAGTCGCATATTTATGCGTCTATTCGGTATTTAATTTGTCCCTATATTTAGTCTATTGTTATTAATTGAGTGATTTAATTATGTTTATTGTTTTAATAGGTTTTGTGGAGAAATAAAGGAAAAGGAAACAAAAGAAGGATTCCTAGCTCAATACGGAAAGAAAGAAAGAGTTATGTGCAATTATAGAAGCCTATTCCAACATGGACTCTAGGAGAGCTATTGGAGGAAGTATATAAACCTATTTTTAGGTTTTAGGAAAAAGAGGGATTAGATTATAGAGAAGATTTTCGTGCAAAGGGAGAGAGCAACCAACAAGAGGATTCCAAGCAGTCTCGGTTCGACGGGTCGAGGGATATTTCGACTGGTCGAATTCTGGCCGACCAGAACTCTTCTCCATCTAGTTTGTTTATTTCGACTCTATGATTTGTTTTAGTTGTTTTATTATGTCTTTTAGTAGCTAAACTTATTGTTAAGGGGTTGCTTGAAACCCCGTACATGAAGTCTTTTTAATGCATACACTTTAACCTAGTTTCTCATGTTCTTTGAATGAGGTTTCTTTCTCTATATGATCACTGTATGAGTTCTTGTATGTTTGCTTTGGTGCACAACTTAGTATGCATGCTAAGATTCTAGTTTCATGAGATACGGGCGACTGAAAATAATTTCTTCCACCGGATTCTCTATAGTGATACACTGACTTTACCGTCAGGAGATTGAAGTCCATAGGTTTGGCAGGACACGCCTATAGTGTACCTGTGAACCCTTGTAGATTCTCAAACCTTTTCTAGAGTTTAATGCTTTCTTCTTTATAAACCTTGGGGTCCATGACTATGTGTTCAATAGAGGGATAGATGTAGGGGAGGTCCATGACAAACCTGCATAGGCATAAGGATTAGGTAATAAGATGTGGTTATAACGATAAACTCTTCCTGGGAACTTTCATTCATTGGATATATACATTAGGTTAAGTATGTGTTAGGAAGATGGAATGGCGGCGGTGAATTGTATTCCTCTTAACCCATTAATCATATAGTTTTAGAATCATTTGCATTTATTAGCATTTCTTTACATTCAGTATTTATTTTCTACAGTGGCTGTAGCTTAGCCCACTTAGTTCGGTACCCAAATCAACTTTGAATACTCTCAAATTTTGTGTGGTTGTTCATCACTGTGTCTAGTTTATTGTATCAAATTTTCGTAGCATTTGAGTCAGTCTAGGTTAGGTTCGTAGTGTCATTAGTTAACTGTAGTCGAGTCTGTCAGCATTTTGAGTTTTGTGTTAGGATTTAGTGTCACCAACTCCTCGTGTTCGATAACCCTTATAAGTGACCACTACAATGATATATCTTAGTTTAAATAAGGTATCTTTGATTAGGTGTTTACCTGGCCTATCAAATTTTGGCGCCGTTGCCGGGGAGTTGTTTAATTCTAAGTTCTAATAGAGTCTTTAATTTTCAGTTTTGTTTTGTTTTGTTCAGTTTTCTTTTTCTTTTGAGTCTTACTACTTCTTTTATGTGCAGGAACATTGTTTATGCGTACTACGCACACTAGAAGCACTGAGCCATTACTCATTGACCCAGAAATTGAACGTTTAGTCAAGCAAAACAGGAAACAGCGGAGACAACAATCTATGAGTGTGAGCAGTGGTGGTGAACCATCTGAGCAAGAAAGACATTCAAGTTCAGAATCTGAGTTTGAGGAAGAGCAAAACATTCCAACACCACTAGCATCACCAAGATGAATGGCAAACGTAGCCAAGTTGAGAGAGTCTTTTGTACGGGGCACAGGTGCAGCAAATTCACCAATTATATTACTAGAGAATTTGGGGGCTTATTTTATTCCTCCATCACTTATATTGAATCTGTCACACTTCAGAGGAACGCCTTCTGAAGACCCTCAGGATCATCTCAATGAGTTCACAGCTTTGTGCAGAATTCAAAAATCAATAAATGTAGGAGAAGTGTGAAGCTCATTTTGTTTTCATTCTCACTGAAGGAGCAAGCTAAGGCATGGTACAATTCTTTAGCTCCTTTATCTATTGACACATGGGAGAAGATGTGCGTTGCATTTCTGAACGAATTTTATTCTGCTTCCCGTACCAAGAATTTGAAGAAGCAAATTAGCACATTCGGGCAAAAAGATGGAGATGAATTATATGAAGCCTGGAGTCAGTTTAAGGGTCTTCTTCGACAATGCCCTCACCATAAGTTTGATATCAACACTCAAATGGAGTTCTTCTATGAAGGACTTGATTCTTTGAACAGATCAAAGCTTGATTCAGCTTGTGGGAGAAATTGGTGGAACATGACTGGACTGGAACCAAGGAAGTTGTTGAGAACCAAGCAGAAAATTCAAGGCAATTTCAGTCAAGGGATAGATCCATGGGAGCAAGTAGACGATCTCTTAATGTAGTCGCAATCGATGGAGCCATGGAAAAATGATTAAGCTCTATGGAGAATGATATTGGTATGATTGCTAGTAGTCTGAAAGTGGCCATAAAGACAACAGTAGCTGCAGCTCAGGTTGTGTGCACTATATGTTCAGCTTCAGACCATCTAGCAGAAGATTGTTTAAAGTTCAGAGCAGATAAGGAGGTTGATGAAGAAGAAGAAGTAAATTACTTCCAGCGATAACCCAACACAAATGGTGGAAATAGGGACCTGCTGAGCTATAGGAGCAACAATGTGCTCAATCCTCCTATTGTTCCACCTGGATTTCAGCAGAGACAGCCTACAGGAGATGGGCTGCAGTTTGGGCAAAGGCGTATGCCTCAGCAACAACAAGCTCTAGCTCAAACATCATCAGAAAATTCTACCTTGGAAGCCATGATGAAACAATTGATGTTTGACAACAAACAAATAATGTCTGACATCAAGAAGGAACGAGAGGAGAACTGTGCTTTCCGCCAAGATATCTGTGATGACCCGAACCAGAATCAGTTGCGTATTCGGCACGATTCACGAGATTGTGTATAGTCGCAATTTTTCGATATATATGTGGTTCGTCGACTTTATTCTAGATTATGTTTTCGGTCGATAATTTGAGATGAGTGTCTTCACAGAAGTTGTAGAGTAAATGATTTCAAGCTCGTGGGCGGTTCTGGAAGATTTTTCCGATAATCGAGGAATATTTTATGATTATTTGAAGTTTCGGTTTTCGACGAGTTTATCCGATGGTTTCGTGTTTATCCGAATCATTTTGTATTTCGTTTTGGACCGTCAATTGACCCGAGGCGCGAGTATAAATATCAGGAATAGTCGTAAAATCGTCGAAAATCACTGTTTAGCGTTGACCAGAGTTGACTTTCCAAAATCAGTAAGTTTGACCGTTGACCCGAGGTGGAGAAGTTTCCCGTTTCGGCTTGCCGTCCGACGACTTATTTTCCGGCCACCCCTGACTCCGGCAAGGGTATGGTTAGCTTCCCCTTTCAATTTCTAGTTAATTGATACTTAAATTTATGAGAATTGATGAGGATTTTATGGTGCCCGAATCGGGACGAGATGGGTTGTGTCGCCGGTGACGGTTGGCCGTCTTCCGGCGAGGTTTGGTGGTGGTGGTTAGGGGGCTTAGACTCCCCTTGCCCCTCTAAGACTTAAGGTGTGCTTGATTTGAGGATTGGTTGAGGATTTAATGGGGTCCGATTAGGTCGCCGGAAAGTTTGAATTCCGAATTGTTTTGAGTAAATTGGACGGGTTCCGATGGGAATTGGCTTTCGAGGTAGAAGAGAAAAGGGTTTGGTTTGGTTTGAACTTGAGTTCTGAATGTTTTGGCCGTGGAATTCCACCGTTGACGGTGCGCCGCCGCTGGCGGCGGCAGTCAACGGCGGAACTCCGGCCAAAAGTTGACTTTTTGGATTTTGACGTTTTTAATGTCGTTTTTCTCGAAATCGCGCCCTGATTATCGTCCAGAGGTTTTCGGGTTGGTTTGGTTAGCCGATTTTCAGTCGAGGTTTCGAGTGGGGATTTCAGGAATTCCGTTTATCGTTTTGTACTGCATTGCATATTTCCGGGAACGGTTGGTTTCCGTGATTCAGTACAAGGGTGTGGACTATGATTTTGATCAGTTATGTTTTTGTGAATATTCAGGAGATCGAGATCGTGACCGTGACCGTGCTTCTGGCGAGGGATCTTCCGCCGGTCCTCGAGATTAGCGCAAGTGCGCGTTTTGCTCACCTGTGAGTGGACAATTTCTTTTCACGGAAATGATTGCGAGTCTTTTATATGATTTATGAACTGTAGCATGCGTATGAGATTTCGGATTTGCATGAGCATGTGATTTACGATTATACGATTATACGATTATATTTATACAAATATACGTATACGAGTATACATACACTTATATGTTGTTTCATGCATTTGCATCAAACTGTTTATGATTTGATTTACACAGAGTACAGTCTCAGTTACGTTGTTGTATCGATACACTTGCCTCTCGGCTGATCCCCCATGGTAGGCCATACCAGGAGGGGCGTTACCCCGACTAACCGGTGAGGGGCGTTTCCCTGGAACCGAGGCCATTTCTGGCTAGAATCACGTGGAAGTCCAGGACGTCGTGGTTCTGACTGTACTAGCACGGACGTGTCCATGAGTGACCCCGTGGGATTTTTACTTGCATGCTCAGTACGCTGGAGGATTATGGTTTTACCTTGTGTACTTGTTGTTTTTATTTACCTAGACTCGCATATGTTATTTTAAACTGATATATCAACTGGTGAAAGACATTTATTTTCGTCCACTCACTCTAACGTGTTTCCTGTCTTTCCCCTGGGCTTTTCGGTTTCCGTGCCCAGTTTGCAGTTCAGGTTTGGTGTTTCACGTCGCGGTTTGGAGTCTAGTGATCTGAGCTACCTGTGTTTTCCAGTAGGTTCTTGTTTCGCCTACTGATGTATATATTTTACACTAGAGGTCGCTCTGATACATTCTGATACGTGTTTATGCGAATTTTCACGGATATACTATATATAGTACATTATGTTTACTGTTATTGATTATATTATGATGTTGAGAAATCCGGATGGGATTGGTGCCCACGGTTTGCTTTTTGTGGGCGACTGAAACAGAAGAACTGACAAATTCGAGCCGTCGAAAATGCACCTGAAACAGAAGAACTGACAAATCAAAAATCAAGACAGGTATCCTCTACTCCTTCTTCTCCTATTATTTCTAATGTACCTTTTCCTAGCAGATTGAAGAAGCATGAGAAGGTTGACAAAGAGAAGGCAATCTTGGATGTGTTTAGAAAGGTAGGAGTAAACATCCCCTTATTGGATGTGATCAAGCAAATACCACAGTATGCTAAGTTCTTGAAAGATTTGTGCACTACAAAGAGAAAATTCTATGGAACTGAGATAGTAGCTTTGGGTGAGAGAGTATCTGCTGTGCTTCAAAGAAAGCTTCCACCTAAGTTGGGTGACCCAGGACGATTTACGATCCCATGTACCATTGGTGATCACAGGTTTGCGGGTGCTTTACTTGATTTAGGTGCTTCCATTAATTTAATGCCATACACTACTTATAACAGGTTAAAAATGGGAGAACTTATACCCACAGGTGTCACCATTAAACTTGTTGATCGGTCTAACTGTAACCCTCGAGGTATTATTGAGGATGTGTTGGTGCAGGTGGGAGATTTAGTATTCCCAGCAGATTTCTTTGTGCTAGAGATGGAGCATGAACTGATGCCCTCCGAGATACCACTGATTCTTGGGAGGCCATTTTTACGCATAACACGCACTAAGATTGATTGTTATGAAGGGTCACTTAGCATGGAAATAGCGGGGGAGAAGATCCAATTCAACATTTTTGAATCCCTCAAGCATCCAAATGGTGATGATTTATACTCTTGTTGTTCTATTGATGTGTTTGAGAATTTTGTACAGGAGTTTATCAATTATACATTGGATGAGGACCCGTTAAGGAAGGTCATAGAAGTGGCCAGAAAAAAAGAAGCTACAGGGCCAATTTTCGACCTGTTGAAAAATTCCTTAAGGAATTTTTGACCCGTCGAAAAAGAGGGACAAGAGGTGGCCGTGGCACATCATCGACCGGTCAAGAGAAATTCTCGACCCGTCAAACTTGGACAATCGATGGGCAGTAGCGATGCATCGACTGGTCGAAATTTTCCTACAGAAAATTCTCGACCCGTCGAATTTGGACGGTTTATGGACAGTGGTCAAACGTCGACCGGTCGAGGTTTTCTTTCATAAAATTTTTGATCCGTCGAATTTGGTTCCGTTTTTGAGATAGCTTCTGCCGAAGATCTGGAGATGGATGAAGAATATTATGCAATGGAAGAGGCATTTGAATCCATGCCGAGTATGAGATGTAAGCCTTCTAAACCAATCCCTCTTCCGGTTTCAACTGACATTCTTTCTCCATCTATTCAGACAACACCCGATTTAGAACTTAAACCTTTACCCGAATATTTGAAGTGTGCTTTTCTTGGTGACGGTGAAACTTTACCGGTCATAATTTCTTCAAAACTTTCACAAGTGCAAGAGGAGAAACTCTTGCTTGTTCTTCGGGAATATAAGGCTGCACTTGGCTGGAATTTTGCAAATATCAAGGGAATTGGCCCTACTTTATGCACTCACATGATCCATCCTGAGGAGGACGCTAAGACGATCAGAGAAGCTCAACGTCGCCTAAATCCTCCCATGATGGATGTTGTCAAGAAAGAAGTGATCAAACTCCACGATGCATGTATAATTTATGTTATTTCTGACAGCAAATGGGCTAGTCCTATGTAGGTCGTACCAAAACGTTCTGGAATAACAGTGGTCAAGAATGATGAGAATGTGTTGGTGCCTCAACGAGTGCAAACGGGATGGAGAGTGTGCATTGATTATTGCAAGCTCAATGCTACCACACGAAAAGATCACTTTTCACTCCCATTCATTAATCAGATGTTGGAAAGGTTGGCAGGATATGCGTATTACTATTTCTTGGATGGTTATTCAGAGTACAACCAGATAGCCATACACAAGAATGATCAGAAAAAGACCACATTCACCTGCCCTTACAGCACATTTGCTTATCGGAAGATGCCCTTTGGCTTATGCAATGCGCCTGCAACGTTTCAAAGATGCATGTTGAGTATTTTTTCAGACATGGTCGAAAAGATCATTGAGGTATTTATGGATGACTTTACAGTTTTTGGTGATTCTTTTGACCTGTGTTTACATCATTTGTCTTTGGTTTTGGAGCGTTGTGTGGAAACTAACCTGGTAGTCAATTGGGAAAAATGCCACTTTATGGTGGAACATGATATAGTTTTAGGACATGTTATTTATGCTAGGGGAATTGAGGTAGACAAGGCTAAAGTGGATTTTATGCGTACCTTACCGGCCACCTCCTTCTACTGTGAAGGAGGTGAGATCTTTTCTTGGACATGCAGGATTTTATCGCAGGTTTATCAAGGATTTCTCCAAGATATCCAGATCATTATGTGCATTGCTCCAGAAGGATGTGGCTTTCAAATTCACTGAGGAATGTCTATAAGCTTTTAATAAGCTCAAGGAGTTGTTGACTACAGCTCCCATCATACAAGCACCTGATTGGAGTTTACCATTTGAGCCAATGTATGATGCTTCGGACTATGCTGTTGGCGCTGTGCTTGACCAATGACCACAAAGACTTCCCCATGTCATCTATTATGCCTCCCGAACTTTGAATGATGCACAGTTGAACTATTCAACTATTGAAAAGGAGCTCTTAGCAGTGGTTTTTGCTCTTGAAAAGTTTAGATCTTATATACTAGGAACTAAAATTATCATATTTTCTGACGATGCTGCTTTGAGATATTTGATGACTAAACAGGATGCCAAGCCCAGGTTAATTCGATAGATGCTCTTACTTCAAGAGTTTGACATTGAGATCAAGGATAAGAAGGGTTCTGAGAATGTGGTGGCGGATCACTTAAGTAGATTCACCCATGGTTCCAACGCAGAAGAGGACAATCTTCCTCTCCGAGATAGTTTTCCGGATGAACAGCTCCTTGCTCTCCCAGATTTGGTGCCATGGTATGCCGACATTGTTAACTACAAGGTGAGTAAGAGCATTCCTCCTAGTTTCAGCAGAGCTCAGAAAGACAAACTGGTCAAGGAGGCCAGGTATTACATATGGGACGAGCCCTACCTCTGGGAACATTGTACTGATGCCATCATCCGCAGGTGCGTACCTGAGTCTGAATTTCAATCTATTCTATCTTTTTGTCGATTACTCACACGCATGTGGTTGACACTTTGGAGGGAAGAAAACTGCTCTCAAGGTGCTCGAGAGTGGGTTTTATTGGCCAACTTTGTTTCATGATGCCCACGTCATGTACAAATCATGTGAGAGATGTCAAATGACAGGTAACATTGGCCCAAGAGACCAAATGCTTCAACACCCTGTTCTTGTTGTTGAAATATTTGATGTGTGGGGTATTGATTTCATGGGACCATTCCCTAACTCTCAAGGTTATTTGTTTATTCTTCTAGCTGTGGATTATGTTTCTAAGTGGGTGGAAGCTAAAGCCACCCGTACTAACGATGCTAAGGTTGTTCTTTGTTTTCTGAAAGATATTTTTGCTAGATTTGGAACACCTAGATGCATTATCAGCGATGGAGGATCACATTTTTTCCATAGAACCTTTGACACTTTGCTTCGGAAGTACAGTATGTAACACATAAGGTGGCCACACCTTATCATCCCCAAACCAGCGGGCAAGTGGAGGTGTCAAACCGGGAGATCAAGCAAATCTTGGAGAAGACGGTTGGGCCAACTCGAAAAGATTGGAGTCAACGCCTTGATAAAGCGTTGTGGGCTTACAGGGCAGCTTATAAAACACCTATTGGAATGTCTCCTTATAGGTTGGTGTATGGGACAGCTTGCCATCTTCTGGTGGAATTAGAACACAAGGCATATTAGGCTGTCAAGAAGTTCAATTTTGACATAGATGATGCAGGTTTGCATAGGAAGTTGCAGCTGAACGAACTTGATGAGATTAGGCACAATGCCTATGAGTCCAGCAAGATTTATAAGGAAAAGACTAAAGCTTTTCATGACCGGAATATTAAGAGAAAATAATTTGTTATTGGTCAGAAAGTTTTACTCTTCAGTAGTCGTCTATGCTTGTTTCCAGGTAAGCTAAAAAATAGATGGACTGGACCTTATATTATCACTAATGTTTTTCCTCATCGTGCTATAAAGATTTAAAGTGAGTTCGAAATCAAGGAAGATATTTAAAGTGAATGGGCATCGACTCAAGCCCTTCTATGATTCATTTGTGGAACATGTCTTTGAGGATGCCAACCTTGGAGATGCCTCTCCTTATGTGAAGTAATGAGAATTGCCGTCTGGCTATAGATGTTAAACTTAGCGCTCCTTGGGAGGTAACCCATGTTGATGGAGAAGCTGACAACCAGATTTGCTCTCTTATCCCTTCTCCTTTACTTTATTTCTCTTCATGTTCAGTGTGATTTGCGATGTGTTATCTGTGTCATTCCATGCTTACTTGATGTATTGTATGTTTTAGTTTTGTTTTACATTGAGGACAATACAAATTCAAGTGTGGGGTGGGATTTATATCATATCCTTAGCATCTATGTATAAATTTTTCGTTTTTAGGTGTTATTTTGGTACTGTGCAGTTTTCTGTCTTGTGAAATTTATCTGCCATAGCTAGATGTCTCGTAAAATTCTTAAATTTGGAGGGAATGTTTGTACATGTTTCTAGTTTACGCTTATAAAATTTCAGCTCATTCCAATGTGTGATTAATTCTATATAAATTATGAAAGTCGAGTTGCGCAGTACAGGGGACCTATTTCGACCCGTCGAGACAATTCCTTAAGGAATTCTCGACCCGTCGAATTTTGGCAGATTTTAGATAGATGCATGTCGTCGACCCGTCGAATACTGAAGGGGTCTTTTCCGACGACTAGTTCGTCGTGGAAGGGTCTTTTCGTCTAGTTTTGATATTTTTGAGTTTTTCTTTGTTTTTCTTCTGTGTTTTGGTGTCTTATATGAAAAACCAAATACAAAAATAAAAAGTGTCAAGAAAAATACAAAAAGAGTCTTTTGATTTATGTTTTGAGTCTTAGGTGCCCTTAACTAGTCCATGATGTGATTATATCTACCCTTTTTGTGACTAAAAGATGATCATGTCATTTGAGTTTCTTTGGTTAATCTTGATATATGTTGCATATGCGAATGTGTAGTGGATGTAGAAATGAGTTAACATGGTATAAATTTTTGAGTATGCTTAAACTTTGTTAAGATTCATTTAACCCGTGAGCGATTGAGCCTATATGCATGTGAATACACATGCTTTCTTTATTGAGTGTCAATTGCTTGCCACAGATTAAGTTAATGGACTCTAGATATTACTAGAACTTGCTCTTGTGCATTTCAAAGCTTATAGTCAATACATGTTTTGATTGAGGAAATGATAAAGTCATTTAGGGGACATCACCATAGCTATATAAGCCTGTGTCCCGAATTTGTGGACACAAGATGTGCACCCCTTAGTTAACCACTTTGAGCCTACATGTTAAAACTTTATGTCATCACCCACATATCTTTAACCTTAAACTTTAGAATAGTTTCTTCTTTACCCTTGTTCTAGGACTTGGTAGAGCTGTACATGAGACAGGTATGTGAAGACGACGACAATGTCGAAAGGTGATGAAAACAAATAAGTGTGGGGTATCATGCTAGTGATTAAAAAAAATTGAAAAAAAATCGGAAAAATAATGAATAGAAAATAAAAAAATAGTGATGTCTAGCTTGATACCCGAGTTAACTGTTGATGAAAAGAATGATGTGAAGGCCCAACAAGATGAAATTCGGCCACAAAAGTGAGAAAGTTCATGGTTGTGAAGTTTGAAGAAGTCTCTTATTTGGTGCTCTACTAGGTTCTAGAATCATATTTGAATTTCATATCCATTTATTCTTTAACATATGAGCCAAGCCCCATTACAACCTTTGAAAGTCCTTTTGATCTTCAAGATGGCAGCCTTTGATCTGTGGAGATTTGTCACAAGAGTAAGCATATGGTTTGGTCCATTTGGCAAGTAATTGAGTTGAGTGGAACCCGTAGACATATTTTGAGTGAAACACTTATGAGAGCGTATCCTAGTGAGGTTTAATCTTGACTTGTTTGTTGCATGCTGCAACTCCTTTCACCATGATTATGTCTTCGTCCTACATATTACATGTGTGTCATGTATTGAAATTAACTTTCGAAACTTTATGGAAGGTGAATGTGAAGTTGTACTAATCTTGGTGTTACAATTGTGGTGGATTGGTGAGACAATTTGTTAAGGGTGTTAGAGTTATGTAGTTAGAATTTTGTTGAGTTGTTTTAATGTCTTGATTTAGTGTATTACTTAAGGACTAGCAATGTTTAAGTGTGGGGTATTTTGATAGTCGCATATTTATGCGTCTATTCGGTATTTAATTTGTTCCCTATATTTAGTTTATTGTTATTAATTGAGTGATTTAATTATGTTTATTGTTTTAATAGGTTTTGTGGAGAAATAAAGGAAAATGAAACAAAAGAAGGATTCCTAGCTCAATACGGAAAGAAAGAAGGAGTTATGTGCAATTATAGAAGCCTATTCCAACGTGGACTCTAGGAGAGCTATTGGAGGAAGTATATAAACTTATTTTTAGGTTTTAGGAAAAAGAGGGATCAGATTATAGAGAAGATTTTCGTGAAAAGGGAGAGAGCAGCCAACAAGAGGATTCCAAGCAGTCTCGGTTCGACGGGTCGAGGGATATTTCGACTGGTTGAATTCTGGCCGACCAGAACTCTTCTCCATCTAGTTTGTTTATTTCGACTCTATGATTTGTTTTAGTTGTTTTATTATGTCTTTTAGTAGCAAAACTTATTGTTAAGGGGTTGCTTGAAACCCCGTACATGAAGTCTTTTTAATGCATACACTTTAACCTAGTTTCTCATGTTCTTTGAATGAGGTTTCTTTCTCTATATGATCACTGTATGAGTTCTTGTATGTTTGCTTTGGTGCACAACTTAGTATGCATGCTAGGATTCTAGTTTCATGAGATACGGGCGACTGAAGATAATTTCTTCCACCGGATTCTCTATAGTGATACACTGATTTTATCGTGAGGAGATTGAAGTCCATAGGTCTAGCAGGACACGTCTATAGTGTACATGTGAACCCTTGTAGATTCTCAAACCTTTTCTAGAGTTTAATGCTTTCTTCTTTGTAAACCTTGGAGTCCATGACTATGGGTTCAATAGAGGGATAGATGTAGGGGAAGTTCATGACAAACCTGCATAGGCATAAAGATTAGGTAATAGGATGTGGTTGTAACGATCAACTCTTCATGGGAACTTTCATTCATTGGATATGTGCATTAGGTTAAGTACGTGTTAGGAAGATGGAATGGCGGCGGTGAATTGCATTCCTCTTAACCCATTAATCATATAGTTTTAGAATCATTTGCATTCATTAGCATTTCTTTACTTTCAATATTTATTTTCTGCAGTAGCTGTAGCTTAGCCAATTTAGTTTGGTACTCAAATAAACTCCGAATACCCTCAAATTTTGTGTGGTTGTCCATCACTGTGTGTAGTTTATTGTGTCAAATTTTCGTAGCATTTAAGTGAGTCTAGATTAGATTCGTAGTATCATTAGTGTACTATAGTCGAGTCTGTCAACATTTCAGTTTTGTGTTAGGATTTAGTGTCACCAACTCCTCGTGTTCGATAATCCTTATAAGTGACCACTACAGTGATATATCTTGGTTGAAATAAGGTATCTTTGATTAGATGTTTACCCGGCCTATCACTAATTAAAAATTAACGTAGGTAGAACATGAGAAAGACATGTTCGTAACAACCATATTTGAAAAAAACTGGTGTGGTTAGATACAACAATCTCAATGTAAAGGAATCTTATACATATACATGTGTATCCCGAATACTTCATGTACTTCTGGTTCGAGAGAACTCCACATGCATAAAAAATTAAACAAAATAGAACACACAGAAGTGACCTAATCGAGAATAAATTTTTTGGTTAAAACGATTGAATCACCTTGAAGAACAAAATCGAGGAACTTAAGGTAACAAAATGGAAGGGACAAAAGAAAGTGAATGAAACCAAGCGAAACTTCAACTAGAATGAAGCATAATTAGCCGAAGCTACAAACGACTGCTCCACCAAAATGGTTATATACGACAATCATAAGGCTGTTCCAGGGTCTCAATGTAGCTATGCTGGTACGACAATGAATTTTGGCATCTACGACAATGATACCCTCAAAATCAGAAAGATCGGTAAATAATCTCGGGACATATTGTTGAGAGTACAACATGACAAGATGGAATGACATAAAATTGAATGATGACAACATGACAGAGCGAAAAGAATTAACAACAACTGAACTAAGTGAAGCTGAATGGAATGAGAACAAAACACTTTCACTAAGGATGTATGCACAGCACACCCCAAGTCCTCTATTAGCATATGAGTAATGATAACATACATCAAGTAGCTTTACACACTAGGACCAATTATCGATTTATGCGTGTACTCCTTGCGCATGGGCCATCTAATCTTCTCTATATCATTCCAATTTTATCGTATGTCCCCGAAGGGATCCCCATTATGGACTGCGAAATCCGTTTAGTTCGGCAAATATGACACTTGAAGCTGGAAAGTTTAGACGCGAACTAAAGGTCCGAAAGCTTAATATATCACGCGAAGCTAGAAGCTGAACGTAATTAAAGAGACCGAAAAATGGAGCATGATGAAGGCAAGAACTTTGAGCACAATGACTCACCAACATAGCTACTAAATTACTAACTCGATACTAATTTGTGACATGTGAGGTGTTAGTGCAATCACTAATAATGATGTCGTCACTCCCTTTATAATACACGACTTGATATAGCTCATATAATTTATCAAAAATTTGACATAACCTCCCCGTAATTTCAAGATCAACCAAATCCTGCAAAACGATCCACACTTCAAATATGACAAGTTCATAAACAAACTAAGAACCACAGTTGCTCAATCAGGTTTCTCATAACTTAAATCACATAGTTCACATCGAATCGCAAGTCATCCCAAGAAAATGAAAGTGTAGCAAGAGGTTCTACCACCATAATCGGCGTAAATTTCAACTAGCGTATTAAGAATGTACTCGAAAATCTATAATCGTGATACTAATAGCCTTTGACACGGGGAGAATGGATTCACATAATAATCTTATATTATATCACAAAGGCGAAAAACACAACTCATACCCATATTGAATTGAAGGCTCAAGAACCAAAACATGTTCGCTTAGATGCCACAAACCTTACTGCGCATAACTTAGTGATGAATGACAAGTGTAGAAATTCAATGTATTGCTAGTATTTGAAACTTAAAGGTACTACTAACCTTCTTAGGAAACTTTTACCTTGGATTACAGATTGAGGTCGGCGCACGCGAGGCATGGCGAATGAGGTATAATGACTCACAAGTTAGGGTTAGTACTCGGTCGCATTCACCATGTATTTGACGACGTTCAACACCTGGAGTATTTGATGGGGATCCGCTAGCCGGTCGAGCCATCACTTGGGAGATGTTGAGCAAAATTGAACACTAAAACAAAAGTGGTCTAGTACGCTCTATAAAACCTACATTATAAAAAAATTTCTTTTAAAACAGCGATGAGCTATCACAAAATTGTCGTTTATCGTCGCTAAAGAGCTTTAGCAACGTCTAGGCGACGGGAACTGCGCTGTTGTAATTGGTGTAGTCGCTAATGCTCATAGTGATGGCAAATCACCGTCGCTAGAGGATTCAGCGACGACGCATAGTGTTGCCAACAGTTCCGTGAGTTTGGTGCTCTATTAGCGATAGCTAGTTCCGTCGCTATTGGAAATGTTGTGACTAAATAATGCCGTTGCTAAAGTTTTAATTTTAAATTTTAAAAAATAATTATGGCACAAAATTCTGGAGCCAAATTTTCCTGCCAAATTTTGCGACGGCTCTTTGCTATCGCATTAATTTTGAATTTCAATTTCAATTTTTTTTCGCGCCAAATTTTGTCGGCATTAAATTTGTGACGATGATTTACTGTTGTCATTGGATGCAAAATTTTTGTGACGGTACATTGCCATTGCCAATAACATGCTAATTAAAACACCAATTTTATTTACATATACCATTAACCAGAACATATTCAATAACATATCAATTAATCAATCACAAATCCTCAATTTCACATTTTAAACATAACAAGTGTTCAAAGACAGTACATAAACTTGAGTAACATCAGTACTTGGATTACTTTTCAAGTGTTCAAACACAATACCAAAGTAAGCCTTTATCTGCGAAAGACTCCATGTACTGCTCTCTCCTATCACGTAAACCCTGCACAAACATAGCATGGGAAACACTAAATTTAGCAATAGCGTAATCTGCATAATTTCATAAAACAAAAACACATATGAGGATAAATATTACTATTACCTATTAGGATCACCTCCATATTCAGCAATATTGTTACACACATATGAGATGCCTTGTGAGGCATCCAGTACCATATCACTGATAGTTCCCTGAGGGAAATTTCTGCATGTGAAGATCATGATAAGACGATGATTACGGTGAGGATCACAGGCCGAGTGGCTATGTTATAGTTTTACATGGTACAAGATATGTAAGAAGTTTTACTTTCAGAATACTTTTGACACTAGCAAGAAATATACTTTTGATAAAATAGTCATAGATAGCAGATATCGTAATTAAGAGACTTCGATATGCTTATATTCATTGAGATAGATGGCATCTACTATATATTGTATGTACTTGCTTGAAGGTAGAGAGAAGCAACCTGTAATCTATGAATGCCACTATGATGTCTCTTTCTGATAATTGTTGTCCTAAAAGAGAACCCCATGCTTTGTAACTGCATGAACAAATATTAGATACATGTTAAGAATAACAAGCAAAAATATGATGTTCAATCTACAACTCAACCATTGGAATTATGATCCCACAACAGTGATTTCCATGTCAGCTCCAGCACCATTTCAAACTCTAAAAAGTAGTAACTAACAGAAATGCAAGCTACAGTGTAGTGTAGGTATATAATTATTGACACATCTTATTATGAATAAAACATGGATAGAGATCCATACAAGTGAAGAATGAGGATAAAGAACAAGTTGAAGAACTAAGGTGATCTCATGGACTCAGATAAAAACATGTATATGCATTTCATTATTTTTCACAGAGGATACATAACTAGTCTTCTATCCCTGACCACTTGGATTAACAGCTTATATGATCGGTTTTATCAAAGCACCATATATGTTTGTAAAACATTTTTCAAATCATACCATTGGTCATTTGTTATATGTAAAATTTATTTTGCTTTTACATAAAAGTAAAGTTTTACTTACCTTGAATTAAGGAAGATATTTATAGAGTAAAAGAGTCTTTTTTTGTGATCATCAAGTTTGATCACTTGGCCAAGAGCTGAGCCACGTTTTAGATAACTCTCTTTTACATTATAAATGACTTTGTGCGGTCTTCAAGATTGTAAACTTGGTTGAGATGGTTCCACCTCTCTCTTATGTGCCACCTTGTTTGACATATATATATTACAAATATCTTCTTTATGTGGTGACCAAGCCTCTTTGTGTGATGGACAAGATCTTGGCACTTTGCCAAAAGTTGAGCCACGTTTTAGACAGCTCTCAAAGCATTTAAACAAAGTGTTTTGAGTTTTGTTTTCAAAAAACTTAAATAAAACTTCAAAAGCATTTCATTCTTATCCTAAGATGAAGATATTTTCTAAAGCAAAATAGCTTTGTGTGACTTTCAAGTTTCATTACTTGGCTTAGATTAAAGACTGTTTTTTTACTCTTTTGAATGCTTGGCCGAGCTTCATTTGTCCTCTCACATAGGACACTTCATTTGGCCTATATAAAGGGGTAAGCTCACATTGCATCAAACCCGTTGTTTGTCTTAGCATTTTGCTAGGTTGTTAAAATGTAGAAACTGTCATAGCATAGTTTAGAAACTATCATAGCATAGTTTCTTTGTTGAGTCTAAACTTGTGCTTGTTCTTTGTGTTGTACTTTATATTTTAAAGACTATAAAAAAAAACCTTTAAACTCATATACATTCATCTTGCATCTATGAGATCGGATTGGTAATGCAAGCAACCTAAGAAGTGTTCTGAAGAACCAACTTTGTGGTAGTTGTGTTCTGGTAATAAAGCTTCTAACATCTTTTTATGAGGAAACGAAGAAACAAGACCGAGTGTATTTCTGACTAGTAGGCAGACTAGATAGCGATAGCAAAGTGTCTTTCCATCCTTAGAAAGCTTCGCATGTGTAAACACTTAGAAACATGACCGAATACAGTTCTTAATCTAGCGCGTGAGTCTAAATAAGATAGCACCGTTTCTTGCTATTATCAGAGTTGTAGTCTTGTGAGGAGTGTCTTAACATGTACTCTTGGGAATCAATTGTGGGAGTTGGATTTCGGGTAGAAGTTTTTGTAACTTTTGTATGTAAACACTTAGGATAAGAGTGTAGTTCTTAGACTAGTGTGCGATACTGGTTAGGATAGACGAGCAAGTGTCTATCCTGAGAACTAAAATCTTGTAAGAAGTATTTTTTACATAGTGGAAATGTTTGTCCCTAAAGAGTTAGGGGCACGCAGTTTTCTCCTTGTTATAGGGTTTTTACGTTAAAGAAAAACATCTTGGTGTTATGTGTCTCTTTACTTCCTTGCACTTTTACTTTATATCGTTAAGTATCTGCCATCAGGATAACCTCATATATTGTTATCCCTTAAACGATCTTTTGACAAAAAAGTTGGTAAATGCAGATTCACTCCCCCCTCTTCTCCAGGACCTTCAAGTGGTATCAGAGCGGGTCACTAACCTTTGTTAGTGAGATCCGCGGATCAGCTTGCATGGACAAAGTGTATTGTCTCATCCTCTATTATAGAAGATGTAAATGATTATTTAGGACTTTTGTTATATGCACTTTGTTCTTCTTATGAAGCATTTTTGAAAGTGTATCAAGTCTTGAAAGTCATTTTTAGAATGGTGAAAAACTTCATTTTTCTCTTTCTTTTTAAGAGAAAAATCAATGATTTGTCAAGTGACAAAGAGCATAATACTCTATTTGATAGTAGGGAATTTGTGGCTTTATGCTACTACCTTCAATGAGACCTCAAGTGAATCAAAAGATGATGAGGGCACTCAAGAGTTAATAATTGATCATAACGGGTTATGTGGATATTTGGTTGGTGTAGAAAAATTCACACAAGGAATATTTAGATTCATTGAACACATATCTATTCTCGAACTAGTGATTTCATATGAAAGCACTATGTTTTAATAATCTATTCATTTTGAGTTTGTTATTAAAAGAAATAAGTACATGTCACTTTTCAATAGAACTTTTTGTGTCTACTTGGAATGACAATGAAACTAACACTCGAAATCCTAGTTGAAATCAAACATTGATTGATAGACTATGTTTTGATCCCCCGACACGTATTTCTAGCACAAGCCATACTTTGATAAGAATTGAACCTCGTCATCTCACGGCTTCACGAGCGGGTGATTGAATTTTGATCTCTTATGTTTATACATGTACAAATTTATTCTTGTATTCATGTCCATATGTCATTGTTTCATAATTAGAAGTTCTCATGCATTAATTAAACTATGCATCTTAATTAAAGTAGTATTTGCATGTCTTAGTGATGTGGTTTTTCAATGTCATCTAGTTATGCTGAGTTTATTATTGAACACAAGATTAAAATATAAGTCTACATGTGCACATGTATGTAGTATTCAGTACCTTCAGGGCTTGCAAACACTGTTTCTATCCTGGGTTCAGTTTATTTTGATAACATCTAAGACTTATCTTTTTCTGTTCATTTTAGAAGAAAGTTTGTTCACATACTATTCTCGGCATTGCATGGGTCTCCTTATAGAAACAAAAGTAAACAAAAAAATATTTCTTTTTCTTTTGCTCTTTCATGCATGTGTAAATATTTTAAGCATTAGATATAACACACAGCAAATAAGATACTTGGTGAATGTTTGTAAATGTTTTGGTTTCTAGATGTGTGTCCTAAACTGCCTGCATTCAAGTTGATGATTAATGAAATTCATTGTACTTATCCTTAATATGATTGATTATTGAGTGAGTGTTTATTTTTCATAACTATGTCATACCACACCATGCCTCATGGTTTTCATGTTTAAAGTGGCGATGCAGCAAACACAAAACATAATGAATGGATTCCATATTTGAATATACTTTATCACAAGTCAAAACTGAATTGAAAAATGTGTTAAGCTTTGGAAGCATCTCATAGATTCCTGAACATGGTTGGTTCAAACACGTACTCTATGGATCAAGGTGTTACCCAGATTATTTTGGAGTTTAGGGTTTATGTTTCAGGTACTGAAGTAGAGAGAACTGTTAAAAACTTATGTTTTGACCGTTGAATGTTTTATAGCAATCATTGCTCTCGTTCATTTTTTTCAAGACGTTTCTTCTGCTGCCTTTCCATGCTGCCATAATCACTCTATATTTTGAATAATGGATTGATAATCAATCATCTATAAATACATCTAAGGGTTACAAATCCTATCAATCATTTCACCGTGCTAATCAATAAGGTTCTACCGATTAACACCCATTTGTCCTTGCTCCGAATTTGGAAATTTAAGGATAGTTGCATTCAGCTGTCACATCCTCTGCTGGAGTTTTGACCAACAAAGCTTAGTATGCAAATATGATGATAGCATACGTTGTTGCTATCACTTACTGTAAGGTTCTCATCTCCTCCAATCCTACGAGACAAGCACAAAGGGTTGTAAGCAATATTCTTCTAGCCTCTCTTATGTTTATTTGCACATCATCATGAAATTTGGGCATATACCTATTATGAATGTTTGAATAATTGTCATGCAAGATTAATTGAATCAATTTATTTTTTATGTTGTAAGGTCTTATTCCTACATATAAAAGCAAATTTGTTGTTATTAAGTTCAATTCTTTGTGCATGATTTTTAGTTTAATCTGAAATAATTGAGTTAAGTCTATTTGTGAAAATGTTGGAGACTGATGCTTATTCTTGAAATCCTTACCATGTGTAATTTTAATTGAAATAGTATTAAGCATACTTCTTATAGTGGTATGATATGAAGTTTGTGTCTTACTACTATTAGACTTATTATGAGCTTCATTATTGATATGAGTACTGTGTTCAATGAAGACTTGTAGAATCACATCAAAAGTTGATAATTGCTTAATTTTTTGATGGGTGTGTTGTACACTCTTGATTCTAATGATGAGATTTCAGACTATTCAAATTCACATTAGACAGGAAATGTTGGTGATTACCTTTGGCAAAATCGTTGGGAATGCAAGTTAAGGGTAGAGTTGGCTATATAAATAGGATAGCAACAAATCTTTCTATCCTCTGCTAGAGTATAATGATTGAAGACCATGTGAATTTCACAAGCAAATAAGAAGTGAGAGCTTTGCTCCAACCCATTCATAAACCTATAGGTATGTGTGATGACATCAAGTGTGGATAAGTGACTCATTCTTCTCATGCATCGAGGAATATTTATATGGGTTATTTTTCATGTGTTGTGTGTTTAAATCTCTTCTTGGCTCAAGTATATATGTAGCTATCTCATCTCACATGCTTTTAAAATCTTTCATGCATTTGAACCTTGTTTTATCCATGTCCAAACAAGAAGCATTGGTAGGTGAAGATTATCTTGTTCAAAATGATAGAGATGATAAAACTGATAAATTAGGAAAATTTTCTTGAAAATTCTTTGGACAATCATGGTCATTATGTTTCTAACATGAGCTCAAGATATTGTAATATTTTGGAGACCATAATGTCATTGTCAATGAATCACTTCTTCTTATGCTTCACCTTTCATGTATGAGCAGAAAAATGTTGTCAACAATGCGTTGAGAATGCACCTATTGTTGTGCAAAATACCTCGTATGAGGAATATTTTCTGAACATTAGCCTGAGTGCACAGGGATAGATAAGACATTTGCTATCATCATTCCGCACACATCAGGAATGCAAAAAGTTGAGAATGATCACTCATCCAGATGTGATTGGTTAGTTTTAACCAGAAACAATGCTCAATTGGTTTATATGATGAACAACTTTTATAATTTTGAGATCCTAGCCATCCTAGTTATTTGAAGAAAACTCTCAAGCACATGAGGGAAAATATGAGAAGTGGCCTTCTTATTTTTTTTTTATCATGAAGCTCTTATATTTGTGTCCCGGTGGATATCAGCTCTAAGCGATTAGTGTTGCTTTTAATCCAAATTCTCTTGATATTTGACTAACATGAAAAAGGCAGAGAATTCTTATTTTAATTGCACAGATGATGCTAATTAAAGAGAGGAAAGAGCTTCACTTCACAACAAGACACAGAGATTATAACCATGTTGGGCCGTCATGTTTCATTGCAAATGCTCGCAAACGAAGCACATGCTTCATAATTACGGCTTCCCACCAAAAATCACTTGATAACTCACATTTGGTAAGCTTATGGAAGGGAATTGGCGTGTGTTTCATGGCTTGATTACTTCTCCTACTCAAAGTGTGCTTTTTGCATTTCAGTTGGCTAGAAATAGAATTTAATTAGCGTTTTAGTCTGCACTTCATGAAAAACAAAAAATATTAGTTGTCTACTTTGTGTCTTAGTGTTTTTCAGTAAAGATCAGTATATGTGTTGATATCCCTAGATAATTATTAAATTTGACCTAAATGAATGTCTGAGTTATTTCTCACTTAGTTAGCATTGTAGTTGCTAAAAGCTAGGCTATAAAATCGAGATGAGATGTTGAGGATATATGTTCTTAGAGAAATTATGCTATGTTCAAGTTATGAACTTGAGAATTAATTGCCACCTAAAAGGTGATGTGTTAAATGAATTAAGAGGTAGTCCTTCACTTGGTTTCTAACGGTTCACGTAAGTAGGATCTCTGGAATTCATTCTATCCTTTGATGGGTTCGAACATGTTATCCTTCGAGTGTCCTTGTTACACATATTGCCCCTTCGAACATTTGCTCAGGGAGTCAATGATAATATTTTTGCTATATGAACCTAAATGAGCTTTCAAATGGAATGAGCTTTCAAATAAATCAAGGAAATGTTAAAAGACAAAATTGTCTTTGAAATTGGTAAAGTGTTCTTGGAGCTATACAAATGGGAGTGACAAAGTCACTTGTGTACCATATGATACATCATCTCTCAACCCAACAATATAGATACCACTTGGCATGGAAGGAAAAGCTTAAAAATTTCCAGTTCAAATAATAGTTTTGACAGCTTTCATTTGAAAATTGAAATTCATGTGAGTTCACCAGGTTGATTACTCTCCCTAAATGTATGCATAGCAAAAGTTTTTGTTTTTTTTTTTTTTAAAGAAAACACACCACGAAAAATGAAACAAAAAACATAAGAAAGACTATACACTAATTTAGGAGCACATGTGTGGACATATTCTTAACCTACATCTCTTATGCATAGGCTCACAACATGAGACAAAGAATTTCAACCGTCTCAAGTACTAATGTATTTCACAAGGAAGTATGATTGAGAGAGAATAACACATATCACCGTGGTATAACTTAAGATATCAAGATATGTGTGTGTGTGTGTGTGAAATAGCTAACCTTATGAGGCTTAGTTCAGCATCAAATAATCCATTGATTTGATCTTATTTGATACCTTATCGATTTTCAATTTGGATGAAAATTTATAGAAATGATCTGCTCATCAATATCTATACATTTAAGGGTTAACTTTGTAAAATGTTATCAGAAAATGACTCTTACGACAATTTTATGAAAGGTACTCATCAAGTCCTCATTATAAGGGTCATCGTTAAAAGAGTTCCTTATCTACTAATGTTGTATAACTTAAGTGTTCGTATGTCTATATTCACTCCACATCAATATTAACGAAATTGAATTTGGACAAAACAACCGTTGGATATATTCATCATAACATAATATGTAAGTGGACGAATTTTCAGTAAATACAAAGTTCGTTAAGAGTTTGATCGACGTAGTCAAACATAAAATCAAAATTTTAACGAAACGCAAACATTGATATATGAATCTTCGTAACTTCAATTTTCAAATCGTCGACACACATAGTCCAAGAATTATTTACTCTATGTCCTCGACGAAAAAAATATGTATTTTCATATAGTATACATAGTCGTGCTCTTTGATCGGAGACATTTAATGAAATTCATCTTAGACGACGAAATGGGTAACATTTGTCATCTAAGTATCACGTAGACGGCGAATGTTACCCATTTCGGTGTCTAAGTGTTTAGGGTCACGGTTTAGGGGTTAGGGTTAGTGTTATGGTATGGACTTAGACAAAAAATTGGTAACCATTTCGTCGTCTAAGTACGATTACTACGGCGAAGAAATTATTCGTCGTTTAAATTTTCACTTAGACGAAAAAATTTTCTCGCTTGGGCGATGCTTTTTTTCGTCGTCTAAGTGTTACTTAGATGACGAATTTGCTCTCTATTAGACGACGCTTTATAATTCATCCTCTAAGTATACTTAATCGACAAAATTTTTGTCTGAAGGTTTCGTCTCCTAATGTGATATTTTTGGTAGTGAATATATATACAATCATAGAATAGTTTGTGGTAGTGTACATTTAATCTGGATTTTAATTCACTCAAGTTAATCATTATGTCAGTCAATCTTTAACTGTAAGGACACCAAAAACACATAATAGATTGGAAATTTATCAGCATTTTAAAATTACAGTGCAATGTCAAAATAATCACATGAACCTATATAGATAAAAATGATGTGCTTATACCTTAAAATCGATTTCACTGAAAGAACCTGTATCAAATTTCAACTTTATACACCTCAAAATCTATCTGTCACTGTTTACATCAGTAAACTCTTCATTTTGCAAACTTAAGTGTAACAGATATGTAATGAATACAATTTTAAATAAAGTTACTGATCACTTAATATATGAACAATGTATAGATACATAATGATTCAGAATGAAATGTCTAAAACAATTAAGCATCATCTAATGCAACTAATACACCCATATTGTTCACGTGTTATGAAATCTGCAATTGGCAATGCTTTAGTTAGAGGGTCTTATATATGATCTTGTGTAATTATTTTTCAGCACTATAGTATCTCCATCATGACACTTTCTCTAACTGAGAAGTACTTGACATCTATGTTTCTGGATGCTGAAGATCACAATACATCTTCATAAGACTACTAATTGATTCTACCAAATCTAACCTGGAAATAAAGTTCTTCAACTATAAAGCTTGACCATTGGCTTCAAATACTGCTATATATTAAGCATGAAAGGTTGAGGTTGTTGTAATGCCTTGTTTTGATGCTTTCCAGGAGATTAATTTCTCCTCCTCCTAGAATAAAAATACAGCCTAAGGTGGATTTTAAATCATCCAAATCAAATTTTAAGATGCATCTGCATGACACTTTACTTCAAATTCTTCATTTTCAATTTTCCTGAAAACCAACATGTGATCTTTGGTTTTCTTCAAGTACCCCAGTACATTTTTACCTGCCACTCAATGAGCATGACATGCATTTGAATAAAATCTGCACAAAATGTTGATAGAAAAAGCAATATCTGGTCTAGTGCAGACATGAGCATACATGAGACTGCCAACTAGTCTTACATACGGCATGTTTCTGCATATTCTTCTCTTCTAAGGCATTTTTGGGGCACTATCCTTTATGAAACTTGTCTCCTTTTGAAAGGACCCAACCCTGATTTAGTTGGCTAAACCGGAACTGAACCCCTTCTGAAAACGAGAACCAACAAAAACCATTCAAAATTTCGGCAGAGTAACGTTACTAACGCGGAATTGCATTAACCTGCACCCTGAAAATAATACTTCGTCCTATGCCACAAAAGCCAAACCGTGGGCACCAATCCCATCCGGATTTCTCAATATCATAACATAATCAATAAACAGTAAACATACTGTAACATATAATATATCCGAGAAAATCTGTATAAAACATGTATCAGAATGTATCAGAGCGACCTCTAGTGTAAATATATACAATATATACATCAATAGGCGAAATAAGAACCTACTGGAAAACACAGGTAGCTCAGATCACTAGTCTCCAACCGCGACGTGAAACACCAGAACCTGGACTGCAAACTGGGAACGGAAACCGAAAAGCCCAGGGGAAAGACATGAAAACTGTTAGAGTGAGTGGACGAAAAGATAATTGTCTTTCGCCAATTAATATATGTTATAAAAACATATGCGAGTCAAATGAATAAAAAAATCATATAGTACACGAGGGAGACTCTAACTCCTCACGCGTACGTACACGAGGGAGACTCTAACTCCCCACGCGTACAGAGCATGCATAAAAATCCCACGGAGTCGCTCGTGGACACTTCCGTGCTAGTACAGTCCGAATCACGGGATCCCAGACCCACACGTGATTCTAGCCAGAAAGGCCTCAAGTCAGAGGTCTGCCTCCCTCCGGTAAAGGCCTCGGGTCAGGAATCACAGACTCCCCCGGTACACATCCTCGGGGATCAGCCGGGATGCGAGTGTATCGATACAACAACGTATATAAAGACTGTACTCTGTGTAAACCAAATCGTAAATAGTTCGATGCAAATGCATGAAACAATATATAAGTGCATATACGTAATATATACTGGTATAAGCATAATCGTATAACACATGCTCATGTAAATCGAAATCTCATATGCATGCTCAAGTTCATAAAACGTTTATAAAGACTCGCAATCAATCTGTGTAAAGAAATTGTTCACTCACAGGTGAGCAAGCGCGCATTCGCGCTAATCTCGTGGCCCGGCGGAAGATCCCTCGCCTGAAGCACGATCTCGATCTGGATCCCCTGAATATTCATAAAACACAACTGATCAAAATCATAGCTCACAACTTTGAACTTAACCACGGAAACCAACCGTTCCCGGAAACATATTAAACTGTATAAAATAATCGACTGAATTCCCGAAATCTCCATTCGAAATCTTCGACTGAAAATCTGATACCCAGATCAATACGAAAACCTCAAGGCGATACTTAGGGCGCGATTATGAGAAAAACGACATTAAATTCATCGAAAACCAAAAAGTCAACCCTCTCGCCGGAGCACCGCCGTTGACCGCCGTCGCCGGCGGCGGCGCGCCGTCAACGGAGACATCCTCTGGCGAGGAAGCTCCAGATTTGAAGATCACTTCAAGCCCATCCTCTTCTGCAACTGCCACACAACCCAAATCTCACCGGAAACACCTCAATTTCACCCAAAACTGAATGGAATTTCCCCCCTCCGGCAACCTAATCGGGTTCCAACAAAACCACCATCTCTGCCCAAACTAACCACATAGGAAGCTTCACTAGGCCAAGGGGAGGCGAAACCCCCACCTCCCCGCCACCGTGGCTTGCCGGAAAGTCACCCCTCGTCACCGACGAATTCCGGCAAACCGACCCGTTTCGAACCCCATCAAAACCTCATCAATTTCCACAAAATCAAACACCAAACAACTTAAAAACTCAAGGGGAAGAGAACCATACCCTTCACGTGGCCGGAGGTGGCCGGAAAATGCAAGTCGGCCAGCGAAGCTCAAACGGGAGACTTTCCTCCCTCGGTCAACGGTCAACAGCTTCCAAAAGTGGAAAGTCAACGCTGGTCAACGTCAAACAGTGTTTTTCGACGATTTTACGACTATTTCTAATATTTATACTCGCGCCTCGGGTCAATTGACGGTCCAAAATGAATAATCAAAACGATTCGGATAAACACGAAACAAACGGATAAACACGTCGGAAGCGAAAACTTCAAATACTCGTATTATATTCCTCGGTTATCGGAAAAATCATCTGGAACCGCCCTCGAGCTCGAAATCACGTGCTCTACAACTTCTGTGAAGAAACTCAATTCAAATTCTCTGCCGATAATAAAGTCGCGAACGAAACTGACAAACCACACATATAACGTGAAACCGCGACTACGCCCATTCCCGTGAATCGTACCGATTACTCTACTGATTCTGGTTCGGGTCGTCACAAATCTAACCCCCTTAAAAAAATTTCTACCTCGAAATTTACGTACCTGTCAAGTGAACAGATGAGGATACTGTTCCCGCATACGCTGCTCAGTCTCCCAGGTGGCCTCCTCAACTGAGTGGTTCTGCCACAAGACCTTCACTAGTGGGATCACACTGTGCCTCAACTCCTGCTCACGATAATCGAGAATCTGTACAGGCTCCTCCACGTACGTCAAATCCTCTCGGATCGGTAACTGCTGTGGGGCTAACACATGTGAAGGATCTGAGATGTACTTCCGCAACATCGAAACATGGAAGACATCATGAACACGAGCCATCTCAGCTGGTAACTTAAGTCTGTGAGCAACAGCTCCAATCCTCTCTGTAATCTCGTACGGACTAATGTACCGTGGTCGAAGCTTGCCACGCTTCCCGAAACGCACAACTCCCTTCAACGGAGATAGTTTGAGGAAGACCCAATCGCCTACCTCAAACTCGAGGCTCTTCCTCCTCACTTCCGCGTAACTCTTCTGGCGATCCTGGGTGATCTTCAATCTATCCTGGATAATCTGGACGTCTTCCATAGTGCTCTTCACCAGATCAGGGCCAATAAGCCATCGCTTGCCCACCTCACTCAAACACAATGGAGTGCGACACTGCTTCCCGTACAGGGCCTCGTACGGTGCCATCTCAATACTGGCCTGATAGCTGTTGTTGTAGGCGAATTCTATCAAATGTAGCTGCTGGTCCCAATTCCCACGGAACTGCAACACACAAGACCGCAACATATCCTCAAGTGTCTGGATAGTCCGCTCAGACTGCCCATCAGTCTGAGGATGAAAAGCTGTACTGAATCGCAACTTCGTGCCCAAGGCTCGCTGCAATGCCTGCAAAAACTCAGAGGTGAACTGACTATCTCGGTCAAAAACAATAGACACAAGCACACCGTGCAGGCGAACAATCTCGGACAAGTACAACTTGGCCAATCTACCCACTGATATCTTCCCCGGAAGTGCAAGAAAGTGAGCGGATTTCGTCAGTCGATCCATAACAACGCAAATACCAGTGTTGCCAACCGAAGTACGCGGCAACTGATAGACGAAATCCATCGTATTGTGCTCCCACTTCCAAACCGGAATCTCTAGTGGCTGTAATTTCCCTGCAGGTTTCTGCCTCTCCGCTTTAACCTGCTGACAGATCAAATAGCGACTCACGTACGCGGCTATTTCCCGCTTCATGTTGTGCCACCAGTAATACACGCGAAGTGTACGAAACATCTTCGTACCTCCGGGATGCATCGCATATGCTGAACTATGGGCCTCATCCAGAATCTCCTTCTTCAGGCTCTCGTCCCGGGACACACATAACTTGCCTCTGAACAACAACGTACCGTCGTCGCTCAATCGGAACTCTGTAGGCAAACCATTCCTTATCATGGTCTGCTTGCCCAACAAGTAGGAATCTGAATCCTGAGCCTCTCGTACCTGATCAACCAATACGAGTCGAACCTGAAAACTGGCCAACAAAGCTCCCTCATCATCCCACTCGAACTCGGCACCCGTAGCCCGAAGCTCGGCTAACATCGACACCCTGGCCACACACACATGAAACAACGAGGCTCCAGACTTCCGGCTAAGTGCATCAGCTACAACATTGGCCTTCCCCGGATGGTACTCAAACGTGCAATCGTAATCGTTGATCAACTTCATCCACCGGCGTTGCCTCATGTTCAGATCTGGCTGCGTCTGCAAATAAGTGAGACTTTTATGGTCAGTGTAGATCTTACACTGAGCTCCATATAGGTAATGTCTCCAACTCTTCAACGCTAACACAATAGTGGCTAACTCCAAATCATGCATCGGATAGTTGGCCTCATGTGGTTTCAGCTGCCTGGAACCGTAGGCCACAACTCTACCATGCTGCATCAACACACAGCCAAGCCCCAACTTCGACGCATCACTGTACACAACAAACTCACCGCTGTCGTCTGGCAATGTCAGAACCGGTGCAGTAGTCAATCTCTCCTTCAGAAGCAAATAACTCTCCTCGCATGCATCAGACCACTCAAACTTGACGCCCTTCTTCGTCAATCTGGTCAGTGGTGTAGCAATCCGGAAGAAATCCTGTACAAACCGACGGTAATAGCCTGCTAACACCAAGAAACTCCGGATCTCCGGTACAGTAGTAGGTCTACTCCAGTTCAGCACGACCTCGATCTTGTCAGGATCAACACTGACTCCCTCAGCCGATATCACGTGGCCCAGAAACTTCACACTATCCAGCCAAAACTCGCACTTGCTAAACTTCGCGAACAACTGATGGTCCCGCAAAGTCCGCAACACTGCTCGCAAATGCTTCTTGTGCTGGCCCACACTCTTGGAATAGATCAAAATATCGTCAATGAACACAATCACGAACTTGTCCAGAAATCGTCTGAACACCTGATTCATCGAGTCCATGAAAGTTGTCAATGTCTTCTTGATGTCCAGATTCAAACCCAGCTCAAACCTTCTGCATTTGGATTCCTCACTTGCCACCATATCACGCGTAAATCGAGATAAACGAGTAAATTTATCTCGATACTCAAGCACTGACATACTTGCTTCAGGTTGGTAAACTCTTCATATTTCTTGTGCTGGGTAGTCTAATTGAAATACCGACGCATGGACAATTCTTTGAATGTAGGCCATGGGGTGTCAACATGAACCCTCTCAGTACTGGCCCACTTGAAGTAAGAATGTGACTTAAGTAAACCAACAGTTACTACAACCCTCTGCTCTAAAGTGAAGTCATTCACATACTCTCTCTAACTAGACTATCCATGCCTTACATGTTTCAAGATTTGTGGAACCAGAAAAAGTGGTTACTCTAGCTATTCTTGCCTTTGCTACAGGATCAGAATGCTAATCTAACTGCAAAACGCGCATAGAAAGTCTCGCGTTCACTGATCCTCATCATGATTCTCAGCCCTATTAACGCGGGCTCCACATCTATGAGGCATCTCTTATGGATAAGAAAACACAATAGTCAAAAAAACACAAAGGATACAATCATGAAACCTTAAAAATTTAAAAACACATAGTACCATGAGCATTGATGGGGTTCCGCTGGCTAGTCGGGACATCGCTCCGGAAATGCTGCGTATTCCTACATGTCTTTAGTAACACAACTGCGGAATTCTACAGAACCTATAACCTAATGCTCTAATACCAACTGAAAGGACCCGATCCCAATTTAGTAGCCTAAACCGAAATTAAGCCCTAACAACAACATAATCTATAAAAAAAATCCAGAGTTTCTTCTAAAATCAAGAAACCCAAAAACCTGCAAGGAAAACACACTTCTAAATGTCTACAAAAATAAACCGTGGGCACCAAATCCCATCTGGATTTCTCAAAAGTTAAACACTGAATCCACTAGAAATATAAACTGTTTACAGAAGTTGATAAGAAATCCGAAGACTGAATGGAAAATACAACACAACGGAAGTAAACTCTATACAGTATTTAAAGCGACTTCTAATTTACATAATACACAGGACTAGTAGGTTAAGCTACGAACTTACTAAATGAGTACAGTGACACGAACTCTATGCCACAGTTGCTGACGTGCAAACTGGGCGGAGGAAACCGAAAAGCCCAAGGAAAGACATATAAAATAATATAATTGTTAAAGTGAGTGGACAAAAGTAATATTCCACTTTAAACTGAAAACTATAAATAATATGCCTTTCACGAATGTACATAAAAATAATACGAGTCTAAAAATATGATCATCCAGGTACTCTTGGGTACTATAAAATATGTGAAGGCTACGACTTGGGTCACCAGACCTCAAGTTCTAATATTGTCCAGGTCAGGTTCTTGGTCCTCCTGGGTGCTCTATAAATCCTGGGGTTAGGTCCTTGCCCCTCCCGGAATGTCTTGGGGATCAACCGAGAAGCAGTGCATCGATGCATCAACTATACTATGCTCCGTGTAAAACCAAATCATATGTGCCTCCAAATGCAAATGAAAAATGCATAACTACAAATGCATAACTGAATACTCAAAATAACAGTTAAAATAAAGTGTCCACTCACAGTATACAGCTAGCTCTGTGATCCGGCAGAAGTCCCCTTGCCTAAATCTTGATCACGGTCTCCTGAATACATAAAAAATTTATTTAATAATGGAACTCGATTAAACGTGCAAAAATTAACTTAGAAACTATCCCGAAAACCCCCGGGTAAATTTTGGATTTTCGCCTCGCCGGAATGCCATGGCTGGCGGCTCGTGGCCCTCAAACGCCTCCGATGGGAGAGTTTGATACATGGTTGAAAAGGTCTCATCAAGCCCAAAAACACTCCTAACTAGACCCATCCCCAACTCGCCGTCGTTTGGCCGAAAAACAGCATGAAAACCCACGACCAGGAAATCGTCGGAAATGGATTCTAGCCTATTTCGACGTCGTTGTCTCTCCCTAGTCATCCAACCTATATGGGTTTAACTCCTGGGGTGAAACCCTATCGATTCCACCCCACCCCGTCACTAAAAATGGCCCGAGGTCCGCCGTCAATTAAGCCCAAAAATCGATGGGTTAATTAACTCGATTCGTGACCTAAAACCACCCAAAAATCAACAACACATATATAAATCGAAAGAGGGAGAGGAGAGCTTCAAAACCATACAAAGAATACCGGAAATGGTGGCGTTTTTCGGTGAGTTTGAATTTGGGTCGGGTCAGACGACGATACAAGTTGACGGAGAGATACGAACCGAACTGAGGTATTTCTAATGTTTCTCCCATATTTTCACCATGAATACCGTATTTATACCCCCAAGCACCTTATCAGATCAATGGCTGAGGTTTGATTTGATCAAGTTCTAACAGTTCATGTTAAACCGACCTAAAATAATACTTTTATATATTTTCTCGTCGCAGACTTCCAAAAATCCTAAAAAAAATATCTCGCTTATCCGAAAATTCTCCAAAAATTTCTATGATTCAAAATAAAATACTCTACGACTTCCATGAATGAAATAAATTCTAATTCTTGCTTGGTAGAAAATTCATTAACAAACTACACGATATGATTAATTAACGATAATCCTAATTCGTGCCGATTTGTGCGTAATTTTTGATTCGGGTTGTTACATCTAGATTTTCATCAAGTATTGTAGGAGCAAAGTTTGCTTGAGTATAAAAAAACCATTCTTCCATTGGCTACTTGAAAGGACCCAACCCCGATTTAGTTTCCTAAACCGGAATCAAACCTCTTCTGAAAATATGAACCAACAAAAACCATCAAAATTTCGACAGAGTAACGCTACTAATGATGAATTGCCTTTACCTGCACCCGAAAAATAACACTTCATCCTATGCCACAAAAATCAAACCATTGGCACCAATCCCATCCGGATTTCTCAATATCATAACAATAATGTAAAGTAATCAATAAAACTATATTTTACAGAAATCCGGGGAAAAATCGTATAAAAGTATAACATAAGAATGCTCAGAGCGACTTCTAGTATATATATATATACAAATAGTAGGCCAAACTAAGAACCTACCATAAAAGAAAAATCGCTCGAATACTAAGCCTCCGACCACGACGTGCGACACCAGAGTCCGAACTGCATACTGGGCACGGAAATAGAAAAGCCCAGAGGAAACGCAAATAAAAACGTTAGAGTGAGTGGACGAAAATAAACATATGTCTTTCACCAAATTTCATATACAATAAACAATGTAAAGTATAGCGAGTTCGGAAAATATATATGGAGGTGCCAGGCGAATCTCTCAAACCCGACGGTCAGGCGAATCTCTCAAGTCCGACGGTGATAGGGTAGGGGAATCTCTCAACCCCAGCGGCATAACAGGGGAATCTCTCAACCCTGCCCAGAGGAATCTCTCAACTCTGGTAAGATTACCGGTGATCAGCTAAGTAGCCGAAGCATCGATGCAAGTAATGCCATCACCATAAAATATAAAATAATACCTCCAAAAGTAATAAATAATCTCAATATCGTATATAAATAAATACAAAAAATCACGAACTCGCAACGACAGTGAAAATAGAAAAGTTTACTCACTGATGAGCATAACGCAATACACATTAATCCAGTGATCCGGCGGAAAAATCCCTCGCCAAACGAATGATCACGATCCCCTGGATAATCATAAAATCCATTGCCCAAAATCATAACTCAAAACCTCGAATCACATCACGAGAAATAACCGTTCCCGGAAACATATAATTCAATATCGACGAAATCGTCAAAATCCGATAATCACACCATAAAACCTCGCTATAAATTCCGATGCTCAATTCAAAAAATAAACCTCACCACTGCGATCGGTGCGCGATTCTGAGCGAAACGACATACAACTCGTCGAAAAACATGTCGGACGAAAAGTCACCGCGGCGCACGGCGGCACGGCCGCCGGCTGCCGGAAAATCACACCGGCCCAGAAAAATGCAACCTACAAATGGATTTGAAGATCTCGACATTTCCAACAACTTTCCAGTACAAAGTTAAGGCCAATTTTGACCGGAAAATGTCCAAAAATCACCTCAAATGTGCAAACCCTCGCCGGAATTTTAACTTCTCCGATCTCCCTCCTCCGACCACGACAAGACTTGAAACCACTTTGAAAAGCTTCCTCTCTCCAAGGCTAACAAAACCCTTCAAACCTCGAGCACCATTTTGGCCGCCTCCGCCTCCGCTGCCACCAACGTCGCCAAAACTCGCCGGAATACCACCGAAAATTCCCAAACTTTGACAAGCCATAACTTCTTCATCCAACAACCAAATCGAAAAAATGACCTATCAAAAGAAAGAGGAGCTCAAGCCCAACAACTTTCATGAAGACACCATGGCCAAAAGAGGCCAGAATCAACCTAAACAAAGGCAAACAAAACTCGGCCTGGAATGGGTCAGTTTTGACCCACGGGTCAAACTGGTCAACGGGCCAGATTTTCCAAAATGGAAAGTTTCCCGATTCGTCACGTATTCGCCCGTATTTATACCGTACGCGTATCGAATCTCAAACGGATAAATACGACAATAATCGACGGCCAAAAATATTCAGAACTTATTCCTCGTAACTCGGAATAATCCTCCGGAAGTTCCTATGAGTTCGAAATTAAATTCTCTACAACTTTCGTGAAGAATCCCAAATCAAATTCTTGCCCGATAATTTAGTCGTTAACGAAGCCGCCATATTAATCAATTACGTCAAAATAGCGACTAATCGCGAAATTCGCAAATCAAGTCGATAACCACTCCAATTTCGGTTCGGGTCGATCGACAGTCCAAAAAGGATCAGAATCACGATTTGGATAAACTCGAATACGAACGGATAAACTCGACGATATTCCAAAATTTCAAATATTCATATTATATTCCTTGGTCATCGAAATAATAATCCGGAACCGCCCTCGAACTCGAAATCACGTGTACAACAACTCTCGAGAAGAGACTCAACTCAAACTCTCGGCCAATAATTAAGTCGTGATCAAAACTAGCAATTCAATCAATTTACGGAAAACTGCGATTACGCACAAGCTCGTGGATTAAGCCGATTATACTACTGATTCTGTTCCGGGTCGTCACAAATCTACCCCCCTTAAAAAAATTCGACCTCGAAATTTCCAAGTCTGCCAACTGAAAAATAAGAACATTGCCTCCGCATATAGTTCAACTCCCAAGTGGTAACCTCGACTGAACGACTCTGTCAACAGACTTCACAATAGGTAATATCTGAGTGCTGTAATATCTGTACCCTCGATCCCGAATCTGAACTGGCTCCTCCGCAAATGCCAAGTCTTCCTGTATAAGGAACTGATAGGGTACAAAATACGCAACAAATCTGAAATGTAATTCCACCACACGGAATACAACACACGCAAAGGCCAACGTTATATGCAATGCCAAAATATACGGCACAACACTAATTCACCCCATGATCACATACGGACCAAAATAACGTGGCAAATTCATAACTCAACCTGCTCACATCAATATAACTCTAATGTCGAGCTCAAGAAATTTTCAACCTGTCCATGCTAATCCGAAGGTCTGTGGTAGCACATTCCACTAAATCAGGATCAAACGTCAGCTCAAACCGATCTCGCTCCAACACAATGGAGTACCACATTGTTTCTCAGAAACGACTTCATACAACGTCATAATCATACTTGTCTACAAACTGGTACTGCAAGCAATCTCAAACAGTTGAAACTGCTGGTCCCAAATCCCTCGGAACTGCAATACACAAGACCACAACATGCCCTCCAATGACTGAATAGTCCTCCAAGATCGCTCACCAATCTGAGGATAAGAAACTGTAATCTGGTCCCCAATGCTTACTGCAATGCTTGCCAACACTCTGTTGTAATTGATTATCTCGATCAGCAAACTGGGACACAGGCGCATCACGAAAATGGACAACCTCCGCCAAACACAGCTATATCAGCCTGCCACCGAAATCTTTTCCGAAAGTACAAGGAAAAGAACTAATACATAAAATCCACAGTGACAAGCTCCAACTTCTAATCGGAAATCTCCAATGGCTGTAACTTCCCAGCAAGTTTCTGCCTCTCTACCCTCACAAGCCGAAAAATGTGGCATCTGCTCACATAAGCTGCTATATTCATCTTCATGTTACGTCACGAGTAGAAAACTTGAAATATCTAATACATCTTCGTACCACCACTGTATAACGTACGCAAAACAATGAGCTTCAACATCATCACACTCTAACTCAGTTCACGTAGCTTGCAACTCGGCTAACACAGAAACTCGAGCCACACACACATGAAACAATGAAGCTCCCAATTTCCAACTGAATGCATCAGCAACAACACCCCAGAAAGATAGTCAAAGTACAACCACTAGCCTTTCTCGGATAAACTCAAATGTGCAGCCATAGTCGTTAATCGACCTTATCCATCTACACTGCCTCAAGCTCAAATCTGGCAGAATATGCCAGTAGATGAAACTCAAGTGATCAGTGTACATCCTACACTGCGCTGCACGCCGTAGTAGTAGTGTCTCCAATTCTCCGATGCTAACATAAAAACAGCTACTCCCAAATCATACATAGGATACGTAGCTTCATAAAGTTTCCACTGCCTGAAACCATGAGCCACCGCTCTGCTATGCTGCATCAAAGCATAACCAAATCCAAATCTCGATGCATCGCTATAAACCACGAACTCACCGCTGTCGTCAGGTAAAGTCAGAACTGGTGCAGTAGTCAACTTTTCCTTCAGGAGCAAGTAACTCTCCTCACATGCATCGGACCACTCGAACTTGATGCCTTCTTCGTCAGTCCGAAAAGTAGAGTGGCAATCCGAGAAAATCCTGCATAGAGCGTCAATAGTAACCTGCCAAACCCAAGAAACTCCTGATCTCTGGTACGGTGGTAGGTCCACTCCAAATCAACACGGCTTCTATCTGGTCAAGATCCACGCCGACACCCTCAGCTGATATCACGTGGCCCAAAATGTCACGCTAATCAACCAAAACTCACACTTGTTGAACTTTGCAAACAGCTGATTATCTCTCAAAGTCTGCAAAATCACTCGCAGATGCTTCTTATGCTGGCCCACACTCCTAGAGTAAATCAGGATGTTGCCGATGAACATGACCGCAAACTTGTCCAGAAACCGTCTGAACACCCGGTTCATCAAGTCCGTAAAAACTGCAGGGGCATTGGTTAACCCAAACAGTATAACCAAGAACTCGTAATGCTCACACCATGATCTGAAAGCTATCCTGGCCACATCCGACTCACTGATCCTCAACTAATGGTATCCGAACCTGAGATCGATCTTCGAAAAGACTGAAGCTCCCGTGAGCTGATCAACCAAGTCGTCAATCCGCGGCAACGGATACTCGTTCTTCACGGTGACTTGATTCAGCTTCTGATAGTCGATGCACAACCTCATCGATCCATCCTACATTCGCACAAATAGTACAAGGGTACCCCACATTGATACATTGGGTCGTAAGAAATCTCCTTCAGCAACTCTCGAAGTTGAATCTGTAGCTCCTTCAGCTCCGCTGGCGCCAAACGATAAAATGTTTGTGATATGGGTCCGGTGCCCAGTAGAAGCTCAATGATGAAATCGATTTCCCAAACTGGAAGAATACCCGGTAACTCCTCCGGAAACACATTTGGAAACTCGAAAACAACCTCAATGTCACCAATGTCTGGCACAGCCATCGTAGTATCCACAACATGAGCTAAGTATGTTACACACCCCTTTTCATCATCCGCTCGGCCTTCACAGCTGAAATCACACATGGCAATAAAATATTCTTCTCACCGCGTAACAATATCTCGGGAAATCCGGGTCATCGAAACACAACCTCCTTCTCGTGACACTCGAACATAGCCCAATGTGTCGCCAAGAAGTCCATACCTAACATCATAACAAAATCGACGATATCCAGCAATAACAGATCTGCGGCTAACCCATAATCTCCAACAAAGATCTCACAACCTCTCCGGATAAATACAACACTCTCCAAAACCTCGGAAGTGGAGATGCAGGCACAATAGCCATGGATGTCAAGCAATGGTAACCTCAGAAAAACTCTGTCCTCACACAGGGTCGTGGCACGAACTCTGGCATGCCCAACTAGCCATACACATCGATTGCGACTTTGCTGATTGACTCATCTAGAAGGCTGCGTTGGTCAAACTCCAGAAATAGCATCATGACCTCCTCGTGAACTCTGAGCTGTCGAACCACTAAAATAGATGGCTGAGGACGCTCCCTCGCAACGTGATCCTCCTGTCCACCACAATAGCAACTGAGAGTGCTCCTCGGATACAAATCACAGCGACGCCTACTGTGTGGAAGGATCACCAACGATCACCCAAACTCATGCCACAGGAACAAGTCCACTACTCTGTGATCTCCATCACCACTAAACGGATCTTCTGCTTTATTCAGATGACCCTCAACATAATTGAAAAGGCCACAGCCTACTGAAGATACTGATCCCGAGGTGCCTGAACTCAACCTTACCAAATATCTTGACTAAGTTCACCTTCCTGAAACTGACATGTCGGAGACCGCGTATGCCTTTCCTTCCCAGTGTCCTCGCCTCTGAGTGCAGCACATCAAACCCCTCACGGTTATCTTGAGGCATAACAGTCAAAATCCCTCTGATACTTAGGTTCAAACTCATCTCGAACCTCGTGCACTGCTTCTTCTGAAGCTACATAACACGTGCAAACTAGGACAAACATGTGAACGATACATCCCTGCCTCAGGTGGGTAAACACTCCATATTTCCGTTGTTATGTAGCATGATCGAACCATTACCGTATAAATAATACCCTGAATGTAGTGAAAGGACCCAATCCCGATTCAGTTACCTAAACCGGAATCAAACCCTTTCGAAAACACGAACCAACAAAAATTTTTTTGAAATTTGGGCAGAGTTTCGTTACTAGCGTTGAATTACCATAACCTGCACCCAGAAATTAACACTTCGTCCTATGCCACAAAAAGCAAACCGTGGGCACCAATCCCATCCGGATTTCTCAACATCAATATAATCAACAACAATAAATAAACTGTACTATGTATATATGTATATCCGTGAAAATCCGCACAACATGTATCAGAATGTATCAGAGCGACCTCTAAAGTAAAACATATACAATATGTACATCAGTAGGCGAAACAAGAACCTACTGGAAAACACAAGTGACTCTGATCACTAGCCTCCAAACCGCGACGTGAAACACCAAACCTGAACTGCAAACTGGGCACGGAAACCGAAAAGCCCAGGGGAAAGACAATAAACACGTTAGAGTGAGTGGACGAAAATAAATGTCTTTCACCAGTTATTATGTATGTTATAAAAACATGTGCGAGTCTAGGTAAATAGAAATAATAAAGTACACGAGGTAAAACCATAATCCTCCAGCGTACTGAGCATGCAAGTATAAATCCCACGGGGTCACTCATGGACACACATCGTGCTAGTACAGTCTGAATCACGAGGTCCTTAGTCCCCGTGATTCTAAGCCAGAAATGGCCTCGGTTCTGGGGAAACGCCCATCACCGGTCAGGTAGGGATAACGACGCCCCTCCTGGATGGCCTACCATCGGGGATCAGCCGAGAGGCAATGTGTATCGATACAACAACGTAACCAAGACTGTACTCTGTGAAAACCAAATCACAAACAATTCGATGCAAATGCATGAAACAATATTAAATGTATGCATATTCATAAACGTATATCCGTATAAACATATTCGTATAATCGTAAACACATGCTTATATAATCATAAACTCGTATGAAATCTCATGCTCGTAAAACCATAATCATGCTGCATGCTCAAGATCATAAATCACATAAAAGACTCGCAAGATTTCCGTGAAAAGAAATTGTCCACTCACAGACTCTCGAAATGCGCACACGCGCTACACTCGTGGTCCGGCGGAAGATCCCTCGCCTGAAGCACGATCACGATCCAGATCTCGATCTCGATCTCCTGAACATATTCATAAAACATAACGGATCAAAATCGTAGTCCACAACACTGTACTGATGCACGGAAACCAACCGTTCCCGGAAATACGAAATGCAGTACAAAATGTATAACGGTAATCCCGAAATCCCCACTCGAAATCTCGACTGACAATCGGCTAACCAAATCAACCCAAAAACCTCTGGACGACGATCAGGGCGCGATTTCGAGAAAAACGACATTAAAATTATCGAAATCTTAAAAGTTGACTTTTTCCTCGCCGTTGACTGTCGCCGCCGCCGCCGCCGCGCTGTCAACGGTGGAATTCCGTGGCCAAAATTTTCAGATCCCTAGGTCTCATCAAGGCGAGCAAGTTTCCCTTCTACCTCACCAACCAATTCCAAGCCGAACTACCTCAATTCTTCAAAACCAATTCGGAATACCCAAACCGAATCCCTATTCGGGTTCACCCAAAAACACCACCTCAGATCAAACTAACTACACCATGAGATTCAGAGGAGTAAGGGGAATCTTTCCCCCCCAACCCCCAACTCCAAACCTCGCCGGAGCCAAGCTCCCCGTCACTGGCGATGTGCTCGAATCGGCCTCCAATGGTCCATCCCCAAAACACCACCAATTTTCCAAAACTCATGCGTCAATCAACTCGAAATCAAGAGAGGAGTCGAACTATACCTGTCCCGTGGCCTGAGGTGGCCGGAATTAGGTCGCCGGAAAAGTGAGGCCGAAAATGGAAACTTCCCCTTTCGGGCAGCAGGTCAACTTTCCAATTTTAGAAAGTCAAAGTTTAGTCAACGCAAATCTGTGTTTTTACGACTATTTACGACTATTTCGATATTTATACTCGTCCCTCGGGTCGATCGACGGTCCAAAACGAATATACGAAATGATTCGGATAAGCTCGAAACAATCGGATAAACTCGTCGGAACCTGAAACTTCGAATAATCATAAAATATTCCTCGATTATCGGAAAAATCTTCCGAAACCGTCCATGAGCTCGAAATCACGTACTCTACAATTTCCGTGAAAACACCCAACTCAAATTCTCGACTGAAAACATAGTCGCGAATCGAATCGACAAACCACACAATATCGTAAAACTGCGACTATAACCAAATCTCGAGAATCGTGCCAAACACACATCTGATTCTGGTTCGGGTCGTCACATGTAGGCCATGGAGTCACAACAGGAACTCACACAATACCAACCCGCCAAATACAATGATCTGACTCAGGCACACCATCAACTACTACAATTCTCTGCTATGAGGCAACATGTAGACACCCATATACTCACAACTGGCAAACCATGCCACACATAACTCTGAATTCAGAATGCTCATCCAAACCCACAATTCACTGTCAAGTCGCGTGTCGACTGATCCTCAATAGGATCCACAACCGTACCGACACGGAAAGCACGTCAAGGAGGCATCCTAATGAATAAGACATTGTTCGCAACAAGTAGAACGTAATCATGGAACTTCAAATATTTGAAAGCATACAACACCCGGAGTATTGATGAGTATCTGCCGGCCGGTCGGGTCATCACTTAAGACATGCTGTACATTCTCAAATATCCTTAGTAAACACGACTACAGAAGTCTACAGAACCTAAAACCTAATGCTCTGATACCAAGCTGAAAGGACCCAACCCCGATTTAGTTTCCTAAACTGAAATCAAACCCCTTTTGAAAATACGAACCAACAAAAACCATCAAAATTTCGGCAGAGTAACGCTACTGAAGCGGAATTGCCTTTACCTGCACCCAGAAAATAACACTTCATCCTATGCCACAAAAATCAAACCGTGGGCACCAATCTCATCCGGATTTCTCAATATTATAACAGTAATGTAAAGTAATCAATAAAACTATATTTTACAGAAATCTGGGGAAAAATCGTATAAAAGTATAACATAAGAATGCTCAGAGCGACTTCTAGTATATATATATATATATACAAATAGTAGGCCAAACTAAGAACCTACCATAAAAGAAACATCGCTCGAATACTAAGCCTCTGACCACGACATGCGACACCAGAGTCCGAACTGCATACTGGGCACGGAAACCGAAAAGCCCAAGGGAAACGCAAATAACAAAGTTAGAGTGAGTGGACGAAAATAAACATATGTCTTTCACCAAATTTCATATATAATAAACAATGTAAAGTATAGCGAATTCGAAAAATATATACGGAGGTGCCAGGCGAATCTCTCAAACCCGACGGTCAGGCGAATCTCTCAAGCCCGACGGTGATAAGGTAGGGAAATCTCTCAACCCCAGCGGCTTAACAGGGGAATCTCTCAACCCTGCCCAGAGGAATCTCTCAACTTTGGTCCAGAGGAATCTCTCAACTCTGGTCAGACTACAAGTGATCAGCCGAGTAGCCGAAGCATCAATGTAAGTAATGCCATCACCATAAAATATAAAATATTTCCTCCAAAAGTAATAAATAATCTCAATATCGTATATAAATAAATATGAAAAATCACGAAAAATCATGAACTCGCAACGACAGTGAAAATAGAAAAGTCCACTCACTGATGAGCATAACGCAATACGCGTTAATCCAGTGATCCAACGGAAAAATCCCTCGCCAAACGAATGATCACGATCCCCTGGATAATCATAAAATCCACTGCTCAAAATCATAACTCGAAACCTCGAATCACATCACGAGAAACAACCGTCTCGGAAACATATAATTCAATATCGACGAAATCGTCAAAATCTGATAATTACACCATAAAACCTCGCTATAATTTTTGATGCTCAATTCGAAAAATAAACCTCATCACTGCAATCGGTGCACGATTCCGAGCGAAACGACATACAACTTATCGAAAAACACGTCGGACGAAAAGTCGCCGCCGTCGCCGGCCTCCGGAAAATCACACCGGCCCAGAAAAATGCAACCTACACATGGATTTGAAGATCTCAACATTTCTGACAACTTTCCAGTTCAAAATTAAGACCAATTTTGACCGGAAAAGGTCCAAAACTCACCTCAAAGGTGCAAACCCTCGCCGAAATTTCAACTTCTCCGATCTCCCTCCTCCGACCACGACAAGACTTGAAACCACTTCTAAAAGCTTCCTCTCTCCAAGGCTAACAAAACCCCTCAAACCTCGAGCTCCATCTCGGCTGCCTCCGCCACCACCAACGTCGCCAAAACTCGCCGGAATACCACCCAAAATTCCCAAACTTTGACAAACCATAACTTCTTCATCTGATAACCAAATCGAACGAATGACCTATCAAAAGAAAGAGAAGATCAAGCCCAACAACTTTCATGAAGACACCACGGCCAAAAAAGGTCGGAATCGAGCTAAACGAAGGCAAATAAAACTCGGCCTGGAATGGGTCAGTTTTGACCCACGGGTCAAACTGGTCAACAGGCCAGATTTTCCAAAATGGAAAGTTTCCCGATTCGTCACGTATTCGCCCGTATTTATACCATACGCGTATCGAATCCCAAACGGATAAATACGACAATAATCGACGGCCAAAAATATTCACAACTTATTCCTCGTAACTCGGAATAATCCTCCGGAAGTTCCTATGAGTTCAAAATTAAATTCTCTACAACTTTCATGAAGAATCCCAAATCAAATTCTTGCCCGATAATTTAGTAGTTAACGAAGCCGCCATATTAATCAATTACGTCAAAATAGCGACTAATCGCGAAACTCGCAAATCAAGTCGATAACCATTCCAATTTCGGTTCGGGTCGATCTACAGTCCAAAATGGATCAGAACCACGATTCGGATAAACTCGAATACGAACGGATAAACTCGACGATATTCCAAAATTTCAAATATTCATATTATATTCCTCGGTCGTCGAAATAATAATCCGGAACGGCCCATGAACTCAAAATCACGCGTACAACAACTCTCGAGAAGAGACTCAACTCAAAATCTCGGCCAATAATTAAGTCGTGATCAAAACCGGCAATTCAATCAATTTACGGAAAACTGCGATTACGCGCAAACTCGTGGATTAAGCCGATTACACTGCTGATTCTGTTCCGGGTCGTCACACTTCTCCTCTAATGTACTGACTTATTCTAAATTGACAACAGCATCATTCATTTCATCATAAAAAGTGGCTCTAAAACACTCCATTATCCTTGTCTTTCTGTCTGGACAATAGAATCTGTAACCTTTTGATTTGTCATAGTATCCTATGAAGTAGCCACTATTTGTTCTAAAATCTAACTTCCCATTATCAACAATATGAATTCTGGCTTCTGACTTGCATCTCCATACATGTAGATGATTCAGGCTTAGTTTGTGACCACACCATAGTTCAAATGGTGTCTTATTGATAGCTTTGGTAGGAGTTATGTTGCAGATATAATTTACTGTCTTAATTGCCTCTCCCCATAGAAATTTAGGCAAACCAGACCTGAGAATCATACTTCTCACCATGTTCATCAACTTCTCACCATGTTCATCAATGTTATATTTCTTCTTTCAGACACATGATTTTGTTGAGGATGATATGGTGTACTATACTGAGCCACATATCCACATTCTTGTAGATACAATGCAAAAGGACCTTTAATCTATCATTGCTTAGTATACCTTCCATAAAACTCTTCTTCACAGTCTGATCTAACAACCTTAATAAGCTTACTTGTTTGCCTTTCTACTTTTGTTTTATAGATTTTGAAGGTTTCCAAAGCTTGAGATTTTTCATATATAAGAAAAATAGAAAGAAAAAAAAACCTTGAAAAATCATCTATAAAAGTTATAAAATAGCAATTTTTGAAAATCGTGTTAACTGGAAAGGGACCGCAAATAGCATAATGTATTAACTCAAGCAAGATTTCACTTCTTTTAGCTTCAAATTTTCTGAGATTTGTCATTTTTCCCTTTCAACAATCAGCACATGTCTCAAAATCTAAAAAATTCAATGGAGGTAAAATTTGTTGTTTCGCCAGATTCTTAAATCTATTTCTTGAAATGTGGCCTAATCTTTTAGTCCACAAGAATGATGAAGGTTTTGAAACAATTTTTCTTTTCTGGACACTTTTCTTGCCTATTGTACATATGTCTTTATACATGTTTGAGACTGTTGTAGAATTTTTTCAAAGATACAAACTCACAATTCATCAACCAATAATCATCTGTGATATAAGCATATCTCTAAAACAAACTAAATTACAGTAGAAATTCACAACTTTATTATCACTTGCAAATTGAAAACCAGGTTTTGCTACAAACTGGGAACCAAATATAAGGTTCATTTTTATTTCAGGAATACAATAAACATTTTCAAGTTCTAATAAATAATTATTAGGAAAAAGTAATTTGACAACTCCCACAGCCTTCACAGCCACATGTTGACCATTTGCAGTACACACATTTGTCTCGATCATCTTTAGTTGAGATTGTTATCCTTGATAATCCCTGTAATGTATTGACAATATGTATAGGTGAGCCAGTGTCAAACCACCGTGAGTTGTCAAAAATAAAATCTTTTGAAACAATGTTAAAAACTAGGTTTGTCAAAAAATTATAGTTCTTTGCTAACCAAGCTTTGAACCCTTCACATTCTTTCGTAAAGTGTCCACTTTTCTTACCGAATAAGCATTTCATGTTGTTTTCAGGTTTCTTTGTTTTGTTGTTCTCAATCTTAACACCAAGCTTGGAGTCTGAATTTGATGAACTACCTTTCTGGTATTTGCTGTTCTTGAATTTCTTCTTGGATGACTTGTTAGATATGATGACTTAACAACCAGGTTCACATCAACTCTTTTTCCTTTCTTCTTACATTCTTCCTCAACTTTTACACAGAATAAAATAAGTTCATCCACATCCCACTTCTATTTCTGTGTCTTGTATAGTGTCTTAAACTGCTCATATGAATCAGCTAAAGAATTAAGTAGCATGTGAACCAAGAAAGGCTCCCCAATTGACATATCTAGATCCCTCAACTTTCCTGCAGTATCTGAGCCCCGCATGATGTACTCTCTCACACATCCAGCACCATTGAACTGCATTTTGATCAATTTATTCATCAAAGTCCCAGTCTCAACCTTGTCAGACCTTCTATATTTCTCTGTAACTGAATTGAAGAAGGTTTTTGCTAGCTCAAAATCTGGAACACCGCCTCTACAGTCTGTGTCATGCTCTTCTTTATGCAGATCAACGCCATTTTGTTGTGTTTGTACAACCTATCATATATCTTTTTCCTCTCCGTGCTAGGATTTGCTAGTAATGGCTCTTGACGGTCTTCAGTTAAGACATGATCATAGTCCAAAATTCCAAGATTGAGTCAATGTCACTTTTCCATTTCTAGAAATTTGAACCATGAAGTAACTCAACCTGGCTTATACTCATGGAAAAATGCATGCCTGCAAAATTGATCAGTTTCCAGTATTTACTAAATACCAGAATAATCTTATAGTCTCTGAACAGATATTCAATTTGAACAATCTACTGAAACTAAATATATATTTTTAACATCAATCTGTCATACTCAAGACTTGGACTACCTTTGTGGTGTTCAAATTTCATAGCACAAAACTGAAATGATTTAGTGTTCATATGTTATGCCAAAAATAAATTTCAACAACCAAACTCTTTGGACATTCAGTTTATTAAACTTAACTTCCTGATATTGTATGGTTTACGAATCAATAATCTTGTTATACCAAAACAATTTATTGTATGAGGTATACCGTAAATGATTCAAATGTTCTTAATTTTAATTTTGTTTATCTAGTCATGATATATTGGCCATTTTGATAGCATTTAACATCACAACATTCAAAATTGTATCAAGAATGAAACTGAAACAATTTCACAGATATATGTATGAAAAATAACAAAAAAATGTTACATATATACTTACAATTCAAGTTTATAATACATAAATTAAAAACTTAAACTATATCCCATAACATCATATATTGAATAAGCACATATGCAAACAACCTAATTTGATTATAGTTGCTCTGATACTAATTGTTAGTTTATGAATCAATAACCTGAATAAACTTCTATAACAAATAGATACTTGTTTGTATATTAACATGTATGCTTAGCAATACTGATACAGAATTCTTGTTTGAATTGAATGTATGTAATACATAAGTGCAGTTTTAGTAAATGACATTCTTGGATTATTGTTAATCATCTTCGATCTTCTCCTTAATACATCTCTAGTCTTCTGATGAAAAATGGGTGCCAAATTGATAAAGGCATCGTGTATTAAGCAGGAACCAACCATACGTACATATACATAGGAGATTGCAATCTAATTACAATGATAGTTTCTTCCATAAAGAAACTGTCACCAATTCAAATTCAAATTCCTATTTGAATTCTTAACCATATTCTGTTGTTATCTTACTTATAAGTTTGTATAATCAAACTTATCTAATCGAGCTAAGAGCATAAACTCTTCTGCAACATATGCTTAATAGTCTGATGCTAACGTCTTTAAACCTTGTCTGATTCTAATGAATCTAACATGGTAAGGAAATAATTTGAAATTTATCCCCAACTGACCTAGCTAGCTAAGAGCATCTTCAACAGGTTCTCAATAATTTCTCTATTATAGGGAAACAAAAATAGTGTATGATACATTTTCTGCTCAACTCTGACAGATTCTCCATTTTAATTACAGATTTTATTATTATTCTCTAAAATATAGATATTGCTATAAATATAAGAAATGATGTTTTCTTTCTTATCACATTCTTTATTTTTAGGAATGTGTTTAGATAATTTGTTGAAGTAAAACAACCAAAATATTTCTTAAAATAGAAAGAAAAAAAGTATGGAGAAGCGGTTAGAGTTACTCTAACACCCTTGAATCTATGTTTCATATCCATAGACGTGAGACATAGTGATGCTTTAGGCTATATGAGGGTGTCAAAGAGACAAAGGTTATATTAATAGAGAAAAATCAGAAAGTGAAACTACAGATCGATCAATATCGATGCCTTGCCAGCAGCCTTAAACTGCAGATAGTTTGAATCAAAATCATGGTAGATTGATAACTGTTGAGGCAAGATGGAGACCCATCAGAAGTAAAGGTTCCTCAGAACCAGCAAGAGGTTCATCAATTATTGAGTTCTCCAGGCCTGCGACGTATTAAGAGTAGCCTTGACTCACCAAAAGCCTCAAACTTTGGCTTATAGCATATGGCAGGATTGGCGGCAGGACCCATCTTTGACCGTTTCAGTCTGCTAGGTTGCAAGCTCGATCATCCAGCCCTTCTTAATCTTCCAAACTTCAGTTTTCTTCATTCTAACCTAAGATACATTCGATATATCACGTAGAGACACATGTAGTTAGTTAGCTAGCTAGATATATAGCTAGATCGACTACTTACAAATATTAGCAAATTAGCTTCATGTACGTAATTGGATGGATATATTTATTGGTGACTGGTGAACACTGACCAAAACGAACAATATATATGTTAATTAACCCCTCTCTCCAGAGTTAGAACGTACACTACGTAGTGTGTGAATTTACTAGTCAAATTTGTCTTTACATGTACTCTTTTGAAATTCTCAGATCGCTCGTCTCTATAATGCAAGAGAAAATGACATCTATAGCTGGACTGAGTGAGCCATAACAGCAATCTCCATAGAGCTCAAGCCATTGATGTGTACGTACGTGTGAGAGTAATGGGCAAAGATCCTGTTCATCAATTGCTGACCAAAATGTGAAACCCTAGTTTATTACTCCCAGGGTTTCAGAGTTCTTGCGTGAACCATATGTTCAGTTGGAACCCATGTATTTTTACATTATAACAGATAGTGGGACCTGTTTTCACTGGTGGGACCCTCCTGTTTTACGAAGCATTTTATCATGTTCAAGCTGCATATGGTTCATGCCAGCCGTACTACCTAGGTTTACTCTCACGACGGAGCCAGGAATTAATGTGGGGGCGAAATTTTTTTCCCAACAAAAGATTGAAAAGGAAAAAAAACTGAAAAAAGTCTTTTTTTGCTGGTTTAATGGATCAAATTTGGATCTTTGATATGTATTATAACCACATTACCACCAAACTAAGCTGTTATAGCTTAATATATTTAAACTAAAAACAACTTATACAAAAATCAGAGAGGGCCTGAGCCCCAATTGTAGAGCCACTATTTACTCTCGCGAGATTCTGTACAGAAGTTATAGAAGCTAGCTATCTCCCATTTGTATGACAACTCAAATTTTCCAATATGCACTACGTTCTCTGCGAGAAGCCAATGTGTTATTGTGTTAATATGTGAGTCTTATCCATTCACAACCTTTGATGAAGAAAATATCTTTGATCCGCCACTGGATTGGTCGACCAGCAAATTTAGAAGTGTTGGAGGCTAGGCCGGGTATATATATGACACAAGCATGTTAGCTGCTAGCTAGCATGATTGATCGTATACATATGTATTGTTTCACTCGCTTCTTAAGTCATTTTTTTTAGTATGGTAGTTTATTTGAGGCCGACCATCGATCGAGTACCGGAGTCAAGGTGAGTTGACTCATTATATGTTTCCATATGCATATGCTGTCATTTCTGTGTAACTATCCCCTCCCTGACAGGCTGGTACGTACGTACGTTGCAGTGTTCACAGTTCATATTATTACGATCTAAAATACCAAAGGCTAGCTAGTTCGATTCTAGCCTCACAGCGTCGACCTTTTGCAAGCTCACTCACATTCAATCCCTCCCACAGGCCTCCCACCCTAGCTTTTATCCGTGATGAATAATGTAAAACTGATAGCTGTAAAATTGTGAAACTAGATTTCTCTAAGCATACACACGATCGAAAAGAAAGAACACAGAGATATCATATCTGTCAACTTTATTGTCCTTTTCATGCATAAGTGAGTTCTCAACTGTCGAATAAAAAATTTACATGGGACAAATCTCTCTTCACCACTGTTGTATATGTATAGCTGTATAACAGTAAAAGTAAAAGACTTGTTCTATATAAATAGAGGAAGCACATCTGCGCGTGCATGCACTATATATCCTAATCCTATCTACATTTCTTATAAAATTTACTCCATGGTTCAAGTGGACTAGCTAGTAGTAGTGACAAAACTTTACTAGTAGAACGAGCAGCAGAGGAGGCATTATGCCAATGAAGGAAAGGGACAGTATTACTACTACTGCTGCTGATCCTGCAAGATTCAATAATAGCATCAGTAGTAATGGGGGATGTGAACCCTGCAGATCCTTTGGTCAAAAGTGTAATCATCTATTGAAGAAGCAGCGGACCAAGTTCTACATCCTCCGACGTTGCATAGCAATGCTTCTCTGCTATCACGAACGTAACGAGCCCTGATCGATCATCATCATCTGTCGATCGAGCTCACCTGAGTCCATCCTTTATATACAGCTACAGCTGAAGATGCAGGAGATATTTAGGTTTGCTTTCACTGCATTATTACTATTATCTATTGTTATTGGCAGTGAAATCTACCTATATCTTATCTAGTTAGGGACTGTACGTAATTAAATCAAATCCGTTCATCTGGAATTGTATCCAGCTCTTTTCATGAAATCGTCTAGATCTGTTTTCAGGCTTTGACTTACATATATGGTTTGTTATGCTAGCTTTCCATTACTTCTCTCCTGTCTTCTCCATTTTTTGTTTCTAGCTGCCCCCATTTGAGAGGAACTGTGGGTTTTGTAGGTTCTTCTCCAATGCTCTTCATGGTGAATTCACTTGGTGCATGGTTGATAGATCTTTATCATTCATAATAATTAATCCTATGAACTGTTCAAAGACTATGTTGGTTTAACTTTCATGAGTTTCCTCATCCTTTAACACACGTACAGTACAACTTCAATTCTTAGCTAATTCCAGGACTGAAATTTTGTAGAAAGTGGTGCACTATCTGATTGTTCTTTTGGTTCTAAAGAAGTAAATACTTGTGCATTACATATATAATTTTCAAAATTGCAAGCAATTTTTCGTATTGATTTTTCAAGTAGTATAATTAAATTTGGAATTAATACGACAAAGATTCCATACAACTAAATTGTCTAGAAGTTATGAATTTGAATTACTTGTTATCAAACACAAAATATATAATAATAATAATAATAATAATAATAATAATAATAATAATAACAACAACAACAACAACACTTTTCATCAAGATACATATCTTATGTTCTTTCTCTTTTCCGAACTTTCAAGTTTTATTGTTTTACTTTTGAACTAGCTAGTTAACGATGAAATTAACTTTTCCTAAGTGGATACATTAGTCATTAGGTGACGCTGTTATACACAGACGATGAGTCCAGTTAGGCGACGCTGTTTTACACGAATGATGCCACCCATACCCCAAATATCCTACATGATTTGTCAATTCAGATTTCAGACAATCTAATCACAAGGGGTATCCTCCTGTTTAGTGAACACTAGACATTATTATTTTCTAAGCTAGCCAGGAAACAGTTCATGTATTATTGAGTCCTCAATTCCCACAAAAAAAAATTCCCACCATCACTTAGATATTAGTGTTCCTTCGTCTCCAACAAAAACGTATGGTCCAAAAAAGAAGGCATGCATACACATGATGAAGCTAGCTACGCCATCGCCGGCCATCTTGAATTAATGTTATATATTATGGGTTTGATCAAATTAAATGGAGGATCGATATATGAAGTATCTATGTGCAACTAATAAGGCAGTAATTAGGGAAATTATTTTTAGATCTCGAAGGATTGTAGTAGAAAGATTACTTATTTAATTAATCTTGGCACATAGCTATTGCCTAGCTAGTTTACTACACAAATACGCATGAGCCAATTTACATGTAGCCATGCATGAATCTGCTCTCTTGGTTTCGATGGTTAATTTGTATGGAAAATTAGAAGAAATTTCTTGGGACATTTGAATTTTTGAAGATAGTCCAACCATTATTTTTTTTGTCAGATTTAATCCCTTAACCTAAATGCACATTATTTTCTTTCCTTTTTAGACTTAATTAATATTTTACTATACCAAAAGCACCTCTTGAACTAAATTTACGTACATATAGTCTAGCTCGTTATTGATCAATAACATCAATTTTAAATTAAATTTTGATTCTAATTAGTGTCATTATGTTAGTCTAGAATTTACTCCCCAAATTTTTTTTATATCTACCTACTATATATTATTTGCAAATTTTACTTACTATTCTTATAATTTACCTATTTTATTTACCTATATTTACCTATATATATTTACCTATTTTATTCAAGAAATTAATTTACCTAATATATATTCAAATATTTCACCTAGTTACTGATCAGTAAGTACTCTATACATTAAAATCTCGATAAATTAATAACCCTGAAACTGACAAGATTTATTAATTTAGCGAGATTATTAATTAATCGAGTATTAAATTAATACTTAAGTCTCCAAGTTGGGACCAACAAAAAATATTATTTTAACAAGATTATTAATTAATCGAGTATTAAATTATCGAGATTTTAATGTATTTATCAATTTTATCCAGGTACTTTATGTACCTAATATACTCACTTAATTTACCTAAAATATATTCAGGTAATTTTATTTTTATTTTCAGTTAAATATGAAAATCTTGAATAAGATCGAATAACGTATGCTTTATTGTGATTGGATATTTAATTTTAAAAATGATTTATACTAATATTTCAGTAATGACATAAATCGTAGATAAAAGAAAAAAATTGGTTAGAGTGCATCATAAATAAAATTAGAATTTAATATTGTCTTAAATTTATGAAAGAAAAGAATGATAGATTAAATCTAGGAAATAATAAGCCACATGGGTGTTTATCTAAATCACCCTAATTTGTAAGCCAAGATCTAAGATTCAGTCGAGTTGGGAGGTCGGATCCTAGCTCACACCGGCCGGCAGATACCCTTCCCGGCCGCCTTCCGGTGTATGTTAATTGTTAAAGTGTTGAATGCGTATGTGTATGTATGTATAAGTTGTGACTTGTGACCAATGCTATGTATACGTAGAAGATCGAGGGACCTGTTAGATGTGTCAGCAGACAGCAGGAATCGTTAGATAATGACTGAAAAGGGAAACAGAGGGAGACTGGGGTACGATTGCCTGCAGGTTCTGTAGCTGATACAGCTTTCCGACGCACTCGTGCGGCCATCTATGATCTATTCATGAGTTTCTTCCATTTTGAGGGTCTACCATGCACACCGACCTGCTGGCCTCCTCATCTCTGCTCGGTCAATTTTTGCGTTCGGGAAATGAAAGGTGAAATTTACCATCGAGTTGTTTTTCCTGTTTAGGGATGGATGATGGAACACTCAATTATTGAATGGGATGCAGTCGACGTTACCTTTGACATGCTTGTAATCATTTGACAATTACACTGGTAAAACTGTACAGAATTCTCATGCCAGCTTCATATAACATTCATGTCCGTCAAGTTTGTGCTCCATCCTTTATCTAGCTAGATTACTATTTTAGCGTGTCTCTGTAAAGTTGTTGTATGCATGTATGGCTTCTTCATCGCTTCGATTTCTTAAGAAACGTTTCAGATTAGAAACGGTGTTTGGCGCCGGGTATGCTTGGCGATGAAAATTAATCAAATGACGTCCTTGAGCGACAAGACCATATACAACTAATACAAGTAATACAACTCCATGACAAACTTAATTAAGGAGGTAGACGTAGATTAGGTAATAGATTGATCATTTGCTGAAATTAATGTAAACATCATCTTCCACGTATTATGTGACTTACGGTTTATTGGCTCCCATAGTCCCAATATAAGCGTAGAATAATGGAGGATCTACTCCACAGGTGAACAGAAGACATGCACTTTGCAATGGGTACGTGATCGAGTAGGCATTTTATGCAGTATGCAGGTAACTACATATAGTTGAATCATGCATATATTTTGCTTCCCATGCCGGAAGTTCCGAGTAGGAATAAAATAACGATAATATCTTTGATATTTTTGCGATATTTTTTATTTTTTAGACTTCCCGATATTAATTTTGTATATCAATATCTTTTGTCCAATATTTTTCGAAATATTTGATAATTTCTGATATATCACCAAAATCCTCGATATTGTCAAATTTATCCGAAATTTTGACTTTACATATAATTTTGATCGTACTAAATTAAAAACACAAAACCCTTCACACTAATAACCCAAAAGTTCAATCAAATAATCTCTATAAATAATCAACAAAACACAACGTATAAGTTTCAAAATACATATTGATCATATAAGAATCTCATAAAATTCAAATACAAATTTTCATGTATTTATCTCAATTTCCGTCGATTTTTTATTGAATTTATATTTTATTGATATTTTTGTCAAAATATTCGTATTTTGGACAGTCGATATATCTTCAATATTCGATATTTTACTCGTTGCCGAGTACAGATCAGAAATTAGTCGATAGCAAGTGCTTATGAGCTAGAATTATAAATATACATTTCCAGTTTTACTCCAGAGCTGAGTGATAGTCGCATATGTCTATATTGTGTGTAATTAATCTCCTATATTTGGTTTATTGTTATTAATTGAGTGAATTAATTATATTTTTTGTTTATAGGTATCTTAGAAATTAATGGAGAAAATGAGCTTAAATAATATAGTTTGGTATGTTATTACGGAAGAGGAGAACTTACATGTTGAAGGAATCCTAATTGAAGAAGAACTTGATCAAGGTGCAGTCTAGGTCAATTAGCTTGCATTGGTTAAAGAAGGACACACACATATATACATATATATATATAGCTAAAGAAAAAGAAGGCTTAGATTTGGAGAGTTGGAGATTAAGAGAGAGACGAAACAGAAGAAAGGAAAAAAAAGAAACAAAAAGAAAGAAGAAGTCGAACGGGAAGAGAGGATCCACAATTGCAAGTCTACAATGTCGACAACGATCAAGAGTTTATTTATTCTCCTTCTTTAGTTCATCTTTTATAGATTCTTTGATATTATTATCTAACACTATGAGTAGCTAAATTTCCTTAGTTAGGGGCTGATTGAAGCGGAATATATGCTTACAATTTTGAACCCCTTTTGATTCTATTAACTATTTGGATGAGTTTTGTTTCACTGTTTTCTCACCAGATGATTTCTATGTTCATGTTTCTTTGAGTGCACGCTTAGATGCATGGCTTAGGATATATAGTCTTGATTGTGTACATGACCACCTAATCATTGCATATATATTGTTTAGAGACAAACATGTATTTGTGTAAAACAAGTCTTAGTGATGTAAGGGTGACCACCTTATCAACTCTTGAAGGTTTGTTATTCTTCAAACATTCTTAGAACATAATGACTTCAGTTCTCTAGGCTTACATCACCATTTGTATAAGTCGGTTGATTGAGGATCAAGATCGAAAGGATTGTCCATCCCTCTTTCATGTCAAGTACGAGAGTGTAATACACAAGATGACTTAACCAAAACTCTTGTGTGGGAGTATTCATTCATGGTTAGTTCAATTATATTGGGGAGGTCGTAAGTATGTCTAGGGTGATGAGAAGTTTTTAACATTCATATCTCATTGATTATCTCAAACAATTTACTTTCTGCAATTTACTGATTTTTGCATTAACTGTAACTTAGCCGATTTATTTTGGTAACCAAATTAACTCAGAATACTTTCAAATTTTTTGTGGTAGTCCACCATTGTGTCTAGTTGACTGTGTCAAAATTTTGTGTCAATCGAGTCTGTCTAACTTAAATTCGTAATGTCATTAGTATACTGTAGTCGAGTCTATCAACTTTTTAATTTCGTGTTAGGATTTAATTTTATTGATTTATTCGTTTTATTAGATATTTTATTAGATTGATATATTTGGATTGAAAATAAAATATTTTTACGTACGTCCCGCCTATCACTGAGGATCGATCGATGATCAAGTCTATCGTATATAATGATGAGATGCAAAAAGACGAAGGTGCATGTGAAAGTTAAGGATAATATATATGTTGTGTGTAAGTGCTGGGCCTGGTTGGAGGGCTATAGCACGTGCATTACTGACATATGGTTTGAAATACTACTGGGGTTTCAGTCTTCATGCCAAGAAGTCACCATTGACGCACACAATGCTTTTCCTGCAACAACCATTGAATCCAAGATGAACAACGTACTCCGATCCCATGTGCAGACACACGTGTGTGTAGAAATCTGTAGATAAAAAGTACTGGATCGAACTTAACCTCATAAGATGGGTGGATATATATGTTACATGAATCGAACTTATCAATGGGAGCGTAGTTACAATGTGATGCGAGAATAGCTACCACTTTTAGTGGGTAATCTCTGTAGGCTGAGTCATATAATGTAGGATATGGACCCCTTTTGTAGGGTTTGCCCCGAATCAATTGAGAGGAAATTGCATGCAGGATGAGAAATGTGGTGGGGTGCAGGATGTGTGGCTGCAGACATAATTGAAGTCTAGCTGCTTCGATGTAATATCATTATTTTGGTTATGAAATGATTTGATGTGTTTTGCTTACCATTATTACGAGAGATCGACTTTGCCCACTAACAGCTGTGTCCGTTCATTTCAGTAAACAACATGCTGTTCGATCTGGGTATAATTGAGGTGGAGAAGTCTTGCACCACTCTTATCACATGGAATAGTGGAAGATACCACCCACGAGCCATCATCATATCTTCATCTTCATCTGGAATGGGCGTCCAATCACAGCAAATGGATTCAAATCAGTACCTAACATACTACGAATGAGGAACATTAGTGTCTTTGCTTATCCATTTGTGAGGAACCTAAGCTTCATGCTTTGGCATAGTCTGATAGTCTAATCAGTGCCTCCCAAACCCCAACTATATGTGTGGGTTACTTAAAGAACCTCTTCTTTAACCCCTGCCTGCTCTACCAAGGACAATCCGTTTGTCATTAGAGAACATAACAACCCTCTTCTTAGACACGTACTCATGCATTACCAGTTCATTATATAGCTGGCCAAGATAGGACCGAGAGGGAAATGAAAAGGAGAAATTAGGAAAAATTCTCGGTCACATTTTTTTTCAAGGCTAAAACGTGAGGTAATATATTGATCAATGTAATAATACAGTATACAATGATATACAGTAGACATCCAAAGTGTACGAGAGAAAAGATCAATGCTAGGCTAACATAGAGAAAATCTATATACTACCTCACGAACATTGTACTAAAATTAAGAACAAAAGTAATCGAGGATTGCCACGCGAACAAGACGAACACCAACACAGATAGACCAGGGTAATGTTCGTCTAACTTACTGTACCACCTATTGAGATACTACAGGAACCGGTATCTCACTATTCGAATCCCAGTCACCTAGATCCCAGATCTTGATCCAAATCAGACCAGATTCTATCACCAAACCCAAAACTAGACCAAAACCAACTCTATACAAAGAGTTAAATCAGGCCCAAGCAGGATTGGTGACAAGGGTTAGGGCCCAAGAACTGCCAGAGGGAAGCTCAAGAAATACTTCCCTCCCCATGTATGGCGCCGCCGCCACTGACCAAACAAACTGACGACTAAATGTTGAAAGCCGACCAACCAGCCGATCATAATGGACGACTGGGCTCCATAGGTGCAGCCTAGAGCGTGCACGCTCATAACTCCGACAAACCTTCTCCATAACTCATACGAACCCACTATGCCTCCATATCGGTTCCACCTTCTTTGGAACATGCTCTGACTCTATTGCCATAGAATGAAGTCGACAACGCCACCAATCTCTCCAGGTTTGAGTGACAGTGCCTTGTGCTCCAGGGCCACCACTATCCCAGATCCAGCACTGCTCCCTAAAACGATGTTGTCTTCCTGCAAAACGAGCCAGAACGGAGCCGCCATCCAAAGCCTCACCCCCAGTCCGACTAAAAGCACAAAACTCCTCCCCGGCACAAGCATAGAGGAGGGATAGACCGCTCGGAGATGAACTCAGGGAACACGGCCTCTGAAGTGCCGAAAGTGGTCTCCCGCGAAGGAGGGTGCTGTGCATCCTACAGAGAAACCCTAGCATCACCTTTTTATGCTATGTTACCTCTTACCATTTTTTCTCGGTCACATTTATATCATTGAAAAAAGTATAGGTATATTTTTATTCATAGTTGTAGTCCCTCATTAATCATTTGACTAATAAAGTTTTCTTTTTAAACTTCATGACTCACCATATGAATTTCTAATCTTCCAATGATACCCTTTCTTTTATTTACAGAGTTTTTTTGGCAAAAAAAAACCTTTTTTTTCAAACGTATACATTAGAAAAGAGTATTGGGATAAAATATTTCAGTTTTCAGTAGGTAATTAAATATGGCCATGTAGAACACAATATCTGGGTTGTTACAAGTAAATAGGCCAATAGGTAAATTGATTATGAGGATCATGAAGTAGTAGGTAAATTAAAAATGTAAGTAAATTAAATATATATTTAGGTAAATTAAATATACCTGTTGTTCTCTGACATCACATATGAGTCTGAAGCGTTCTCTAGAGATGTCATTTATGATTTTAGGACATAACTGTAGTAAGGAACAATCTCATGTGAAGGATTCAAAATGTTGATGACGAAAGGATCATTTTGTGCTTGGATGACCTGCCTTTTCACCGGTAGCTCATCTGTTTTCTTGGTTTCCCCCTTTTTCTGGTAGGAGTTGAGGCCAATGCTACTCCCTCCACATGGGCAAGAGAAACATTTCCTTACCTTGGAGTGTCATTAAACTACCACTTCTTGGGGATTTCCAACCTTGCAGGAACATTTACAGCAGGTATGTCTGATCTCGTCACTTTGACAATATTAGTAAAGAAGTCAAACATCGAGGCTGTGAAATGACCCAACTCAGATTTAGTTGCCTAAACCGAAATCAAACCCCTTTGAAAACATGACCTTAAAATTATTATTTTTTTGCCAGAGTTTACTTTGAAACATGTGAGCCAATATTATAACCTGCAAAGAGAATCACACTTCGAATATTCCACAAAAACCAAACCGTGGGGCTCCGTTCCCCATCCGGATTTCTCAATATCATATATATAATAAACCACAAGGTTTACAAGAAATCCAGAAAACATTCAGGAGTAAACTCAACTGAAAACATAACATAAGTATTCAGAGCGACACCTATATACATCATATACAACCAGTAGGTCGAACAAAGAACCTACTCGAATTGAAGTGTGACCTGAACTCTACGCCTCCACCGTCGACGTGCAACCCCGGAATCCAAACTGCAAACTGGACAAAAGAAACCGAAAAGCCCAGGGGAAGACAAAGAAAATCGTTAGAGTGAGTGGACGAAAATAATAATATGTCTTTCCCAACATAAGTATATATGCTCATAAAAGCATAATGCGAATCAATGCACATGAAAATCCCGACAAGGTACATTTTCCCTGATCTATAAAGATGCACGTAAAATCATGCGGGATCACTCATGGACTCTTCTTCATAGTACAGTCTAATCACGGGATCCCAGACCCCCTCGTGATTATAAGTCTGAAAGACCTCGGGTCAGGATATCTGTCCTTCCCGGAGCATCGATGCCACCTCTATATCTGAGACCGTACTCTGTGTAAACCAAATCATAAATACTTTCCATGCACATGCAAAATCGTAAAATGTATAATCGTAAAATGGATACTTGTATGTGCATAATTGTAAATGCATTCTAATACAATGCATAATCGTAAAGTGTATAATCATAAATACATAACGTAAATGCATAATCAGGACTCGCAAATCAACTGTGAAAATAAAGTGTCCACTCACAGTACGAAGCTAACTCTGAGGTCCGGCAGAAGATCCCTCGCCAAACACTCGATCACGATCACCTGAATAACAGAGATACGATTAATACATATTGAAACACAACATACGGAGCTAATACGTCAAGAACCCCGCGTTCTCGAAAGACGTATCGCTCGAAATATCGACGAGGATAGCAAAATTTCTAAAATATACCCAAACAAACCTCGTCCCAAAATAGAATACTCTAATCAACTCAAAAATTTCACGACTACGATAGGGATGCGATTATGAGCAAAACGGTATAAAAATCTCCAAAAATCCCAAAAAGTCAACCCTCGCCGGAACTCCGCCGTTGATCGCCGCCGCCGCCGCGCTAACGGTGAAAAACTCCGGCTACCCTTACCTCAAACTTTTCCTCTCCTCAAGCCCAATACATTTCCCTTCTACCACTAAAGCCACAACCAACCACACTGGCCGAAAGCATCGCCGAATTTTCCTTTCTGGTCACCTCCACAAACCACCCTAAACCACCTCCAATTCCGAAACAAAATGCCCAGAACTCTTCAATGGGTTGAGGGGAAGCTAACCCCCACCACCTCGACACCAAATCTCGCCGGAATCCTCCACCTAATTCTGGAAAAATCCCCAAATTTCATCAAGTTCGTTCTACCTCAAATCTCAACCAAATCACACAATTAAATACATGAATCAATAGGAAATCAAGAAAGCTTTCCAACCATACCAAGAACTCGGCCGGAGGTGGTCGGAATCGACGGGTCAAACGGCAAACCAAAAAGGGTCAAAATCGCCCAACTTGGTCAACGGGTCAACTCAGCCCCAACTCGGTCAAACTCGGTCCAAACGTGATTTTTCGACAATTTTACGACTATTCGATATTTATACGTCGCAAACCGACCAAATTCACGACTCGGATAACTCAAACCCAATCGGATAAGTATGACTAACTCAACGATAATTTTAAATATCCATTTTATATTCTCCGATTATCCAAAAAATCCTCTGAAACCACCTACGAACTCGAAATCAAATTCTCTACAATTTTCGTGAAGGAACTTAAACTAAATTCATGCCTAATAATTTAGTCTTGAACAAACCCGCCATATCGACCAATTACGACAAAACCGCGACTAATCGTGAAACGCGGAAATCAAGCCAATTAACATACAATTTCTGGTTCGGGTTGTTACAGGCTGCTACCTTCTGAAGATCAAGAATATGTCGTACTTCAATCTCACTTTGAGATGTGTGTGGATCCTCTTGAAATATAGTGAGAGTATACCACGTCAATTCTTGACGTTCAACTGGAATGGAGACATTCCTATCTCCTCCTAACGACGGGAAGTATGTTTCATCAAAGTGACAATCTGCAAATCTTGCAGTAAAGAGATCTTTTGTCAAAGTTTCTAAGTAACAAACAATTTTGTAGATTGATAACCAACATACATGCCTAAACAAAATTGATGACCAATTTTAGTACGCTATAGAGGCGTAATTGGCACATACATTGCGTAACCAATTTTTATTTGTGTCTTTGCTAAACCGTTCTAAGAATGAACATGAGGGACGGGATGTTCAACTTCAATCTCAATCAACATACAGTAGTCATCAAAAGTCTTTCGTGTAAATTATACTGCATTATATAATCTAATAGACCTTATTGGGTTATCCAGGTGGTGAGTCTGAAGCTTAATAATCTGTGCTAGGAGTTTTGCAAATGCAACATTCCTTGTGGATAGCAATTCAATGTGTGACCATCGCGTTGATGCATCTACTAAAACCATAAAATATTTAAATGGTCCTCATTCCAGTTTGATAGGTCAACAAGTATCACCATGGATTCTTTGTAAGAATGGAATATTTTTAGTGTTATCAACTACAAAGGAAGATCTAGCCTATAACTTTTTAAATGAACAAGCTTTACAAAACGAGTGATGAGCATCAGTGATATGGCCACGAAGGAATCTTGTGGACAAACACTTTGTGTCATACTCGACTTGGAAACCGAGATCGGAGTAAGATTGTTAATCTCATCCACTCTATCAAAACCGATGGGTATTTTCACATGCTTCTTTACTTTGAAAAACGGATGACCATGAGAGTTTTTCAAGATTTTTATCATCATATCCCGACCAGAATGTCTCACTCATTAGTGTCAAAGCTTATATGAGGCCAAGTCACACACAGTTATGAGAGTGACTGCATTGGATTCAATGATCTGAACCATAATAACATATAATCCACTACGAATTATCCCTAATTTCTTCAAGGTATGCTTTCTACTACACTCCTATGAAGTTATCCATAAGAATTCTTTTACCATTCTCACAATGAGTTTTGAAGTATAACTGTTGGCTCTTAAATCCTTAAAACTTAGCAAGGTTTGATTGGATTTTGGCGCGTACAATGCATCGGTGGTATAAATTCTTGTTCCATGTGGTAGCAAAAATTGTGCTGAACTACGCCCTTATATAACCGGCGTTGAACCATTCATGGTAGTCACTGATGAAGTGTATGCCATAAGATCAATAAAAAATTACCTATTCCACAGTATAGTTTGAGTAGTACCATTATCTGCTAGACACTCAATATCACCTTCAAACATCTACAAAAGAATGTAAGGTAATCAGTCTTTGATCTAAAGACATGGCGAACACTTTAAGAAAAGACTTATAGATTTACCAAAGGGTTGTGACCATTATAGAGTGATGATATGGCATAGTAAGACTGATGTAAAACACATCAAAAACACAAATTCCGGGTACCATCTTCGACAGGTCGAGAAAATCCACTCGATAGGTCGAAGAAGCCCAAAATAAAATTAGATTTTCCGATAATAATTTTCGATGGGTTGAGTATAATTTTCGACTGGTCGAAAATAGAATAATTTTGTCCAAAGTGACCTCTTCGACGGGCAGAGAAAATGGTTCAACGGGTCGAATAAAAACCTAACACCAATATGAATTTTTGATATCTTGTTCGACCGGTCAAAAATTTCCATCGACGAGTCAAAAATTAGACAATTTTGAGACAATAGCTTTTCTTCGACGGGTCGAGATAATTTTTCGACAGGCTGAAGGTGTTGTTTTGGTGATCGGAGGACATGCTTTGACGGATCAATGGAAACCATGCATAGATTTTTGATGGGTCAAAAAAGTGTCAAAACTGGTCAAGTAGATGTTCTTCGACGGGTTAAAAATTCCCAAGATCAAATCATGCTTACCTTTTGTCTCATGTTTATGGTATTTTGGTGTCATAATACCATGGAATATTGTAAATTTCAAACTATTCAAGCAATATGTATAAGCATAACCATTTTTAACACTTTTCAAATACCGAAAGAAAGAATTTTTATTACTTTGCCAATATCAACACTTACATCAAAGATTGTCTTATTCAAATAAAACCGACTACAACAAGTCAAATTAAACTAAACTTGATTACATAGCAGAATCATGAGCCTAATACTTAGACCAATCAAAATACATAGTACCTAGGCTTTCTTTGGAGACATCTGCTACCATTAGATTGGCTTTACCGCAATCATCCATCTCTTGATTCTCAGTATAGTTCGTCTCATTTGCCAAGTACTGCTTGCATCTTTTGTAGGCATTCTAAATATCCTTTGATGCACGACATTGTTTGTGGATATGCTTGGTTGAGCCATACCTATAGCAAGGGGACAAGCGAGAAGTAGAAGCAGAAATTTGAAGAATTTCCACCATTCCTATGACCGAAATTGGATTGATTCTAGTTGGAGGAATTTTGGCTGGCATTTTGGCGAGTCTAAATCAGATTTTGGCTTCTTCCACAGTTTCTACCATGTCCTCATCTTCCACCACGTGTGTTGTAAGGTTTAGAATGACTGTTCTTTTTATCCTTACGTGTCTTCCAACCAGTGTTATAAGTCTCATGAACCTTCTTTGTTCCAGCGGACCTGACATTGTTGTTGAGAAGAATCTCATGATGCCTTTCTTTCTTTGCTAGAATGTTCATGAGGTCACATAAGAACTTTATCCTACCTTGCTCAAAATCAATCTGATATTAATGCAAAAGCATGTCCATAGAATTAGGGAATGTGCTCAAAGACTTCTCGATCATAGCCTCATTAGTCTTGACAACACGACAAAAGCTCAACTCTGATTGTATCTCTAACATAGATAGAATGAATGCATCCATCTTTGGATAATCCAACAACCGGATGCAGTCACATCTCTCTTTCTATTCAGGAAGTTGTTGAGAGAATTGTACCCTTAAACTTTGTAAACTATTATCTATCCCATAAATACAAAGAATTCTTCCACTTTCAAGAATACGGGGTCAAGTTATTGTATTTATAAAAAGTTGAATGTCGAACCTAGTAGGATTGACCACTATAACTCCTTAGCTCGACTTGATTAAGCACTTAAAATTACAAATAAACTAGACACTAACTCGACACTAAAGCTAAAACGAAATGTGAAAATGTATCTCACACTACTAAGTCCTGTGGAGACTTAGCATTATAAGGGGTGATTGAACTACAATGAGTGATTAACGAGAAGTTGATTGCATTGATTGATTGTTTACTCTAAACTAAGGAAACTACATAGAAAACAAATTCACAATAAGGAAGAATGGTTGACTAGGGAAATCCCCACTAACCATTTGATGTGCAAACAATGTTCCGATTTATGTAGGTAGATTATTAAAGTCCGTTTCACACAATTTATGTCCAAATCATGACCTTGTGAGTCACGTTTGGTTTTGAACCCAAGTGCTTAGGTTATTTCAGACTCTAGATGACTTGACCCAACCTTGAAGTATTTAGTGAACCGAGATCAAGACCTAAGCCATTTTAGACTTATGTATTGACCGTATATCACGTGAGTGAAGTCAACAAGCATACAATGTGATAATTGTGGAAGGTTCTTGTGACGACCTGACACTTGTAGAAAATAGTCAAAATGATAAAATAATAAAATAATAGGATAAATCGAGGAACTACTCGATCAGAAAAACCAATTCGACTAAATCAGTCAAAGAACAGATTCAATATAGAGCAAAACTAATTTCTCTATCGCCCACACTGCCACTAGTGACGAACCCTGTCACCACCGCTGAACCACTGGGACAACAAAGCCTAAATTTCATTCTAAACCTCACGAATGTGTTCATATCGCCAATATGAACCTAACGACATATAGCTCGACACGTTTTGAAAAATAAATTTTTTCGGACAAATTTATGGCCACGCGCCACCACCCGTGACTACTGCTAGCGGTGACAAAGAATACCTCAATGAAAAGCTCTTGAAGAGCCCAACAACATTATTCAAATAACCAAAGGTCGATTTTGGCACGTTTCGCCAGAATCAGCCCCGAAAGCTCATGGCCGGAAATTGAATCCGGCTCTGATCTCTGCCATTGAGCCACGGAAGAGCTCGAGACTACCCTCAATTGACACAAGATGAGGTGGGGAGCAAAACCCCTATCACCCTGCCGCCAATAAGCACCAGCTTCGCCGTGTCCGGCCGAATCCAATCAGAATCGAATGATTATGATTCTGATTGATGCAAAACCTGTAAACATAATCAATACAAGCTAAGACACCCCCATGAAGAGGTTCTCATGACCCCGATTCCATACTTGAATCGGTCGGAAACCACGCCTGTAAAGTCTAGCCCGAACCCAGAAAACCCTAGGAATTTCTTCTATTCGATTCTCTCTCCTTGATGCTCCATCATTGGAATTAAGACTGGAATTAGGTAGAGGGGATGGAGCCGAGTCGAACCCAACCAGTCCCGTGGTCGGAGGTGGTCGGACGGCGTGCCGCCGCCGATGACTGCCTCAAACTGTCGTTGCTCTCTCTCTCTCCTTGGGAGAGAGGATTGACCAAAAGTCAACCCTATCTAGACTTGACACCTACCCGAAAAGGAAACCTCACATATATATGTTTCAAAATACGGTAACTCGATAATTAATTTTTGACAAATTTTTGTTGATCGTAACTTTCTCATCGTAACTTTGATTTTGATGATTCTAGCATCCACCAACTCATCTCGAAAAATTCTACAATTTCTATCCGAAGTCAACCAACTTTGAAAATTCAATAAAAAGTCAACCTGAGACACCTCGGTACGTACTAACGGTAAAATTCTTTTACTGCAATCACTAAAACAAACTTGAATTAATCGTAAATATTAACAATTATATAAAAAAGTCGGGGTGTCACAGTTCCCCTTACCGAACCTCTACGGGAGGACCCGTGAGAAAATCTAAGTGACTCTATCAATCCGCACATATTGGGTTACAAACCAAAAGAGCCAACAAGTAGCCACAATAATCTTTTCGATTCAATGTGTGCTTGACTAATGCTCCTTAAGTCTATTAAGACTCAAGGTGTCTCTAGTCCTTTCTTAGTGCTAAGGTAAACCCTCTTGGAATAGACCCTAATCGTGTTTATATGTTCATCTAGCCTTAAGTAATAGCTAATTCAATTAAGGTCTCATTTTTAGTTTCTTAATGCATATATTAACTTAGCTAAGGTCAACACATGCATAGGTGAAACCAATCATGAAACTCAAGAACATAAACACCCACAAACACAAAGTAGCTCATTCACAAACTCAACTTCACAAAACATACACAAAATCGTAAACTATACTTAAATCAAACCATCATTTGTTCACATCAAAGGGATAGGGTTCAAACCCTAGCCTCCCAAATAGACTACTCACTACTCATAACTACAATCAAATTTAGATACATAGATAAGAGTCAACAAGTGCAAAAAATAATCGAAGAGTCCCTTAAGCAAAGCCTACCAAGCTCCTTCAAGTCCCTTCTTCACTTCTTGGCTCCAAATGCACCCAAACTTGTAGATGAGGTAAGGAAGACTCCTAGAACTCTAAGAGGCAAAGGAGAAGAATGATTACTTCTCACCCAAACCCTAGGTGAGAGATAAGAGGCAGAAAAGCATGATTGCACAAAGAATGATGTACAATCAAGTGAGGAGGAGGATGAAATGGAGAGGAACCTCAAGGGAAGCAATGTAGCTCCACCTTAAGGGGCTGATTTGGTTGTAGTAGAGAGGGTTCGGGGGTGAGTGATGGCTATCTCTAGATGCAAAAACTGTGGAAAAGATGTGAAATGAGATGTGTTTCGATGGTGTGTATAGGGATCTCGACCAAGAGGGAGTAGGATAGAGAAAATGAGGTATTTTGTGAGGCCTTAGATGTGCTAGAGTGGCCATGAAGCTTGATCTAAGGGCACAATTTGTTATCCCATTTTCTTGGCTTTTATCTAAAGTTCAAACTTTGCCTAATACTTCCAAAATCCAAATGTGTGGCACCCTAATCAAATCAGATAGGAATAATTTAGTAATCCCTTCCTCGAGAAATAAGCCAGGACATGGTTCTCTCAAGTGCCCTACTATACTCTATGCGTTCACCTGTGTCGGTTTGGGGTGTATCCAAGATGTTTTGGGCTTGCCTTGGGCATAGCTTAAAGTGTTTTGATCTCACATGGTGGTCTGGCTGGCCATGGACAAATTCGGCGCTTTTTCGTCAACTTTCGATAACTTCCGGCGACCACTTTTTGTCATTTTTCCAAAGTTGCTCTGAATTCTCTTGTGACTTCGAAAATGTGCTTGGCTTCTCCAAAAAGTGATTAATTTTAATCTTTAAGAGCGTTTCCATGCAAACTCCTAATTTCCTAGCATAAACAGGAAACGTTATAAGAACAATGCTTTATTTATATAAGACAAGCAATAAGCATGAAGTTATGGACATAATTAGCACATAAATATAGACCTAACAAACTACCTCACATTTATGATTTACTTGTTCCCAAGCAATTAAAGAAGAAAAGAAAGTAAGCTAAGCTAGACTCAAAGTACAAAAGAATTATAAGACTAAACACAAAAAGCATGTACGTGTCCCGAATTAGTGAATATTTTCTCTTAAAGAACTATGGCTAATGGATTGAACTTCTCTTAAGCACAATTAGAATATGAAATCAATGCATGTATAATAAGCCAAACATGCTACATGTCAAACCAAATGTATGCATTAAGATGTATTCAAACTAATATATGTTCCTAACCATCTAACTCACAAGATATCAATCAATGCACTCAAGTGTTTAGAGGGTTCGCGTATGCACTAAAAAAAATCAAACTGATTACATATTTTTCATAGGCTTACTCTTCAACCAATTACTCCACCATTACACATACAAGAGTTTCAAATCAAAAGAACTTTTATTTAGGTTGCAATGGGGCTTTAAGGAAGGGGGGTTCAATTGAAAGAAATGGATAGGATAATCAAAGACCAAGCAACCTAACAAGCAATTCACACGTTGAAATCCCGCTAAGCTACTCCTAGGTGCTACTATTTCCCTTTTTCGATTCAAGCCACATCTCAAACCACTTAATCTTAATGTACAACACACATACACTATTTTGTGAAACTTTTTTCTATTTTTCTCTTTTCTTTTCTTTGGTACTGTTTTTCCTTCTCTCTTTTTTTCAACAACTCGATAAACATATGACCAACACAAGACCCCTCCACCTCACACTTATTCTTTGCAACAAGTACAACACTAAAACCGCATCCTAATAGGACATCATCATCACTTGCTAGTTTTCCGAGTTAGGGGATAGTATCATTGTTTAAGCTAGGTAAGTATTTGTGGTGTTCATGAAAGAAAAATGTTAAGTATTAAAAGGCTCAAATAGACTCACTAAAAGATATATGCATTATGGGTTCAAAATGTATTTGGCCATGGTGGTGATCCTAATGCCTCTATCATCTTTGAAAACTACTCATGTTTTAGAAAAATGCTTTGCACGGTTTAAAGGAAGTTAAAGATTACACATAACTAATTGCTATCACACATGAAATAATAGGTGCTTTAAATAAGCTAGTCATGCACAATTTGGCTCAACATAGGCAATGATAGCTTTGAAACATGTTAATCCTTCTTTTTCTCTCATGCACACAAATTTGAGGGACATTATTTTCAACTGACTAAAAAGGCATTGTTTCCATTTTTTTGTTTCATACATGCTTAAATTCATGCAATCCACTATCCATAAATTCAATTTCATCATTGAGAACCATTATTAGGACACAAACATACCAAAACACCCATATTTTTGCATTACATTTTCTAAAAAAATTAAAAATTTTATGGATTTTAGGATAAGGAGTGATACAACTTAGCCTACTACCTCATACTTTATAGTCAAATTATCCTCAATTTACATAAAGCCATATAGTAACAAAAGTGTACAAGAGATTACATAGGCATCATCATTTCACATTTTATTCTCCTAACACATGTTCTCCTAGGCATCACAACTAGCTTGCATTCACATTTAAAGAGCCATATAGTTTCTAAAAAGTAATGAAGCAATTAGAATCCTATCAACCACAATGAGGTCATGTGTACTAATCATATTTTAAAAGAAAAACGACATTGTAATCAAGCATATAACATGAGAGGACTTCACACTTACACAAGACTATCACATTCTACATGACTCCAAACACTACCTTACTTAAGCATCATTTGCAAACATATCCATATTATGCAAAGAAGTAAAGAGAGTAGGGATAAAGAGGGTGCACACGCTTTGAAGACCGGCTCCTAGCTCCATATGCATGAACATGTAAACCAACGAAGGCCAAGTTAGGCCTCGCCATCCAAAAGTGTATAAGCTTGATCATGATCCTCAAACAGTGATCTCGGAATTTTCTTGGCCTCAAGGAATTACTCTATGCTCCATGCCTCAAATTCCCAAGCTATTGGTCTCCAAAATAGGCTAAAAAAGGCTTGAAATGGGGAGAGACCTTTGATAGGTCGAAGGAATTCTTTGATCCATCGAGGGAGTGCCTCAAAATCTGGTTGCAGATAGCCTTCGATGGGTAGAGAAAATCCTTCAACCCATCGAATGAGCTCTTCAGGTCTTCTGTAGGCAGTCTTCGATATGTAAAAGAAAACCTTCGACTCATCGAAGGAGTGCCTTAGGTTTGCGCTTCTTGAGCATTTTCTAAAATTTGGCCATGTACCACCTCAAAATCCATGTCATTCCCTTGTCACTTCACATTCAATACACACATCACACAAACACTAAAATCAAAGGAAAAGAAAGATATGAAGTACTCTTTAGCATTTGAAAGTGATCCACAAGTTCACAAAAGCAATGTTAAACACATAAATATCAAACTAGCAAATCGATCATGGTACATCAAACTTCCAACACAAAGAGCATCCAATACTAAACACGCAATGCAAGCAAAGACGCATAAAAAAATGAAAGCGAGATGAGAGATTAGAAATGATCCCCCTTGAAAACCGATATGTATCCTCCATAGTTACCAATAATCACCAACATGCAAGACCAAATTTGGTCTTGCCTTCCGTGCTACGTATTGTTGGCCGCTTCACCAAAGTTATCTCTCCACGTTTGCATGATCATCACCTCTTTCACCTCACACTTTATTCCTTGTAGCACTCTCAATGGTGTCCAGCCATCACGAGTTCAAGTTTAACGACCTTAAGACGGTCGTGAATGGATGAGGAGGTCATGCCATGATGGTTGGGTCCTTGAAGTGATAGACCTTCCTCTTCTACTTTCTTGTTGCCTCCTTCAAAGCCTCCACTTCATCTCTATAAAGCTCAAAAATTTTCTCATTCATCAAGTTTCTCAAGTGCACCACTCCATTTTGGCATATCTCAAGCAATTTGTAGTATGCATCCCTTGAAGGGTCAGAGTTCTTCAAAGTGATATTGCTTCCGATGACTAGCTTGTCATCCATATTCTTGACCGGCTTCCGCTTCTTATTTGCACAACCCTTGATCTTATCTGGTGTCGTTACCTTTTCGACACTCAACTCATCGGCTTCCAACTCCTTGTAGCTCACATCTTCATCATCCACCACTACAATGCTCATGAATTTTAGAGCCAGAATTGGCTTGGAGTCCTGTAAGATCTTGAATGTCTCAGTCTTCTCAAAGACTTCCATAGTGAGCACACCTTCCTTGACATAAATTTTCATCCTGGCAGTAGCCATAAAGGTTCTCCCAAAGATAATAGGAAGGTCTTCATGTCCGCTGGGATCCTCTATATCGAGTATGACAAAGTCGGCAGTATCACAAGCTCACCAATCATCAACCAACACATCCTCTACTATACCCCTCGGATGCATCACATTTTTATCGGCAAGTTTCAATGACATATTTACCGGTTTAATCTTCCATAAGCCAATATCCTTATACACTGATCGAATAAGGCATCAAATTGATAGAAGCACTAAGATCCATCAAGGTACTCAGAAAGTTCTTGGTTCCAATGGTGCATGGCACGGTGAAACTCCTCGAATCTGATAGCTTCTTAGGTACCTTCCTTTGAATAATCTCCTACACATGGCATTGAGCTTCACCTTGGTTATTTCCTCCTCTTGTAGCTTATTCTTATACCTCTGGTTTGTGCATAGGTCCTTCAAGAACTTGGAGTACATAGGAATAGTTTGAATGATGTCAAGAAGGGGTATATTGACTTCAATCTTCTTGAAGACATCCAAACATTCCTTAGTTTTCTGATCCAAGTTAGCTTGAGCCCTCTCCTTGTTCTTCACTTAAGGAAAGGGTAGACATACATCCTCATTATGTTGAACCTTCTCGAAATGTCCCTTAGAAGTTTTATGATGGTTACCTTCAATGGGTCGAGAGGTTTTCTCGATCCATCAAGGAATACTATCTTGCTGACCCGAGGTCTTCCTTCGATGGATCAAAGAATTCCCTCGATCCATTGAAGGAATGTTGTTGCCCCCTCTTGTTTTCCCCAAATCAATCCTTGAATGCTCTTTAACAATGTCTCTGTGACGACCCGAACTGTTGAATGTGTACTTATTGGTCGAGCCGTGACTTTGTGACTTAATCATACTCGTGAGATTGTTAGCGACTAAATTATCGGGCAAGAATTTGTAATGAGTTCCTTCATGAGAGTTGTAGTGTACATTATATTGAGCTCGTGGGAGTTCCCAGAGAATTATTTCGTTAATCAAAGAATAAGTTATGAATATTTTCGGTCGTTGGATTTAGTCGTGTTTATCCAATTGGTTTCGATCCATTTTCGACCGTTGATCGTTTTTATCAAATAAGCTTGTGTTGAATTGAGCCGTTGACTTTTTATCGGATTTGTCGAAGTTGGTTGACTTCAAGTGGAAACCGAAGAATTTGTCGAGATAAGTTCGTAGATACGAGAATCGTTGAAAACGAGGTTACGATGCAAAAGTACGTTCGATCAAAATTTATCGTAAAATAAATACGGAAGTTACAAAAAATGGAAAGTATAAATAGTGGGTTTTCTTTTTGGGTAAGTCAGACTTGGACTTTGGGAGTTGACCGAGTCAACTGGGGTGAGTTGACTCACCCTTATTCACCATTTCAGGTCGTGACCTTGTGGCCTTCGTGGTGCCTTATTCCGGCCACGCCTGGCCGTGGTGTCTTCATAAAACTTGTTGGGCACGTGCTCCTCTTCAATTTGATAGGTGGATCGTTCAATTTGGTTGTCGGATGAAGAAGTTACGATGATTTGAAATTGGTGGGTTTTCCAGCAAAATCGTCGGCGACGGTGGAGGCCGAGATGGAGGTCGACCCTATAGGGGTTTTGAAGCCCATGAAGAGGTGAGTTGAACCCAAGTGGTCGTGCACCTTGCTGTGGCCGATCGGAGTTCATGAATTCTGGCGAGAGTTTTCAACTTCAAGGTGAGTTTTGGAGGTTTTTCGGTCAAAATTGGGCTTAGTTTTGAACTACAAAGTTGTTGGAAATGTCAAGATCTTCAAATCCATGTATAGGTTGAAATTTTCTGGGCCGATGGAATTTTTCGGCGGCGGCAGCCTGGCGCGCCGCCGTGTGCGGCGGTTTTTAGGCCGAGGTGATTTTCGACAAGTTTTATGTCGTTTTGCTCGGAATCGCGCACCGATTGCAGTGGTGAGGTTTATATTTTGAATTGAGCATCGAAATTTGTGGCGAGGTTTTATACTGTGTTTATTGGATTTTTGACGATTTCGTCAATATTCGAGTTATATGTTGTCGGGATTGGTTGGTTCTCAAGATGTGGTTCAGGGGTTTGAATGGTGTTCTTGAACAGTGGTATTTATGATTATTCAGGAGATCGTGATCGTTCGTTTGGCGAGGGATTTTCCGTCGGATCACAGGATTAACGCGTTTTGCGTTGTACTAGTCTGTGAGTGGACACTTTTCTTTTCACTGATTGGTTGCGATTCTTTATTATACATTTTACGAGCATGAGCATGCATATGCGATTATGATTTATACGAGCATGTGTCTGTACGCCTGAGGAGTAAGAGTCTCCCTCGTGTACCATATGATTTTCATGCATTTAGACTCGCATATGTTTTTATAACATATATATTATTCGGCGAAAGACATTTATTTTTGTCCACTCACTCTAACAGTTTATGTCTTTCCTTGGGCTCTTCATTTTCTTTGCCCAGTTTGCAGTTTGGATTCAGGTGTCGCACGTCACGATTGGAGGCATAGTATTCGAGCCATTCTTCCTTTTTCAGTAGGTTTCTTCTTTAGCCTACTGCTGTATATTTATGTATATATATACTAGATGTCGCTCTGAATACTCTATTGTTTATATTTTCATATGATTTTTCTGGATTTCTGTAAAGTTACAGTTTTGTTTATTACTTTACATTATGATATGTTTTTGAGAAATCCGGATGAGATTGGTGCCCACGATTTGGATTTTATGGCATAGGATGAAGTGTATTTTTCGGGTGCAGGTTATTGGCAACCGCGCGTTATAGAGGATACTCTATCAAAAAATTTTGTTTTTGAAAGTTCACGTTTTTAGAAGGAGTTTGATTCCGGTTTAGGAAACTAAATCGGGGTTGGGTCCTTTCAGCTTGGTATCAGAGCATTAGGTTTTAGGTTCTGTAGACTTTTGTAGTCGTGCTTACTATGGATATTTGAGAATGTACAGCATGTCTGGAGCGATGACCCGACCGGCCGGCGGATACTCATCAATGTTTTGGGTGTTGTATGCTTTTAAATGTTTAAAGTTCCATGATTACGTCCTGTTTGTTGTGAATAATGTCTTATTCATTAGGATGCCTCCTTGATGTGGTTTCCGTGTCAGTAAGGTTGTGGATCTTGTTGAGGATCAGTCGACGCGCGACTTGATAATATGAGTTGTGGGTTTGGATGAGCATTTTGGATTCAGAAATATGTGTGGCATGGTTTTCCCAGTTGTGCGTGTATGGGCGTCTATATGTTGCTTTTGAACAGAGGATTGTGGTAGTTGATGGTGTGTTTGAGTCAGATATGCGGTTTCAAACATGTCGGTTTGAAGAAGGTGAACTTAGTCGTGATACTTTGATGAGATTGAGTTCAGACACCTCGAGATCAGTAGCTTCATCAGACTGTGGCCTTTTTGATTATGTTGAGGGTCATTTGGACAAGGCGGAAGACCCATTTGGTGGAGAAGGAGATTACAGAGTAGTGGACTAGTTCCTGTGGTATGAGTCAGGGTGGTCGTTGGTGATCCTTCCACACAGCAGGAGTTTCCATTGTGTAACTTTTACAGCAGGCGTCACTGTGGTTTGTGTCAGAGGGGCATTCTCAGTTGCTATTATGGTGGCCAGGAGGGTCACGTTACGAAGGGATATCCTCAGTTAGATGCTTTTAGTGGTTCTGCAGCTCAGAGTTCAGGAGGAGGCAAATGTACCATTTCTAGAGTTTGACCAACGTAGACTTCTAGACAAGTCAATCAGCAAAGTCGCAATCAACGTGGACGATTAGTTGGACATGTCAGAGTTCGTGCCACGACCCTGTGTGTGGAGAATGTTGTATCTATTTGATGAGATTGTGTGTGGAGTTAGAGTCTCCCTCGTGTACCATATGATTTTCATACATTTAGACTCGCATATGTTTTTATAACATATATATTATTCGGCGAAAGACATTTATTTTCGTCCACTCACTCTAACAGTTTATATGTCTTTCCCTGGGCTCTTCGTTTTCTTTGCCCAGTTTGCAGTTTGGATTCAAGTGTCGCACGTCGCGGTTGGAGGCATAGTATTCGAGCCACTCTTCCTTTTTCAGTAGGTTTATTGTTTAGCCTACTGCTGTATATTTATGTATATATATACTAAAGGTCGCTCTGAATACTCTAATGTTTATATTTTCATATGATTTTCCCAGATTTCTGTAAAGTTACGGTTTTGTTTATTACTTTACATTGTGATATGTTTTTGAGAAATCCAAATGGGATTGGTGCCCACGGTTTGGCTTTTGTGGCATAGGATGAAGTGTATTTTTCGGGTGCAGTTTATTGGCAACCGCGCGTTATAGAGGATACTCTGTCAAAATTTTTTGTTTTTGAAAGTTCACGTTTTTAGAAGGGGTTTGATTTCGGTTTAGGAAACTAAATCGGGGTTGGGTCCTTTCAGTCTCTACCCTCTAAATTTTTTTCGGCAGCCCCAAGTTGACTTAATCTACTCTTGGAACTCACATGTTCAACTTCGAACTCGTCTTCTTTACATTTTGACTCATCATCATCTTCATACGGAATCAAGGCAGTCTTCTCTTGAAATTGCACAACCTTATCACTACTTGTATAGGCCTTCTCAACTCTGAGAGGGTTCTTAGACATAAGTGGTGTGTCTAAGTCCTCTTCATCATCTTTCTCTACTATAAGAGCATATCCATAATTTTCAAATTTCCTTCCGGATCTGAAGATCGCGTTTACTACATTCACTTGATTCTTGGGATTTCTTTTCATGGTGGATGGAAACTCATGAGCTTTACCACTTCCTTGGTTGTTGAGTGTCTTCGTCAATTGGCTCACTTGAGTCTCCAACTTATGGATTGCACTTTGAATCTCATTGTGAAGTGCTTGATTCTCACTCTTCATGCTCATGAAAATTTCAAGATACATCTTTTTGTCCTCCTCTTGATTCTTGACAAGTTTGGCTAGCAAGTCATTCGTGTTGGGTTTTGGCGCCTCCAATTGAGGTGTAAGAATTGGTGCTTAAAGCAATGGTGGTTATTGAGCTCTAGGCACAAAAGGTGCTCTCGGTTGGTAAGTGTTACCTCCCGAGGCAATGAAAAATCCTCCATTCGGCCTTTGTACAAATCTGGGAGCTCCTTGATTGCTAGAAAATCCTTTGCTTCCACTACTAGAGGCACCAAAAATGCCTCCTTGATTATATCTCCCTCCTTGACCTTGGAAACCTCCATTAGGTCTTGGCAAGCCACATTGTCCTTCTTGGTTGTCTTGTCCTTGACCACCCCATAAGAAGTTAAGGTGGTTCCTCCAACCTAGATTGTACGTGCTGGAGTAAGGATCATTCCTTGGTTGGTCATAGAAGAGTCCCTTGCATTCTTCAATAATCTCCAGGTAGGTTTCTTGGTGAGAACAACTAAAAGTCTCATACACCGTACTTTCAGAAATTAAGCAAGCCACCAGCTTCACACTAATCTCCAACACTTGGTTCACTTGGCATCCATTTTGGTTTTTCTTCATCAAGAGGTCAAACTTCTTGTTTATGGTGTCCTCAAGCCTCTTGATGGCTTCCTCTTGTATATGGGTTCCCTTAACTTCATGAATACCACCTCGGTTGGCTCGAGTAGCCTCCCTCATGGAAACCGTGGGATTCTTCACACTTAGCTTCACATCCTACAAGGCCGACCTTTCCGCCAACTTCTCAAGTAAAATGTATGCTTCTTCGGCAGTCTTGTCCATGAAGTCTCCACCACAAGCATTGTCTATGTTCCTCCTTGTCTCCGTGCTTAGCCCTTGGTAGAAAAGAGACATAAGCATATCTTGCATTTGTCCATGATTAGGATAACCAAGTTCTAGATCTTTGAAGCGTTCCATGCTTCACAAAAGAGTTCTCCCTCTTCTTCTCAGAAAGTCATCAAACTCGTTCTCTTTTCGTTGATCTTGCTCGGAGGAAGATACTTAGTAAAGAACTTCCTTTGCAAGGTCTCCCAAGAGTTGATTGAGTTAGGTGAAAGCTTATTGAGCCACACCTTGGCCTTATCTTTCAAGCTTGAGGGGAACACCTGTAACCTCAATTGTCCCGCATCTATGTTTCAGATATTCAACCTAGCACCACATGCTTCCTCAAACTCCAAAATATGAGTAAGAGTTAGAGTTAGCATTGCCCAAGAAAATATGGAGAGTTTGGAGGAAACTCGACTTGATCTCAAATAACTCCCCCACTAAAGATTGTAATACTCTGCACCCGATATGTGCTACCAAAGAGGGTAAGGCACATTCCCTCAACGGTCTTCCTTTATATACTTCGTCCTCCATGGAAACTGGGTCTAGCTCTTGGGGCTCAACTTCCTCCTCAATTAGTGGATCTACTTCAATCCGGAAAATGCAAGCTCCACAAGTTGGATTCTCGCATTGTACTTCCAAAGCAATATCAAACAACTTCCCAACGACTTCTCGGTTCTTTACCCTCAACAACAGAATAACACACTCTTCTTCACTACTACTACTCAAACCGGATTTACTCGGAGCCACTGTTTTAAACCCCAAATTTGATCTCCACAATACGGATGATGTGCTTGAAAATGGAGTGTGTAGAATCGAATGATTGAAATGCATAAACCTGTAAAACACACTAGAAACCACTTGATGTTAGGCATCCAAACTCCCAAAGTACTCAAAGCCTTAAGGGTCTTCCACGATACTTCTTTGGCACCCCCTCAAGAAAATATCAATGAGCACTTTAAGAGTTCAAATGGGATTTTGGTACATTGCGCAGTGACACTCACAGTGCTATGGACATCAAGGTGAAACGAGGTAAATGCATGCATAATCCAATATACTGAATTGCGAAATAAAGTCCTAAGAATCTAGGGTGTACCCAAAATTAAGTTTGATAAATCTAGATACACTTACTACTATGCTTGAAATTAAGACACCACTTAGATATTCTCCCAAGAATATAAATACTCAAGGTAAAAGAGGTAGAGAGTAAGTAAAAAAATCTTAAGCACAACACAATTCTTGATGGGTCGAAGAAAATGCTTCAATGGATCGAAGCCAAGCCCCGAGTTTGAAGTTCAGGTTACACTTCGATGGATCAAGAATAATTCTCGATGGATTGAAGGAGTGCCCTAGGTCTCCTTTTGCAACAATGCTTTGATGAATTGAAAGGAATTCTCGATGGATCTAAATAATGTCCTGCAAAAAGGTTAGAAGCACAAATTGTAGTACAATCTCACCTCAAAGTATCTACCATAGTATTCTAAATATCAAAGACAAAGAAAACAAAGTCATAGGTGATAAAGTGATGAAAAACAAAGCTAAGAAATAATTATCTAGCAAAATATCCGGTCTCACAACAATCAAGGCTATCCAAAGCTAAAGAATTAAGATGAGCCTAATCCCCGACAACCGTGCCAAAAACTTGTTGAGAGAATTGTACCCCTGCACTTTGTGAACTATTATCTATCCCATAAATGCAAAGAATTCTTCCACCCGAAAGAATACGGGTCAAGTTATTATATTTATAAAAAGTTGAGTGTCAAACTCGATTAAGCACTTCAAATTATAGATAAACTAGACACTAACTCAACACTAAATTTAAAACAAAATGCGAAAATGTATCTCACACTACTAAGTCCTTTGGAGACTTAGCATTGTAAGGAGTGATTGAACTATAATGAGTGATTAACGAGAAGTTGATTGCATTGATTGATTGTTTAGTCTAAACTAAGGAAACTACATAGCAATAAAATTCATAATAAGGAAGAATGGTTGACTAGGGAAATCCTCACTAACCATTTGATGCTCAAACAATGTCCCGATTCATGTAGGTAGATTATTAAAGTCCGTTTCACACAATTTATGTCCAAATCGTGACCTTGTGAGTCACGTTTGGTTTTGAACCCAAATTCCTAGGTCATTTCAAGCTCTAGACGACTTAAACCCAACCTTAAAGCATTTAGTGAACCGAGATCAAGACTTAAGCCATTTCGGACTTATGTCTTAATCGTATGTCAGATGAGTGAAGTCAACAAGCATACAATGTGATAATTTTGGAAGGTTCCCCTCGCTAAACCTCTATGGGAGGACCCGGGAGAAAGTTTAAGTGACTCCATCAATCTGCACCTATTGGGTTACAAACCAAGAGAGCCAACGAGTAGCTATAATAACTTTTTCGATTCAATGTATGTTTGACTAAAACTCCTTAACTCTATTGAGACTCAAGGAGGCTCTAGTCCTTGCTTAGTGCTAAGGAAACCAAACCTTAAGGTAAACACTCTTGGAGTAGACCCTAATCGTGTTTACATGCTCATCTAGCCTTAAGTGAGTAGCTAATTCAATTAAGGTCCCATTTTTAGTTTCTTAATACATATATTAACTTAACTAAAGTCAACACATGCGTGGGTGAAACCAATCATGAAACTCAAGAACATAAACACCCACAAACACAAAGTAGCTCATTCATAAACACAACTTCACAAAATATACACAAAAACGTAAACCATACATAAATCAAACCATCATTTGTTCACATCAAAGGGCTAGGGTTCAAACCCTAGTTTCCTAAATAGACTACCCACTACTCATAACTACAATCAAGTTTAGATATATAGATAAGAGTCAACAAGTGTAAGAAATAATTGAAGAGTCCCTTAAGCAAAGCCCTTCAAGCTCCTTCAAGTCCCTTCTTCACTTATTGGCTCCAAATGTACCCAAACTTGTAGAGGAGGTAAGGAGGACTCCTAGAACTCTAAGAGTCAAAGGAGAAGAAGGATTACTTCTCACCTCTTTGAACTCTAGAAATCTTACCAAACCCTAGGAGAGAGATAGGGGGGGCACATGATTGCACAAAGGATGGTGTACAATCAAGTGAGGAGGAGGAGGAAAGGGAGAGGAACCTCAAAGGAAGCAAGGTATCTCCACCTAAAGGGGCTAATTTAGTATGGTGGTAGAGAGGATATTTGAGGTGGAGGAGAGAGCTAAAGGGTTTACGGGTGAATGAGGGTTATCTCTAGATGCAAAACTATGGAAAAGATGTGAAATGAGATGTATTGTGATGGTGTATATTGGGAGCTCGACCAAGAGCGAGAAAATGAGGTATTTATTGAGCCCTTAGATGTGCTAGAGTGTCCATGAAGTTTGCTCTAAAGGCTACAACTTGTGATCCTCTTTTCTTGGCTTCTAGCTAAAGTCCAAACCTTGCCCAATACTTCCAAAATTAAAATGTTTGACACCCTAATCAAATCAGCTAAGGTATGTATCCTAGGTGGTTTAGGCTTACCTTGGGCCTAGCTTAAAGTGTTTGGGCCTCATATAGTAGTTTGGCTGGTCATGGACAAGTCCAGCAATTTTTCGGTAGCTTTCGATAACTTTCGGAGACCATTTTTTTTCAATTTCCCAAAGTTGCTCCAAATTCTCTTGTGACTTCGAAAATATGCTCGGCTTCTCCAAAAAGTGATTAATTTTCATCTTTAAGAGCGTTTCCATGCAAACTTCCAATTTCCTAGCATAAATAGGAAACGTTATAAGAACGATGATTTATTCATATAAGACAAGCAATAAGCATGAAGTTAGGGGCATAATTAGCACATAAATATGGACCTAACAGAAGTTGTGCATCATGCCTATTGTTGAATCTTTCTTTCAACACGTCCTATCACTACAAGAAAACATCACTTAGACCACGAAAACGTAATTGTTCCGTGGTCCAAGTGAAACCTGGACGACGGAAATTACTCCGTGGTCCAAGTACCACCTGGACGACGGAGAATACCATCTCCGTCGTCCAGGTGGTCAGCTGGACCACGGAGTCTTTTCCGTTGTCCAGGTAATCACCTAGACGACGGAGATGGCATTCTCCGTCGTCCAGTTAATCACCTGGACCTCGGAGTCTTCTCCGTCGTCCAGGTGATCACCTGGACGACGGAGAATTCCGTCTCTGTCGTCCAGGTGATTACCTGGAAAACGGACCGACACGCCGTCGTCCGAGTATACGAAACGTACTTCCACTTAGATGACGTACCGACACCTCCATCGTCTAAGTGAAGCATTATATAAGCTCGATGCCAAACTGATCGAATTCATTCCTCGATCTATTCATTCCATTTGAAGAAGAATTGAAGGAGAAGGGAGAAGGAGAAGCTAGGGAGCTAGCTAGCTAGAAGCTAGGCCGAGAAGAATCAGGATCGATAAGGGATCTCCGCTGACTGGCTAGTTAGCTTAATTAACGTACAGATATCGAGAAGGCCAGCAGGTACGTACGTACGCAGTTAAAATTTGCTTAATTAATTAATATATATTTAGTGAAAACGTACGTACATATATACATGGAAGGATGTTAGCTGATGTTAGCTATATATATATATATATATACAGATCGATTAAATTACGTACGTACGTAATTTATGGATCGATGTAGATCGAGTACGTATAATTAAGCGTAAATTAATTGACAAATATATATATATATGTAATAATTAATTAATTATAATATTTTGTAGCAGTATGGACAAGAGTTGGATGAAGTTGAAGAATAGATGTGATGTCCGGTATATGGATGGAATTAGCGAATTTGTGAATTTTGCGATAGAACATGGTCAGGGAAAGAAACGTTTCAGGTGTCCGTGTCAGAAATGTCTTAATTGTCAGTATGCGGAGGTTAATGTTATGGTGCAACACCTGTACGAAAATGGTATGATGTGGAGTTACACTACATGGAGCGAGCATGGTGAAGCAGTAGAGTTCAGCGCAGCAGACTTCAGCTCAGGGTACAGTTACCATGGTGCCTCATCCAGCAGCAGTGGTGCCGGACCCCCAGCTTGCAACCCAACTGCAGATTTGGTCCATGATGCGTTTCCGGGATGTAGTCATGGTGGACACCAACACCAAGACGGAGGTTACAGTACCACTTATGAGCATGATGACACATTCCCCGCAGCTAGCTTGGCCACTGACACCAGTGAGATGGAAAAGTACAACCGGATACTACTTGAAGCGCAGACCCCGGTGTTCCCTGGATGTCGAGAGAATGTGTTGCAATATGTGATGGAGCAAATGAAGATAAAAGTGAAGCACAAAATGTCAGTGAGTGCTATTGACGAAATTCAGGAGCAAATATGTAAGTTGCTTCCTGATGATCACAATCTTCCTAAATCTCATTATAAGGTTAGAAATATCCTCAGCAGCCTCGTCCTAAAGTACAGGATAATTGACGCATGTCCGAATGATTGTGTGCTATTTTACAAAGAGTATAAAGAGTTGGACTATTGTCCCGTATGTGGCCAGTGCAGATTCCAGTTGAATAGGAAGAGTTCGAAAAAGAGAATTCCTGTGAAAGTTGTTCGATATTTTCCCTTGATTCCCAGATTGCAGCGCTTGTACATGTCTCTACACACAGCAGAGGCGATGCGATGGTACGCAGAAAAGCGAATAGATGACGATGTCCTGCGACACGCCACGGATGGGGAGGGTTTCAAACATTTCGACAGAGAATTTGGAGACTTTGCTTCAGAGGTTAGAAATGTTAGACTCGGCCTATCTACAGACGGATTCAATCCTTGGGGAAGTAATCGCTCTGCCGTCAGCACTTGGCCAGTTATTCTGATGCCGTACAACTTGCCTCCGTGGATGTGCATGAACAAGGAATTTAATTTCCTTACCGTATTAATTCCAGGTCCTAAATCTCCATCGAAGTGCTTAGATGTCTACCTCAGACCTTTGATCGACGAGCTGAAACTGTTGTGGGAAAATGGAGTCCCAACTTATGACAAATTCACTGACACGATGTTCACGATGAGGGCTGCCGTAATGTGGACGATCAGCGATTTTCCAGCTTATGGGATGTTGGCAGCCTGCAGGACAAAAGGATATAATGGATGTCCTATATGTTTGGACGACGTGAACTCTAGTTGGCACGCGGGGAAGGTGTGTTACTTGGGTCACCGTAGATGGCTTCCTCACGACCACCCGTGGCGACAGGATGAAGCTCATTTCGACGGTACGGTAGAGAACAATCCTAAACCCCGTCGTTGGTCGGGCGAAGAGATTTTAGAGAGGTTGAGCTATTTCGACTTTGGTGTGTTGAGCAATGACGCGGATGTAAAGAAATGCAATCCAATTCCTCCACATGATCTGAGCTATTGGGATCACAAGAGTATATTCTTTGAACTCCCTTACTGGTCGAAGTTGAAGCTGAGGAACAACTTGGACGCGATGCACATAGAAAAGAATGTGTGCGACAGCGTGGTGGGAACAATTCTCGGTATTAAGTTCAAGACTAAAGATACTCCCAAAGCGCGCAAAGATTTGGAATCAATGAATCTACGTCGTCCCTTGTGGTTGAGGAGGGATAGGAAAGGAGTGTACAACAAGATGCCAGATGCACCTTACACAGTGAAGCCGATGCTTAGACGTTCTGTATTTCACTGGTTTAAGGGCGTTCGTTATCCGGCTACGTATGCAGCTACTATAACTGGAGTAGTGGACGAGGTGCAACACAAGTTTGTTGGTCTAAAGACACATGACTATCACGTTATGCTGCAACGTCTGATTCCAGTGGTAATTCGACCATACTTGCCTCGGGACGTCGTAGAACCAATAGTGGCATTGTGTAGGTGGTGGCAGAGGTTGTGCGCCAGAGAATTAAAGAAGTCAGATGTGGTGGAATTGCAACAACAAATTGTGCACATCATTTGAAAACTAGAGAGGATTTTCCCCCCTGCTTTCTTTGACATCATGATTCACCTAATGATCCACCTGCCCGAGCAGGTACTTATTTCTAGTCCGGTCCAGTACACTTGGATGTATCCACAAGAAAGGTACGTACAACTAATTAATTAATTTGTTCCACTGGAGATTATATATATACTAGCTAGCTAACTATATGTACTTATGTAATGTGTACGTTTGATTTTGTAGACAGCTTGGACAGTATAAGTCATTCGTCAAAAACAGGTCGGCCCCGGATGGCTCCATAGCAGAGACATACCTAATGCATGAGTGTGTTACTTACTGCAACAGGTACCTCAAAGATCCACCCCCTCCCACTGCCTCCGATCGCAGTGCCCGCATCAATCTTTCTGTCGTCACCAATGTCGTCCGACCGTTTAGAGGAGTATTAAAGGAATCGTTAACACGGGAAGAACTTATTGAGGCACATTGGGTAGTGTTGCGAGACTGTGATGAAGTTGAGCCGTACATGATGTCATACAGGGAGAGGCTTCAGGCGTTAAATCAAAACAAGAGTTCGGCGTGGATTGAGAAAATGGTTAAGAAGAAGTTTCCTGATTATTTCTTCCAATGGGTACGTACGTACGACTCGGTATTAATTATTTAAATACATATCGCTCACGTTTGTAGAAAGTAAACCCTTATATTAATTTGCCCTTTTTCGCAGATAATTGATCTGCAAAAATCCGATAACCACGGAGGGTGGTGGTCATGGCCAAAGCACTTGCTAGCAGGGAAGCCGGTTAAACACTATATTTATCCCGGATGTTTTGTGAACGGTGTAAAGTTCCATTCATTGGCCCGAGACGAAGGAAGAAGAACACAAAACAGTGGGGTAGCGGTTGGGAAAGACAATGATCTATATTACGGGGCTATTGTATACGTGGTTCAGCTATGTTACGGGAATGATGTCAACATTTTCCTATTCAAGTGCAGATGGTTCAATCGTACAAAAGAAGACCTGGGACTATTATCAGTCGATACAAACTCGCACTGGTATGAGGATGAGCCTTTCGCTCTCGCCACCTTAGTTCGACAGGTGTTCTATCTCGACGATCCGAAAGCCGGTGAAGAGTTGAAAATAGTGAACCATATCTCTCACCGAGGAATATGGAATACAGAGACAATTGAAGGGACACCGGCGACGACTGAAGATGCTGCTGAACCAGAAAGAGACATTCCTGCCTATCAAGAGCCTAATATTTCTATGGTCCGCTCCGATATAATGGACCTGGTTCAAGATGGTGAACGGTTACCCATGCCTGATGGTTGTACAGATCTAACTGAAGATGAGATTATCGATGAGGTAGATGAAAAAGACGAGCAGGAAGAGGACGCGGACGAGGACTCAGGTTATTCGTCGGACGATGTTGAGTACGATGACGAGGATGAGTCGTCGACTAACGGGGATGAGGACGATGATGATTATGACGAAGAGTACGGTCATACGACGAGGGAGATTAATTGGTAATTAATTACTGTAATTATTGTAATATATATATGATCGATGCCGGTTTACGGTAAGAAATTAATCTGAATTATATATCCTGGCCAACGGAGAAATTAATAAATATTGGCGCCAAATCTCAATCTCATATAAAACGTACCCTAGCTAAATCCTTGACCCTAAATCTAGCAGTTCGATCGGATCGATCGATAAATTTTTTAATTATATTTTTGAATCAGAATAATTGAACGGACACGTACACAAATGACCGGGGACGACCTAAACCGTAATCCCTAAGGCCCTAACCCCTGAAATCGGGGTCTATGCACCTGGACGACGGAAAATGGTCATTATCCGTCGTCCAGGTACACACTAGGACTACGGAGAATGGTCATTCTCCGTCGTCCAAGTTCACAAACCCTAATCCCTAAACAGTAAGGCCCTAACCCCTGAATTCAGGGTCTATACACCTGGACGACGGAGAACGTCATTCTCCATCGTCCAAGTTAGAACCTGGACGACGGATAACTTCATATCCGTCGTCCAGGTATAAACCTGGACGACGGAAAATCTCATATCCGTCGTCCAGGTGCAGATATCGTAATTTTTTCTAAGACAACGACCATCTAGACCTTCTTCCAATGCATTTTCTTTTCATCAAGACTTTAGAGTAAACAATTCTTGGTGTGTGAGCTTCGACGGTTCGAAAATCGGAGTTGCGAAATGCCTTGTATCCACGTTTCCGGTTTGTGAAATTATCGGTTTTGCGGTTGACTGTGCCGATCAAACCCTTCCCGAACTTATTATTTTATGGTCCTTTGAAAACAATTATATATTATGTTACGACGAACATATCCAACGGTTGTTTTGTCCAAATTCAATTTCATTAATACTCTGCTGCAAATGAGCGTCTACTCATGAACACTTAAGTCGTAAAGATTAGTCGATACTTAACATGTTTCAATACGTAAAATTAATCGGCGGTTCAAATTTAACTGTTCATATATATGATGCGTTCATCGATATTGTACGACTATTTCACTCGAATGACAGATCGCTAAATTCCTAGCGAATTATTTTTTAAATTTTTTTTACGTAATTTGAACCTAGACGACGGAGATGGTCATTTTCCGTCGTCCAGGTGTTAACCTGAACGACGGAGAATGACCATCTCCGTCGTCCAGGTTCAAAAATCATGGCGGTTCAAATTTTTTTTTGTTTAATTTTTTCATGTAATTTTCACTTGGACGAGGGAAACTTACCATCTCCGTCGTCCAAGTCCAATTTTTATGGCGGTTCAATTTACCGCTTCCGTTTTTGGGACCGCTTAAATTTTCACTTAGACGACGGAGAATTCATTCTCCGTCGTCTAAGTCCAAAATCATGGCGGTTCAAAACGTCCCGCCCCTTAATTACGCGCCGTTTCAAAATTTTGAAACCGCCACCTGGACGACGGAGAACATTGTTTCCGTCGTCCAAGTGCACTTAGACGACGGAGAATAGTGCTCCGTCGTCTAAGTGAAACTCTATAAATAGAGTACGGCTCATCTTCTTTTCCTCATCACTTACAATCCTATCTCTCCTCTCCTCTCTCTCTCTCTCAAATTCCGGCGATTCTCCTCCGGCGACGACGCTCCGACAACACAACTCCGGCGTGGTTCGATCCTCCTCTCCGACGACACAACTCCGGCGATATTCCCGAAAACTCCGATTCGGTAAATTTCTATTTTTTCCTTATTTAAATAATTTTCATTTTATTAATTAATTAAATTCTAAATATAATTAATTAGTAGAAATTAATTTAGTAATTAGTTTTAAATATTTAATAAATGATTAATTGTTGTTATTAATTAATTAAATCATATTTATTGTTATTTAATACTAATTAAATGAATAATTGTAAATTTATTGTTATTAATTAAATAAATAATTATTGTTATTAATTAATTAAATGGTTAATTATTGCATGCTAAATGGAAAATAAATTATTGCATGTAATTACGTGTATTTTTTAGTAAATTAATTAGTAGTACGTGTTCGATTTAAATTTAGTACATAGGCTTGGTGTAATTAAGTTGCACTCTTTGGAATAGATGGCACCTCTTTTCCTTGCTTATCTCCTTTACCCCTCGTGATGTGTGGATTTCATCACCGCACACCATAACCTAAGTGAAGTTATGGACACGAGGTTGAGGGCGGAGTTTGCAAAGGACTTGAGGGAGTGTAAATTTTTGAAAAATTGGCCGAATGTCGGACATGGTGTCTAGAAACGGATTATGACTGGTGACAGGATTTGGACTAAGAAAGACTTTCGTCGAAATTAGTCCTGCCTCTCGCGTTATCTCTATCCCTAACTGGCCATGTTTTTCGATTTAACCAAGGCTGATTAATTGAAAATTTACACTTTATCGTGCAGGTCGCACGTCCATTGAACGACCGAAAATGCCAAGCTAGTGTACTCTATTTAAATCTTAAACGTACTTAATTAATTAGCGTAAATTTTTAAGTTGTAATTATTATGGTAAGTAGGTATTTTAACACCGTACTCTTAGGTTTAAATGGCTCCGCCAAAGACGACATCCTGCAAGAAGAAAGCCCAACAAGAGGCAGAAGATGCCATGCTCCACCGCTTGGCGGACCAAGTCGGTTGGGAATTACCACCGGAGGGCAACGACGCTCTCAATCCGGACGGATCATCTGGTTCGTCCGTAGCGCCCTCTGGGGAAATTCCCGCTCCCTCATTCATCTCGAGCGGTGATGACGTCGACCCCTTCCAATCTCCGACGCCCGGTACCCATTCAACGGGAAGTACTCAGGCGTCCTCGACCGCCGAATCAATCATGTACAGCGCCCGCCGTAGGCAAAAGAGGGCCCCCACTGACCCGGAACCGAAAAGGACTCGGGGTCTCGTTAAAGGGGGCAAAGCGGAGCGTATTTGCAAGGCGACCGGTAAAAAGATCGACTTGCCGTACGACGAATTCACCGGTGGCCCTCCCACAGCTCAGCTAGCAAGTCTCTCGGCGCATGGGATAGGGTCAATCATCCGTAACCGGGTTCGTATCACTACCCCTACTTGGAAGGAGGCGCCGGATCATGAGAAGGCGAAAGTCTTCAAAGATCTTTCGGTACGTAATACGTTCAATTTAGTTATTATATAATATTGTTAATCTCGGCCTAAAATTTCATAATATATACGATTATAATTTTCTATTTATTTTTGATAGGAACAATTTGACGTGGATCCGACACCGGCTATGTTGAGGCATATCAACCAAACCGCCAAATCCATCTACAAAGATTGGAAGTACAGGCTCCATAAGTACTTCAAAGATGTCGGTCCCGTGCCTCCCCCGGTAGAGCTGCAAGGGGAGAGAGAAGATGAGTGGGAGTGGTTGTGTAACCACTTTGTCGATGAACAATTTAAGGTATTAATTTTTTTTTTCAATTAAGATAATTGAATTATTTAAATTGTACTTATTCATTTTTTAATGATTTAATTATGTTGTGTAACAGAAATTCTCCGATGTCAACAAAGCCAACCGGGGGAAGAAGGAGAAACACCATACTACCGGCGCCAAGCAGTTCATTCAAATTGCCAAGGAGCACAAGGATAAGGGCTCCAAACACCCTTATCTTGATGCAAGCGTAAGCGCGTACGTGACGCCAGGGCTCGATAATGAAGCGAGTCAATGCGGCGTAAGTGATATATATATATATATATGTGCTTTTAATTATAGTAATTATTATTTAAATATGATTTCATTATAATAAATTAATTATTCTTTTGTAGGCAAGGGCGATAGAGCGTGCGCATGAAGAGTTGGCCAACACTCAGCTTGCGTTCCCAGATGTGTCGCCGGAAGACCTGCCTCCTCTATCCTTAGAGAGCCAAATTGCAATCGCGGATGAGGTCTACGGTCGTAGAGCTGGCAAGGAGGTTAGGCACTTTGGGCCTAGGGTGGTACGAGATTTGTCGACGACCTCCGGCTCATCATCTACGGGAGGTTCGAGGCAGCGGAGAAGGAGTCAGGCTGCGGCCGTCGAAGCAGCCATTCAAGAGGCTCGACTGGCACGAGAGGAGAATGATTCAATGCGGCAAAGACTTGACGAACAACAAGCACAAATAGCCCAACTCATCGCCCTCATGGAACAAAATCGAGAAGTATGTCAACCTCCTCCGAACCCACACCCCGACGACAACGACCCGGCTGGAGGCGGAGGACTCGGCGGCGCATCTGCTCCTCCAGTGTATTAGCTAGTAGTTTATTATCTCGTTTCTTTCCGCATTCCGAACAATATTTTAATTTTTAATTTATGGGTTTTTTCGATTATTCATGTATGTACAAATTAATTTACTTTGATTATTTAATAATTAAGTTATTAATTAATATTCAAAATTTAGTTTATTTAATTATTTAATTTTAGCATTTTTCATTATTTAAATTAAATTAATAATAAATTAAATTAATAATATTTAATTTCAATTTATTTTTAAAAAAAAATTAAATATTCACCTGGACGACGGAGATTATGTTCTCCGTCGTCCAGGTGCAAAACCCTAAACCCCTAACCCCTAACCCCTAAACCCTAAACCCTGCCGTTCTCCGTGGCCCAGGTGTTTACCTGGACGACGGAGAATTAGTTATCTGTCGTCCAGGTGAACACCTGGGCCACGGACAAACGAGCAATGTCCGTGGCCCAGGTAGACACCTGGACGACGGAGAATTAGTTATCCGTCGCCCAGGTGAACACCTGGGCCACGGATAATGTCCGCGGTCCAAGTGCACTTGGACGACGGAAAGTCTAATTCTCCGTCGTCCAGGTGCTTGGACGACAGCACTTGGAGCACGGACCTTGGACGACGGAGTTTCCGTCGTCTAAGTACTTAGACGACGGAAAACTGCACCTAGACGACGGAAATGGTCCGTGGTCTAGGTGCAATTTTCTTGTAGTGTATGAATCATTGGGATCATTCTTTTGCAAGTATTTTTTTTTAAATATTGGATGTATATGCCGCCTCAAAAACATGAAGGCATGAGCTTTGCGGGCTGCAGATGGTGGAAGTACATTCTCACCAAGAGCTACAACGGGTGGATGAATAGTATATGTTAAGTCTTTATCGATGAGAGTATTTTCTACATCAGCCACCCATCTATAATATTTTACACCTTTGGGGTCTAGGATATCAAACTCAGGCCTAACGAGCACCGTTGAAGACATCTACAAAAGAGATAAGAGATGTAATTAGTACCGATCGGAAGAAAATCACGATCACTAATATTAAGTTTAAGGAATAAGATCCTTGATCAATAATGTTTGGTCACAAAATCGATGCAAAACTGGTGGCTTCATATCACACTTTAGAAAATCATGACTTTCACAAATAGTCACAAAAGATCTACTCCCCTTTTTTTCAATGTGAAATCACAATTAACCATGATATCACCAATAACCGTGACTCCCCCAGGACCATCACTAATATCAACTTTATATAACATGTATTAATCCAAAGGAACTAGGGCATAAAAGTAAATCACGGTATTAAATTTCAACCTAAATCTAGACCTAGATCTAGAGTGTTGCGGTAATTAAGTTTTGCAACCTAATTCTAAATCGAAGAAGGAAGAAAAATTACCTTGAGAGTGTTATGCTCGGTATGAAAAACTTTAAAAATTTTGAAGAAAAGTACAATGAACTCCGGTGGAGAAGTATTCTGGAGGTGGAGTTTGTAGTATTTAAGAGTTAGGGTATTTTTCTGTTTAAAGTTTGGGTGGCTATCAACTCAAGAGCTGCTGATAACGTGTTGAAGGAGAAAAGTAAATAGATATGCATTAGACTGAAACTATATTTTATTCATTGATAAATGATCTTTAAATAGGCATTACAATATGTTACAATCAATATCCCTATAAATTAGGGATTGAGAGAATGTCTACTTCTATGCTAATTAGGATAAGACACACAATAGAATACCAAGAATATTATTTTCTTAAACACTTACTACATATATGTTCATAACTTCTTATATCTAGCTACACGTACAATTATCCTATCTCCACAAAACGAAAATTAATTAGTAAGGGGATTTCAAACTACAGGGTAGTTGGCCAACGAATTCCAGGGGTAAATTAGGTAAAACCTTATATTAGTTCCGGAGTAGTAATAACATAGTATCTAATATTGTACTATATCTACTAATGCATAAAATGGTGCAGGGAGTATCTAATATTGTACTATATCTACACTGGATCATCTTTTACAAATAAAATGGTGCAGGGAGTATTAGCTAAATCTCCCGAATAAAAAAGAAATTTGAAAAGAGAAAATTGGTCAAATGGTCACTTAAGTATGTCAAAATCGACAGTTTGTTAACTATCATATTATATATATCAAAATGGTCACTCACCTTAATTTTTAACTATCAATTTAGTCACTCGTTCTCAAATAGACATTAAAAAGGAATATTCTGTCTATTTTCAGAGATATTTTCGTATCTTTATTCTTATTCGAAAAAAAAAAATTAAATAAATAAATAATCGAATACTTACATTGTATCCCAATCGTCGGTGCGGTGGTCGCGTATACCGTTTCTGATTCTGAGAGATGAAACCACCACAACTCCTTCGATTTTTAATGTGTGTTTGTCGTTTGCGTCTATTATGGAATCCCTACACTGAGGAAATTTTCTCCGATTTTTGTTGCAAATTTGATATGGTTTATTCTGTAATTTTTCAGGTGCATGATGAGCACCTACCGAAGGAAATGTTCGCTACCACGTAAGCGACAAGATGCAGAGATGGCGAGGGGATTGTTGTAAGCAGGGGGGTTGTGGAGAGGGGATGATTCAGAGATGCCGATCTGGAGGTCGTGAGGTCACGATGCTAAGATGGCGAGGGGACAGCGAGGCAGCGGTGCGCAAGGCATAGAGTGTTAAGTACTGAGATAAGAGAAGAGAAAAAGGGAGAGAATAGAGAGAAATTAGGGAGAAATAGAGTAGGTTTTCATTTCATTCATTGATGCCATGTACTACTGCTTACAGAGATTAAAAGGAGTTCAAACTCATTACAAGACAAACATGAAAGAAGACAACAATACTACATGGTGCTCAGTCACACGGTGAGCTTCAGCCTTGGGCTTGTAATATGGGCTTATGGGTTGGGCCTGAGAAATGGTTGCAACAACTTCCACCTCCTTCAAAGTCAGGCATGTCCTTATGCATAGCAATTGCAGCAAGTATCGAAGAGGGCTGATCTTCGTTGACAGCACATGTGTAACCAGAACAGTTGCAACAACCTTGAATATACTGAAAAAGCACTGGAAGGATGAAGAAGAATATTTCAAGTGAGTAGTCTATTTCGTAAACGGTGAACCATGCTTCCCAAGAGTACTTTTCTTGGTAGTTGAGAACTTGGCTGCTCGAACTTCATTTGAATCATTTCCAAAACTTAGCCATGTGCTTCGGCAACAGGGGATGGTAATTATAGGTGTGGTGTAGCCCAAACTGATACCTTTGAAGAAATTGCATTTCTGCGGCACTCCCATCAGTACTCCCATCACTAAGATTAAGACTTCCAACAGTTCCATTACTATTTCCAGTTATATCATCACCACAATCCACATGTGCACCATCACTTCCGATAGAATGCACTTTCAACAAAATGCAAGTTTTAGCAGCCTTAAAACAAACAAGCATGATGGAGATAGGCATGCTAAACTCTAAGTTCATAAAACTAATGGCAGCATGAATGAATCCATGGATGAGAACCAAAGCCACAAGCACTATAATCACAAGTAGGACGATCCAAGTTTCATGTCGTATGACTTCCAAGTAGAATGAATACCTCAAATCATAATTAAGGGTGGATGAATAATACCATGTATGAAGTACTGAAGAGTAGATGTCACTATCTAGGAGAGAATTGCAATGTCTTAAATTGGTGACTGTGACCTCAGAAAAGTGCTCAGAAGCAATCTTGCATAGCATCACTGGGAGAGCAAAATTGTGAAAAACATGAGACATCAGCAACCTCAATTGGGTCTCTAGTTTGGTAATTATCTCAACAGCATTAATATGAACTTCCCGACCATGAAAATCTTCATTTCTCCAAAATATCTTCTTAAAATAATCAATCTCCTTCAAAAAGGCCTCTAGTCCCCAATCCTTTGTGCAACACCAAAACACCACCTTAGCAAACCCAGTCATGTTGGAAGCATGATTACAAGGAATACACTGGAAATGAAAATCAGTCGTTCCAAAATGCTCTTTCAAGTTAGGACACGGCTTGATCAGATTCATATGAATACCACATACAGCGTGACACCGAATGCGAACAAACATCATAATAAATCCAACTACAAGTATTACTTGCATAGTCAACTTTCAAACACACCAGATATAAATATGAGCTGCAAAGCCCCTGCTTTGTCGGGCAAATCTTGTCGTCACAATCATCCACAGGCAACAAGATCTTGCAATTCACATTCTTACACTTCATAAACAAGAAAGTCACTGTCAAGCTGCTTAGAGCATAAGTACCATGAGAGTGCTTTGCTCCTCCTATTTAAGGTGGAGCAGACACTATTCATCAAATAGAAGGTGTAATTCCTGTTTTTCGCGCAGCGGTGTAAAAAAATAGCACCTCCTATTACTGTTCATAAATTAATTTTAAATTTTAAATTTTAAATAATTTTTTCCAACCAATACATAGACAACACGTGTCATTGTCGTATGAATAATTGAATAAGATTTCGGGTAAGATTTTCGACCAATGACGAGTTGACACGTGCCACACCGACAGAACGTTATCTTACAAATAATTGTACAAAAATTTCGGTAAGATTCACAATCAATCACTTGGCGACACGTGACACTTTCATGTGCCATTGTCGTATGAATAATTTTCGAAGATTTTCGGTGAGATTTTCAACTAGTCAAGTGATGCCACGTGTCGTCATCATCAAATTTCAGATAACCTAAAATCGGCTATAAAAGGATCATCGTGCTTCATATATTCTCACACCATCTACAACTTTCTTGCTATTTCTTCCAACATTTATTCACATTCCAACATCAGTAAGATGGATGCTTTTAATTTAAACACTTTTTTCACGAGGAGACGACAACAACGTCGACAAAATACAGAAATAGCTAACGCCTTCGTCACCGAAGCCGTCATGGTAGCTACAGCGTTCGATGATGAACCACCTCGTAGCCGTCCAAACCAAGAAAGGTTGAAGGTGCAAAGGGGACAGAATCTTATGGAAAATTACTTCATCGAACGTCTGGTCTTCAACGAGCAAGCATTTCGTCGGAGGTACCGAATGAGTTTAAACTTATTCAACCATATTTACACAGATCTCTGCAACAACGATCCATTTTGGCATCAAAGAACATATGCCATTGGAATGCAAGGACTTCTTCCACAACAGAAGATGACCGGTGCAGCCGCAGATTAGTGTACTGAATACACAAGGATGGGTGAATCAACCACACTAGAATGCATGAAGAAGTGGTGCACCAAAGTGCATGAGCTTTGCGGTGACATTTACCTTCGTAGTCTAAATGCAGCTGACATCACTCGACTTCTAAGGATGGCCAAAAATCGGGAATTTCCAGGTATGATCGGAAGCATCGACTGCATGCACTAGGAATGGAAGAACTATCCAAAAGCTTGGCAAGGGGCATACTCTAGCCGTTTTAAGCGTCCCACTATGATCTTGTAGGCGGTGGCCTCATATGACACGTGGATATGGTACATCTTCTTTGGGGTAGCTGGAGCACATAATGATATCAACGTTCTTCACAAATCGGATATCTTCGATTCGCTCCTTGCCGGAAGTAGCCTGCAAAAGAGTTTTAAAGTTAACGATATGACATACCACAACACTTACTATCTAGCTGACGGAATTTATCCAAGGTACTCGTCATTTGTGAAAACTATTTCCAATCCTCATACTCTACCACAGAAGTTATTCTCAAAGAAACAAGAGGCATACCGCAAAGATGTGGAGAGATGCTTCGGCATTTTACAATCTTGTTGGGCAATGATTCGTCATGCAGCTCGGTCTCACCACACAGGGGTAATAAAAGTATTATGTTAGCTTGCATCATTATGCATAACATGATAGTTGAGGAAGAGTTTATTGAGGAAGAATTTGAGGAGAATGAAGAAGAAGATCTACAAAACCCATCAAGTGCTTTCGCAAATTATGATGAGCCAGTGGATGAACAAGGTAATCGGATTCCTTTTGAGCCAGTTGGAAGGGATTGACTGGATGAACAACGGTTCCGTGAACGTGTTGTTGATCTTCAGTCTTCTTATATCCATGGAGAGCTTCAGAAGGACTTGGTGAAGCACAACTGGTTTCTAGAGACCAGTGAACATATCTAAAATTTTTGTTTGAAATATATGTTTTTGCGTTGTGTTTGTTTCAATTTGGTGTATTTTAATTGGTTTGCGCCAGTGATGCTTGAGGAGTAACCGCTGTTACTGTATGGAATAGAGAGAGAGAGAGAGAGAGAGAGAGAGAGAGAGAGAGAGAGAGAGAGAGAATGCTTGTGTCTGTCGTTAGAGAGAAAGAGAAAAGACCATAAATCCCTCGTAAAATTGGCACATATATGTCACAACATCACACGGTGATGGAGTGACCATTTTGATATATGTAGATCAAATTTAAGTGGCTATTTTGATATATGTCAAACGACAGTTACCAAACTGTCGATCTTGACATAGTTGTGTGACCATTTACCCAATTTTCCTATTTGAAATATACATGTTTAATGATAATTTTCTAGTGAATCAAGTTAACAATAAATTAAAGTAAATTATGAAGATTATGAGGATTTTACTTTGTTGTCGTCCAGACTAAATAACTTTTGCTTGACTTCTTTCTTTAATCAAGTGATAAATATCCACAATACCAACTTTATATGGTTTTTTTCTTTCTGTCTATATTTCTCTAGCGGTGGCGTAATCTACTACTCCTCTCTCTATCCGGTGGTGGCCTGTCTGGGGCTTGTGGTTGTTTTCGGACGAGGCACCATGCCCTGGAAGCACATAGTATGGGGTTTGGGGTCTTCGGCTCTCACTAGATTTTTCGAGTCTGTGGGTGGTGCGATGGCGTGCTAGGGTGGCGATCAGCGATGGCTGATGGTGATAGGGATTCTTTGTGATGGCTTTGCTATGGTTTGGAGGGTTCTTTCTCGCATCAGCTTCAGATTGGTGTTTGGCAGGTGGCGTGCTTGCTACATATTGGAGCTTAGACGATGATGTCCGACCAAGAGGGATGCGGGGTGTTCTTGGTCTTGGTTGGCATTTTTGGGTGACAATTCTAGGCGGTGTAGGGAAGAGTTTGGGGAGGAAGGCTGTGGCGATTTTTTGGTGGTGATTGTGCTACTGTTGGCTGGGGAACGGTTTGGGCCTGAGACAGTTGGGCCTCCTCTTGGTGTGTTGTGTTGTTAGGTTTTATTTTTCTAAGTTTTTAGTTTAACTAATTACGTTATTGATCTTCTTGTTTAGGACCCTAGAGTCGGGTACTATTAGAGTCGGGTACTATTGGTACCAGGGTTTAGTTGCATCTTTTTGGGATTTCGTAATTCATGGGGATGACATACCTATAACAATTAAGTGCTCAGAGATATGTTCATATCTTTTTTCGTATTTTTTGTCTGTCCTTGCAAGATGTAAGTAAGCTCGACTATGTTCGAGTTTAGCGTTTTAAAAAGTAATATTTGCTCTGATTAGTTTTTTTTCCTCTTGATTAGAGATAAAGTTTCTTGTCAACTGTGTATGTATTATTTAGGCCGAGAATGTTTTATTGAACTCTTCTTTTATCAAAAAAAAGAACTTTTGCTTGGCTTTGAGTCTTCTTCTAATTTTAGGATTTCGAACCGAATATAAATCCCATAGACCATCCATATTGAATTCAAACACTACAAATTTGAACATCAATATCATACATATCGATTATGAAGACAGACTTTTGTCTTCGATGCAATATTCTAGCTATCTTCTGGTCAATATCAATCGAGAAATTGCAGAAATATTCTAGTCCATATATATAAAATCACGGAACTCTATAATACTTCCTCGCACCACTTCTTCTTCGATCAATCTATTTTTTTTTTTTTTGTAGAGAGGATCATTATGTATGTTTCTTCTTTATTTAATTTCATTTTTGTAAATAAAAAGGAAGTTAAAAAAAATTAATTCACTCAATTCACTCAGAAATTAGTTAAAAGGAAGATGATTTTGAGAAGTTTTCTAGGCTATTGGATAACAAAGGATATGATAGATATGATATCTTTCATTGTTTGTTTTCTGTGTGTACCATTTCACACATGATTGGTGTTCTTCTTTGTCAATTCTCATGACTTGTAAACCGCAAGAATGCATTTTCTCTTTAACCTAGATCTACCCACAGTTGTGGTAGCCCTCTCTCGGCCTTGTCGTGAGACCTATATGGTGTTTTCCTTCGATGTCATCTCTAGGAAGTCATGCTTCAGCGTTGCCCAACCTTTTTCCCGATGGGTTGATTTTATTTCTTGACATTTTGCTCCAGCTTCTGTCTCGTGTGAAGGGATACCGAGAGAGAAGGCTCATCGCTATATAGTTAGTGACTTCACTCGGTGGGGGAAGCGAGATGTCCAAGCACGCCTTAAGTTGGTGGAGGCGGCGAGAGTTAGGGCTCTCGTGGCGATGAGACCAAGGCGAGCTCGACTGGAAGAGCATCGACAAGAATTCCAATGACGGTTGGTACTTTAGGATTGAGTTTGGCCTCACCTAGGCACAACTAGGTTTGATTCGTTTTCTAAATCCAATGTTCACTACTAGAAAAAGGGTCATAGATATTAGTTCTGGACCGATGTTTAAACATTTTCAAACCGATATCTAGGTGGGTTCGATGTCTATTTGTAAAATGACATGGGTAAAGAATAAGAGCGGACTTATAATAACTAGTATTATACGTTTTTTTTTAAAGAAGATTACTTAGGGTTGTTATCAAAAGCTTTTTGTTTTTTTTAAGGGGCCGATCAATTCAAATTCACTCAAAAATTGTAACAGAAATATAAAACTCTATCGGATTACCTGACCCGACAAAGAGAAATTTTGAAGTACGCATATACTAAAATAACGATATGACGCATAACTAGTCATAGTCTAACAAACTATAGTAGCACGAGTAATTGTCAAACTTGAGGTGTATCGCTCCTTAGTTAGATAGGCGCCTTAATTATATAGTTGTTGGAGCTTCTGGGTCCGCAATTTGCCCCTAGCTATCTCCAGACGTTGAATCATCCTTGTCCTCGATCTCTTGATAGAACCAATTTCTAAACGTCAGTTGCTGACGAGTAGTAATACCCTTCTGTGGCCGTAGTCCTTTGGCCATTTTACGTCGCTTGCTTGCCCTCTCTTGAAGCTCTTCGAAAGTGTTGCTATCCCAGTTGTCCATCACCACTTCCTGGGTCACCAGCTTCTACTCCTGGTCCAGTATGTACCGGTATCTCATCCCTCAGCCTCTACATCTGCTTCTCTACCCTAAACTGGCTTTCGATCTCCAACTCCCCCTCCAGCTTGGCACACTAGATCGAACAACCTAGCATGAGATGATCGGCCACACCCCATGTAATACCCCTTCAAAGTCAAGTATTCCACCTGACACTCTAGCCAAGCCCTAGCACCCACTGGCGCTCACATATGAGTGATTACATTACAAGAAAACAGCACTTAGACCACGGAAACACTAATTCTCCGTCGTCCAAGTGACACTTAGACGACGGAAAAGACTCCGTGGTCCAAGTACCACCTGGACGACGGAGAATACCATATCCGTCGTCCAAGTGGTCACCTGGACCTCGGAGTCTTCTCCGTCCTCCAGGTGACCACTTGGACGACGAAGATGGTATTATCCGTCGTCCAGGTGACCACCTGGACCTCGGAGTCTTCTCCGTCCTCCAGGTGACCACTTGGACGACGGATATGGTATTCTCCGTCGTCCAGGTGACCACCTGGACCTCGGAGTCTTCTCCGTCCTCCAGGTGACCACTTGGACGACGGATATGGTATTCTCCGTCGTCCAGGTGACCACCTGGACCTCGGAGTCTTCTCCGTCCTCCAGGTGACCACTTGGACGACGGATATGGTATTCTCCGTCGTCCAGGTGATTACCTGGAGGACGGACCGACACGCCGTCGTCCGAGTTCACAAAACGTACTTCCACTTAGACGACGTACCGACACCTCCGTCGTTTAAGTGAAGCATTATATAAGCCCACTGCCGGCCAAACGTACTGATCGAATTCATTCCTAGCTAGCCTCGATCTCTTCATGATCGATTCCATTTGAAGAATAATTGAAGGAGAAGGGAGAAGGAGAAGCTAGGGAGTTCGAGCTAGGTAGCTAGAAGCTAGCTAGGCCGAGAAGAATCAGGATCGATAAGGCCGGGATCTCCGCTGACTAGCTAGTTAGCTTAATTAACGTAAAGATATCGAGAAGGCCAGCAGGTACGTACGTACGCAATTAACATTTGCTTAATTAATATGTATTTAGTGAAAACGTACGTACATATATATATATACATGCAAGGATGTTAGCTGATGTTAGCTATATATATATATATATATGTACAGATCGATTAAATTACGTACATACGTACGTAATTGATGGATCGATATGTAGATCGAGTACGTATAATTAAGCGTAAATTAATGGACAAATATATATATATATGTAATAATTAATTAAGTATAATATTTTGTTGCAGTATGGACAAGAGTTGGATGAAGTTGAAGAATAGATGTGATGTCCGGTATATGGATGGAATTAGCGAATTTGTGAATTTTGCGATAGAACATGGTCAGGGAAAGAAACGTTTCAGGTGTCCGTGTCAGAAATGTCTTAATTGTCAGTATGCGGAGGTTAATGTTATGGTGCAACACTTGTACGAAAATGGTATGATGTAGAGTTACACTACATGGAGCGAGCATGGTGAAGCAGTAGAGTTCAGCGCAGCAGACTTCAGCTCAGGGTACAGTTACCATGGTGCCTCATCCAGCGGCAGTGGTGCCGGACCCCCAGCTTGCAACCCAACTGCAGATTTGGTCCATGATGCGTTTCCGGGATGTAGTCATGGTGGAAACCAACACCAAGACGGAGGTTACAGTACCACCAATGAGCATGATGACACATTCCCCGCAGCTAGCTTGGCCACTGACACCAGTGAGATGGAAAAGTACAACCGGATGCTACTTGAAGCGCAGACCCCGGTGTTCCCTGGATGTCGAGAGAATGTGTTGCAATATGTGATGGAGCAAATGAAGATAAAAGTGAAGCACAAAATGTCAGTGAGTGCTTTTGACGAAATTCAGGAGCAAATATGTAAGTTGCTTCCTGATGATCACAATCTTCCTAAATCTCATTATAAGGTTAGAAATATCCTGAGCAGCCTCGGCCTAAAGTACAGGATAATTGACGCATGTCCGAATGATTGTGTGCTATTTTACAAAGAGTATAAAGAGTTGGACTATTGTCCCGTATGTGGCCAGTGCAGATTCCAGTTGAATAGGAAGAGTTCGAAAAAGAGAATTCCTGTGAAAGTTGTTCGATATTTTCCCTTGATTCCCAGATTGCAGCGCCTGTACATGTCGCTACACACAGCAGAGGCGATGCGATGGTACGCAGAAAAGCGAATAGATGACGATGTCCTGCGACACGCCGCGGATGGGGAGGGTTTCAAACATTTCGACAGAGAATTTGGAGACTTTGCTTCAGAGGTTAGAAAGGTTAGACTCGGCCTATCTACAGACGGATTCAATCCTTGGGGAAGTAATAGCTCCGCCGTCAGCACTTGGCCAGTTATTCTGATGCCGTACAACTTGCCTCCGTGGATGTGCATGAACAAGGAATTTAATTTCCTTACCGTACTAATTCCAGGTCCTAAATCTCCATCGAAGTGCTTAGATGTCTACCTCAGACCTTTGATCGACGAGCTGAAACTGTTGTGGGAAAATGGAGTCCCAACTTATGACAAATTCACTGACACGATGTTCACGATGAGGGCTGCTGTAATGTGGACGATCAGCGATTTTCCAGCTTATGGGATGTTGGCAGCCTGCAGGACAAAAGGATATAATGGATGTCCTATATGTTTGGACGACGTGAACTCTAGTTGGCACGCGGGGAAGGTGTGTTACTTGGGTCACCGTAGATGGCTTCCTCACGACCACCCGTGGCGACAGGATGAAACTCATTTCGACGGTACGGTAGAGAACAATCCTAAACCCCGTAGTTGGTCGGGCGAAGAGATTTTAGAGAGGTTGAGCTATTTCGACTTTGGTGTGTTGAGCAATGACGCGGATGTAAAGAAATGCAATCCAATTCCTCCACATGATCTCAGCTATTGGGATCACAAGAGTATATTCTTTGAACTCCCTTACTGGTCGAAGTTGAAGCTGAGGAACAACTTGGACGCGATGCACATAGAAAAGAATGTGTGCGACAGCGTGGTGGGAACAATTCTCGGTATTAAGTTCAAGACTAAAGATACTCCCAAAGCGCGCAAAGATTTGGAATCAATGAATCTACGTCGTCCCTTGTGGTTGAGGAGGGATAGGAAAGGAGTGTACAACAAGATGCCAGATGCACCTTACACAGTGAAGCCGACGCTTAGACGTTCTGTATTTCACTGGTTTAAGGGCGTTCGTTATCCGGCTACGTATGCAGCTACTATAACTGGAGCAGTGGACGAGGTGCAACACAAGTTTGTTGGTCTAAAGACACATGACTATCACGTTATGCTGCAACGTCTGATTCCAGTTCTAATTCGACCATACTTGCCTCGGGACGTCGTAGAACCAATAGTGGCATTGTGCAGGTGGTGGCAGAGGTTATGCGCCAGAGAATTAAAGAAGTCAGATGTGGTGGAATTTCAACAACAAATTGTGCACATCATTTGCAAACTAGAGAGGATTTTCCCCCCTGCTTTCTTTGACATCATGATTCACCTAATGATCCACCTGCCCGAGCAGGTGCTCATTTCTGGTCCGGTCCAGTACACTTGGATGTATCCTCAAGAAAGGTACGTACAACTAATTAATTAATTTGTTCCACTGGAGATTATATATATACTAGCCAGCTAGCTATATGTACTTATGTAATGTGTACGTTTGATTTTGTAGACAGCTTGGACAGTATAAGTCATTCGTCAAAAACAGGTCGGCCCCGGATGGCTCCATAGCAGAGACATACCTAATGCATGAGTGTGTTACTTACTGCAACAGGTACCTCAAAGATCCACCCCCTCCCACTGCCTCCGATCGCAGTGCCCGCATCAATCTTTCTGTCGTCACCAATGTCGTCCGACCGTTTAGAGGAGTATTAAAGGAATCGTTAACACGGGAAGAACTTATTGAGGCACATTGGGTAGTGTTGCGAGACTGTGATGAAGTTGAGCCGTACATGATGTCATACAGGGAGAGGCTTCAGGCGTTAAATCAAAACAAGAGTTCGGCGTGGATTGAGAAAATGGTTAAGAAGAAGTTTCCTGATTATTTCTTCCAATGGGTACGTACGTACGACTCGGTATTAATTATTTAAATACATATTGCTCATGTTTGTAGAAAGTAAACCATTATATTAATTTGGCCTTTTTCGCAGATGATTGATCTGCAAAAATCTGATAACCACGGAGGGTGGTGGTCATGGCCAAAGCACTTGCTAGCAGGGAAGCCGGTTAAACACTATATTTATCCCGGATGTTTTGTGAACGGTGTAAAGTTCCATTCATTGGCCCGAGACGAAGGAAGAAGAACACAAAACAGTGGGGTAGCCGTTGGGAAAGACAATGATCTATATTACGGGGCTATTGTATACGTGGTTCAGCTATGTTACGGGAATGATGTCAACGTTTTCCTATTCAAGTGCAGATGGTTCAAGCGTACAAAGGAAGACCTGGGACTATTATATGTCGATACAAACTCGCACTGGTATGAGGATGAGCCTTTCGCTCTCGCCACCTTAGTTCGGCAGGTGTTCTATCTCGACGATCCGAAAGCCGGTGAAGGGTGGAAAATAGTGAACCATATCTCTCACCGAGGAATATGGAATACAGGGACAATTGAAGGGACACCGGCGACTACTGAAGATGCTGCTGAACCAGAAAGAGACATTCCTGCCTATCAAGAGCCTAATATTTCTATGGTCCGCTCCGATATAATGGACCTGGTTCAAGATGGTGAACGGTTACCCATGCCTGATGGTTGTACAGATCTAACTGAAGATGAGATTATCCATGAGGTAGATGAAGAAGACGAGCAGGAAGAGGACGCGGACGAGGACTCAGGTTATTCGTCGGACGATGTTGAGTACGATGACGAGGATGAGCCGTCGACTAACGGGGATGAGGACGATGATGATTATGACGAAGAGTACGGTCATACGACGAGGGAGATTAATTGGTAATTAATTACTGTAATTATTGTAATATATATATATATATATATATGATCGATGCCGGTTTACGGTAAGAAATTAATCTGAATTATATATATATCCTGGCCAACGGAGAAATTAATAAATATTGGCGCCAAATCTAAATCTCATATAAAACGTAAACCCTAGCTAAATCCTCGACCCTAAATCTAGCAAATCGGATCGATCCATCATTTATTTAATTTTTTTATGGTCATTCAAAATAATTTAACGGACACCTGAATTCTGTCCACGTTTATATTAGGTCCCCCGCCATATTCACCTTTGGCGCCATATAAAACCCTAAATCTTGGACCCAAAACCTAGCAGATCGGATCGATCGATCAATTTTTTAATTATATTTTTGAATCAGAATAATTGAACGCACACACAAATGACCGGGGACGACCTAAACCGTAAACCCTAAGGCCCTAACCCCTGAATTCGGGGTTTTTACACCTGGACGACGGAGATGGTCATTCTCCGTCGTCCAGGTACACACTAGGACGACGGAGATGGTCATTCTCCGTCGTCCAGGTACACACTAGGACGATGATGATTATGACGAAGAGTACGGTCATACGACGAGGGAGATTAATTGGTAATTAATTACTGTAATTATTGTAATATATATATATATATGATCGATGCTGGTTTACGGTAAGAAATTAATCCGAATTATATATCCTGGACAACGGAGAAATTAATTGCAGATTAATTGGCGCCAAATCTCAATCTCATATAAAACCCTAGCTAAATCTTGGACCCTAAATCTAGCAGTTCGGATCGATCGATCAATTTTTTAATTATATTTTTGAATCAGAATAATTGAACGCACACACAAATGACCGGGGACGACCTAAACCGTAAACCCTAAGGCCCTAACCCCTGAATTCGGGGTTTTTACACCTGGACGACGGAGATGGTCATTTTCTGTCGTCCAAGTTCACAAACCCTAAACCCTAAACAGTAAGGCCCTAACCCCTGAATTCAGGGTCTATACACCTGGACGACGGAAACACTCATTTCCGTCGTCCAGGTGCAGATATCGTAATTTTTTCTAAGACAACGACCATCTAGACCTTCTTCCAATGCAAAGTCTTTTCATCAATACTTTAGAGTAAACAATTCTTGGTGTGTGAGCTTCGACGGTTCGAAAATCGGAGTTACGAAATGCCTAGTATCCACGTTTCCGGTTTGTGAAATTATTGGTTTTGCGGTTGACTGTGCCGATCAAACCCTTCCCGAACTTATTATTTTATGATCCTTTGAAGACAATTATATATTATGTTACGACGAACATATCCAACGGTTGTTTTGTCCAAATTCAATTTCGTTAATACTCTGCTGCAAATGAGCGTCTACTCATGAACACTTAAAGCGTAAATATTAGTCGATACTTAACATGTTTCAATACGTAAAATTAATCGTCGGTTCAAATTTAACTGTTTATATACACGATGCGTTCATCGATATTGTACGACTATTTCACTCGAATGACAGATCGCTAAATTCCTAGCGAATTATTTTTAAAATTTTTTTTTACGTAATTTGAACCTGGACGACGGATATGGTCATTTTCCATCGTCCAGGTGAACACCTGGACGACGGAAAATGACCATATCCGTCGTCCAGGTGAACACCTGGACGACGGAAAATGACCATATCCGTCGTCCAGGTTCAAAAACCATGGCGGTTCAAATTTATTTTTGTTTATTTTTTTCATGTAATTTTCACTTGGACGACGGAAACTGACCATCTCCGTCGTCCAAGTCCAAAATTATAGCGGTTCAATTTACCGCTTCCGTTTTCGGCACCGCTTGAATTTTCACATAGACGACAGAGATCCAATTATCCGTCGTCTAAGTCCAAATTCATGGCGGTTCAAAACGTCCCGCCGATTAATTACGCGCCGATTGAAAATTTTTAAACCGCCACCTAGACGACGGAAAACACTATTTCCGTCGTCCAGGTGGACTTAGACGACGGAGAATAGTGCTCCGTCGTCTAAGTGCAACTCTATAAATAGAGTTGCACCCCCCCTCATTTTCTCATCATTCCTCCTCTCCCTCTCCTCTCCTCTCCTCTCCTCTCCTCTCCTCCGGCGATCCTCCTCCGGCGACGCTCCGACGACATTTTTTCCGGCGTGGTTCCTCCTCTCCGACGACTCAAGTCCGGCGAAATTCCCGTAAACTCCGCTTCGGTACATTTCTATTTTTCCCTTATTTAAATAATTTTCATTTTATTAATTAATTAAATTCTAAATATAATTAATTAGTAGAAAATAATTTAGTAATTAATTTTAAATATTTAATAAATGATTAATTGTTGTTATTTATTAATTAAATCATAATTATTGTTATTGTTTCCTAATTAAATGAATAATTGTAAATTTGTTGTTATTAAATAAATAAATAATTAATTATTGTTATTAATTAATTAAATAAATAATTATTGTTATTAATTAATTAAATGGTTAATTATTGCATGCTAAATGGAAAATAAATTATTGCATGTAATTACGTGTATTTTTTAGTAAATAAATTAGTAGTACGTGTTCGATTTAAATTTAGTACATAGGCTTGGTGTAATTAAGTCGCACTCTTTGGAATAGATGACGCCTCTTTTCCTTGCTTATCTCCTTAACCCCTCGTGATGTGTGGATTTCATCACCGCACACCATAACCTAAGTGAAGTTATGGACACGAGGTTGAGGGCGGAGTTTGCAAAGGACTTGAGGGAGTGTAAATTTTCGAAAAATTGGCCGAATGTCGGACATGGTGTCTAGAAACGGGTTATGACTGGTGACAGGATTTGGACTAAGAAAGACTTTTGTCGAAATTAGTCCTGCCTCTCGCGTTATCTCTATCCCTAACTGGCCATGTTTTTCGATTTAACCAAGGCTGATTAATTGAAAATTTACACTTTATCGCGCGGGTCGCACGTCCATTGAACGACCGAAAATGCCAAGCTAGTGTACTCTATTTAAATCTTAAACGTACTTAATTAATTAACGTAAATTTTTAAGTTGTAATTATTATGGTAAGTAGGTATTTTAACCCCGTACTCTTAGGTTTAAATGGCTCCGCCAAAGACGACATCCGGCAAGAAGAAAGCCCAACAAGAGGCAGAAGATGCCATGCTCCGCCGCTTGGCGGACCAAGTCGGTTGGGAATTACCACCGGAGGGCAACGACGCTCTCAATCCGGACGGATCATCTGGTCCGTCCGTAGCGCCCTCTGGGGAAATTCCCGCTCCCCCATTCATCTCGAGCGGTGATGACGTCGACCCCTTCCAATCTCCGACGCCCGGTACCCATTCAACGGGAAGTACTCAGGCGTCCTCCACCGCCGAATCAATCATGTACAGCGCCCGCCGTAGGCAAAGGAGGGCCCCCACTGACCCGGAACCGAAAAGGACTCGGGGTCTCGTTAAAGGGGGGAAAGCGGAGCGTATTTGCAAGGCGACCGGTAAAAAGATCGACTTGCCGTACGACGAATTCACCGGTGGCCCTCCCACAGCTCAACTAGCAAGTCTTTCGGCGCATGGGATAGGGTCAATCATCCGTAACCGGGTTCGTATCACTGCCCCTACTTGGAAGGAGGCGCCGGATCATGAGAAGGCGAAAGTCTTCAAAGATCTTTCGGTACGTAATACGTTCAATTTAGTTATTACATAATATTGTTAATCTCGGCCTAAAATTTCATAATATATACGATTATAATTTTCTATTTATTTTTGATAGGAACAATTTGACGTGGATCCGACACCGGCTATGTTGAGGCATATCAATCAAACCGCCAACTCCATCTACAAAGATTGGAAGTACATGCTCCATAAGTACTTCAAAGATGTCGGTCCCGTGCCTCCCCCGGTAGAGCTGCAAGGGGAGAGAGAAGATGAGTGGGAGTGGTTGTGTAACCACTTTGCCGATGAACAATTTAAGGTATTAATTTAATTTTTTTATTTCAATTAAAATAATTGAATTATTTAAATTGTAGTTATTCATTTTTTAATGATTTAATTATGTTGTGTAACAGAAATTCTCCGGTGTCAACAAAGCCAACCGGGGGAAGAAGGAGAAACACCATACTACCGGCGCCAAGCAGTTCATTCAAATTGCCAAGGAGCACAAGGATAAGGGTTCCAAACACCCTTTTATTGATGCAAGCGTAAGCGCGTACGTGACGCCAGGGCTCGATAATGAAGCGAGTCAATGCGGGGTAAGTGATATGTATATATATATATATATGTGCTTTTAATTATAGTAATTATTATTTAAATATGATTACAAAATTATAATAAATTAATTATAGTTTTGTAGGCAATGGCGATAGAGCGTGCGCATGAAGAGTTGGCCAACACTCAGCTTGCGTTCCCAGATGTGCCGCCGGAAGACCTGCCTCCTCTATCCTTAGAGAGCCAAATTGCAATCGCGGATGAGGTCTACGGTCGTAGAGCTGGCAAGGAGGTTAGGCACTTTGGGCCTAGGGTGGTACGAGATTTGTCGACGACCTCCGGCTCATCATCTACGGGAGGTTCGAGGCAGCGGAGAATGAGTCAAGCTGCGGCCGTCGAAGCAGCCATTCAAGAGGCTCGACTGGCACGAGAGGAGAATCGACGGACACAAGAGCAGAATGAGTCAATGCGGCAAAGACTTGACGAACAACAAGCACAAATAGCCCAACTCATCGCGCTCATGAACCAAAATCGAGAAGTATGTCAACCTCCTCCGAACCCACACCCCGACGACAACGACCCGGCTGGAGGCGGAGGACTCGGCCCCGCATCTGCTCCTCCAGTGTATTAGCTAGCACGTAGTATATTATCTCGTTTCTTTCCGCATTCCGAACAATATTTTAATTTTTAATTTATGGGTTTTTTCGTATGTACAAATTAATTTACTTTGATTATTTAATAATTATATATATAAGTTATTAATTTTAATATTCAAAATTTAGTTTATTTATTTAATATTAGCATTTTTCATTATTTAAATTAAAATAATAATAAATTAAATTAATAATATTTAATTTCAATTTATTTTTAAAAAAAAATTAAATATTCACTTGGACGACGGAGATTATGTTCTCCGTCGTCCAGGTGCACAAACCCTAAACCTAACCCCTAACCCCTAACCCCTAAACCCTGTCGTTCTCCGTGGCCCAGGTGCTCACCTGGACGACGGAGACTTAGTGTTTCCGTCGTCCAGGTGAGCACCTGGGCCACGGACACACGAGCAATGTCCGTGGCCCAGGTGCTCACCTAGACGACGGAGACTTAGTGTTTCCGTCGTCCAGGTGAAAACCTGGGCCACGGACATTGCTCGTGTGTCCGTGGCCCAGGTGTTCACCTGGACGACGGAAACACTAAGTCTCCGTCGTCCAGGTGAGCACCTGGGCCACGGATAATGTCCGAGGTCCAAGTTCACTTGGACGACGGAAACACTAAGTCTTCGTCGTCCAGGTGCTTGGACGACAGCACTTGGAGCACGGACCTTGGACGGCGGAGTTTCCGTCGTCCAAGTACTTAGACGACGGAAAACTGCACTTAGACGACGGAAATGGTCCGTGGTCTAAGTGCAGTTTTCTTGTAGTGTTAAAGACTTGCTTTGGTCGACTTCAATTCCACAAACAACTAGATCTCGGCATCATCCTCTAGACGCACCCGATCATAATTCACATATTTACCTAGGTGACTCTATAGGGTTTCCAACCATTCAAAAGTCAGTTTCTCACCTTGCAAGGCACCACCTTTGAAGTCAAACTTTTCCCAAACCTTAGCTTTATTTTCCATTATCGAATCCAAAGGTTAAAAATCATCAAACTCCTCGAAGACAATCGTGGTGTCCTAAAAAAACCAAGGACCACAGTTTACTACCCTATTGAGCGCTATATCATCTCTGAACTTTGCAAGAAACTGATCCTCGGTCTCCCTCTGAATAGATATGGCACTAGAGCCCTTAACTCCCGCCATAGTTGAATCATCATGAACTTAATCAAATCAGCCTTCTCGTCCAAAATTATAGTTGACGAGAACACTCGTAACACAACAAATCGATAATTATTAGCCTCACTCGTGGCCCCAATGGACATATCGATAGAGAATGGAGAAGAGTGCAACACACTCGAGCCATGACCTTGCGCCCGATAGTTTGAAAAGATAGAAGAGGGAACTAAAAAGAGGAATGAACTAATTCAAGGATGAATTTGAAGATCACGTAAGGGAAGAAAAAAGAAGAGAAGAGTAGGAGTCAACGTCAGATTCAAGGGTGAGATCAGAGATTAGCCCTGCCTCCTAGTCTTACATGAAAACAAGGAGAAGTCGTGGGAGGAAAAAAAACTCTCGGTTGCCACTTTTCCGAGTAAAATTTTGATTAAAAGGTTATCAAAAGCTTATTAAATAGAAAGTAATTGAACATAGCTAAATTTATCCAGAGCAATTCAAAGTCAGAATTTAGCTATTAATCACTCTACATCTAAGAGATTAAAAGCCTATACTTCCCAATTGCTGCCAAATAAGAAATCATTGCCATTTCAACATTCTCCAACCAACTCTGTCAGAATACACCCATAGTCGGCACTCCCTATAAAAGCTATGTCACACTCCTTTGACGAATCATAACTCTCGTAGCCCCTTATTACGCTTAGTTTAGGATTGAAGTGAAAATATTGAGATTTTGAAAAATACAGTTTAGAAAAAGCAACCATTCACTTGCTTATTTCTAACCATAGTTTTTGGAATTTTAAAAATTAAAATAATTTTTAATTTATTTTACCAAACACTCATTCTATTAAAATAGTTGACAATAAATTGATTTAATCCTAAAAACTCAACCCCAAACGGGGCTGTAGGGTTGTGCTCAAACAATTATTTTCTTGTGCCTTTTGCACCTTCCATTTGTACCCACTTCCACATGTTTGTCCATGTTCAATGGTAGCATGTCCATATTAACCTTGGTTGTTAACCCAAGCTACCTTCACCCTTCTTCTTCTTCTTAGCTGGATAAATAAGCAGATGGTCAACATTCTTCGGTAAGCTAATAAATGAATCTAAGTCCAAGGCCAGTTGGCGTTGTCGACCAACACACTTTCCTTTCTTTGTCGCCTCGAAAGCCTTGATGCTTCCAACACGCATTAAATGACCACTCTGTATAGGGTCATGTTTTGCGACTTCGATTTTTTTGCACTCCACGATCTGACATACTAAGTCGGTCCATATGAAAAGACAATTTCGGCAGAGCCAACGTTGTCACCTCCACTTGGCATGGGCGCCCTTGTGGTTAGAGCCTTGCGTGCAACAATGGTGGAGATCGAGTAACCCGAGTTTCTTGGCAACGTATACTTAGTTTTTTCAAGCAGTGAGAGTGATCTTTGTCTGTTGAGGGTGTTCGTCATATACTTTGTTTTCTTATTCTATTAATAAAATGATTCTCATCTTTGCCAACAACAAAAAAACTACATATATATATGCATATAATAGATATATAAAAACTCCAACAAAACCCTTATAAGTCATTTCTAGCTAAAATATATATAAAAAAATTCCTTAAAATTAACTCCAGCAACTCTCCGATCTTATCAGCTAGTTTAGAGATTCTCTATATTTCGTGTTTTTATCCCTATTCTTATACTGAAAATATGAATTATAGGTAACGAAACATTCAATATTGTAATTAATATTTTCTTTCTAGATTGTAAATGCAATCAATAACTAAATTAATAATTAAATATTTTATCATCAACCACTCAAAACTAAACATGTGATCAAATCTAGTTACATTTTAAGTAATGATGTTGGATTAAATTTTCACTAGTGGTTAGCCAAAATAGGTTTTAACCTTCTTCTTTTTTCAAATTCGCCCAAAAATTAATTTTATGAAAAATATTAGGGTGACCAACCACTGCACTACCAGTAGCTGATTAGGTTTCAAGTCTATTTTTAAACAAAATAAATAAAATTTATGTGACATTGTTGGAGTTGCTATAAGATTTAGAATGAAAGAAAAATTGATGTATTGTCTGCTGAAATTTCCCTCAAACTTTAAGCAACTAAACTTATGTAGTCATAGTGCCTCCATTTTCCAACACGTGGATTCTCCAACGAGACTCTATTTTGGCATTTTCTGCATCCAACATTCCGCTTGCATTTTCCGATCTCTTTTTCTTTGCCGTCCTTAATAAAAACATGGATTTTCTGACATTTTAGTCATAATATACCTGTTCGTTTTGATATACAAGAAACGAAGAATGAAACAATTGTATTTCATATTCGAGTTTCTTGGATTTGTAATTGGATTTCCAATCGGTCTGCTTCTGGGTTTCTTCATATTTATATACTCATCAAAGCCTCAAGATGTAAAGGTAACAATGATCAGGATCCCTTTCTGGCCTTCTTTAGATGCTCAATATTGCTGTGCCACTTTTAGTTTTATTTTTGTTCACCATTTGTTTATATGGCATACTTTAATAGCTGGCTTTCATGGGTTCCTATTATCGTATTGAAATTCTGGACATTTTGAATAAAATACCTAAATGCAGATACCCCCTATTGCTTAAATTGCTGGTTGTTGGCTTCTTGCATTCTATGAACCATCGTAGAGTTAAAAAAAAACACAGAAAGTTAATAGTCAATTTTGATGTTTAATGAGGTGCAGGACCCAGATATTAAATCACTTGAAGAGTGTGGTCCAACCGCTCTGCTTTATCTGTTCTCAGAGATTCCTCCATGGGTGAAGCACCCTGACTATGAAAGAGTAAGTTCTCAATTAATCCTTATTCATTAATCTGTCACATTTTATTTGTGGTTCAATATTAGTTTCGTGAAAAACTGCAAACGAACCATTTTTTGTATACTTGTGCAGATTGACTGGTTGAACAAGGCTTTACATGATATGTGGCCATACCTTGATAAGGTGATTTGCAGCTTTTGTCATAAAAAAAAATTTCCTGTTAAATATAACAATTCTATGAACTAGCTAACTGTGTTTTCTTTTTCTTTTTTGTTATTTTTTTCAACTAAAGGCAATATGCAAGATCATACGAAACACAGCAGAGCTGATATTTGCAGAGTACACCGGAAAGTATCAGATAAAATCTATAGGATTTGAGAGCTTGAATCTTGGAAATCTTCCTCCTACAATTTATGGCAAGTTATATATATGTTATATGATTATATATTTTTTGTTCAGTGTAACATAAATATCTTAACAGCTTGTGTAGGCTCCATCTATTGTTTGATGAACTGAATCATTTAAGTTGATTTTCTTCATGTTCTTTCATTTATATGTCGAAGAGATCTTATTAATTTATCCTGAAAATCTCGCAGGTATAAGCGTGCCTGAAACCAACGAAAATGAACTAGTCTTGGAACCTGCTATCAGATGGACTGGAATTCCACATATAACTATTGGCGCAAACATATTGTCAGCACGGCCTATAGTTCAGGTTAAGTTAATATCATGTCAAAATGTCTTTCCTATGTTCTGTTTTTACGAGTTAAGCCTCTTCAACTGTAGGGTTATTCTATGAGACAATGTGATGACATTTGATGTTTATAATAGCCTTTGATAGTTGACCTTAATTAATCAATTTTGGAGGCAAAATCAACTCCATTGAATGATCTAAATTTGCACTGGGGAAAATGACAGTTCCATTTAAACCATAATTTGAAACTGTGTTTGGGATGCACCAATGAATAATTTGTTTCATTATTGTTCTGATCAGCTGATGGATGTTCAAGTATTTGCAACACCAAGGATAATCTTCAGGCCTCTTGTTCCAACATTGCCATGTTTTGCAAACATATCAGTGACATTGATAGATAAGGTAATTAGCCAAGACAAGTTTAGGCTACAATTTTAAACTTTTTTGTAAGTGCAATGCTCTTATGATAGCAGATATGTCATATTTGTACATGCAGCCACATGTAGACTTTGGATTGAGATTACTGGGAGGAGATGTTATGGCAATCCCTGGTTTCTATCTATATGTTCAGGTCCCTTTTTCTGTCTCAGTAATTAGTAAACTAATCCAATCGAAGTTTTTAACCTGTCTTGAATCTTAGTGTTGAGTTTCATTAGTTTTTGGGGATTGAGCAGGCATGGATTGTAGGTAAATTGATGTTTTTTGTAGACAATAAAACATCTTTAGCTTCTGTTTTTGGTTGTAAGCAGGAGTACATATGAAAACAAGTTGCTAGCCTTTATTTATGGCCTCAAACTCTGGATATACCAATTCTTGATGGTTCAAAGTAAGTTTGCAATACTTACATTGAAGATAAATGGCAGCCATTAATCAGTGTCAATAATACATTTCTAATGTCACTCTATCCACCAGATCAGGCGTTATAAAGAAGCCTGTAGGGATAATACATGTGAATGTTGTAAGAGCAAAGAAACTCTTGAAGATGGATATCATAGGAACTTCTCATCCTTATGTTAAAATTAAACTAACTGGGGAGAGACTTCCGTCAAAGAAAACTACCATTAAGATGAGGAACTTGAACCCTGAATGGAATGAGAGTTTCAAGCTTACAGTCAAAGATCCAGAGTCCCAGTTCATTCAGTTTCATCTGTACTACTGGGATCAGGTTCGGTATCTAGCCTGTTTTGTGTTTATGAAAAACCTGTTTTTAAATGGTCTAGCCTCAAACTCTCTACTGAAAGTTTGACACTAGATACATTCAAACATACATAGTTTGGCAAACAACACTTTTTAGGGTGTAACTGAGGCCAAGTTTTATTTGCATGTGTTTTGAAATAAGGTCCTATTCTTTTCTGGTAACAAAGTCAGCTGTTGACTAAGTTAGTAAATTTCCCAGAAGATGATCATAGTGTACAAGAAAAATGACCTTATATACAAAAATTATGTTGTTTTCATTATAAAAATTGCACTGATAGCAAACTAATTTAGGGGTTTGTCATGTTTGATTTCACAGATTGGAGCGCATGATCTTTTGGGAATGCAAATTCTTCCATTGAAGTTGCTGACCCCAAATGAGACGCAAGAATTTACACTTGACTTGGTGAAGAAAACAAACCCTTGTGATACTCAAAACAAGAAAAAAAGAGGCCAACTCCTGGTGGAGCTGACTTATAATCCTTTTCTTGATGAGAGTGGTAGTGCAGTATATAACAGTGGACCGTTGGATGGAGATCAAGCGGTAGCTGCACAAAAGTTGGGATCAAAGAGCCTACCTAGGAGTAGAAAGCCATCCATGTCCATAGACATGTCAGCACCGTTAGAAACAGCTGGTTTGCTTACAGTTATAGTCCAAGGAGCGCAAGATCTTGAGAGCAAGTTTTATGATAACCCTAATCCTTACGTAATGGTTCGCTTTGCCGGAGATAAGAGGAAAACCAAGGTAAATATGTATGTAGTTTATGAGCTTATACTACTCCTTTGTAGGAGTGCAAATAACATTTGAACCTATATAGGTGCTATGATGATAGTGTGCCAACATAAAATGTCATAGTTCAATAAAAATGATTGCTTATCACTTTGACACTCTCAGTGTGTCATTATGACTCGATTTGGTTTATCTTATGCGCTTATGTATAATCATTCTTGTAGATTGTAAAGAAAGCTCATCGCCCATATTGGAATGAAGAATTTCAGTTTGTGGTGGAAGAAGCTACTTTCAAGGAGAAGATTCGTTTTGAAGTGAAGAGCAAGAAAAAGGACATCTTCGCCTATAAGTTTCGAAAAAAGGTTGGTAGTTGGTACCATAAGCTCTATATCACCTCTAGATCGTCTAGTTATTACACATTAAACTGTTTTTGACAAGATTTCTCAACATAAGTATTTCTTTCTAGGAATTGTTGGGGTACGTTGACATCAATTTTAGTGATGTGGTATACAACGGACGCATCAAAGGCAAGTACAATTTGATTAACTCGAAAAATGGACTTATACATGTCGACGTGCAATGGAACGCCACTTGACGACACATCAAAGGTTTTTGCATTTCTTATTAATCTTTTTGTAGAGTTTTGGTAGCAACAATATTTTAGGCTCAAACAGATGTGAGTATGTAGCCATTGATTGATATTAGAAAACTCTTTTTGTAACTTTTTCTTTCTTTCTTTCTATTTCGTATTAGGAATGGTTATGAACCACAATAGCATGTTAGAAGGAAGGAAAACCATCCATTGATATAAAAAGTAGTAGGGGTTTGTATTTTGACCTCAATGTTAAGAGTGTAATGAAAATCATATGTTCCCATTTATGGGCCAAAGTCAGAAAATCTATGGTCCATTCAAAACTAACTTTGACAATAACACAGCCCATCTTAATATCCCAGAAAATATCTCATTCTTGCTCTTGTCTTCAAGTTTGTCTTCCCCAATCTAATATCTTTCAAACATAAATCCAATGGACGCCAACTGGCACTTCACTTGAAAATGGACGGCTGGGATCTAACAACATGTGGGCAATCACCACTTACGTAATTCGAGCAAAACCAGGGGTATTATTGGAAACATAAAATATCTAAAACTCCTTGATAAACCCTGCGAAGTTCCAGTCTCAAACCCTCTCCTCTTTCTTCTTCTTCTCCTCCTCTGTTTTTTGCTTTGCAAACCTTATCTGTTTCAGCAAAGCAATGACTACCTCTACTGCAGCTTCTCTTGTTCTTCCTTCGCTCTCGCCCAAAACCCTAGCTCTCTACACATCCAAACCCACTTCAGTCTCGCTCGCATTCTCCAACCTAAAACCCATTTCAATCTCCGCTTCTTCATTTCTCAACTCCGCTAAAGGGTCTTGGTCCGTTGTACGACATGTCGCCGTTTCGGAATTCGAGCAGGACGAGGAGGTTCTCAGCGACGATGGCGAGCCCAATTTCTCGCCTGACTTGAAGCTCTTCGTAGGTAACCTTCCCTTCACTGTTGACAGTGCTCAGCTGGCTGAGCTCTTCGAAGGTGCTGGAAATGTTGAGATGGTTGAGGTATGTGTAAAGTTTTTGGCCTTTTCGATGAATTGTGGTGAATTAAATTGTGGGTTGCTAATGGTTTGGTAAGTTTGTGCTTATTGGGGTGTGTTATGTGCTGTTTTGCAGGTGATATATGACAAGACTACTGGAAGAAGCAGAGGATTTGGGTTTGTGACTATGTCTAGTGCTCAGGAAGTAGAAGCAGCTGCGAGACAGTTCAATGGCTATGTGAGTTTTCTTTTTTATGTCCACCATTTTTGTGCTTGGATGTAAATATATGTTTACAAACATGTGAAAAGATGAGATTGGTGTTCAGGAACTGTGAAGTTGGGATTGTTGTATTAAGCTTGTTTGAGTTTAGTCGACTAATATAGTTTGCCTTGATGTACAGTGAGAGCTTATGTTTAGGTGGATGTTTAGTGACTGCTTAATGTGGGAATTCATTTTTGTGAGGGCTCGATTCGTTTGGATATATTTTATGCATGAGAACCCCAAACCAACTAATTCTGTATAATCTAGGTGTTGTGAGATTTTTGATTTAGTTGATTGAGAACATATGTGTTTGAGAAAGGTGAGTAATTTAGTAAACGTCGTGAGGAATAGGTTTGTTGAGAAGAATTTGTGAATTTTGGCTATATGCTTAGCATCATTGACTGATCTGAACAAACATTGTGACTTTTTGCAGGAACTTGATGGAAGAGCATTGAGGGTAAACTACGGACCTCCCCCTCCTAAGTCTGAAGATTCTTTCAGAGGTGCCAGAGGAGGTGCCCCAAGAGGCGGTGGAGGTTATGGCGACTCTGGCAACCGCCTTTATGTGGGTAACCTTTCATGGGGTGTTGACAATTTGGCACTTGAGAACTTGTTTAATGAGCAAGGAAAGGTATTGGAAGCCAAAGTAGTTTTTGACAGGGACACTGGCCGCTCGAGGGGTTTTGGGTTTGTGACATATGGTTCTCCCGAAGAAATGAACAGTGCTATAGAATCTTTGGATGGCGTTGTACGTATAATTACCTTTCTTATCTGTATTTGTTTTGTATCTTCTTTCAAGGTACACCACCATTTTGTGTTTCTAATGTTTATATTTTTTATTTTGAAGGACTTGAATGGGAGATCTATTCGCGTCACCGCGGCAGAACCTAGGCCACCAAGACGTCAATTTTGATTTTAGATCATGGGAGTCATAGGCCAACAGAAGATTTGATGTAAAGCTACTCATCTTTTATCAGTAATTTTTTCTTTCTTTCTTGAGGTATATGAGAGTCTATTGATGTGTCACCAACTTAGGTTGAATAGGAGCCACCAAAGTAATCATAAAGTTTTGGATTCGAACTGATGTGCTTATACATGATTTGTTCATATCTAGGCTAATGCATCCATGACACCTGTCAGTGTCATTCTGGGACTAAAACTTTTTGCTACTTTTGGTTGAATCATGTGTATGGTTTGTGTTCTCAAGTGTACATGTTTTAATCCCTTTATATCTTACTGTGTGTGGAGTATGAATACAAAGTTTCTTTGTGGTCTTTCCTCGTCTTATGCTCTGTATTTGCTAGTCTAACACGGTAAGTTTCTTCACAGGGAGTTTGGAGCTGTGTGGCTGCATGTCATTGCCTTTAGTCCAGCATTGCCAGATTACGCTCCCTTGCGCCACTGTTTAATTTGTAAATTGTGGTGGTTTTTGGCGTCAGCCTATTGAAGGACATCGGCGAATATTTTGAGCGTTTAGTATCTATGTTTCTGAGTGCTGGGTTTAGTTAAAGAACTGATTTGTGATCTTTTCCCCCTTATTAACAACAGTTTATAGATTCAAGTACATGAATCGTTATTAAATAGTCTGCTAGAATGTAAGAAATTAAATCAGGTTCTTCCAAGAACCTCCCCAAACACTCTCGTTGTCCAACTAGAAATCACATATTGCCAGTAGGGCTGGGCACATAGGCCCGAAAATCCTGGTCTGATCCGGTTCTGAGCTGTCCCGTATAAGAGGACGGTACGGGTTTATATTTTTCAAATAGAAGATTTGTCTTATCCCATCCCATTTAAAGAAAATGGGGCGGGCTTTGGGTTTGTTTTTCAATGTAAATAATGTCTCAGCTCGATCTGAATATTATACTCAAAATAATACAATCTTTTTGAAGGAAAACGTGTGAGACCAGTTTTCATTGATATAAAAAATAGTAACGATTACAACTACAACTATTCACTTGAGAGTGCCGAGAAAAAAAAAGTCATACTCTAGCTAGCAATAAGCTCAAAATAGGTAACCGGTGACGTAGCGGATCCTAAAACGGTAAAGAATACTTATTACAGGACGAACTGTAAGTTTAAAAAGAAAACAAAATATAGAAACCAATACATGTTCAAACCAAAAATAAAAACTTCAAAACAAGAAAATAAAGCACAGAGAGCTGCTCCATCTTCTCCTAGTCCGAGGAAGAGAGATCTCCACCCTTCTGCTCCTTATTTTTTTCCTCAATCTCCATTGCTAACAAGCTTGGAGCATCACCATCACCTATAGCCGTCCCAACAACAGTCGAGGACCATCTCCAAGAAGTGTTTGGCTCCATCGACACCGTTGTCAATGCCAAAGGGGACGTCGTTTCCTTCTCAGCTACACGAACCTCACCTACCTCCATTCTGCCACCATTAGAACCTTTCTTCTAATGATCGAGATGGAACTTCAACGATTCTCCTTGAACTTTCCTGCTCACTCTCCTCTGAGAGCCTCTTCTTTGCTTTGTTCTTTCAACCAACCGACCTTCCTCTTCTCCATTTCTTTGCCGGCGACTTCAACAACATCCCACTCTTCTCGGGGATAGCCAAGTCCGGGAAAGTAGGGAGCAGCAATTGGGACCTCTGCCTCATCAATGTCTTCAGCTTCTTCAAATGCACCAGTAGCTCCTCTTCTCCTTTGCGTTTCAGGGGATCCGAAAGTGAAGACAAAGAGATTACCACATTGCGAAGCACGGAGTCCATGGCCGCAAAAGTCTCCGATGTAATCCCAGGGACGCGGAAAACAAGTTGTCCGGTCTGTGGGGTAGGCATAGCCTGTACACTTGAAACTACATTAGTCATAAAGGTAGGTTTAGGGTTTAAAGACACACATGCAGCCGGTGTCGGATCTATTCTGGAAGAAACAAAATTGTCACCAACAAAAGCTGCTGATTCCAATACTATATTCTTGGAGAGATCTGGTCCTCCAATACATCCAGTTTTTGGATGTTCTAAGAAGCCACACATACCATATAAGCCTCGGAGACAATCATACTTAAATTTCAGCTTCACCGAGATGTCATGTTCGAACTCAAACTCTCTTGCAGTGAAGGGTTGCCAAACCCTAGATTGAATCGAGTGACAAATGCGCACCTTGGCGACGCCCCTCTGGAAACTCGGTTCGCAAATCCTCTCGAACACTCCTAATGCATTAGATACCATCCGAATTACTTTCTTGGTGAGCATGATAGGTTCCAGACCAAGAATAGTGACCCAAACCGGAATAGAAAGCAACGGTACCTTAAGGGGATCTCCTTGCCCACTGTACTTCTCCATCACAAGTGAAGCTTTGCCGTAGAACCAAGGTCATGCCTCCATAATTCTCTTCGCATTTGATTCCGCGTTGAACTCCAGAAGAAGTCGATCATCAATTGGTCTGATCTTCAAACGCCGTCCCAGTCCCCAAAGCGCTCCAGGAGAGCCCGCAGCCACATGGGAATTTGTCTTACCCCTCATCGACAGCAAACGACCGACGACAAAAGAATGATTCAAAACTCCAGCTGATCCATTCGCACCAAACGAGGTGCGTCCGTCTCCGGCGAGAGCCAAGGTTGGTCTCAATTGTTCCGTAACAAGATCCGAGGTCGACATCTTGTTGAAAATTGAGTTTTCTAAAAAAAAACCAAGCGGGGAGATAGACCAGGCAAACGGGCGGGTTCGGGCGGGTTCGGGCGGGTTATTAGTGGGCGGGTCATTAACGGGTCAACCCGATATAGCCCGTTAAGCTTAACTGGTTATATCGGGTTAGCCCGATAAGATAACGGGTTACCTATTGGGGCCCGATAAAACCCGTTAAGCCTTTTTTTATAAAATAAAATAAAAAATTATTTTATTACCTCATTTTTTTTATTATTATTTTTTTAAAAAGCCTTAGAGTTAGGTTTTATGAATTCTTATCGGGTTGTTATTGGGCTAACGGGTTCATCCGAAACCGCCCGTTTTGATAACGGGTTGTTATCAGGTCACCCATTAATAACCCAATTAGTTAATGGGAGGGTTTTAATGGGTCGTTATCGGGCGGTAACGGACGGGTCATTTATTAACCCGCCCAATTGCCAAGCCTACGGCGAGATAGCTAGGGTTTTTTTGCAAGGCTTGTTTAGTAGTCGTAGAAGGTTAAGCCCAAAATAATACAACCTTAATAAATCTTCAAAGAATAAATAAACTACTACATTTTTTTAATCCTCATTTTGCTCCCATTGTTTTTCACTGCCACATCTCACTCTCTTCCACAACTTCCATCGAGTTGGTGGAGGTCAAAGGTTAAATTTGTCCTTTCTTCATTGTTTTGATCAACTATTGCTTTGCTTTGAGTTTGGTCGTAACTTTGTCATCTTTCATAATTGATTAAGTTACAAAAAGCAAATGGTACATATATTTGGGGCTAATAGTACATATTTGAAGCTTCTATGTATACACTTGCAATTTTTTTTCTTTCTTTTTAAATATATGGAAATTCCGAAATGAAGTCATTCTGAACCAATCTCGTTTGAATTCAGTTCATTTTCAGGTTTCATTTTTAGAATGTCAAAATGCCTTCCCATTCTGTCCGGTTACAAAAAATTTAGATTTATGTAGTTTTTATCCCGAACCTATCCAATTGCTGCAAAATCCAAACGTATCGATTTGAAAGGCAACTTGTGCACGTCCTAGGGGACAGGGGAAAGTATTTTGGGCTGAATCTCCAAATTAACTTATCTAAAAAGTAAAAGCCATACTTAACCTGGAAACAGTGGGATGGGCCGAGAAAGTGTTGGTCCAATTCGCAGCTTACGGCAGTTGAAGACGGTCCTGCCATCCTGGGCCAAGAGAAGTTTGCATTTGTTTTCAAGTCCGATAAACGTGCATTTACGTCTTCTTTCCCTCTCCTTTATACTATACTCCATCCGAATCTCGTTATTTCCATCAAACAGACGCTCGCTCACTGCGAGGGGGTTGGACTACGATCGATCCAGTAGGAATGTAGGATTTAAGGATTGTTCTTAACCTCCACTGCTGCCTCCACAATACCGCCTTTGCGGCCACAAGTCACGCCTTCGCCCGGCCAACAATTCACACCGCCACATAAGTGATGCCGAAATTCATCATGCATGGTCGGAAGCATGCACTCTCACTCGGCCAGGTCATGAGACCCCCATAGCAACTCTAATTAATTAAGTCTCCCATGAAGAAAAGATAGGGATAACACTCGGATTTACATCTCCTGCACAGGCTGCACTACAAGAACAAAACAAAGGAAAGTCTTGTTGGATGAGCACTCACAATCCCATATCAAAAAAATTGACGTTTAAGTGCACGGAATAAAGTTATGAGTTCAAAAAATATACTACTGTACATATAAATGATATAATTAAGGGAAAAAAAATTCGGTGGCACCAGAAACTATTCGGTCCTATTAAGTTGACATTTGAAGTTGATACTTGAATAAAATTTCAAAAATGTTGATTCAGAGGAGTAAACATATAATTTCAAAAATAAAATTATTATTTTATTTCTTTTTTCATTTTTTCATTGGTAAACTCATTTTTCGATTATTTTTTAATTCTTCTTTTTATTTAGAGTTTTTATCTACTTCTTTTATTCTTCACGCCAACTCGGTTCTTCATCATCTTCAACGCGGCCACGGCCCGAGTTCAACGACGAGTCCCTACGTGGTCGAGGAGTTTTTGCCAGAATTGAATCCAGTCCAGAAGCATCGTCAGCTTCATGTCGTGCATTACAGGCTTGTTGTTGTTGACGGCTCCTCCTTGGCGGCTGCGACATTAGAGCTTACGGTGAGGAAACAGATGAGCCGTTCGTCGAGGTGAGCGAAGGTGCGAACGAAGACTACATAAAGGTTAGGAGTGGAGTAGTCGCGAAATATGGAGAGGTTAAGGATCTTGGAGATGCGTTTCATGGCATGGAAGTTTTACATGGCGTCGTTTGGCAGGTATGTGATTAGCTCCGCCGCGGCAGCAGCCTGCCTCAACGCGGGTATATTCAGACCCAGACCCATCATCAGGTTGTTTCTGTTGTTCTCTTCGTGAAAACCATAACCCAACCCGAACAGTTTGTTATCGAAGTTGTTGGGCTTCCTCTTGGGCCGACGGCGGCGACGGAGGGGTGAGGAAGAAGAGAAGGTTTTGGAGAGAAAAATGAGGTAGAGAGAGAAAGTGAGAGGCATAAATCAAATCATTGTGTCCTGGACCAGGAGCGGATGTACTCATTGGCTCACGGGGCTTAAGCCGGGTGAGATTTTAAAAAATTTTAAAAAAAAATTACTCACATTGGAAACCAACTGGCTATTATACATAAGAAAAAGGATAAAACTACTGCTATATTATTCTATAAGGAAGAAAAAAATTGAGCCAAATACAAAACTAGTTAACTAGTCATTATAGTTATGTAGTTATGTGATAAATTAATATTTTATTTATTTTTTTAATTACATAATCAAGTAACAAGTGTCAAGCTTTTAGATTCTCTTCCGAGTTTAAGTCGCAACATTCGTATGTTTTGACTTAGTTTACTCTACAGATTCGCTTATCACGTATTATTTTTCATTAGAAATCATTAATGTTATCGGTCAATGCTTGAATAAAAAAATCTCGTTCCTCGAGGTTCATAAAAAAAAGGTTACTTGAAGCTAAGCCCTAGCGAAGATTTTATCCTGAATCTGTCGTTGTCCTTGACCCGACCCCACGACCCGTCTGTGGCAACAGCGACTCCACTCAGGGGCTCGGCGTCGTTGGATGAGGGTGTTCCTTTTCCATAGGAACAGTAGCGTCGATGAAAGCGCCGAAGATGAGGAGAGGATCAGAGGTTGAACTTGGATCCGACAGGTTGAGTTGTCTATGGAGAGATGACAAGCGCATCTCCCGCTGTGTGTCAATTTTTGTTGTTGATTACAGTATAACCTGGTTTGATTTGACTGTCGATCATCGAAAGAGGAGAGAGATCGAAGAAGAGGTGTGGGAGTAGTTGTAGGGAGCCGTCGATCGGATTGTGCTTCAAGAAGTTTCTCAGAATTTTTTTTTAAAAAAAAATTAATGCAAATCTAGGTCGAGTCGGTTTGACCCATCCAAATCCGAAAATAAATGAAAAATGAAGTCAAATAATGATAGAAGGGAAATTTAATATTTTAACCCTTAAATTTGAATCTCGAGTTAGACACGTCAGCATAATAGATGGAGATGAACGGAAAAATGGTTCCAAGTATCACTGAGATACAGTTTTTGAAGTTTATGTATGAAATTGATATTTTTTAAAATCGAGGTATCAAGTTAAGGTCGAATAAGTTTATGTACCATAATTTTTTTTTCTTATAATTAATTAAGTTTCACACACGACATTTGTCGTAAATATTAATTAGGTTTCAGTTTCACACATGACATTTGTCATAAATCGATCACCAACCAGAAAAGAATATGCCTTGATTTGTACGTTTTTAATTTTAAATACACCTTAAAGCTCTTTGCTTGATCGATCGATCGTTATTAGACCGGTAGAACCATAATATGCAGCACATTAATTAACACTACATGACTTGTAGAATCGATAAATTTGGTGTTGAAGATAGATAGTGGAATAGAATTCTGTATAGTATATACTGACAATCAATTTCTGTAAAAGGATCACAGAAGTTACTAAAGGCAATCATGGTTTACGGACACTTTGTGTTATGAGTGGGTTGGCATGCATGTGTTTTCTTCCTTCAAATCAAAATAGACATACGTTCATGAAGTTTCGTGCTTTTTTACAGCAACTGTTTAATTTGCTATCAAAGACAAAATATGTGTGAGCACAATGATTCCAGATAACTTTGTGTACGAAATCTTTGACTTGAAGCCTAAGTGTTCTGGACCAGAGATATAAGTATTCACTTTCTCTTTTTAATATGGCGAAAATTTATAATCAGTGACTGTAGTACAGAGTTCTACCAAATTTCCAGCTCGACAAATTGAAATTCCTTAAGTACTACAACACTACAATATCGAAATCCACAATATTCCGAAATAACAAACCGGAGTAGTAAGAGACTAAAAAATTGAAATACCACTCCTTAGTTACCATGACAACATATCTACTGGGGAGCTGATTGGTGAATAAGGATCCAGCCCAGATTCTTAGGCCTACCAAGAGATTTAAGTGCAGTTGGTTGGCTTTCAATTACTAGAGCCCTAATCCAGGCCCAAGGGAAAAAGACTCAGACTCAGACTCTGGCAAGAGGAGGAAACCCTAGTCGCCAAGTTTGTTCCTCGCCGCACCCGATCCTCAGTTGAACACCTCGAAGCCTCACCGACATTGGTCGGAGGTTCGTCGGCGTCTGTTCCTAAGCAGCCCTTGCCACCGTGCACCGATATTGCGATCGCCGCCACTTTGCAGCCGTTCGGTTATCCATCGTTGCCTCCCTTCAAACCTAGTCCCACAACTTGAAATGTGCTCGTTGAGGCTAGCTCCAACCAGCTTCTCCATGGTGCCTCCCATCACCGCCACCTTGCTTTATCTGCGCATGGTGCGTCGTCCCTCATCGCCACCTTGTCTCCTTGCCAAAGTAGAAAAATTGATCCACTAGCAACCGAGACTTTGCCGCAGACGTCGGTTCCCAAACCACTCCGCCTTGCTATCTTGAGACCAAAAAAAATCGAGGGGAGTAGGCAAGAGAAAAAGGGTACAAGGAAATACCGTTAACAAAGTCACGTCGGTGATTGAAACTCGCAAATTCGATTTCAATCTCCCGAGCAAAAAATTCGGAGCACAAGGTTACATAATTCATCTCTCCACACGATAAGTTTTCATATAAGCATTCACTTAAACACATTAAAATTAGAATTAGAATTATATATGCACCGTACTCACTTAGCTTGTACATGTCTTATTACGTAGGAAAATATTATTTGTTTTTAATGAAGGAAAATATTTACCTTGTCTCTGTTATGGTTGCATCTATTTATTGTTTTGTGCAAAGAATTTATAGACAGGCTCCGTGTTTTATATATAGGGACATTCTATTAAGTTATATATATAGAGGGTCCTTCCATTAAGATATATCTATTTTTGGTCATTTTCAGGTGTAGGGCATTACACAAACTTTTCGATCATATTGTAACATCTCCACCGTCCAATTATTAGGTCTATATGAGTAAATCATTCATGTAAGTTTTCAACCAAAATAGTGACTATTAAGGTATCGAACTAGGTTCAATCAAGGGACAGACCGAATATGTCAAACCTGAACCGTTCATACTTATAAACTTCAATTGCAGTTTTGAATACCTTAACAATCATCATTTTGGTTGAAAATTTATAAGTTTGATCTACACATTTTGGCTGATATATATAACATCATTTCACTAAGGTATACCTTATTTTGGTCATTTTTCAGGTATATGGCATTACACCAACTTTTTGATCATATTTTACCATCTTCATTATTCAAATATTAGCTCTTAATGTGTAGATCAAGCTTGTAAGTTTTTAGCCAAAATGGTGATCGTTAAGGTATTCAAAACTTCAATTAAAGTTTATAAGTATGAACGGTTCAAGTTTGGCAAATTCAGTTTGTCCCTTGATTTAATCTAGTTCGATACCTTAACGGTCACCATTTTGGCTGAAAATTTACATGAATGATCTACTCACACTACCACATTTTGACTCATTGCCGGCGATTTTTAAATCGCCGGCAATGTTTTTTAACATTACCGGCGATTTTTGTCGGAAAAATCGCCGGTAATGTCTTTTTTTTTTTAACATTACCGGTGACATAAATGTATGTCGCCGGCAATGTCTCGATGGCAATGTAAAAAAAAAAAAAAAAAGACATTGCCGGCGACATAAATGAAGTCGCCGGCAATGTCTTTTTTTTTTTTTACATTACCATCGAGACATTGCCGGCCGGTAATGTAAAAAAAAAAAAAAAGACATTACCGGCGATTTTTCCGGCAAAAATCGCCGGTAATGTTAAAAAACATTGCCGGCGATTTAAAAATCGCCGGCAATGAGTCAAAATGTGGTAGTATAGACCTAATAATTGGGTGGTGGAGATGTTACAATATGATCGAAAAGTTTGTGTAATGCCCTATACCTAAAAATGACCAAAAATAGGTATACCTTAATAAAATGGCCCTCTATATATATTTATTTATTTTTAGTTCGGCTGCCTAGAAAAGCATACAGACACTTAGTAGGGTTCTAGATCTAGGGTTTGGGATACTGATACTAAGGTTCAGTTTGGGAAAACTATGTTACGAGAATAATCAGATGTCGCTTATAATTTTATGAAAGTTTCATATTGCCAACTTCTATAAGCTACTGTAGCTTATAACTTTTGTGTGCAATTTGTGGACTAGGCTACAACTGGTTTAAATTACCAAACACATCAAGCAGATTCAAGTTTAAATTAAGTTGCAAAAGTTACTTCGGCTCCATTTGAGATTGAGTTTGATGAATTAAAATAACTTATTTTCAACTATTTTGATGAAATTAGTGTTTCTTAAAATAATAAAAATTATTTATTTTTAATTTTTTAGTTAAAAAATCATAATTAGAAAAAAAAACTTTTTTCTTAATTATGTTTTTGTAAAGTTGTATCTCCTCAATCCCAAACTATGTTACCCCTGACTCAGCCTAAGAAAGAATATATATTACAAGCAGACAGATAAAATAAAAGAGAGTTTGATTGATCTTTCGTTGACTTCTCGGAAAGAGGAAAATACTAACATATAAACAAAATGATTCTGAAAGAAAGCAAAATTAATGTCTCTCTCGACTAATCATTTGATCATGGACATGTAGTCAACATCTGCAGCTAAATGAACCGAACAAAAATAAACAAGCGTGGCCCAAAGTAAAGACAATTTTGATACTTGTTATCATTCTTGAACATAATAGTATGAGGTTTTGCTATCACCCCAAAGTTCTTAACAAACTTCATTTAGTAGCAAACTAGGCCTAGAAATTTTCTCAAAGCCTTCAGTGTCTTAGGTTTCTGTCAATTTCGCAATGCACTGAATTTTAGCAGAATCAACTACCACTCCTTCTGGCCTCTGCAGATATGACATGTCACAAATACCAAATACTCAACGCTTGTAACTCCAAATACACATTTTGAAAGGTTAACTTCCGATAAATCATCTATCGACGGATGTAATTTTCAAGTGAGTCGTGTGCTTCTCTAATATCTTGGTGTACACCAAATTGTCATCGAAGAAGACCAAAAAACACGCTTTTTCAACACGTCTCTAAATATTTCATGCATGAGAGATTGAAAAATTGATGTGGCTGTTGTCAAGCCAAATCAAAATACAAGGTCACTTGTGCATGTGGAGTAATATTCTCTCATAAAATATTTGTAAGATCACGTTGTGATGCACATCCAAGAAACAATGTACTTGATTCAATTTCGGAATTGAGAAGTGGTAGTTGATCATTTGGGGGCAGTGAGTGAAAGTGAAACAAAGTATGAGGGGAAGTGGGTAGGACGATCAATAATTCAATAGTACGTGTCCAGGAAGTAGGAGACATTTGAGCTTTAAGGAAGCCAACTCATATGCTCTTCAGGTTTGAATGACCCTTCAATAGGTCACATTGTCTTCTCCCTCCAAAATAATCGGGCTTCTGTCAGTTCTATGTGTGGGCAGTGTGGTGGGAAATATGCATGTCAAGGACGGTACATTATGATAAGTCTCTGCCAAACTGCTTAATTATGTATATATCGAAGAAAGAAAGAAAAAACTGCTTAATTATGAGCCAAACTCTGAGATAAATAGTTGCGGTAGAAAATAGGGATTTTTGCCGTAAGCCTTAAAAAAAAGTTTTTTAATTCTCACTATCATTAACCAACTAATTAGGTAAAATGATCGGCCTATTCTCAGTTTAATTAATGAATTATCCAATACGATATCATTACTCTCTCATAACCTCTCCATTGACCATTAACTTGACTTTATCGGTGTTGACCGTTGATCGGTCACCGGATTCCGGCGCCCTGTGATCGGATTCCGGTGACTTTGACCATTGACCGTTGACTTTGACTGTACGTTGACCATCAAAATCTCTAGTCTTTAGGTTCATCAACTGATACTCAGTTAAGGGTTAATTGATACTTAATTTGTAATACTCCAACTTGTTGAAAGGACCCGACCCCAATTTAGTTGTCTAAATCGGAATTAAGCCCTAACGACTCTGTTAAACTTAGTTACTACTCACTAATTGACAACCAATGTGGAGATCCAAACCTCAAAATTCACGAAATAAAGAAATTTCCCACATATAGGTTCACTACTAAAATATACAATATATACAACTGTTTTCGGCATCAGACCAGGTAGACAAATTAAGCTGAGTATGTAAAGTAAAATACTAACTCGCAGGATCAACCTTGGATCTTTCGGTAGATACTGTTATGTCATAAACTGTGTGCGCTCGACCTCAAACGAATTCTGCAAACTAAGCAATTAAACCGAAAAGTCCAGGGAAAGACAAATATAATAATAAAACTGTTAGAGTAAGTGGACAAAAATAAAGTTTTACTTTAAACTGAAAAATATAAATAATATGCCTTTCACTATAAATGTACATAAAAATGATGGGAGTCTAAAAATAAACAAGCTCAAGTCAGGTGTTTGTCCTGACTCTCCTGGGTACTGTTTAATGTGTAGAGGTAGTAACTTGAGTACATTTTCCTCAAACTTAATTACAAGAATTCCCTAGTCAAGTGTTTGTCCTAACCCTCCTGGGTACTGTATAAATCACGAGTCAAGTGTTTGTCATATCCCTCTCGGAGCGTCTCGGGAATCAGCCGAGAAGCTAGTGCATCGATGCAACAACTGTGACTATGCTCTGTGTAAAACAAATCATATGTGTCTCCATGAAAATGCATACTCGTAAAATGCATAATCGTAAAGTGCATATTCATAAAATTCATAATCATAAAATGCATAATTATAGACTCACAAATCGACAATGAAAATAAAGTGTCCACTCACAGTATTGTGTCGTGATTTCCACCAAACCGAAGTCAGTCAGTCAGCATTCTATACATCTGCCACTAGCTGCTAATACGTCGTCTTGAAATAGCGATTATTAATTAACAACTAATCGTTGAGAATAATATTGAATAACTAACCTCATTTATTTAACGAGCAATACCGAGAATATCGTATTCTCGAATGACGTGCTTTCTGAACTTCTTACCAATTTAATTTCAATTCTATTTGTGTCCTTAATTCTTTTTGAAAGTCAAAATACATTCCTTAAACGTCGTGTGACTTAAGGTCGAAACAACGTATTACTCGACTGAACAATAAAACTGTAAAAATGTTTAATTAATGTCTGATTAATTCCTAGTTCACACCAATCAACGTCCAATGAATTTAATAACCTCATTATTGCGATTAGTTCGCGATTACGAGTAAAACGACATAAAACTTTTGTCGAAATTCATCTTCGTCTGAGAACCATCGTGAACCACCGCCGGCGGCCGCAGCGCAGCAACGCTGGTGACTTTTTCTGACGGACCGAATCTCAACCTACTCAAAATCAACCCAACAAAAATTTTGTCCAAATGATCTATACCTGATTTCGACTGATTTGGCCGGAATCAACCTGAAAACCCACGGCCCAGAAATCTCTTTGGCACCGGTCTCCGCTGTCAAGCCACTAACGAACTCGAGGCCGGTCCCAATAGACTCAGGAGATAGAGGAGAGCAAAACCCCTATATCCTCGACAGCTACAACCACTGGCAACCGTCGTCACAACGATGCTGAACGAAGGCGAGGATAAACGAATCGGGTTCGTTTCGAACCCCCATAAATAAACCTGCAACCAAGCGAATCAACACATATTCATACTCTATAGATCAAAAAGAATCGATTCACACCAAAATCGTGGCCGGAGGAGTCGTTGGCGACGACGACCCATGAAACCTGAAACCCTAAAACTTTACTGACTCGATCAATTCTCTCCTCTCCGGCATCATCATCGTCGATCAAGCCCATAAATGGGTAGGAAATGCCGAGCCGCGTCAAACCTACCAGGTCTCGAGGTCGGAGGTGGCTGGACGGCGTGACGTCGCCAGCGAAAAGCTCCACTGCTTCGGCACTCTCTCTCTCCTCACGGGAGGGATGAGTTGACTGAAGTCAACCCACCCAGAATAGTCTGCCCTTCCATAAAGGGAAACTTCCCCTTTATATACTTTTCCATTTACGGTAACTTTGGTAATAACTTTATGACAAACTTTCGTCGATCGTAACTTACTCATCGTAACTCCGTTTTTGGCATTCTTCGCGTCTACAAACTCTGCTTGACAATTTCTACGACTTCCACCTAAAATCAACCAATTTCGACACTCTGATAAAAATTCAACTAAAAAACTCTCAATAATTATCGACTGTGACAAAACTAACTATCTTCCTTGATTCACCTTAAATAAATCATAAAAAGAAAATTCTCGAGATGGGTTGTTACACTTGTTTTAGTATAATTATTATATTATGAATAATTCGAGTTCGATTTCGTTGCTGCGCTAAATAATTTTTACTGACGGTATTTACTCAGAGGTCTCGAGTTGACTTTTTAATTAAATTGTCAAAGTTAGTTGACTTTGGTGGAGATCATAGAATTTGTCAAGAGGAGTTCATAGATACGTACAATGTCGAAATCAGAGTTACGACGAGAAAGTTATGGTCAACACAAGTTTAACAGAAATATTACCAAAAATGGGCGAGTATAAATAGGAATTTTTCGTTTTTGGTAAGGGGGAAGACTGTCCATTTCAGGCCAACCAGGGATGACTCATGTTGACCTCTCTCTCTCCCGATATTTTTTTGCCCCCAGATCGGCGTCGCTGGCACGTACGGTGCCTTTTGGCCGCAATTCCGGTCGGAATCAAAAGGTCTCCTTCCCCTCTTTCTTTCCTTGGTCTTAATTTTGGCAATGGAGGTTCAATGAGCGAGATTCGAGGGGATAAAATTCTAGGGTTTCAGGTGGTTTTCTGTTGCCCGTGACGGCGACTCCTCTGGCCACATTAAAGGTATAATTTTATTCTCCTTGATGTCCTGAGCATATTGGTGTTTGGGTTGCAGGTGATTGTAGTGAGATTTGAATCGAAACCGATTCGGATTGTCGCTGTCATTACGACGATTGCCGGCGGTTGTGGCCGTCATGGATAGATGGATTTTGCTCCCTTATATCTCCCGAATCGATTGAGACCAGCCTCGAGCCTTCACGTGGCTCGGTGGTGGAGATTGCCGCCGGAAAGTAAATTTGGTCGGTTAGTTTCGGGGCTGATTCTGGCCAAACGAGCCAAAATTAGGTGAATGTTCTTGGATTGAAAATGTTGTGCTTGACGAGAAAATGTGGCAGCGTGTCTGGCCAAAAATGTTTTATAGGTTTTGTCAAGTTTCATATCGTTAGATTTGCATCGTCGCTATGAGCATATCCATGAGGCTAAAAATATGATTAGGTTCGTCATCTCAGGGGGTGGGCGGAGGTAACTAGTGTCGCTGCCAGTGGCGGTGCAGGCAACAAAGAATTATGTGTATTTTATATCGTTAAGGTTGTCGACCTTTTTCAATTGATTTTAGTCCTAGTCGGATATTTACTAGAGTTATCCATCTAATTTATCATTTTGACGATTTTTGACAAGAGTCGGAACGTCACACCATTGACGTTCAACTAAGTGTCAGTTTAGGTTCAATTGGTACTCAGTTGAGGTTTAACTGATACACAGTTGAGGGTCAACTGATACTTAGTTGCGAGTCAACTTGACGTTCAATTAATACTCATTCGATAACACAAATTCAATAACGCTCATTTGATAACACACATCTGATGACAAGAAAATTTAAGTCGAGCATTTCGTCGAACACATGGTGTGCACTCCTCAAGTCATGCATGATTATGAAAATGGGAAAATTGCTAAAAGGATCACTCAAGTATGGCACGTTCTAAACTTTGCTCACTCATGTATGACAAATATCACTTTGCTCATTATCGAATTGCACTTTTACTCACTTAATTTGATCACTCCGAACTGGAGAAATTGGCTGCGCCACTCTAATTTTCAGCGAACCGGAGCTCAATTTGTGCGAAATCAACCAAACAACAATTTTCTCAACTACACTTAAGTTCAATTCATCATGGAAGTGGTTGAATTAACCTTTGAAGTCAATAACACCCAAAACTTCAAATTTTTGATTCTCGCTCCTGAAAATGAATTGAGGCTCGATCTTGATATGAAAATACTCACAAGGAAGAGAGCTACAATGCCCAATTAATAGGTTTCCTAAGCCGATTATAACTAGAATTCAAAACCTCAACTTTTACAAAATTCGGAGTGAGCAAAATGAGTAAAAGTGTAATTCGATAGTGAGAAAAGTGATATTAATTTGTCATATATTAGTGAACAAAATTTAGAATGTGTCATACTTGAATGACATTTTTAATCATTTTTCTTATGAAAATTGCTATGTCAACAGTTCTAACTGCATCTTAGAGTACATATACGTAGAAAACTGTAACATATGTCTTCACCAAAGGTATAACAGCTTTTGTCTATGATGTATTTCTTTGCAAGATTAGTCAACAAGCATCGAATATATATGTATGTAATTAAGTATGTTAGTCTCGGTACTTAATACATCATCTCCATCTTCGGCTTCTTCGCATGCATGCACTTGTACGCTCTAGCTTCAAATTTTTACTTTGTAGTCTCCATGTACTTCATATATATTTCATGTATACGAAAAGGTAAAATTGAAATGTAATTTTTGGAGAGGACTCTAAAATCTTATTGAAGAAGACGTACGTGCGCATTAAAATCAGCCTTCGAATAGTTTCACCAGTTTTGATCATCATAGAATTTCAAACTCCGGGAAGCTAGGCACAACATTTCAGATTTCACCATATGCATGTGAATCGATCAGTATATCTTCACCATAGCTAGTTAGGTACATAGGTAGTGCTTGTTGAATGTGGTTATACCATAAACTAGTTGCTGTCGAAGTTGGAGAAATGGAGAGAGATGAACTGGGAGCTGGGATGAGAGAGCGACGAGAGAGAGATGAAAGAGTGTGAGAGGCAATTTTGGAATAAAAAAATGAAAGATAAGGAAAAGTTGGCTAGTTCTTAGAGTTAGTTGGCTCTTAGGAATTTCTCAAAGTTTTGTTAATTAGTGGAAAACTTTTTTTTTTCAAAATAAAGAGGGATGAGAATTTTTTCCATGGTGGCATATATGATATATTAATTATGACATTGGCATAATTAATCTAATTAATGGTTTTGATCATGGGTTTGGACATGTATCAACTATATTAACTGTCGGATATATAAAAGTGCACGGGTCACTGAAATCTCTTGAAATCGTATACACTCCTCCTCTTTGTCTCTTTGATTAAACTGAAATACAGTAGTCCATCTCAATATAAAGATTTGCAAAAGCTAGCTACCGTCATAAGAAAACTTCCTTTAATTTGCGTTTTCTTTATCCGCTGTCGGCATTAGTAAATAAATGGAGTCAAAAGGCAGCTTATAGTTCTGGTCTTCCACATAGGGTTTCCGCTAGGCTTAAGACAATGCAGATAACCCAAAAGAAAGATTAAAAAAATATACCAACCCCACATGAATATGCTCTCTGTTTCGAAAATGAATTTATCTTTTGGTGAAATGCAGGCATAAAAGTCTATTCAATTGTCTTTAACAGATTCACTATCCTGGCTTTTCTTTCAGCATTGATCTCAAATTTCTCACTCATAAGCCACCAGCAAACAAAGCACGATTCCAATTCTGCATATAGATTCTTTTCCATTTGTGTAATCACTGTTTTAGTTTGCTGAAAGCGGCAAGGAAAGAAACCAAAGCTTTCTCACCAGCAAACAAATTAAGCTCGATCCTTTATGCTTGTCGCTCATTTGAAACTCCAAAAGAAACCAACCAGTTCAAATCAAAGTGAAAAGTTTAAAGGGCGTTTGGTGCATTCTCTTGGGTCTTTTTGCTTTCTTAGTCAAAGATCATTGCATGCAATTAGGCTTTTTATATGCCCAAATTAAGATGAAGGTGTCACCGCCCTAGCTAGCTCGATCATGTCACCAACCAACTAATTAAACTAACGTATATGTCACCCTTGATGTGGAATATGATAAATCTGAAACTTTCCTCAAATATAAAACTCTATGTATATAGGGAATTCAATCTTTCACGCAGACAAGAATCTAGCCTAGAATATATCACCGGCACATATAAGTTTTAGTCAAGACCTTCTTAATCAGCTGGTGAAAGCTCCAGTAAATATCACATGCATGTTCTCTCCATCAGAAAAAAAATTATCACAATATATGATCTTATTTTGTCTGCAAATCAGATTCTGTTTTGTTATTTTTTGTATTTCGATTAATCTGATGAATTGCTGAAAATATAATTATTCAAAAATTAAATATTGGTGTAATGGTGTTGAAATCAAACCAATTTAGTTTATAAATCAAATCGTGCACTCTATTCCATTGAAGATCAATTAACCGAAAAGAACTTAATTACTATCGAGTCAACATACTTATCAATAACTTAAGTCCTTAGATGATATATATGATGCAAGTGCTGACACCAAACACTACCCATGCATCGATCATGATGTCGAAATATCATGATATTATTGGGTCGAAGTAGAGTACTGACGGATGAAATGCATGCCCACACACCAGAGGCACAAATATTGTCTCAGTTCTATTAATTACGTACCCTAGCTAGCCTAATCAAACTTATCAAAGTTAATTAAGCACTAATTGCATGCAACAAGTGAATGTCGTTGCATTACACAGATCTCAAACCTCAAACCTCAAACCTCATACACTAGATACCTAACTTGTATACATGTCCACTAACCCAGCTAGGCTAGGGTTCATTCATACATGAATCCATATAATGTTACATGAGGTAGCAAACCACTATGTATACCGTATGCATGCCCCGGTGCCCTTCAGTCACACGCAGCAGGCTCGCATTGCAGAAGTGAGTGAGAGATAGTGATAAAGAAGATATGGCTGCAGCTGGCTGGCTTGCTTGCTAGCTAGCTCGATCTGAGTTTTTTGAGATTGGAATGGTACGTTTTTCATTTCCTGAGTCGACTCGGAAAGCATCTGTTACTTGCGGAAGAAGACAATCCCGTATGGACAACTGCAACTTGGAAAGATTTAAGTGATCCTTATCTTCCTCCATGAATTTTGCATTCATTCATGTACGTGTTGTATTCTGTTTGGGATCCGTGAGATTGTGTGTCCCGTTCTTTTCTTTTGTTCTATTATTATTGTATCTTTTTTTCTTTTTTCTTTTTTTCACGAACTAGCTATGATCATGTGTGTTTCTTCGTCGCCGGCAAATGATGAAATGAACATGCAGGATAAGAGAACTGCTTTGAATCTTAATATTGCCCCATATCTGAGTGAGCTTTTCTAATCTTCCTACATATATGCATGTCTCTTTAAGGCATAAAGTATTTTTTTACTGGGAATTTGTACCTGTTTGAATTTAGGTAAGACTTCTAAGTAGTTATAAATCTCAAAAGAACTTTCGGTGCTTAGATTTTCAATTTTTGTTCACCTAAAAGAAAAGCACATTGTGTTCTGAAAGTAAAAGAAACAGAAAAAGACGGTCAAAGTGAGCCTCATCTAACAGTCAATAAGCATGATGTTTCTTAATCATGTCCTTTTATCCATTTCTTCATCCAAGCTATATATATATACTGCATCAGTTCCAACTTTTGCTTGAGCAAAGACCACGGAGGGAAAATAGCAAAAAGAACAACAAATAATATGATTGGGTGCAGTCTAAGTAAGCCATTTGGACTAAATTTACCAGTCACATGATGCCTTTGGAGCTTCGATCAACAACTTTTGGCTTCTTGCCATGAGTGAAAATTACAAAGGGCCGGGACACTACCAAACCTTTGGAGAAACTTAAGCCAATAACCGCATAAGCAAAGTTCTAAAAGGCGTTAGGCGGAATTAGGTGGTGGAGTTACTGCCTAGCGCCTAGGCGTTTAAGCGGAGTTTAATCGATAATTAAACGATAATTAGGCGGATCATTTGTTATATATATTTAATTAATTATATATTTATATGGTATATTGTAATTTGAAACATAAAGTAAAAATTATAAAGAAATATCATAAAAATTTTAAACTAAGTTTATAAAGAAATCCAATTAACCATCCATCTCAAATTTTTGAAATAGATGTGCATAAACAAGAATCTCAAGAATATGAAATTATCTATTTCGAAGCTGATAATTCATAAATCATAGTACATTATGAGTTTATGACAATTTCAGCTTACATTATAAACTTGCAACCATGGAACCATTCAAACATAAAGTTTCACGGAATCAAGTTTTGTTTGTGTGATGGTCATAGACACTATGCTCCTGCCCACATTTAACCATATTAAATTATCAACATATAACAAACAAGGATGACAGCGGTGGACGGCAAGTGGCGGCGACGACGGTGATAGGCGAGCGGCGTCCAAGTCGTGACGTTTGCAGAGGGAGAGAGACGACCTTTCGCGAAAGAAATTGGATTGAATTTTCTATTTAAAATTCATTCCTTTGCGTTGTACCTCTTCATTTTTTTTAAAGAAAATGCCTAGGCGGTGCTTTTCTGCCGATTAGTCGTTAGTCGCCCGTCTAATTGCCGATTAGTCGGTTCCCGCCTAACTACCCCGCCCAGGACCAAAATTATGCGATAAGATGATTTTTTCCGATTAGTCGGTGCCTAAGCGGCCTAAGCGGCCGTTTTTTAAAACAGTGTGCATAAGCTTAAGCTCAATCGGTAGTTAAGACTTGAGACACGAAATGTGTGCTAATTAGTCTGGATCGAAAAACAAGTCAAAAAGGACCCAATGACCATGAGAGTGTTTTAGCTTTAGTTTCTCAACAGACAGAGAGAAAAGGGTCTCTGTTGTGCTTCAGCTTTGCGAGATCAAATAAGAAAAAAGATAAGGGTTTCCTTGCAATAATCTTGAACCCGATAGAATAGCTCAAAACTTTGGGTGGATATTGGATTTGAGGTCAAGTTCACGTTCATATTTTAGGACAGTTTAGGGCAATAGCCGCAGGAAAGTATGAAACTTTGTTGTGATCTTTCACTTCATCCTTCTTGGCTTCTTCAGCATATAATTGAGTCAAAGTAAACCAATCAAATGAGTACATGTGTCAAGCAAGGGAAAATCTGTAATGATAGAATAGGACAATGGGGTAGGCATTAGGCAGGCTTTACCGCAAGAGAGATGAGTGCATTTCATTATGCATTGCAACAAGGTAAGTTTTTATGCAGAGAGTCATGGCAGCTACAAAGTTCATAAGCCACTTACCTAAAGAAAAAAAGTCCAGATTCCATTTGACCTTTGCCACTCTACCAGCGGATTGAGCGGAGATATCTGAAAATCGATTATATATATAGTGACAGCACACACTCTAATCATCACCTCAATCAAAAAATTTCTGTGAAATTTCTTGTTACACCTATATTAATTTTAATTACATTTGGCAAATTATTTATTACATATTGAGACATCTAAGGATCCTATCCTAATTAGTTATAGCTAGCTGTCTTTACGTTATTGTAACAGATCATGTATATCCTATATTCCTCTTTCCTCTTGTAGTTAGCTAGAATCAAGGAGCAATTAACTTCTCCTACTGTATATATTGTAAACATTCTGTCGGGATCAACAATATACAGAATATCTTCGATACCAATTTGTTTTATGGTATCAGAGTCACCGTGCTCCTGAAAACCCTACAAACAAAAACCTCAAAACATTGTCAACACGATGACAGGAGAAGAACAAAAAAAACCCAAAAGGATTCCTCTTTTTCACAGAAGGGTCTGGCATGGGAAAATTCCAATCACTCTCTATACATCCATCACTCAGATCAACCAAGAGCAATTCTTGTTGCACAACCGTTGATGGAGGACAACTTCAACGCTTGGATTCAAAACATGAACATGGCGCTTCAAATCAAAAACAAGATCGAGTTTGTCGACGGAACCCTCACTAAACCCGTCAAAAATCTGGAGGAGCAATGCCAATGGAATCGTTGCAATATTGTAGTCAAGACTTGGCTGCTAGCATATCGATGTACGAGATTGGCTCGAGTTGTACGAGATGTTTGGAAAAATCAACACTGCCCAACTTTTCCATATCGAAAATGCCATCCATGATTGTGCACAAGGTTCCTCCACTGCCATTCATTTCTTCACGCAACTAAAAAGCTTCTGGTATGAGAAGGAGGCTCTTTGCAATTTTCCTTCTTGTGTATGTGAAGCAGGAGAGAAACTCAAATCTTATATTGAAACCCAGAAAATCATGAAGTTTCTCATGGGATTAACAGATGAGTTTGCAACGGTTCGAAGCAACATTATAGGGATGGACCATTTGCCAACACTAAATAAGGTCTATTCCATGGCACTATATATGCCATGAAAGGAAAGAAGAAATCTCTGCAAACAAGTTGGTCACAGAGCCTTCTGAGGCAGCAGCATTCTGTGCGCAATGGCTTAACCAAGCAGCGTGCAAGGGTGCAACCCATGAGCCCCTTGCTGCGCGCAGTAGAAATCTCGACAGCACGCAATGGCGCACCACCGAGCCCCTTGTGGCATACTCGCCAGGTCAGCGCGCAGTGAATGCAGCAGCGAAGGAGATGGTCGCGTTTGTGAAAAGTGTGGCAGCAACAATCATCAAACTAAGAACTATAAGGCACATCTACGTTGTTCTTTTTGCAATTATAAAGGAGACACTTATGATGAATGCAGAAGAAAAAGGCACTCTAAGCAGGAGATCGAGGGATAAGTCGATCAAATAATCTCTTGGCATTTTGTGACATCTAAGGAGGATCAGCCTCATTTCCTTTTTCTCAAGAAGAATGTGCTTGTCTAAGAGATCTACTGAACAGTAGACACATTGCATCAGTGAATCAAGCTGGTAAAGTGCCCAACTATAAAGAGCTTTTTGGTAAGGCTGATTCCCTAGATAATACATGGATTATAGACAGTGGTGCAACTGATCATATATATTGTTTGTAATATACAATTACTTACTTCATCGAGACATGCCATACATCATGCTGTGAGAGTACCATCTGGTTCCTCTACACGGGTTATGCACATTGGGACTGTGCAATTTACATCACAGTTTAGACTTGAGAATGTGTTATGCATCCCTTCATTCTACCTGAACTTGATATTTGTTAGAACATTGGCTCGTGATTCGTTTTATGTCACAGTATTTTTGAGACAAGTTTGCTTTGTGTATGACCTACGATCGGGGAGAATGATTGGGACAGTAACTGAGAAGGAGGGACTATACTACTTTGACACCTATCATAAAACAACCTGCAATATGGCTCGAGCTCAGACATCAAATCCCTGGCATGAATCGCTAGGTCACCCATAAGAGTATTTTTCATTTATTTTTTCAAAAACAATTGTGCACCAAATAATTGTTTGATTTGTCCATTGGCTAAACAAACTTGACAACCATTTCCTTTAAGTACTACTTCCAGCAAAGATTGTTTTGAATTAATTCATGTTGATATTTGGGTTGGTTACCATGTTCCTTCACTCACTAATGCACAATATTTCTTAATAATTGTTGATGATTATTCTCGAGGCACATGGGTCTATATCATGAAACACAAATCTGAAACTCGTTCACTCCTTGTTAGTTTTATTCACATGGTTGAAAATCAATTTGATAAATGTGTCAAGATAATTAGGAGTGATAATGGTCCTAAATTTTCTATGCATGAGTTTTATTCGTCAAAGAGGATTGAGCACCAAACTACATGTGTAAAAAATTTCCAACAAAATGGTGTCGCCAAAAGGAAACACCAACATCTTTTAAATGTGGCTTGTTCACTCCTTTTTCAAGCCAATCTTCCCAAAAAAAATTTGGGGGAAGCCATTTTGACAGCCAATTACCTCATCAACAGAACACCAACACCACTTTTACATGGTAAAACACCTTTCGAAAGACTTTTCTCCGAAGCACCAACTTATGATCATCTTTGAGTATTTCGGTGTAGGTGTTTTATTTCAACACTTCCATACAAGCCTTGCAAGTTCGATCATATCCTCGGTCAATCGAGTACATTTTTTTAGGATATCCGAATGGTAAAAAGGGCTCTCGAGTCTATGACTTAAAAGACAAAAAAATATATCTCTCAGGACATTATCTTTATCGAAACAGATTTTCCTTGTCCCTCCATTACCTCGAAACATCCTCAATCTTTCTCAAATCACTCCATTGAATCTCATCCAAATCCTTCCATTGTTTTTGGAATGTCTGTGTGATTCTTGTACTACATAATCAGTGAAAAATTCTCATGCACAGGTTCTTGTTGAGAATGACTCACTTGCCAAACATAATTCTGCCACCATGTCACCTACCTCTAGTCAAAATCCTCCTGCCGAAAACTCATCTCATTCAACTACTTCTTCTTTTGTCCCTCATCCACAACATTCCGCTGCACAACCCTTTGAAAGTATATCTCCTCCCACAAGCATAACGTCCTCGTCATAAAATCCCTTCGCATCAACTACATCTCATCCACAACATTTCACTGCACAACATTTTGAAAGTATATCTCCTCTCCCAAGCACAACGTCCTCATCACAAAATCCCCTCGCATTAACTACATCTCCCACTTCACAAAATCCCCTTGAGTCCACTATCTCTCCTTCACAACATCCCCTCAAGTCCATTGTCCCTCCTCCACAAAGTCTTCGTTGTTCCACCAGACCTACACTCACGTCGAGCCTACTGCATGACTTCCATATCGAGGCGGCTCTCCCCTCACGTATTGTCTCACCGTTATCATCGACCGAGGTCTCAGGTACTGCTTACTCTCGATCGAATGTATTGTCTTATGATAGACTTTCTCCTACACATAGAGCTTTCACTACTGCTCTAACCTTGCACATAGAGCCTACATCTTATTCACAGGCAGTACTTGATCCAAAATGGCGTGATGCTATGAAAGTCTGTGCACTACAAGACAACCATACTTGGAGCCATGTACCGTTACCAGCAAGCAAGCGTCCTATTGGGTGCAAATGAGTTTATAAAATCAAGTATAATCCTGATGGTAGTGTTGAGCGATACAAAGCTCGCCTTGTTGCTAAAGGCTACAGTCAGGTTAAAGGAATTAACTACCGTGAGACATTCGCACTTGTTGCCAAGCTTACCACAATTCGCATCCTTCTCAGTTTATCGTCTTTACAAGGTTGGCATCTTCATCAACTTGACATCAGCAATGCCTTCTTGCATGGAGACTTATATGAAGATGTTTACATGAAACTTCCTCCTGGTTTTGGAGGAAATGGGGAGACAAGAGTCTACATAAATCGCTGTATGGACTCAAACAAGCCTCTAGACAATAGTTTATAAAGTTGTCTGATGCTCTCAAGGCGGATGGTTTTCAAAAATCCTGGTCAGATTCTTTATTTGTCAGAAATTACAATGGTCACTTCACAGTATTATTGGTATATGTTGACGACATCATCCTAGCAGGTAGTCATCTTGATGACATAACTATGGTGAAGAAATATTTATCTGACAAGTTCAAACTATGAGACATAAGAGTGTTGAAATACTTTCTTGGCATAGAGGTTGCACGTTCTAAGCAAGGAATTGTTCTAATCCAACAGAAATATGCGTTGGAAATACTTGAAGATCTAGGATTCCTTGGTGCAAAACCCACCACCTTTCCTGTGGAGTACAACACCGCCTTGACATAAGGAGAATGAAAGATGTTATCTGATCCCGCATAGTACAGAAGATTGGTAGGGAGATTAATTTATCTCACTATCACAAGACCAGAAATCATGTACATTGTCCACATTCTTAGCCAATTCATGGAGAAGCCAAGAGATCTACATCTTGAACCTGCACATACTGTGCTACGATACTTAAAACATACACCATGTCAAGGCTTGTTGTTGCCTTCCACTGGAAGATTACAATTGAATGCCTACTGCGATGCAGATTGGGCGAGATCCAAAGACATATGAAGGTCAGCCACTGATTATTGTATATTCCTTGGTAATGCACATATTTCTTGGAAAACAAATAAACAAGGAACTGTCTCAAGATCCAGTACAGAAGCTGAATATAGATCTATGGTTTCTATTCGTTGTGAGATTACTTGGTTGCAGAACATCTTGAAGGATTTAAATGTGAAAGGTACGCAACCAGCATTCCTTTTCTATGATAATTAGGCTGTTCTCTACATAGCTTCAAATCTGGTTTTTCATGAACAAACAAAACATATTGAGATTGATTGCCATGTTGTTAATGAGAAATTACAAAGAGGGCTTATTAAAAATGCACACATTAGAACAGCAAAGCAACCTGCAGACATGTTCACTAAGCCTTTGCAGCCAAAGCAATTCCTTGGATTATTAAACAAGTTAAGTGTACGTAATCAACATACACTCTAACTTGAGGGGGAGTATTAAGGCATCTAAGAGATCCTATCCTAATTAGTTATAGCTAGCTGTCGTTACGTTATTGTAACAGATCATGTATATCATATATTTCTCTTTCCTTCTTGTAGTTGGCTAGAATCAAGGAGCACTTAACTTATCCTCCTGTATATATTGTAAACATTATGTCGAGATCAACAATATACAGAATATCTTCGATACTAATTTGTTTTATTACATAATTGAGTAATTGAGATTATTATTATTATTAAATAGTTAATTTTTAACAGATTCGATCCGTACATATTCGATTTGATACATTTCAAATTTCGATGTTAATTTGCAGAAATTGCATACTTATAAGTTGAACATCGATGTCGAATTGTTGAAATGGTGAATATGAATAAAAGTGAATTTCACAACTTTTAATTAGAAAGACTTCAATTATAAGTCCTCAATATATAAATCTTAAATACATAGAAAAATATATACACACACGAAGTATTCTTAAAAAATAGGAACAGATCGATTGAAGCTCTAGCTACCAACAAGAGCTATAACGTACCCTGTCTCGAATCTATGAGGAACAAGGTATGGGACCATTTAATTTACAAAGAAAATTCTAAGATGCCTGGCAGCATTGGGAAAAGAAGGTAGTGAGGTAGTGACGTACAGATCAATTCAACCCTTAATGGTTTAGATCAAGAACATTTTCTGCAGTCAAAGAATTTCAAATCATGGGAGATGGTTCAGACATTTTCCATATGTTTATCTAGCCAGTTACATCTCACGTCTTGCAATTCGAGTTGTGATGCAGGCATTTGTTGCACCAAGTGGTATCCCATGCACTGGCGGATGCACATAGAGCCCAGCTTGGGCAATTGTCCAACCTCACTTTTATACTTAGCCTTAGATTATACCTTATATTATAGTGTTTGGGATAATTAAGCCATATAAAAAGGGCAAAAAGAAGACAAAATGAAGACAAACTATGTAATTAAAAAGGCAAGTGCAGCGTATAAGATTTTCATTCAATGATTTTCAATTGAATTGAGCTCAAAATATGTACATTTGCTTGATAATTATGACTTGCCCAAAAAAATTATTTCTTCCTCCATTAGTTCCCAGAATATCACATTCAATCCAACAACAATCTAACAAAAGTAGTGTTATGATTTCCAAGATGTGTTCCAAATATATTATATTCACTTGATCTTGCCCAACCTAAATAAGATTTCTAAATCCGCCACTGATCCCATGCATTCCCATTATATGGTTTGTAGTGGTTGGTTGGGCTCTTGTTATATACATAATTAGTTACAGATTGACATGTATATATGGACTGCTGCAGGTTTATCTCTTTATTTTTGTCCCCTCTAAACTTTAGAAGCTATCGCCACTGCCCACAGCCCTACTTGGCATGTACGTACGTATGGATATCAACCTGTTAATTAATTAAGGTTCTATAACAAATTGATGTTAACCTTGTTTTGAAAAGTAAATATATACAGTTCAATAGTCTAAACTCTAAAGTACTTCATCCTTTAGAGATCTCTACAATGATTAATACTGTCTCTACGACTCTACCATTCTACCCATATATTAATTGGATATTCGCTATTGCGTGCAGATCATCTGATAATTTACCAGAATTATTACAATCAAAACAGTTTACTGTATGACACTAATTAATATTCTAATATTAATTTCCCGGATTTTCGATGTGACCAAGTGTTTTCTAAGAATAACATACTATTGATCGACGAGGAGAACATAAAACATAAACAATAAAAAACATTAATTTGTATACATTGTGGCTACATTTGTAATAGAGAAAGTGCACGTGTTACCAACTTACCATAATAAGGAACCTGCGTTATGTTTTGGTGTGATTTTGTTTACCAAATTAGTGAAATTACTTGAAGAATATTTCATAGACTAACTTAACAGCAGTGGAATCTAATCGATCAAGTACTATATGTCTATATCAGACTTTTATACATATGGTGATATGGGTATAATATAGTTTTATAAAAAAATTATTCCTCCATCGAAGATGGAATCTGTGATCCATAAGAAGAAACCAGCTAGAGCATTAACACAGCAACTAACAAACACACAAAACCATGCCTTAAACGCGCATGCTAGCATTCACAAGGCCGTAAATAGTATACTAGTGCTGTGCTCAATCACTTGTTAAGAATAGTAATAATGAGTTTATAATCTCCAAAAATGGAGTGGGCAAGAACTAGACAAACATTATGTTAAAGGGAAACAGCCAGAAAGGTCAGTTTTGGGGATTGGAGATGTAAAAAAAAAAATTAATCTAATCGATCTGTTTGTACGTATTATTTCAAGGGCATGCATGCATGGGTTTATTAGTTCCTGCAATCCAGGTAATGAGCAACACTAAAATATTAGGGTTTAGACTTTAGACTAAAGTAAAATTTTTCAGTAAAGAAACTAAGAATATGGTTTTATAAATAAGATATTTGACAAAATAATGTTTTATATTAAAATTCTAAGAATTATCCATCTAGTTAATACAAAAAAACTCGATCTTAATTGCAAACCAAAATGAGTGATAGTCGCGTATGCGACTTTTATTATGTTAATTATCTCTATTACTTAGTTATTTTATTATATTTTATTATTAATTAATTTTATTTGATTTTAAATATTTTGGAGTTAAATAGATAAAAGGAGATTAAACACTAAGAATGTGGGCTACTGTACCTGATGAGCAAGACGTGAATGAATCCTAAACATGAAAGGATCTTAGAAGCAGCACGTCGGTTATTAGCTAGCTAGCTGGGGGAAAGAGATGGAGGAAAGTAGTCGTGCCGCACGCATAGAGAGAGATAAGTACGAAAGAAACAGGGAAAGAGAGAGAAAATTTTGGCGCAGCAAAGGAGAAGTAACCCCGTTCACTTCGAGCGACTTGTAATTCTGCGAGTTCTTTTTTCTCCACTATTTTGATTTTTTTTTCATGAACTATTTCATGCTTTCATCCAAAACTATGTATTTCATGTATTCTTCTCCCAAAATTAAACTCCTTATGTCTTCGATTTCGAACACTAATTAATTCATATAATTTTTAGATGAGAATTTCTTCACTGTATGTTCATTGATAATTTTATTGCATGTTTCTCTGAGTTGACACTTTAATGCATATTTTTTGGTTTATTATCTTGAATGTGTACATGATCAACATATCGTTGCATATTATATGAGAGATATCGAGTTCCTTACATGTACTTGTGTGAAGTGATTCCTTATTAATCTAAGGTTACCGACATTGACTTTAGATTCTTTGTGTTACTCACACATTCTTAGATCTCCATTATTTCAGTTTATTTGATCTAGATACCGACATTTCATAGATAAATTAATTGGGAATATAGTTAAGTCAATAATGACATTTTGCTTAACATGACAAGTAAGAGAACGTAATATGGTTAATAATCTGACAACATTAGCTTAATTATGAGTGCATTCATCTATAGTTATCGAAATTGTATTGGGGTGATTGAAGCATATCTAGTGGTGGAGAGAAGTTCTTAACTATTGCTTCTCTCATATTTACATCCATACACTTTTTGATATTCTGTTTTCAGCCGTACTTATATTTTGTTTATTTTTGTTCACTGATCAAATCAAATCCGAATCTGCTGAAATTTTGTGTACTACTCCGCCACTATGTCTAGTACGTATATTTGTATTTAATTTAGTACTTTTTGGTTGAGTTTAGATTAGCTAATTAATTAGGTATCTGTCTCTAGCTCGAATCTACTAGATTTCTTATTTACGCGGCTGTTTGTGTTTTAAGTATTTTATCGATATTCTGCAGATAATGACCCATATTTGTCATTTTACTGCATTGACATATTCGCATAAGAAATAGAGTATTTTTGTTAGGTAGTTTTGTGCCTATATAACAATGAGTGAAGTTGTGACTAATACTTGAAAAGAAAAATTGAATTCCAAATACCACACTAGCTACGATGGATAAGTTAATTAATATATAAGAAAATTCTAGGATGAAGTCACTCTATCATAGATTTTATTCACTAATTTTGTTGTTATTATTGTAAAATGAGATAACTTTTTAGTAATTTCGTTCATTGTTTTGTAAATATTCTAACGAACATATTTTTACAAATTTGAGAACAAATTATTGTCAATATTGTATTTTAGTTTAATTATTTTTAAATGTAGTAATTGTCATAATTTAATTTGTCATGTTTTAGAATAGAAAAAATTGTCGTAATTTTATTTTAAATGTAATAATTTCTATTTTAAAAAATTATAATTTTATTCAACTAAATGTAAATAAATATTTAAGGTAAAACTCCTCTGACATATATAATTAATCAATAAAACCGTGATCCTAGTCTATAGGGATTATTTTATGTGGAACTTGCATGATTAAGAGGAATATGAAATGTGGGTTTTAGGAGGAGGGGATGTTATTGGCGGAGAAGAGGCTAGGGCAGTGAAATTAGTGAGGGAGGATAGATGAGTTGGGGACAGCATGCTCGGAGAAGTGAAGGAGTGATGGATATGGGAAAAGCTAATAACAACGAAATGTTTCCTATGAATACAACAAGTGTGTCGAGGGAAGGAAGTGGATGAGGGCGCAAGAGGGATAGGTCATAACCCACTTATGTTTCTATTTGATCAAACTCCCATATGCACGATGCTCCATATATATATATAAAATTTCATGGAGCGAGAAGTACGTTTTGAACTGAAATTTCAATGTTAAGTTATATTTTACATAAAATCAACAACGTAATTCGATAATTGAACTCAATTATCTTTTAGATACATATGCAATGATCGAGCATGGAAAATTTTAGTCCAATCGGAGATCGTTTAGCTATTTGATCATCGCATTCAATTTTTGAGCTAAATCGGACAATCTGTGTGCATTGTTAAACAATGTCACGATCAAATAGTTAAAACATTTTCGATTGAGCTGAAATTATGTATGCACAATCTTTGTATATGTATCTAAATGTTGATTGAGTTTAATTGTGAAATTATATTGTCGAATTTGTGTAAAATGCAGTTTCATATTAAAATTTTAATACGAAACTTGTTTGATATAACTATATATAATCTCCTCCGCCACATTTCCCTCCATCTTCTTCCTCACTCACACTCTAGCTTCTGAAAATTCGCCCATACTTGCTCTCGATCTGTTACTCCCATCTATATATTAATGTCCAATTGTTAAACTAAAACATTTAATCAGTCCGTCATGCATGCCCATCTTGTGATGTTTGAATAAATAAATATAACCCTAGCCTTGTGGGATTGTCCAATTTAGGACTTTCTCGAGGCAGTCGAAAAATGAATGTTTGTCTGGTTTATTCAAAGTTGCAAATACTCCAGAATAAACAAACGTAACATGCCGATGGTGTGTATTGCTACTATATATTACTGGTTAAGTATTTGCTGTGTTAAGTAAGTGTAACTGTGTAAGACGTACAGTGGTTTTGATAATAGAAATTAAAAACAGCTCTGCCTCCAACTATGCATAGAGATATTATCTCGGGCAATTTAATTAGTTGAGGTGTACGTTTATAGACAAGCTAGGTGGGAGTTCCGGGGCTTTTGAGTGCGGCAACAATAGATCATTATCGATTTATTTATCTTTCTTTAGCAAAGGTATCGGATGTGGTTGGTCTCCGATTGTCTTGGAGACTGATTGTTTAGGTTTGGCCATTGCTGTTGAAGGTGAGAAAGACGATGACTCTTCAATTGGACGAGCCGTTGATTTTTTAGTATATTTTTTTTTGCTAAGGTTGGACGAGCCATTGACGATACAGTATTAAGAATTTTCTTTCAGCAAGTCCACCAATGCTTTCTAGCCTAGTTTCTACATCAATATAGCCCAACGATTTTGACGTACTGATCCAACAGATGAACTCGTTCTTACTAGAATTTTTAGTGTGATAATTAGACATGTTTGTCGTGAGATCAACTGGGTGACGTACTCATTGCTAGATAAATTTGCTTTTTCACTGAAAGATTCTTTGCCATAGTTAGGTGCTCTTCCTGATCACATTCAAGATAATGTGTGTGTCAAAAACAAGATAAAACAAACATGATAGACGTGTTTTTGGTGCCAACACTTAGCACATGGTGAATTCAAATTCTTAGCTCACTTACTTTTGTGATGTATCACAATAAATGGACAAACAAGATAAGAAAACATTTGAACATCATTGAGAGCAAGTTCAAAAATAGACAACTTTAATTTTATGATCATAATTGTAGTACCAAAGCAGAAAGGGGGAGAGAAAACAATGAAAGAAACTAATTGGATGGAAATGAAACAAATAAATAGAGTGGTCCACGCGTGCCAATGGCTTCTTGTGCATGTGGGAGAGAGTTTTCAAGCGTGCTAAGTTCACTCACGTGCGAGGTGGCTCTATAAATACGCTTGTGGAGAGTGCAACACCAAAGAAGTGTAACAAGCAAAGAAAAGAAACAGAGCAGAACTAAGAGTGTGTTTGAGAGAAGCTAGTCTTAGAAAGTTTTTAAGCAAGAGAATTGTTTTAAGAGAGAAATGGAGATTACTAACCCTGAAATGAAGCTCTCAAAGTTCAGTAGGATTTGTGTGTTCTGTGGGAGTAGCCAAGGCAAGAAGACTAGCTACCAAGATGCTGCCATTGAGCTTGGGAAAGAGCTGGTATAGAAAGACTTCTCTCATAACTTCAAACATGGTTTTATGAAAATGGGTTTTGCTGCTTCCAGGTTTTCAAAAATGGGTTGTTCAAAATTTTCAATCTTGTTGGAGTGTTGGTATATTTGTTTCGATCTCGGTGTTCTATTGTTTTCGTGTTCGAGCCCAAATGGGTTTTTGTGGAAGTTGCTCAAACCTTCATCTTGTGTAGGTTTGAACTTTTCAGGTTAACTTGTTATGCCTTTTTGGGGCAAGTACATTATGATATTGCAACTTGTTAGTCATGGATCATGAGATTTTTTATATTAAGTTTTCTGAATCAAGATTTGACCCTTTCTTCCCTGTTAAGTTTGTCTCTAGTATAATGCATGCAAATATTGGTCTCTCTCTCTCTATCATGATTAAAAAAACATTTATCTCTGTCCATTTTTCATCATGTTAATGAGAAATAAATAGTAAGAACTTTAATGTGTTCCTAAGCTGAGTTTGTTTTGGTTTTCTTGAAGGTTTCAAGGAACATTGATCTGGTCTACGGAGGAGGCAGCATAGGTTTGATGGGTTTGGTTTCTCAGGCTGTTCATGATGGTGGTCGGCATGTCATTGGGTACTGTTCTGTTATTAAACTATCAAATCTCAAAAATGATAAAAGAACTCGAACAAAATTGAGAAACAATTAAGTGATTTTGGGGACTAAATTTTGTCACGTTATTGTCTCTCTGCAGAGTTATTCCCAAACCGCTCATGCCTCGAGAGGTACTTTTCCTATTCATATTAGCCAGCTAAAAGTCCTTCAACTTTCTTTTTTTTTTATATAGAATAAGGATTTAATTTATTGTTGTTGTAATTCTGTGTATCTTAACATAGGGATTCAGATTCTTGTTCAAATCTTTTGCTGCATCTTTCTTTCTTCCTTTTCAATCTTTTGTTTCTTCCTTTTCCTTCTTTTTTGTATGGAATATGCGGATGATGCGAGCACTTTTACGAGTTTTAGCCACCCTTTTGTTTTTCTTTGTTAATTTTATATAATAACTTGCTCTCTGTTTGCTCTTTGTATGTCGCTTGCTTTTGTTTCTTGTTATTATCCGTTGGGTTCTCTAGAATATCTGATGCTTGGATGGATGTTTTAGGAAGGCTTATCCTTACACTCGAGTACTTGTCACTAATACTACTACACTCCTGGTTTCTCTGTATAGCTTAGGCACTCGGCTATAAAGTATTTTGCTTCTTGTTCTTTTTCTGTCTTGGCTTTTTCCAAAACTTTATTTATTTTGCACCAAAAATGACTGGCTGGGGAGTAGCTGAGTTAAAAATGGGTATTAACCTCAACATTTCTCTGCAAAACCATCATTGCTTTTCTGCACAAAGCTCCAAATTGCAATTTCTCTAATGGTTTTCTGTGCATTGATACCGTTCTACAGATAACTGGTGAAACTCTTGGGGAGGTGAAGGCAGTTGCAGGCATGCATCAAAGGAAGGCAGAGATGGCCAAGCATTCTGATGCCTTTATTGCATTGCCTGGTTAGTATAAGCCCTGCACTCAACACTGCACAGCCTGCGTAGTAGTTTTGGTTTACACCAGAATTCTTAAACAGATCAATACTCATATGGTTCTTGAATGCTTATGTTTTTACCAATTACAGCATGAAATAGACTGTGTGAATTTGCCAATTTTGTTTGAAAATTTGGCCAAAATAACTAGAAGATTTACTGTTGTATGTTGTTATATTGTGGTTTTAAAAGCCTTGAAATCTGGTCATGCTATGTGTCTATTATGATTGTGATTGTGTGAATCTCACATTCCCCAAGAGCCATGATGATTAGAGAGCAACCATTCAAACCATTGTCTGTGACCCATCAACATCCTTGCACTGAAAATTAGAGCTTATGAGGAACCCTGCTTCTATGTTGTTAATATACTGTTTTTCCTAAATAGTCTTGTACCCTGTAAATGACTGGCACCAATTGTGTCCTGCCTGATGGAGAATAGATTTAACATATGCACATTTTCACCGAATAGGCTTTGCCAACTTGCCCAAGCACCTGACAGGGAATGATGCTGACCACTTTTGAAAAACTTCATTAATTTAATCCCAGAGTATCTTGAGAACATGGTAGCATGAAGGGAGATAAAACTCAAACTCAGGGGCTAAACAGTCAATTTTCAGTGATGCTTAATCATGAAATACTGAGTTCTTCCTCCCTAGAAAAAAAGAAAGATATATATGGCAACAGGAAAAGGAACTGACAGTATATTGCGGCTTTATATCCTTATACTGTTTTACATCAGGAAGATAGTGGTCTTTCCCTTCTATCTTTGATGTATTTATGATGAATAACTTAGTTTTAATCACATAATTAGACTCTTTTGTTAAAAATGAAGCTTGGACTACAAAAGCTAAATTTTATTTTTTTTATAAGGCTAAATTATATTTTTACACACAGGGGGTTATGGAACTCTGGAAGAGTTGCTTGAAGTGATTACCTGGGCTCAGCTTGGGATCCATGACAAACCGGTAAATAGTTGTTCTGTTCTTAAAGCAATATTGTTTTGGCCATTAAACACATGAGTCTGAGGGTTTACTAACAATTTTTTCTCTCTTTTTCAGGTGGGACTGCTGAATGTTGATGGATACTACAATTCCTTGCTAACATTCATTGACACTGCTGTGGAAGAGGGTTTTGTTAGCCCAAATGCACGCCACATTATTATATCAGCACCAACAGCAAGGGAGTTGGTGAAGAAATTGGAGGTAACCCAAAACATTGTTTGATTTTGCTTGTCTGTCTGTCCCTCTCTGAGTTTGGGTCTCCTATAATCAACAAATTCACATGTAACATTATTAACAAGAAGTTAACACTTCTTTAAGTCTCTCACTGAACATTATCACACTGCCTCTATTTTGGTACTGATTTCTTGCTTACGTTGATAGGATTATGTCCCATGTCATGAGAGAGTTGCTTCAAAGTTGAACTGGGAGATGGCACAGATTGGCTGCACACACGAGATCGATATCGCTAGGTGAAAGGGGATAGCTGCATCCAAGGAGAATGTCTATGGGAATGTCTGAAGTGGAAGAAGCTAATTCGTAGAACTCTAAATTTCGGATGTGGGGATTACTTTGCTGTAAATTATTGCAATTGATCTTCCTATGTTAATCTCCAACATTACCTTTGTGGAAGTTTTAATATCCTGCTTTAGCTTAATGTAAGCAACTAAGCAAGTAGTAGAGAGGCTTGTGAACCTTTCCCCTATTAATAGTTAACTAATTAATCTATAATACCTACTCTCTTTTTTCTACTCAGTCCAATATGTCTTCGTTTCACCTTCAAAGTAGTATAATCTTGTTGCATGTTCTTATAAACTCCAGAAGTGTTATTTTACACGAAGAAATCACGTTGCTCATTTTCAATATATATGATAATGGATACTTCGACTTCGCATATGATCAATGAACACATTAATTAATACGTACAATGTATGACTAAATCATTCTTCAACTGTGTGTACATACAATTATTATACTGTTCTACTGAGGTAGAAGAATGTATTTAATTTATTTTCATTCTTGAAAGTACAAGAAAGAAAAAGGTATAATGGCTACACATATGCTTTTTTTGTCCTTTGTTGTGTTTTATCACTGTCATGAAATCATACGCACACAAACAAATGGGTCCATTGAAAGAAGGCTTGATAACACACTCTGATGTTAGTTGGATATATGGAACAGGTGGTCCAATTACAGTTCGAAAAGTGTCACTGGCCACATGAAAAGGAGGGGACAATTGTTGTTGCGAACATACTTAGCCCTATCTTTTCATGTACTGTTTCCTGTTGAGGTTTGGGAGCTCTGGCCATAGTGGAGGGAATGGCTAAGCTAGCCAACTACCAGCATATACAAAGGAGAGGACCAGTCATGTTGATCGGAAACTGAAAAGGAAGGAGTCTGGCTAATTGAGAAAAAGAAGGGGAATGCCTATGTCTTCTAACAATGGAGACAGTATGACATGTGATGTGGCCTATGGGGGGTCACATAGGTAACGAACATAGAACACTAAGAGGTTAAGGGTTAGGGACGATTAGGACCCAGTTCTCTTCCTCTTAGTTCTAACATTTTCCTGAGGTTGATTCCCACTGCTGGAGTACTGGTGCTTATATTAAGTAGGCGTTGGAATAGAACACGAGTGTTACAGAACATGAACAGAAAAAGACTCCTATATTAGAAATGAGAGGCTTACTAGTGTGTTATAAAGATTTGAGTTACTTTATTGTCGCAAAATGATTTTGATATGGAACTCCAGATTACTTTATTATGGAGGTTTGCTATTGAAAATGATGGACATTGCTAATGAGTTATAAGGATTTGGGCTATTCCTACTATTATCAATTGGTTTTGATATGGAATCTCAGATTACTTTATTAATATTGCCAATTAGTTTTAGAATGGAACCCCAGATTACTTTGCCAATATTGCCAATTAGTTTTGGTATGAAACCTAGATTACTTTATCGACCAGTAAAATGAAATATCTCTATGTCTGTTTTGTCAACTCATCAACTCATCAGACCCTTCTGGAGTTCTGGTGGTTCTTGTTAATAATCTGTGCAAAGTCTGTGTTAGGAAGTTGCTTTTTGGGGGTGTGACTTGTGAGTGCCAGACCAAAAAACAGACTTGTGAGTGATGTCTCAGTGTCACTGTTCATAACTTCATATGAGTTTTATGTGCAATATATACGTCCTTATGATTAGAAGCCACTGGTATACTGAACACACATATAAACTTAATGCACGAAGGAGTTGAAGTACATAATGCGTACTCTTTCAGTTTCAGTGGTGATTCATAGATAAGATAGAAACATAAAAATAAATATAAAAAATCTAATTTCCAAATTCTTTTGTGCCAAATCAAATAAAATCAGTTAATACATCACCTTAGAGAGATACACCACTAGACCACCTGCCAATCTAACCGAGAGACATGCAATGCCAATTCAACTGAGACATGCAAATGAATAACATTCAACAGACCAATATTATCCCCCTCAATTTTGAGGCTTTGCAGTTGAATGATGCACTTCATCACCATTCTCATAGATTTGTTGCCTATTCAAACATGATGCCGGTGACATCCTTGTTCGATGCAAAAATATCTCCTGCAGAGAGATCCTTCCGCGAAGCAGTCTCTTTTATTGGCTTCGGATAGTTTGACCGCAGATATCGGTTTATCCTGTATGTGCTTCGTATGCTGGCGTGCCACCGTTCTTCAACGAAATATAGAATGTAAAGCCGCCTGACTTCTTGATAAGGCGATTAAGACAAGGAGAGCACCAACCCTGTCTGAATAGGTCCTTCTCGCCTAGTAACCTAGGACTTTTGATATGTGTCTCTAGCAGAGCCTTCGAAATCGATACCTCACACTCCCTTATCAGTGCAAAGCAAAGCAATCTCTCTGACGATGTGTTGAGAACACTGCTTCCTTTGAGTATCCAAACTCTCACTCGATAGGTGACAAGCCCTTCAACCTTCCAGTCGCAATTGCTTTCTTCTGATCGCAATATTCTCACTCGATAGGTGACAAGCACTTTGATCTGCTGGTTGCAAAGACGATATAATCTCTTGACGAGATGTCTGTCTAGGTGTACTTGCGTATTGCAAATGTATGTATTTGATCGGGGACCTCTTCCACAAAGCTCTTACTTTCCTTATATAATGCTCAGCACTTGTCTTTGAATTACATTGAACTTCTTCTGTTCTTGCTCTTTGAAATCTTAATATAACTCTAACACCAGCATACGATTTTTTAATTCTTTTATAGAACTTCAATACTATCACAACTCTTTTATTAAAGAAACTCATCTGAAACAGAAAATGTATGATAGACATCCAAGCCGCATAGAATCAGCTAATTTATGAATCATAGTTCACTACCACATATTTAACAATTGCCGGTGATTTTTAAATCGCCGGCAATGTTTTTTAACATTACCGGCGATTTTTTCCCCAAAAATCACCGGTAATGTCTTTTTTTTTTTTTTAACATTGCCGGCGATTTTTCCGGCAAATCGCCGGCAATGTTCCGCCGGTAATTAAAAAAAAAAAAAAGACATTGCCGGCGACTTACATTTAAGTCGCCGGTAATGTCTTTTTTTTTTAACATTACCGGCGACTTAAATGTAAGTCGCCGACAATGTCTTTTTTTTTTTTAATTACCGGCGGAACATTGCCGGCAATTTGCCGGAAAAATCGCCGGCAATGTTAAAAAAAAAAAAAAGACATTACCGGCGATTTTTGGGGAAAAAATCGCCGGTAATGTTAAGAAATATTGCCAGTGATTTAAAAATCGCCGGCAATGGTTAAATATGTGGTAGTGGTTCTAATTGAACTCTATCTTTGCATACTTGGCCGTTTGCCAAGCTCTTTATAACATGTAAGCCGCTCGCCAAGACTTCAGCTAATCTTGGGCCGCTCGCCAAGACTTCAGCCATCTAAGCCCAATATGAAATATTTATTTCAGGCCCAAACATTGCCCCTCAAGTCTTGAACTTGAATTACCTGTACAAGCGAAAAGACTTGAATATTACCCAACTGACGCGCTGTTAAACCAAACGGTAACATAACACCCAAGTGCCACGTTACACAACTCCTCCAAAAAGTTGCATCATTCGGTTGACGTAATATAAAAGCACTAGTCCACATCAACAAAATTTCATTCCCCAATGAGACCTTCTCACTTGCCTTCATCCTGCACTCTTAACCTCCTTAGTCAAAAGCTAAGACCTTTCATTCTCGCTGCCGTACAACTTTTTTGACTTAGAAAATGTCTCCACGCAAAGACATTTCCATCCCTTATGAAAACCATGACGTCAAGAAATTCTCAAGACACCTTAAGGTTGTCGCCAAACGACAGAACCCGGAGGCAACTATCACCCTTTCTGTAGACCAATTTGAAGGTACTGGCCTTCTTGGTCCCTTTCTGGATGTTCCAATCAATCCAGAGCTATTAAATATCCTTCGCCATCCCATCTGTAAATCATCCTTAATAGTCCAAGGGAACCCCAGGGCAGACCCAAAGGAATGGACTAACAAAGACATCCTTTGTCTTATTGGGAAATGGCCACACCCAAACGTAGAAGATCTCTCCTGGTACCGGCACCATCGCGAACAAGATATCAATTGGTGGGAAGCAGTCGGAATCACTCAACTTATCGACTTGTGCTTTTCTCTCCCAGCTGGTGGCAACAGAGCATCGTTCGCCACATCCATGTGTTTTTGGGATTACACCGCCAACTGTTTTCGTCTCCCCTGTGGTGATGTGAGCATAACAATGCTTGATTTGTATACCTTTTTTGGAATCCCTGCATTTGCAAACCCCTGGTCACTCAACCAACACCACGGAACACCAGTTCAAGCCTCCCTTAATCGCCCTTCTTCCTACTCTTCCTGGGTAAAACATTTTGCACAGGAGGAAAAAGACACAGACCAAGGAGGAATAACCTTTTTGGAATACTGGCTATCGAAGTACATCTTCTGTCCCTCTTCTGCAAAGGTCAACAGATGTTGGACCAACCTTGTCGAACGCCTCTTCAACGGTGAATAACTACGCTTGGTTGAATCCGTTCTCGCCTACATTTATTATGGCTTGAGGCGAGTCACACTTTCAAAGCTCGACCTTAATCAACCAGGACCGCTCTGGATGGTGGAGCTCTGGTTGCGGATGTACTTGATCTACGCATTTTATGCTTGATTATTAATGTCTTTCTCTCTATATTTATCTTTATTTTGTGCTTAGTAAATATGTTTTTAACTTACTTTATGTTTGTAGGTAGAAATAAAGGAGGCGACTTGGAGTGAAAAGTGTGCTAAGGAGGAAGTTCCTAATTCCGGAGAAGAAATGGTCTGAGAAATGGTCTTCAAAATGGTTACTAAAATGCTTTCCCACATGGTGTCAAGAATTGAAGACCAAATGTCAAATGAAATGGATGCCAAAATGGTGGACAAAAAGTTGAAGACATTTCTCCTGCGCAATCCAGGAATGAGCAAAAATGGCGGAATATATGGAGCATAAATGATGGACGAATTTGGAGGATATTCCATGAATATTTATACCTGATTTGAGGGGTCAAAATATGTGCAAGGATATGCTAAATTCGGCCAAGAATTATTATGGAATAAGGAATGCAAGATTTGAAGATATGAAATTTATAAAACCCACAGGTCATACAATTTCTAAAATCCTTAGGAAATTCAATTCAATTCCAAATATGGTGTTCCTTATATGGATTTTATAGCCCTTTGAATAAGATTTCCAAAAAAACAAGAATTAGAATTTTTTAAGGTCTACAACTCCAGAAAAACGCGTTTTACTGCAGCTGGTCAGATTTCCCCGGATTTGCTAGGAATCATTGTTTTGGAAGGAAAGGTCCCCATTCTTCTTCTATATAAAGGAGGGCTCGACTAGGGTTTCAGTATCACTCACCATATAGCCAAAGCTCTGCCCTAAAACACCTCTTCACGTCCAAACATCTCTCCAAGGAATACCAAGAAACCGTCCACTCCAAAGCTCATCAACTACCTTCTTCCACCGAAGTATTCAAGGCAATCCTTAGTGCTTCTCTCCATCCTTTGAAGGAACAATTACATCAAGTAGACTAGGGCAATCCCGACATCAAAAAGTGTAACCATGACTTCTACTCTTTACTTCTTGTGTTATTTCTTGATTTGTATGGAAGAATTTGTTGAAGTATTTTTGGTTTGTAATTTTATCAAGTTCATGTGATCTCCCCCGTTTTGATCTTTAGCTTTCATGTGATATTTTGTGCTTAACGCTTTGATTTATTTCAGGGCAATCCCACCTTAAATCGATGGAAGTGTTAGGGCAATCCCTACACTTTACTTTCAAGAGATATGTATGAAATTAGTAGCTAAAGACTTTGAACTAATAGGTTGCATGTAATTTGGTAGGTTCTAAAGAGTTAGGTGAAAGATAAGTCGATCCTTGTAAATATATTAGTTTAGGATGTTTTACCTTAAAATTTGTAGGAATTTAGTAACCAAAAACTCGCACCCCCATTTAAACCTAGCATAGTTATGCATGCACCCTCAATCCCCGGTTAAGAACGATCCATATTTACCAATGCTACATTCACCAAAAAGGGTTTTAATTGACTCATCGTTGTTGAGTGATAAATGTTAATTTAGTGCTTAGTAATGGTGAGTATCAGTACTTCCCCTTTCTCTGCCCCACAGCACCTCCTGTCTTTGAAGATCAGAAGCTGCTGGGCCAATCGTTGGTTTCTACAGCAACTAGGACTAGATCATAGTCCTACCTAAATTGCTTCAACCACCTCTGCTTGCATAAAGATTTTCCAACCGCAGCAGTTGAAGTAGTCCTGAATCGTCGCCATCCTGGCCTCCTCGCGAGTGGATTTATGCCCTCACCAGAGTAAAACACTCTTGCGAGGAACTTTTTCCTTCAGTGCAACACTTGCAAGGACCTGCCAGTTCCAGATTCAGCGAGCCCCGGGTATGAGTTTTATGCCTCAAACCACTTCTCAAGACAATTTGGGCTCACTCAGGATGCTCCCATGCCCCTCGCCTGTTCTGTGAACAAGTATACCCTCTGGCGAGGAACAAATCATCCCCTTGCAGCTGAAGTGTAAGATGAACACTTTGGCTTTCCAACAGTAATACTTCCTATCATAACAAAGCCACTAGTGATTTCCCATTCGGTCACCGAGTCGTACCAAGTATGGCGCTCCTAGCTTTGAGAAGATATACGACACAAGGGACCGCTCGCATGCTTTGCCACTATCTTCTACGATTTTGGCAAGAGATTTTCGAATGAAGAAGACTTGGCTGTTATCAGTAGGTCTTACAAGAACATAAGCACTACACCTTGGCCACATGTATGCTTCTTGCATCTAAAAAATGCCACATGTATTAGCAATTCCTTATACTGTAACTGATGAACCTTTCTTCTTGAAAACAGCACGCCCCTGAACCTGACGTGACTGTTGCCTTGCAATCCTTAAAGAAGAAAAGGTCCAATCCTTCTGGGCAATCCGTAAGTGTTTTTATTTACCCAGAACAAACTGTCTGATTTTGTTACTAAACTGTAACTGACCCAAACTTTTTGACAGTCTCAAAAACGCAGGAAGATTCACTCGAAGCCTAAGGAGCCTCCGAGCGGAGTTTGATTAGCTACAGAGATCACCAGCATGGACAAATAAGCAAAGCTTCAAGCTCAAGTTTTCCATGCCTCATTTGATAAAAGGAGTGACAAAGTCTCCAGGGCAAGTGCCTGCTCAGCACTGGTTTTCACCATTGCACACTAGCTATGTGCAAACCCAAACAGCATGCCCACAGTCTCTGAATTTGATGACCTTCTAATTCAAGGTTCCAAGGAGTGGCAAGAACTATGCAAGGACGAGGCCCTTGCAAGCACTTACCCAGATCAATATTTTGATATAGAGGTTATTTCGAAGGCTGACATCAGACCACTGAAGTTTTCATCTGATGACTCATTCTTTGGGTATTTCAACCCTGAAAGGTTTACATCCCTGAATGGCCTTCCATCTTTTGATATGTCGTGGGAGCAGATCAGCAAAAGCCACAAGCCTCAAGTGTTTATAGTGAGTTGGAATGATCACTTCTTCATCCTCAAAGTTGAAGACGAAGCCTATTATATTATAGACTCACTGGGAGAAAGACTCTCTGAAGGATTCTGTAAAGCCTACATTCTGAAGTTCGATGATTCCAGCATCTTAAATGGAACTGAAGATCATGACACGGGGCATGAAGTCATTAACAACGGCAAAGAATGCTGCAAAGACTTCATATCCCAATTTCTGGCTAGAATCAACAGAACAGAGCTTGAGGAAGAAGAGAAGAAAAAGCTTGTTGATATTGCCATTCTATTTCGGCGCTTGCATATTGAATTCCAATCTTGCTTCATTCCTTCCTCCTCTGGCGAGGGCACAAGTTCTCAAAATGACCAAGTCATTTTAGAGCAAGAGCAACAAATTTCCTCTCCGCCAGAGCCTTTAGTTGCCAAACCATAGCTATTGGTTGAGGTCAATCCAGAACACAAAGACCCAAATCCTTCCTCGCCAGAGCCTCAGCTTCAAGCACCTGAAGGAACACAATTATTGTCTCCCATACAAGTAAGAACTTTGTCTGCTTACTTCATTCTGGATTATCAATTCTAATTGATCCTGACAACTTATATTATTATTTTAGTCCAAAAGCGTTCATGTGGACATCCATGCGAAGATTCTTGGCTTACCACCAAGTCCAAAGGAACAACTGAGCTCGCCAGGCCAAACTCTTGATATGGCCGGCACGGATCAGCCTAGCAGTTTTCAAGGAGTCAATGATGAAGACCCTGAATCTATAATTGAAGAAGTTATTGCATCGTCTTCATCACAAAGAGCTCTTTCTAAGTTACTCAGCACACAAGAAACAATAATAAAGTTGCAAGAACTTTACAGCAAGCTGAGCACACTGAGCTCTCCTTCTGCCACTGATGTCACTCTTCAGGACATCCTCTCTGGGGATCTGGATTCTCCTCAAGACATCTGAACTGTCTGCAACCAAATCAAGAACCTGAAGGCTACTTCCCCAGCAGATTTTATTCCTCGCCTTCACGACCTTGAGGAGAAACTCTTCCAACTCTTGAGCCAAAGTGAAACCTACCAATGTCTGAAACTTGAGGCCAAGCGTAAGAGAGAAGCAGTAGAGACATTGGAGCGCCAGACTCAAAGAGAGAAAGAACGAATCCAGGCCATTTTGCAGGACACATCTACCCAACAAGAAGCCCTAGCAACCAAAAGGGCTAGAATAGATATTCTCAAGGTTGAACTGGCCATCCTTGAGGCTGAAGAAGATGGTCTGCAGGCTGATGCCCTCAGAAATCAAGACACTGCATGCCAGATCATGATGGAAGGCGAGAGCCAAGCTCAACTCATGCAGGAGGCACGAGAAGAAGCCACAAATGCTCAATAAGCAATCCACCACCCCTGGATGGTCCTGGAAATGGCAAAGGTATCGGTGAGGAAATATTCCCCCCCCCCCCCGATGTAATCCTTTGGGCCTCAGAATTCAAGCCCTATTTTATTTATTCCAAAATTCTTCAAGTATTTATTTGTTCAATCCAAATTTTGGAAACAAAGTATGAATTGGGGCCAATAACAAAAATGGGCCTCAAATTTAAGCCTTTTCCGAACTTGTTGTCATGAAGCTAGCCCCATTTATAGGCTGTAACCGTTCGCTTGCTCTGATTGTCCAACATTAAATGGAATTTAATTCCATGCTTGAAATCTGTATCGCGTCAAACAATCAAATCTTTGAAATACGTTTTACCTGCCCCAAAAATCTTTCATTTATCATATTCTCCTTCGGGGGTAGATAAACCGCAACTTGGCCCAATTCTAGTTAGACGTGTGTCCTCTATTAACGAGTGCAATTACTCTCGCGAAGCCTTACCGCTGTGACTCCTTTCTATAAAAGGTTTCATTTTCCTTGTTTTATGAACAACCTTCTAAACTTCTTTGCGAGAATGAACTCCCCTTTTGTACATATGCTCTGGTTCTCCTACCTAAAGAAATCTCCAGATAAAATCTTCCATATCGTGTTCCTTAGATAGAAATATCCACGTCCAAACCTAGACTAGATAGCAATATCTACGTCCAGGCGTTGCCTTGGCTGACCCAACTTGTGTCAGCATAAGAAGGGAAAGCCACAATCCCGAGGTTGAAAACTCCTCGTCTTCCTCCAGTGCATCCGTTTAGTATCCATATGCATAGAGGCTGCAAACCCTATGAACATGGCTGCAAAAATGAGGAAAGATAGGGGCCTCATCCCGGGGAAAAAGGCAACAAACGCCAAGTCTAGTGTAAAGGTCTTCTGATCTGATGAACTAGCTTCCTTGGCGTTTCAAATCCTCTCCATCTTATTGCTGAGATCGATCTCTCTTTTCCAGGTGTGTATATTTGATACATCGACCCCAGGGGATGGCTACCAACTATGAAGATTTGGAAAAACAAACTGTATTTATCCTTATGTTCTGTTGCTAATTTGTATTTTATTTCTCATATGGTATCAGAGCTTGAGGCCGCAAAGCCTTTGTATTCTTCTAAATGATGAATGTAATATTTTGTTTGAAGTAAAGAGTTCCTTATGTAAATTTATATTGATAAACTCAGATGTAGTTTGTACATAATTTTGGCCACAGTAATTGGCTAACATGAACTCTTTTGACTTGGAAGAAATACAAATTTTTTTTAAATTTGGCCTTTAATATAAGCCCTAACTAAAGATTTAGCCTCAAGTATAGGCTACTATGATGTACATCATCAAGGAGTGTTGCCCCTGCAGTTTACTCATGCGAGTGAAAAGGATGAGCATGAATAAACTGGACTAAGCCACAGTTGGAGGATCTTCATACTCCCAGACTAGTTGTATGAACTTCTTAAGGAATCGACCATTTATAGGATTAGCGTGTATTGTACCATCTCGATCTCGTAAACGAACTGCTCCTTTACCCAGAAGTCGATCGACAATGTATGGTTCTTCCCATTTTCCTCGTTCTTCAGTCTTCTCGCCAACAGGCAAAATGACTCGCCAAACCAATTCTCCTTCTGCAAAACTCATGCCCCTAGTACATCGGTCATAGGCACGAGCCACATTTTCTTTTTCAGCACATAGACTATCATAAGCTTGTATTCTCTTTTCATCCAAGTCTTCATGCTCTTGCCACATTGCTTGTACATAATCCTCACCGATCAGGCTATGTTGTTCCATCACCCGAAAACATTGAAAGTTGATTTCTAAAGGCAAGACTACATCATGGCCGAACATTAATGCATAAGGAGTTGTACCTGTGGGTGTCCTCTTACTTGTTCTATAAGCCCATAGGGTGTTAAATAATTCTTCATGCCATAGTCTGGCATTGCTCGCAAGCATCCGTTTAAGGATATAGATAATGATTTTATTGCTTGCTTCGGCTTGACCATTGGATTGGGCATAGTATGGAGAAGAGTGTAGAAAATGTATTCCAAAATCCTTCATAAGCTCATCTACTTCTCCAGACATGAATGCTGCCCCACGGTCTGAAACAAAATTCTCAGGAATGCCAAACCGACAAATGATATCTTCAAATAAAAACTGACGGATAGCCCTAGCTGATGATACCCTGAGAGGTCGAGCTTTAACCCATTTTGTGAAGAAATTAGTAGCCACAATGATGAATTTGTGCCCCTCAGATGAATGAGGATGAATCATTCCAATTAAGTCTAAAACCCATCCTCTAGCTGGCCAAGACTTGATTATAGGCTGTAATGGTATTCGGGGCATATGGCTGATTGGACCATGTTTCTAGCATTCTTCACAACCTTTAGCAAACGTGATGCAATCTCTGAGCATTCCTGGCCAATAAAAGTTATGTCTCCTTATTAACCATCTCATCTTAGGACCGGCCTCATGTGCCTCTGCTATCCCAAGATGGACCTCCCTCATTAATCGCTTAGCTTCACGTCTAAAGACACACGTAAAAGTATGCCTTCCTCTTCTCTTCTATATAACTCATCATCCTTGAGTACATAATTAGGAGCTAAAAAATGAATCCGCTTTTCTACCGGATTATTAGGATTCTGGAGATAAGAAATAATGTCTTGTCTCCAATCCACATCAATGTGATCAAGTGTAGCAACGTACCACTCATTTTTGTCTTCTTGGCGAGCAAGGAAAGATGGAAGGGTCCTTCGTTCAACCTTTAATATCCGTTTGCGTACGCTATCTTGCAAGCTCACCCCTGTTGCTAGTTGAGCCAACTCGTTTGCTGCATAGTTCCTCTCGCGAGGAACATGACTCAACTCCACCTCTGTAAACAACTTGAGTAAATCACAGGCTCGTTTAGCATATGGTTCTAGGATTGGTCCAGCTTTATACTTGGTTTCAAGTTGTCTAATCACTAATTGGGAATCTCCAAATACATGCACGTCAGTGATCTCCATATCTAAAAGAAGTTCCAATCTAATGATTAAACCTTTATATTCTGCTTGATTATTTGTGTATCTGAAGTCCAACCTGAAAGAATAAGAAAAAGTTCGGCCGCGTGGAGAGACTAACGCTACTCCTGCCCCAGCCATAGTGCTCGTACTTGACCCATCAAAATATAAACACCAAGGGGCCAAATCGATACGAGCAAGGTCTAGTTCTGGCCCCTCGCTAACATCCTCAATTGGATGATGAGCCAGAAAATCAGCCACTGCTTGGCCTTTAACCGCCTTATGGGGAACGTACTGCAAAGAAAAATCTGACAAAGCCAGAATCCACTTCCCAATGCGTCCCCAGAGAATGGGTCTGGACAACATATACTTCACCAAATCAGTTTGTGCTATGACTCACATGGTGAAGGAAAGCATGTAGTGCCGCAATGTACACCCTGAAAAATATAAGGCTAGGCACATTCTTTCCATTGGAGAGTATCTCGTTTCACACTCATTCAGGGTACGACTCAGATAGAAAATAGCACGTTCAGTTCCTGATGAGTCGTCCTGAACTAATAAACTTCCAATAGAAAGGTCGGTAGCTGAGATATATAGCTTAAGAGGAACCCCTGGCCTTGGAGGAACCAAGACTGGTGGGTTCGTTAGATATGCTTTGATGGTATCAAACGCCTCTTGGTGAATAGGCTCCCATACAAAGTCTTTCTGATTTTGAAGCTTGAGCAAAGTTGAGAATGGTTGTCTTTTCCCAGCAGCATTGGCAATAAACCGTCGTAAGAAATTGATTTTTCCTAATAAACGTTGTAGCTCCTTCTTACTCTTTGGTGGGATTACACTAAGAACCGCTTGTTTCTTGTCGTCCGGTATCTCGATCCCACGCTGATGATCCAAAAAACCCAGGAAGTCTCCTGCCTGGACTCCAAATACACATTTGGTTGGATTCATCTTCAGTTGATGTTGCCTCATTCTGAGAAACACTTGCCGTAAGTCTTCAAAATGGTCACTCCTGCATTTCGTTTTAACTACTACATCATCGATTTATACTTCCATAGTCTTGCCAATAAGATCATAGAAGATTAAGTTGATTGCACGTTGGTAGGTTGCCCCGGCATTCTTGAGTCCAAATGGCATGTCCATGTACTCAAATACTCCTGCACATCATGGACACCAAAACGCAGTCTTATGTCTATCTAATTCAGCCATTGGAATCTGATGATAGCCAGCAGTTCCATCCATGAATGTTAGCATCTCATGGCGAGCCACTGAGTCCACTAGCAAATCCGCTACTAGCATTGGGTATGCATCTTTTGGAGTTGCATTGTTCAAGTCTCTATAGTCAACACACACTCGCATTTTTCCATTCTTTTTCTTGACTGGAACTACATTGGATAGCCACTCATTATATTTGGCTACTCGTATAATCCCTGACTTGAGCATCTTCTCGACCTCTTCCTTGACTAGAATTGCAGTTTCTATATTCATCCGACGGATCTCTTGTTTCACGGGCTTCTTTCCCTCTATGATGGGTAAGTTGTGACAAACCAAATCTGGTGACAGTCTTGGCATGTCGTCGTACTTTTCTGCAAAATAATCAGCGTATTCTTGTAGCAATTTAATGAGCTTGATACGTTCTTCAGGCTCTAGGAAGGTACTAATGGCCACAAAAATTGGCTCTTCATTTGTCCCAAGATTGATGTGTTCAATGGGATCCTTGAATTTAGGAGGTAAATTGTCCAAGGCTACTGGAGCTAATTTAATCTCTTTCTCCTCTTCAAAGTCATGCAAAACATCTTCATCCACATATTCCAATGCTGCAATCATTGGAACCTTCTCATAGGCTTGACTCTCTAACATAAAATTGTGAAAGCGCTCGTGTAAAGAGTTACAGGCCTCGGTCTCTATGCTTGATAGAGACTCGATCATAGATAATGTTTGGATGGTAGCTCAATGTTGTAGGGTCTACCACTATCTTGATTTACTTGAATTATACCCCACTGAGCTAGTTCAGAGGCTGTAACACCAACCAGGCGGCCTTTGTTATCAACGCCATGTACCTCCAATAGCCTAAGGTCATTGTGGTAAAAGCTGGATTCTAACGAGTTAGTAGAAACAGAATATGGGCGAGGATCAGCATCAACAAACTCTGCTTCATCAGACTCCATATTCTAGAGTAACATCTGCTGATGGAGGGACGAAAGTACACAATAGTTCCTGTGGATCCAGTCACGCCCCAGAATTGCACTGTATGGAGCTGTGCATTCTGCTACAAAGAATGTATAAGTACCGGTGGCTGGACCGATGTGTACCTGCAAAAAGACAATGCCCAAAGTCTTGGAAATGCTACACTAAAAATTTCTAACGTTTAGTGAGGTCTCTTGGATAGCAGACTTGGGAGCGCCTAATAAGGCCATTGCTTTAACTATGATGATGTTTACTGCTGCACCTGAGTCCACTAAGAGTTTGTTTAATTGAATTCCCTGGACTTTTCCTGTGACATATAACGGCCGCATGTGCATGGCCATGTCTACAGTAGGCTTGGCGAACATCATCTGTCCCCTTGTTGATGATGAATCAGTCTTTGGTCTCTTGGCGAGTGCTAAATCATCTTTCAGTTTTGGTTCATCTTCTGGCACTACCAAGTTGTTGACGCTTCCGCTTATGATTGATTCATCCGTTAATGCGCGCTGGTGGAGGTAAAGCATATTTGGAGGACAAAATAAACACCATGTTAACAGTGGTATCCTCCTCCTCAATGTATTCTTCAGCTTCTTCATCTTCACCTTCACCGTAATCCAACAACTGCTCATCATCTTCACAGTTGTCACCCTCAGCCGGTTTCCCCTCAGAGTTCAAAGTTGTAGTGACCTCGAGAGAAGCAACATATTGCAATTGATCCTCAGGGTTAGGATCTATGGTTGCTGGCATGAGTAGTACTGGATTATGCTCCTTTGGACGGGAAACGGGTTGTCGGGCCTTTTTCTGGTCTTCTACAGCTAAAGGTCTCGGTCTCCACTGCAAAACCTTGGTCTCGCCTGGAATGTATTGTTTTTGAATGTTTTTCCCTTCCTTTGGAGGTGTATGTAGCCCCATTGTTTCCATCGTTTCATCCTCAAAAGTGAGACGTCTTTTCACTGGCCTTCATTTCATGACTTCACGACGATCCTCATGAATAGTTTCGGGTTGTTTCCCTTTAGACCCTAGCTCTGGGTTACGGTCAAAGACCCCTGGTCGTTGTGCTCTCATTTTGGGCTCGCGAGACTTCTTCCCGAAAACCACTAATGAGTTTGCTGCAAGGGCATTCATTCGCCTTTGTAGTGTTTCTGGAGAACACACCAGTTCTTCTTCTTTGAGCAAGCCTTCTTCATAAGCCTCTAATGCTCTTTTGGATTCTCCAAGGCGTTGTTGAAGATTTCTTCTTCTACTTGGAGTCACCTCAATGGTTTTCCCCTTTTCCTTCACGTACCATACATTCTCCTTTGTGATATTTCTTGAAGCTGGATGGACGTATAGCCTTGCGAGTGTGTCAGCAACTTCTGATTCAGATTTCTTGGCTTCACTGACCCTTTCTGGTGCTCGCGAAGGCTTGGGAGCTGGAGAATCCCTTTGTCTTGCTCGCTGGGGTTGATGATCGGTTTGTGAAAATAATTCAGGGAAGAATTTAGCTGCTTCAGCCAATTCTTCATAGGAAATCTTCAACCCGCTTCTGAGTTTACAATGAGCACAAAGGGCTACTGGCGACTCTGTTCTTGGGTCCACTTTTTCTTTTCCTTTATCTGTTTGTCTCGTTTGCTTGCTTTGTGGACTCTCGCCAGTAGTTTGATGACTGTTGGTCTGTTTTCATTTGTTTGACTTGTCTCGCGTTAGCTCTAACATCCCAACCATCAATGATAAGTCAGTCACCAAACTTAGCAAGGGCTCTTAGTCTATCATTATTTCTCCCTCATCAATCCACTGCTGTATCCTGAACTTCAAATCACGACAAGCATTTGTGGAATGGCGACCCCATCTGTGATGGTATCGACAATAGAGTAGACCCCTGACATCCTAAGGATGTGGGTCCGGAGTTGCCCAATTATCAGGAACTACTGCTATTCCTGCTTAGACTAGCTCTTCCAATATTTCCTCTCGCCTAGACACATCATATGTAATCTCAGTCCGCTTAGGCCGGACAAATGCAATATTACGTCTAGATCTCCGCATTGACCTCTTCCTTTAATGGGTTAGTTCGGATTTATTGCAATTGGAAGAAGTGTTAATGGAAGGAAATGGTGTGTCGGGAAGAGGTGATGCCCTATGAGGATAACGTGGATGCCATTCCACCTCTCCTTTGTAGTTGACTTCAATCATTTCCCAGTTGGTCAACCCTTGGATCTTATCTCTCAAGGTCGAACATCTTGCTATTCGATGACCAAAATGATTATAAAATCTACAAAAATGCTAGGCTGGACCTACATACCGTAATTGTCTGAGTTCAAGTACTGGATAATAAAAGATCAAGCCCATGTGCTTTAGCCTATCAATGATCTCCTTCAACTTGTCACAGTTGAAAGAATAGGCCACTGTGAGGACCCGAACCAGAATCAGTTGCTTATTCAGCACGATTCTCGAGATTGAGTTTAGTCGCAGTTTATTGTCGTAATTGTGGTTTGCCAATTCGATTCGCGACTTGGTTTTTGGTCGAGAATTTGAGTTGAGTATCTTCACGGGAATGGTAGAGTACGTGATTTCAAACTCGTGGGCGGTTTCGGAAGATTTTTCCGATAACCGAGGAATATTTTATGATTATTTGAAGTTTCGGGTTTCGACGAGGTTATCCGATTGTTTCGAGTTTATCCGAATCACTTCGTATATTCGTTTTGAACCGTTGATCGACCCGAGGGACGAGTATAAATATCGAAAAGTTGAAAAATTAGTCGGGAAATAGTCGAGGATTTCATTGTGAGCATTGACTGATGTTGACCGGATGTTGACTTTCCTAAAAAGGAAATCTGACCGTTGACCCGAGGTGGAGGAGTTTCCGTTTTGGTCTTGCCGTTTGACGATCAACTTTCCGGCCACCTCCGATCTTGTAAAGGGTATTAATCGCTTCTCCATTTGATTTTATGTCGATTGGTACTTGATTTGAATGAAATTGGTCCCGTTTTGGTATGACCCGAACCGGGTCGGTCCTAAGGTCTCCGTCGGTGTTCGTAGGCCGTTTTCCGGCGAACTATGACTGTGGTGGTTAAGGGGGTTAGACTCCCCTTACCTTGGAGAGTCTCCCTATGTGTTTTATTATGAGATTGGTGAAGTTTTGAAGGTCGCCGGTTTGAGTCACCGGAGTTGGGATTCCGTTCGGATTTGTGGGATTTTGGTCGGGTTAGAGGCCGAATTGGTCTACGTGATAGTTAAGGAAGTGGTTCGCATGGTCATGATGGTGTGATCTGGAAGTTTTCGCCGGAGAATCTTGCCGTTGACGGCGCGCCGCCGCTGGCGGCGGCGGTCAACGGTGGTCAACGGCGAGGAAAAATTCAACTTTTCAGATTTCGATAATTTTAATGTCGTTTTTCTTGTAATCGCGCCCTGATCATCGTCCAGAGGTTTTTGAGTTGGTTTGATTAGCCGATTTTCAGTCGAGGTTTCGAGTGGGGATTTCGGGATTTCCGTAATTCGTTTTGTACTGCATTTCGTGTTTCCGGGAACGGTTGGTTTCCGTGCATCAGTACAGTGTTGTGGATTACGATATTGATCAGTTATGTTTTGTGAATATTCAGGAGATCGAGATCGGGATCGTGATCGAGCTTCTGGCGAGGGATCTTCCGCCGGTCCTCGAGAGTAGAGCGTGTGTGCTTTTTGCTCACCTGTGAGTGGACAATTTCTTTTCACGGAATTCTTGCGAGTCTTTTATAAGATTTTCGATCTTGAGCATGCGTATTGAGATTTCGGATTGCATGAGCATGTGTTTTACGATTATACGATATACTTATACGAATATACGTATACGAGTATACTTACACTTATATGCTGTTTCATGCATTTGCATCGAAATGTTTGTGATTTAGTTTACACAGAGTACAGTCGTTATATGTTGTTGTATCGATACACTCGCATCCCGGCTGATCCCCAAGGATGTGTACCGGGGGAGGCTGTGACTCCTGACCCGTGACTTGTACTGGGTGGAGGCAGACCTCTGACCTGAGGCCTTTCTGGCTAGAATCGCGTGGAAGTCTGGGACTCCGTGATTCTGACTGTACTAGCACGGTGTGTGTCCATGAGTGCCCCGTGGGATTTTTACTTGCATGCTCAGTACGCTGGAGGACTATGGTTTTACCTCGTGTACTTTATTATTTCTATTTACCTGGACTCGCATATGTTTTTATAACATATATATCAACTGGTGAAAGACATTTATTTTCGTCCACTCACTCTAACGTGTTTATTGTCTTTCCCCTGGGCTTTTCGGTTTCCGTGCCCAGTTGCAGTTCAGGTTTTGGTGTTTTCACGTCGCGGTTTGGAGGCTAGTGATCAGAGCTATCTGTGTTTTCCAGTAGGTTCTTGTTTCTCCTACTGATGTATATGTTGTATATGTTTTACTTTAGTGGTCGCTTTGATACATTCTGATACATGTTACGCGGATTTTCACGGATATACTATATATAGTACAGTACTGTTTACTGTTTATGATTCATATATTGATGTTGAGAAATCCGGATGGGATTGGTGCCCACGGTTTGGTTTTTGTGGCATAGGACGAAGTGTTATTTTCTGGGTGCAGGTTATGGTAATTCTACGTTAGTAACGAAACTCTGCCAAAATTTTGAAAATTTTTTGTTGGTTCGTATTTTCGAAAGGGTTTGATTCCGGTTTAGGTATCTGAATCGGGATTGGGTCATTTCAGCCACAAAGATAGATTGATTCCAGTCTTCCACGCCTCCAATACAACTATCGGGTGATAACCACTCGACGTCAATCATATTTACTTGAGGAGGTGGAAAGGGCTTAAAATCTACTAATGCTGCTGTCTTAGATGCTCCCTCCAACTCTAATCTTCCTTCGTTGATCCATTTCTGGATCTGGTCTTTAAGCTTGATGTAGTCTTTTGTAATGTGGTTCCACGCTCTGTGGAACTTGCAGTATTTTTTACCTTTTAACTGCTCAGCTGTAGGAAGATGTCCAAAATCTGTTTTGACAGCACGCATACTATATAGTTCGTCCAAGATCTCATGAGCCATATTGGCATCATAAGTGTATGTTTCAAACTCTGGCTTAGTAATAGCCACTGTTGAGAGTTTGATTGGACCCTTATTCTTCTGAAGCTTACGGGGCTTTAAAACTTTGTTTGTTGATAAATCCACAACTCTCACTTGCTCGCCATCAGAGTCCGATTCTTGGTCGCCTATATCCTCAATATAAGCCACCGTTTTTGGCTTTAGCCTATCATAAGACTTAGCATTGTACGTTCCCTTAGACGTATTCCTTCTATTATCTCTTTCTTGCATGGTACTGTAAACTTTAGTTACAACCGTGATAAGCTCGTTCAAAGAGAAGTACTTGCTATTTAAGAATAGTTGGTGGTACGTGTCCTCCAAACCATTCTTGGCCATTTCTACCACCTCCTCTTTATCGAGTGGAGTCTTACATAGATTAAACTCTGACCGAAAACGGTGAAGGAAGGCGACTGGACTTTCTGTTACGGATTGGCTCAAGGAAGCCAGCTTTCCAACACTGGTTTCAGGTCTTGCCATTCCAAAGTGGTCTATGAATAAAGCCTCCATATCCTTCCACTCACTGATCGAACCCTTTTCCAATCTCGTATACCATACGAGGGCCGACCCTAACAGCGATGCTCCAAAGACTCTTAGTTTGAGTCCCTCGTTATCAGCAAACTGCCCCAATTGCAGTGTGAAATAAGCTAGGTGTGTTGCCGCATTAGAATCATCATCGCCAGAGAAAGTTTGGAATGTCTGATGCCGGTAAAACTTTGGCCATTGCCACACATCAGGATCATCCTTCTGCATAGGGAGAAATAGCGTCTCATATGTATCATACATCTTGGCCAGATGTATGTCGCAATCGTTTAAGAACCTGTTTAACCGTTGCCCCCAAGCAGGAGGAAAAGACTCTACTTGTCTAGTCTTTCTTGCTAGGTCAGATACAGATTTAGTTAGAGACGCTATGTCCCTGTCTGTCCTCTGAGACAATGTAGCCGCGTGTCGGCGGTATTCATCCAAACTTGCTTCCAAGTGTTTGAGGATATCTACCCGTAATCTATCCTTACCTTCCACGAAACTCGTTACTTGGGCTCCCATGGCCTCTCTCTCTTCCCGATCTCTGTTGAATTCTACCCATATTGATTGAATTCCGGCTACCGCCGTGTCTATTAAGTTGCTTTGGGTAGTGAGAAGAGTTGCTTGCTGCTTGATCCTTTCATCGAGAGCCGTGTAGTAACTAGCTTGGTGGTTATTGCGCCTAGCTGCGTAAGCTAGATATTCTAGGAACGTAAGTTCTGCTATCTCCGCTTCACTTAAAGATTTGAACGTCATAGTGTTAATGTCGTTAGTAAGGATAATTTCAACCGCTTGATTACTCAATGAACGACACCGAGTAGATGTATGTTCACGATCAGCCGATTGTGGGTGCTTGCGGCACTGAGGGTAATTTCTTCGGTAAGGATCCCCTATTGTCACTTAGAGACCAAAATGTTCGATGCAAAAATATCTCCCGCAGAAAGATCTTTCCGCAAAGCAGTCTCTTTTATTGGCTTCGGATAGTTTGACCGCAGATATCGGTTTATCCTGTATGTGCTTCGTATGCTTGCGTGCCACCGTTCTTTAACGGAATATAGAATGTAAAGCCGCCTGACTTTTTGATAAGCGATTAAGACAAGGATAGCACCAACCCTGTCTGAATAGATCCTTCTCGCCTAGTAACCTAGGATTTTTGATATGTATCTCTAGCAGAGCCTTTGAAATCGATACCTCACACTCCCTTATCAGTGCAAAGCAGAGCAATCTCTCTGACGATGTGTTGAGAACACTGCTTCCTTTGAGTATCCAAACTCTCACTCGATAGGTGACAAGCCCTTCATTCAACCTTTCAGTCGCAATTGCTTTCTTCTGATCGCAATACTCTCACTCGATAGGTGACAAGCACTTTGATCTGCTGGTTGCAAAGAAGATAGAATCTCTTGATGAGATGTCTGTCTAGGTGTACTTGCGTATAGCAAATGTATGTATTTGATTGGGGACCTCTTCCACAAAGCTCTTACTTTCCTTATATAATGCTCAGCAGTTGTCTTTGAATTACATTGAACTTCTTCTGTTCTTGCTCTTTGAATCTCAAAATAAATCTAACGCCAGCATACGGGTTTTTAATCCTTTTATAGAAGTTCAATACTATCACAACTCTTTTATTAAAGAAACCCATCTGAAACAGAAAAGGTATGATAGACATCCAAGCCGCATGGAATCAGCTAATTCATGAATCATAGTTCTAATTGAACTCTATCTTTGCATACTTGGCCGCTGGTCAAGCTCTTTATAACACATAAGCCGCTCGCCAAGACTTCAGCCAATCTTGGGCCACTCGCCAAGACTTCAGTTATCCAAGTCCAATATAAAATATTTATTTTAGGTCCAAACAATCCTGTCAAAGTCCTTTGATTCTTTGGGGCAACAATCATCAACCTTTCTTCTGAAACCTAACCTTATGGGAAGAATGCTCCAACTTCTCTTGCTTTTCACCAGCTTCTGAAGCTCCTTTTTCATACTTGAACACTCCTTTTGAAGGTCCAAAACAAGTTCCCTCACCTCAGAATCAAAACCCACAGCTCAGTCTAATTGTGCAGGGTCTACTTGATTGGTCACATCATTTTTGCTAGGGAGCCCAAGGTTACCACTAGCATTTTGTGAGTTCTCAAGATTGTCAACAAATAACCAGCCAGAAATGGATGTTCGGAGTCTAAGCTGTTCGAAGAAGAGGACTTGAACGATTACTCGAAGAGGTAACCTTTCATTCTGAGCAGCATGGGTGCTGGCTTCCAACGACAGTTTATTGCAGTTCGTGAGTCTGCAGAGTAGCTCCCTGTCGGCCTCTATAAGCCAAGGATGTGCCTGAGGTTGCCAATGTGCAATGTAATTAGCATGGACAATCAGAAACACTTACTAAGACACCATAGTTGTACTTGGAGAAAATAGAAACAGATCATGGTTGGGTATATATGTAACTTCAGTTACAAGTAGCACACATTATATGGACTTAAAGTATTTACCTTCAAGTAAACATCAATGGCATGATAAATACCATCATCCAGTGGCCTGGCATATTCGGGGATGACAGCAGCAAGTGCTTGAAACTTTGGTAACTTTAAATTAACATCTGGAGCTACCTCGGCAAGATATCCATCAATAAGACTTGCCACCATGGTAATAGGTGTCAATGGATCAGTGTGTCATCAACTGCCCCTCTTCAATAATACATGGAGAAGAGGATTGAAAAGACTGGTTTGCCAATATGAAATGATCAAGAATCCTTTGATTACAGTCTATATCATACAGAGTCTCTACTGAGCACCCCATGTTCGGTATCAAAAGATCAATTAGAACAGCTTGGTCCAATTGTGCACCAATCCTTTTCTCCAAGTTCTCCAAGTTCTCTCTGCATGATGGACTTGCAAGTAAGATCATAGCAGTTCTTAATAGCCTAAGCAGAAACTTAGAGGATGTTACTCCTTTCTTTTTAGGAAGCAACCCCACAATTTCTTCAAGTAGAACCCTTTGATCTTCATCATAAATATTTGTGCCCGAGTTTGCATGATTTGCATCATTAAAGCTCGATAGCCTATTCATCAAAGGAAGATACTTTCGGGCATAGGCTATGAGAGAAGCAGCAATACTCTCAGGCCCCATGCCCTTTGATTCAACTGCTTGAATTAACCGTTTACAGAGAGGTAAACTAAGGAAGGATGCATCTTCGTACCACCAATTCTTACAGGGAGATTGTGGCTTATCTATGCCATTCCATGTCACAGTGCCTGTTGGTTTCTTGGTGTCACTTCCTGCTGACATTGGCCGACTGAATAAATTTGGGTCTGAACAGGCTTTAGTAGCTAGTGAATCGATGCATCTTGAAACAATGTGAAGCTCCTCAACATATGGCTTAACTTCTTCACATGTTCCAAGAGCTAGTATGGAGTCTCTCCAACTACCACAGACTTCATTAAGAAATGCCTCTGTCTGGGCAATCAGGTTTCCTTGATCATAAACTTCAGTCATTCGCTAGGTTGCACTGAAACGGATACGGTAACAGGAATACGAAATGATACGATACGCCGAAACGGTAAAATCAAAAAAATCCAAGGATACAATACAAGTAGGATACGAAAATCAAATTATCCATTACAAATTCAAATATAGTTAAAATAATAATAATAATAATAATAATAATAAGCATGTAATTTAAGTTTATGTCATTACAGCTTCATGTAGAGGCAGTAGACATCTTTAGGCATTTTCCAAATCAACTTCTTCATCTTCATCTTCATCAGCATTAAAGATCATCGCTTCTAAGTCTGGTTCATCAAGAGAAAGTTGGGCAATCTCAAGAACACCAACAATAGAAACATCCAAAGAATCCATTTCATCACCACCAAGATCTCATTGTTCAGACATGCATTCATTGTAACTTGGATGTCTCCTAGCCGAAAGACGAAGATTAGTATGAACAAAAACCAAATCTTCCGCCCTTTGAGGTGTCAACTTATTCCTAGCCAAAGAATGAATGAAGCTGTAGGTACTCCAATTCCTTTCACAACATGAGGAAGAAGAGGATTGACCAAGTAACTTGTACGCCAAGTGTTGGATAGTTGGAACACTTGCTCCATGAACCGACCACCAAGTTACAGGCTCCATATGATACCTATCTCTTATAGCATCTCCATCACTAAGACCATTCGTGCAATTGAAAAAATCAACAAACTCAATTGCAACTTTTCTTCGGTCTTTGAGATTGGTAAAATACCGAGCAATACAAGTTTTCCTTTCTACAAAAATCTCTTGATCATTATTGGGAGCAACCCGGTTGTTGTCCTCTTGAAGCCACTCAAAACTGTAATACCTAAACAAGATAAGAAAAATAATAAGGAATTCCATAATAACAAAAAGTACCAAAATGAATTGAGTAGATGTTATACTTACTTTGGATTCAAAGAATGTGCCAAGCAATGTAGAGATGTATAGCTCTTGGTCCACCTTGCTATCAATACTGATTCCACAACATTCCAAAACTCTGAACTTTCATGTAGTTACTTTCTTTCTTTGCGGTAAATAGCATGCTTGATTCGCTCTATCATGCTATCCCACCATTCATACACCAAATGAAGAGAAGGTTTATCAGTGTCGGCCTTTCTAATCATCTCATGAATGGGACCAGCGAAGGTGAGGATGTACTCAATGTCATCCCAAAATTGTTCATCTAGAAGCTTTACTTTCACAAGCCCTGCCTTATGATAATCATCAGCTCTATAATCCTCCCACTTCGGACTAATCACCATTTGTTGCAAACCATTCTTGATTTTTTTAAATCTCAACATCATGGCAATAGTTGATGCAAACCTTGTAGGAGCAATTGAAAGTAACCTGAAGTCACAATGCTCTGAAAACATCATCAATCTCATACCATGATTCATAATAAAGTTTCTAATAAACACAACATCATTAGAAATAGGCATGATCCAAGAACACACATCATACACATCTTGAGTTGCATCATTATGTGATGAAGGGAGTGTAGGTGCACATATGTTCTTCACAACAAGATTTAATGTATGAACTACACATGGTGTCCAAAATATGGTGGGATATTGGGTTTCAATAAGCTTACCAGCCTTGGAACATACCGGAGTATTATCGGTGACAACTTGCACCACATTTTGATACCCAACTTGCTTGATAGACTCTATGATTAGGCTTGCAACCAACTTGTGATCCTTGAATTCACCCTCGCAATTTACCGCTTTGAGCATCATTGCACCAATTTGATTAACTGCTAACACATTGATTATAGGTCTTCTTTGTGGATCTGACCAGCCATCACTACACAAGCTCACACCCTTTATAGGCCAAATCATCTTGATTGGCTCCAAATGGTGCTCAATATTTTTCTTCTCTCTGGCTAGAAGAGTGGTTCTCAATTTGTTATACCCTGGTGGGGTATAACCTGGAAGAGTAGATGCACGGCGATAAGACTCCCGATAATGTGGATTTCTTGCAAGGTTGAAAGATAAACCACCGGTATAAAACATCCTCCCAACCTCCTCACCACATTGTGCACTAGCTTTATTGTTGAAAGCTTTGTGAAGAGGACCAGAACCTCCTTTTCTCTTCTTCGGGTCACAAGAAGTAGAAAATGTCATCCTATAACAACCAGTCGAAGAACTCCCTTGCCCTCTGCCTCTTGATGATGATAGCAAAGGAACTTGCCTAGGAGCTACATTTGATTGTCTCTCCTTGCAGTCTCTCACTATCTTTATCATCTGAGTATGTGCTTGTGAATTCACCTTTGAGCAATATGCAACTCCCACCGGATTACCCTCTTTCAGGAGATGATACTTCACTCTAGTGTACGAATCTTGGAAATTCAGCTTGCAGAAAGTACATTGCCATTTCCAACATCCTCTTGCTTGACTAGTTTTCTCGATCTTCTTTACAAATTGTCACAATGGAGCTTTATCATTGAAGACGTTATGAATTTCATGGGCACTAGCATTAACATTGGCACTAGAACTGATTAGAGGAGTATCTGCGTCATCGTCGGCCATCTTCCTGAAAACTATGAAAAGTGAAAACAACATTCAATCCAAAACATCCGGTTTGTTTCACGGATCCAATATATGCAAGTAATACAAACAGTTGACGTTTCTAAAAGTTAGACGCAAACTCAAGACTTGCACTCACTACAACTAGAGTTACGGTAAGATCTATGTCAACAACGGGAAAAGATCTGAAAAGAAGCAATACAAATTAAAAGCTGTAGGGCTGGAATCATACTGTGTAGTGGCCTAATCATACTGTGTACAAATTAAAAGTTGTAGGGCTGGAAACATACTGTGTAGGGCTGAAAAGAAGCGGTACAAAGTAAGTTCTACTTACTACTAGAGACATTCGAGTTGTACTATTACGTACTGTGTAGTGGCCTAATCATACTACTGGTGTTGCCTTGTAGTGAAGGTCACCTTCTGAGCCATTCATATACTATGAAATCTCTGTCAATATAATTTTCAATCCTTCAAGCTCTTCAATTGATTAAAGTTTACATCTTTATTGACACACAACTGTGAACTTAAGAAATTATATGCATGCTTGGAGTAGATGGGCTTACCCATTAACTAATGCATAGGCACAATGAGTTTCTGTCACTTCTCCGAAGAGAATATCATATTTAGAAGCCATAAGTAATAACAGTAATAACATACATAGTTATAAGAAACTCATAATTCAAGGCCACATCCTTACACCAGTCTCAGCTTCTATACTTACCAAGAATCCAACTTGATGGCACGGAGTACTCAATGCATGGAGTATAACAACACAAACTCAAGGAGCAGTAAGACATATCCACAAATGTATATGCTTTATAAGAAACTCATAATTCAAGGCCACATTCTTACACCAGTCTCAGCTTCTATACTCACCAAGAATCCAACTTTAAGAAACAATAGTAAAAGAAAACAAGCCATTGCTAGTAAAATTTACCAAATTTCAACTGGGTTTTACATATAGATTGTCTAAGCAAACAGGCTAATTGACCCTTGATTACAACTCTATGGATTCCAGAGTCAATTTTCACTTTTATACCTCATAACATTCTTAGACAGAACCAGAAAACAACTTTACAAACTTTGAATTGAAAATTGAAAAACAACATCAAAAAAAGTAAGCCATATGATTCATATCACCTAAATATACATGTGATACATTTGCCTTGGTCACTCAATAACAATCACAGAGCTATTCAACACAAACAATCAAATTCCAATTGTCAATGAAAATACTCACGTAAAGACTGGATTTTGAAGCAAATAAAACCATAACAATCTTAGTCTAATTAGACCCATTATCATTCTCATAAGAAAAAACCTCCTCAAGTAAGAAAAGAATAGAGAAATTGATACCAGAAATCTTACTGGCAAGTAAGTCTAGGTTTCAACAGGGTTCTGGGTTTTTGGCAAGGAAGCACAGAAATGGCAGAGCAAAGAAGAAAACACAACAATCACAAGTTCACAAGAATCACAACATACAGGGCCACTGAGAGGAAGACGGTGGAGGAGATGAGCCGATGAGGGCTAATGAGAGAGGAGAGAGCCGATGAGAGACGGCAGAGGACTGAGAGGAGAGAGCCAATTAGGTTTTTTTTTTGTATTTTACTGATTTTTTTACTGTAAATTGACAATTTTTTCCCACGTATCCTGAAAAATTATAGGTTTACGTATCCGTTTTAAGAGACGTACGTATCCAATCCATATCAGAATTTAGATACCGTATCCTAACGTATCCACGCGTATCGTACCGGTATCGGTATCCGATACACGATACCACCCCTCAATCCTGTTTCTGTGCATCTTAGGTCATTCGGAGGTATTCAGCTGCACATCTAAGGATGACAACATTCACGACAGTCAGTTCAATTTTAACACCATAGCAGAATTTAGTTACAAGCTCAAATGCTTTAGCTCCCCCAGGCAGACCATAAAGTTGCAATGTAGAGTCTGAGGCTTCCACACCATAATACTGCTCGATAAGCTGCTCCAGCAGTCTACTTTTTGAAAGCAAGGGAAACTACAACAATTTTTTTAAAGTGGGGATCATAAAATGAGAAAATAGCATGAATTCTGATAACTGTAAGAGTTAAAGTAGTAAACAAATAAGAAAGAAAAAAAACACAGAACACATAGAAAGACATGTGCAGACAAATGAGTAATTGATCGACACGCTCAGTTACACACTACATTTACTTCAAGTGTCATATATAACAGTGGCGTAGCTAGAATTTTAGGTTAGCTATGTCAGAACTTAACTTTTTTTCGATATAATGTCAAAAATTAATACTAGCTATTGTTTGGGACTGAAATAAATATTTCATATTGGGCTTGAAAGGCCGAAGTCTTGGCGAGCGGCCCAAGATGAGCTGAAGTCTTGGCGAGCGGCCTATATTCTATGAGAGCTTGGTGAGCGGCCAAGTGAGAGACAGAGTCCGTTTAGGACTATAAATTGTGAATTAACTGATTCCATGCGGCTTGGATGTCTATCATACATTTTCTGTTCCAGATAGGTTTCTTTTAATAAAGGAGTTATGATAGCATTGAAACTATATAAGGATGAAAACCCGTATGCTGGTGTTAGAGTTATATTGAAATTCAAAGAGCAAGAGCAGAAGAAGTTCAAAGGAATTGAAAGACAACTACTGAGCATTATATTAGCACAGTACGAGCTTTGTGGAAAAGATCCCAGATTAAACATACAACATTTGCTATACGCAAGTACACCTAGACATCTCGTCAAGAGATTCTATTTCTTTGCAACCAGCAGATCAATGTGCTTGTCACCTATTGAGTGAGAGTATTGCGATCAGAAGGAAGCATAGCGACTGGACGATTGAAGGGCTTGCCACCTATCGAGTGAGAGTTTAGATATCTAAAGGAAGAAGTGTTCTCAACACACCGTCAGAAAGATTGCTCTGCTTTGCACTGATAAGGGAGTGTGTGGTATCGATTTCTAAGGCTCTATTAGAGATACATATCGAAAGTCCTAGGTTACTAGGGAAGAAGGACCTATTCGGACAAGGTTGGTGCTCTCCTTGTCTTAATCGCTTATCAAGAAGTCAGGCAGCTTTACAATCTATATTCCATTGAAGAACGGTGGCACACCAGCATATGAAGCACATACAGGATAAACCAATACCTGCGGTCAAACTATCTGAAATCAATAAAAGAGACTGCTTTGTGAAGGATCTCTCCGCAGGAGATATTTTAGCGTCGAACATTTTGGCACGCCCAGTGGGACCTATCTTCGTGTCTCTAAGTGACAATAGGGGATCCTTACCGAAGGAATTACCCTCAGTGTCGCAAACACCCACCACCGGCTTACCGTGAACATACATCTACTCGGTGTCATTCATTGGGTAATTAAGCTGTTGACATCATCTTCGCTAAAGACTTTGATTCAACCATGTCGTTTAAATCTTTAAGTGAAGCGAAGATGGCGGAACTTACGTTCCAGGAGTACCTAGCTTACGCAGCTAGGCGCGACGAACATCAGACTAGTTACTATACGGCTCTCGATGAAAAGATCAAACAACAAGCGACTCTTCTCACTACCCAAGGCGATAGAATAGACACATCATTAGTTGAAATCCAAGCATTATGGGTAGAATTCAACAGAGATCGGGAGGAGAGAGAGGCAATTGGATTCTAAGTAGCAAGTCTCGTGGAAGGTCAGGATAAGTTGTGGATAGACATCATACAACACTTGGGAACAAGTTTGGTTGAATAACGTCGACATGCGGCGACATTGTCTCAGAGGACAGACAGGGACATAACGTCTCTAACTAAATCCGTTTCTGATCTCGCTAGAAATACTAGACAAGCAGAGTCTTTCCCTCCTGCGTGGGAACAACGGTTAAACAGGTTCATGAACGATTGCAACATACATCTAGCCAAGATGTATGAATCATATGAGACACCGCTTCCTCCCTTGTAGAAGGATGATCCAAATGCTTGGCAATGGCCAAAGTTCTACCAGCATCAGACCTTCCAAACTTTCTCTGTCGACGATAATTCTAACGCGGCGACACATTTAGTATACTTCACGCTGTAATTAGGGCAGTTTGCCGATAATGATGGACTCAAGTTAAGAGTCTTTGGATCATCTCTGTTAGGATCAGCCCTCGTATGGTATACGGGATTAGAAAAAGGATTCGGTCAATGAGTGGAAGGATATGGAGGCTTTATTCATAGATCACTTTGGAACGGCTATACCTGAAACCAGTGTTGGAACACTGGCTTCCTTGAGCCAATCGGCGACAGAAAGTCCAGTCACCTTCCTGCACCATTTTCGGTCGGAATATAATCTATGCAAGACTCCACTCGGAAAAGAGGAGGTAGTAGAGATGGCCAAGAATGGTTTGGAGGATATGTACTACCAACTGTTCTTAAATAACAAGTAATTTTCCTTAAATGAGCTTATCACAGCTATAACTAAAGCTTACAATACCATGCAAGAAAGAGATAATAGAAGGAATGCGTCTAAGGGAACGTACAATGCTAAGTCTTACGATAGGCCAAAGCCAAAAACCGTGGCTTATATAGAAGATATAGACAACCAAGATTCGGACTCTGATGGCGAGCAAGTGGGAGCTGTGGATTTATCGACAAACAAAGTTTTAAAGCCCCGCAAACTTCAGAAGAATAAGGGTCCTATCAAGCTTTTGACAGTGGCTTTTACTAAGCCAGAGTTTGAAACATACACTTATGATGCTAACATGGCTCATGAGATCTTAGACGAGCTATATAGCATGCGAGCTATTAAAGCATTTCGGACCTCTCCCTACAGCTGAGCAGTTAAAAGGTAAAAAATATTGCAAGTTCCATGGAGCATGGAACCACATTACAAAGGACTGCATCAAGCTCAAAGATCAGATCCAGAAATGGATCAATGAAGGAAGACTAGAAATAGAGGGAGCGTCCAAGGCAGCTACATTAGTTGATTCTAAGCCCTTCCCATCACCTTATGTTAATATGATTGATGTTGAGTGGTCATCACCCGATAGCTGTATTTGAGGTGTGGAAGACTGGAATCGGCCTGTCTTTGTGGGATATTCTTTCAACTATGAAGTTAGAGGAGATTCTAGACAGGTTACGTGACATGGGCTTGGTCTTTTATTACCCAGTATTTGAACTCAGACATTTACGGTATGAAGGTCCGGCTCAACATTTCTACAGATTTCATAACCAATTTGGTCATCAAACAGCAAAGTGTTCGACCTTGAGAGATAAGATTCAAGGGTTGATCAACTGGGAAGTGATTAAGGTCGACTACAAGGGAGTGGTGGAATGACATCCACATTATCCTCATAGGGCATCACCACCTCCCTACATGCCGTTTCCTTCCATCGACACATCTTCCACCTGCAATGAATCTGAACCAATCTACAAAAGGAAGAGGTCAAGGCGGAGGCCTAGACGTAATATTGTATTTGTCCGACCTGAGCGGGCTGAGATTACTTATGATGCGTCTAAGCGAGAGGAAATATTTGAAGAGCTAATCTAAGCAGGGATAACAACAGTTCCTGACAATTGGGGAACGCCGGGCCCACATCCTGAGGATGTCAGGGGTCTACTTTACTGTCGATATCATCATCGATGGGGTCACCATTCCATGAGTGCTTGTCGTGATTTGAAATTCAGGATTCAACAGTGGATTGACGAGGGAGAAATAATGATAGACCAAGAGCCTTCGCCAAGCTTGGCGACCGACATATCATTGACGGTTGGAATGTTGGAACTAACGAGAGACAAATCAAACAAACGCAAACAAACGCAAACAGTCATCAAACTACTGGCGAGAGTCCACCAAGCAAGCAAACGACAAAATCAACTAAAGGAAAAGAAATAATGGACCCAAAAGCAGAATTGCCAGTAGCCCTTTGTGCTCATTGTAAACTCAGAAGCGGGTAAAAGATTTCCTATAAAGAATTGGCTAAAGCAGCTAAGGTCTTCCTAGAGTTATTTTCACAAACAAATTATTAGCCCCATAACTCACACCGAGCAAGATAAAGGGACTCCCCAGCTCCCAAGCATTTGCGAGCAACAGAAAGGGTTAGTGAAGCCAAGAAATCTAAGTCGAAAATTGCTGACACGCTCGCCAGGCCGTATATTCCACCAGCCTTAAGAAATATCACAAAGGAGAACGTATGGTATGTGAAGGAGAAGGGAAAGACTATAGAGGTAACTCCAAGTAGAAGAAGAAATCTTCAGTGATGATTTGCAGAAGCCAAAAGAGTATTAGAGGCTTATGAAGCAAGCCTGCTCAAAGAAGAAGAACTGGTATGCTCTCCAGAAATGCTGCAAAGGCGATTGAACGCCCTTGCATTAAACCCCTTAGTGGTTTTTGGGAAAAAGTCTCGCGAGCCCAAAGTGAGAGCACAACTCCCAGGTGTCTTTAACCGTAACCCAGAGTTATGGTCTAAGGACAAACAACCCGAACCTATTCATGAGGATCATCATGAAGTCATGAAACGAAAGACGTCTCAATTTTGATGACGAATTGATGGAAGCAATGGGGCTACATACACCTCCAAAGGAGGGGAAACACATTCAAAAGCATAACACTCCAAGTGAGAACAGGGTCTTGCAGTGGAGACCGAGACCTATAATTATAGAAGAACAAAAGAACGTTCGCCAAACTATTTCCCATCCTAAGGAACAAAATTCAGCACCACTCATGCCAGCAACCATAGATCCTATACCTGAGGATCACTGCAACATGTTGCTTTTCTGGAGGTCACTACAACTTTGAACTTTGAGGGACAACAGGCTAAGGACAACGACTGTGAAAATGATGAGGAGTTGTTGGATTATGGTGAAGATGAAGAAGCTGAAGAATACGTCGAGGAGGTGGATACCATTGTCAACATGGTGTTCATTCTGTCCTCCAAATATGCTTTATCTCCACCAGTATTGATGGATGAATCGATCACGAATGGAAGCGTTAACAACTTGGTAGTGCCAGAAGATGAACCAATATCGACAGATAATTTAGCACTCGCCAAGACATCAAAGATTGATCCATCATCAACAAAGGGACAGATGATGTTCGCCAAGCCTACCGTGGACATGGCCATGCACATGTGGCCGTTATATGTAACGGGAAATATCCAGGGAATTCAAGTCAAAAAACTTTTGGTGGATTCAGGGTCAGCGGTGAATATCATCACAGTCAAAGCAATGGCCTTATTAGGCGTTCCCAAGTCTGCTATCCAAGAAACCACACTCAACGTTAGAAACTTTCAGGGTAGCATTTCCAAAACTTTGGGCATTGTCTTTTTGCAGGTACACATCGATCCAGCCACCAGTACATACACATTCTTTGTAGCAGAATGCACAGCTCCAGATAGTGCAATTCTAGGGCATGACTGGATCCACCGGAGCTATTGTGTACATTTGCCCCTCCATCAGCAGATGTTACTTTGGAATATGGATTCAGGTGAGGCAGAGATCGTTGATGTCGACCCTCGTCCATACTCCGTTCTTGCTAATTCTTTAGAAGCCAATTATTATAACAGTGACCTTAGGCCACTGAAGCTATGTGGCGTCGATAACAATGGCCACCCATTTGGTGTTACGGCCTCTGAACTAGCTCAGTGGGGTATAATTCAAGTAAATCATGATCATAGAAGACCCTATACCGTTGAGCTACCATCCAAACATTCTCAATGATCGGGTCTCTATCAAGTATAGAGACCGAGGCTTGTTACTCTTTACATGAGCACTTTCACAATTTTATGTTGGAGAGTCAAGCCTACGAGACGGTTCCAATGATAGCAGCATTGGAGTATGTGGATGAAGATGTGTTACATGACTTAGATGAGGAGGAAGAGATCAAATTAGCTTTAGCAGCTTTGGATGATTTACCTCCTAAAGTCAAAGATCCCATTGAAAAGATCAATCTTGGGACCAATGAAGAGCCAATCTCTGTGGCCATTAGTACCTTCCTAGAGCCTGAAGACCGACTGAAGCTCATTGAGTTGCTACATGAATACGCTGATTTTTTTGCGGAGAAGTATGACGACATGCCAAGACTGTCACCAGATTTGGTTTGTCACAGCTTACCCATCATAGAAGGGAAGAAGCCGGTGAAACAAGAGATGCGTCGAATGAACACAGAAACAACAATTCTAGTCAAGGAAGAAGTTGAGAAAATGCTCAAGTCAGGCATATGAGTAACCAAGGATAATTAGTGGCTATCCAACGTAGTCCCGGTCAATAAAAAGAACAGAAAAATGCGAGTGTGTGTTGATTATAGAGACTTGAACAATGCAACTCCAAAAGATGCATACCCAATGCAAGTAACGAATCTGTTGGTGGACTCAGTGGCTCGTCATGAGATGTTAACCTTCATAGATGGGACTGCTGGTCACCATCAAATCCCAGTGGCAGAAACAGACAGACATAAAACTGCATTTCGGTGCCCAGGATTTGCAGAACTATTTGAGTACGTAGACATGCCATTTGGACTCAAGAATGCAGGGGCAACCTACCAATGAGCAATGAACTTAATCTTCCATGATCTTATTGTTAAGACTATGGAAGTCTATATCGATGATGTGGTAGTTAAAACGAAGTGTAGAAGGGATCACATTGAAGACTTGCGACAGGTGTTTCTCAGAATGAGGCAACATCAACTGAAAATGAATCCAGCTAAATGTGTGTTTGGAGTACAAGCAGGAGATTTCCTGGGATTTTTGGTTCATCAGCGTGGGATTGAGATACCGGACGACAAGAAACAAGCGGTTCTTAGTGCAATCCCACCAAAGAGTAAGAAAGAACTACAATGCTTATTAGGAAAGATCAATTTCTTACGACGGTTCATTGCCAATGCTGCTGGGAAAACACAACCATTTTCAACGTTGCTCAAGCTTCAAAATTAGAAAGACTTTGTATGGGATTCTATCCACCAAGAGGCGTTTGAGACCATCAAAGTATATTTAACAAACCCGCCAGTCTTGGTGCCTCCGAGGCCAGGGGTTCCTCTTAAGCTGTATATTTCTGCTACCGACCTTTCTATTGGGAATTTATTAGCTCAGGACGACATATCAGGAACTGAACGTGCTATTTTCTATCTCAGTCGTACCTTGAATAAGTGTGAAACGAGATACTCGCCAATGGAAAGATTGTGCCTGGCTTTGTATTTTTTGGGATGCAAGTTAAGGCACTACATGCTTTCCTTCACCATGTGCGTGATAGCACAAACAGACTTGGTGAAGTACATGCTTTCCAGACCCATTCTCCGGGGACAGATTGAGAAGTGGATTCTGGCTTTGTCAGAATTTTCTTTGCAATACGTTCCCCAGAAGGCTGTTAAAGGCCAAGCAGTGGCCGACTTTCTGGCCCATCATCCAATGAAAGATGTTTGTGAGGGGTTAGAACTGAAACTCACTCGTATCGATTTGGCCCCTTGGTGTTTATACTTTGATAGGTCAAGTACGAGTACTATGGCTGGGGCAGGAGTAGCATTAGTCTCTCCACGCGACCAAACTTTTTCTTATTCTTTCAGGTTGGACTTCAGAAGCATGAATAACCAAGCAGAGTATGAAGCTTTGATCATTGGATTGGAACTTCTATTAGATATGGAGATCACGAATGTGCATGTATTTGGAGATTCCCAACTAGTAATCCAACAACTTGAAACCAAGTATAATGCTGGACCAATATTAGAATCATACGCTAGGCGAGCCTGTGAATTACTCAAGTTGTGTACTGAGGTGGAGTTGACCCATAGCCCTCGCGAGAGGAATTATGCGGCAAACGAGTTGGCTCAACTAGCCACGGGGGTGAGCTTGCAAGATGAAGTACGTGAACGGATATTAAAGGTCGAATGAAGGACACTGCCATCTTTCTTTGCTCGCCAAGAAGATAAAAATGAGTGGTACATTGCTACCCTTGATCCCACTGGGCGTGCCAAAATGTTCGACCCTAAAATATCTCCCGCAGAGAGATCCTTCCGCAAAGTAGTCACTTTTATTGATTTTGGATAGTTTGACCGCAGGTATCGGTTTATCCTGTTTATACTTCGTATGCTAGCGTACCACCATTCTTCAACGGAATATAGATTGTAAAGCTGTCTGACTTCTTGATAAGCGATTAAGACAAGGAGAGCACAAACCTTGTCCGAATAGGTCATTCTCGCCTAGTAACCTAGGACTTTTGATATGTGTCTCTAGCAGAGCCTTAGAAATCGATACCTCACACTCCCTTATCAGTGCAAACCAGAGCAATCTCTCTGACGGTGTGTTGAGAACACTACTTCCTTTTGATATCCAAACTCTCACTCGATAGGTGACAAGCCTTTCAACCTTCCAGTCGTAATTGCTTCCTTCTGATCGCAATACTCTTACTCAATAGGTGACAAGCACTTTGATCTGCTGGTTGCAAAGAAGATAGAATCTCTTGACGAGATGTCTGTCTAGGTGTACTTGCGTATAGCAAATGTATGTATTTGATCGGGGACCTCTTCCACAAAGCTCTTACTTTCCTTAAATAAGGCTCAGTAGTTGTCTTTCAATTCCTTTGTACTTCTTCTGCTCTTGCACTTTGAATTTCAATATAACTCTAACACCAACATATGGGTTTTCATCCTTATATAGTTTCAATGCTATCACAACTCCTTTATTAAAAGAAACCTATCTGGAAAAGAAAATGTATGATAGACATCCAAGTTTCATGGAATCAGCTAATTCACAATTTACAGTCCAAAACAGACTTTGTCTCTCACTTGGCCGCTCGCCAAGCTCTCATAGAATATGGGCCGCTCGCCAAGACTTCAGCTCATCTTGAGCCGCTCGCCAAGACTTCAGCCTTTCAAGCCCAATATGAAATATTTATTTCAGGCCCAAACATTGCCCCTCAAGTCTTGAACTTAAATTACCTATGAAAGTGTAAAGACTTGAATATCACCCAAGTGACGCGCTGTTAAACCAAATGGTAACAACACATGCAAGCGCCACGTTACATAACTCTTCTAAAAGGTTGCATCACTCGACTGACGTAATATAAAAGCACCAGTCCCCATCAACAAAATCTCATTCCCCAAGGAGACCTTCTCACTTGCCTTGATCCTGCACTTTCAACCTCCTTCGTCAAAAGCTAAGACATTTCATTCTCGCCGCCGTTCATCTATTATGATTAAAACAATGCCTCCACGTAAAGACATCTCCATTCCCTATTCAGAACGTATCATCGAGAAATTCTCGAGACACCTTAAAGTCGTCGCCAGACGACAAAACCCAGAGGTAATCATCTCTCTTACTATAGACCCAAACGAAGGTACTGGCCTACTTGGTCCATTTCTAGATATTCCAATCAATCCAGAGCTTTTCAATCTTCTCCGCCACCCATCTGTAATTCAGCCTTAATAGTCTAAGAAGATCCCAGAGCAAAACCCAAAGAATGGACAAACAAAGATGCCCTTTGTTTAATTGGGAAGTGGCCGCACCTAAAAGCAAAAGACCTCGCTTGGTACCGGCACCGTCGCGGATAAAATATCAATGGATGGGAAGCGGTTGGAATCACCCAACTCATGGACTTGTGCTTTTTTTCTCTCCCAGCTGGTGGCAACAGAGCACCGTTCGCCACAGCCATGTGCTTTTAGGATTGCACTGCCAAATGCTTTCGTCTTCCCTGTAATGATGTAAGCATTACAATCCTTGATTTGTATACCTTTTTTGGAGTTCCAGCATTCGAAAACTCCTGGTTGCACAATCAACACATCGGGACACCAGTTCAAGCCTCCCTCAACCGTCCTTCCTCCTACTCTTCTTGGGTTAAACATTTTGCACAAGAGGAGAAAGACACCGACCAAGGAGGCATAGCCTTTTTAGAATATTGGCTATCAAAGTACATCTTCTGTCTATCTTCCTCAAAGGTCAACAGATGTTGGACCAACCTTGCCGAACGCCTTTTCAACTGTGAACAACTGGGCTTGGTTGAGTCTGTTCTCACCTACACCTACTATGGTCTGAGGCGAGTCGTTCTTTCTAAGCTCAACCTTAATCAACTAGGGCCACTCTGGATGGTAGAGCTCTGGTTGCGAATGTACTTTCCTTTCTTCTGCCCTGTGACAGCTCCATCCTTTGAAAATCAAAAGATGTTGGGCCAAACATTGGTGTCTGCACCAACTAGGACTAGAACATGGTCCTACTCAGTTTGTTTCAACTAACTCTGCTTGTGTAAAGATTTTCCAACCACAGCAGTTGAAGTGATTTTAAATCGTCGTCATCTTGGCATCCTTGCGAGTGGAATTATACCCTCGCCAGAGCAAAACGATCTTGCGAGGAACTTCTTCCTTCAATATCACACCTGCAAGGACCTGCCAGTCCCAGATTCTGTGAGCCCGGGTATGAGCTCTATGCTGCAAACCATTTCACAAGACAACTTGGGCACACTCAAGACGCTTCTATACCCCTTGCTTGTTCTATGAACAAATATACCATTTGGCAAGGGACAAGCCATCCTATAGCAGTAGAGGTGCAGGATGAACACTTTGGCTTCCCGACATTGGTAATTTCTATTTTGAAGAAACCACTTGTGATTTCCCAATCAGTCACTGAGTCGTACCAAGTTTGGCGCTCCCAACTTTGGGAAAATGTACGACACAAGGAATCGCTTGCCCGTTTTGCCACTATCTTTTATGACTTTGGCAAAAGGTTTTCGAATGAAGAAGATTTGGCGGTTATTGGGAAGTCGTACAAGAACATAAGTACTACTCCATGGCCATAGGTATACTTCTTACATCCAAAAGTGCCACATGTATTAGCAATTTCTTATACTGTATCTGGCTAACCCTCCTTCTTAAAAACAACACACCCTAGAGCTAGACGTGTCTGTCGCCGTGCAATCCTTTAAGAAGAAAAGGCCCAATCCTTCTGGGCAGTCAGAAAGTATTGCAAGTTATTTACCCAGAACAGACATTTTCAATTTCGTCACTGAACTGTAGCTGATCCAATCTTTTGATAGTCTCAAAAACGCAGGAAGATCCACTCCAAGCCTGAAGAGCCTCCAAGTGGCATCTGGATAGCTACAGAGATCATTAGCAGGGACAGACAAGCCAAGCTTCAAGCTCATGTCTTCCATGCCACTTTTGATCAACAGAGTGACAAAGCCTCCGGGGCAAGCGCCTGCTCGGCATTGGTTTTCACCATTGCACATTGGCTATGTGCAAATCCAAACAGCATGCCCATGGTCTCCGAATTTGATGACCTCCTGATCCAAGGTTCTCCGGAGTGGCAGAAACTGTGCAAGGTCGAAGCCCTCACAAGCTCTTTCCCGGATCAACATTTTGATCTCGAGGTCATTTCGAAGCCTAACATCAGACCCTTAAATATTCCATTTGATGACTCCTTCATTGGGTACTTCAACCCAGGGAGGTTTACAGCCCAGGGTGGTCTTGCATCGTTTGATATGACATAGGAGCAAATCAGCAAGAGCACCAAGCCTCAGGTATATATAGTGAGTTGGAATGATCATTTCTTCATCCTCAAAGTTGAAGATGAAGCCGATTATATTATAGACTCACTCGGGGAAAGGCTATATGAAGGATGCTGCAAAGCCTATATTTTGAAGTTCGATGATTCTAGCATCACGTATGGAACTTGAGATCATGATACAGGACTGGAAGTCATCAACAGTGGCAAAGAGTGTTGCAAAGACTTCATAGCCTAGTTTCTGGTTGGAATCATCCTGAAAGAACTCGAGGAAGAAGAAAAGAACAGGCCAGTTGACATTGCAATTCTGTTCCGGCGCCTGCAGATTGAGTTTCAATCTTGCTTCATTTTTTCCTCCTCTGGCGAGGGCACGAGTACTCAAAATGACCAAGTCATTTTAGAGTAAGAACGTCAAATTTCTTCCCCGCCAGAGCTCTCAGTCGCCAAACCACAATCATTGGTTGAGGTTAATCCAGAACTAAAGGACCAAATTCCTTCCTCGCCAGAGTCTAGGCTTCAAGCGACTGAAGAAACACAGCTGTAATTCCATGTCCAAGTAAGAATTTATCTGCTTACTTCGTTATGTATTTTATTAACCCTTAACTGGTCCTGACAACTCGTATTATTATTTTTTAGTCCAAAAGCATTCCTTTGGACAACGATGAGATGACTCCTGATTTACCAGCAAGTTCAAAGGAACAACGGAGCTCGTCAGGCCAATCTTCTGAACTTCCTGAAATGGCCGCCATGGATCAGCCCGCCAGTTCACTATGTGTTAATGATGAAGACCCTGAACCTTGTGTCGTACATTTTCCAAAGTTGGGAGCGCCAGACATGGTACGACTCAATGACTGATTGGGAAATCACAAGTGGTTTCCTCAAAATAGGAATTACCACTGTCGGGAAGCCAAAGTGTTCATCTTGCACCTCTGCTGCTGTAGGATGGCTTGTCCCTTGCCAAATGGTATATTTGTTCACAGAACAAGCGAGGGGCATAAGAGCGTATTGAGTGAGGCCAAGTTATCTTGTGAAATGGTTTAGAGCATAGAGCTCATACCCAGGGCTCGCAGAATCTGGGACTGGCATGTCCTTGCAGGTGTGACATTGAAGGAAGAAGTTCCTCGCAAGATCGTTTTGCTCCGGCGAGGGTATAATTCCACTCGCAAAGATGCCAAGATGACGACGATTTAAAATCACTTCAACTGCTACGGTTGGAAAATCTTTACACAAGCAGAGGTAGTTGAAACAAACTGAGTCGGACCATGTTCTAGTCCTAGTTGGTGCAGACACCAATGTTTGGCCCAACAGCTTTTGATTTTCAAAGGATGGAGCTGTTACAGAGCAGAAGAAAGGAAAGTACATTCGCAACCAGAGCTCTACCATCTTGAATGGCCCTGGTTGATTAAGGTCGAGCTTAGAAAGAACGACTCACCTCAGACCATAGTAGGTGTAGGCGAGAACGGACTCAACCAAGCTCAGTTGTTCACAGTTGAAAAGGCATTCGGCAAGGTTGGTCCAACATCTGTTGACCTTTGAGGAAGTGGACAGAAGATGTACTTTGATAGCCAATATTCTAAAAAGGCTATGCCTCCTTGGTCGGTGTCTTTCTCCTCATGTGCAAAATGTTTAACCCAGGAAGAGTAGGAGGAATGGCGGTTGAGGGAGGCTTGAACTGGTGTCCCGGTGTGTTGATTGTGCGACTAGGAGTTTTCGAATACTGGAACTCCAAAAAGGGTATACAAATCAAGGATTGTAATGCTCACATCACCACAGGGAAGACAGAAGCAGTTGGCGGTGCAATCCTAAAAGTACATGGCTGTGGTGAACGGTGCTCTGTTTCCACCAGTTGGGAGAGAAAAAAAGCACAAGTCGATGAGTTGGGTGATTCCAACCACTTCCCATCGATTGATATCTTATCCGCGACGGTGCTGATACCAAGCGAGGTCTTCTGTGTTTGGGTACGGCCATTTCCCAATTAAACAAAAGGCATTTTTGTTCGTCCATTATTTGGGTTTTGCTCTGGGATCTTCTTGGACTATCAAGGCTGAATTGCAGATGGGTTGGCGGAGAAGATTGAAAAGCTCTGGATTGATTGGAACATCCAGAAAGGGACCAAGTAGACCAGTGCCTTCGTTTGGGTCTACAGTAAGAGAGATGATTGCCTCTGGGTTCTGTCGTCTGGCGACGACTTTGAGGTGTCTCGAGAATTTCTCGATGCTACGTTCTGAATAGGGAATGGAGATGTCTTTACGTTGAGGCATTGTTTTAATCGGAGTAGATAAACGACGGCGAGAATAAAAGGTCTTAGCTTTTGACTAAGGAGGTTGAAAGTGCAAAATCAAGGCAAGTGAGAAGGTCTCATTGGGGAATGAGACTTTGTTGATGGGGATTGGTGCTTTTATATTACATTAGTCGAGTGATGCAACTTTTTAGAGGAGTTATGTAACGTGGCGCTTGCATGTGTTGTTACCGTTTGGTTTAACAGCGTGTCATTCGGGTAATATTCAAGTCTTTTCGCTTGCATAGGTAATTTAAGTTCAAGACTTGAGGGGAAATGTTTGGGCCTGAAATAAATATTTCATATTGGGCTTGAAAGGATGAAGTCTTGGCGAGCGACCTAAGATGAGCTGAAGTCTTGGCGAGCGGCCTAAGATGAGCTGAAGTCTTGGCGAGTGGCCCATATTCTATAAGAGCTTGGCGAGCGGCCAAGTGAGAGACATAGTCCGTTTAGGATTGTAAATTGTGAATTAGCTGATTCCATGCGGCTTGGATGTCTATCATACATTTTCTGTTCCAGATAGGTTTCTTTTAATAAAGGAGTTGTGATAGCATTGAAACTATATAAGGACGAAAACCCGTATGCTGGTGTTAGAGTTATATTGAAATTCAAAGAGCAAGAGCAGAAAAAGTTCAAAGGAATTGAAAGACAACTACTGAGCATTATATAAGGACAGTAAGAGCTTTGTGGAAAAAGGTCCCCGATCAAACATACAACATTTGCTATATGCAAGTACACCTAGACATCTCGTCAAGAGATTCTATTTCTTTGCAACCAGCAGATCAAAGTGCTTGTCACCAATCGAGTGAGAGTATTGCAATCAGAAGGAAGCATATTGACTGGACGATTGAAGGGCTTGTCACCTATCGAGTGAGAGTTTGGATATCTAAAGGAAGCGGTGTTCTCAAAACACCGTCAGAGAGATTGCTCTGCTTTGCACTGATAATGGAGTGTGAGGTATCGATTTCTAAGGCTCTGCTAGAGACACATATCGAAAGTCCTAGGTTACTAGGCGAGAAGGACCTATTCGGACAAAGTTGGTGCTCTCCTTGTCTTAGTCGCTTATCAAGAAGTCAGGCAGCTTTACAATCTATATTCCGTTGAAGAACGGTGACACGCCAGCATACGAAGCACATACAGGATAAACCGATACCTGCGGTCAAACTATCCGAAATTAATAAAACAGACTGTTTTGCGGAAGGATCTCTCCGCAGGAGATATTTTAGCGTCAAACAGCTACGCCAACGACAGTTAACTTATAGTACTCGAGATAAACGAAAAGTATAAGAAATGTATGAAAACAAAACGTGAAAATGTAAATGTTTAGAGATGGAGACATTTGTGGAGATGATTTTAACTATTTAAGAAAATTACACAAGTTTATAGATTAAATATTGTTATGGGATTGATCATTTTACCAAAACAATTTATTAATTACTTCCATCAAACATGTTAGAGTCCAAGTCCAACCGATAATAACCTTATAGGTAATAGTAGACGGCTCACATATAAGGTTGAGGGGTGTCAAAAATAAGGTTATTATCTATTTAGGTATAACCCTATTTAGGGGTATTATCTATTGAGGGGTTATTATCTATTTAGGGGTGTTAAAAATAACCTAAATAGGTATTAAGTAAAGTATATTAACGTTATTTTTGACACCCCTTAATAGTCCAAGTTATTATTCCTTCTTATTTTTCATGCTCTAAGTATTGAGGGGTGTCAAAAATAACGTTAATATACTTTACATACTAAAAATAACTTCAAACTCTTAATCAACTAACTAAAATCTAAGAAGTGGGCCATGTGAATTCACACTGCTCACATAATAGTAGCTACGCCACTGGAATATAAGTCGAAAACGTACCTTGTGAAGGTGGAAAGACAATTCCCCCACTTAAGCAATAATATCACTCGGTGGCCCAATTGTGCAATCCCTGAAACAAAAACACAAACCAGACCCAAAAAAATAAAGCCAGAATCATCTTACACAAACATGAACATGATTCATTAGTCTTTAGCTATCAAAGAGTCAAAATCATTTCACAAAACCTTGTGTTCCTCGACATGAATCATTTTCGATAAGACTTCTTGAAAAACAAGATGAACATACATCTACTGATTTTCTATCAGATGGTTCATTGTCTGCCATATCACACCCCATTTCAGACCAAATTTCCAATAATGATCTAAATTCCAAAAGTCATTTGAGCACTATGTGACTACTAATTCTATTAGTCATATGAAGTAAATAGCTAACAGTCATAAAAATCACAATACATACACTATAATACAAGAGAGGTTCTATCAATTTCTTGATCTTAAGCATGACTAGTATTAATAATGATGAAACTTGAAAAGCAAAGTAACACATTGAACACCATGACATCTCACTGATGTCAGCATAATGAATCCTTTGTCTTTAATATTTACTGGATCAAAGAGCAAATATGTATACCAAGTTTGGCCGTCACGATGAAAAGCCTCAGATTTGACTCCCAGTGTCATGCAGGCCATGTCCTCCAGTGGTCTTCTCAACTGGCCAGACGTAATATTGGAGCCGTGAAAATCAACTGAAACCTCCTTTTGGCTCCTTAACCTTAACAAGTGAAGACTGAAGACAGTGCTGCTTAGATAGACTGAGTGGGTGAAAATGTGCGAGTGTAAGTGAAGGTGGCAAACTAGTAGTAAAGCGTATCAGAATTCAAAGAGAGTAGCGAGTCTAAGGCAACAAGCGACGGAGATCGAGAAGGAAGCGGGTGCTTGCAACAGTGCAACTGGACTTGCCCTTCACTCTTACTTACTCTGGCTTTTGACACGTTAACATGGGATCGGGGTATATTCAGGACCATGCCACCAGAAAGCCCATTATAACTTCGGCTTATTACAATCGAAGGTCCTCATCCTATTTGGGCCATGCTCACCATGAAGTCTTTACTAGACAATCACTCACCCATGTGGGCATGTAGCTCTCAAACTTCCAATTCACCAAAAAGTGGCACCCAAAATGAAGAAATGTAATTGAGCTCGAGTGACAAGGATTATCAAACATTCAAGATAAGAATACAACTACAATGATCATATCACCCTTTACAACTCCTTCTCGACCTTAATCATGCATAACATTACGCCTTAACGAAGACCATACATTGGAAAGTTCTGAATAAGTCAATATGTGAATAAGTATAGGGTGGGTGGGTCGGGCAGGGATTTTTTGTCACGAATCCAAAATTTGGGCAAGGTGTTTTTGAAAATTTGAAGGCCACGAACTTTTTCGGGCTTTCAGGGTTGGGCTGGGCTAAGTCCATAAGGCTGAGATGAGATTTTTTTTGTATTAAATAAAAAAAACTTAAAAATTAAGAGTGTTTAATAATCAAATATATCAACAATTATATACACTAAATAATATATAAGCCTTAAAAAATTGATATTTAGTATGATATGAAGGTAAATTAGAGAGTTTAGAGGTTAATATTGATAAAATAATTTTTAATATATACAATTGATGGGCATGACTGGCTTGGCCCTATGGGCCGGGCCGAGCTTTTTTAGGCTTATGAGTTTTGGGACCTTGGCCTGAGCTTGACCTTATGCCCATAGAGTCAGGCTTTTTCGGGCCTAAATTTGGGTTGAGCCGGGGTTGGACTTTTTAGGCCTCGGGCCACCCACGAGCTTTTTGGGCCGATTAGCCAAATGATGACCCTAAATAAGCATATATAATGGATACCAGAAGATACGATATCTCATATCAATCAGTCATATGTTATCTGGCCTTAGGCTTTTTAGGTTCATGGTGTAAGACCGGTTGGATAGGACGGACCCCTATCACAAGAGTATAAGTTTATATCAGGCTTCAGGGCTTATAAAGATTGAGTCAAGTGACCACCTATTATTTTATACATTATAGATTTTTTTTTTTGTAAAAATATCGAATACTCCAATTTTTCATCAAACTGATTTCTGGGTAAATTAATTTTTTTTTTAAAAAAAACCTTGCTCTTCTGCAGAATAATATAAATGTGACCACTACTATTGTTAGGACTTAGGAATGGTTATGTACTTGATGTACATTAGGAGTTATTAACCGAGTATGACCGGCCTTTTCGGCCTTCTTTTTCTCAAGTCCACTAGCGTGTCTATGAGCCGGGTTAAGTTCACTAGATCCGGCATTGAGTTGCTCTTGGGTTAAGTTCATACAGACCCGGCTCGATTTGTGCAGTCGGGTTTGGGTTCAACTAGTCACCCATGAACCTTTTGGGCTCAAGAATCAATGATGATACTTATTATTTATTGAGGTTGATTCAAACCCACATTCATTTAGAATCACGACTAAACTATATTGGTACTTGACTGTTGTATCAACACGTATGCTTAATTTATATGAAAGAAAAGAAAAACTTTTGGCCCAACCTCACTTTTACTTATTCTAGGATTGCTATGTAGAATCGTAAAGAGCCGAATTGTGCAGTTTGTGTCCTATTTATTAGGGCTGGACACAGGGGCTGCAATTTTCGACCCATCCCTGTATCGTCCCTGTCCTGTTCGGACGGGTCTTAATTTTTTTTTGGTTATCCTGTTCCGTCTCGGCTCTTATACAAAAAAGAGGACAGACCACAGGCCTTGTTATTTTTGTTTCCACAATACCGGCCCTGCCCGTACAACTTACCCTAACTCACCTCAACTTTTCTTTCTCACATTCTCAATTACTTCCATCTCCTTAGATTCAAATTGCCTCGAGCACTCTAGCACTATCTCCATAACCCTCACTTCAAGCCCAAAAAATCTAAGAACCTAGAGCCACATTACCTCTCACAATCTCACGTCCATGTATTTTATCATCGACTTGATGAATTAATTTCAAGATATAAGACTTTCTTATTATAACAGGTTGTTCAAAAGGATCGCCTGTTCTGCCATAAAATATTCTTCTTTTTCCCTAATACTCGGGTTCAAATACCCAGGGATTCGCCTCGGATTCGTCGTTCACCTTCTCAGACGAAGCCTACTCGAACATCGCATTCCCTGCCTCTGTCACTCTCAATCACGACGCAGAACCCCTCTTCCCGCGGTGGAGACGAGCTGAACTATGACGAAGTGGCGACGGTGGTCAAGCTCGACAACCCAAGGTACGAGATTAGAAGAAGATCTGGATTGAGGTTGAATAGCAAAAGCTATGTACTATTGCTTAATGCCAACACTACCTCCTCATCCACTGTCCGTCATAATTATACTATTTTCTTCTATTGTCTCTCAGTTTTTATCTTCTTCTTGTATGATTTGGTATATTACCAACTTCTAAACATACATATATTGGCAATAAAAGATTAAAAAACTTCCAAAGAATCCCTATGCCACTCATCTCAATGCATACTAGTTGTATCAACAAACACTTAATGATAGAGCTGGGAGCCAAGAAGTGTTAGGGTTTGAAAACAGATTAACTATGTTTTGAATCTCAATTTTGAGATTTGTTAACGCAAAAAAAAAGGTCTAAATCCCGTGCTGGGCCTGGCCCATCCTGAATCCAAATGGGACATGCTTGAACGGGTTTCAAATTTAGAACTATTTATCCCGTCCCGTCTTGGTCCGTAATAAATAAATGGGACGGGTCAGGCTTCAATGAGGCTATCCCATCTTGTCCTATCCCATGCCCAGCCCTACTATTTATAGTGTTGAGGTCCTCTTTGGATCCATTACATAATGATATCTACACTTTAGTATGGTTAGCGTGCTTTCTACACTTACAAGAAGCTTCTTCGTCGCTTCCATTTTTGTCACGTGACCTTAGAGCTATAATCCTCTGTGGTATCACTAGGCTTTACTCTAACATCCCCCTGCAAGCTGATGGGGGTAGGAGACACCGAAAGTTTGGAACATAGAAGGCAAAACCAGTCAGTGGAGAGAGACTTGCACTACAAGAAAAGAGGACTTAGACGACGGAACAGTATTAGTTCCGTCGTCTAAGTGTTACTTAGACCTCGGAGATTTCTCCGTGGTCCAAGTAACACTTAGACGACGGAGATGTAATTCTCCGTCGTCTAAGTGTTACTTGGACCACGGAGAAATCTCCGAGGTCTAAGTAACACTTAGACGACGGATGTGAAGTTTCTCCGTCGTCTAGGTAAGCACCTGGACCTCGGAGACTTCTCCGTGGTCCAGGTTATCACCTGGACGACGGAGAATTACATCTCCGTCGTCTAAGTGTTACTTGGACCTCGGAGAAATCTCCGTGGTCCAAGTAACACTTAGACGACGGAGAATTACATATCCGTCGTCTAAGTGTGACTTGGACCACGGAGAAGTGATCACCTGGACAACGGACCGACACGTCGTGGTGTAAGTTCCACTTAAACGACGTACCGACACCTCCGTCGTCTAAGTGAAGCATTATATATATAGGCCATGCTAAACTCTCTTAGCTTCGATCATTCCATTATATTTTCTCCCGTGGGGAATTTTTGAGATCGAAGGAGAAGGAGAAGGCCGGATTAGGCTAGGCCGGGGCTAGAAATTAATTAAAGGATCGGATCTCCGGTGTTCGATCACTAGCTAGCTTAATTAACTGCAGATATCGAGAAGGCCAGCAGGTACGTACGTAGGCAGTTAAAATTTGCATGATTAAATATATATATATTTAGGGAAACCGTACGTGCGTACATACATGCATGAATGTTAATTAGCTATATATACAGATTAAATTACGTACGTAATTTGATGGATCGATGTAGATCGAGTACGTATAATTAATGGTAAATTAATGGACTAATATATATATATATGTAATAATTATTTAATTATAATATTTTGTAGCAGTATGGACAAGAGTTGGATGAAGTTAAAGAATAGATGTGATGTCCGGTATATGGATGGAATTAGCGAATTTGTGAATTTTGCGATAGAACATGGTCATGGAAAGAAGCGTTTCAGGTGTCCGTGCCAGAAATGTCTTAATTGTCAGTATGCGGAGGTTAATGTTATGGTGCAACACCTGTACGAAAATGGTATGATGTGGAGTTACACTACATGGAGCGAGCATGGTGAAGCAGTAGAGTTCAGCGCAGCAGACTTCAGCTCAGGGTACAGTTACCATGGTGCCTCATCCAGCGGCAGTGGTGCCGGACCCCCAGCTTGCAATCCAACTGTAGATTTGGTCCATGATGCGTTTCCGGGATTTAGTCATAGTGGACACCAACACCAAGACGGAGGTTACAGTACCACTCATGAGCATGATGACACATTCCCCGCTGCTAGCTTGGCCACTGACACCAGTGAGATGGATAAGTACAACCGGATGCTACTTGAAGCGCAGACCCCGGTGTTCCCTGGATGTCGAGAGAATGTGTTGCAATATGTGATGGAGCAAATGAAGATAAAAGTGAAGCACAAAATGTCAGTCAGTGCTTTTGACGAAATTCAGGAGCAAATATGTAAGTTGCTTCCTGATGATCACAATCTTCCTAAATCTCATTATAAGGTTAGAAATATCTTGAGCAGCCTCGGCCTAAAGTACAGGATAATTGACGCATGTCCGAATGATTGTGTGCTATTTTACAAAGAGTATAAAGATTTGGACTATTGTCCCGTATGTGGCCAGTGCAGATTCCAGGTGAATAGGAAGAGTTCGAAAAAGAGAATTCCTGTGAAAGTTGTTCGATATTTTCCCTTGATTCCCAGATTGCAGCGCCTGTACATGTCTCTACACACAGCAGAGGCGATGCGATGGTACGCAGAAAAGCGAATAGATGACGATGTCCTGCGACACGCCGCGGATGGGGAGGGTTTCAAACATTTCGACAGAGAATTCGGAAACTTTGCTGCAGAGGTTAGAAATGTTAGACTCGGCCTATCTACAGACGGATTCAATCCTTGGGGAAGTAATAGCTCCGCCGTAAGCACTTGGCCAGTAATTCTGATGCCGTACAACCTGCCTCCGTGGATGTGCATGAACAAGGAATTTAATTTCCTTACTGTACTAATTCCAGGTCCTAAATCTCCAGGGAAGTGCTTAGATGTCTACCTCAGACCTTTGATTGACGAGCTGAAACTGTTGTGGGAAAATGGAGTCCCAACTTATGACAAATTCACTGACACGATGTTCACGATGAGGGCTGCCGTAATGTGGACGATCAGCGATTTTTCAGCGTATGGGATGTTGGCAGCGTGCAGGACAAAAGGATATAATGGATGTCCTATATGTTTGGACGACGTGAACTCTAGTTGGCACGCAGGGAAGGTGTGTTACTTGGGTCACCGTAGATGGCTCCCTCACGACCACCCTTGGCGACAGGATGAAGCTCATTTCGACGGGACGGTAGAGAACAATCATAAACCCCGTAGTTGGTCGGGCGAAGAGATTTTAGAGAGGTTGAGCTATTTCGACTTTGGTGTGTTGACTAACGACGCGGATGTAAAGAAATGCAATCCAATTCCTCCACATGATCTGAGCTATTGGGATCACAAGAGTATATTCTTTGAACTCCCTTACTGGTCGAAGTTGAAGCTGAGGAACAACTTGGACGCGATGCACATAGAAAAGAATGTGTGCGACAGCGTGGTGGGAACAATTCTCGGTATTAAGTTCAAGACTAAAGATACTCCCAAAGCGCGCAAAGATTTGGAATCAATGAATCTACGTCGTCCCTTGTGGTTGAGGAGGGATAGGAAAGGAGTGTACAACAAGATGCCAGCTGCACCGTACACAGTGAAGCCGACACTTAGACGTTCTGTATTTCACTGGTTTAAGGGCGTTCGTTATCCGGCCACGTATGCAGCTACTATAACTGGAGCAGTGGACGAGGTGCAACACAAGTTTGTTGGTCTAAAGACACATGACTATCACGTTATGCTGCAACGTCTGATTCCAGTGGTAATTCGACCATATTTGCCTCGCGACGTCGTAGAACCAATAGTGGCATTGTGCAGATGGTGGCAGAGGTTATGCGCCAGAGAATTAAAGAAGTCAGATGTCGTGGAATTGCAACAACAAATTGTGCACATCATTTGCAAACTAGAGAGGATTTTTCCTCCTGCTTTCTTCGACATAATGATTCACCTAATGATCCACCTGCCCGAGCAGGTTCTCATTTCTGGTCCGGTCCAGTACACTTGGATGTATCCTCAAGAAAGGTACGTACAACTAATTAATTATACAGGTTTTTCGATTCATAATTTGTTCCACTGGAGATTACTAGCTAGCTATATGCATGTACTTATTTTTATTGTACGTTTGATTAATTTTGTAGACAGCTTGGACAGTATAAGTCATTCGTCAAAAACAGGTCGGCTCCGGATGGCTCCATAGCAGAGACATACCTAATGCATGAGTGCGTTACTTACTGCAACAGGTACCTCAAAGATCCACCACCTCCAACTGCCTCCGATCCCAGTGCCCGCATCAATCTTTCTGTCGTCACCAATGTCGTCCGACCGTTTAGAGGAGTATTAAAGGAAACGTTAACACAGGAAGAACTTATTGAGGCACATTGGGTAGTGTTACGAGACTGTGACGAAGTTGAGCCGTACATGATGTCATACAGGGAGAGGCTTCAGGCGTTATATCCAGACAAGAGTTCGGCGTGGATTGAGAAAATGGTTAAGAAAAAGTTCCCCGATTATTTCTTCCAATGGGTACGTATTTAGTGATTTATATACATATTGAGATCATGCATGTTTAATTTGTAGAAAGTAAACCCTTACATTTTTCCATTTTCGCAGATGATTGATCTGCAAAAATCCGAAAACCACGGGGGGTGGTGGTCTTGGCCAAAGCACTTGCTAGCAGGGAAGCCGATTAAACACTATATTTATCCGGGATGTTTTGTGAACGGTGTGAAGTTCCATTCATTGGCGCGAGATGAAGGAAGAAGAACACAAAACAGTGGGATAGCGGTTGGGAAAGACCCTGATCTATATTACGGAATGATCGTATATGTGGTTCAGCTATGTTACGGGAATGATGTCAACGTTTTCCTATTCAAGTGCAGATGGTTCAAGCGTACAAAGGAAGACCTGGGACTTTTATCAGTCGATACAAACTCAAGCTGGTATGAGGATGAGCCTTTCGCTCTCGCCACCTTAGTTAGGCAGGTGTTCTATCTCGACGATCCGAAAGCTGGTGACGGGTGGAAAATAGTGAACCAGATCTCTCATCGAGGAGTTTGGAATACAGAGACAATTGAAGGGACACCGGCGACGACTGAAGATGCTGCTGAACCAGACAGAGACATTCCTGCCTATCAAGAGCCTAATATTTCTGTCATCCGCTCCGACATAATGGACCTGGTTCAAGACGGTGAACGGTTACCCATGCCTGATGGTTGTACAGATCTAACTGAAGAAGAGATCATTGAGGTAGATGAAGAAGACGTGCAGGATGAGGACGATGACGACGACTCTGGTTATTCCTCGGACGATGTTGAGTACGATGAGGAGGATGAGCAATCGGATAACGGTGATGATGATGATGACGATTATGACGAAGAGTACGGTCACACGACGAGGATCATTACTTGGTAAACCCTAATTTATTATTGTAATATATATATATATGATCGATCGATGCATCTTAAAAAGGTGAAAGATTTCTATTATGTCGAGACTTTAAGATTCCTCGTCCAGCTTTGGTTGGTTTTATTGTTTTTAAATACTATATATATGATCGATCTCCGCCAGCTTAACTTCCTCAGATTTTAATTAAGTCGACTTCTCTCTGTTTCAATTGAATGTCTTTGGACTGTTTTTCTAGTCCCGGCCCCTCTCTTTGCTTTCAACTTCATCGGTGTATTCTCTGATCTTATTAAAAGTAAGCTGAAGCTGCTCTACATTTCGCTCACGCAGCCCTTCAAACCCTAAATCCTAGACCCTAAATGTAGCAGATCGGATCGATCGATCATTTTTTTAGTTATATTCTTGAATGAGAATAATTGAACGAACATACAAATGACCGGGGACGACCTAAACCCTAAACCATACGGCCCTAACCCCTGAATTCAGGGTTTTTACACTTGGACGACGGAGACAGTCATTCTCCGTCGTCTAGGTACACACTAGGACGACGGAGAATGTCGTCTCCGTCGTCCAGATGACAAACCCGATACCCTAAACCCTAAGGACCCCTAACCCCTGAATTCAGGGTATATTCACCTGGACGACGGAGACAGTCGTATACCCTAAACCTAAGGACCCCTAACCCCTGAATTCAGGGTATATTCACCCTAAACCCTATACCCTAAACCTAAGGACCCCTAACCGAGAACGGAGAAATTAATTGCAGATTCACCTTTGGCGCCAAATCTCAATCTCATATAAAACCCTAGCTAAATCTTGGACCCTAAATCTAGCAGTTCGGATCGATCGATCAATTTTTTAATTATATTTTTGAATCAGAATAATTGAACGCACACACAAATGACCGGGGACGACCTAAACCGTAAACCCTAAGGCCCTAACCCCTGAATTCGGGGTTTTTACACTTGGACGACGGAGACAGGCATTATCCGTCGTCTAGGTACACACTTGGACGACGGAGACAGTCCTGATCCGTCGTCCAAGTGACAAACCCTATACCCTAAACCCTAAGGACCCCTAACCCCTGAATTCAGGGTATATTCACCTGGACGACGGATACGACATTCTCCGTCGTCCAAGTAGACACCTGGACGACGGATATTAGCGTCTCCGTCGTCCAAGTGTCTACTTGGACGACGGAGAATGTCGTATCCGTCGTCCAGGTGTAAATTTCGTAATTTTTTCTAAGACAACGACCATCTAGACCATCTTCGAATGCGTATTCTTTTCGTCAAGACTTTAGAGTAGTATATTCTTGGTGTGTGAGCTTCGACGGTTCGAAAATCGGAGTTGCGAAATGTCCTGTATCCACGTTTCCGGTTTGTGAAATTCTCGGTTTTGCGGTTGACTGTGCCGATGAAACCCTTCCCGAACTTATTATTTCCTGGTCCTTTATAGTAATTATATATTATGTTACGACGAACATATCCAACGGTTGTTTTGTCCAAATTCAATTTCGTTAGTACTCTGCTGCAAATCAGCAACTACTCATGAACACTAAAGTCTTAAAGATTAGTCGATACTTAACAACTTTCAAAACGTAAAATTATTCGGCGGTTCAAATTTATCTGTTTATATATACGATGCGTTCATCGATATTGTACGACTATTTCACTCGAATGACAGATCGCTAAATTCCTAGCGAATTAATTTAAATATTTTTTTTGCATAATTTGAACCTAGACGACGGATACGGTAATTTTCCGTCGTCCAAGTGTTCACCTGGACGACGGAAAATTACCGTATCCGTCGTCTAGGTTCAAATTACCATGGCGGTTCGAATAATTTTTTATTATTTTTTCGATGTAAATATTGACTTGGACGACGGATATGTCGTTTTCCGTCGTCCAAGTGTTCACTTGGACGACGGAAAACTACATATCCGTCGTCCAAGTCGAAATAACATGGCGGTTCGATTTGCCGCCTCAATTTTCGGCACCGCTTGAAATTCCACTTAGACGACGGAAAACACTGTCTCCGTCGTCTAAGTCAACATTTATGGCGGTGAAACGGCCCGCCCATTTATTTGGCGCCGGTTCGAAAAAATTTGACCCTTCACTTAGACGACGGAGAACACTGTTTCCGTCGTCTAAGTGCACTTAGACGACGGAGAATAGTGCTCCGTCGTCTAAGTGAAACTCTATATAAGGAGGAGCACCCCCCCTCATTTTCTCATCATTCCATCTCCTCCTCTATACTCTCCTCTCCTCTCTCTCTCACTCCGGCGATCCTCCTCCGGCGACGCTCCGACGACCAATTTTCCGGCGTGGTTCCCCCTCTCCGACGACTCTACTCTTCCAATATTCCGGCGAAATTCCGACGAGGTAATAATTCGAAATTTTAACTCTTTAACAATTTTTTTATTTGTTTAATTATTTAATTTCTAAATACTTTTAATTTATTAGTTTTAAATAATAAATAGTTGTAATTATAATAATTATTTTCTTGTTATTATTATTATTTAGTAATCATTATTAGTTGTTAATTATTTGGTAATGAATAATTATTAGTTAAAATTAAATAATAGTAATAATAATAATTGATTATATTGGTAAATGAATAATTATTATTAAATGCATGATAAATAATAATTAATTGATAATTATATGTATTTTCTAGTAAATTGCATGGTAGTACGTGTTCGATTTAAATTTAGTACATAGGCTTGGTGTAATTAAGTCGCACTCTTTGGAATAGATGGCGCCTCTTTTCCTTGCTTATCTCCTTAACCCCTCGTGATGTGTGGATTTCATCACCGCACACCATAACCTAAGTGAAGTTATGGACACGAGGTTGAGGGCGGAGTTTGCAAAGGACTTGAGGGAGTGTAAATTTTCGAAAAATTGGCCGAATGTCGGACATGGTGTCTAGAAACGGGTTATGACTGGTGACAGGATTTGGACTAAGAAAGACTTTTGTCGAAATTAGTCCTGCCTCTCGCGTTATCTCTATCCCTAACTGGCCATGTTTTTCGATTTAACCAAGGCTGATTAATTGAAAATTTACACTTTATCGCGCGGGTCGCACGTCCATTGAACGACCGAAAATGCCAAGCTAGTGTACTCTATTTAAATCTTAAACGTACTTAATTAATTAGCGTAAATTCTCCGTCGTTGTAATTATTATGGTAAGTAGGTATTTTAACACCGTACGTACTCTTAGGTTTAAATGGCTCCGCCAAAGATCACATCCGGGAAGAAGAAAGCCCAACAGGAGTCAGAAGATGAGATGCTCCAAATGTTGGCGGCCCAAGTCGGTTGGGTTCAACCGCAGGTAGACGCCCTCAATCCGGGGCCTTCTGGGGAAATTCCCTCTGCCCCATTTCTCTCAAGCGGTGATGACGTCGACCCCTTTTCAACTCCGACGCCCGGTACCGCTTCAACGGGAAGTACTCAGGCGTCTTCGACGGCCGAGTCTATCATGTACAGCGCCCGTCGTAAGCAAAGGAGGGCCCCCACTGACCCCCAACCGAAAAAGACTCGGGGTCTCGTTAAAGGTGGAAAGGCGGAGAAAATTTGCAAGGCGACCGGGAGCAAGATCGCCTTGCCTTACGACGAATTCACCGGTGGCCCTCCCACACCTCAGCTAGCAAGTCTCTCGGCTCATAGCATTGGGTCGATTGTTCGTAACCGGGTTCGTATCACTGCCCCTACTTGGAGGGATGTGCCGGATTCGGAGAAGGCGAAAGTCTTTAAGGATCTTTCGGTACGTAATACGTACAATTTTAGTTATTATATACTATTTTTAATATTAGTTATATATAATTTTATAATATATACGATTATAATTTTCAATTTATTTCTGATAGGAACAATTTGCGGTGGATCCGGATCCGGCGATGTTGAGGCATATCAACCAAACCGCCAACAACATCTTCAAAGATTGGAAGTACAGGCTCCATCAGTACTTCCGAACTAACGGTCCCGTGCCTCCCCCCGAAGAGCTGCGTGGGGATAGAGAAGATGAGTGGGAGTGGTTGTGTAACCACTTTGCCGATGAGCAATTTCAGGTGTTAATTTACTTTTTTTATTTCAATTAAGATAATTGAATACTCTAAATTTTAGTTACTTATAAATTTTTTAATGATTTCATTATGTTGTCTAACAGAAATTCTCCGGTGTCAACAAAGCCAACCGGGGGAAGAAGGACAAGCACCATACTTCCGGCGCCAAGCAACTCATTCAAATTGCCAAGGAGCACAGGGATAAGGGCTCCAAACACCCTTATCTCGATGCAAGCGTAAGCGCGTACGTGACGCCTGGGCTCGATAATGAAGCGAGTCAACGCGGCGTAAGTCATATATATATATATATATATATATGTGTGCGCTAATAATTATAGTAATTATTATTTAAATATTATTTCATTATAATAAATTTATTATTCTTTTGTAGGCAAGAGTGATAGAGCGTGCGCAGGAAGAATTGGCTAACACTCAGCTTGCGTTCCCAGATGTGCCGCTAGAAGACCTGCCTCCTCTATCTGTGGAGAGCCAAATAGCAATTGCGGATGAGGTCTACGGTCGTAGAGCTGGCAAGGAGGTTAGGCACTTCGGGCCTAAGGTGGTTCGAGATTTGTCGACCTCTGAGTCATCATCTACGGGAGGTTCGGGGCGGCGGAGAAGTTCTCAAGCTGCGGCAGCCTATGAAGAGGCTCGAATCGCACGGGAGGAGAATATTGCCATGCGCCAAAGAATGGACCAGCAAGACGAGCGAATAGCCCAACTCATCGCCCTTATGCAACAAGCTCAAAGACAATGTCAACCTCCTCCGAACCCATTCCCCGACGACGACGACCCGGCTGGAGGCGGAGGACGAGGCGGCGCATCTGCTCCTCCAGTGTTTTAGCTAGCTAGTAGTTCATTATTTCGTTTCTTAATTTCCGCATTACGAACAATATTTTCATTTTTAATTATGGGTTTTTTCGATTATGTATGTACAAATTAATTTTAATTATTTTATTAATTTAGTGTATTTAATTAATTTAATTAATTTTTTTTCAATTAATATTAATAATATTTTTGAATTTAATTTTTTTTTTTAAATTAATTTTTCACTTAGACGACGGAGACATTAATCTCCGTCGTCTAAGTCCCTACATGGGCCACGGACGTTGTTAGCTTCTCCGTGGCCCAGGTGGTGACTTAGACGACGGAGATTAATGTCTCCGTCGTCTAGGTTACGACCTGGGCCACGGAGAAGCTAACAACGTCCGTGGCCCAGGTGGTGACTTAGACGACGGAGATTAATGTCTCCGTCGTCTAAGTAACCACCTGGGCCACGGAGATTGTTAGCTTCTCCGTGGCCCAGGTCGTAACCTAGACGACGGAGACATTAATCTCCGTCGTCTAAGTCACCACCTGGGCCACGGAGAAGCTAACAACGTCCGTGGCCCATGTAGGGACTTAGACGACGGAGATTAATGTCTCCGTCGTCTAAGTCCCCACATGGGCCACGGACGTTCTCCGTGGTCCAAGTGAACTTGGACGACGGAGATTAAATTCTCCGTCGTCTAAGTACTTAGACGACAGCACTTGGAGCACGTACCTTGGACGACGGATTTTCCGTCGTCCAAGTACTTAGACGACGGAGATAGGCACTTAGACGACGGAAATTCTCCGTCGTCTAAGTCACTTTTTCTTGTAGTGTTGGTGAATATGTCAGTTGGCTGAGCATAAGTAGAAATATAAAAAATACTAAAAAAACGATGTAGCACGAGCTCACAGACATAGTGTTAGTCGAGTTCGATATGCTTAGAGCGTGCATGGTGAACATAATTGGAAGCAACAGCTAGAGCACTCTTATTGTCACACCACGGAACCAGAGCACATGATAGATGATGTTGATACTCTCAAAGTAGTTTGCAAAGCCACACAACTTTGGTAGCAGTTTGAGCCATTGCTCGGTATTTTGATTCAGTGTAGGAATGGGACACTGTATGCTGCTTCTTAAAAGACCACGAGATGAGATTAGGGCCAAGGAAAATACAATATCCACCAATGGATCAACGATCCACGGGACAACCCGCCTAATCAGTATTAGAGAAGGCATTAAGAGCAAAATGACCCTTGGGAAATCGAAGTCCATGATTAACAGTTCCTTTGAGATAACAGAGAACACGTTTGGCAGTAACTAGATGAGGCTCACGAGGAGCATGCACAAACTGACATAATTGGCCAACAACAAAGCATATATCAGGACGCGTCTATGTAAGTGATAGTCGCATATTTATGCGTCTATTCGATGTTTAATTCATTCCCTATATTTAGTTTATTGTTATATAATTGAGTATTTAATTAATATTTATTGTTTTATAGGTTTTGTGGAGAAATAAAGTAAAATAAAACAAATAGAGGATTCCTAGCTTAATATAGATTTGGAAGGAGTTTTGTGCAATTAAAGAAGCCTATTCCAAGGAGGACTTGAGGAGATCACTTGGGGGAACTATATAAACCAATTTTATGTTTTTGGAAAGGCTAATCAGGATTTTAGAGACAAAAACTCGAGCAAAAGAAAGGAGCAGCCACAAGGAACCCGAAGCCCATTTTCGATCCATCGAAGCCTGAGCTTTGATCCATCGAAATTGGATAACAATTTCTGTTCTTCATCCCATCTTGATTTATAACCTCTATGATTTGTTTTAATTCATTCATTATGATTTTTTGTAGCTAAATATCTTGTTAAGGGGCTGCTTAAAACCCTGTACATGATGTCTTTCTAATTCATACACTTTGATCTAGTTTTGCATATTCAATTTGAATGGGGTTTCTTTCTCTATGTGACTCACCGTATGAATTCTTGTATGTTTTCTTTGGTGAGAAACTTAGTATGCATGCTAGGATTCTATTGTCATGAGATACGAGCGACTGAAGATAATTTCTTCCACCGGATTCTCTAAAGTGATACACTGATTTCGTTGGGTGATTGAAACCCTAGCTCTAGCAGGACACGCCTATACTGTACCTGTGAACCCTTGTAGATTCTCAAACCTTTTCTAGAAATTAATGCTTTCTTCTTTATAAACTTTGGGGTCCATGACTATGGGTTCAATAGAAGGATAGATGTGGGGGAGGTTCATGACAACCTCACATTAGCATAAGGATTATGTAATAGGATGTGTTGAGAAAAAATTTCTCACCAGAAAGGAGCGAGACCAAGCTCACCTCTGTGTGTTGCAGAACACAACTGAAGGCCTCCCATATTTTATGTAAGTGTTCAATACCTTTAAATATTTAAATATTTATAGGTAATGTGCATAGGCAGTGATTAAATGTTGCTTACTTTGTTTTTTTGTACTTTGATACTCAGTGAACACATGGAGCTTATGAAATTGCTATATCTAAAGTTCAGCAAAAATACCAAGTGGCTAAAGGAGAAGCAAAATGAGGAGTTTGCTGAGTGGTTCAAGCAGAAGGTATGCTTGTGCATTTTTAAATGTGATGTGTTTGCTAAGTTGTGAATTATTTTTGTAAGTTCTAAGTAGTTCAAATGTGTTGTGTTTGCTACCAGGTTTCTGATGGTTTGTAAATTTCTGAGGTTGGCATTTTTGAGACTATTAGATGGTTAGCGGATGGACCAAGATATTCTGTGGTGACCTATACTGGATATCACATACAAGGAGTTGATTTTTACACTAAGGAATTTGACGATACTCAATTAGTGCAAAATAGCGGAGTGTTTGTTGTTGGCAGTGCAATGCAAGTTAGTAGTGTAAAGGATAAGAATCCTCTCATTCAGGACATGAACTATTACGGGATGATTAAGGAAATATGAGAGTTAAACTATTACAAATTTATGATTCCTTTATTCTGATGTGACTAGGTGGAGAATGCTAGGGGTGTTAAAGTAGATGACTGCTTTGGATATACCTTGGTAAAATTGAGTAGGAAAGGACATCTGGGAGATCCCTTTGTGTTAGGAACACAAGTGAAACATATTTTTTACCTTTAGGAGCCCTTAGATCCTTTATGGTATGTGGTATGTAGATGTCCGAACAAAGACTACAAAGGGGCTGAATATGATGATGAAATAGAAGATGTTGTAGTGGAGGATTAATTGGTAAATTCTAGACTGGTAGAGGTTGAAGCTGAACATAGCAATTATATGCAAGACGTAGAGGAACAAATCTGGATTGAGGATTGAAGTATTTTGTAAAATTTAATATAGACTTCTTTTTTTGCATAATCTGAATTTTAGTATGTTTGTCCTTATTTAGTAATGAATGGATTTGAATGACTACTTAGTTTACTTTTGCCCTTGCTTGTCTACATTTCTGGATTTAATGAATGGTTGTTTGCTTGTGATATAATTGCTCATTTAATTATTTTTTCCAAGTGTGTGCTATTTCCACGGTTTCCTTTCATGTCTTGCTCAATTAATTGCTTAAGTGTGTGATGTTTCTGAAATTTAGTATGTTTGTCCTCTCAGGTTATGGCACATTCAAGAGACTGACAATTAAGGGATGAAATAGCACTAAAAGTATTGGCAGAAATAAAGAGAACACGGATAAGATCTCAAACTGAAGAGAAAGAGGTCAATTCTCCAGTGAAGAAAAGGCCACGACGAGCAACATCACAACAGAAGGCTAGGACAATTGTGTCCACTGAAAAGGATGTTTCCCCAAAGAGGAAAAAGGCGAGAATAGAGAGTTGACATCGTCAAAGATACACTTGTTGAGAAAGAAATTACTTCTTCTAAGCAATTTGCTGATCCGCAAACCAGCAAAGTCTGTCGTCGATAGTCTAAGAGAGTTGTGGAGGGAAGAAGAAGACAAAAGCTGCGCAAGAGCAAGAGGGGGCTATTAGTGAAGGTCAAGAATGGGAGATTGAGGAGGGTAGAACTTTAGGGAAGAAGCTTTTGAAAAGAGGTTGTGTGACGATGTGTCACATTCCAAAGCGTGTAGCAAGGGGAATTAATATGAGGGTAGCCAAGAATAGATACGGTCAACCTGTTGCAAAATTGGGTAAAGCGATGTAGTCCTACATTGGTGTTTTGGTATGAACAAAGATCTCAATTGGACACATAGATTAGAGATATGTGGACTCTGATGCTAAGGTGAAAATCTGGGAATCTATAACGGTAATTCAACTCCAGTTATTATTTCAGTTACGTACCATGTAGGTGTTGTTCCAATGATAATTTTAGTTGTATTAATAACTTTCAGGATGCATATGTTGTCTCTGAAGATTGGAGAGATCTGGTTTTGGCTTTTGCTGATGTCAAGTGGAAGGAGTGGAAGTGAAATTTGTGGCTCAAGTATGTAAAACCATTTTTGGACTCTCCTGAAGAGCATGCTTACCCTTCATGCAATTATACATGCATAAGTCAGGCTGATTGGGACCTCTTTGTAGATGACAGATTGTTGGAACACACTAAGGTTTGTTAAAATGTTGAGTTGTGTAAATGGTTTTAGCTCGTTTTGTTCTCTGTTTGGTTCAGATAAATTATTGAACTTCCTTTTTTTTCTTGGTTGTTTTGTGTCTTCCAAAGGAGATATCCAAAATGCAAATTGAGAAAAGGGCAAAAGTTAAATGTCTTCATCGGACAGAGCGTAAGGGATATGCAAACTTGGAGCATGACCTGGTATGAACTTCAGCTGAGATTAATTTTGTAGTTGCACAATCTAGTCTTAAGTATATAAATTTGTGGAAATGTTGTAATGTTAATATTTTTTCTAATATTTAGTTGAAGTCGGGTGAGTACCCTCATGGTGTTGTGAATCGTGCTACCTTGTGGAAACATGCAAGGTTGGATAAGAAAGGCAACTTCGTAGATCCTGAAGCAGAGGAATGTGCTAGAAAAATAGTAAGTGATTTAGTTTATTTTCCTTTTAATTATTTGTTGAAGTTAAGGAAATATGTTTTCTTATAACTAGCATCATGCTTGATGTGTGTGCTGTGTTAGGATGAGTTGAAAAGAAAAGTTTCAGAAGGAGAGATAACTGTAGAAGGAATAGATGATGTACTCATCAAGGCATTAGGGAGTGAGGAACATCATGGAAGGGTTCGAGCTGTTGGTGGCTTTGTGAATCAGATGAGCTACTTCACAAACTTGAAGAAATCTAGAAAGAGGAGGTCCAATGTTGTAGACGCATTCAGGAAAATTTTGGCTGAGGTTGAGGCAAAGCATACCCATGAAAGGGCTGAATGGGAAAAGGAAAGACATAGAGTTGTTGGTGCATGCTATAGGTACAAGGTAAAGCTCAACGGAGACGAGGCAAAGCTTAACAGAGACGAGGCAAAACATAAGGGAGAGCAGGGAATAATTGAATCCAAAAAAAAATTATGGCCCCCCTTCAGACCAAGGTAGTTGTTCAAGAGCATGTGACAAAGTGAAGGGTGTGGGAAATGATGTCAAAGGTAACATTGATAAGAAGAAGCGGCTATTGCTGGATGTGATAAATGATGCAGCAAAGGACAAATAAAATTTGGACAAGGAAATTGATGTCCCTAAGGAAGAAAATTTGAAAGAGGTCCCAGAGAAAAACCACGTGGTCAGAATACCATCTCCAAATGAGGTTAGTTTAGCAACATTAAATGTTTGATTATGCTACTATCACATTTTTTCTAACCATGTGGTCATTGTACTAGACTATGTTTTTTTTAACTGGTAGGTACATTTCTCTAATAAAAATGAGGTCAAGCTGGCAGTAGGTTCTCTAAGCAATGTTGTAGCCATTGGAACAATTGTTGAGGTAGTTCTTGAGTCCAGCACTCAACTAATTCATGTTGTTCCAATGGCAGATCATTGTTTGCGTGTATCAGTCATCCGGACAATTATTGAGAATGCTAAGCTCCCATATCCTGTTAAAGATGAAATAGTTGTTGTAAGAGATATCACTGGTACACATGTTGCTTGGCCTAAGGACCTGATCATCCAGAATGAAAATGCAAAGGTAAATATTTTAGTTTGTGTTGTTTAACTAGCTAACAAATCAGAATAAATTGATCTCTAACACTGAAACTTTATGTTTTATCCAAAAATTACCAAAGCGTCGACTGATGAAGAAGCAGGGAAAGCTGAATTACGAGGATGAAGATAAAAAGGACCTCATGACACTGCCAAACAGTTTGCCTAGATAATTAAAGGTTGTGCCAGTGGGCAAACACAAATATGACTAATGGAAAAACCATAAGCATCACAACAGAGGAAGTATTTGGTCACACACAAAAAACTTAGATTGAAAGAAGTCAGATTCATGCCATGGTACACCTTTGTGAACTCAAGGCTACCTCAATTATCTTGTATATGAAGTAATACTATGTCTAATTTTTTTTAATACAGTTTTCAGTATTAGGTAGTTGTGTGTGTGTGTGTGTGTATATATATATATTAGCTAGTTACTATTGAATCTAGAACTTCAGGGAATCCTATGTTTTTTTTTGTAGTTATCTTCATGAAGAGCTAATGAATAGCGCAAAAGACATATATGCCTTTGTTGATCCAGCTCGCATCGGTGCTGCCTCTGGGAATCCAACACAGCGATCTAATTGGTTATTTGAATGCTACAAACAAGGAATACCTGCAAAGCTATTTATAGTGCCTTGTAACACAGGGTATGTGCATCACATTAAGTCATTCTGCCCCCATATGCTACAAATGTTCTTCTCGCATGGTCTACACATTATGAATAGGAAAATCATATTAATGAGCTACTGACTTGGTTTATATGTTTCAATAGACACTGGGTGTTGACTCTTGTCAACGTAAAGGATGAAGTTGTGTACTGCATAGATCCCTTGACCAGGCGGTTGATCTCAGGTGAATGGAAAACTATTGTCGACAGGTACATAATTGTCCAACAACCTTTGAAAATCCTAGTTTGTGTTGCTCAATTTTATGTATATGTAATGTCAATTTTTTTCTTACATCTCATCTTTCTTTTGGCAATGAAGCTCTATTAGGATTTATAATGCACAAGTCTGTAAAAGGGGCAGTTTGACACCGATGTGGATTCCTCTTTCAATACAACACTTAAACATCTTCTACTTTCCTCGTACACATGTATTGTATAGTATAAAACACAAAGCTAAATATGTTTCATAATGACAGGGCATTCCGGAGCAGAAAGGTGCTAGTACCTGTGGTTATTAGATTATGCACTATATGAAAGAAATTGTCGAAGATAGCAAAATGGAATTCATAACCAGGTAATGCCATTTTCTGTGATAAATTCAGTGGCTATATTAGGTACAACAATTAGTTGTAGTCTAGAAGTGGATCCTAACTTCTTTGTGATAATTACAATTTTTCAGTGGGCTAGAAGAGGGCAATTAGAGTACACAATGAAGGATATTAATGTCATGCGGGCAGAGTGGGCAAGGCAGGCAATGGTGTACTTGGATTAGCTTCAGTACTTGGACATCTTTGATAGTTAGTTATCTATTCCATCATATCAAGAACAATTATGATGTTGTGGGTTTAGGTAGTTAGTTAGGATTTATGGACTTAATGTCATGCTTTGGAAAACTTATGTTTTCTATGGACAACAAGTATTTTGCTACCTGGCTACTTAAGTTTGATGATGAGTATGTTGCTTAATGTTTGAGCTATATATATAGTCTGCTTTGTGTTGAGATTGTGTAGAAAGTGGTTTGGATACATATATGCACATGTAACTAAAAACAGACCAAAGTCTGTCTTGTAACTCATGTACAAGCAACTAAAAACAGACCAAAGTCTGTCCTGTAACTTATGTACAAACAACTGAAAACAGATCAAACTTTGTCTTCTGAGTCATACTCATACCAAAATAAATGCATAACCGCTGTCATTGAAGGACAATTCAAACAACTGAAATGAAGTTGTTAGTTAGGGATTCACACAACAAAAATTTTTATGACCACTGTTGTCTCACTCAACTCAAACTCCAAACAAAATTGTCTAATGATTAATCTAACAACAGATATCACTAACCCTAACAACAGATATTACTAACTCTAACAATAGATATCACTAAAAAACAAACTACATGCATACTAATCTTACAATTAAATGTTTTAAACTTTGTCATCAAAGTGAACTTTCAACAACTTAATATATATATATGTTCTTACTAATTACGTTAGACAACAAAAAACTTAATGATATTCAGTTGTTTAAAACAAACTACATCAGATATTTTGTTGTCTTCCTTCATGTCACACAACAAAACATTAGTTATTTGAAATAGTATAAAACATTATATACGTCCTTAAATAGTACATTTTCGGACTTTTTAAACAACTAAACTTCAGTTGTTAGAAGGCATCAATCAGACAACAGAAATTTTGCCATTCTATTTAGACAACTACTGAATATACAACAGATTTTCATGTCCTTCGGACAACTAATACTTGTCAATTCAAATAGTAACTCAATTCCATCCATCCATTCCTATATTTCTATCTAATTAATATTTTTCTAAACATCATCAACTTTCATCAATTAAAAATCATTCATAAAACCTCAATAATTCATCATTAACATCGATCCATTAAATCAAAACAAGGAGAGAGATAGAGAGAGAGAGAGACCTAGGTGGTGTGCTCGGGGTCGGCGATCCTGTGCTCGGTGGGAGTGAGGGGACTGAGCGGCAGCTCTTTGGTCGGTTTGATCGATCGATCAATCGATCGAGAGAGAGAGAGATCGAGAGAGAGAGATAGAGAGAGAGAGAGAGAGAGAAAGAAAGAGAGAGCGGCAGTGGTGGAACTCTCCATCGGAGAGAGAGAGGAGAGGCTGGTGTTTAATTTAGAGATTTAGGGGAAAATTCAGGAAGAAGATTGATTTAGTCAATCTTATTGATCAACTTAGACGACGAACAATAGATTTTCATCGTCTAAGTCAACTTAGACGACAAACTCTAGGGGTTTCATCTTCTAAGTTGTTTTAAAAAAATTCCCCCAAAAATTGGCAGAAAAAAAACCTAGACGCCAAATATTTGTGGTTAGACGATGAAATAACATGTTTTCGTCGTTTAAGAAGGAACCTGGACGACAAGTGCTACGCATTTCGTCATCTAAGTCATAATTTATTTAATTCTTTTTAGTTACAGGAAAAAAAAGGGTATCTAGCTAAAAATACGAAGAAATCAACCGTAAAATGTAATCATTACGCTTATTTAATATTGTAGAACAAAATTCACGCCTTCGGTGTAGTTTGGTATTCAATCGATATAATTTTGTGAATATTGACAAAAGTTTAAAAGACGCAAACGATTGTAATTTTGTAAAACTATTTCCGATGATACGAGCATTTTCACGTACGTCGAAACTTTATACATTAATTAGATATAAATTAATTAAAATTTGACATAAAAATTTGATTTACGAGTTAATTTGGAAAAAACAACCGTTGGATATATTCATCACAAAATAATATGTATGTAGATGAATTTTCATTCATTACGAAGTTTGTTAAGGGTTTGATTAGCGTAATCAACCATAAAACCGAAATTTCAACAAAACGGAAACGTTCATATACGAATCTTCGTAACTCTGTTTTTTGAACTGTCGACACTCACAGTCCAAAAATTGTTTACTCTATGCCCTCGATGAATATAATCCATAATATAACATGGTACACATGATTATACTCCTAGAGGTCGGATTGGGAAACTCTACTTAAACCATGTAAGTGGTTTAATTTTGTTGTATAAGTAGCACTTAGACGACGAAACTTAGGGTATCTATTATTTCATCGTCTAAGATGTCATCTTTAACATAAGAGCATCTTAGATTCATTTATACTAAATCATTCCTGTAAGATATAATAAGTATTACAAACACTCTAAATAAACCTCTTTTAATTTATTCATTCAAATTCGTAGGTGGACGTACAAATTAAAGTAAGTGCGAATCTGATCGAATTCTCTTAATTTATTTTTTAATTATAATTAAGTATTACATATATTTATATATCAGCCACTTCCATCATTATAATCTTCTTCGCTTGAGTCATCCTTCTCATTCTCAACTAATTGGTCCTCATCATCATAATCTCCATCGTGTGAATCGTATATGACGTCGTCAACATCATCCTCCAGCTCCTCTTCGGAGGCATTCTTCTCTAGGTTGTCGATCTCCTTTTGAGTAAGATCCTTGGCATAATTAGGTGTTAATAAGTGTTCGTTACACCAAATCAGTTGTCTTATATCAGGAATGATAGAAATATTATGCGCCTTATATGCATTGTCATTAGTCACTTCAGTATCAGTTGCCAATGTCCTTTCAAGTGTTGTGGTACTCCATATTTCTCTGTGAAACATATGGTTAACTATTTTTCAATCTTCACCCGCTTTTAGATCATCCAGGTAAAATACCTACCTAACTAGGGTGGCAAGAGCAAATGATTCATCCTCATACTAACTTGAGTTTGTATCGATTGATAAAAGGCCCAGATCTTCCTTCGTATGCTTGAACCATTCACACTTGAATAGAAAAATGTTGATATTATTCCCACAAAGTAGTTGAACGACATTAACAAGAACCCCGTAATATACATCATCCCCTTTCGCAACTGCGATCCCACAGTTTTGTATTCTTCTTCCTTCATCTCGGTCCAATGAATGAAACTTTACATCATTGATAAAACATCCGAGATAAATATAGAGTTGGATTGGCTTATGGGCCAATAAATGCTTTTCCCATAACCACCATCCCTCGTGGTTACCGAATTTTTCTAGATCGATCATCTGCAAAATTGTGAAGAAGATATATCAATGTGTTTTTAATTTCTACCGAAAGTTTGACCTAGTTTTCTCTAAAACAAAAGGAAACCAAAAACCTACCTGCACAACTTAAGGAAAAACACTTAGAATAAACAAATACCAAAATGACAAAATAATTTATCGTGGACACCTATTCCTATCCAGATTTCTCAGTTTCAAAATAAATAAAAATCACAAACGCAATTTCAGCACTACCCAATGGGATTCACTAAGTTCTTCTTGAGTTAATATTTTGTTTAATAATCCTCTAAACGGTTTTACAACATCTATGACAGCTGAAAGATTGTTGCGGACATATGGATTGGAGGCAGTGGTCTGGACTGAATCTTTTAGGTACATATTGCAATAGGTTACATACTCATGCATTAGGTATGCTTCTGCTATAGAGTCATCCTAGGCAGATTTATTTCCGACGAATCTTTTATACTGTCTGAGTTGTCTACAAAATCATAATATTAATTATTTAATGAATAGCAGAAAGATAAATATATATATATATATATGAATGATGAAAATCGTGTTATAATCAATTGTACATTTTTTGAGGGTACATCCAAGTGCAGTGGACCAGACCAGAAAGCAACACTTATTCGGGAAGGTGGATCATGAGGTGAATCATGATATCAAAAAAGCAAAGGGGAAATCCTCTCTAATTTGCATAGGATGTGGACAATTTCATACTATAGTTCGACCACATCTGACTTCTTCAATTCTTTAGCACATAATCTCTGCGACCATCTACACAATGATACTATTGGTTGGATGATGTCACTAAGCAAATATGGGTGAATTACCACTGGAATCAGATGTTGCAGCATAACGTGATAGTCATGAGTCTTTAAACCAATGAACTTGTGTTCCCCAACGTTGACACGTCCAAATATATTCGCTGCATAATTAGAGATGGATAACGAACACTTTTAAATCAGTTGAATACAATATCTCTCAATCTCGACTTCACTGTACCTGTAAGATGCACTTGACATCTTGTTGTACACTCATCTTCTATCCTTCTTTAACCACAAGGGATGGTGTAAATTAATAGATTCCAGATTATACATTCACGCTTTGGGAGTATCCTTAGTCTTGAACTTAATACCGAATATTATTTTTACCACGCTGTCGCACCCATTATTTTCTATGCATGACATCTAGGGTGTTTCTGAGTTTCAACTTCGACCAGTAAGGCAGTTCAAAGAAAATACTCATGTGATTCTAATATCTAAGATGATGGGGAGGGTATGGATTTATCTTTTTCACACTATTGTCATTGCTCAACACACCGAAATAGAAGCCATTTAACCTCTTAAAATCTCTTCACCAGACCATTGTTAGGGTTTAGGACTATTATCTATTGTCCTATGAAAATTCTCCTTATCGTGTCACCACTGATGATCATGAGAAAGCCATCTACGGTGACTCATGCAACATACCTTCCCTGCGTGCCAACTAGAGTTAACGTCGTCTAAGAAAAGAGGACAAGCATTGTACCCTTTGGTTATGCATGATGCCAACATCCTATATGCAGGAAAATCACTGATGGTCCTTATTAGGGCTGCTCTAATCATGAACATTGTTGCAGTGAACTTGTCATAAATTGGGACTTCATTTTCCCACGACTATTTCAACTCGTCAATCAATTATCTGAGGTACACATCTAAATACTTTTCAGGAGACTTAGGACCTGGAATTAGATGATTAGGGAAATTAAATTCCTTGTTCATACACATCCATGGAGGCAGGTTGTACGGCATGACAATAACTGGTCAAGTGCTGACGGAAGCGTTATTACCCCAAGGGTTGAATCCATATGTAGAAAGTCCGAGTTTAACATTTCGAACCTCTACTGCAAAGTTTGGAAGCTCAATAAAAATGATATATTCTCATTCTGATTCCTTCCGATTCTGATTCCAATTGATTCTGATTCGTGATAATTCTGATTCCAAGTAAGTAAATGTGCCATAAGTGTAACACTTCGTCGTCTAAGAGCTAACCTAGACGACAAAGATAGTTTCGTCGTCTAGGTTAGCTCTTAGATGATGAAATACATAATCGCCGTCTAAGTTGAGATTTTAGACGACAAACAATATTTTTGTCATCTAAGAAGTTGTACTTAGACGACTGAACTTTTATTCATCGTCTAAGAGTTTTTCTTAGACAACATAACATTCGACAAATACATATTTCATCGTCTAAGGAAACTCTTAGACGACGAAACTTGATATTTGTCGTCTAAGCAAAATCTTAGGCGAAGAAACTGAAATTTTTTTGTCCAAGTCCTTCTAGATGGCGAAATATTTTCTTTCATGAGGAATTATTTTTTCGTTGTTTAACGCCTACTTTGACGATGAAATAGTTAAGGTTTCGCCATCTAAGTGCGTATTTCTGGTAGTGGTTGTTCATCCTCCTAGGTTCTTGTTTCACTAGTTTCTCGTCTGACAAGGTTGGAAGTCTGTGGCACACTATGCCTTGTGAAAGGCCTGGCATATATTCATATTTGTCCCCAAACCAATCACCAAATTCATGAAGTAAGTTAATAAGTCTCTTTCTTTCCACATGCTCTAGAAAGTACTGATAGCCACCTCCATTGGCTTAGCGATGGTCCCTATTATTAATTTTCTCAATAGCATCTCGGATCTTAGGTGGAGTGTCATCTAATGCTGCTGGAGCTAGTTGGATAACCTCATCCTCTTCAATTTCATGCAACACATCATCGTCTACGATATTCCACCACTGTAATAGTTGGAATGTGCTCGTAGACTTGTTTCTATAACATGTAAGTCTACAATAGCTCGTAGAGAGAGCAATAAGCCTATACCTTCTCCTCTGAGAAAGGTTGCATCATCGAGGAGGAGTGGTGGGTAGCTCAAAATTGTAAGGACACTCATTGTCCTCACGATTTCCCATTGAGCTAATTTTGTGGCCGTCACCCCAATGGGGCGGCCCTTCTCATCAATCCCACACACTTCTAATGGTCTTGATTACCCATTGTAGTGACTGGCTTCTAATGCATTCGCAGAAATAGAGTATGGTATAGGATCATCGTTCACCAGCTCAGCTTCTCCTGTCTCCATGTTCCATAGCAATAATTGTTGGTGCAGGGATAAAGGCACACAGTAGCTTCTGTGTATCCAATCTCTCGCAAGAATCTCCTTGTATGGAGCAGTGCAATCAACAATGAAGAAGGTATGAGTTCCTACCGCTGGCCCTACCTGTATGCACAAATATGTATAGCCGCTGGCCCTACATGTATAGTTACTATTATGCTATATATACCTATTTAACTTCTCCTACGAAATGAAAAAAAAAACATGGTTTCTCAAGTGCTCGTGTTGTTGTCTGCAAAATGTAGTGATTGTGCCTGATCACATCTAGCACCGCAATACCAAGAGTTCCAGTTGCATATGTGTTGGCTTGTCCTGGACAAGGTTCTGGTGCCAAAGGGCTGGTATCTTAGTGACTTCGAAGAGGTAACAATGGTTCTCCGTCATGGTCTTTGCATCGATAGAACGTCATTCTATGGTGGTGGATTGGTGAGAAAAATTAAGGGTGACTTCACATTGGCGCTGGGGGTCGGCCACGTCGTGTCAGATTTAGGAAATGGTGGTGTGGACACGATGCAGGCGGCGGGAGCCATCCTCGCCGGGCACTACTCAAGTTGTAGAGCTCGAGGAGTGGCATAGGGCATTGTGTCATAGGAGCATGGGTTCGAGTCTGGGAAACTTGGTGGCGCCGCCATGAGGAGGGGGTCTACGGCAGTGGCGGTGTGGGAGGCGTTGGTCAGTGGCTAGGGTTTGTTCCAAGTACATGGTGCATTGCTAACAGGTCTGTTGGGCTATCTAGGGCCCTTTTCTCTTCTATGCCACTTCTAGTTGGGGTTGGACTAACATGGCATGGAAGGGACTATTGGACCAGTGCATTACTATGGGATGTGGCCCTGTGAACTTAGGCTCAATTTGGTGAGCTCTTTAGCACATCATTCGGGTTCCTCACCCGGGATCCAGGTGATCTAATCACCTTGATCGCCGTAAAGTCAGGTTTTCTTGGTTCAATTTGCAGCTGCTATTCATAGGGTGGGAGCTAAGAGCTTTTGTCTCAACGTAGAGGTAGTGACCTAGACAGTTAACGAGTGTGCACCCAAATTTTTTATTGTCTCTGTGCTACTCTGGTTTGCTTGTCTACGTTTAGAATGTATACATGTTATAATATAATGGTACATTAGGATTTCGTTTTATCTGGACAGGGGTGAAGTTATGTATTACTATTACGTGTTGTTATGAAAATTATCGCCACCTCAAAAAAAAAAAATTCTTCCCCTACAAACCTTCACATAAATTGAAATACATATTTTTCTGTGACTTGACTCAATCTTTGTAACATAATCACCTCTCCACCCGTCGGATGGATATGTATGAGTACATTAATTCTACAAAATTATTTCAGTTAGTTCATTGGTTTGAAGAAAAAATATGTACAGTATATGAGCTCTTCGTGCCCTACAAATATGGTACCTGACTTCTCAAACTTATTAAAGAGGTACCCCACCCAACCTTTCAAAACACTATTAATATGGTACCTCCGTCCAATTTTCAGTTAGTTTCACCGTTACTTGATGATGTGGCATATTTTTTTATTCTATACTGGGGATAAATTGGTCATTTTCTATCTATTTAATTAAAAAAAAAGAACTTAAAAATTAAAAAAAATCACAAATAAAAGAAAAAAATACATTCAATTTATATGAATCAAACAATTTCTCCAGTGAGAAAAACACCTCCACCGATCCGCAAAATCCTCCTCCACACCTCCCCCATCGAGTCCAACTCCCTCTCCGTCTCTTTTGATCCCAGCTCCTCCTCCAACCACTTCTTCGCCGTCAACAACATCAAGAACAACATTACCAGCTTCAAATTTGACACTGACAATGGAGACAATGATAGCACCCTAGAGCCTTCTCTGGGCTCCTCCACTCAATTTTCCATTTCTGTTTTGGGTACGTGATCTTGACATTGAAATCGTTCATCTCTGGAGAAACAGAGTCACTGACAATGATGACTATCTTCAACGCTGATCGCGGAAGATAGATTGAGAGTCTCGCCTTAAATTCCAGCATCAAGCTTGAATCTCAAATTCTAGCGTTCTCTCTCGTCCAAGCCATACCACCTCTGCTTCATTCTTTGGCACCCACGAACAATTATGTTTATGTTTCGTCGGCCTTGTCACCCGAAGCTATATATGCTCTCCTTTTTTTTTGTCGGCCTTGTCATCATCATCTGGGTCTTGGAACACAACCAAGGCATCGATCATCCATGGAATCGTCACCAGAGTTGCAATTGCAGCGACAATCAGGACCCAAGTCTACCTAGGCTCTGCTTCTAACAAGTTTCAGAGCTAGGTCGTAGGCATCATACCCGCCCGTTTTGCTTCGTCGAGATTCAAGGGAAAGATTAATTAAGGAGGTGATGAAATTATTTGATAGGATTAATGGTGTGTTTGGAAATTCTTCTCTTATAAGAGAAGGGGTTTTTCAATCAACTTCTCAAATTAGAGGTGTTTGGTAAACAAGTTTATTTTGACATGAGCTTATTTAAAAAGTTGATTTCTTCACTATTTTGAAAAGTACCTCAAGGTGTACTTTTAAAATCTAGATTTTATGAAAACACGGATGAATAGTATTTCTAAGTGAAATTATCTAAATTTTTAAAAGTACCCTTGTACAATTCGCTAATGGCATGCTTTGTCCTATTGATTCTCAGCGTCCATCTCCTCTAACTCGACATTTCACTCGCTTGTACTCCTCCGATGTTGCTTTGAGAGAGAGAGAGAGAGAGAGAGAGAGAGAGAGAGAGAGAGAGAGAGAGAGAGAGAGAGAGAGAACTGGTGCAGATCGATCGAGTTCAGAAGAAGAAAGAAATTAAATCAATTAAGCAGCTAGCTAATCTAAGCTTTAAGAGAATAAGGGAGGGAGGTAGGTCACTGGCGAAGACTGGCTCAAAGTCAGAGGAGAGAATAGGGAGGTGAGGGAGCTGTAAAGAACTAGAATATCGATAGACATATGAGATCTGGGGAAAAAAGAAGAAGAAGATGAGATCTGGACATCTGGTTTTACAAATCAGTTCTACTTGTAAAAGGACTTTTCAAATTCTCATTTACCAAACACTTGCTTGCTTAATTTTTTAGCAACTTATTTTCACAAAATGAAAAGCCAGCTTTTCTGAAATAGAAAAAAAAATATGTAAGGACAAGGTAAGTATCAATAATACAAATAAACCAACTACCTTAATATTTAGATAACTAAGGACCAGGTGTAAAGCCCAAAACGTAGTATCAGTAAACTCAATCTAAATGCTGCTACAATAATTCACTCTGTCTCATATCTCCCTCTCCTTTCTATCTCGATCGAATTCCAGACACAATAGCAGCTCCACCACTCTCCCCTTGAAAATGCCGCCACCTAGACCGCCACACCACCGCCTCATCCTCAACTCCTAAGACGGCGTGGTTCTAATTGCTGTCAGGTCACTGCAAAATACCATAGTCGGAGCTCAGCCTCGGCCGTCAATACCTTGATGCCTTTCCAATGACGACGTCTAGCCTTTTATCATCGCAGATCTAGCCTCTGCTTAACTTCGACAAGCATCAAAACCTTCCCACCAACGTTGCTCTCCGACGCCACTAACCACAGTCGAACCGCCCCTTGGATTTTCTCCTCGGCCTACTTGGAGCACTGTCTCGCTCCTCGCTCTCCTTATGACACCCCACGTCGCTCTTCAGCGCCGATCTCAAGCTCCTCAACAACCTCTGTCGCTACTCTCCATCATTAATCATTGGTGACGCCAGTGAAGAAAGATAGTGGGTCATAACTTCAGATCTCAAAACTCTCCTCTCTCCTCTGTGCTCGTTGCACGCCATCGACTTCAGATTGCAATGTACTTTGGTTCACATGTTTGTAAAAATTGAGTTGGCTGCTACTGCAGCCAATGAACAATGAGCTTGAATTTCTTATTTTATGTGGCTTCTACTACATGTCTACAGTTATTGGGTGATTGGCTCATCACAAACAAGTGTAGCTAGTCAATGTTTTCTATTTTACTTTGTTATTTTGTCCTTCTCTGTTTGTTAAAGAGATACGTGCTACAATAAGATTGTGATTGTGTTGTTGATACGTGGCTTTTGTGTTGCTATAAGATTATGATTGTGTTGTTGTGTATGTTTTCAACAGTAACTCTAGTGAACAATCATGAGATTTTGTGCTTGTTTGGTACGACTTCTGAAAGTACTTTCAATCTTGAAAAAGTACTTCTATCAATGTCAAGGTGTTCGGCTATAATACAAAACACTTTGAAAAAATTTAGGAAATCACTTACAACACCTGGAAGTAGGTTTTTAGGAAGCACATGAGAGGTGCTTCCTCTTGAAAGTGCTTCCTCCAAGGAACGCTAATGCTAAAAATCACTTTAGAATTCCATCACAAACAGGTCATTTGTGAGTTTTATCAATTGCTAGTGTTTTTCAGTGTTATATTTATTTGATTTTTTTGATAGCAGTATTTTTAATTTTCAAGTAGCAGTATGACCAGTGTCGTATTTTTTTAAGTTGCAGTAGCAGTATCATATTTATGTTTTTTGATTTTTTTAGCAACAGTTCTAGTAGTAGATGTGCCTTGCTGCGACTAAGTTTGGTATATTTCAAGTTAACAATTATTAATGCTACTGTATTAAATTTTTTTTCCTAGTAATTTGATGTTGGTTTAATTTCAAAATATCATATCAAATGCTACTTTCTTTTCGCATCAATCACTAAAATTTGCTTTAGATCTAAACCTATTAGTACTAACATGAGTAGTTTTGTTTGTTTGATCAAGTAGATTTGTTATCTTTTTCAAAATTTCCCAATAACAACTATATTCATAGTTATTCACATTTTTGAATGTCTCAGTAGTAGCTTTATATTTTTATGATTTCTATTCATTTTTTGTTGTTGATTTTAGAAGGATTAATATCACTTTTGAATGTTTTTAGTAGTAGCATTTTCTGAATTGACATAAAAGGTTAGAAAGGTATTCTTGGTTGTTGATTTTCAGTTGCAGGGTCATATTTTTAAGTTGCAGTTTTATTTGATTTTTCAGTAACAGTGTCGTATTATTTAATTTTTTTTAGTAGTAGTGTCATATTATATTAATATTTTCAGTAACAACATTTTTTGAATTCATATATAAGGTTAAAAATGTATTCTTGGTTGTTGATTTTCAGTAGCAGTGTCATATTTTACAGTAGTAGTGTCATATTTTTCAATAGCAAGTTATTTGATTTTTCTGTAGCAGTGTTGAATTCTTTAATTTTTCAGTAGTAATGTCTTATTTTTTAGTTATTGATTCTTGTTTTTTAACAATAGTCTTTGTGCATTGCTAAGTCTAAAGGAGCTAAATCTCAACTTAAAATTAAATATTAAATATTTTTGAATAAAATAAACATTAAATACAAAAAAAATATGACAGGGTATTAAAGTGAATTTTTACCTGCCACATGACATTTTAAAAGCAACTTGTTCTTATTAGTAAGATTTTGTCATTTACTGTTTAAAATAGAGGACATTATCCTTAAGTATATTTGGCTTCTTTAAAGTGTCCTTTAGAATAGTTTGTTATTTCTTAAAAGAAAAGCATTATCAAACTGTCCCCTAACCTTTCAGAACACTACCAATGTAGTACCTCTGTCTATTTCGAGTTCATTTTACCGTTACTCGATAACGTGGCACAATTGTTATTGAAAATTGGGTTGAAAGGACCATATTGTCCTTTCAGACTTTTATTTTTTGTTGTTGATATGATTAATTTTATTTTGTTAATTTTTAATTTTATATTTTTTTAGTTACTCGAGGACCATTTCTCAAAAACAATCTCCGAATTCCTAAATTCCTAAGCCTGCTCGATGATTTGTTCAACGATTTTGCTAGATCTCTATCTCCAAATCAGCCTCAGCATTTTCATACCCTCAAGTAATAGGCACCTTTTTGATAAGTTTGAGATGTCAGGTACTATATTTATAGGGTACAAAAAGCTCAGGTATCATACGCCCATTTTCCTTCATTTAATCTAGTTAGTACCTAATGATCATCAACTCAGTTCTAACTCTACAAAAGTGATCTATACATTAGGTCTTAAAACTAAATGATGGATATGTGATTGTCTTAAAACTAAATAATGGATATGTGACTATTAGACTAAAAAGTGAGCCGAATCAAAATAATCAATATATTTTAATGAATGCATAGGTTCTTACCTAATAATTCTCATTACATATATATGTATAAAAGTCTTTATTTTAATAGATTTGCTAGAATAATTTTTAAATTATAAAATAAGGAGTGCAAGAGGTTTGTCTGTTGAAAACGTAATAGGCATGTTCAATAAAAAATTAAATTGATACAACTCTTAGTGAAAAGACATGTTGATTGGAATAAACAAAAAAGATGCAACTTTTAATTAAGAGGCATGTCCTGAAAATTAATTAACCGGAAAGATTGCATTCAAGGGTGAAAAGGTATAATCATTTCTATAGCTAGAAGTGATTCTCTTCATATTCATATAATCAAAAATTCTTTCTCTTCCTCTCTTTTAGTTTCTCTCAAGTTCTCCATCATTCTCTAGTTTTAAAATAGAAAATATAAAAATTATTATTCTGCAGAAATAGTTTCTAGCAACCTTGAGTCTCTTATAAAATCTTTGATCGAGTAGGTTGATCTTTGTTTGTGCAAACCGACAATCAACAATAGCGAGTTGCTAGGTTTTATTATGTCATAAAATCTTATTTGATCATTCCATTTTTCATACTAAGTAGTGGGGCAAATAAAATCTAAAGGAAACCGTACTATTACGTATTTTTGAACCATTTCATTTTGTTGCCATAGCGCACAAACACAAAATTTCCAAAAAGATCAAATTATTGTGTTCCCTAAAACAATTAGATCTCTACACTACTAGAAAAGCTCACTTAGGCGATGAACATTTTTTTCGTCACCTAAAAGTTTTTTTCGTCGTTTAGGTAGAATTTAGACGATGAAACATACTTTTGTCGTGTAAGATATTCCTTAATTGACAAAATATATATTTGTCGCCAATTTCGTCGTCTAAGTCACCACTTAAACGACAACATAAATATGTCATCGTCTAAAACTATAACTAAAACGACAAAATCATTTTCGTTGCCTAAGTATTGAGTTAAGCGATGAAAAATACAGTTTGTCATCTAAGTAAACCATCTAAGATGACAAAAAAAATAATTTTCTCACTTAAATAATGTCTTAGGCAACGAAATATTTCGTCGTCTTAGTGGAATCAATTATTTAGATCAAATATCTTATCCAGATTGCCTCTCTCTCTCTCTCTCTCTCTCTCTCACACATATCTCACCATCTTACCCGAAAAAACTCTCTCAAAATCACTTCCGGCCAATCTTCGCTTTATATATACATTTTCCACCTCCAGAGCTCAAGATTACCCAAATATATTTTTATCGGTGCAGGTATTAACTCATTTCTCTCAATTAATTTTTTTGAATTTAATTACGTACATAATTACGTACGATGATGAAATTATCCGGTGAAAAAAATCCGGCAACCACAATATAGCATGCATTAGTTGTTAAATAGCTAGCTATAAAGCAATGGTATGAATATCATGCATGTTTGATGATTAATATATTCCTTAATTATATATTCATATGTTGATTAATTAAATAATAGATTAGTTGATACTAAGATGATAATTAGTTGATAATTTGTTGATAATTAGTTGAATAGTTGATAATTAGTTGATTAGTGGATTAGTTTATAATTAGTTGATTAAATGTTAGCTAGATTAATTAGTTGATAATTACACACACATATATATATATATTCATCGATGGATTTATACATGTAAAATGCATATATTACTGTGCTATGTTATTGAATTATATATGATAAATATTATTTATTATAATTTTAGAATTATAAGAAGCTCGTTAGACTGACATTTTTTTGCAAACTGTATATTTATGGCTTATTCAATAGTTCAATTTATGTGTCACTTAACTTACGCAGAAATATGGACAGGAGTTGGATACAGTTACAGTTGACGAATAGAAGTGATGAGAGGTACATGGACGGAATCAGTAAGTTTATTTCGTTTATGGTACAACATGGTCAAGGAAAGAAGCGTTACAGGTGTTCATGCAAAAGATGTCTTAACAATCAGTTTGCGACGGTTATTGTTATGACTCGGCACCTGTATGACTACAGTATGATGTGCAGTTATACTACATGGAGTGAGCACGATGAAGTAGTAAACTACAGTTCATAATCATTTTTAAGCACAGGGTACAGTTATTAGAGTGCCTCATCCAATAGTACAGGAGCCTCCACTTGGAATCCCACCATGGATTTGGTGCATGATGTTTTTCCGAAATTTAAGCATGTTACACACCAACACGAAGAGGGAGGTTATGATAATTCTCATTATGAAACAGTACTTCCAGCCTTTCTAGACACTAATACTACTGAGATGGATAAGTACAACAACATACTACTTAAAGCCCAACCCCAGTGTATGAAGGATGTGAATTGAATGTCTTGCAATCCATAATGACTCAAATGGAGTACAAAGTGAAGCGCAAAATCTCAGATGCTGGTTTTAATGATATACAACAACATATATGTGATTTGCTTCCTAAGGGACACAAGCTTCCCGATTCTCAGAACAAGGTAAAATAAAGTTGAGCAGCCTCGGTCTGAAGTACGAGAAAATCTACGCATTTAAAAATAATTTTGTGTTGTTTTACAAGGAGAATGCACATTCGTACTACTATCCTGTATGCAACAAGTTCCAATGGTTTAATTCTAATGCAAGGAGTTCGAAGAAGAAGGTTGTTGTGAATGTGCTTCGCTATTTTTCGTTGATTCCCAAACTACATCGTTTGTACATGTCTCTAAATATAACATAGGCGATGAGATGGTATGAAAAACAGAGAATAAATGACAATGTGTTCAGACATCCGGCAGATGGAGAGACTTTTAAACATTTTGACAGGGAATTTCAAGACTTTACAGCAGAGGTTCAAAATGTTAATATTAGACTCGGACTTTCTAAAGATGGATTTAATCTTTAGGGTAATAATAATGCCGCAATCAGCACTTGACCAGTTATTCTCATGTCGTATAACTTGTCTCCGTGGATGTGTATGAACAAGGAATTTAATTTCCTTACTCTGCTAATTTCAGGTCCGAAATCTCCTGCAAAGTGTTTAGATGTGTACCTTAGACCATTGATCAACGAGCTCAAAATGTTGTGGGAATTGAGTCCCAACTTATGACAAGTTATCTGACACAATGTTTATGATGAGAGTAGCTTTAATGTAGACCATTAGCGATTTTCCTACGTATGAGATGTTGGCATCTTGTACAACTAAAGGATACAGTGGTTGTCCTGTCTTCTTGGACGACTTTAACTCTAGTTGGCACGCGAGGAAGGTGTGTTACAAGAGACACTGTAGATGGTTTCGTCACGATCACCCGTGGTGACAGGAAAAAGATAATTTCGACAAGACAGTAGAGGATAATCCGCAACCCAGACAGAGGTCTGGCGAACAGATTTTCGAGAAGTTAAACAGCTTCTATTTCAGTGTGTTGAGCAATGACAATGATGTGAAGAAACACAATCCACACCCTTGACACCATCTTAGCTACTAGCATCACATGAGTATTTTCTATGAACTGCCTTACTGGTCAAAGTTGAAACTCAGGAACAACCTAGATGTCATGCACATAGAAAAGAATGTGTGCTACAGTGTGGTTGAAACAATTCTCGGTATTAAGTTCAAGACTAAGGATACTCCCAAAGTGTGAAAAGATCTTGAAATTATGAATTTGTGTTGTTCCTTGTGGTTGAAATGGGATAGAAACGATGTGTACAACAAGATTCCCGAAACACCTTACACAGTGAAGCCTGTACTGAGGGGTACTGCATTCGACTGGCTAAAAATGTGAAGTATCCGTTTAATTATGCAGCGAATATATATCGATGTGTCAATGTTCTGGAATACTAGTTCTATAGTCTAAAGAATCATGACGGTCACGTTATATTGCAACGTCTGATCCCAGTGGTAATTTGACCATATTTGCCCAAAGACGTCGTCGAACCGATATTTGCATTATGAAAATGGTGGCAGAGGTTATGCACCAGAGAGTTGACGAAGTCAGATGTTTAAGAACTATAACACGAAATTGTCCATATCCTTTGCAAATAAGAGAGAATTTTTCTCCCTACTTTCTTTGACATCATGATTCACCTTCCCAAACAAGTGCTGCTTTCTGGTCCGGTCCACTATACTTTGATGCATCCTCAGGTAATGTACAATTTTTAAATGTAACTAAATTTTTAAACATGGTTTTCATCATTTTTATATATATATATATATATTTTTTTTTTTCTTACAGTAATGTGAAATATAATTAATTTTACCCCATTGTTATAAACAACTCCTGTAGTACAAAGGATTCGTTTAAAATAAATCTGCCCCGGATGACTCTATAGCTGAAACACACCTAATGCATTAGTGTGTAACATACTGCAGCATATACCTCAAAGATCCAGTCCATACTGCCTCCAATACACATGTTAGTCACAATCTCTCTGTCGGCATAGATGTTGTACGACTGTTTAGAGGAGTATTAAATGAAAAATTCACTCAAGTGGAACTTAATGAAGCACATTAGGTAGTGTTGCGCGACTGCAATGAGGTCGAGGAGTTCATGAACAAGGTAAAAATTTGGGCAGACAAACCGGACAAGAGTGAACTCTGAGTTGAAAGACAAGTTAAGAAGAGGTTCCCTGATTATTTTCCCAAATGGATATGTTAAAACCCCAATCTATAATCTTTTTGTTCTTACTTTATTTGACGTTGAGAAATCTGGATGTTGATTTTTGGTATTTTGTATTCGTGGTATTTTTCCTTAATTTAAGCATGCTTGCAAGTTTATGGTTTCTTTTAATTTTAATGGAATCTATGTCAAACTTTTTGTTGGAATCTATTAAATATTCATTAATATATCTTGTTCACTATTTTGTAGATAAATGATCTACATAAATCCTCTGACCACGGGGGGGGTAGTGATCATAGAAAAAGTACATGTTGGTCCATAAGCCGGTCCAACACTACATTTACCCAGGATGTTTTGTCAACGGCGTAAAGTTTCATTCAGTCTACGGAGATGAAGAAAGAAGAAAAAAAATAGTGGGATCGCAGTAGGAGAATGTGATGATGTATATTACAGCATTCTTGTTAATGTCATTCAGCTACTATATAAGAATGAGATAGAACTTTTTCTATTCAAGTATAAATGGTTAAAGCGTACAAAAGAACATTTCGGACTGTTATCAGTTGATACAAACTCAAGTTGGTATGAAGATAAGCCATCCACATTGCCACCTTAGTCAGACATATATTCTATCTGGATGATCCGAAAACGGGTGCAGGTTGGAATGTAGTTAATCACATGTTTCACCGAGGAATATAGAGTGCCACAACACTTGAATGGACTAATACTCAAGGGAATAATGTTCATGCTTATCAAGAGCCTAATACTTTTGTCATTCCCGACACAAGGCAACTGATTGGATTTAATGAAACCTTACCCTTACCTGATGGCGACACGGATCTTACTGAAAAAGAGATCATTGACCAAGACAATTTAATGCCTATGAAGAGGAGCCAGAGGAAGAACATTTCGTTGTATATGATGATGACGATGATGATGATGACGATGATGATGATGATGATGATGATGATGATGATGATGATGATGATTCTACGGATGAAGGACCTGATCAGAGTGAGGAGGAAGACATTAATAAAGATTATGATAATCGAAGTGACTGATCCATGTGTAAATTAATAAGATAAAATTCAAACATAATTATTTAATTAATTTGTATGCATACGTAAGATTTATTGATGGATGGATGAATGGATGGATGGATGGATGGATTGAATTTGATTTGGTTTAATTTAGAGTATTTTTAATACTTGTTCTGTCATACAGGTATAATTTTGTATCAAACAAAAAGATTATGATTTTTTGTTATAAAAATAATCTTAGACAACGAAACAAAGAAGTTTTGTCCTCCAAGTAGGAGTTTAGACGATGAAACAATCACGATTCATCATTCAAGTACAACTTAATTAGACAACGAAACCGTTCCAATTGTCGCGTAAGGTAAAATAAACCCTAAACCCTAATTAATAAACCTAAACCCTAAAACCTGACCCCTAAAATCTTAGACAACGAAATGAGTATAGTTCATCTTTTAAGTTGCCACTCAGACGATGAAATACCGTTGTTTTGTCGTCTAAGATGAATTTCATTAATTGCCTTCAATAAAGAGCATAATCATTTATAGCATCTTAAAATACATATTATTTTCATCAAGGGCATAAAGTATACAATTCTTCGATTTTGAGTGTCGACTGTTACAAAATCGGAGTTACGAAGATTCGTATATAAACATTTCCATTTCATTGAGTATTTCGGTTTTAGGGTTGACTCCGCCGATCAAACACTTAATGAACTTCGTATTTCTTAAAAATTCGTCCACTAACATATTATGTTATGATGAATATATCCAACAGTTATTTTTTCTAAATTTAATTTCTTTAATATTGATGTTGAGTGAATATATATGTACGAACACTTAAGTTATACAACATTAGTAATATATATATAACAAGTTTGTAGTCTTAAATAATTTTTTTTGTCAAATTTCAATTAAGCTCTATCTAGTTGGTAAATTAAATTTTTAAGAAAAGACAAATACCCGTAACTTCAGAAACGGGTTCACGATTTATTTTGTATGATTGGTTTCATCCTTTAAATTTTTTTCGCTAATCACTATATTTAATCCATCGAATCCTAAACTAATATGAATTTGGAATAAATTATTTTATATAATATTTTATAAATGTAATAGTTATATCTAACCATTGATTTTTGATTATTTAAGTTATAAGCAACAAGGAACAATTAATTTTACATATATTTAAAAAAAATTATAAAATTATATTTAGACGACGAAAATACCCAAGTTTCGTCACCTAAGTATAAGACTTAGATGACGCATATAATATGTCCGTCGTCTATCCCAAAAATTTTGGTGGTTTATATTTTCCGCCAAATTTTTGGAGAAATTTCATAAATCATTTTAGGCGAAGAAACAAATGTGGTTCGTCCCTAATTTTCTAAACCCTCAAAAATTCCACCCATGTTAAATCGCCACCACCACTACCTCCAATCTTTCCGACCTCTTTCTGCCACCCCCTAAACCATCCACCCCCGCCTCCATCATCGAACCTCCCTGTCGTCGCCTCCAAAACTCTATATTCCCCCACCCCGTGGCCTCCTCCTTAAAAAAAAACCATGCTGTCGCCGCACACTCACCGCCCTCTCTCTCTCTCTCTCTACTGTTTGATTATTGCTACTGTGATATCACTATGATAATTGATGCTAATGTTGGATTGTTGTTCTGAATGATAATTGTTTGATTAATGTGATATATGCTCATTATGTGCTACTGTGATATAGGATTGATTAGGTTTAAAATGAATTTGGATGATTGTGAATGTAATATTGGATGATTGAGGTGCGATATGAATTAAGCTAGGTTACTGTAAGGTGGATTGATTGGTGTGAGATTGAATCAATGCAACTGTCATATGAATTAAGGATGAATTTAGGCATGTTGATCAATTTGGATTGATTGCATTGTGTAATAGATGAATTGATAGTGATATGGTTAATTATGAATGGTTTCGAATGACAGTATGGTTAATTGTTTGGAATGGTTTTGTAAATTATGTATTGATATTGCTTATATATATGCATATGGTATGAATGTGTTTTGAATGGTTTCAGTTGTCGAATAGGTACTTAAGATGTGTTGTGGAAAGAAGAGGCAAAATGAATAGGAGAGGAGGGCTCCATGGAATCGGCATTCCAACAGTTGGGTTGGGGGGCTCAACGGTCAGAGGAGACCGTTACGCCTCACTTGCCGGGTCGACAATCATCAACCATTTTGGTTAGATCTAATGACCATTTAGGTGCAGTCGATGAGTAGGTGAATCTATCTTCTGATTCTGGGCCATCCACATAACAGTCTCAGTCTTCCGCAAACTCTTGTTGCTTTAGTGTCTGACGCAAAGCAACAAGTAGGGACCCCTCATCCCCGACCCCCAAACGTACTCAGGGGGTTGTGAATGGGCGCAAAATCGAGAAGACAACCAACAGGCTTGGGAAACGGATCGATGTGGTGTACGATGTTTTCACCAGAGGCCCTCCGTCGAAGGAGCTCACCAGCTTGACGTATGACTCAGGTCAGGAATATCGTACAGAGAAAGATACGTATTATAGCCCCTACTTGGGAGCAGCTAGGAGAAGCTAAAAGGATCAAAGTTGTCCGCAAACTCTTGGTAATTAATATGAGCTATTTAATTTGTTTTATTTTATAAATAATTTTAAATTACGGGGTTTATAAATTAATTTTTAAAAATTCTTAAGTACACTTTGCCTTGAACCAAACTACGGAGATGTTGGAATCTGTAGAGAAGTCGGCCGCAGATGTTTATCGGAGATGGAAGCACCAGCTGCACTAGCACTACATGCAAGAAATACGACGCAACTCCAGAGGAGTTCCAAGAGGAAAGCAAACCCGAGTGGGATTGCTTGGTCAACCACTTCGAGTCGGAGCAGTTTGTGGTTCATATTTCTTTACTTTTGGTTTGTTAATAATATAATACTTTTATAAGTTATCTTAGTAATTAATTTCCTAATTTTGAAACAAACAAGGTCGAGGGCGAACACAGCCAATCGTGCGATGAAGAATTGCCACCACGATTCAGGCTCCACGAAGATTGCCTACCTTGCAAAGACTCACAGAAATAAGGGTTCGAAGCACCCGCATCTCGCCGCCTTCGCGGATTCTTACAATTGGCAAGGGCAAGTAGAAGATATCGGGACTCAAAATGCTGTAAGTAACTCTTAATCTGAAACTATATGAGTTGAATATTATTGTTGGTTTGAAGTAATTGAATTATGATTAGGACATTTAATGAGGTTGTACTCTATGGATTATATATAGTTGATTATATTAGACATGATTAAGAAGTTGAGAAATCAAGATGGGAATCGGTGCCTACGGTATATTATTTTGGAAATTGAGATGTGATTCGAAGTGTTTTGTTCCGTACAGTTTTTTAGTTTCCTACATTTTTAGGGCAAATTATTTCAATTTATTTTTTATAGAAATCGATGTTCATATGTTGTTCACGATATCCATTTCAGCCAAGAGTGCAACAAATGGCCGTTGAGGTAGTGGCGCGCATGCTGGAGGAGAACTCGGGGTTGACACTGGAAGAGTTACCTCCGCTGCCCTTGGAGACTGAGATCACTATTGTCGATACAGTTTTCGGTCGCCGACCTGGGAAGGAGGTTCGAGGCCTCGGAAAGGGATGTCGATCGAGATCTGAATCAGATTTTGACGACGAGGTGATCGAGTAACACAGCGGCCGAAGAACGAGTTCGAGCGGCCGAGGAGCAGGCTCAAGCGGCAACCCACTGACTGATGCGTTACAGGAGAAGCTGGATAAGTTACTCCACCTCCTCAATGTTCCGGCAGATGTTGGAAGGCTGAGTATCCCGCATTGGCAGCCCTGGCCCGATGACGACAATCTAAGCATCGGGGGACTCGGCGAGGCCCAAACTCCTGTCAATGTTGATATTACTGTTTGGTATAGTTTCTACGTAGTGTAAGTACATTTAGATCGATACAATTTTTAATTTAATATATACAAATTTGGGTTCAATTCGTATTTTTTAAAATTTAATATCTAATTTATATTTATATTTATGAAATAGTTTTAAAAAAACAACAAAATACACAACTTAGACGATGAAATCTGACAATTTCGTCGTCTAAGTTAATTCCATAACTTAGGCGATGAAGAAAATCACTACCACATTTGCCATCATTACCGGCGAGATCACCGGAGACAAGGCCGGCGACCGGAAAAGTCGCCGGTAATGTTCATCATTACCGGCGACTTACTCCGTCGCCGGTAATGTCGCCGGAAAATCGCCGGTAATGTTTCAAAACATTACCGGCGACTCCAACCGTCGCCGGCAATGTCAAGCCGAACATTTCCGGCGATTTTCTGGCCGGAATTTCGCCGGAAATGTGTGGCTCGACATTGCCGGCGACGGTTGGAGTCGCTGGTAATGTTTTGAAACATTACCGGCGATTTTCCAGCGTAAAGTCGCCGGTAATGTCTTCATTTCCGGCGACTTACTCCGTCGCCGGCAATGTCTCTTATATTAGATGCAGATTGCAGCAGCTCGATCATTCATTCATTTTGATCGAAAAAAATCCAGAGAAATCGAAAGAAGGAAAACGTACGCTCTGAAATCGATCCTTCGGTATATTGTCAAAATTAAGGCGCGCGTCGAAAACTCGATCACTCGGGAAGCTATATATATAGGTACGTGTATATATATGTATATGTGTATGTATATATATATATGTGTGTGTTGATCAAATCTAATTCGTGAGATATATATGAAATGTTGTTGATGTCACCGAAACGAGAAAACTGCTTGTAGTTAATCTTATCTTGTGTCTGAATCAACAACTGGTATTATCGTAGTGTTATCGGAGCCAGGCTTAACAGAGCCTCCTACCTAGTCAAATACGTTTTGAATTGAAAAAAGAAGAATACCATCATCGAGTACTGAATCGAATTCAGAGATTAGATCGATATATATATATGCATGCATGTGTTGATTTAATTAGAGTTGAATTGAGATATCGCGTCGATTATTAGTAGTGAATGTGTGTATATATATATAATTAATACGTAAAATTGTTAGAATTTTCAGGATGGACAAGAGTTGGATGAGCCTCGAAAGATGGGATGTCAGATATCACCAGGGAATTAGGAGTTTTGTGGATTTTGTGAAGGCTAATTGTGGAGACACTACACTTCATTATTTCCCGTGTAAAGAATGTAAGTGTTTCAGCGATCGATTTCGTTTTCCCATTGATAAAGTCCAGAGGCACCTGAGTAAATACGGGTTTTGGGATAAGTACACTTGTTGGATTTATCACGGTGAAACATCGTTAGCGGGTCCGCATGATCATGGACAATTTGGTGAGAGGGCCAGTCCACGCTATGATCATGGAGATTTTGCTGAGAGGGGCAGTTCATCTTATGATCCAACAGCGATGTTAATCAATGATATGTTTCCTCATGAGAGCGGTGTATTTGCTGATGAAGCACCAAATGTCCCTCCCGTCGTTGAGGGTTTCCCCCATATCGAGCCAGTCGAGCCATTACCTGGAGCTCATGTCAACACAAGCGGTATGGACAAGTACAACAACCTGATTGCATTGCAACAGACTCCGTTGTATGACGGTTGTAGTAAGACTGTTCTTGAAAGTGTGATGGGAGTGATGCAGCTCAAAATGGAGAACAAAATGTCTGTCAAAGCTGTTGATTCTTGGTTGAAGTGGACTGCTTCGCTACTGCCACCCGGTCATTGTCTTCCTACCACTCATCATAAGGTGCGACATATCCTGAAAGATCTTGGGCTTTCCTACATCAAAATCCATGCATGCAGATATGATTGTATTCTCTTCTGGGGAAAAGATCTCGAAGACCTTGAAGCCTGCCCGGTATGTTTTACAGAAAGGTATAAGTTGACTCCTGCACGCAACAAGAAAGCTGTGAAGATACTTCGATATTTCTCACTTATTGATAGGCTGGAGCGGTTGTTCATGTGTGCTTTCACGGCCGAGGCAATGAGATGGTGGGCTGAGAGGAACTTGCCTGACGATGACACCCTTATACACCCTTCCGACGGAGAGGCTTGGAAGCACATGGTCAGGGAGTTTGATCATTTTGCAGCAGAGGTCCGAAATGTTTGGCTAGGGCTCTCATCTGACGGATTCAACCCTTTTGGCAACATGAGTCTTCAATACAGTATATGGCCAGTTATTTTGGTACCGTACAACCTTCCACCATGGATGTGCATGAAGAAGGAATACAATATGCTGACTCTGTTAATTCCGGGCCCGGGTTATCCAGGAAAGTGTCTCGATGTGTATTTGAGGCCTTTGATTGAGGAGCTTAAGTACCTGAGTGAGTGTGGCCACCCCACTTACGATAGGTTCAAAAACGAGATGTTCCAGATGCATGCCATGCTTGTTGGCACCATCAGTGATTTTCCTGCCCGCGGTATGTTGTCGGGCAACGTTACCAGGGGTTACAGGGCTTGTTCAGAGTGCATGACGGTTGATTATTGCAGTCCTCATTGCAGTAAAATTGTTCAGATGCGTCACCGTTGTTGGCTTCCATATGATCACCCATTTAGGCAGGATCCAGACGCGTTTGATGGGACTGTGGAAACAGGTGTGGCACCCAGGCGATGGACAGGGGAAGAAATTTTGGAAGTGTTGAATGAATATGATTTTGGCCAGCTGAGCAATCATCCTAACATAGTGGCGTCAATTCCAGACAAGCCCGAAAGGTATAAGTTTTGGACACACAAGAGCATATTCTGGGAACTCCCCTACTAGCCCAGGTTGTCTATCAGACATTACCTAGATGTCATGCACATAGAGAAGAATGTGTGTGAAAGTGTGGTGGGCACAGTTCTTAACTTGGAGGGGAAAACAAAAGACATCCATAAGGCACGTATTGATCTGAAAGCTATGGGACTGCGGAAACATTTGTGGTTAAGAGATGGTAAGAGAAAAATGCCGCAAGCTCCTTACACCGTCAAGCCGAAGCATAAGCATGAAATTTTTCGGTGGCTGAGTAATGTCAGGTATATATTCTTATATATGACTATGCAGTACGGAAATTGGTTTGCCTTAAATTTTTACCGGATTATGGTGATATGCGAGAAATATAATTGTTGCCTATGGCTATATATATATATATATATGCAGGAAATATAAGCAGGTGTGTTAACTACCGGGACAATAAGATGTACGGATTAAAGAGTCATGACTGCCATGTACTGCTTCAACGCCTTTTCCCTATTTTCATTCGAGGGTACCTGCCCAAGGAGGTGGTGGAGCCGTTGGTGGCCTTGTCAAGATTCTTTTAGAAGTTATGCACCAGGGAAGTTAAAAAATCAGATCTCAGGGAGATGCAAGATGACATAATTTTTATCATGTGCAAGCTTGAGAGGATATTTCCGCCAAATTTTTTCGACATCATGCCTCACCTAATGATCCATCTTCCCGAACAATTGTTGCTTACCGGTCCCGTACACTACACTTGGATGTATCCCATGGAAAGGTACATTTGGTTTGCCTCTGTTTTTATATGTAAAGTCTTATTTTTACCCCTTTTAACATGCACTTGTTAACTTGTAGACAATTGGGAGCCTACAAGGACTTTGTGAAGAATAAATATGCACCTGAAGGGTGTATCGCTGAAGCATATGTTGCGCACGAGTGTGTAATGTACACCAAAGTGTATTTGGAAGCGCGTGAGGACCCCCAACAACAGATGCCGATAGATGAACCTCAGTTCAACCTTTCTATCATCTCCAATGACGTTGTAGTACAGGGAAGCTTGCCAAAGTCGTACAAGTTGGATGAAAATGAGGTAGTCATTGCCCAATGGTCGGTACTGATTAACTGTGAAGAAGTACAGTATTGGAAAAACTATCATCTTCACTGCCCTGCTATTGCCGGAAATGTTGATTACCACAACAGGACATTTGCAAACTACTTTGATCCATGGGTAAGGGTATATGTGTATATGTCTTTTTTTTTATTGTCATTTTCCTTATATAGCATGTGTGTACGTACGTGGTTTTGTGGTTTCTATGTTGCAAATTTCTTGTGTGGTTTCTTATCGTTTTCAGATGAACCATGTAGCAGATGATGGTTACCCAGAGTGGTCAAACGAATTGAGGGTCCTTGCGATGAAACCGATAGCTTCAAAAGTTTACTCGATGTGTCAGGTCAATGGCGTTAAATTTATATGTGAAAATCGAGACGACCGACTGAAAACACAGAATTGTGGGGTGATGGTCCATGGTGGGCAGGATGACGTTGACTATTATGGTGTCCTTCATTCAGTTGTTGAACTAATTTATGGGAACCGCATGAAAGTGCACTTGTTCAAGTGTAGATGGTTTGATACTAGCCCGGAGAACACAAGGACCGATCAGCACGGAACATTTTCGGTGAATACTGCTACTACCTGGTATGAAGAAGACCCTTTCGTTCTTGCCTCATCAGTAAAACAAGTGTTTTACCTGGACAATCTTCTTAACAAAGTCCCGTGGAAGGTGGTTAACCATGTTGCTCATAGAAACATATACAGTGCTGCCACACTTGGTGATACCGCAGATGATGAGGAAGTTACTGCATACCAAGAGCCGAACGCTTTTGACATTCCGGAATCATCTACGATTCGCCTTAATAATGTGAGATCTGGGAGTGTGGTTCGAATTACTGGAGCAGAACTTCTCGATGTTAATCCATATGAAGTTGACGCTGATTCAGATGACGAGGAGAGGCACATATTGCCAGAGGTTACCTATGAAACCGAGTCAGACTCAAGTGATGACGATGATTACGATTATCATCCTTAGTACGTTAATGATGTAGTCGGAAATTGTTGTCAGAAATATGATGTAGTCGGAAATTAATAATGGAAATTGTAGACGGAAATTGTAGTCGGAAATTGTAGACGGAAATTGATAATGGAAATTGTAGTCGGAAAATGTAGTCGGAAATAGTAGACGGAAATTGTAGTCGTTAATCGTAGACGGAAATTGATAATGGAAATTGTAGTCTGAAAATGTAGCCGAAAATCGTAGACGGAAAATGTTGTCGGATATTCTTCGGGAAATAATGACATTACCAACGAGTTATAAGCAACTCGTTGGTAATAACATTACCAACGAGTTATAAGCAACTCGTTGGTAATGTCATTACCAACGACGAGTTAACTCGTTGGTAATGTCATTACCAACGAGTTATAAGCAAGTCGCCGGCAATGTTTTCTGGATAGGAACTGCCCAGCTCGACCCCGAGCTGTATTTCTCCTTATCCTCTCCTCCTCCCCTCCTCCCCTCCTCTCCTCCTCCCAAATCGGTCCAGCGAAAAACTAGCTCACCTCCAGCTCACCTCTTCCTCCTCCTCTCCCTCTCCTCCTCTCCACCGATTCGGAACTCCTCTCCTCCTCCGAAAATCTCCTCCTCCCCTCCTCTCCTCCCCTCACCATTGTAGTCGGCAAAGCATTGTAGTGGTTAACCATGGCAGGTCCGATCCTCTCTCTCTCCCTCTCTCTCTCTCTCAATTTTTAATTATTTTTGTGTATGTGTATGTGTATGTGTATGTGTATGTGTATGTGTATGTGTATGTGTATGTGTATGTGTATGTGTATGTGTAAATTAATTAGGGTGCTAAGTTGGAAATTAGGGTGATAAGTTGTAAATTTATATGCAATGTATATATATGTGATGTATATATATATATAGGTATGTGAAAATTAAGTGATGTATATATATGTGAAAATTATGTATATATGTGGTTTGGATGAATATGTGATGTATATATATGTGAAAATTAAACCTAATTAAGATGCATGATGTATATATATGTGTGAAAAATGTGGAAAATTAATTAGGGTTTGTGATTTGGATGAATATGTGAAAATTAAATTTAATTAAGATGCATGATGTATATATATATACATCGAAAATGTATATATGTTAATTTAGGTGATATAGTTGTTAATTAATCGTATAAATTGGTGGAAATCGGGATCGAAACGGTTTAGAACTAGCACGGTTTTAAACCAGAACCGCGCGGAACCGGAACCCTTTGGAACCGGAACTGTTTGTAACCGGAACCGTTTGAAACCGAACGGTTCCAGTTCCAAACGGTTCCGGTTCCGATTTGTTATAAAACCGTGTCCTTATGACTATTACGGTGTCCAGGAGGTAATTTTGCGGCAAATTGGCTTGGAGGCAAATTACGGAAAGGTTCCCGAAATAGTGGAGGGAGCAGTAGTCAAGCTTCCTCCTCACCCGCAGTTAGCAACACGCCCAGTGGGCCAATGATGAGTGGTCGCACGAGAGCCTTGCTACAGGCGCGAGCTGAGGAGGAAGCTGCACGATCAAGAGCCGTGCAACCGGACGTCGAGCCTCGAGCCTCAGCCAGTAGATGCTCAATCAGCAGACGTCCCCCCGTCGGTGTACCCTCAGACGAGCGACAGTCAACGGGGGCATCAGAAACTCCCTCAATCCGAATGCCCCATATTCGCCCGGTGCCTACTCCCGTTTCACGGGAATCATCTGAGGCAGATGGTGGTGCTGGCGCCTCATCGTCCAGGCCTCGTCTATCTCCGCCGTCCGGTCTCTTCCTACCCGACGAGATTCCTGTGATCCCTGAATTCGATGATAGGGTGATGCCTGTTTATGTTGAAAGACGGCCGGAGTTCCTGAGCGTGGAGGAAGCGTACAACTTCATCCCGTTCGACCCCGTGTATCTTTGGAGTGTGAGGTGCACCAACCAACAAACGGACGATGCAGGTAAATTTTATTTATCATGTGCAAGATTGATGACTTAATTATTACTTAAGATTTACGATAGGTTCAATTAATAATATCAATTTGTTGACATTGTATTATTAGGCAATTTCGTTAATGGGACTGGAAAACGGAAAGGGGCTAGAGGCACCTGCACCGGGAAGAGACTTGAGCAGGCCACCGGGGGAAGGAAAACGCCCATAAGGGCCAATGAGGATGGCGAGGTGATCGAGGCATTCGACACCACGCGCAAATATGTCAGCATGGCCGGTGCGATCGTGCGGGACAAGGTCCCAATGCTTTGGCCAGATTGGGAATCTGTGCCTATCTACGTGAAGATGCAAGTGCATAATGCACTCAGTGTGAGTAAAATCGTATTTTCATTACGTAAATTTTACATTTATTAATTAAGTCCGAATAAATATATAACTTTACCTTTTATATATTCATATTGCAGGTGTGGTTTGACGTGGATGAAGTTCTTATTCACACGTGGGTAGAGCGTCAACTACATATGAGGTGATGTGCTTCAACTTATTTGAATATATATCGAGTTAGATTTTTGTTTATCAAGTGTTTTAATATCTCTAACTTTTTTTCCTTGTTTTAATATAGGTATAAAGAGTGGAAGAACGAGCTTTCTTCCCATTACACTGTATACAAGGAGCTAGGCCGAGGTTCTACCCCTAGCGAATTCCGGTTTAGGGAGTACGAGTGGCTGTGGCTGATAGCCCACTTCGAGCACCCCAAAGTGAAGGTATGCATCCTGAATATATCTTACAAGCCTAATGTATCGTATCAGATTGAAATAGTTAGTTACTAATTTTTTTCATATGTTTATCAAACAAGGCGATTTCGAAGACGAACCGGGCGAATAGATTGAAAAACACCAGGGCCCATCATGCAGGTTCACTCAACTACATGGGTTGGTCGACTAAGGCGCAGCAACAACAAGAAGTGAACCCCTTGTTGTATATTCATCAGAAGTTCTATCCGCAGTGCCCTGACGAAGCGGTAAGTCTTTCGCCTCTCCATGTGTTAATAAAACTATTTTTTGATATTAATTTATTTTGTTAGCTAATACGTTATTCATTTTCGCTTTTCAATTAGGCGAGAGTGGAGGAGGCGACCGCAGAAGTGACCATGAATATAGCTCGGACTAACCATCCTGACTGCTCCGAGGAAGAAGTCACCCAGTATGCCTCTCAGATCGATCCGCTTGATCGCCCTATAGCGGCTCAGATCATGGAAAAAGCGTGCGGGACAGGAAAGAATACCTACTACTGTAGGGGAATGGGCACGGCGGGCGAAGGACTATTGAAGAACACTTCAGAATACTCTACCGGGTCAAGAAGTTCAACTTCTAGTCGTAACCTCGCAGCGGAGCTTCAGAGGACGCAGAGGGAGTTGGAGGAGCAAAAGCCCTATAGCGGCTCAGATCATGGCAAAAGCGTGCGGGACAGGAAAGAATACCTACTACTGTAGGGGAATGGGCACGGCGGGCGAAGGACTATTGAAGAACACTTCAGAATACTCTACCGGGTCAAGAAGTTCAACTTCTAGTCGTAACCTCGCAGCGGAGCTTCAGAGGACGCAGAGGGAGTTGGAGGAGCAAAAGAGGCAGATGGCCGAGTACCAAAACATGGTCCAGCAGCAGACACAGATGCAGGCTCATATGTACACATGGATGCGGACGATGTACGAGGCTCAGACTACCGGACAACCGTTCCCCACACCTCTCCCGGTCCCTCCGTTCCCTAGCTATCCACCACCACCACCGCACCAGTCAACGCCAGAGCAAGACCAAGGTAGCCACCGGAATTCAAATGAGTACATGGATTACTTCGACCTTGACCCGCAAGTTCCTGGACCCTGACCTGTAGTTGTAGTTAATTTTCGTATCGTCGTTGCTATTTGTACTGTACGTTGGACATTTATGTGTACTGTTGAACTTGTATGATTGTACGGTTTATGTCTTTCAATGCAGGTTCTGGAATTGGGCCCAATCCAGAACCACGTTTTTTTTTCAAAATTTTTCCAGACATTGCCAGCGACATAGACCTAAGTCGCCGGCAATGTCTCACATTCCGGCCACGGCGGCGCTGACATTGCCGGCGACTTCCGTCGCCGGTAATGTCCTACACATCACCGGCGACTTGAGTCGCCGGTGATGTCAAGACATTTCCGGCGACGTCATTGCCAGTGACTTGTCGCCGGTAATGACAATTCCGGCGAAAAAAAAAGACAAGGCCGGCGACGGCAAGTCGCCGATAATGTCTCCATTTCTGGTAGTGAATATTTGTCGCCTGGTTTGGACGATGAAATCATCAACTTTCCTCGTCTAAGATTTTCATCTTAGACGACGACAAATGTTCGTCGTCTAGGTATATCTCTTAGATGACGACAAATTTTCGTCATCTAAGTGTGACTCTAAGACAACGACATATTGATGTCGTCCTACATCCAATTATATGACGAAAATTTTTGTCGCCTAATTCACTAATTTTAGTCGTCAGGAATTTTAGCCGACGAATATGGTTTTGTAGCCCAAGTACTCACTTAAACGACGAAACTTTTATGTTTTTTCGCCTAAACCCTTAGGCTACGGCACTTAGGCAACAAACTTTAAGCGACGAAAAATCTCACTTAGGCGAAGAAAATACTTCATCGTCTAAGTGGTGTTTTCTGGTAGTGTCATGTTATGCTAAAAAATGATCGATGTTTTGTTAAATCTGTCTGGTTTCGAATCGAGGACCACGCTTACCTTTTGAACTCTACTCTCGATCTAGCTAGAGGCGAAAAGAAAGATGATGATCAATTTATAGAAGTGTACTGAAAACAAATGTTTCCCATCTGTAATTATAGTCTTGATCATGGTGAACATAGAGCTATAATTTATAGAAGTTGATCTCGGATTCTATATTATGTGCAATCTAATTCATACGAAAGAACATTCAATGTCGCGACCTTCTTTGCTATATTTTTTTGATATATATGTACATGATCAATTGTTATATCAATTCTTATATGGGTTTGGCAGTGGTTATTCCTCTCTTTTAATTTATATACATTTATGATGGTTCGATTTATATTCGATTTCTTGTTATTCTACCCTCCTCTGGATCGATTTCCTTTAAAATGATGCAAAGTGTTCAAACTCAGGTAGCTACTGGTAGTGTTGAGACTTCGCAAAGATGTATCCTCGATCAAGCATGGCTTGACCTAATTAGTTCCATGCATGGTGCTAGTTTTCCTTGTTGGCAGTGCTGGCTCTGCAAAAGTGCTACAGGTGTACAACAACAAGGCCTCAAAAATTGAGGGGCTATATTCGTCACTTTTGTGTGAATAGATACAATAAAAAAAGACTTTATAATTCACAATTATTCGATAATTTGGGTGGTAGTTTTTGTTAAATTATTCATGCGTACATGACGTCAGTTTGATTCTTCGTTATTCCATCCACTGAATTTTAAAACTTCTTTGCTCTGTGGTTAGTTTTAATTTTTTTTTTCTCTACTGTTTTCATCTCCTGAAAAGATGAAAGACCCGTTATTTTGAAATCGCACACCCTCCAAATTCTTTGAGCCGGCCTGCTTGTTGGGGAATATATTGTTGTAATCTTGGCTCATGAGGTGGGGACTTTAAATTATGGACTTTGATCGATCACCGTCAAACCAACGTCCTGCCTAGTCCCTACCATGGTCCTCCCTGGTCCCTACCATGGCCAACGCGCAAAGAGTATCCATAAAACAGTATTGCACCTCATCAAAAAAAAATATAACTTTGCATGTAGGAAGATTTACCTAACTTGCAGCTTGTGCCATATGATTTACTTATGGGGTTGGGCAGTTATATTTGGAAGTCTCATGTGCATTACTACCTATTCAGTAATGGCAGGTTGTTTATGTGTATTCCTACAATTCTGCTGATCAATTAACTAGTTGCCATTATATATATTTTCATTAACTGCAAAATTTCGTATTGAAATTTTGGTAAAAAGTTATATTTTGTACAAAATTGAAAACGTAATTCGATCATTGAAGTCAATTATTTTTTAGATACCCATGTAAGGATCGGGCGTGCACAATTTCAGCATAATTAGAGATCGTTTAGCCATTTGATCGTGTCATTGTTTAACAATGCACACAGATTGTCCAATTAAGCTTAAAAGTTGAATCTGGTTATCAAATAGCTAAACACTCTCCAATTGGGCTGAAATTTTGCATGCCCGATCCTTGCATTGGTATCTAGAAGATGATTGACTTCAATGATCGAATTACGTTTTTGATTTTGTGTAAAATACAACTTTACACCGAAGTTTCAGTGCGAAGTTTCACACTTGATGAAAACTATATATATATATACACACACGCACGCGAGAAAAATACACACATGCTATGCATATGCCTGGAAATAATTTACCTCTTTTTAAAGGAAAAATAATTTTTTGAGGTAGCTTTTGAGATATATATGGAGAAGTTAATCAAACGTAGTTTCTTCTAGTTAACTTCTTCCTTATTTTCAGGATTATCTCCAACATTTCTTTTCTTTTTTTTTTTACATTTTTTGTGTAATTACATTTATATCCTTACTTATTTTTTTCTTATCAAAACTTTTTTTTTACTGTTATAGGGTTATTTTTTTTCTTAATAATAGTATAGATATATATAAATAGAAAAATTCTCCATTGATGACTCTTATAATGAGGACTTGGTGAGTACTTTATCATTAAACTCACTTTTTATTTATATTTTGACAAATCTACCATTGATTAGTTAAATAATGATAAGTAGATCACTCATGCAAAAAAATTTAAAAATTGAAAATTGAAAATTGTTAAGTCACTCATAATAAAGATTTATCACTTATATGAACGGTGTATATTTGACAGTTTTAGTTCGTCCATTTATTTGATCTTGTTCGATACCTTAACGATTTTTAATTTTGATGAAAATTTGTAGAAATGATCTACTCATCAATATCTAAACATCTAACGGTTAACTTTGTAAAAATGTTATCGAAAAATGACTCTTACAATAATTTTATGAAATGTACTCATCAAGTCCTCATTGGAATAATTCCCTATATATATATTATCCATAGCGGAGCTCCGCTTTGAATAAACGGAGCGAAGTTCCGATTCTTACAAGATGAGAAGAATTATTCGATCATTGAAACCAATCATCTATGAATTATCATTGGAGGGTCACGCTTGCAGAATACAGTTCATTCGATATAGATTACAAATGTAATGTAGGAATCAAATGGTCAAATCATCTTGGATTGGGCTGATATTTTGTAAGCATGATCGTCTAATAGTAATCTAAAGAATGTATGGTTTCAATCACTAAGCAGCTTTTTCAATCTTGTGGAAAACGAAACTTCGCTCCGTTTTTTTTAAGTGAAATTTCGCATTGAAACTTCGGTGTAAAGTTACATTTTACACAAAATTGAAAACGTAATTTGATCATTAAAGTCAATCATATCTTATATATATATATGCAAGGATCGGACATGCAAAATTTCAACTCAATTGAAGATGTTTTAACTATTTGATTGTGACATTGTTTAACAATGCACATAGATTGTCCGATTTAGCTCAAAATTTGAATGTGATGATCAAATGGCTAAACGATCTCTGATTGGGCTATTTTGCATGCACGATCCTTGCATGGGTATTTAAAAGATATTTGATTCCAATTATTGAATAATTTTGTCGATTTACTCAAACTTTAGTCTAATCGGATATCATTTAGCTATTTGATCACCACATTCAAGTTTGAGCTAAATCAGGAAATCTATGTGCATCATTAAACAATGAAATGATCAAATGGTAAAAATATGTCCAATTGAACTAAACTTTTGTAAGCACGATCTTCGCATATGTATCTAAAAGATGATTGACTTCAATTATTAAATTACGTAATCAATTTTGTGTAAAATATAATTTCACACCTAAGTTTTAATGCGAAACTTTGTACTTTATATATATAGGATTAAATTCACCCGTGGTACCCAGACTCTTGGTGTTATACCAAAAAGGGTCTCGAACTTTAAAACCTATCAGAATAGTACACAAACTTTAAAACAGTATTACCGTGGTACCTGGAGCGTTTTTTGTCAATGAGCCGTTAACTTTGCTGATGTGAGAATATTTTTTTTTATAATAAGGTGAATTTTTTTACATTACTTACAACTTAATGAATATCAACATGATACCCAAACTTTTGTAACGATATCAATATCATCCCCAATTTTTTTTACCTCATCACCTCCTTTACGCTTCCTTGCAACCGCGATTGCTTTCCATAGCTCGGCGTCGTGCTTCCGTTCACATTGTCACGCGGATATAGTTTGTGAGTCGCCACATTTTTATCAACAATGCGATGGTTCTCAAGTAAAAAAAAAATTAATATCGTCAAAGCATTTCATCGAACATATGATGTGCATATATATATATATATATATCTCTCTCTTTCAACATTGTCGAGGTTGCAAAATCTCAAGTTTCTATCAATTGCACCACTTGTCAATCTTCTCAGCCTCTTCATACAAACTGTCCTCACGAACCGTTCATCCAAACCCTTCTCTCTCTCTCTCTCTCATCGGATCTAGACGACCTCAAACCCAATTGACCTCTGATGCATCTAGCCTGGGCCTCAGCTACATCCCTCTGCCGCAGCCCACCGCCACACTACGAACCTTGATTGAGACGCCGAGTATGTCTCGCCCAACTTTTATCATACTATTGAAATACCATGTCCCTGTCATTGACGAATATGGAAGTCCATCATATAAATTGTAAGTTTCATGAATCAAATTTTGTATAGTTCTACATATATAAGAAGGGGATAAAGTGGTATGTGATTTATAAATATATACATACTCTGGTGTGGAAAATGAGGAGAAGCATTGGCGTCAAGAATGTTGGGCAAGGAGGATAAGATAATGGCTCCATGTGAAGTTTGAGCTAAGCATGAGAGATGATGAAGAAGAAGCAGAGAAGCCAAGAGAATGCATGCCATTGCTCTTAGACTTCTTCGATCAGCAAAATTTTGATTGCTTCGAGTGTTGGTCTTTATTTATAACTATATATAAGTTAATTACCTCATGATAAGCTAGCCGAGGATACGAAAACACCATGGCAATAACAGAAGCCAAAGCTTCGAGTGTTGTACTCGCTGCCACATGAGTCTTATGCATGACGATAGAGGCATGGATGATGATGATCGTGAGGAGGGTTTGGATGAAGAGGGTGAGAAGATTGACATGTTGTTCAATTGATAGAAATTTGAGATTTTGCAAAGCCCGACAATGTTGAAAGAGATATATATGCACATCATATGTTTGATGAAATGCTTTAACGATATTTTGAATTTTTTTTCTACTCGAGAACCATCACATTATTGATAGAAATGTGGCGACTCACAAACTATATCCGTGCAACAATGTGAACAGAAGCGCGAGGCCGAGCTATGAAGAGTAATCGTCATCGCGGGGAAGCGCAGAGGAGGCGATGAGCTAAAAAAATAGGAATGACATTGATATTGTTACAAAAGTTTGAATATCATGTTGATATTCGTTTAGTTGTAAGTAATGTAAATTGATTACATTAACTTTATTATAAAAAAATTTGTCACGTCAGTAAAGTTAATGACTCATTGACGGAAAAACGTTTAAAGGATCACGGTAATATAATTTTATAATTTGGGTAATATTCTGATAAATTTTAAAGTTTAAAATATTTTTTAGTATAACACCAAGAATCTAGATAAAACGGATAAGTCGAATGAATTTAATTTATATATATCAGTAATTAATAAAAACTGAGGAAGGTGGTGAGTGAACGGAAAGGGGTTGGCGTTGTGCCGAGTGAGGGTGATGGACTGTTGTTGGGTCTGGTCCATGCATGGAGTATGACTATCTGCATGTACACACTAACACACATAGGACTGAGAGGAGTCACTGGGAAAGGGAGTGCTGTACGTTACAGTGGTCACTGATGTGTGTCCAGGTTTCATTCATAAAACTGCTCACATGGGACAGAACCGAGGCCAATGACGCATATACAGATCTACGAGTTTATCTACGAAATCTATCTATCCTCGCCTCGCTCCGTGTAAGTAAGTACTAGCTAGCTACTCGATCTACTACCACTCTATCGTCTCTACGACGCAAGCAAGCAGAGATACATAGCTAGCTTAATTAGGTAGCTACGAGCGAGGACGTCGATCGACGAGCGTCGACGTCACGCGCGTGTCAGAGCCTTGTTCCAGCAGCAGCATGCATATATTGTTTCAGGTTTAAGACTTTGGAAGAGGAAGAGGAAGAGAGAGAGTCAACGTATACGTCTTCATGCTGCCGTTGCTGCTGCTGCTGTTGTTGTTGTTGTCTTGTAGCTGTCAACTTGCAGTGACCCACTCGGCATTTCCCCCAAACTCCAAAATCTCAGTTGGCTTCCTCCTGTCACTTCTCACTTCAATTCAATTTAATTCACCGGTAAAATCGAGCGAGAGAGAGAGAACGAAAGTGCCGACCTGTCAGAGTGAAAGCCATTCTCTCATCGACATCAATCGTAGTACACTACTACTATTATTATTGCATGCATGTTTCCCCTACACGCCAGCCGATTCGTGTACACATATACGCAGTGCATTTTGCATGGGACCCGATTACGCCGCGGTGAGATTTCATGACTTCCCATTATTCATTTTCATCATATATATGTGGACGCACTCCGCTTTTTACCTTTCGTCAATTTCGTGTAAAACATACGATCATCGGAATCACGTGATCTTGGTTTTTTCGATTGATAGTTCTTTGTCTTGATTATTACCTTGGGGTTTACAAAATTTTGTTATCACAACGCATCAGACAGAGTTTAAGAAGATTATTTCAAACCATTCGAAACGTACTGTCAAAATGGGCAGGTAAAGTATTTCATCAACCCACTGTTGGAATGCTTCATGCATCCAACAATTCTCTTAGTTAATTAGTGGTTTTATTATATATTATATCAATATTATCCGAACTTAATTATTTTAAAAATATTATATTTTATCTCAAACAATTTTAGTACAATTATAGCACCACTTTGTGTGTCATAGTCACAAACTGACACCTAACGTACTCTACATAGTTCATTCTACATGAATTGCAGGGATACCCCAAAATTTGAAGCCATGGGATTAAACCATCCGGATTTCAAGCTATTAAGAACATCTCCATCTATGAACAGAGCAAGAAACAAAGTAAGAGCAAATTTTGCTTCAAGCAAAATATATCAAAGATTTGCTCAAGCAAATCAAGTTTTGCACACACCCAATCACTATTTACTTCAAACAAATAAGCTTTGTCATGTAGTGAAATGTTTAAAAAAGATTTACTTGATAGATTTACCACCAATAATAATATGACATGTGTCTTTATCAGTAGTAATTATACAAAATTTCTAAAAAAATTTCCGACTAATTAAAAATTGACACGTGTCACTGCCATGTGTCATTGTCGGTAAAATAATTTAATTCAACATTATGCTACAAAAAAAATCATATAATATATGCTACAACAAATTATTAAGCTAAAAAGGATAGTCGATCATTATATAATGTTCCCAAACAAAAAATTTGGGATAATGCATAGTTTGTATACATTATATAAATTGTATACATTAAACTATATAAATTGTATACATTAAATTTGTATACATTATATAAGTTTATATAATTTATAAATTTGTTTGGGTTAAATTTGCTACGCGTAAAAAATTAATAATGTATGCTACATAATTTAAATTATATAATCTATATAATTTAATTCATCATTATGCTAAAAAAAATAAACTTACTTCATCCATTAGCGAAGTAGTATTTATAGGCAAATATTTGGGAGAGTTTGAGAATTTTTGGGATTTTTTAACAATTTTTTAACAATTTTTCAGTTTATTTCCGTTCTGATTTTTAAGTAGCCGTTGCATTCAAATCTGAGCCGTTGGATCTTACTTTCTGATTCAAATCTGAGCCGTTGGATCAATTTGACCGTTTAACTTGATTTTACCAGCCGGTAAGCCACGTGTCACCGCCTGATTGGTCAGTCAAAAATTTAATTTTTTTTTACTAAATACACGCGCCAGACAGAAAAAAAAAGGACGCGCCTGACATCGTCCACGTGCCGTAGGGTCCGCCAGGCGATCGAACAGTCGTCGGAGCACCATTTGCTCGAGCGTTTGGACGAGCAAATCGTCGCCTTTGACTGGGCGAGCACCAGCACGCCGGTGCGAGCTCGAAAACGAGTTTGCTCGAGCAAACCCCCCCTGCCCCACTCCATGCTCGATCAAAATCTGCCCGACTGCTGGCCGGTGCAGATGCTCTAAAGGAAGCTTGGTGACACTATCATGATAATAACCCTATTACAAATATGATTGCAGTCTGCAATAGTTTCATGAGTATTGCCAGAACTTGGAACAGGAACCACTTTGGTAACTTGAATGAAAATATCAAAAGGTTGTAGGAAGAGCTTGATCTTATTCAAGGACATCTTATGACTAATCATCACGCTTCCTATCTACATGAAAGGAACTACATTATTAATAGTGAACTTCAGAATATGCTAAGAGATGAGGAATTGTTCTGGGCCCAAAAAACCAATGAATTATGGATCAAAGTTGAAGATGAGAATACCAAATGCTTCCAACTTCATGCAAAGATTAGGAAGGAGAAAAATAATTGGATCAAGAAAATCAGGGATAAACAAAAAATTTGGCATACAAATTCTATTGATATTGCTGATGTTATTGTGCAGGATTTTAAGAACAGATTCACCAAAAGTGGGAACTACTCTAGAAGTAGCATTGACTTATTGCTGGAAACAATTAAACCCTCTATTTCTAATGATAATATGTGTTCTCTGGATAGGCAGGTAACTGAGGAAGAGATCTTCCATGCGATCAATTCCATTGTCCCTCTCAAAGCTCCAGGCCCTGATGGCATCCATGCTATCCTTTATCTTAAATGTTGGCCTAGCATTAAAGATGTAATTATTCCTATGGTAAGAGATTTCTTTCAAAATGGCTCCAATATCAATTTGATTAATTTTACTAATATTTTTCTTATACCTAAAGTAGAAACTCCTGAAATTGTCAATAATTTTAGACCAATAAGTCTTTGCAATTACTTACAAGATCATCACTAAGATTATTGTTAATAGGCTTAAACCTATTCTGTGTGACCTTATCTCTAAACATCAAGGAGATTTTTCCCCTATGAGGTCCATACATGACAATATTCTAATTGCTCATGAATTATTTAACAACTTCCAGAGGAAGAAAGGGAAGATTGGCGCTATGGCCATCAAGTTAGATCTTGAAAAAGCCTATGATATGCTCAATTGGGATTATATTAGACGATGCTTGAAGAAATTTTGTTTTGATGACTCCTGGACTGATAGAGTTATGAGTTGCATCACCACAATGTCATTTTCTGTGCTGGTAAATGCTAAACCTTATAGTATGTTCTCTCCCTCCAGAGGTATTAGACAAGGTGATCATCTCTCACCTTATATTTTTATTTTGTGTGTAGATACTTTTATCAGACATTTAAATAATCTTGCAACTAATCCAAAAACTGATTTGGGCATTCTATCCTCCCCAAAGGGTTTCAAGATTTTGAACCTTATGTTTGCAGATGACTGTTTGATCTTCTGCAGGGCCTTAACGAAGGCAACCACTCATGTTAAAAGAATGTTAAATTGTGAATATCCTGGGAATTCAACAAAAGTGTACTATTGGGAGATATCTGGGTATCCACAATGTGATCAACTGGAAATATCCTATCAATGCTAAAGACACTACAAGAAAAAGTGACTTAGACGACGGAGCATTTCCGTCGTCTAAGTACTTGGACGACGGAAAATCCGTCGTCCAAGGTACGTGCTCCAAGTGCTGTCGTCTAAGTACTTAGACGACGGAGAATTTAATCTCCGTCGTCCAAGTTCACTTGGACCACGGAGAACGTCCGTGGCCCAGGTGGTGACTTAGACGACGGAGATTAATGTCTCCGTCGTCTATGTCACTACCTGGACCACGGAGAACGTCCGTGGCCCAGGTGGTGACTTAGACGACGGAGATTAATGTCTCCGTCGTCTAGGTGACTACCTGGGCCACGGAGAAGCTAACAATCTCCGTGGCCCAGGTAGGAACTTAGACGACGGAGACATTAATCTCCGTCGTCTAAGTCCCCACATGGGCCACGGACGTTGTTAGCTTGTCCGTGGCCCAGGTAGTCACCTAGACGACGGAGACATTAATCTCCGTCGTCTAAGTCACCACCTGGGCCACGGACAAGCTAACAACGTCCGTGGCCCATGTGGGGACTTAGACGACGGAGATTAATGTCTCCGTCGTCTAAGTGAAAAATTAATTTTTAAAAAAAAATTAAATTCAAAAATATTATTAATATTAATTGAAAAAAAATTAATTAAATTAATTAAATACACTAAATTAATAAAATAATTAAAATTAATTTGTACATACATAATCGAAAAAACCCATAATTAAAAATGAAAATATTATTCGTAATGCGGAAATTAAGAAACGAAATAATAAACTACTAGCTAGCTAAAACACTGGAGGAGCAGATGCGCCGCCTCGTCCTCCGCCTCCAGCCGGGTCGTCGTCGTCGGGGAATGGGTTCGGAGGAGGTTGACATTGTCTTTGAGCTTGTTGCATAAGGGCGATGAGTTGGGCTATTCGCTCGTCTTGCTGGTCCATTCTTTGGCGCATGGCAATATTCTCCTCCCGTGCGATTCGAGCCTCTTCATAGGCTGCCGCAGCTTGAGAACTTCTCCGCCGCCCCGAACCTCCCGTAGATGATGACTCAGAGGTCGACAAATCTCGAACCACCTTAGGCCCGAAGTGCCTAACCTCCTTGCCAGCTCTACGACCGTAGACCTCATCCGCAATTGCTATTTGGCTCTCCACAGATAGAGGAGGCAGGTCTTCTAGCGGCACATCTGGGAACGCAAGCTGAGTGTTAGCCAATTCTTCCTGCGCACGCTCTATCACTCTTGCCTACAAAAGAATAATAAATTTATTATAATGAAATAATATTTAAATAATAATTACTATAATTATTAGCGCACACACATATATATATATATGACTTACGCCGCGTTGACTCGCTTCATTATCGAGCCCAGGCGTCACGTATGCGCTTACGCTTGCATCGAGATAAGGGTGTTTGGAGCCCTTATCCCTGTGCTCCTTGGCAATTTGAATGAGTTGCTTGGCGCCGGAAGTATGGTGCTTGTCCTTCTTCCCCCGGTTGGCTTTGTTGACACCGGAGAATTTCTGTTAGACAACATAATGAAATCATTAAAAAATTTATAAGTAACTAAAATTTAGAGTATTCAATTATCTTAATTGAAATAAAAAAAGTAAATTAACACCTGAAATTGCTCATCGGCAAAGTGGTTACACAACCACTCCCACTCATCTTCTCTATCCCCACGCAGCTCTTCGGGGGGAGGCACGGGACCGTTAGTTCGGAAGTACTGATGGAGCCTGTACTTCCAATCTTTGAAGATGTTGTTGGCGGTTTGGTTGATATGCCTCAACATCGCCGGATCCGGATCCACCGCAAATTGTTCCTATCAGAAATAAATTGGAAATTATAATCGTATATATTATAAAATTATATATAACTAATATTAAAAATAGTATATAATAACTAAAATTGTACGTATTACGTACCGAAAGATCCTTAAAGACTTTCGCCTTCTCCGAATCCGGCACCTCCCTCCAAGTAGGGGCAGTGATACGAACCCGGTTACGAACAATCGACCCAATGCTATGAGCCGAGAGACTTGCTAGCTGAGGTGTGGGAGGGCCACCGGTGAATTCGTCGTAGGGCAAGGCTATCTTGCTCCCGGTCGCCTTGCAAATTTTCTCCGCCTTTCCACCTTTAACGAGACCCCGAGTCTTTTTCGGTTGGGGGTCAGTGGGGGCCCTCCTTTGCTTACGGCGGGCGCTGTACATGATAGAATCGGCCGTCGAAGACGCCTGAGTACTTCCCGTTGAAGCGGTACCGGGCGTCGGAGTTGAAAAGGGGTCGACGTCATCACCGCTTGAGAGAAATGGGGCAGAGGGAATTTCCCCAGAAGGCCCCGGATTGAGGGCGTCGTCCTGCGGTTGAACCCAACCGACTTGGGCCGCCAACATTTGGAGCATCTCATCTTCTGACTCCTGTTGGGCTTTCTTCTTGCCGGATGTGGTCTTTGGCGGAGCCATTTAAACCTAAGAGTACGGTGTTAAAATACGCGTACCTACTTACCATAATAATTACAACTTAAAAATTTACGCTAATTAATTAAGTACGTTTAAGATTTAAATAGAGTACACTAGCTTGGCATTTTCGGTCGTTCAATGGACGTGCGACCCGCGCGATAAAGTGTAAATTTTCAATTAATCAGCCTTGGTTAAATCGAAAAACATGGCCAGTTAGGGATAGAGATAACGCGAGAGGCAGGACTAATTTCGACAAAAGTCTTTCTTAGTCCAAATCCTGTCACCAGTCATAACCCGTTTCTAGACACCATGTCCGACATTCGGCCAATTTTTCGAAAATTTACACTCCCTCAAATCCTTTGCAAACTCCGCCCTCAACCTCGTGTCCATAACTTCACTTAGGTTATGGTGTGCGGTGATGAAATCCACACATCACGAGGGGTTAAGGAGATAAGCAAGGAAAAGAGGCGCCATCTATTCCAAAGAGTGCGACTTAATTACACCAAGCCTATGTACTAAATTTAAATCGAACACGTACTACTAATTAATTTAATCTCATATTTATTTAATTATGCAACTAATTAATAAATAATTACAATAATATTTATTCATTTCATAAATTATCAAGTAATTACAATTATTCATTTAATTATTATTAATATATAACAATAATTTACCATTTAATTAATTAATAACAATATGTAATCATTTATTTAATTAATAACAATAATTAATCTAAATATAATTAATAACAATAAATTTACAATTATTCATTTAATTAGTATTAATAGCAATAATTAATAAATAACATTAAAATAATCATTTAAGAAATATTTAAAACTAATTAATTAAAAAAAAATTATTTTAATAAGGGAAAAATAGAAATTTACCGAATCGGAGTTTTTCGAGAGTTTTCTGCGAAAATCGCCGGAGTTGTGTCGTCGGAGAGGAGGAACCACGCCGGAAATAATGTCGTCGGAGCGTCGCCGGAGGAGAATCGCCGGAATGAGAGAGAGAGAGGAGATGGAGGAGAGAAAGTTGTAAGGGATGAGGAAAAGAAGATGAGGCTCGGCCTATTTATAGAGTTTCACTTAGACGACGGAGCACTATTCTCCGTCGTCTGAGTGCACTTAGACGACGGAAACAGTGTTTTCCGTCGTCTAAGTGAAGAGTCAAATTTTTTCGAACCGGCGCCAAATAAATGGGCGGGCCGTTTCACCGCCATAAATGTTGACTTAGACGACGGAAACAGTGTTTTCCGTCGTCTAAGTGGAATTTCAAGCGGCGCCGAAAATTGAGGCGGCAAATCGAACCGCCATGTTATTTCGACTTGGACGACGGATATGTCGTTTTCCGTCGTCCAAGTGTTCACTTGGACGACGGAAAACGACATATCCGTCGTCCAAGTCAATATTTACATCGAAATAACATAAAAATTTTATTCGAACCGCCATGGTAATTTGAACCTAGACGACGGATACGGTCATTTTCCGTCGTCCAGGTGAACACTTGGACGACGGAAAATGACCGTATCCGTCGTCTAGGTTCAAATTATGCAAAAAAAAATATTTAAATTAATTCGCTAGGAATTTAGCGATCTGTCATTCGAGTGAAATAGTCGTACAATATCGATGAACGCATCGTATATATAAACAGATAAATTTGAACCGCCGAATAATTTTACGTTTTGAAAGTTGTTAAGTATCGACTAATCTTTAAGACTTTAGTGTTCACTTGTAGTTGCTGATTTGCAGCAGAGTACTAACGAAATTGAATTTGGACAAAACAACCGTTGGATATGTTCGTCGTAACATAATATATAATTACTATAAAGGACCAGGAAATAATAAGTTCGGGAAGGGTTTCATCGGCACAGTCAACCGCAAAACCGAGAATTTCACAAACCGGAAACGTGGATACAGGACATTTCGCAACTCCGATTTTCGAACCGTCGAAGCTCACACACCAAGAATATACTACTCTAAAGTCTTGACGAAAAGAATATGCATTCGAAGATGGTCTAGATGGTCGTTGTCTTAGAAAAAATTACGAAATTTACACCTGGACGACGGATACGACATTCTCCGTCGTCCAAGTACACACCTGGACGACGGAGACGCTAATATCCGTCGTCCAGGTGTGTACTTGGACGACGGAGAATGCCGTATCCGTCGTCCAGGTGAATATACCCTGAATTCAGGGGTTAGGGGTCCTTAGGGTTTAGGGTATAGGGTTTGTCACTTGGACGACGGAGACAGTCATTCTCCGTCGTCCAAGTGTGTACCTAGACGACGGATAATGACTGTCTCCGTCGTCCAAGTGTAAAACCCTGAATTCAGAGGTTAGGGCCGTAGGGTTTAGGGTTTAGGTCGTCCCCGGTCATTTGTATGTTCGTTCAATTATTCTCATTCAAGAATATAATTAAAAAAATGATCGATCGATCCGATCATGCTACATTTAGTGTCGAGGATTTAGGGTTTGAAGGGCTGCTTGAGCGAAATGTAGAGCAGCTTCAGCTTACTTTTAATAAGATCAGAGAATACACCGATGAAGTTGAAAGCAAAGAGAGGGGCCGGGACTACGTACAAAATTTGTGCTCTCAATAATACTATCACAAGTCAATATATATAATCATATATAGGGACCCATAATTAATCCAATTTATACATAAATAGTATTTAAAAACAATAAAACCAACCAAAGCTGGACGAGGAATCTTAAAGTCTCGACATAATAGAAATCTTTCACCTTTTTACGATGCATCGATCGATCATATATATATTACAATAATAAATTAGGGTTTACCAATTAATGATCCTCGTCGTGTGACCGTACTCTTCGTCATAATCGTCATCATCATCATCACCGTTATCCGATTGCTCATCCTCCTCATCGTACTCAACATCGTCCGAGGAATAACCAGAGTTGTCGTCATCGTCCTCATCCTGCACGTCTTCTTCATCTACCTCAATAATCTCTTCTTCAGTTAGATCTGTACAACCATCAGGCATGGGTAACCGTTCACCGTCTTGAACCAGGTCCATTATGTCGGAGCGGATGACAGAAATATTAGGCTCTTGATAGGCAGGAATGTCTCTATCTGGTTCAGCAGCATCTTCAGTCGTCGCCGGTGTCCCTTCAATTGTCTCTGTATTCCAAACTCCTCGATGAGAGATCTGGTTCACTATTTTCCACCCGTCACCAGCTTTCGGATCGTCGAGATAGAACACCTGCCTAACTAAGGTGGCGAGAGCGAAAGGCTCATCCTCATACCAGCTTGAGTTTGTATCGACTAATAAAAGTCCCAGGTCTTCCTTTGTACGCTTGAACCATCTGCACTTGAATAGGAAAACGTTGACATCATTCCCGTAACATAGCTGAACCACATATACGATCATTCCGTAATATAGATCAGGGTCTTTCCCAACCGCTATCCCACTGTTTTGTGTTCTTCTTCCTTCATCTCGCGCCAATGAATGGAACTTCACACCGTTCACAAAACATCCCGGATAAATATAGTGTTTAATCGGCTTCCCTGCTAGCAAGTGCTTTGGCCAAGACCACCACCCCCCGTGGTTTTCGGATTTTTGCAGATCAATCATCTGCGAAAATGGAAAAATGTAAGGGTTTACTTTCTACAAATTAAACATGCATGATCTCAATATGTATATAAATCACTAAATACGTACCCATTGGAAGAAATAATCGGGGAACTTTTTCTTAACCATTTTCTCAATCCACGCCGAACTCTTGTCTGGATATAACGCCTGAAGCCTCTCCCTGTATGACATCATGTACGGCTCAACTTCGTCACAGTCTCGTAACACTACCCAATGTGCCTCAATAAGTTCTTCCCGTGTTAACGTTTCCTTTAATACTCCTCTAAACGGTCAGACGACATTGGTGACGACAGAAAGATTGATGCGGGCACTGGGATCGGAGGCAGTTGGAGGTGGTGGATCTTTGAGGTACCTGTTGCAGTAAGTAACGCACTCATGCATTAGGTATGTCTCTGCTATGGAGCCATCCGGGGCCGACCTGTTTTTGACGAATGACTTATACTGTCCAAGCTGTCTACAAAATTAATCAAACGTACAATAAAAATAAGTACATGCATATAGCTAGCTAGTAATCTCCAGTGGAACAAATTATGAATCGAAAAACCTGTATAATTAATTAGTTGTACGTACCTTTCTTGAGGATACATCCAAGTGTACTGGACCGGACCAGAAATGAGAACCTGCTCGGGCATGTGGATCATTAGGTGAATCATTATGTCGAAGAAAGCAGGAGGAAAAATCCTCTCTAGTTTGCAAATGATGTGCACAATTTGTTGTTGCAATTCCACGACATCTGACTTCTTTAATTCTCTGGCGCATAACCTCTGCCACCATCTGCACAATGCCACTATTGGTTCTACGACGTCGCGAGGCAAATATGGTCGAATTACCACTGGAATCAGACGTTGCAGCATAACGTGATAGTCATGTGTCTTTAGACCAACAAACTTGTGTTGCACCTCGTCCACTGCTCCAGTTATAGTAGCTGCATACGTGGCCGGATAACGAACGCCCTTAAACCAGTGAAATACAGAACGTCTAAGTGTCGGCTTCACTGTGTACGGTGCAGCTGGCATCTTGTTGTACACTCCTTTCCTATCCCTCCTCAACCACAAGGGACGACGTAGATTCATTGATTCCAAATCTTTGCGCGCTTTGGGAGTATCTTTAGTCTTGAACTTAATACCGAGAATTGTTCCCACCACGCTGTCGCACACATTCTTTTCTATGTGCATCGCGTCCAAGTTGTTCCTCAGCTTCAACTTCGACCAGTAAGGGAGTTCAAAGAATATACTCTTGTGATCCCAATAGCTCAGATCATGTGGAGGAATTGGATTGCATTTCTTTACATCCGCGTCGTTAGTCAACACACCAAAGTCGAAATAGCTCAACCTCTCAAAAATCTCTTCGCCCGACCAACTACGGGGTTTAGGATTGTTCTCTACCGTCCCGTCGAAATGAGCTTCATCCTGTCGCCAAGGGTGGTCGTGAGGGAGCCATCTACGGTGACCCAAGTAACACACCTTCCCTGCGTGCCAACTAGAGTTCACGTCGTCCAAACATATAGGACATCCATTATATCATTTTGTCCTGCACGCTGCCAACATCCCATACGCTGGAAAATCGCTGATCGTCCACATTACGGCAGCCCTCATCGTGAACATCGTGTTAGTGAATTTGTCATAAGTTGGGACTCCATTTTCCCACAACAGTTTCAGCTCGTCGATCAAAGGTCTAAGGTAGACATCTAAGCACTTCGATGGAGATTTAGGACCTGGAATTAATACGGTAAGGAAATTAAATTCCTTGTTCATGCACATCCACGGAGGCAAGTTGTACGGCATCAGAATAACTGGCCAAGTGCTGACGGCGGAGCTATTACTTCCCCAAGGATTGAATCCGTCTGTAGATAGGCCGAGTCTAACATTTCTAACCTCTGAAGCAAAGTCTCCAAATTCTCTGTCGAAATGTTTGAAACCCTCCCCATCTGCGGCGTGTCGCAGGACATCGTCATCTATTCGTTTTTCTGCGTACCATCGCATCGCCTCTGCTGTGTGTAGAGACATGTACAGGCGCTGCAATCTGGGAATCAAGGGAAAATATCGAACAACTTTCACAGGAATTCTCTTTTTCGAACTCTTCCTATTCAACTGGAATCTGCACTGGCCACATACGGGACAATAGTCCAACTCTTTATACTCTTTGTAAAATAGCACACAATCATTCGGACATGCGTCAATTATCCTGTACTTTAGGCCGAGGCTGCTCAGGATATTTCTAACCTTATAATGAGATTTAGGAAGATTGTGATCATCAGGAAGCAACTTACATATTTGCTCCTGAATTTCGTCAAAAGCACTCACTGACATTTTGTGCTTCACTTTTATCTTCATTTGCTCCATCACATATTGCAACACATTCTCTCGACATCCAGGGAACACCGGGGTCTGCGCTTCAAGTAGCATCCGGTTGTACTTTTCCATCTCACTGGTGTCAGTGGCCAAGCTAGCTACGGGGAATGTGTCATCATGCTCATTGGTGGTACTGTAACCTCCGTCTTGGTGTTGGTGTCCGCCATGACTACATCCCGGAAACGCATCATGGACCAAATCTGCAGTTGGGTTGCAAGCTGGGGGTCCGGCACCACTGCCGCTGGATGAGGCACCATGGTAACTGTACCCTGAGCTGAAGTCTGCTGCGCTGAACTCTACTGCTTCACCATGCTCGCTCCATGTAGTGTAACTCCACATCATACCATTTTCGTACAGGTGTTGCACCATAACATTAACCTCCGCATACTGACAATTAAGACATTTCTGGCACGGACACCTGAAACGCTTCTTTCCATGACCATGTTCTATCGCAAAATTCACAAATTCGCTAATTCCATCCATATACCGGACATCACATCTATTCTTTAACTTCATCCAACTCTTGTCCATACTGCTACAAAATATTGTAATTAAATAATTATTACATATATATATTAGTCCATTAATTTACCATTAATTATACGTACTCGATCTACATCGATCCATCAAATTACGTACGTAATTTAATCTGTATATATAGCTAATTAACATTCATGCATGTATGTACGTACGTACGGTTTCCCTAAATATATATATATATATTTAATCATGCAAATTTTAACTGCCTACGTACGTACGTACGTACCTGCTCGCCTTCTCGATATCTGCAGTTAATTAAGCTAGCTAGTGATCGAACACCGGAGATCCTTTAATTTCTAGCCCCGGCCTAGCCTAATCCGGCCTTCTCCTTCTCCTTCGATCTCAAAAATTCCCCACGGGAGAAAATATAATGGAATGATCGAAGCTAAGAGAGTTTGGCATGGCCTATATATATAATGCTTCACTTAGACGACGGAGGTGTCGGTACGTCGTCTAAGTGGAACTTACACCACGACGTGTCGGTCCGTTGTCCAGGTGATCACTTCTCCGAGGTCCAAGTAAAACTTAGACGACGGAGATGTAATTCTCCGTCGTCTAAGTTTTACTTGGACCTCGGAGAAATCTCCGAGGTCTAAATGTTACTTAGACGACGGAGATGTAATTCTACGTCGTCCAAGTGATAACCTGGACGACGGATACGTCTCCGAGGTCCAGGTACTTACCTAGACGACGGAGAAATTTCACATCCGTCGTCTAAGTTACACTTAGACCTCGGAGATTTCTCCGTGGTCCAAGTAACACTTAGACGACGGAACTAATACTGTTCCGTCGTCTAAGTCCTCTTTTCTTGTAGTGAGAACTGCTAATGAAAATCACTGACAAACTTGTAGGATGAAAAAAGGCTCCCTCTCCAGAGTTGGAAGATTAACTCTGATTAAATCTAGTGTTTCCTACCTACTTAACTATGTGCTTTCTTGTTTTAAATGTCCAGATAAACTAGCCAAAGCAATTGACAAAGAAGCTAGGAAATTTTTCTAGGGGACTGAATCTAATTCAGCTTCTTTTGCTTGGAATAACATTTGTTCTCCCAATAACCTTGGTGGTTTGGGAGTGAGGAAAGCTAGTGCCTTTAATCAAGCTGCTATTACCAAGCTTGGTTGAAAAATGTCGACTGATGTAAATAAATGGTGGGTGCAGCTTATGACCAAAAAGTATTGGAGACATAGCTCTTTTTTTAATGTAAAGTTTAAGGATGGACAATCTTATGCTTAGAAAGGTATTTTAGAAAATAGAGAGTTCTTACTCCAAGGTATGAGATGGATAATTGGTGATGGTAAATGTTGGATTGGAGATCCCACATTGAAAAAAAGGCAAGTTGAAAATAACTTATAAGTGAATGGACTAAACCCAATATTAACCAATACTTTTTGGACAAAACCCAACATCTTAAAAGTGGTTCAAGTTGGAACAATATCGGTTATATTTGAGGTCCACATGCCACGCTTGTCGTTAATTCAAGTTGGTATCAGAGCGGGTTCTTCTCCAATCACGTTCTGAGCCCGATGGACTCGAATTAAAATCTGGGCCAAATTGAATTAGTTCCAGCTGAATGAATGAATTGGGCTTTCGAAAAGATGCGTTAACTCCTGAATGTATTTCCACATGCTGACCTAGAGTTATGTTGCACGTGCGGGGATGTATTGGATTGGAGATCCCACATTGAAAAAGAAGCAAGTTGAAAATAACTTATAAGTGAATGGACCAAACCCAATATTAACCGAGACTTTTTAGATAAAATTCAACACCTTAAAGATGGATCAAGTTGGGACAATATCGGTTATATTAGAGATTCACGTGCCACGCTTGTCGCTAATTCAAGTGTAAGGATGTAAATTTTTGGAAGTTTAACTGGACATTTTCTTTTCCCCTATCAAACCTTATTAACCATTCAAGAAATATTCAAATAAACTTTGATGAAAATGTGGATGGCTCTTGGAACAAAACCAAGCTGAGATCTGTTCTGAATGATGATATGGTCGGAGTTATATATGAGATTCCACTCCCAATCTACTCTCAAAATGATGCTTTTGTTTGGGGCCCCGCCCCAACTGGTAAGTTCTCAATCAATTCTACTTCATATTTACAAAGTGAGAATGATCCAAAGCATAAACATGTCAGATTGCTAAATAAGATGTGAAAACTAAATATTCCTTCTAACCTCAAATTTTTTAGCTGGCCTATTAGGGGCAGGCTAAAAACTAGAGATAGCTTATTAAAGATGAATATCTATCCAACAAATAGCTACCATCTGTGTAATAATGAGGAAGAAAGTATTGATCACTTATTCTGTAAGTGTCCTTTATCAAGTCCAATTTGGAATTATGACAATATTCCCATGATGATTACTACTTCTAATTTAATCCAAACCTTGTACAAGCTCTCTGATTCCCATCATGCTGAAAAAATGAGCTTGCTATTACCCTTAATATCTGTTGGAACCTTTGGAATGCCAAGAACAATCTCATTTTTAGAAATGAACCTTTTAATTATTTAACAGTTTGTGCAAAAGCCGCAACAACTTGGAAATGTTTCAATGCTTTTATGCCTTCCCCTAGTACTATTAGGAAAATGCCTCATATTATCAAATGGCGGCCCCCTGCCTCGGATAGAGTAAAAATTAATTTTGATGACTCTGTCCTATGCAAAAAGAAGTCACAGGCAGTAGGTGATTTTGTTTTACGAGAACAAGATGAGACTTTTATTTCTGCTGATGCCTCTGAATTTGGGAACACTTACGTGCATCTTGTAGAAGCTCTAGCTCTTCGTCAAAGCCTAATTCGCGCCAAAACCATGGGATTTCAAAAACTGGCAGTGGAAGGTGACTCTGTTCTCATAATAAAGTGTATCAAGAGGAAATGTTGCATCCCATGGAGGCTGCAGACTGTTCTCAATGACATTCATCGCCTCGTCTGCGACTTTGAAGATGTTTAATTCAATCACATTTACTGGGAAGAAAATTTTGTTGTTGATCCTCTTGCTCATATCAGCCACGCTTCAGATGACCTCAGAATTTGGAAGAATTGTCCCCCCCCCAATTGCTGCCCACGTACACAAATATGACGTCTTTGGAAATGGTTTCCCAAGGGCTTCTTCTTAGTTTAGTAGTTAGTCTAGTTTATTGTTACGCATGTACACAAATATGACGTCTCTGGAAATGGTTGCCCAAGGGCTTCTCCTTAGTTTAGTAGTTAGTATAGTTTCTCAACAAAAAATATAGTTCATTAGTATATTAATTCGTCACTTGAGCACAACCACAAAATAAACCTACGAATGTGTGTACGATTTCTTCGTACCCCACATGTGGTCGTTCATCGAGATCCTCATATTACAATGGACGTCATATTATGGCCTCTTGCTCCAAATCCTTAAATTACACGTTAAAAAATCTAAATGAAAACTAGAGCGAACGAGATTCGTCACATTTACCATTATGTGATGAGAAAAAAAGCGGACAAGGAGTTCCCATGCGAATGAAAGTTCTTAGTTGGAAATATTTTAAGGGCAAGAACCTTACCCCAAAATCAAAATAATAAAAAATGCAAACGAATTTAAATCTTAAGAGGAAAACCCTACCTAACAAATCGAAAAAACTTTTGTATAAGGGAATTCTAAAATATCTATGAGTAGGTAAGTCAGGATCTCTAGTGACACAACATGCCAAGTTAAAGTTGAAGAAGCTAACATCATATTGGTAATTATGTAGGCAACATAGTTAGTTCTCAAAGAACATGAGAATAATAAAAGGTGATGAACTGAATACGAGATCAGAAATTAAACCAGACAGTATGCTCATATTTAATTTGAATAGTTGTAAATACTGATTTGTATTTATAATCAATTATTCACCCAAGTACAAATGAAACAAACATTCACACAAATGAATAATCCAACTATACCATTGCAACTTACAACCCACATCTTTAATGTCGCATAATTTGGTAGAGAAGTAATTAAAAAAATTTACTTTTCTAGGGGTGGGGTATAGGGTGGTACTGTTTGACTTCGATTTTTCTCCAATCAGGTCGTTGCGAGTGGAGTGATCGCAAACTGTCTCTTTTTCTTTTCGCAGTCGTTGTTGTCCTGTGTGCGAGGTGTGCCACCGCCGAGAGCAGAATGTAGTAGTGTAATGCACCACGTAGTATCTGCTTCTTATCAAGCGATTGGAGTGGGGAGAGCACCAACCCCACTCGTTGAGTTTCACTTGTCTTGATACAAGACATAGGCTTCGTGTCTCTCTGCTTGAACCACAAAGAATCAATACTTCACACTTGAGGGCAAGTATAAAGCAGGGCAATCCTAAGAACAAAGTGTTAAGAACACCGGATAGTGTGACGCCGTCGATCTTAAGAATCCCCACGCTTTTTCGGGTGGCCTGAATTCTGAATTTGATATCGCAGGTTGGGTAGCTTGAGAGAACCTTCAAATCTCCACGCTCTGTTGAGTGACCTAGATTTTAAGTTCACTGGCTACTAGTTGTTTACTCGGGGTGAGTAAATTTGCTGATGCGCAAATTGTGTGTAGATGTGTAGATGTATGCAAATCTACTCCGCTTTGTCTATTTATAGTAGTAGGAACTCAACCTCTCCTCGCTTGACAAGGTAACCGTTGTTAATTGGGAATGATATCTAGCCTTTTAGATTTCCTGGACTATCCAAGAATCTCATAGATTTCTTTCCAGATTCGCAACCGGATATCCATCCAGATTTGCGGCTCCTCGCTGAGCCACTTCGTAGCTGGCCCATTTTTCCTTTCAAAGCCCAAAAGTATCATAATAAATGTTTAGTTTATTTTGGGCCCAAACATTACCCCCCAGACCTCGAGATTAACCCATGGGCAATCGAAGGGGTTTGATATGACGTGCCGCCTCTTAAGTCAGTGTTTTTGAAATAACCTTATACTGGGCTACTCAAGTGTTTCTCTTTAGAGAATCGTGTCGCCTATTTTCAATTTTTTAAAGCTTTTATCATTTTCCGCTTTTTCCTTGAAGCTATCCTTGATCGCCAATTCCGAAATTCACAAATATTTTCCAAACTCCAAATTTCTTACACTCTTGCACCCATGGCCCCATACCAGAAATTTTGCCCGGATGTTACCGAGAAGGATGTGGATGCCTTCTGCAACCACATGTTTGCACGTCTCCATCGCAGGGAGGATATTCCCTATTCACGAGTTAGATTAACGAAGGAAGATGAAATTATATTGGGTCCGACCACTAGTACGACGAAGGCCTCATCCGCCCTTGATTCGGATGTGTGTCGACCTCCGTTGGTCCTACGAGGTGAAGCTGCTGCCCCCATTCAATGGGACCAAAAAGAACTCGATGTGAAGTTGGGGAAATGGCCCAGTATCTGGGCCGAAGAGCTTCAATGGTACCAAGAATGGAAATCCTTTGATGAAGAGCTTTGGAAAAAGGTTGATATTTCTCATGCTCTAGATTTATGTTTCCATCTTCCCCAAGGCAGTAATCGCGCTACTACCATTGCTGCTTTATGTTATTGGGTTTATATCCTTTGTATCTGCGAAAATACCATCTCCGTTGATTTGACCACTAGAATTTAGTCGTGAGTAATTGTAACACTTAGAAGAATCTCAAGATTTAGACTCTGTGTCAAAAATTAAAATTTTGCAATATTTAGCCACTTGTATATTGGCCTTAGACACTAATTGGCCCCCTAGTTTTACATGAAGTCAGCCTTTACGATAGGCTGTAAACGAATACAAAACTAAGTAGTCGTCCCCTCGTGGGCCTCGTACTCCAAAACTGGTTGTCGATACTTCTTCAAAAATCGGCCATTGATTGGGTTACGATGGACTTCACCGTCAATGTCACGCAGTTGGAAAACTCCCTTGCCCAAAATTTTTGTGAATAATAAAGGGTCATTCCCACTTCGTAGACCACTTACCACATCCTTCTTGTTTTTTTCACAGAGGCAAGACTGTCTTCCAAACTAACTCTCCTTTTGTAAAGCTAAGTCCACGGGTACGACGATCATAGCAGAGAGCAACCTTCTGTTTTTCTGCGAGCAAGTTAGTTAAGGCATTGAGACGCTTATCGTCCAAATTCTCGAGCTCCTGCCACACTGCTTGTACATAGTCTTCTTCAATGAGTTGATGCTGATCCATGATCCATAATGATTGGACATTAATTTCCAACGGCAGAATGACATCATAACCAAACATTAGCGCATATGGAGTAGTCCCGGTAGGACTGCGTTTTGAAGTGCGATACGCCCACAGTGTACTGAACAATTCTTCGTGCCAAAGTCTAGGGTTGTCTGTGAGCATGCGCTTAAGAATGTGGTGGATCAATTTGTTGCTTACTTCATCCTGGCCATTAGATTGTGTGTAATATGGTGAAGAATGTAAAAACTTGACCCCAAAGTCCGTCATTAAGTCTTCTACATCTCCGAACATGAATGTGGTTCCTCGATCAGAAATGAAGCACTCCGGAATTCCAAATCGGCATCCTTGTATAGGAACTGTCTGATCGCAGTAGCAGATGCCACTTTCAAAGGCCTTGCTTCGACCCATTTGGTAAAGAAATCTGTAGCAAGAATGATGAACATATGTTGCATAAAAGAATGAGGATGAATTAAACCAATTAGATCCAACGCCCATCCTCGTGCCGGCCATGGCTTGATGATTGGCTGCATAGGAATGTTTGGAATGTGGCTAGCTACATAGGAATGTTTGGAATGTTTGGAATGTTGCTGCATATAGTCTTTTAACATCGACGACAAAAAAAACACGTGTCTCCGCAGAAGCCATCTCATCTTTGGGCCGGATTGGAGAGCTCTACAGACCTCCAGATGCATTTCTCGTAGCAGTCGCTTTGCTTCAACCCCGAAGACACAGACCAAATCCACGCTCTCTTCTCAACGCATGAATGGTTCACTACCGCGGAGAATGTAATTGGGAGCAAAGTATCGGATCCTCTTGTCCACAATGGATTTAGGATCCTGTAAGTATTTGATAATCGGTTGTCTCCAATCATCATCAATGGTAGTGAGGGCTGCAATGTACCATTCGTCCTTCTCTTCCTTCTTAGCCATAAAGGAAGGTAATGTACGCACCTCTACTTTCAGCAGGCGCTTATGGACGTCGTTGACCAACTCAACTCCCATAGCCAATTGAGCTAACTCATTCGCTGCAAAATTTTCTCCGCGGAGAATATGAGTCAAGGTCACTTCTGTAAACAACTCTAACAACTCGCTAGCCCTTTTTACATATGGCTCAAGGATGAAGCCTGTCTTAAATGTAGCTTAGAGTTGTCTAATGACAAGTAATAAATCTCCCCAAACTTGGATCTCCATAGCACCTTGATCCCAGAGAAATTCAAGACCAATGATTAAAGCCTTGTATTCCGCTGCATTGTTGGAACAATTGTACTCGAGGCGGAATGAATAGGCAAACGTTTCTCCCTGCGGATTAACCAATTTTATCCCTGCCCCTGCGAAGGCGCTCATTCTAGATCCATTGATACAAAGCTTCCAAGGAGACAAAGAAATATGTGATAATTCAAGCTCCCACTGCTCTGACATATCTTCCATAGTGTCGTGAGTGAGGAAATCAGCCGCTGCCTGGTCTTTCACTGCCTTTTGTGGAACATATTGTAAGGAAAACTCAAACAGTGCTAGAATCCATTTTTCTATCCATCCTCTGAGTATAGGTCGGTCCAACATATATCGAACTAGATCAGTTTGTGCGATGACGCATGTGGTGAAAGATAACATGTAATACCTTAACTTGCATCCGGAGAAATAAAGAGCAAGGCATAATTTTTTCATCAATGTATAATGACTTTCACAATCTGTGAGGGTCCGGCTTAAGTAGAATATGGCTCGCTCTGTCCTCACCTCGTCATCCTGTGCCAATAGACTCCTAATAGAAGTTTTGGTCGCGGAGATGTAAAGCTTAAGTGGCGCTCCCGGCCGTGGTGGTACCAAGACTGGCGGATTAACTAAGTATTCTTTGATCGTGTCAAACATCTCTTGGTGAACCTGTTCCCACAAAAATTCCTTTTCGCCCTTCCATTTGAGTAAAGGAGCGAAGGCTCGGTCTTCCCCGCAGCATTTGCAATGAATCTCCTCAAGAAGTTGATTTTTTCGAGTAGCTGCTGGAGTTCACGTTTGTTCTTTGGAGGAAAAGCCTTAAGTACTGCTTCCTTCTTGTCATCCGAGACCTTTATACCCCGCTGATGGACCAAGAAACCAAGAAAATCCCTCACATGTACTCCGAAAACACACTTGGCAGGGTAGATCAGAAACGGGCATTGGATAAACATCCTTTGGTGCATCTTGATTTAAATCTATGTAATCCACACAGACCCTGATTTTTCCATTCTTTTTTTGTACGGGAACTATGTTGGATATCCATTCCGTATACTTTTCCACTTGAATGACTCCTGATTTTAACATCTTTTCGAGCTCTTCCTTGACCAATGTCGCCGTTTCCGGATTCATCCTCCGCATCTGCTACTGGACTGGCCTTCTTCCCTCTGCGATCGAGAGCTTGTGGACAACCAGTTTCGGTGAAAGCCCTGGCATGTCCTCGAACTTCTCTGCAAAATAGTCCTTGTATTCAAACAAGAGATCAACAGGTCTCTTTCTTTCTTCAAGCTCAAGAAAAGTGTTGATGGCCACCTCCATTGGCTCAGTAATAGTTCCCACGTTAATCTTTTCAGTTGGGTCTCAAACTTTAGGTGATGAATCGTCCAGAGCAGCGGGTGCAAGCTGGATGATGTCCTCCTTTATGTCGTCATCTTGGACGTCTTCATGGACACACTCTGCGAGGCTATGGTTGGCAGACTGTCATAGCCTTGTGACTCAATCATATAAGTGTGCAATCTTGCAGATAGAGACGCGCAAGCCTCTGCCTCCTTTTCTCTGGATGGACGTATCATTGATGGTTAGTGGAGGCTGTGACTCCAACGAGTCGGCCCTTCTTATCAATGCCGCACACTTACAATGGCATAAGATTTCCATTATAGTAATCAGCATCTAGAGCATTCGCAGAGACTAAATATGGCCGCGGGTCAGCTTTGACGATATGCGACTCTGATGTCTCCATATCCCATATGAGGAGTTGTTGATGAAGTGATGACGACACACAATAACTCCTATGGATCCAGTCCCTTCCCAGTATTGCATTGAAATGTGAACTACACTCAATGACGAAGAAGGTGTGCACCCCTACAACAGGTCCAACCTTGACTTCGATGAATAACAGTCCCAACGTCTGCGAGACAGTCCCTGTAAAGTTCTTGATTGTCATGGATGTTGCCTGGATAGCTGATCTTGGGATACCTAACAATGTCATTGCTCGGGTAGTTAATACATTAACTACTGCACCGGTATCCACTATGACCTTGCTTAGTTGGATGCCCCCATGTCCGCAGTGATGTACAATGGTCTCATATGCGAGGCCATTGTAGCTGTTGGCTTAGAAAACATCATATAGGACTTTTTCGTTGCAGGATCCACAACTGGTTCCTGCTCCTGTGGTTCTTCATGTTCTACTGAAGGTAATTCTTGAGCGCTCTTGCTCACTATAGCCACGTGTGCTGTCTTGACTGGTTTAGCAAACCGAGCTAGTAGCAAGTATACCATACCAACGTGCATATCTTTGGTGTAAACTTCTTCCATATTTTCATCCTCTTCCTCGTAGTCCACCAACTGTTCATCCTCATCATCCACCGTAGTTTCTGCGAACAACGACTCCTGCGGCTGCACCTCTAATGGTTGCTTTTGCACATAATTCCTAGGTTCCAGCTTCTCAGCAGAGTCCAACTTGGCTGTGAGTGCCAATTCACCAGCCATTACTTCTTTGACATTATTTTTGGAGGTAACCAGAGCGAGCTTCTTCTGCTCTTCAATCACCAATGGTTTTGATTTCCACTGCAACACCGGTTTCGCTCTTGGTTCAACAACTGGCACTAGCTTGGGCTCAATGTGTTTGAAGACTAATTTCCAAACTGACTTGTCTTCAACTATGTCTCGAGCCCTCTTAGGTGTATGTCGTGCCTCTACTTTAGGCTGTGGTTTGTCGATTCGAGAGAACACACTGGGCCTTGGTGCTTGCTCCTTTGCCTTGTGGGATCCCTAATCAATCGTAATCATAGGTGTGGCTGCGAGCCTGCTCACCCTTCGCTGGATCTACTCTGGGGATTCCTTCAACTGCTCTGGTTTGATCAAGCCTTTATCCAAGGCTTCTAATGTTGTCTTGGCAGCTCCATACTGTTGCTGCAGTTTCCTTTTCCTTGTAGGAGTCATCTCTACTATTTTGTCGCCTGACTTCACGTACCAGATATCTTCCTTTATTACTGTGCGGTTCGCAGAAGGGATATATGGTATGTTCCTCTCTGTCCGCTGCTTGTCATCAATATTCTCAACTTTCTTTTCAGCCAGTCGCATACGCTTAAACAGATTCGACTCCTTGGCCACCGTCCGTGACTCTTTTGGGCTTGCTGGCTGATAGCTCTCTGGTGGAAACGCGACTGTTGAACCCATTCGTACAACATTCACAAATTCTTCATAGGTCATTTTAAGACCTCACTCCACCTTGCAACGAGTACACAGCACTATCAGAGTCGCTTCTCAGCAGACCTCATTTCTCTTCCCCTTGGGATCTTCTTTGCTACTGCTGTAGGCAATTGGCTCGGAGGTAGTCCTAAGGTCCAATGTCTGTTTTCGCTTGGTTCCTCCACACCATGATACCTCCAGATTTCCCGCCATAAAAGATCCCGCAGCAACCTCTTTCTTCTCGCAATCTAGAAGAACAATATCCCCATCGTCTATCCATCGCTGAATTTGTTCCCGCAATGTAGCGCACTAGTTGGTATTATGTGACCAAGAGTGATGGAATTTGCAATACAATTCCCTCTGCGGAGGAATGGCGTTGGGTTTCGGTACGTTTGCAATACCAGCTTTGATCAACTCCTCTAAGATTTCCTCCAAATTGTCACCCTCAATAGTGTTTGCTCTTACTAGCTCCACTGCTCCTACCGAGGTGTCTGCGAAAGGTTGTCGCTCAAGTAAAGCAATTTGTGGCAATGCATCAAAGGCAAGCTTGCCTTCATTAATCCACTTCTGTATTTGATCATTTAACTTGATGCAATCTTTAGTCGTGTGATTCCACATGTTGTGGAACTTGCAATACTTCTTCCCTTTGAGCTGCTCGGCAGTAGGGAATACTCCGAAGTCTGACTTGATTAACTTTCGATCAATCAAATCATCAATGATCTCATGCGCCGCATTTGCATCATAAGTATAGGACTTGAATTCTGATTTTGTGAACGCACTAGTCAATACTCGCACTGGTCCTTTGGAACGAATTATCTTCTTTAACTTGACTGTGTGCTTGGCTACCAGCTCCAGACAAGCCACTATTGTATCATCTGAATCATACCCATCAGACTGCTCATCTTCTTGTGTAGCGGAAACCATCTTAGGGTGTTCCCGATATGGAGTCTTCAGAGTATATGTTCCTCTAGATGCATTTCTTCTATTGTCAGCTTCTTCATATGCAGCATGCGTCTGAGCCGCGGCAACGATGAGGTCGTTCAGCGATGTGAACCTTGCGTCGACGTACTTGGTGTGTAATCTCTCTTCGAGGCCTTCAACTGCGATATCCAAAAATTCTTCCATGGTGCATGAAGTCCTGGTCTTGGTATACTCGGTTCGGAACTGATGGAAGTATGCCACTGGTGACTCGCTTGGAATTTGCACCATTTGACACAACTTACCTAGCTTCACAGCCGGTTCAGACTCCCCAAAGTGTTCAGTAAACAACCTCTCCATCATTGCCCAGTCGCGGACCGAGCCCTGCGATAGGTTGGTGTACCGATGTAATGCTGCACCTGACAGCGAGGATGCAAAGACTCTTAATTTGAACTCTCTGAGCCTACCTTGTGGTCCACACTCGACCCTGAATTGAGCAATGTGGGTCGCTGCCGGTTTTGATCCCTCTCCACTGAAGCAAGTAAATGAGATAGGCCAATATCCTTTAGGCCACTTCTAACTAAACGGTGGTGGTGGAAAGGGATCGTTGTATGTTATCGGAGTTCCTCCCACACCCGGGAGCCTTTGATTGATGATTTGATTAATTCTTTCTTCCAACTCTCTCTCATGGTTTGCCGGTGGAGGAGGTGGAGCTGGAAAGTCATCATCCTTGATGTCCTCATCGTCTCTGAATTGGGGTTCTCGCTCCCCCAACCTGTCATTGATTAGAGCGCAGCTGGTCATCATAGTGTTGGTGAGATTAGTGAGAGCCGCTGTGAGAGCATCAAACTTCTTGTTGTTATCGGCGCGTTCAATATGTCGAGCCTCGTATAGGCCGTCGAGTCTGCTCTGAACTCAGGACACTGTCTTATTGCTCATTTCCATATTGTTCAGAATATGATCGATATTGGCGCTTCGCTGGTGTTCTTGTTCTTGTTCGAGTGAGAATTATTTTTAGGCCTCGAAGTCCATGGCCTTTATCTCCTCGATGCTCTTAGGTTCCGATGATGAGGGCTGACCCTTAGTCATTGTTGCACCAAACCTCTGGATTACTTCTTCATTGCTTAATCCTTTGCAAGCGGTCGAATCGTGTTCTCGAAACGCGGGTGCAGGATGCTTGAGGCAACTCATGAAGGTTTTATGATATGGATCAATGATTTGAAGACACTACCTGTGTCCCACTAGGCATGCCAAAATGTTTGGCTTCGATTTTTCTCCAATCAGGTCGTTGCGAGTGGAGTGATCGCAAAATGTCTCTTTTTCTTTCCGCAGTCATTGTTGTGCTGTGTGCGAGGAGTGACATTGCTTATGGCAAAATGTAGTAGTGTAATGCACCGCGTAGTATCTGCTTCTTATCAAGCGATTGGAGTGGGGAGAGCACCAACCCCACTCGTTGAGTTCCACTTGTCTTGATACAAGACGTAAGTTTTTTGTCTCTCTGCTTGAGCCACAAATAATAGATACTTCACACTTGAGGGCAAGTATAAATCAGAGCAATCCTAAGGACAAAGTGTTGAGAACACCGGATAGTGTGACGCTGTCGATCTTAAGAATCCCCACGCTCTGCCGGGTGGCCTGGACTCTGCTAACTTCCGTTGTCGTAGCTCGAGTGAATGTTCGAATCCCCACACTCTGTCGGGTGGCCTAGATCCTAAATTCGTTGTCGCCGGTTGGTTAGCTTGAGAGAACCTTCAAATCCCCACACTCTATCGGGTGGCTTAGATTTTGAGTTCACTGGCTACTAGTTGTTTACTCGGGGTGAGTAAATTTGCTGATGTGCAAATTGCGTGTAGATGTGTAGGTGTCTGCAAATCTGCTCCGCTTCGTCTATTTATAGTAGTAGGAACTCAACCTCTCCTCGCTTGATAAGATAACCGTTGTTAATTGGGAATGATATCTAGCCTTCTAGATTTCCTAGACTATCCAAGAATCTCATAGATTTTTTTCAAGATTCGCAGTCGGATATCCATCCAGATTTACGACTCCTCGCTGAGCCACTTCGTAATTAACCCATTTTGTCTTTCAAGGCTCAAAAGTAACATAATAAATGTTTAATTTATTTTGGGGTCAAACAAGTATACATACTGTGTATTAGCTAATTAATAGCGACCACCTTTACTTGATAAAAAGGAGATGCTGGTGATAATTACAAATCATGTGCATTTAAATAAAGGAAATGGAAATAAACAAGATACATAAGTAGGCCTCGTGGAACCATCGAGGCGACTGTTTATGTTTGTGGGTTCGATCGGTTAAGCCAGTTGGTGGCCGTAAGTACGTTCGATGTGTCTGCTTGCTCCGTCGTTAACCCATTGAGGCATAAATTTGATGTAGGCATCTCTACACCCGTCGTGGATCCGTGGATGTTGGCATCTTTCTGCCTTCTGTTTAATTATGATGGACAGATTAACGCATGTAAGCAACGTATGTGTATATAAGAATGTTATAGGTAATTTACCAGTCCGATAAAATATACTACTGTTTCAAAAAAAAAATTAGTCTTGCCGGTCCGGTAATAATTTGTATGGTTGTATCGATCTCAATATCTCATCTTCATTGATATGTATAATGTGAAGTTTTTAGTTCGACTCAAAAATTACTTACGAGTATTGTTTTTTTCTTTCTTTAGAGATAACTTATAAGGCTGTCATTTTTGTTCAGGGATGGAATCAGGATTCTCGAGGGGGGGGGTTTAAACAAAAAGCTTAAAAAATAAAAATAATATATTAATTTAAATAATTTAAAATATTAAAATAGTGCTTGTAAAATACTATCTATTACAAGGGTAATTATCCTCGACGAGGTTTCATATCCTGAAAACGTTTCATAATAACTTCATCGTCAATAGTAAGAAAAATGTATTTCTCAATATAAGAAATCAAACAATCATTCATCAACTCGTCACTCATTCAGCTGCGTAATCAATTCTTCACAATATTCATTGCAAAAAATACTCTCTCCATGCTTGTTGTTGTAACAGGTAGAATCAATGCCAATGTTACAAGCCGGTAAACTAGCGGATATATTTTATTTTTAGGTCGACAAGGGACTTGTTGTAAATAATATCTTCGAACTTCTTCTTGAATGTTAGGATGATAACTTGAAATTGACGGGCATTTAGCGGGATCCGATGGATACTTTTCTGTAATATCTTCAGCACGAGACTTTTTCAGATTGTTACTATTCTTCTTTTGAATTTTCGTGGGTGGTTGCTCATCTGATGTTGGAGTAGAAGAAGAGGGTTTTTCTTTTCTTTTGAAGTATCTCTCCATATCTAATAAACTTAATAAAAATGATTGTATTTTAATCTCAGGTACGGTAGAGCTTTTATAAAGAAAAAAACCATAAAATCTTAAACCTGGTAATAGATTGAATCCTAATTGACCTAGTATTTGGATTTTATTATTGAAATATAATATAATAATATTCTTACAAAGTTGTCGGATTGAATTGTCAATAATTAAAGTTTAGATATACTTCAAATAAATTATAATATTTATATTATATAATAATAATATACTAATATTTTTTTCTACGGGGGAGGGGGGGAGGGCAGGCCCACCCTGGCCCCATAATGCCTCCGTCACTATTTTGTTGATCATTACCTGCTAACCGAACACACTAGTTATGTTATAATATAGCATGAGAGCATACTTAAACTTTGATATTGATTTCAACCAAGTAACTTAACTAATTTGACGAAATGAGTTAGCTCAAGTGGTAAGAGCACCACTATCTAGAAAGTAGACTATTAGGTTTTCAGTTCGAATCATGAGAGGGTAAAAATAAAAACTTTAGATCCTGTTAAAAAAAAAGTTGACTAATTAACACAAGTTGTATTTTTAATTAATTAACTAACTTGTTAATCTAATACGAACAAGAGCGGCCTAATAGTTGGGTATGGATTCATTCAACTTTGACAGAGTATTTAAAACCTGGAGATGGTTTTGGTCTGGGTGCTCCCTCAACAACTTCGTTTTCATTTTATCTTGTCCTTGTTGGTAGGTCCTTCGTATACGCAGGAGCTAATGTTTTTGGTTAAAAGGTCCCTATCTCTGTGTTGGCTTTGCAACATTTTGGTCCAATATAGTGGCCCTAGTTAATGACACAATCACTACCAAAAGAAAGTAACGTTTGGAATTGAATCGCAAACATTGGTGTAATGGGAATTGTACGTTTTGTCATGATCAGGTCGGGTTTGGATGTTCTTACTCAAAACGACTACTTCCACTCGATCACAATTCACAAATTAAAGGTCTTTGTACATGGAAGGAGATTGATGAAAATTGTAGTACACTTGGGTAACACCGAGGGATTATACGGTAATATCGAAGACTACGGACCACCAAAGTCTTTTCACTTTGACAAAGAGAAATATGTGATATTAGAATTCTAATTTAGTGGTCAATTAATAAATCATGTGGTTATTTGTTGTTAAATTATTTAACGGTAGTTAGTTAAAAAATAGTTTAAAGATAATTTATTATCAGCCGCTGAATGAAGATCTAACGATAATTGATCACGACTGACCACATAATTTTTGACCACTAGATCAGGATATTGTCATATTAATATTATTATTTTTGCTGGTTGTCTTTTTTCAATTCAACAAATAATGACGAGCCACATAAAGACATGTAAGTTTGGATAAATATCATAAGTTTCAAATATAAAATATGCTATAATACTACTTTCTACAAAATAAGTAATTAGGTTATGAGGTCGAGTCATGACATAGTTTTAGAAGTTAATTAGGACCCTCGTGAGATCAACTTCTGACTCCATCACTAGTTAGTTGGTTGTCGAGTGTGCTGTGATTCTCATCAAAGTTTGCAAGTATATAATTAAAGTTAGGGGTAGAGATTCGTTGTGCTTCGGTAAAAGCAAGCACCCTTCTAGATGTCCCATGGAACATTAATTATGTCAAGGCAATAGATGCCAATAGGCGGCCGCTTTGGAGCTGAAAACAACAAAAACATCTCAATTTTATCTTAAGTCCTTTTATTAGGCAATTCTCTACTTACGTCTAAGCGATTGTCTTATTCGTCTAATACACCTAAATGGTCGCCTTAATCTGCCTAACTTAAAAACAGACAAAACTTAAATCTTTTGCATTTTAGTTTTTGACTTATTTCGGATTAGAAATGATAGTGTTGAAGAGTTCACAAAAATACAAGTTGGAGAACTTGAAGACAATATATTTTGATGACATTTCCTTATTATTTTTTCATTATTATTCATACTATATCTATATATAATGCACTAAATAATTATATAATTAATTAAAAGTATAAAAATAATAATCCGCCTAAAATCCGATTAATTTTTGCCTAGGCGTCTGGACACTAGACAGTAACTCCACCGTCTAAATCTGCTTAGCGCCTTTTTGAACAATGGATGCCACAATGGCCACATATGTTGGGGTCGCTAGGCCAAGTCTTAGGTGTGCTTCCACAACAGTGATGACATGAACCGTGATCCTTCGAAGGCCTCATTTGGTTGGCATAGATTGGAGGGAAAAGAAAGAAAAGTAAGTAATTATGGCAGTTTCTTGTGTTTGGAATAACAAAAGAAAAGAAAGTGATGGAAGGGAAAATGTGGAGGAAAGTGGTTCCACTCAAATCCCTTAGGATTTTGTTTCTCTCTTATTTTTTATTATTATTTAATCATCCTAGTGAGATCCAACTTATTAGGGTGTCAAACTCATTCATCTATGTAAAATAAAATAATTTTTTTTCTTCCTAAAATTACTAACCTTGTGTTGTCAAACACAAACTTGATGAAAAAAATTTTGTTTCCCTTTTTCTTGAAAAAGGAAAGAAAAAATAAACACTTTATATTTTTATTCCAGAAGCCAAACGAGGCAAAGTACGTCAGATCTCAGCCAAGTGGGTTTGAGCTTTGAATCGGAGATATATGTTGGGTTTGGGTGGAGGGGAGCACAACATAAATTTGACAAAAAGTATGATTACATTTAAAAAAAAATCCACATAATTGTTGAAAAAAAAGAAAAAAATTATACGTTCCATTCATATTTGATATAAATTTTTAATAGATAATTACATATAAGGTCATTTAGAGACCATATTTTACACATAAGGTTATTTAAACTTTTTATCCTAACTAAGGTCACTTTCTTTAATTCATATTTTCTGTCTTTCCAATTTTGTCCTTTTATATTTACTTTGAAGATCATTTATATTTTTATCTTAATTAAGGTTATTTTTTATCCATATTTTCTGTCTTTCAAATTTTGCCTCTTTATATTAACTTTTCAAATTTTTTATCCATATTTTCTGTCTTTCAAATTTTATCCATAATTTCTGTCTTTCAAATTTTGCCACTTTTTTTATCCATATTTTTTATGCATAAAATTCTAGTAAAGTAGTACTATCCAACAACTAGAGTAGTACTTTCTGAAAACTACAGTAGTATTTTCAACAAAGTTTTAGTTAAAATGCATAAGTCCCAGTAGAGTAGTACTATCCAACAACTAGAGTAGTATTTTCTAAAAACTACGGTAGTACTTTCAACAAATTGTTGTAGTGCTTTTCATGAAACTGCCAAATGGTGTTTTTTGCAACGTCTTCACTATTTTTGGAGGCAATTTTTTATGAAGTTCACCCATGATATTGCAGAAGCCTCTCAATGACGATCTTATTTGGACCTTGGGTTTTTTAGGGTCCTCCATTTGTGTAATTTCTGCAAAACAATAAGACAGACCATCAAAACACTACATACCACTTACATAAATTCTATATACTACTCACAGACAGCAGTACACACTACTCACAGACAGCTCTACACACTACACACAACAGGTCTACACATTACTCACAGACAACAATGCACACTACTCAAGACAGCAGTACAAACTAGTTCAGAGCAAACAACAAACTACTCATGACAACACTACACACTACACACAATAGGTCTACACACTACTCACAGACAACAGTGCACACTACTCAGGACAACAGTACAAACTAGTTCAGAGCAAACAACAAACTACTCAGGACAGCACTACACACTACACACAATAGGTCTACACACTACTCACAGACAGCAGTGCACACTACTCAGGATAACAGTACAAACTAGTTCAAAGCAAACAACAAACTACTCAGGACAGCACTACACACTACACACAACAAGTCTACACACTACTCACAAACAGAAGTACAAACTAGTTCAGAGCAAACAACAAACTACTCAGGACAGTACTACTACAGAGCGGACTACATACTACTCACATACAATACTGCAAACTACTACAGAGCACACTACAGTATGTACATACTACTACAGAGTAACATATGTACTACCACAGATTATTATAGACACTACTACGTACGTAACAACCAAAACATAACAATCAGCCTAACAACCAAAGCACACTACAGTCTGTACATACTACTACAGAGTAACATATGTACTACCACAGATTATTATAGACACTACTACGTACGTAACAACCAAAACACAACAATCTGCTTAACAACCAAAGCATACTTCTGCATACAAATAGATCTCCAACTCTCAGAGAGAGGGAGAGGGAGAGGGAGAGGGATAGGGAGGGGGAGGGAGAGGGAGAGAGAGAGAGAGAGAGAGAGAGAGAGAGAGAGAGAGTGACGAGTTGGTGCGGGAGAGAGTGACGAGCTGGTGTGGTGGTCACCGGCGGCGTCACGCCGTTCGGTCAGTTTCGAACTCGAAACTGGTCAGGTTTGACGTGGCTTGACCTCATCTACCTAATTCTAGAATTGATTTCGGCAATGGAGGCTTAAGGAGAGAGATTCAAACCAGAGAAATTGTAGGGTTTTGGGGCTGGTTTCCATCGTCGTCGCTGCTCCTCCAGTCACAAAATTGGTATATTTCAATTCCTCTTGTCTAGATGTTGTATATGTATGGAGATGTTTGGTTGCAGGTTCAAATCGAGGAAATTGATTTGATTTTGGTATGAAATCAGAGAGAGAGAGCAGGTTCATATAGATGGTATTAAACGTAAATAAATTGAATGTAAGGGTTTTTTGTTAAATCAGGTGACCATATTTGAGTTAAAAATACCATATGACCTTATACATAAGTAATTTTATGTAAATGACCTTATGTATAATTTACCCAATTTTTAATGGATGTAACACTACTCTATGACACCCTAACCACCTTAACCGGAACTATTGCAAAGAGATTGGTTCGATTTTTGGTGTCACATACTCAAATTAAAAACTTGAAAATGTGCTTAGGCAAAATACACTAGTCAAAAAAAAAAATCTCGCATATATTCCAACATGTAGTCCAGAAAATCAGTCAATCAAAATAGAAGCCTTATAACACCACCCCACTTCTACCACCAAAACCGACATTTGATTCTTGCCACCACAACCACACCAACTTGACCACCCCCACCGCGCTTTGCACCCGCCTAAGTCGATACCGACCGAGCATCCAAAGCTCGCTACCAAGAAGTATGACCCTTGTTATTCAATCAAAGACCTCGAAATAGGGCTAGGACTGGTTCCACGAAGAATCGGAGAACCGAACCGAATCGATCCGGAACTGCTAGGTTTGGTTCAGTTCTTTGAATTTACAAAGTAATATTTACAGTTTGGTTCCTAGTGCAAATATTTCGTTCCAGTTTTAGTTCCTAAGTTACAAAGTTTTAAGGAACCGAAAAATACCGATATTATGAAAAATACACATGTCAATATATTAGTAGTCTTGTAAAGTCTATATTATGTACTATATACATGGGGATAGAGGATCATTCCTTTCACACTATAAAGTCTATCTAAAAACTCTGAAAAAAGTCATTGACCCATAGGTCACTTAGAGTGACAAAAGTAACCAAAAAGTCACTCAAAATTATAAATTGACCCAGAAATCACATTATTTAAATATACGTGCATAATGCCCCTGGAGTTTAAAGAATTTTTGATATGCCATTGACTCAAAGTTCACAATAATTATAATTTTTGCCACTAGACCCAACTCGATCTGAATCTCTCCCAGTCTCGACCCAAATACGACTTTGACGATGGCGGGTCCTTGCCACCATGTTGCCACCTCCATCGTGGTCGTACCGACCAATCCTCGACAAAGAAGTGAGACTGAGTTGCGACGCAGACCCGAGACTAAGCTATGACCGACGCCAACGACCCAAGAAGGAGCCACGATCGACGTTGACGACCTAATAAGGAGTCGCGACGGACGTCGACGACCCATTAAGGAGCCGCGATGGACGCCTTCTACCCCTTGCCGACGATGACATCTCTTAGCTCCAGCGAAATCTCTCAGCCTTGGGTGCGATTCGAAGTTGGGTGTGCGAATCTGTCAGTGTCCAGAGCAATTTCTAGTTTTTTATTTTTTTTGCAATTTGTAATAAATAGTATAATTAGTGAACGTAGATGGTATCTTTAGTAAATGTTCATAGTATCTTTAAACAGTATCTTTGCGAACTACACATAATAAAAATTGTATTTTCATGTTGTATCTTTATGATACTGTGATGGTATATTTATGACACGTGATGGTATCTTTATAACACTAATATGATATCTATAAAATCTTGTCATGGTATTCTTATGTTGTATCCTTAAAACACTTTTATGGTATCTTTATGACCCTCAGATGGTATCTTTATATCACTGGAATAGTATCTTTAAAATGCTGTCAAGGTATCCTTATGTTGTATCCTTAAAACACTTTCATGGTACCTTTAAGACACTGTGATTATATCTTTATGACATTGCGATAGTATCTTTATAACACTGAGATGGTATCCTTAAAATGTTGTCCCTTAAAACACTATCATGGTATCTTTATGACGATATGATGGTATCGTTATGTAGTTGTGTTAGTATCCTTATCCAACCCCTATCTTATACCTTAAACTATAAATACTACACCCTAAACCAGATTCTCTCTCTCTCTCTCTCTCTCTCTCTCTCTCTCACACACACACACACACACACACACACACACACACACACACACACACACACACACACACACACACACACACACACACCTTAAATCCTATGTAGTGTTGGTACATTTCCGAACTTTCACTACTAGAATTCCAAACTTAGACAACGAAACCTTTTCGATTTCTTCGTCTAAGGCACACTTAGGTGACGAAAGTTGTTCTATCGCCTAAGTAGGAATTTTCGTCGCCTTAAAACGGTTTTAGGGGACGAAAACAGTTTTCATCGACTAAGTTATATTCAAGACATCGAAATAATGTTTCATTGTTTAAGAGTCTTTTAAGCGACAAAAATAAAATTTCGTCGGCCAAGAAAGATGTTAGCTGACGAAAAAGTTTCGTTGCCGACGATAGTAGTTAGACGACGAGCAGTGTCTTAGATGAAAAAAAAATTAGTCGCCTAAGTGAAACACTTAATAAGAGACATTAGCAATTCCAGATCGAACCTCATCTTCTCACAACTCCTCAAAAACTATTCCAACACCTCCTCCGGCGATTTTTCGATCTCTAACGAAAAACCTTTCATGGAGGCCTCCTAAAGCATTCCATCAACTTCTTATATTGGTTAATGTTTATATATATACTCTTTTACTTGATTTTTTTTACAAAGATTTGGGTGTATTTTGAAGTTTACCGGTGAAGAAATTCCGGCGAAATTGCTAGTATAGAATTGCTTGATAATGATAATGGTTTTGCATGTGTTGATTATGCACATGAAATGTTAGATTAGTACGTAGCTTGACAAATTAATAATTTTTGGATTAAATGCATATATATATTAATTTTTTTAATTTGTGTTATGCAATTTATTGGGTGTACGTAAGTATGATTCCCAATGTGTAATTAAGTAACTACGTAGGTTATGTTCAGGATTTGTCATGAAAATAGCTATCTAGTAAGTTTCTTGAAATGTGGAAAAATTAGATGTACATGGTCTTGAATAATTAGTGCCTGATTATGGCTCTAAATAGATTTGTACATGAGCTAGATAGAAAGAGCATGTTAAGGTTCTTGAATAATAGCTATATAGGTTCTTGAATAATTAGTGCATGTTCTTGAATAGTTTTGTTTCGCTCATTAGAATTTACGCAGAATATGGACAAGAGCTGGTTAAGGTTGGAAAAAGGTAATCCTAAGTACATACATGGAATTTATGACTTTATGAAGTTTGCAATTGAACATGGTCAAGGAAAGGATCGTTACATGTATCCGTGCAGGAGATGTCGTAACTCAGAGTATCTTTCGGTTCCACAGATGTTCCAGCACTTGTCTGAATACGGTATGATGTGGGACTATACTTCATGGACTAAACACAGTAAAGTATCAGATACTAGTGTTGAAAAGGTAATGGCAGAGTTCAGATCAGGGTACGAGGGGGCCACATCCAGCAATACTGACGGACCTTCTCGAAACCCCGTTATGGAACTTGTGCATAATGCATTTCCATCGTATAGTTCTGGTGGATATGGTTTTAAAGAGGGATATTATGATACTCCCAACCATGAGACAACCCCTATTTCTTTCGACTTGATGAGATCCACTAATTACGATAAGTACAACAACCTTCTACTGGAAGCCCAGGCACCATTGTACCCACAGAGTAAAAAGCCTGTTTTGAGTGCCATAATAGAGGAAATGGGGTATAAAGTGAAGCACAAAATGTTCAATGCAAGTTTCGACGATGTCCAGCGACATATAGCTAAGTTTCTTCTAGGTAATCATAAACTTCCGGATAGTTATTATAAGGTAATAAGGATCTTGAACTACTTTAGCCTTTCATCCACGAAAATCCACGTCTACAAAAATAGTTGTGTCCTGTTTTACAAAGAACACACAGACCTCTAACACTGTCTTGTTTGCGGCGAGTCGAGATGGAACCTCAAGAAGAAGAATAAGAAGAAAAGAGTTCCTTGGATGGTGCTTCGTCATTTTCTGTTGATTCCTAGACTAGAGTGATTGTACATGTCTCGGTACATGGCAGAGGCAATGAGATGGAACAGGAAAAAGAGGAGAGACAACGATGTTCTTAGACACCCCACAAATGGGGAGGCCTTCAATCTTTTGACATGAAATTTATAGACTTCGGATCAGAAGTTTGAAATGTCAGATTAGGACTTTCTACTAACGGGTTCAATCCTTATAATGATGGTACGTACAACACTTGGCATGTTATTGTCATGCCATACAACCTGTCTCCCTGGATGTGTATAAGTGAAGAATTTAATTTTCGTACACTATTAATTTCGAGTCCTTACTCGCCTGGAAAGTGTTTTGACGTGTTTATGAGACCTTTGATTGATGAGTTGAAATATGTATGGGAATATGGCATGGGAATTTGAGATAGTTACACTAAAACTTCATTCATCATGAGAGCAACAATGATGTGGACCATTAGAGATTTTTCTGCTTATGGGATGTTGGCATCTTGCAGGACGGTACAAGGTTTGTCCTATCTGCTTAGACGATGTAAACTCTAGCTATCATGCGAGAAAGGTGTGTTACTTGGGTCACCGTAGATGGCTTCCTGAGAATCACTAATGGAGATCGAATAAGACTAATTTTGATGGGATGGTAGAGAATGGTTTGCAACCCTGAGTAAGGTCTGGTGATGAGATATTCCAGTGGTTGTACGATGTTGATTTTGGAATGTTGTGCAAGTGTCCATTTGTGAAGGCCAATAATCTTGTGGTTGACGACGATCTTACATATTGGAGTCATATGAGTATTTTCTTTGAACTGCCTTACTGGTCGAAGTTGAAACTCAAGAACAACTTAGATGTCATGCATATTGAGAAGAATGTATTCGACAACGTGGTTGGAACAATTCTAGGTATTGATAAAAAGAATAAGAAAACTCTTAAAGCATGTGAAGATTTGCACAGTATGAAAATTCGCCATCACTTGTGGGTAAAGAAGTCAAGGGCGGGCAGACCTGTGATACCTATTGCAACTTACACAGTAAAGTCGAACAAGAAGAAGGAAGTGTTCACCTGGTTTCGTGGTGTTTGTTATCCATCCAACTATGTAGAAAATATATCTCATTGTGTCAAAGTTGAGGATAGGAAGTTTCGTAATCTAAAGACTCATGAATGTCATGTCATGATCCAACGTCTACTTCCAGTGGTAATTCGACCATATTTGCATCGTGACGTGGTGGAGCCATTAGTAGCATTGTCTAGGTGATGGCAGAAGTTATGTGCTAGAGAGCTGAAGAAGTCATGTGTGATGGGATTGAGAAGAGGAGATTGTGTACGTCATTTGTAAATTTGAGAGGATTTTCTCCCCTGTTTTTTTTTACGTCATGATTCAGCTAATGATCCACTTTCCTGAACAAGTGTTGCTATATGGTCCAGTACACTATACTTGGATGTATCCTTAGTAAAGGTACATTATTTAATGAAACTTTTGCCCCACTACTTATGGCTTATATATGTCTCACATATTGATGATTTCATAATTTTTGTAGACAACTCAGACAGTACAAAGGATATGTTAAAAATTGGTCTAGTCCGGAAGGGTCTATAGCAGAAACATACATTAGACATGAGTGTGTGACCTACTGCAATGTGTATTTCAAAGATACCGTCAAGTCAACCCTTTCTGACTCCTCCTTATCATCTCTTGATCGCTACAATCTTTATGTCGTCACAGATGTTGTACGAGTGTTTGGACCAGTACACAAAATTTTAGAAAGATTAAGCGAAGAGGAACTCATTGAAGCACTTTGGGTAGTGTTTCGAGACTGTGACGAGGTCGACGATTTCATGACAAAATATTTTCAGGTGCTTCAGAGAGATTATCCTCACCTTAGTCCTAACTAGTTGTTTGCACATCATAAGAGGTTGTTCCCGGATTATTTCCTCGAATGGGTATGTATATATGGTAAATAAAATTATTAACTGTAAATAATAGTTTCTTAGTCTTTATATTATACATGTTGATAATTTGGCAGATGACAACCCTCTAAACAAGTAGCCACTGCGGGTGGAACACGCCAGCTTTACACAATTTGGCCAGTAAGCCACAAAGACATGAGATATATTCTACATGTGTTATGAACGGAATTAAGTTTCGGACATTGGCTAGAGATGAAGGCAAGAGAACACAAGATTGTGGGATCTTAGTAGGAGAAGATGATGATTTATACTACAGGGTTCTTGTCAATGTCGTCAAATTAATTTATGGGAATGGAATGCCTGTTGTGCTTTTCAAATGTAAATAGTTCAACACTGACCCAAACCATCGAAATAATACAAAGAAGGATCTTGGGTTGTTATCAGTCAATACAAACACAAGTTGGTACAATGATGAGTCATTCGCTCTTACCACCTTGGTTAAGTAGGTGTTCTATCTGGATGATCCGAAGGAGGGTGGTAGTTGAAAATTTGTAAACCATATGTATCACCAAAATATATGGAGTGCAACAACACTTGAAGGAAGGTCTAATACAGAACAAAGTGACATGAATGATGTCGGTGATCCATATCAAGAGCCTGTTATTGCAAACATACCAGACACAACTCATATTCGCATGAACGAAGACCCCATTGCAAATGAACTCGAGACAAGAGAGCTTACATGCACTGAGGTCCAGAAAGTGGAGACAAATAGTACTGATGAAGCGGCCAATGAGGACGATGAGGACATATTATACGAGGAAGACTCAGGTGACGGTGAGGATGATGAGGAGGATGACACAGATTATGAAAATGAATGATGCATGCCTCCAATACATATTTGTAATAATTTGTATGAATATATGTCTTATTTTGAGTACATTAATTATTTTGAGTGTTTCAAATGAATGATTTTTGGTCATGAGTGTGTTTCAAGCAGAAAGGAATGAATGACTGTTTTAAGCAATGTTGTAATGCTTTAAAAAACCAAGGTTCTGGTATGTTTTACATGAACCCTTTAGGCGACGAAAACCGATCTTCGTCATCTAAAAAACTCTTAGACAACGAAAATAATAGTTTTCGTCATCTAAGACAAAATACCAAATTTCCCCTTCGACCCATCAAGGAATTTTCTCGATCCGTCGTATATTTTCTTTTAGTTTGGGCAGAGCCATCCCTTCGACCTATCCAGGGATTTTCCCGTTGAACCCCTATACGACGAACCTAGGTATAGTCGTCGCCTAAGTAAAGTGTTCGACGACGAAGCTACCATATTTGTCGTCTAACATATAATCTAATCTTAAACCCTAAATTCTAAACCCCAAATCCCAACCCCTAAATCATGATGACTTAGATGACGAAATTGGTGTTTTGTTGCCTAATTATCAACTTAGACGACGAAGACTACAGATTTCATCATCTAAGTCCTAGTTGACCGGCAGTCATCTAAGGACATGACTATACATATCATCTTATAATTCATATTTTTTTGTCCAGAACATAGGCTTACCGTTTCTTAGACTATGCGTGTCTCCGATTCGGAAAACAGAGTTATGAATTTTTGATCGTGAACGTTTCCATGTCATTACAAATTCAATTTTATGGTTGACTACTATTATCAAAGCCTTACTAAACTTCGGATCTCTCCAAATTTTGTCTACATATATATTATGTTGTGATGAATATATCTAACTGTTCTTTTGTCCAAATTTAATGCCGTTAATATTGATGTCTAATGAATATAAACATGTGAACACTTAAATTATACAAATTTAGTAGATATATATATTGCGCACTCGTTTTTACTTGAGAATACCAACCTTTTTTATTTTTTTTTATTTCTTACCGAATGGTATATATAGGGTAAGTCCGTGCCCAAATAATATATATATATATAGGTACTCAAATTAATTATTTATAGATGATCTGAAAAATTTAAATTAAATAAAACTTAGGCGAAGAAATAGTCATTTATTCGTCGCCTAACTCCAAATTTTATGGCGGCAATTTTATTTGCGCCAATTTTGGAGGGAATTTTAAATATAATTATGTAACAAAATTAGGTTACTTAGACGACAAAACAATTTCTTCGTCTAAGTGTTTGTTAATAAGATCGATTTAGTTCGATCTTATTCTCAAATTCCTATCTTAATTCCTAATCTTCTTCAACACCGTCTCTCACCACCTCACTCTAAGGCCGAACGATGATCGCCACCTCACCTCGACGCCATCATCGGGTGCCATCTCACCCCGAAGCCATCACTGCCATCGCCACCTCACCACAAACTCAACACCATCACCTCAACCCCGAACCCACAACCTGAAGCCCATAGCACCAACTGACCCTGTCGCTGCCACCGCCTACTCAACCTGAACCCACCACCACCACCTCACCTCGAAGCCGTCGCTGCTAACTCACCCGAAAGAAACCGCCCATAGCACCAACTGACCCCGTCACCACCACCACCTAAGTAACCCGACCCCAAGGTGTTTCTCTCTCTCTCTCTGTCAAACAACCTTCTTTGAATTGGATTGTTTATCATTATAATTCATATGTTATAGTTTGTAAGTTATGAATTGAATTGACGATGAATTAGATTGTTTATATAAGCAGTGTTATCAATTGGATTGTTTACGAATTGGATAGTTGGTCTATTATGAATTGGCTTGTTTGTGAATTGGATTGTTGATATTGAAACTAGTAAAGAGCAGGTTTAGGTTATGGGAAACAAGTTATGTTTATTGTGTTTGTTGTTGTGAATTAGTGGTGCAACAGGTTAATTGTGTTTTTTAGGTGGTGCATTAGGTTAATTGTTTGTTGTTGATCTCTAAATTGGTGGCTCTAATAATTAATATGGCTGATTGTTGTTTTTGGTTATGGGCAAACTAGTATATTTGGTATGATTTATGGATGATTGTAAGGTTCTCCATATTTGATTGTTATGAAATGGTTTTTTCATTTCATATTTGGATATAGCAGAAGATGTCAGGTGGGAATTTGATGAAGAAACAACAGCAGGAAGCAAGACTTGCCGCATATTAATTGTTGTGTCAGAGGAATGGAAGTGACACTTCAAGTGACCAGACGATCGAAGAGCCACGGGAAGGAGAATACCCGCCTGAGGCCCCGATTGTAAATATTCCGACCACTCATCAACCTCTACTCCCTTAGTGGATGAAGTGTGCATTAGTGCCAGCCGCAAAGGGCATAGCACCATGGGTAAATATATTTTGCGATATGTAAATGTTTAATGGTTATATAAATCAATTAAATGTGTTCATTAAATACTAATTAATTTTATAAACTTTGTTGTAGGACCGAATCCTAAGGGGACGAAAGCTTCTCAAATGGTGAAGATGACGAACAAAAGGATGGAAGTCACGTACCATGACTTTGCAAGAGGCCATCCTACAAATGATCTGAGCAGCATGATTACCCACCAAATTGGGGCTACCATACGAAGTAAGGTGGCGATGAAGGTGCCGACATGGATTGAGCTCCCACAAGCCGAGAGAGACAAAGTGTACGTCTATCTCTCAGTAAGAGTCTTTCAACTTAAATTAAATTAATTAAGGTAAATAATTAGTAGTTATGATATACTTTAATGCCTCGTCATATGTTTTTTTTGTATACTTTGACTTTCTAGAGAGTCCAGAGATGTTTGCGTGCGTTGAGGAACGAGCTACAAAAAGGTATGCCGATTGGAAGTACGCCTTGCACAAGATCTATAAGGAGTTCGGGTCCCCTACCCCTGTCGAGTTCAAGAATCGAGAGGATGAATAGCAATGGTTGATCCAACACTTTGAGAGCGTAAAGTTAAAGGTAATGTGTTAAATATCGAATAGAAAGTATATTATTTGAATAATTTATTCATATTCAATTGTTTCTTACTGTTTTTTGTAACAGACGAGATCGGAGGCGAACACGGACAACTGGGATTAGAAGGATCTAAACCACTATACTGGCTCAACTTCGGTCATGTACTTGGTCATGGACAATATGGAGAAGGGTTCACAGGTGCCATTCTTAGACGCTTACAAAGATATGTACGTGAGGCCCGGTGAAGAGAAGATGATTTTTAGTGTTGTAAGTATCCACTTAATTTGAAACAAACAATATTTTGGTTTTTTGTGAATGTTTATGCGACGCATTCTTAGAAGCTTCTCCCCTGGTTAGAGTAGATGGTGACTGAAATAAATTTACTTTATGTGCGTTGTTTGTTTGATTGATGAATTCAAATTCAAATTGGTTAATTATTGAGATTTGAAATACAATTATGTGGTTATTTGTTGCTAGATTGAGAATGTAGTTGTTTCGTGTACTAGAATGGTGCGATTATATGTGTTTTTAGGTTTTTGGTAGTCTTTATTTTTAGGGGAAATTAAGTCAAATTTTCGATAAAATTATCCAAGTTAGTCATGTTTGGTAGTAATTTTCAATTGAATATTTTATTGTAGGAGAGGGTGTCTCAGTTGGCAAAGGAAGCATTGGCCAAGAGGCACTACTGGAAATTGACCCATTGCCGGCGACTTTTATGTCGCCGGCAATGTTTTGGACATTACCGGCGATTTTTGCCGGAAAAATCGCCGGTAATGTCTTTTTTTTTTTTTTACATTACCGGCGATTTTTGTCGCCGGTAATGTCCGTCGCTGGCAATCTCTCAATGGTAATGTAAAAAAAAAAAAAAAAAGACATTACCGGCGACTTCATTTATGTCGCCGGTAATGTTTTTTTTTTTTTTTAACATTACCGGCGACATAAATGTATGTCGCCGGCAATGTCTTTTCCGGCAAGACATTACCGGCGACTTACATTTATGTCGCCGGTAATGTTAAAAAAAAAAAAAAAAAAAAAGACATTACCGGCGATTTTTCCGGCAAAAATCGCCGGTAATGTCCAAAAACATTGCCGGCGACATAAAAGTCGCCGGCAATGGGAAGAAATGTTGTAGTGGAGGGCGGCACAGAACCCGGACACTCCACGCTAACATCTCTCTCCACTGGATGTACCTACTCAAATTTATATGTTTGAGAAGATGCTTGGAATTCGACCAAGGAAGGAGATTTAAGGTCTCAGACGTGCTGGCGTTCGAGATTTGAGCTAGTCATTGATGTCTACCTCGCAATCTCGTTCAAGTGGGGTCAATGATCGCATTCGAGAGGTCGAGGAGCGGGCTGATCGAGGTGTGTATTCTCGTGGAAAGGGAACGGGCAGAGGTGCGCCTTCTGGAGAAGCGGGAGCAGTATGAGCTGCGGCTTTGAGAGATCGAGGTGGGGACCGAGGTGCGGATTCGAGACATGATTGTACATATGGGGTTACAGCCGCCGCCTAGTTGTAGTTCACATGTGTCATCTCAGCATTCAATAAACACCAACCACAATGGCAATGACGATAGTTGCAGGGATGGGCTTGGGGTCAGGACACCAATATAGATATCGGCTATTTGTAGATAATGTACATATCGATCGGCTATTACTTAGATATTTTAATTTTAGTAATTTTATCTGAAATTTTTATTTTTTATTTCATTTAATAACTTAGATGACGAAAAAACAATTCATCGTCGTCTTAAGTATGAACTCTTATACGACGAACATTTCATGTTCGTCATCTAAGTATGCATTGTTAGCCGACGAATATTCTATGTTCGTCATCTAAGTAATAATGGTTAGACAACAAAAGCAAATATGTTCATCGTCAAAGCTATGATTTTGTGACGAAAACGTTCGTCGTTAAAGCCTTAAAGTATTCATAGTCTAAAGTGTTAGACGATGTAATTTTATTCGTCGTTTAAGAAACTCTTTAGATCACGAATACTATATTTTTTTTCGTCTAAAGTTTGTTGCGATGACGCTTAGGGGATGAACATTTTGCCGCAGAAGATTTTAGCCGACGAAATGTCTATCTTTGACGACGAATTCATTTCGTCGTCTAATATAGGTATTCTGGTAGTGTTGTGTTGTTGTTAGGTTGGTATCTTTCTGTGACGACCCGACCCTTGTCGAAATTGTCAAAATAAATAAAATAATAAAATAATCAGATAAATCGATGAAGTACTCGATATGTACAATTTCGACTAATTTAGTCGAAGAACATATTCGATAACTTGTTACAACAAAACAGTTGTAACAGTAAACAACAAAACTAATTTCTTTGTCGCCCACAACGCCACTGGTGGCAACCCCGTAGCACCGCCCACCCACTGGGACGACGAAGCCTAAATGACATTTTAGGCCTCATGAATGTGTTCGTATCGCCGATATAAACCTAATGACATATAACTCGACACGTTTCGGAAATAAATTTTCCGGACAACTTTTCTGGCCACGCGCCACCACAGACGGCGATTATTACTCTGTTGGATTTCTCTCCTCGAGCCCAACCAATTGTCCAACTGGAGCTAAGGCCAATTCGGCCGGAAACAAACTCATAACTGCCTCGAAAGGAACTTGGCCGGAATCGAGTTCCGACTCCTATCTCCACCGTCGAGCCATTTCAGAGCTCGAGGGTGGACTCAAACGACTCATGACGAGGTGGGGAGAAAAACTCCTCTCACCCTGCCGCCGAATAATACCGGCTCTGCCGTGTATGGCGGAGGCCGAAACGAAACCAATTAGGAATCGTTTGATTTCGACTCCAATCGATGCAAAACCTGCAAATAAAATCAATACATGTTTATACAACCCTTAATTGACACTTGAGATCGGCCAGAGATCATGCCGATGATGACGAACCTGAATCCAGAAAACGCTAGCTTTTTCTTCTCCTCGATTCTCTGTCCTCAATGCTTCGTCGTCAGAATTAAGGCCAGAATAGGTAGAGGGGATGGAGCCGAGTCAAACCCGACTAGTTCCGTGGTCGGAGGTGGCCAGACGACACTGCACCGCCGATGACTGCCTCGACACCGCCCCAGCTTTGTCTCTCTCTTTGGGAAAGAAAGTTGACCGAAGTCAACCTTCACCCAAAACTTGTCACTTACCCAAAAAGGAAACAACCCATTTATATATGTTTCCAAATACAGTAAGTCAATAATTAATTTTCGACAAACTTCCATCGAACATAACTTCCTCGTTGTAACACTATTTTTGATGATTCTTGCGTCTACGAATTCGTATTGACAAATACTACGATTTTTACCCGAAGTCAACTGACTTCGAAAATTCAATAAAAAAATTCAACCATTGACCTCAAACTATTTACTGACGATAAAAATCTTTTACCGCAACATCAAATCAAACTCGAATTATTCGTAACTAACGAAAATTATATAAAAAGATCAGGATATCACACTTTCCGAACTTGAGTTCATATATTTCTTGTACCCTAAACCCGACACCCTATACCCAACACCTTAAACCCTATACCCGACACCCTATATAGCCTATATCGTAATCCCTAAACCATATACCCTACACCTTTGACTCTCTCTCTCTCTCTCTCTCTCTCTCTCTCTCTCTCTCTCTAATATCATGGTACCTCATGAATACAGCATAATATGCTTGTTGATTGAGTTTGTGTGGAGTTGTGAAGAAGAAAAAAGAAAAACAAGTCATGATGTCTTTACAAACTTGAGTTGATATCTTTATTTTTTGAGTTTGTGCTGAGCCGTGAAGAACAAAATGAAAAACAAAAACTTTTTGCGAAAAAAAAAATTGGACAAAAAACATGAGTATAATGGTCCGCGCAAAAAAAGCCTTTATTTCAAAATTTGGCTTTAAAGTGACTTTTGGGACACTAAAATCATAGTTTGGTGACATTTTGGTACTTTCTAAAAAACAATGTGACTTTTGGGTAATTAACCTTTCTTTTAACTCTTTGTCATCAAATTTAGAGAAAATTCAACAAATTGTACTTAAATTTTTGCTTATTTTTACCCTCAATTTTACCAAATATTATAACCATATTCCAACTTTTGACTCCGACCAAAAAATTATACATGTCGTTACTTATTCCGTCTTACACCATTTCAAATTACATAATTTTAATGACAGAAAAATTAATGATGTGAAACGGAATAAGTAACGGTGTGTATGATTTTTGAATCAGGATAAAAAGTTAAGATATTTTTCTGATATTTTGTAAAGTTAAAATATGAATATCTAAAATGAAAAAAAATTCAGATATTATTCGATCAATTTTTCCCTCAATTTTATATATCTCATTAACTAGGATCGAAAACTGGATCTTCCGATCTTGCACCGTTTTACTTTAGCTCAGGCTTTGAATACGGGATTAAAGAATCTCAAACCTAGTGTCTAGAAAAAATGGTAAGAAAATCTATGACACAGTACTTGATTGGTCTTCCGTACTTAAAGGGGTCAAAACCATAAATGACTCCTTTGGTCATTATGGTTTTCTGCATTTACATTAATGCACAATTAGTGTTTTTAGGTTCGTTAATACTTTGGTCCATTGACTAATTATTATTAAAAAAAAAAGAGGGGGTCGTTCATTACCGCGTGGGTTCCACTCGCTGTGACCTTGGGTGTACCTTTGCCTTTTGCCTTGCTTTCAGCGAGAGAGAAAGCGACGCGCTCGCGATAAATTGAATATCTCGCGAACACACAAACCAATGGTGACTCATAATCGAATTATCCAATAAGTAATAATAATAGTAATAGTTAAGGCCGCGTTTGTTTCTGATAGCTGGGAATGGAATTAAACAAGTAATAATTTAAGGGAGGGGTGCGGAATAGAATAAAGAGGGAAATTAGAAAAGGATGGCTTTCCTTAAAGATCTTTGTTGTTTTGCTGGCTTCTGAAGATACACACAGTTCTTCAGATCCGAAGAAAAAGGTAACAAATATAAAATTCGGATTAAACGAACCATTTTGTAATACTAATCGTGTCAAATGGTTCGTGCGATTTTTATGGTAAATAAGAGCTGTTTTTACTACAGATGGTAATTTGGACCGGAAGCAGTCCACAGTCGCTAAAATTATTCGTGTCCGGTTCCAAGATTGAAACAAGAATAACTTTTTTATTTTTAAAAATTCATCTCTTTGATTGAACAATAATTGATTGGTGACTTAGACCATCTCCAACAACTTCTCCAAACTTTTTCTAAAATGGGGAAAGCAAAAGCCAAATTCTCCAAAAAAAATTTGCTCCAAATCCAACAGGTTCCCATTTTAGAGACTTTGACATTAATTACAACAATAAAATATCTTACATATATACTAATTATAGTAAAATAAATGTTTTATCTTCTATTATTGCCATATAATATTCAATATATATTGTTTTCTTTTTTGAAGAATGTGAAATATTTATGATAATGCTAATTTCAAGAAATTTGGGGAAGGAAGGCTTTGCTGCTGTTGGACCAAAAACAAGGCTAATATTCTTCAAATTTGAGAATATCAAGAAAATGGGGAAGCTGTTGGAGATGCTCTTATAAAGAGATCACGGTACAAGACATTACCAATCACTAATTAAAACAACCGAATATTATCGTTGCATCGACAATACGAGAGGATCCATGTCGAAAGATTTAGAATGAGTATATTAAAAAACAATTTCAACAAACTTGAGAGTTTGCCGACAAATTTATTCCATGAGGCCGTTAAATTTGGCGAGAACGTAGATTCAAGTCATTCAACGCTAGTTATTGACATTAAGCACAAAATTGTGGTGGTTCCAATGGATCTTTGCAGTTTTGCCGAATATATATTGATAAGAACGTGAAGTTTTGTCTAGTTTTTCAATTATATTGTTAAATTATGCACGAGTTTAATCTTAATTTTTGAAACAAATTTCACATATGAGATGCGGCTCAATCAAAGCTTTTCCTATAGACTAACACAAGTCAATAGAGAACAACTTCGACAAAAACGAGAGTTTAACGTCACATTTATTTAATTATATTGTTGAATCTGACACGAGCGTAACCATTGTTAACAAACTTAACCTATACATGTAGTTCAAGTAGTCCTTGTTGCTATGTTGATAAACGTACATGAGTATATTGAGAACTATTCCAACAACAAAAAAATTGTCGTCAAATCAAATCAATTACATTGTTGAATTTGACGCAAGTGGAGATTATACATTAGCTACCAACTGTTTGGGCCTGAAATAAATATTTCATATTGAGCTTGAAAGGCTGAAGTCTTGGCGAGCGGCCCAATTAGAGGTGAAGCTTAGCGAGCGGCCAGTTGGAATAACAGAGTCCGTTTCCATATCAATTTAGGACTGTATAATTAAGATAGCTGATCCATGCGGCTTAATGTTTGTCATACCTTTCCTGCTTCAGTTAGGTTTCCTTCATGAAAGGAATTATGATAACATTGAAACTATATAAAGATAAGACCTGTGTGTTAGAAGACATTAGAGTTATATTGAGATTCAAAGAGCAGAAGACGTTTCAGAGGATTGAAAGACGACTACTGAGCATTATATAAGGAGAGTGAGAGCATTTGAGAAAGGGTCCCCGATCAAATACAAAAGCTTTGTTATATGCAAACACCTAGACATCTCATCAGAGATTCTATCCCTGCAACCAGACGATCAAAGTGTTTGTCACCAATTGAGTGAGAGTATCACGATCAAAGGAAGCAACGCAACTGGAAGATTGAAGGGCTTGTCACATATCGAGTGAGAGTTCGGATATCCAAGGAAGTAGTGTTCTCGACACATTGAGCAGTTAAAAAGTAAAAAGTATTGCAAATTTCATGGAGCATGGAATCATGTTACGAAAGACTGCATCAAGCTGAAAGATCAGATCCAGAAATGGATCAATGAAGGTAGGCTAGAATTGGAGGGAACAACCAAGGCAGCGGCATTAGTAGACTCTAAACCTTTCCCAACACCTCAAGTTAATAAGATCGATATCGGTTGGTCGCCAGTCGTTAGCCATATAGGAGGAGCTGAGGAAGAAAACATCGCCAGTCGTTAGCCATATAGGAGGAGCTGAGGAAGAAAACATACCATTCTTTCCACGTTATACCTTTCCACAGGATAAGGTGGAAAAGATCGTGGACAGACTGCAGGAAATCACTCTTATTGTTTATTACCCAGTATTTAAATTAAAACACCTACGGTATGAGCGTCCAAGCCAACATTTCTGCAGATTCCACAACAAGTTTGGTCATCGAACATCAACGTGTTCAATCTTGAAGGACAAGATTCAAGGTTTGATCAATTGGGAAGCGGTCGTAATTAGCCAAGAGGGAGTGGTAGAGTGGCACCCGCAAAATTTTCACGTACCACAGCCTTCTGCTACACCATCTACTTCCCCAGAAACATCCCTTTCTCGCGATGCACTTGAGCACCCACAAAGAAGGAAAAGATCAAGGTGTAGGCTTAAACGCAATATTGCATTTGTCCGACCTAAGCGAGCTGAGATAACATATGATGCATCCAGGCGAGAAGAGATCTTTGAAGAGCTACTCCAGGTAGGGATAGTAGTGGTTCCCGATAATTGGAGAACACCATACCCACATCCTGAAGATGTAAGGGGTCTGCCTTACTGCCGATATCATCATAGATGGGGTCACCAATCCACGAACTACTGCATTGACTTAATGTTAAGAACTCAATAGTGGATTGACGAGGGAGAAATACTAATAGAAGAGTCCTTGTCAAGCTTGGCGACTGAGGAATCATTGACGGTCGAGATGTTAGAACTGACTAGGGGCAACCCAAGTAAACGCAAGTAGACTGTCGATCTCCACACTATTGGCGAGAGCCCACCTAAGAAACAACCAACGAGATCAGATAAAGAAAAAGAGAAGGTGGATCCAAGAGCAAAGTCGCCAGTAGCCCTTTGTGCTCATTGTAAGCTTAGGCGTGGGCTAAATATTTCCTATGAAGAATTGGCAGAAGCAGCCAAGGCTTTCCCGGAACTATTTTCAAATCGAGATCATCATCAACCACGTAGCCCACGGGGGGCAAGACAAATGGATTCCCAAACACCTAAGTGTTCCCGAGTGACAGACAGTGAAATAAAGAAGTCCAAATCAGAGATAGTTGACACGCTCGCCAGGCCATATGTTCCACCAGCTTCAAGAAACATCACTAAGGAGAATGTATGGTACGTGAAAGAGAAACGAAATACCATCGAGGTGACTCCAAGTATAATACGGAACCTTAAGCGATGATTTGGAGAAGCCAAAAGAGCTTTGGAAGCTTACGAGATAGGCATTCTCAAGGAAGAAGATTTGGATTATTCCCTAAAGATGCTGCAGAGACGGTTGAATGCTCTTGCAGTAAACCTTTTAGTGGTTTTTAGGAAGAAGTCTTATGAGCCTAAAGTGCGAGCACAACGACCAAGTGTCTTTGACCGTAACCCAGAACTATGGTCCCAAGACAAAACACCAGAACCTATTCATGAGGTTCATCGTGAAGTCCCAGATCGTAAATCAGCAAGACGACGTCTCAATTTTGATGATGGAATGATGAATACAGTGGGGCTAAATACTCCACAAAAGGAGAGAGAACACGTCAAGGGGCATGTAACTTCAGGCGAGACCAAAGGTCTACAATGGAGACCGAAGCCTTTAATTATAGAAGAATAAAAGAAGACCAGTCTTGACAAGACTTTTCTCCCACTCCAAAAACAGAGTTCTGGAATATTCATGCCAACAACCATAGATCCTATACCTGAGGATCAGATGCAACAGGTTGCTTCCCTTGAAGTCGCCACAAATATGGATCTCGAGGAAGGGAAACCTGAAAATGACAATCACGAAGATGATGAAGAGTTATTGGATTACGGTGAAGATGAAGTAGATGACATAGAGGCAGAGGATTATGTGGATGAGGTCGACACTAATATAAACATGGTGTTGTCTTATCCTCCAAATATGCACTATCTTCACAGAAATCAGTAGTGGTTGAGTCAGTCTTAAGGAGAGATGTTAATAATTTGGTAGCACCAGAGGACGAACCGATGCTGACAGAACCGACATCGCTCGCAAAATAACCAGAGACTGATTCACCATTGTCTAAGGGAAAAATGATGTTCGCAAAGCCTATCTTGAACACATGCGGCCACTATACGTGACAGGAATGATCCAGGGAATTCAAATTAACAGGCTTTTAGTGGATTCTGAGGCAACAGTAAACATCATCACAGTGCAAGTCTATTATCAAAGAGACAACTCTAACGTCAAAAACTTTCAGGGTAGCATATCTAAGACTTTGGGAATCATTTTTCTCTAGGCGCATATTGGTCCAGCCACCGGTACATACACGTTCTTCGTAGCGGAGTGTACAGCTCCATACAGTGCAATTCTTGGGCACGTTTGGATCCACAGTTATTGTGTCCCTTTGTTCCTTCACCAGTAGATGTTACATTAGAATATGGAGTCTGGTGAGGCAGAAATTATCGTTGCGGACCCTCGTCCGTATTCCGTGTCTGCAAATTCGTTAGAAGCCATTTATTACAACAGTGACCTCAGACCACTGGAGGTATGTGGTATCAATAACAAAGGCCTCCCAGTTGGTGTTACGGCCTCTGTACTAGCTCAAAGGGGTCTCATTCAAGCAGATCATGATAATGGAAGACCATACACCATTGAGCTACCATCCAAACCATCTCAATAAGTGGGTCTCTATTAAGAATAGAGACCGAGGCTTGTTACTCTTTGTACGAACGCTTTCACAATTTCTTGATGGAGAGTCAAGCCTACGAGAGGGTTCCAATGATTGCGGCATTGGAATATATGGATGAGGATATATTGAACGACGTGGATGATGAGGAAGAGATCAAATTAGCACTAACAACCTTAGATGATATACCTCATAAAGTCAAAAATCTCATTGAAAAAGTTAATCTTGGGAGCACAGAAGAGCCAACATCTGTGGCTATAAGTACCTACCTAGAGCCTGAAGAACGACTAAGGCTTATTGAATTGCTACAAGAGTAGGCTGATTGTTTTGCAGAAAAATACGACGACATGCCAAGACTATCGCTAGAATTGGTTAGTCATAACTTACCTATCATGGAAGGAAAGAAGCCGGTAAAACTAGAGATGCGTCGGATGAATACAGAAACAACAATTCTAGTCAAGGAAGAAGTAGAAAAAATGCTCAAGTCAAGAATCATACGAGTGGCCAAATACAATGAGTAGCTATCCCACGTGGTTCCAGTCAAGAAAAAGAATGGTAAGATGTGAGTTTGTGTTGACTACAAAGACTTGAACAATGCAACCCCGAAGGATGCATACCCAATGTCAGTAGCGGATTTGTTGGTGGACTCAGTGGCTCGTCATGAAATGTTATCGTTCATGGATGGGACGGCTGGTTATCATCAAATACCAGTGGCAGAAGTAGACAGACATAAGAACGTGTTTCGGTGCCCAAGTTTTGCGGGAGTGTTTGAGTACGTCGACATGCCGTTTGGACTCAAGAATGCAGGGGCAACCTACCAACGAGCAATGAACTTAATTTTCCATGATCTCATTGGCAAAACCATGGAGGTTTATATCGATGATGTGGTAGTTAAAACAAAATGCAGAGTTAATCACATCGAAGACTTGAGACATGTGTTTATCTGGATGAAGTAGCATCAGTTGAAGATAAATCCAGCAAAATGCGTATTTGGAGTCCAAACAGGAGATTTCCTGGTATTTTTGGTTCATCAGCGTGGGATTGAGATACCGGATGACAAGAAATGGGCGATTCTTAATGCGATCCCGCCAAAGAGTAAGAAAGAACTACAGCGCATATGGGAAAAATCAATTTCTTACAACGATTTATTGTCAACGCCGCTAGAAAACACAACCATTCTCACTTTGCTCAAGCTTTAGAATCAGAAAGAATTGGTATGGGAGCCTATCCATCAGAAGACTTTTGAAACCATCAAAACATATTTAACAAACTCGCCAGTCTTTGTGCCACCAAGGCCAGGGGTTCATCTCAAGTTGTACATCTCAGCTACTGATCATTCTATTGGGAGTCTATTAGCTCAAGACAACATATTAAGAATAGACCGTGCTATTTTCTATCTCAGTTGTACCTTAACTGAATGTGAAACAAGATACTCGCCAATGAAAAAGCTGTGCCTAGCTTTGTATTTTTCAGGATGCAAATTAAGGCACTACATGTTGTCATTCACCACGTGTGTAATAGCACAAACCGATTTGGTGAAGTATATGCTTTCGAGACACATACTCAGGGGAAGGATTGGAAAGTGGATTCTGACTTTGTCAGAGTTTTCTTTGCAGTACGTTCCCCAAAAAGCAATCAAAGGCCAAACAATGGCTAATTTTTTGGCTCATCATCCTATGAAAGATGTTCGTGAGGGGCCAGACCTAGAACTCACTCGTATTGATCTCGCACCTTGGTGTTTATACTTTGATGGCTCAAGCACGAGTACTATGGGTGGGGCAGAAGTAGCATTGGTTTCTCCACGCGGCCAAACATTTTCTTATTCATTCAGATTAGATTTCTGGTGCACCAATAACCAAGCAAAATACTAGGCACTTATCATTGGCTTGGAACTTTTACTAGATATAGAGATCACATATGTATACATATATGGAGATTCCCAATTAGTAATCCGACAACTTGAAACCAAGTATAAGGCTAGACCAGTATTAGAACCATACGCTAATCAAGCCTATGAATTACTCAAGTTTTTAACTGAGGTTGAGTTCAGCCATGTTCCTCGCGAGAGGAATTATACAGCAAATGAGTTGGCCCAACTAGCAACGGGGGTGAGCTTGCAAGATGGAATGCGTGAATGTATATTGAAGGTTGAACGAAGGACCCTGCCATCTTTCTTTGCTCGCCAAGAGGAAAACAATGAGTGGTACGTTGCTACACTCGATCACATTGATGTGGATTGGAAACAGCCTATTATTTCCTATCTCTTGAATCCTAATGATCCGGTAGACAAGCGGATTCCTTTCTTAGCTCCTAACTACATACTCAAGGATTATGAGTTGTATAGAAGAGGAGAGGAAGGCATATTCTTGAGAAGTGACTTCGGATGTGACACTAAGCGATTAATGAGGGAAGTTCATCTGGGGATAGCAGGGGCACACTAGGCTGGTCCAAAGATGAGATGGTTGATACGACGACATGCCTATTATTGGCCAGGAATGCTCAAAGATTGCATCATGTTAGCTAAAGGTTGTGAAGAATGTCAAAAACATGGTCCAATCAGCCATATGCCCCGAATACAATTATAGCCTATAATTAAGCCTTGGCTAGCTCGAGGATGGGATCTGGACTTAATTGGAATGATTCATCCTCATTCATCAGACGGGCACAAATACATCATCGTGGCTACTGATTTCTTCACAAAATGGGTTGAAGCTCAACCTCTCAGAGTATCATCGACAAAGACCATCCGCCATTTCTTATTTGAAGATATCATTTGCAAGTTTCGTATTCCAGAGAGTTTTGTTTCAGACCAAGGGGCAGCATTCATGTCTAGCGATGTAGATGAGCTTATGAAAGATTATGGAATACATTTTCTACATTCCTCCCTATATTACGCCCAATCCATTGGTCAAGTTGAAGCGAGCAACAAAATCATCATACACCTCGTTAAACGAATGCTTGCGAGCAATGCTAGATTGTGGCATGAAGATTTATTCAACACACTGTGGACTTATCAAACAAGCAAAAAAAACCCCACAGGCAACACTCCTTATGCATTAATGTTTGGCCACGATGCGGTCTTGCCCTTAGAGATTAACGTCCAATCTTTAAGAGTAATGGAACAAAACAATCTGACCGGTGAAGATTATGTGCAGGCTATGTGGCAGGAACATGAAGACTTAGATGAAAAGAGAATACAGGCTTATGATAGTCTCTGTGCTGAGAAACGAAAGGTGGCTTGTGCATATGACCGATGTATTAGGGGCATGACTTTTGTAGAAGGAGAACTGGTCTGGCGAGTGATATTTTCCGTTTGTGAGAAGACTAAAGGCCGAGGAAAGTGGTCAGAAAAGTGGGAAGGACGATACATTATAGATCGACTCTTAGGAAAATGAGCTATTCGTTTACGAGATCGAGATGGAACAATTCATGCTAATCCTATCAATGGTTGTTTTCTTAAGAAATATATACAACCAGTCTGGGAGTATGAAGACCCGCCAACAGTAGCTTAATCCAGTTCATTCATCCTCATTAGCAACGCTCGCATGATTAAACTGAAGGGGCAACACATATGGATTATTTATAGATAGCCTATGCTTGAGGATAAACTTCAAATTTTTAGTATTTTCAGCCTATACTTGTTGCTAGATTTTAAATACTTATTTTTTCTGATTAGAGAGTTTACGCTCGCCAACAATTGTGGCCAAATTATGTACAAACTACAACTGGGTTTACCAATATAAAAGCTATTTTTTGCATAAGGGAACTCTTTGCTTTGAATAGAAACAGATTACATTAATCAGAAAATTACAAAGGTTTTGCGGCCTTAAACTCTGATACCATATGAAAACAAACTACAATCAACAACAAAACAGAAAAATAAATACAGTTTATTTTTCCAAATCCTCAAACAGTTTATAACCGGTCCTTGGGTCCACATATCAGATATGTATACATTGAAAATAGGGATCTCAAGAGACAAAAGAAGGAGGATTTGAGACGCTAAGGAAACAAGTTCAGTAGATCAAAAGACCATTTGAAACAGGCTTGGCATTTGTTGCCTTTCCCCAGGTTGAACTCTCTGTTCTTCCTCTCTAGTGCAACCGCGACCCTAGGGCTTGCAGACTCAATGCATATAGAAACTGAGCGGGTGCTAGCGAGGAAGGCGAGGTGATTTCTACCTCGGGATTGTGACTTTGTCACCCTTTAGATACTTCGGGTGAGTCAGCCAAAGCAACACCAAGACATAGATATCACTATCTAGTCCAGGTATGGACATGGATATCACTATCTAGAGTCTATAAGATAGGTAGGTTTATCTGGAGGATTTTCCAGATAAGAGAACCAGAGCAAATATGAAGAAGAGGAGTTCATCTCGCGAAAAAGTTTGGTAGGAATGACCACAAGCAATGAAGAGGGAGGCCTTTTATAGAAAGAAACTACATTGAGCCATAACAGTAAGGCTTTGCGAGATTAAATGCACCCGTTAATAGAAACATGCGCATATTGGAGGTTACGCCATGATACGGTTTATCTACTCCTAGAAGAAGGCGTGATGAGTGAAAGATTTTTTGGGCAGGTAAAACGTATTTTGAAGATTTGACGGTTGAAACGACGTGATACGGATTCCAAGCTTGGAATTAAAGTCCATTTAATTTAGATGATCAGGGTAGGAGAGCAGTTAGGTTCTGTAAGCGGGCCTAGCATTGTTCGCATGATTCTTGGAAGGCTTAATTCTGAGGCCCAATAGGGTCTTCAAAACCCAAATGAAGTAAAGAAATACCAAAATACGAGCTGTGAAAGAAAACACTTAAGATAGTAGAATTTTTGGATTATCATCATAATAATAATAAAAAATGGCCTAATATTTGTGGCCCAGTAATTATAATAGGAAGGCTCTTTCCCTCAAAGACACTTTTGCAAACTCAAGGTCTCGCCAAGATTGTTTATACAAGTGTAGAGCGCTTGTGGCTTCTTCTTTTGTATCCTGCAACAGTTGAGCTTGGCTCTCTCTTTCGACCATGAGTTGGCGGACGGAGGCTGGATTTGAATGAGCGTTTATATGCAAGTGGTCCACTTCAGCTTGGAGGGCAGCTAATTCAGCTTCTGTGGCTGCCAGATTTTCTTACTGGGTGGATGCGTCTTTCAAAAGTGCCTGGATTTGTTTATTCTCTTCTTGTGTCTGGCAAGCCAGTGTCTCCACCGCCTCTTTCTTGCGTCCAGCCTCAAGTTTTAGATGGTGGTGGGCTTTGCTTTGACCTAGGAATTGATGAAGTTTTTCCTCAAGGTCAAGTTTCGTCTGGAGGAATTCAGCAGGGGCAGTGGCCTTTAGATTCTTGACTTGTTCCTGAATTTGTTTAATGTCTTGAGGGGAATCCAAGTTGCCAGAAAGGATCTTTTGAAGGGCAATGCCCATAGCCGAATGGGAGCTCAATGCACTCAACCTAGTTGAAATCTCTCGCAAGATTAAAATTTCATCTTGTGGGTTGGGTGCTTGAGAAGAAGGTCCCGTTGATGAAGACAGAGTAGCAGTTTCTTCAGGAAAAGCTTTTGGTTCTTCATCGATAATCTTTAGCAAGCTAGAAGGCTGGTCCACCATGGCCATTGTTGAAGGATCAGGAGGTTGAGGACTGTTTGGAGTTTGATGTTGGCCCTGCGAGACTGCCTCTTCCTCTGAATTTGCACGTGGTTCAGGAAGGATTTTGTCTCTATTTAGAGAAGTAGGTGTGGACTGGAAAGAAAAACATGATGTCAAGGTTCAATCAGAGGAAATTAGTATATAGGCAGAATAAATAAATTGAAATATTACCTGAACAGGAGACAAGTCTTTAGATGTAACCAATTGTTGTGGTTCTTCAGTCGTTTGGACTTAGAGCTCTGGTGAGGGGGGAGCTTGTTCCTCTGACCCTAAGGTAACTTCGACCAACTGTTGTGGTTCTTCTACTATGACTTGGAGCTTTCGCGAGGACGGAATGTGAATGTCTTGTTCTGGAATGACTTGGTCATTCTGGGAACTGATGACCTCGTCATAGGAGGAAGGAAGGAAACAAGATTGAAATTCATTCTAAAGGCGCCGAAAGAGAACAACAGAGTCAATTGTTTTTTTCTTTTCTTCCTCCTCAATCTCCCTTAGTAAGATTCCGGCTAGGAATCTTGTGAAGAAGTCTTTACAGCATTCTTTACCGCTGTTTATGACTTCCAACCCTGTTTCATGGTCCTCATCTCCAAACATTATGTTGGAATCATCAAACTTTAACACATAGGCTTTGCGACACCCTTCAAAAAGCCTTTCTCCCAGCATGTCAACGATGTAGTAAGCTTCAGCTTCAGCTTTAAGGATGAAGAAGTGATCGTTCTAGCTCACCAGGTAGACCTGAGGTTTGGTGCTCTTGCTGATGTTTTCCCAGATTTCATCAAATGATGCAAGGTTACTCATATTTGCAAACTTCTCTGGGTTGAAGTACCCAATGAAGGAGTCAGCAGAAGAAATTTGCCTTCAGAATAACTTCAAGATCAAAATGTTGATCTTGGTAGGAGCTGGCGAGGGCCTCATCTTTGCAGAGGTTCTGCCATTCCGAAAAACCTTGGATAATGAGGTCATCAAACTTAGAAACCGTGGGCATAGCGTCCGGATTTGAATATAGCCGGTGAGCAATGGTAAAGACCAAGGCTGAGCAGGCGCTTACCCCAGATGCTTTTTCACTCCGTTGATCGAAAGAGGCATGGAAGACGTTGGCTTGAAGCCTAGCTTGTCCATCTCTGCTCGCGATCTCTGTAGTTGTCCAAATACCACTTAGGGGAGCTTCCATAGCTAAAGAAAGCTTGGAAACCTCTTGGCTAGTGGCTTTGAAGCCTCAAACCTTGGATGTTTCTCCAAAAGAAGAGTCAGTCCTCCTGTACTTTTGTGACTAATAAAGAATGGGTGGGTCAGTTACATTTGGTGAGAAAGCAGAAAACATAATTGAGCTGGGTAAAGAATTTTTGATACTTACTGTTTGCCCAGAAGTGTTTGATCTTTTCTTCTTTGGGGCTTGAAAGGCAATTACCACGTCTGTTTCCTGGGCGTGCTGTTGATTAGAAGAAAGAGGGAGTTGGTCAAACACTACTAAGGAATTGCTATTACATATGGCAAAGTTAAATGGAAGAAGTATACCTGTGGCCAGGGAGTTTTACTAGTGTTCTTGTACAACTTCCCAATTGTTACCAAATCTTCTTCATTTGTAAATCTTCTGCTAAAATCACAGAAGACGTTGGCAAAACGAGCAAGCGGTCTTATGCGTCGTATGTCTTTCCAAAGCTAGGAACGCCATACCAAGTAAGTCTCGGTGATCGATTGAGAAATGGCAAGTGGCTTTGACAAATCAGGAATTAACACGGTCGAAAAGCCAAAATGGACATCTTGTAAATCAAGTGTGGAAGGATGACCCGACCCTTGCCAAAGGCTGTATCTGTTCAAAGAACAAGCGAGGGGCATGGGGGCATCTTGCGTAAGCCCGAGCTGTCTTGAAAAATGATTTAGAGCATAGAGCTCATACCCAGGGCTCAAAGAATCAAGGACTGGTAGGTCCTTGCAGGTGTGACTTTGAAGGAAGAGGTTCCTTGCAAAGTCATCTTGCTCTGGCGAAGGCATAAATCCACTCGCAAGGCTGTCGGGATGACGATGATTCAGAATCACTTCAACTGCTGCGATTGGAAAGTCCTTATGTGTGCAGAGGTAGTTGAAGAAGACTAGATAGAACCATGCTCTTGTCCTAGATGGCTCAGACTGAAAGGACCCAACCCCGATTTAGCTTCCTAAATCGGAATTAAACCCCTTCGAAAACACGAACCAACAAAAACTTTTCGAAATTTGGGCAGAGTTTCGCTACTAACGTAGAATTGCCATTACCTGCACGCGGAAAATACACTTCATCCTATACCACAAAAAAACAAACCGTGGGCACCAATCCCATCCGGATTTTTCAATATATCAATAGTAAAGTAAACAATACACATATATATATACTTTACTGAAATCCGGTGTAAAATCGTATAACATAACGACAGATTTCTCAGAGCGACCTCTATCGTATAAACATATATGTATACCACAGTAGGTAGAACAATAAACCTACTGGAAGAAATAAGGTAGCTCGAGCACTATGCCTCCGAACACGACGTGCGACACCAGAGCCTGAACTGCAAACTGGGCACGGAAACCGAAAAGCCCAGGTGAAAGACAATAAACACGTTAGAGTGAGTGGACGAAAATAAATGTCTTTCACCAGATAATAAATATGTTATAAAAACATATGCGAGTCCAGGTAAATATAAACAACATAGTACACGAGGTAAAACTCATACTCCTCCAGTGTACTGAGCATGCAAGTAAAATCCCACGGGGTCACTCATGGACTCCACCGTGCTAGTACAGTCTGAACCACGGAGTCCCTGACTACCACGTGATTCTAAGCCAGAAATGGCCTCGGTTCCGGGGAATACGCCCCTCACCGGTCTGCTTGGGGAAACGCCCCTCCAGGCGGCCCTCCGTCGGGGATCAGCCGACGAGGCAAGGTGTATCGATACAACAACGTAACTGAGACTGTACTCTGTGAAAACCAAATCACAAGCAAATCGATGCAAATGCATGAAACAACATATAAGTGTATGCATATTCGTATACGTATATCCGTATAAATATAATCGTATAATCGTAAACACATGCTCATATAATCATAATCTCGTATGAAATCTCATGCTCGTAAAACCATAATCATGCTGCATGCTCAAGTTCATAAAACGTATATAAACGACTCGCAATCAATCCGTGAAAATAAATTGTCCACTCACAGACTGGCGTAACGCGTATCGCGTTAACCCGTGATCCGGCGGAAAGTCCATCGCCAAACAAACGATCACGAACCCCTGAATAATCACAACGTCCAATATTCAAAGTCATAATCCGACAATACAATACAAATCACGAGAAACAGCCGTTCTCGAAAACACGTGATTCAAAGTCGACGAATCGTCGAAAATCCGTATATAACACCTCAATACCTCGCTTTACGTTCGGACGCTCATTTCGAAAAACGAACCTCCCCACTGCGATCGGGGCGCGATTTCGAGTCAAATGACATGCGACTTGTCGAAAGTCAAAAAGTCAACCCTGACCGTTGACCGCCGTCCACGGCGGCGCCGCTGCCGGCCGAAGCATTTCACGGCGGAGCAACCCTTGTTCCACTCAAAATCACCCACTGAGCAACTTTGTCAACTGCACCGAAGTCCAATTCTCACTGTAACATGGTCAATTTCATGAAAAACCGAATGAACACACAAATTTCAAATCCAAAATTCTCCTTCCACAAACAAAATTAGGATCCCAAACTTACATGGTAGCTTGATAGTGATGAGAGCTACAAAGCCCAACCAAAAATTCAGCTCGAATCGGTCTAAAACCATGCACCCGAATTCACCTAAAAATCTTGAACTTTGGACGGAAAATACATGCATCTCACATATCGAGTGAGAGTTCGGATATCCAAGGAAGCAGTGTTCTCGACACATCGTCAAAGAAGTTGCTCTGCTTTGCACTCGTAAAGGGTAGTGTGAGGTATCGATTTCTGTGGCTCTGCTAGAGACGCAAAAACTTCAGAGTCCTAGGTTACTAGGCGAGAAGGACCCATTCAGACGAGGTTGATGCTCTCCTTGTCTTAATCGCTTATCAAGAAGTCAGGCGGTTTTACACATTCCATATTCCGTTGAGAGACGGTGGCACGCCAGCACACGAAATACATACAGGATAAACCGACATCTCCGGTCAAAGTATCTGGAATCAGTAAAAGAGACAGTTTACAAGAGGATCTCTACGCACTCCTCGCCAGAGATATTTTGGACTCAAACACCAACATCAACTTATAGTTTGCAGTGTGAGTCTCTTGTCGCGACTTCTTTAACGAACTTACAAATTTATCGAGATTGATCTATCTAATTTTCTTTTGTAAATTTTCTTTGTAGTTTGCATTATTCATGGTTCTCTTTTTTATGATTCTTCCATTGCACAAAATTGCAAGTAATAGCATCACACAATCACAAGCATTAGTTTGACGGTCAATCTTATCTTGATATAGTTTTTGAGTTACTGGTCTATCACTTTGAAGGACATCAATTTTTATTTAAATTCATTACAAACATTTACAAAACGTGGGCTCAAAACGAGTTATTGCCCAGTCATTCATTTGTTCCTAACGCGGTAAAATGTAAATGATAGGACATGAACCAAAGGACAATTAAATGACACAGATGCCTTGTATTAACCATAAGTTAAAACGAAGGTCATTAATCTCTCACTTTTAAAGAAGCAGAAGCAGAAGCAGAAGCAGAAGTAGACGGTAAGTAAAACTAAAAGCAGTGCGGAGGAGCATTGACACTGACGGGTCCATTGGCCTTATGTAGTAAAAAGTGCAAATCCCGCGTTGTGTGTTTTGGTATTTAATTTAATTTAATTCCGGTTTTGGTTTCATTTGGGTGAGTGTGGTTTTGGACTCTTGCATGATCCAAAAGGTCCTCCCCTCTCTCTCTCTCCTCTCTGCGCGTGTCCATGGCTTTTTATCTTCTTCTCTGTTGGCCAAACAGTCCTTAGATTGCCTGATTCTTCCAAAATACCAAACCAACCCAAGGAAGCAGAACAAGAAGACGAACCAAGATTCCCCCTCACTTAGATTTTGGACTCCCGTAGAATACGCTTCTCTTTCTCTTTCTCTTTCTCTTTTCGTCGGAGTATTTCTCGCCGGTGAATTCGGACACATCCGAGCCGGCGGGGTTCTTTCTCCATCTCGGCCGTAGATCTTAGTGATAAGATATATTAGCAGAGAAGGAGTCGGCCGAATTGTAATTCTCGTCGTAACAGAGCAGAGTGTTTTTCGGTCTCAGTCTTTTGAGCGCTTTTCTTGCTTGGAAGAAAAGTTTGGCGAAGAAGCCTTTGGACTGGTTCAGTCCCCGCTACCAAATTGTAGCAGCAGCAGCAATAATAAAGTGTGTGAATTGTGTCAAGAACAACGAGAAGAAAGAACTGCAATAACTCTCACAGAGTTAGAACTGTTCATGTATCCTTTATAAGGTAAGGAAACCAAACACTTCATTGTCTGAATTGAATTCTATATTTCTACCTTATTGCTTTGATGATGGATTTGATTTGGGTAATTTTTTGTTTTGTTTTTTGTTTTGTAGCATTTACTGGAAAAAAGAGCAAAAAAAAGGGTGTCTTTTGTTTGAAGAATCGAAGATGATTACGTTTATGGATTCGAAAGAGAAGGTGAAGGAGGGTGAGAAGTGTTTGGATCCTCAGCTATGGCACGCCTGTGCTGGAGGGATGGTTCAAATGCCATTAGTGAATGCAAAAGTGTACTACTTCCCACAAGGCCATGCCGAACATGCTTGTGGCCCTGTCGATTTCAGGACCTGTCCGAGAGTTCCGCCTTACATACTCTGCAGAGTTTCTGCCATCAAGTTTATGGCCGATCCTGAGACTGATGAAGTCTATGCCAAGATTAGACTGGTTCCATTGAGCTCCAGTGAGGCCGGTGGTTACGAAGACAATGGAATTGGGGGGGCTGAAGCGCAAGACAATAAACCGGCATCGTTCGCAAAAACGCTGACTCAGTCGGATGCAAACAATGGTGGCGGGTTTTCAGTGCCGAGGTATTGTGCCGAGACTATTTTCCCTAGATTGGACTACTCTGCTGACCCTCCTGTGCAGACAATTCTTGCTAAGGATGTTCATGGCGAGACTTGGAAGTTTAGGCACATTTATAGGGGGACGCCGAGGCGGCATTTGTTGACTACCGGATGGAGTACTTTTGTGAACCACAAGAAGCTTGTTGCTGGGGACTCAATTGTGTTTCTGAGGGCGGAGAATGGGGATCTTTGTGTCGGAATTCGGCGCGCCAAGAGGGGAATTGGCGGGCCAGAGACATCTTCCGGGTGGAATCCGGCGGGTGGGAACTGCGCCATGCCGTATGGAGGGTTCTCTTCTTATTTGAGGGAGGATGAGGGGAAGCTGATGAGAAATGGCAATGGTAATAATGGCTCCAATAGTCTAATGGGGAAGGGGAAAGTTGGTCCTGAATCAGTTTTGGAGGCTGCTACTCTTGCTTCCAGTGGACAGCCCTTTGAGATTGTGTACTACCCTCGAGCAAGTACACCGGAATTTTGTGTGAAAGCCTCATTGGTGAAGACAGCATCACAGATCCGGTGGTGCCCTGGAATGAGATTCAAGATGGCCTTTGAGACCGAAGATTCGTCCAGAATAAGTTGGTTCATGGGAACTATATCCTCTGTTCAGGTTGCTGACCCTATGCGCTGGCCTGAGTCACCTTGGCGGCTTCTTCAGGTACTCTGCCCCAAACTCTGTACTCAATTTTAAGTTCTGTTCTGGAATCTTATCACTGTACTAGTAGGTCTGGGTTTCTTCTGGTTAGTGTTGTGAGCACAAACATATTTCCTCTTACAATTCTCAGTTCAGTATTCAGTATTAGGAGTGCTTAATTTTTCTTCTTCTTGAGTTGAATCTTTTTATGCAAGAGTTCATGTTTATGCTTTTATACCATAGCTACTTTATTATATGGTCTCAACAGTATAGTGCTTTGCATAGCTGCACAGTACTTGCACAACAGAAGAACCACTAAGCACATTTGAGAAGTACTTGTCTATTTGTTCTCCTTCAAATTTACTTATAGTGATCTTACTTCCTATGTTGCAGGTTAGCTGGGATGAACCTGATTTACTTCAAAATGTGAAACGCGTGAGTCCGTGGTTGGTAGAATTGGTATCAAACATGCCCGCCATCCATCTGACACCCTTCTCACCACCACGGAAGAAGATGAGACTGCCACACCACCCGGATTTCCCATTTGAAGGACAACTTCAAATGCCAACATTCTCCGGCAACCATCACCTCCTTGGAACCAGCAGCCCTTTCAGTTGTCTGCCCGAAAAAACTCCTGCTGGCATGCAGGGAGCCAGGCATGCTCATTATGGTCTATCATTATCCGATATCCACCTCAACAAACTGCAATCAGGTCTATTTCCGGCTGGTTTCCCGCCACTTGATCAAGTTGCTACACCTACCAAATTCTCCAATAACACAATGATTCAAAGGCCTTCCATGAGCGAGAATGTTTCATGCTTGTTAACTATGGCACATTCTCCACCATCCTCAAAGAAACCCGATGATGCAAAGCCACCACAGCTTATGCTCTTTGGTCAACCAATACTTACTGAGCAGCAAATCTCTCTGAGCTCCTCTGGCGATACTGTCTCACCAGTGCTTACTGGGAATAGTTCATCAGATGGGAGTGGAGATAAAATGGCGAACCATTCTGACAATTCAGGATCTGCACTTCACCGACAAAGCATACAAGAGCGATCATCTGGTGAAGGTTTCCATTGGTACAAGGATTCTCGTCATGAAGCTGAAGCAAATTTGGAAACTGGACACTGTAAAGTCTTTATGGAATCTGAAGATGTAGGCCGCACTCTAGACTTTTCACAGTACAAGTCTTATGATGAATTGTACACAAAGCTAGCAGACATGTTTGGCATAGAAAATTCTGAGACACTGAACCACGTGCTCTATCGAGATGCTACTGGTGCAGTGAAACACATTGGAGACGAACCATTCAGGTATGAATCAAATTCTCTTCAGAATGCGAGTCTGTTCCTTTAGATCATTACATATTAAGGCAAGACATTGATCAATTTATTGTTGAAGTTGCAGTGACTTTATGAAAGCAGCAAGGAGACTGACGATTCTGATGGATTCAGGCAGCAACAATGTAGGAATGTAAAGAAAGAAATGCCTCTTTATTCAAGTTGTACAGCTGGTTGGTAAATCCTCTGTTCCCATGCTGACATTAACTCTTGCTGAAGTTGCGGGAGAAGCTGCGTACTCTGATCTGATCTCTGGTATTACAATCTAAACCTCTGTGGTTTTTAGGTTCGATCTTCCATTACGAAGAAGGAACATTTAGGTTCCAAGAATCAAAACTCTTAACTACAGTATTATCGTTCCCTCAACAGTTTTGTTGGTCTTATTTTCACTCTTGAGGTTTCTATTTCTTGGTTTTCCCTTTCGATAATGTTCTAGTCTTCTAAGAAGGCAATTTAAATCGAGTGGAGATCGATGTACATTAGACATTTCAACTGAGTTTGAGTAAAAGGAAATATTTCCTATTCAGCTCATTTCCTTTTCCTAGTATGTACTTGGGAAATTGGAATCAAGTAAATATATTTGCTTGGTCTTTTTAGCCATCTTAGTTGCTTTTGTCCTATTGAAGACTTGAACTTTACTATGCCCTTTAAACTTTGTGGTTGGTGGGAATGATGGGAAGGATCAAGATGCTTGCTTTTTGGGGTTTTTGGGTTACTTTCTTTGCTCTGAATTTCAGAAACCCGCCGAGGGTCGTTGCCAATGAGAAAAGGATCAAACTTTCCTATAAAACAAGTATATTTTCAGAGGAAAAACCCAACCAAAGAACCAAGTTTGGTTAAAGGTCTAATCTGGTTATCTGCAATCCCCATCAGGGTTTATAATTCAAAGGGGGTTTTTCTTTTTTTGTTGTTGTTGTAATTCTAGTCGACTTGAGCTTCTCCATGGCCATCATCTTCATTGTCATGGTGGGTTTGTGAAACCGCAGAATCACATGTTTTTTACACGACAACAGATTTTCAGGGACTATTATAACCCAAGAAATTGGAGTTGCTGAATTGCATTCATGGTCAAATTAAAAACTAATTTAGTTGTCCCAATCTTGACGCCACAAAGTGTGGGTTTTGGCACCAACTATGACGCAGAGAGCACCACAAAGAAGAAGAAGAAAAATGATTCAGAGAGCAACATAGTGGGTTTTTATTTAAGTTTTTGTAGATTTTATTTATTTATTGGGATTGGAGAAGAAATATTGTCAAACACAAAAGTCGATAACAAGTTATGGGAAGGATATGAAATTGAGGAAAGAGCTGGAAAAAAGCAAAGCAGACGGAGGAGGAGGAGGAGGATAGAAGGATCGGAGGAACAAAGAACACATTCTGTCTGTTCTTGCACATAAATCTGTGGACGCCGCACGTGAGAACTCGTGGGGGTCCCACATGGGGAGGGGTTTGACGGTATTAAATTGTGGTAATAATGGGTGCACGTGTGGGCGACGTCAGCTTGGAAAGACAACGTTTGCTGGTGTTGCGCCGTTTCGTTGACCGGGCTATTTGTTCTTAGCTACTAACTTTTCTTTGTTTTCCACAGCCTTTCACAGTTTTCCTGCTCTCCTTGGACCTTGGCTAATGAACGAGGAACCGAAAATGTCAAAAGAATGAAAAGGATTTTGACTTATGAGTTACATATTCCAGTAATTTCAAACATAGTCGAACTTTCTAGTCGCGTGGTGACACGTATGTCTAAGTCTTTGAATAATTAGCAATTTAAAGATCATTAGATTCATTCATGTGTTGTGTTCAAGATAGACTAGCTTGTCGCTAGGTTTCTGTTGAGGAGGTGATCGAGAACAAAACAAATGTGTGATATTAATCTAGCTGAAAGAGATATTGCATTGGCTATAGGTTGTGGCGATAGATATTGATCCTTGAAGCAAAGTCCTCGAGCAATCAACATAAATAGCTTTGTAAGTTTCTTTAGCGGTTGATCTTATGTCTGAGGAAGACTTGTTGGATCCGACGCAGCAATACCTAGAGAAGGTCGATATACATAGCCAATTATTTCAATCTCTAAATGATGTCATGTGTTTGCGATGATCTTGTATATAGCACATGAGAACTGAATGGCTTAGTTTTATTTATTTTTCTATTTCATGGTGGACTATATTTGTCATCATCAACTCAGTTGTCTTCCTTCCATTTAATAGACTAGGACCAAACACAGACAATCCCAGATAGATAAGTCTCTGGTAGACCATATTCAGCAACAGATACATCTTTAACAGTGTCGTGATTGTTGTCCATGGTGCATGTAATTTTTACGTACATGACTGGCCAGTTAAATCTGTTTCTTTAATTTCTTTCAAGTTTCAACTTGGAACGATGAAAAGTAAGGAAAGTAAGCTTTATATATTTTCTTCTTTCTCAATTCGAGAGCGGTTCTGAATTCTCAGATAATTGTTAAGAAATATGCACGAAGTCAGAAGTTATACTTTCTATCGTACTGCTTGAATGGTAAGTGGTTCCGAATAATGCTTTGGCACCGACAGAAGACACAGCTCGGAACACAACCAATCTTGATGGCCCCGATCCTTAAATAGTTCCATCCTGTGATGTGAAATTGCTCTAGAATACGTAGTGAGATGTTTGAGAACCTTTTATTTTTATTTTTGAAACGGCGCAAAATTTGATATCTACTTGGAGCTTGTGATAGGAATACAGAACTCTATTAAATTATTCGGTTTGCTAAAAGAGAAGTTCTATAATACGCATATACTAGATAAACAATATAACATGCAACATAACTTAGACTAACAAACCAAAGTAGCATAAGAGAGCCTCAAAAAAATTTAGGTGTACCACTCTTTAGTTAGCTAGGGACCCTATCTACATGGTGGCTGAATCCCTTGGGTCCACATCTTGCACCATCTGTACCATGGGCAAAGATTCATTTCATAACATTCCTGACTTAATCCAGTTGATAAGCACCATATGCTGCCTTGAGAAAGTACCAGTTTGGGGCCTTGGTCCTCTAACGATCACTTTCCGCATCTTATGAGCTCCCTCCTGATACAACTTCACAGTGTCGCTGCCCTAATTATCCACAACCTCCCATTGCTGGTTGCCAACTCCTTCTCCCGGTCTAGGCATCTCATCCCTCAATCTCCACATCCTCTCTGTTGCCTGTTGCTGACCTTCAGTTTCAAGCTCAGCTTCTAACCTAGCACAAAGGATATGACAATCTTGTTGCACGTGAGCATAAGTACCACATCTCTTGCAGTAGCTTTTCAACGTTAGGTACTCAACCTTGCATTCTAGCCAAACTTTCTTACCCGACGAAACCCTCAAGTAAGTGATCAGAGGGTTACTCGGATCCACTCTACCAACCTAATTAAACAAATATATACCAACATCTAACACGTTTGTTTGATCAAAAGAAGAAAAATAATAATAGAAGACCCATAGATATTATATATCTAGAAAATAGGTTGAGTGATTAATTAAAGATAATAACTGGCAATTATATTTGGAAAATTGGAACACTTTGGAAGCCATATATATGAAGAGCTCTGTTGTTGTTCTCTCAACAAATGTCTTCCTTGTCTATTTGTCTTGTCCATCGAGCCTCGGTTCTGGTTGATGTTCCTCCCTAATCTTTTGAGTCAAGGTTTATGGGAATTTTCTGATATATTGATCAATCCCAAATTGGGGTAGATATACACAAGTACTTACATTCCTAAAAGGAAACTAAATCAACTATTGAATCCTACTTAATTACAGAATATACATCTCTTAACTATACACGAAGTGAGGCACACTCCAATACTCCTCCTCAAGTTGGAGCATACAAGTCTTGAATGCCCAACTTGTCAAGAGAATCATTGAACGTCTTACATGAAACCGTCTTAGTGAGAATATCAGCCAATTGTTCTTCCGAGCGAACAAAAGGGAATGAAATTATCCGAGTATCCAGCTTTTCTTTAATAAAATGTCTATCAATCTCCACATGCTTTGTTCGATCATGTTGAACAGGATTATGTGCAATCTCAACTGCAGCAGTGTTGTCACAATAAAGAGGCATAGGATGTTCCTGCTTAAAACCCAAATCTCCCAACAAATACTTGATCCATAATAACTCATAGACTTCTTTGACAAGACGGGTAAACACCTCTCAAAGATACCATATTCACAACCTGGATATATCAATGTAGTAAAATAAATAGGGGTTATTGAACACAAGGAATTGGTGAAACTAAATCCTAACATTAGACTACTATGCTTACAGAATCGACTACAGTACACTAATGACAACGCGAACCTAAGCTATACAGACTCAAATGCTACGAAATATGGATACAATAAACTAGACACAGTGGCGGACTACCACACAAAATTTGAGGATTTTCTGAGTTGATTTGGTTACCGAACTGAATCGGCTAAGCTATAGCTAATGCAGAAAATAAATGCTGAAAGTAAATATACTAATGAATGCAAATGGTTTAAACTATATGATTAAAGAGTTAAGAGGAATGCAATCCACCACCGTCATTCCATCTATCTAACACGTACTTAACTTAATGCTCATATCCAATGAATGAAAGTTCCCAGGAAGAGTTAATCGTTACAACCACATCCTATTACCTAATCCTTATGCCTATGCAAGTTTGTCATGGACCTCCCCTACATCTATCCCTCTATGAACCCATAGTCATGGACTCCAAGGTTTACAAAGAAAAAAACATTAAGTTATAGAAAAGGTTTGAGAAGCTACAAGGGTTCACAAGTACACTATGGATGTGTTTCGCTAGACCTATAGATTTCAATTTCCCGATGGTAAAATCGGCGTATCACTATAGAGAATCCGGTGGAAGAAATTATCTTCAGTCGCCCGTATCTCATGAAACTAGAACCCTAGTATGCATACTAAGTTTTCCACCAAAGCAGACATACAAGAATTCATACGGTGAATCATTCAGAGAAAGAAACCTCATTCAAAGAATATGCTAAACTAGATTAAAGTGTATGCATTAAAAAGACTTCATGTACGGGGCTTCAAGCAGCTCATTAACAAAAGAAAATTAGCTACTCATAGTCTTAAATAATAACATCAAAGAATTCACGAAAGATAAAAAAAAGAAGGAGAAAGAAGAACTCTTGGCGACGACGTGATCGGGCTCCACTTTATGCACAGAAGTTCTTCTCCAACTCTTCTTTATTTTTTTATTCTCTCTCTTTACCAGCCATCCTCTCATTCCAGCCCCACTTGCTATATATATATATATGTGTGTGTGTGTGTGTGTGTGTGTAACAAAGCTAGGTTAATTAACCTAGTAAGTCACGTGCAAGACTCCTAATTAAAGCAAACTTCTCCTAGCTTCCACTTATATTTTGTTTTGACTTTTCTTTCTCTAGTCACTAGCTCGCCAGAGACTCACGTGGGCATCAACTCCAAGCTGCTCGCCAAGAACAAATATGTATCTCCATTTAGCTAGTTTAATTAAACTAGCAAAAGCCACATACACTCTTTCATCACGTGCTCGCCAAACTGCTGCACTTTGTATTCTTCTCAAATTAGGATTCATTCCCCTCGTAAGTCTTCCTCTTCCACAATAGCTCTCAAAATATATTATTTAATCTCCTTTTCTTCATTAATCTCTAAAATACCTAAAAACAAATAAACATAATTAATTCACTAAATTAATAACAATAAACTAAATATAAGGAACAAATTAAATACCGAATAGACGCATAAATATGCGACTATCACATGTTGAACAGGATTATGTGCAATCTCAACTGCAGCAGTGTTGTCACAATAAATAGGCATAGGATGTTCCTGCTTAAAACTCAAATCTCCCAATAAATACTTGATCCATAATAACTCACAAACTCCTTGAGCCATTCCTCTGTATTAAGCTTCTGCACTAGATCTAGCCACAACATTCTGTTTCTTGCTCCTCAAAGTAACCAGATTCCCACCAACAAATGTGAAATAATCAGAAGTAGAACGTCTGTCAGTGATGTTACCTGCCCAATCAGCATCGGTATAGCCACAGGGTTCCAAATCTCTATTCTTTCGAAACACAAGACCTTTACCAGGAGCAAACTTCAAGTACCTTAGGATCCTTACCACCATATTCATATGATCTTCACTAGGATTATGCATATACTGACTTACCACACTAACAACATAAGCAAGATCCAGCCTAGTATGGGACAAGTAAATCAGCTTTCCAACTAATCTCTGGTACTTTAACTTGTCTGTGGGAACCTGATATTCTGCAATCCGATAATTCTGCTCAATGGGTGTATCTACTGGTTTACAATCAAGCATACCAGTTTCAACTAATAAATCTAAAACGTATTTTCTTTGGCTCAACATAATGCAGTCTCCGTTCCTAACTACTTCAATACCTAGGAAGTATTTCAAATCTCCAAAGTCTTTCATTTCGAATTCAGATGACAGCTGAACTTTCAATCTCTTGATCTCGTCTAGATTATCACCTGTTACCACCATGTCATCCACATAAATAATCAATGCTGTCAACTTGTTCTGTTGGTGTTTGAAGAATAGGGTGTGATCTGAGTTGCTTTGTCTGTACCCAATCTTCTTCATGAAAGTTGTGAATCTAGCAAACCAGGCTCTTGGTGATTGTTTCAACCCATACAAGGACTTCTTTAACTTGCACACCATCTTTTCTCCTATAGATGTTCCATATCTTGAAGGAAGATCTATGTAAATTTCCTTATTCAAGTATCCATGGAGAAAAATATTCTTCACATCAAACTGTTGCAAGGGCCAGTCAAGATTAGCTACCATGGACATGAGAACACGAATCGTATTCATTTTTTCTAATGGTGCGAATGTTTCATCATAATCCACTCCATACTTCTGAGTGTATCCTTTTGCTACCAATCTCGCCTTATACTTGTTTACTGAGCCATCTGCATTATGTTTCACAGCATAAACCCATCGGCACCCAACAGTCTTCTTGTCCTGTGGTAGTGGCACCACATCCCATGTATCATTCTTTTTTAAAGCATCAATCTCAACCTCCATCGCCTTAGCCCACTTCTCCTCCTTGATTGCATCATGCACTATACTAGGAAGAGATACAGTAGATAATTGATTCACAAAGGCTACATAAGGTTTGGATAGTCTATGGGTTGAAATATAATTAGCCATAGGATACTTGGCTTTAGCTGACATGAGAGGTTCATATTTTTTGGAAGGTTGACCGCGAGTTGACCTAACAGGTAATACTCTCTCAAGAATACTAGAACTAGGCAAAGGAATACACACCTCAGGTGATGACAGGTCAAGGAAGATCGTTGATAGAGGGGGAGAGACTGTGCTTGCATGTACATCTTCTAGAACGGATTGCTGATCACTGAAGATTTCCTCTTCTCCTTTCCACGGGTCATCGTTGACACGCGGAACACTTGCCTTCTGAGATTTTTTGACGGGTTGAGAAATATCCTCGACCGGTCGATGATGAGAATCTGTTTGTGCCGGATGATCAGATTCGACCGGTCGAACAAATTCCTCAACCGGTCGAAGCGTTGAATCTGTCTGGACCGAGGGATTTTTGACGGGTCGAGAAATTTCCTCGACTGGTCGATGCTCAGGATCTGTCTGGGCTGAAGGTTTTTCGACCGGTCAAAAAATTGCCTCGATCGGTTGAAAAAGTTGTCCGATTGGGGCATTCTCCACAGGAATGTGTTCTTCTAAAGCCCCAAATTGGTCTTCATAAAATCCACTATTCTCCTCCTCACGAGGAGTAACTGATGGAGAGAAATAACACATATCTTCACTAAAAGTGACATCCATAGTGGCGTAGAACCTTTGAGACGGGGGTGATAACACTTGTACCCTTTTTGGTGAGTGCCATAGCCAACAAAGACACACTTAAGGGCACGGACATCTAACTTGGTCCGTTGATTCGGATGAAGATGAACATAGGCTACACAACCAAAGACCCGGGCAGGAAGCTTGTTCAGAGATGGAAGTACAACTGTTTGAGATAACACCTCAAACATGATCTGATTTTGCAGAGCTGCAGATGATAGACGGTTAATGAGATGAGAGGCACATAAGACAGCTTCACCCCACAGATATTTGGGCATGTTGGCACTAAGCTAGAGAGCTCGACCCATCTCCAACAGATGACGATTCTTTCATTCAGAAACTCTATTTTGTTCAGGTGTTTGAGGACAGGTAGTATGATGGATGATTCTATATTGTCGAAAATAGTCGTGGAAAGAATGGTTGACAAACTCCCCACCATTATCAGATCGAAATATATTTACACAAGCGCCATACTGATTTCGAATAAGATTATGGAAAGCAGTGAAAGCAGAAAATACAGCATCTTTGGTCTTGAGTAACACAACCCATGTCAATCGAGTAAAGTCATTAATAAACAAAACAAAGTATCGCATTTCTGACAATGTTGCATTTTTGGAAGGACCTCATACATCAGAGTGAATTAATTCAAAAGGTGTTGTACTAGAAAACACCCGAGAAGGATAACTCGATTTATGACTTTTAGCAAAAACACAAGTTTCACATCGGAGAGTGATTCCTTTATTCCTACAAATAAAGACGGCATAGATTTCTTCATAACCCAAAACGATGGATGACCCAATCGACGATGCCAAAGCCAAATCTCCTTTACTTGATCAGAACTCGAAGTCAGGGCAACCATGGGTGATCGATGTTGTTCTTGTTTCCCCGCGGTACATGTAATCCAAGTGAAACATTCTCCCTCTCAGATATCCCTTACCTATTATCGCCTGAGAAGACAGATCCTGGAAGATGGCATACATGGAAAAAAAGGTTATAGAACATTTGTTTTGTGAATTCAATTCAGAGACCGATAAAAGATTGTGAGATAGAGATGAAACATAAAGGACATTATGTAATAGGATGGTGGGAGTAACTTGGATGGACCATATACCTACAACAGGAAAAGACACACAATTTGCATTGGAGACTTCAGATATGGGAGAGGAAGACAAACTTAAAAACAAGGACTTGTCAAAGGTCATATGGTCTGACGCACTTGAATCAATTTTCCATGTATTACTACCAGTAAAGTCAAAAATTTTAAGTGCAATACCAATTTTACCTCTGCTCGCAGGAGCATAAATACCTGTTGTCAGATCTTGGCCATCAATTCCACAGAATTCAGGTGTTTGGACCAGCTGTACTATGGCCTTACGACTACGATTCTTGTCTTGAATTGGTTTTCGAGGACAGAAGATTTTGTAGTGGCCAAATTCTTTGCAGTAAAAACATTGTACTTTGCTCAGATCAGGGCTACGAGCAGGGGAAATTCGTGGCTGATTGTCTTGTGGTTTTGGCTTTCACCCTTATTGTGATTATACTGCTAGATGTAACATAGCATCATGGAGTTCTTTGGTCTGATTTGATTCTTCTTACGGATATAGGCATAGGCTTGTTCAAGAGTTGGTGGTGTGACATGTCTCAGTAGTTCTCCTTTGGAAGTAGCAAATCTTGAATCCAACCCTTTCAAAAAAAATATGGACTCGCATCTTGTCAGTGGTCTTATTGTGTGTAGCAGTGTCAATGTCACACACCATAGGTGGATCTCGTTCATCGAGTTCTTGCCAAATAACTTTTAGATTGGCATAGTATTCTGCTAAGGGTTGGTTGTTCTAAGAAGTGGTAAAGACTTGACATGTTAACTCATGTATCCGAGCAAAATCATTCACATCATAATAGGTGGTTGCTACAACATCCCAGATAGCTTTTAAGGATGAGTAGCCCAAGAATAAAATCATCACGGATCTTGTCATGGAATTCAGGAAGGTCATCATTGTATTGGAGTTCATAGTATCCCATATAGCTTGTTCTTTGCCAACCTTAGTAGGTCGTGGTAGAGTTCCGGCCACATATGGCCACTTCCCGACACCGCCAAGATGCATCTTCATCAATCATCTCCACAATTGATAGTTGTTGCCATCCAACTGTACTCCACATCCTATGTGCCCTGTTTGAAGGGCCATCATCTGATCACGAGAGAGTTCAGGTTGCTCAAAGATTGAAAGCTCCATTGTTCAAAGAAGTTCAGGTCAAAGGCTCAAATTTCAGATTTAGGAATTTTCAGACGACAAATTTTGACCGGTAGAAGGTTTTTTTCGACGGGTCGAACAAGGGGGAAAATTCAAATCAGGTTTCAGGTTCAAGTCAAGCAGCGGAAGTCAGGTCAGGTCAGGTCAAATTTTCAGGGTCAGATTGGCTCTGATACCAAGTCAAGGTTTATGAGAATTTTTTGATATATTGATCAATCCCAAATTGGGGTACATATACACAAGCTAGTACTTACATTCCTAAATGGAAACTAAATCAACTATTGAATCATACTTAATTACAGAATATACATCTCCTAACAATACACAGAGTGAGGCACACTCCAACATTTTGGCCGTAAGTTGATCAACATGGCGTGCTTCTTTACAGCCGGCAAAACTTGCTTTCTCTAGCCGGTATGGATTCGTCGTGAGCTCTTTCAAAGGTTAATTAGGTTGTACAACCAATCCACAGTGATCTCATATGGCAAGCTAGCGCTAGTGTAACTGGATAGTGTGATCCAATTAATGTATTCTCATGACACATTTACTAATTACTTGAAATGGAAATAAGAAGTGAGGGGAAAATATTCATATGTAGAGTTTGATAAAGAAATTGGAATGATTTGGAATAAAATTATTCCTGTGTTTACTAACACATAAATGAATCAATTTTTTTATTGAAGGGAAATGAATCAATATAATTTCGGATAAAACTATTTTTCAACACATAAAATAATTAAATTGGAGATAGGTCCCATCACATTATACTGATTATAGGGTTTGATAACCAGAAGATGTCATATTTTATATATATATATATATATATATATATATATATTCTATCAAGTACGGAGTATCACATTGAAACTTCATACCGAAGTTTCATTAGTTTTGTCGAAGATTGAACTACTCATCCTTTAGATACACATGCAAGAATTGTGTTTGTAAAATTTCAGCTCAATCGGAGATGTTTTGATCATTTGATCATCACATCAAATTTTGAGCTAAATCAGACAATTTGTGTGCATTGTTAGAAAATGCGACGATTAAATGTCAAAACATCTCTGATTGAGCTAAAATTTTACAAGTATGATTTTTGCATGGGTATCTAAAGGATGAGTGAGTTCAATTTTCGAATTGCTTTGTCAATTTTGTGTAAAATAGAACTTCACCCCAAAGTTTCAGTGCGAAACTTCGCACTTAATAAAATCTGTATATATATATAAAACACTTAATTAATTTAGTTGTTAACGTGCCTCTTTTATTTTGTCTTTTAAAATAAAAATAAGTATTATGATTGAGTTATCATATCAGGGATAAATTAATAGATATTGATAAGAGTAAATAAAGAAAGTACGTATGATCATAAAAATGTTGAAGAAATTGTATTTCGTTCATAAATCAATAAATCATTGTCTTTGGACGGGTACACCTTCCAGCTATGTGCAACAATTGATGGGCATGTTAAATTTTGCATTATTTTTCTTTTTACTTTGTACATGCTACGCACTCGCGGATGGGCAGAGGGCAGAATCTCCCATCTTGGAACGTATATAAATAATTTGAGACCCCCGATGACCAGAAAAATTATCTAGGGCAAAAACCCTAATAAGCTAGTCAAACAACCAGTGGTCAAACACGGAATGAGAAAGAGAGAAGGAAGAGGGAGACAAAAACCACTCCCAAAGCAGCGTATGTGTTGTCACTTTGTTTTCAGAACCCGAATTCCACTCCACCACCACGCGCACCACCACCTCTTAATTACCATTTAATTACCAGCACCATACATGCAATGGTTTCGACCTAGAAGAACCTCTTAAACAATCCTTAGAAAACACACATTGGATTCATTCATGTATGTCGTACTTAGAAGAAACCCTTTACTATCCTACTGACCTCACGGACCATGAGAAGACCATCGCCTAGGATTACTTGGCTTTAGAACCACGTTAAGCAAGTGTCAGTTATTTTGCTTGGATTTGTGGCTAGCTTGTTTTGAGAGATCCAAGTAAAACGGGAAAGAGGGCACTGTGTAAGGGGGACAAGTGCGTCATGAATACCATTGAATGCAGCTCTTGAATGAGAGTGGATAGGACGAGCTCAACTGTCTGTCTCTGGTAGCTCCCATGCCACTATAATATGTGATCCCCTCACTTTAGGGTTTGTTATTTTTGCCAGTTAATTGCCACCACCATCCACCATGCATATGCATGTTCTTTCCCTCGACCTTGTCCGCTTCGATCCAACCAGATCATTATGTCCAAGACTCTCCTGGTTCAAACTTATCAAACTTCAATCATGTCTCTCGATCAGTTCCATCTTTGAGAGTTTGAGCTAGTAATTAATCTCGGCCGGGAATCTTTAAAATTTTCAAATTTCCGTGTTGAGACCTAAATTAACAAGAAAGACTTTTGAACAACAGATGAAATGAAAAGGTGCGGAAGTCCTTATGAGAATTGAGAACTTGGTTTAGGGTGAGATCGGTTTGGAGTTAGGTCAAAATCTATATCGTACCGTATTTTGGTTCGGATCCTATTTGGTTTGATTTTTTGGCAAGCCCGTTCCACAAATTTCGGATCGCTATATTTCGGTTTCGGATTCATTTTTCGATAAAAAAATTTGGGCCTAAATAATTGTTTAAGTTAATTATTATTTAAAAAAGGTAAAACCGTAGAGAGATAGAAGAAATGTGTGAAAATGAGAGTATTTTTTGTAAGTATTTTCTATATATATATATGTCCAAAAAAGATTCACAATGGGTGAATGTATATTCATTTATGTAAAGAAATAAGCACAATTTTGACACGTATATCATTTCAAAGCGGTTTGCTTTTATTCGATACCATACCATAAAAAATCATTCGGTTCGGATTTAGTTCAGTTCGGTTTCTAGATCAGTCATTTTCACGAGTTTTGGATCCAACGAGTTTCAGTTCAACTTATTTTGGTTCATCATGAATCAAGATAAAATGTTTAAAAATCAAGGATCATCAATTGTCAACAGTCAATATAATCTCAATGATAAAATTGAGCCTAGTTCATGATAAGCACCCAAAAAGGTTTCTAAAAAGTATTCAGAAATAGTAATCACTCCCGCCTCCAACAGTCCAACCTCCAACCTTTTAACAATTTTCGATTTTCCGTCATCCTATATGATTGGAATATTTAATTATCGATGAACAACCCTGTTCTGAATTTATTTTCTTTTAATTAACTAGACCATGAGAAACAAGCCAAGCCAAAAGCCACATATCGTGCAGCGAAGGTGAGAGAACTTAGAAGTGAGAAGGGTAACGGGTAACGGGTAGACCTTGCAGGCCTACCAAAACCCGACTTCTGGCTATGGCCCCTGTCATGTTCGTGTCCTTCAACCGTTCTACGTTTCTACTCCAAACAAACAAAGTCTCCTCCAAAACGACACAGATTCTGATGACGTGCCCAACTTTGTGAGGCCCGTGCTTGTGGTCCCCACTATCTCTGTTACCGACATCCATATGCATGACGACGCCAATCACCGGTACACGTTTACCCCGATAGCGACTTGTCGTCTGCAATTACTCGATAATAAAGAAAGAAAAATTACAGGTTACAAATGGGTCAGGAAAGGCCCAATATAGGCATGTTTTGGGCCTTCTGTATCCTTGGTTCTACTAGGTAGTAAAAATGTCAGACCTGTCCCAATCCAGTTCGGGACTGAATTGGGTTTGTACCCATTATATTTCACATAATATATTTTGTCTATTTTATTATTTGATTTATTAAGAGTTGACATTAAATTATCAAACCAATAGCATTATTCATAAAAAAAAATACCTTCTAACGGTCAAAGTATTATACTTCTTGTAGTATGAATTAAATGTATCAATTAAACATGAAATTAAAATTGCTTGTAGTTTTACTTCTTCTAATTAACCATTAAGTAAAAAAGTATTATTTGTATAGTTGTAGACTTTTAAGTCTTATCGAACTATATTCATCTTATATTGAACCCAAAATTTGGTTCGTCTCATCTCATTCAAATTTTTGTTGTTTAATACTCTATTAAATGTTCATTTTAAATTGGACCCAAAATTAGACCCATCCTGTTTTGTCCAGTCCCATCCGAATTTCGGGACGACTGAAACAGACTTTTAAAATACCCTGTCCGTCCCGTTCAGGATAAGAATAGGGATGGACAAAAATAGACCCAAGCCGTCTCGTGTCTACCCCTAAAATTCTGACTTCAATCTAGTAATAGTTGTCAACTTTACCGTAGATTTTGCAAGTTCCGTTTTCGCTGGATATTGAAGTAGTTTAGGAGTTTAGTTTGAAGCAATATTTCTCTATATGAGGGGTGTTTGGATTCTTTGCAGCCTACAGTTACAACTCATAGTCTATGAGAAACTCTCTTTTCTCGTTTCTTGGTGGAGGGGCGATGAGAGGTGGTTATAACAAACTTTTTCTGTTTTTAATAAACAGGGGTATGAATCTAAATTTATCACTTGAATTGAAATGGTATTAAGAGTTGAAGTGTTGAACATAGTCAGAAAGCTCGACAACTAGGTTTGGCAGTCCAACAAGCTAGGCTCTTTTTTAGAAAGGTTTTTCGAAGAGCATCTGCATCCGTTTAAGACTTCTTATTTGTCTAGGAATTTCTATTTGAGGAATTCATCACTATTCAAAGAGCATCGAGTAGGAAGTCATATTCATGTTTTTTACACAGCAGTGCACCAAGTAGGAATTCCTATTATTATTCATTACTAAAAAAAATTAAGTAAAATTTGTAGGAAAATTAAAGGAGGTTATTGACAATTTTTTAATTAATTTTTTAGAATTTTTAAGATATTTTATGCAAATATTTTTTTAAATAACCGTTCAGTATGCATGGTAGCCGTCAGATTAAATTTTAGATTTAAAATGGAGGGTCCATATCAAAGTAACTGTTGGGCTTCAAGTGTGAAGACAACCTCACCACATGGCAGCCTCCCATTGGGCTTCAAATCTGTGTGTAACAAATTTGTGTGTGTTACACACGCTAGAATGAAAAAGAAATTGCCCCGCCTGATTTCACCCACGTGCGTGAGGTCCGCCAGAGAGGAATTCCTCTATGCTGATTGACTTGAGGAATTCTTTCAAGAATTCCTCCTAGTCAAGGATGGGTCTTCGCTCTTCCTCTCCACCGCTGCATGCCCCAACCCACCCAAGAATTCCTATTCGGCATGGGTCCTGCCAGAAATTCTCCCAAATGGGAATTCCTCCCCCCCCCCCCCCCCCCCCCCTCAACAATTTGCATACGAGGTAACTGAACCACATAAAGTTTAAAGTTTACTTTTAGCATATACTTCCTATTTACGACACTGAATTCATCGAACACAAATATGCAATGAGTTGACAGTACTACATAAGAAAGTTTTTTTAATAGATACACATAATCTGCACCATCCTACGGTATTGCAGTCCAGAACAACGTCACTTCTTGCGTTAGTACATGACTTGAATGCCTGAAAAAACATAAAATGTTGTGGTAATATTGCAAAACTTCACAAGTAAAAGGTTGAGATGCATGACAAAATGGCAATAGATTAACTACTAGATGAAGTGTTGAGGGATACAATCAACAACATACACTCTAAAGATAAAAAGAAACCAATCATAGAAAAATCAAAAGTCACAATGAATCAGATCATGACAATAGCAAGAACCAGAGAGAGAACTCGCTCGGGCAGAAGATCGATTGTTTTGTTTAGTGTAGCAGGTCCCATAATACATTTGATCTTCCTACCCAGACGAAAAATCAGAATGCTGCCTAAATCAGCACCTCATCATACGTATTGCACAAGGCAATCCTTTGAGTGCTTTTCAATTGGTTTTGACTATATAGAATGATTAAGCAATAGAATACTAGGCATAAATGGCATCAGTCTAATAACCATCAACATAAGAATCAAGACCGACATATTCTGCCAACTGTTTGACATGGTCACAATTTTATCAGTCATGCTGGACAAACTACAGCTTTGAGCATTGATAGACGACATACATCCAGCATCCAAATATTCAACGTACCTGGATGAACCCCTATTGGAATTACTTGCACTTTTAAACTAGATCTATTTTCAAATAAGTATGAAAACATTTGTAATGCACCATATCATAACCATTACCACTGGCCAAAACTATTATGAATACATTAAACATGCTATTTTCAGATGCTGTTAAATTCAGAGCCTCACAACAATGAGTCAGACTTTTAATCTAGACTGCACTTCTGTGCAGCAAAAATGTGACTGCCAAGAAGAATCCTGAGGCTTATAGAACTCCATACACACAAGATGTACCAGAAGGAAAGCCTTGAAACACCAAATGGCTCTGAAAAATAAAATTAGTATGCTCTTCATACTAAAACTATTATTTATGAGACTACCCATGGAGATATCTGCAAGATACGAGTTTCATTTGCTTCACTAAGTTGATGAGAAAGTTCAAAGTAGCCTTTTCCCATTCAATTTGTCATTAATAGATTGGCAAAAGAGTGAAAAGACTATACTTCTGAAGGTTTAGAACTTGTTGGGCAGCTACCAATTCTAAAACTCATACACCGAAGCAGGACAGCAATCGCTGCTGAAAACTATGCAGTTTACAATTGAATTGAAGACGATCGACCTTCCGATTTCTAATGGCTTAAGGTTTCTTATTGAAAAATATGCTCTATCTAAAAATCTACAGGCCGCACGATCAAACTAAGAGTAGTAATCATCAAAATTGACAAAGAAATAAGAACACATGATAACCCAACCCTGCTTGACTATATCATATACATATAATATAAGAGCACAAAAAGAGGTTAAAAAAGACAATACAGGGAGATTTAGTCATTTAGTTTTACATGAAAATCAGGTCATATAAGCCAAACCCTAAGAATCCAAATTACACAAATAAAACCCTAAAAAATTTGGAAGGAGAGTGGATTTGTAATACCTAGTTGTAGTAGAGCTCGAGACCCATGCCGTCATGGACTTCGTAGTCCCTGAGAGTGATGTGGTCCTTGTAGACATTGTACCACTTCTGGATTCGGATCTTGTCGGCACGGGTACCCGTCTGAGCCGCCACAAGCTTCTTCAGGTCGCCGATCGTGTCGTCCTCGTTGCACTTCACCTTCACTTTCTTCCCCAGACGATCGTTAAGCACCACCTCGATCATCTTCGCTGCTTCTTTCTTCTTCTTCTTCTTCTTCTTCCACACGGATATAGAATTCTGACGCCACAAATAAGCGTCGTGACTTTATATAGTCGTCTTCCTGTCACTACTCCATCTGGGCCAGGCCAACTCATAGGATAAATGAGGCGTAGGCTGAAAAAGGATTAGTTGGACTTGGCCCAATGGTTTTGAGATTCCTAAAAGAAAAAAGAAACAAAAACTCATTATTTTGAATATTTAATGACGAAGAAACAAATATGCCCCCACTCCATTTGGTGCGCAGCGAAAAGAACACAAGAAAAGCACCCCAGAGTGACAGACAGACGGTACGTCGCGCCACTCACGACTGCCATTCATTTCTTTTCAGTATTCACTTCCAATTTCCACTTCTGCCCAATGGGTTTAAGATCACAGTGAGTCTCTCTCTCTCTCTCTCTCTCTCTCTCTCTCTCGAGTCTTAATTAACTCTATTCAGAGAAAATGAGCGTGAGCCGTCCATCGGTGCACCCGTTGGAGGCCCCACCACTGACTGACGTGGCAGCTCTCCGTGTCCGTATGAAGGACGTTCAGGGCATGCCCGGCACCGCCGGCGGCCTCCTCCTCCGCCTCTTCCAGTTTATCTTCGCCGCCGTCTCCCTCGCCGTCATGGCCTCCACCAACGACTTCCCCTCCGTCACTGCCTTTCGGTAATGCTCGCTCGCTGCTGCTTTTGGGTCTCTTTTGAATTGTTCATATTTGATTTAAAGTTTTGAGTCTTTTTTGATGTTTCAGGTACCTTGTTGCTGCGGTTGGTTTGCAATGTCTGTGGAGCTTGTCGATGACGGTTGTTGATTTGTATGCGATTTTGGTGAGACGGAGTTTGAGGAACTGCAAGGTTTTGTGTTTCTTCACCATTGGAGATGGGGTAAGAATAATGACAATCCAACTTGTGCTATATGTTCTTGGTTCATTTGATTGTTGTTAAACTGTAGACTGGATTGACATTTTAAAACTGAATTGACCAATATACTTCCTTGTGATATATCTTTTCTGCTCTATGATCGTTATTTGTAGCTGAAGGTGTTACTGTCAGTTGTCTGTTAGTATCAGCGCATATCGCTATCTGGCTTGGTACTTGGTAGCCACTTCACTTGTACTGCTTTTACCTTCTTGTACAAGAAGTAAGGTTGAATTTGAGGGACCTATACAATTAACAACTCTCAGCCAATTGATGGTTATGCCTCTTGTTGTTATAGTTTTGGAAATACTGCTAGACTAGCTGTGTATTTGTAGGATACGATTCAGATTTTTGGTAGCATGTTATACTTTGGTTGTTTTTAATATCTCCTTGCGTGGTGGAAACCCAAACCATTGTGCAAATCTCAACAGTAGTGTCGTAATGTTGTCCCGTGTTGCTTGATCATCAGGCTTAGATGTACTTGAGCGATTTGTCTTCCGCAGTTTTCATGGTTTAGAACATGGCCTTGTCTGCCTTGATCTTCCATATTTTGAAGGTGGTAGCATCCTCTGGTCATGAAGATGCGACTCCACTTATATGGGTCACTTTGGTCTCACCTTACCTACCTAACTATATGCTTGAGCTTCCCCCCTTCCAGATACTTTAGGCCTCCAGTTTCAAGCCTGGAACTGCAAAGTGGGAGGGATTTCTGGGTCTTTAAAATGAAAAGGCACTCTGGTACTTAATACACAAAGACAGTTACTGTACATAGTCTCACCCAGACCCAATGAGCACCTCACTTTCAGTCACACAATGATGCACTTCTCTTCTAAATGATCAAATGGCACATTTAATTTGTTTGATATTATTGTTTCATTGTTTGAGAAGAGCATCTCCAAGGCAAGTAGATAAGAATGAAAATATTCCTAGAAAGAGATGTTATGAGAAAGAGGGATGCAAGAGAGAATCCTTTCGTAGTCAGAAGAAATTCTAGAAATTGATGGCATCACTCCATCACAACACAGATTTAAGATAAATTAGGTACCACCCTGTAAATACGCTCCTCGATTCGTTGATGTGTCTTTGGGTTTTGCCATATTTGATAAGCTGCTTTAAAATTAAGATATAAATAGAGATACTTTCATCTTTGTCTTTCATATATTTTATACTGATGCTTTGTTAAAATGTACTTCTCCTATAGGAAGTTAAATACTAAAACATGGGGATGGGATGGGGATGAAATACCCTTCCTCTTGACCAAAATCATTGCATCATCAGCTTATAGTTATAATATTTTTTTCGTCTCTTGCAGATTGCATCCACTCTTACATTTGCTGCTGCATGCGCTTCTGCTGGAATTACTGTCCTCATTGCTAATGATCTTAACAAATGTGCAGTGAACCATTGCAGAAAGTTTGAGTCTGCGACAGCTATGGCTTTTATGAGTTGGTTTGTTGTATCACCATCCTTTCTTTTGAATTTTTGGTCACTGGCTTCCCGGTGAAACTTGCCAATCATCACAGGGTTGAATCTCATTGTGTTCGTAAACTACTAGGTCCTCTAATGGCTGCGATTGTACGAGGATATTTTGCTCGTTTTCTGTATATAGATCTATTTTGCAGCGCTATACTGAGATACAAATTACATGTCAGCGGATGAAATAACAACGACTTAAAGCATTGCAAAAGCATTCTCAGTTGGTTTTAAAGGCCATGACTAATGAAAAACCTACTGGATCATTATTCGAAAAAGATTTACTCCTCCAACCTTTTGACTATTAATTAGTTTAAGACTAAATGAATTTATCTTATTCGCAAGTATACGAAGTCAAGTTATAGTATTTGTAAGGAAGTTAAATGTCGAACTCACGAGGATTGACCACCTAAACTCTTTAGATTGACTCGATTAAGCACTTGAAATCACGGATTAATTAGACAAAAAATATGACACTAAAACTAAAGTAAGATGTGGAAGTGTATCTCACAAAACTAAGTTCTTTGGAGACTTAGCATTGTAAGAGATTGTTGAATTATGATGAGTAGTTAAACGAAAGGTTGATTGAATATTTACTACTAATTAAATTAAATGAAAACATAAAGTAAGAGCAATACAAAATTTAAATGTTTGGTCGGCTATAGATGTCGTCACTAGCCAATTCAATGTACCAACAATGTCCAAATTATTAGTTTAGTCTGATCCACACTTCCTTGTCCAATTCATAATTCTTTCGAGTCACCATTGGTTGTGCACCGGATCTCCTAGGCCATTAGGGCACTACAAGTGTTCCAATCCAACATTTAAATATAAAGCAAATCAAAACTAGAATACAAATCATTTACAAATCGTATCTGAATCATACCACATATCTAATGAGTTCAGTGTGTGTTCACTTATGATGAATGTGCATGGCTTTCCTTCCTAAGTCCCCATTAAATGACATGAAAGTATGTTCTAATGACTTTCCTAATCCACACCTTTTAGAACATGAATTAGAAGAAGTAACGATCAGCTACAAAGCCTCTTTGAGCCAATGTAAGCTTGACCAAAGCTTATTGAGTCATTTAGACTTCAAGAAGGCTTCGGTCTATGCTCAAGCTCAATACAAACCAAACTTTAAATCCATCTTTTCAAATGCAAACTAAGTCATGTTTACATGCTTATCTTCCTTAGGTGAGTAACTAGTTCACTTAGGTTCATTTTTAGCTTCCCTAAACATATCTCAACTTAGTCATGGATAAGACATGAATATGAAAACATTGAATCAAGCCCAAACATGCAAACATACCACAATCACATCACAAGCTATCAAACACATTTATAACATGTAGTACACTAAACCAAATCCAATTCCATAACTCAAAACATAGCTGTATGTACATCAAATTGGCTAAGGCTTAGCCCTAGCCTTCCAGAAGAAAACTACTCACTACACATAGCAACAATGGAGCCTAGATACATAGATAGGAGACAATAGATACAAGAAATAACCGAAGAGTCCCTTAAGCAAAGCCTCTAAGTTATTCAAGTCATTTATTCACTTTTTGCTCATTTCTTGCTTCTTGTCTCCAACAAAGATGATGAACTCACCTTAGGTTAGGGTGAAGAGGGTGGAGATGAGAGTATGATGGTGGTGATAGAGGTTCCTAGGCCTTTTAGTGGTGCTAGAGTGAGTTTTAGAGGTAAAGGAGAGAGCTAGAGGGTTTGGGTATGGATTGGAGCTATGGAGAGAGACTAAAAACTATGAGAAATGAAAAAGTGAAGGGAGATATGTGTGTAGGCAAGGGGGAACTCGACCCTAATGGATTAAAAGAGATATTTTTGGTGTTTGAAATTCAAAAATAGGTGTTAGACATGATCCATAATTTAAGACTTTAAGTGGGCCAAAATGTGTGACTCACCCAAGTCACATGACTTGCATGTGCATCTATCTTCTCCAAATATCTCCTAAGACGCTTGGGTCTTGAGGCCTTGGCCCAACATGACTTGACCTAACCATTGACCGACAAAGACTTGCAGGAGATGACCGTTGACCGGCCGGAGTTGACCGTTAACTTTTCATCATTTTCTCAGTTTTGCTCCATATTCTCCAAAGACTTAGAAAACTTGCTAGGCTTATCCAAAAAGTAATTAGATTGCATTTCTTAGAGAATTTTCATGCCAATCCCTTTTTTTCTAGTATAGTAAGGAAACATAGTAAAAATGATGTTTTATTAATAAAAGACAAACAATAAGCATGTAGTTAGGAACATAATTATGGACCTAACAAACTATCTCACACTTAAACTTTGTTTTCCCTCAAGCAGACAAAGAAGAAAAGAAATAAGCTACGCTAGACTCAAAGCACAAAAACACACAAGGCATGTATAAGCTTGTAAGTGTCCCTAATTGGTAATTGATTTTCCTCAAAGAACTATGGCTAGATGGATTGAACTTTTCTTAGGCAAAATTAGAATATTGAATCAATGCACGTCTAATAAGCCAAAGATGCTACATGTCAAACTAAATGCATGCATTAAGATGTATTCAAATTAACATATTTCTAACCATCTAACTCACAAGAAGTCAACTCAATACACTAGAGTGTTTCGAGGGTTAGTGTTTGCACTCAAAAATCAAATTGATCACATGTTTTCCATAGGCTTGCTCTTTAACCAATTACTCCAACTATTCCACACATACGAGTTTCAAATCAAGAGGATTTTTATTTAGGTTGTAATGAGACTTTAGGGAATGGGGGTTTAATCGAAAGAAATAGATAGGATAATCAAAGACCAAGCAACCTAGCAAGTAATTCACAAGTTGAAGTTCCTCTAAGCTACTCCTAGGTGCTACTATTTTTTTTGTTTTTTTTTCAAATCAAACCACTTCCCCAAAACACTTATTCTTTATGTACAACACACGCACTATTTTTGGATTTTCTTTGTTTTTCAATCACAACTCTCTTTGTAGAACTCTTTTCTCTTTTCTATATTTTTTTTTCCTCTGCTTTTCTTTGGTACTATTTTTCCCTTTTTTTTTCTTTTTATTTTTCACTACTTAACAACTCAATAAAAAAAGACCTCATCCACCTTACACTTATCTCTTGACATCCTAATAGGACTTCATCATCGCTTGCTAGTTTGCCGAGTTAGGGATAGTATAAGTATTTAAGCTTGGTAGATATTTGTGGTGTTCACGAAAGAAAATGCTAAGTATTAAAAGGCTCAAATAGGTTCACTAAAGGATATATGCATTATAGGTTCAAACGTTATTTGGCCATGGTGGTGATCATAATGCCTCTATCATCTTTGAAAACTACTCATGTTTTGGAAAAATGTTTTGCACGGTTTAAAGCAAGTTCTAGATCACACATAACTAATTGATATCACACATGAAAGAATGAGTGCATTAAATAAGCTAGTCATGCATAATTTAGCTCAAAATCTCACATAGGCAATGATAGCTTTGAAACATGTTAATCTTTCTTTTTCTCGCATGCACACATTTTGAGGGACATGCTTTTCAACAGATTAAAAATGTATTATTTCCATTTTTGTTTCACACATGCTTAAAATCATGCAATCCACTCACCGTAATTTCAATTTCATCATCGAAAACCATTATTAGGACACAAACACAGCAAAACACACATATTTTTGCATTACATTTTCTCATATTTTTTATGGATTTTAGGACCTCACACTTTAAAATCAAATTGTCCTCAATTCGCATCAAGCTACATAGTAAACAAAAGTGTACACAAGGTAGCAAGACATCATCATTTCACAATATTATTCCACAAAAACATGTTTTCCTAGGTATAACAACTAGCATGCATTCACATTTAAAGGATCATATATTCTTTAAAAAGTAATGAAACTATTAGAGTCCTATCAACCGCAATGAGGGCATGCATACTAATTAAATTTTAAAGGAAAATCACATTGTAATCAAGCACATAACATAAGGGGACCTCAATGTTAGAACTTTAACTCTTAGAAAGGCATTTAGTTCATAGTAACAAGTATCACATGTATCACACCAAAACCACCACATGCTAACACGACATAAACTATACACTAAGAATCATTGTTCACTATACACATGTCATGCTAAGAAGTAAGAGAGGGTAGGAAGAAAGAGGCTGCAAATGCTTTGAAGATCGCCACCAAGCTTCATATGCATGAATATGTAAACTAATGAAGTCTAAGTTAGGCCTCGCCATCCAAAGGTGCATACGGGTTAGTCATGAATCTCCAACGATGCTCTCGAACTTGTCTCGGCCTCAAGGGATTAATCTATTCTTCATGCCTCAAAGTCTCAAGCTCTTGGTCTTCGAAATAGGTTTGAAAAACTTGAAATGGGAAAAGAATTTCGATGGATCAAAGGAATGCTTCGATCCATTGAGGCAGGGCCTCTGATGCAAAAAAGCAAGTATCCTTCAATGGGTCGTATTTGCCTTCAATGGGTCGAAGGAGTGCCTCTGGTTTGCACTACTTCAGCATTTTTAGAAAATTTTGCCCTTCTTCAAGTTCTTGACTTCCATGCCCATTCCATGATGTTATACACTCCTCCAACTTCACACTTATTCTTCTAACATACCAATAGTGTCCGACCATGACGGGTTGTAGTTTAAGAACGTAAACATGGTCCGTGAAGGGATGAGTAGGTCAATCCATTATGGTTGGGTCCTTAAAGTGATAGACCTCTGTACTCCACTTTGTGTATGACTCGAAAGCCTCAATTTGTGTCACATGGAGATTGAAAGTTCTCACATTCTTTAAATTCATCAAATAGACGACTCCTTAAGGACATAGCTCAAGCAACTTGTAATTAGCACTCCTCAAGGGATTAAGGCTTTTCAAGGTAACCTTGCTAACAACTACAAATGCCGATTTCTCAAGCTTGTTCGGCTTCAATTTATTTTTCTTTTTGAGGATCTTGCCCTTATCCGGTGCCTTGACTTCTTCAACATCATTGACCTTGCTTCCTACAACATCAACATTATAGACTTGAAGTGCGGAATCGAAGGAGCTTCATTAAATAACTTGAAGGCTTTTGCGTGATGGCTCATGATAGTTTGCGTCCTTCCTTTAAAATTGGTTGGAGGAAAAGGTAAGAACCTAAGTTCATCCGGGTTCACCATAATATCGGCTTAGGTCTTGATACCCTCACGTTTCCGCTTGGCTTCATTATCAAATCCGGGAGGCATGCTAGGTGCACCCGATGTGCCTATATCCTCTTCTTCATCATTATCACAATTGCTTTCTACCAAGGGAGCATCACCATAAATATCACATCTTCTTTCGGTAGCCAACACTGCATTAACCACTTGACCTTGATGCTTTTGATCCTTTTTGGTACAAGACAAGAATTCATTGGTCCTTCCGCCTTGTTGAACTCGATGTGCCTTTGTAAATTGACTTAATTGTTCCTCCATCTTCCAAAATGCACATTCATTCTCCTTCCGGATCTCCTTGTTCTCTTCCATTAAGCTCTTGAAGATATCCAAGTACATCTTCTTGTCTTCCGCTTGTTGAGCTTCAAATTTGCTTTGAAGAAGCATCTCATGTTGTGAAAATAGCTTGGTCATCAATTCCTCTAAGTTAAACTTTGACAATTCCCCTCGAGGTGAAGGGGTGCTTGTTGCATCATAGCTTGTTGTGGTATTGGAGAGAGGTATGCTTGTGGTTGACAAGAGTTGCCTCCCACAGCATTAACTTTCCACTAGCCCTTGTAACTCTGATAGCTCCATGCTTAAAATCTTGACCATTTGCTTGACCACAATGGTTTGCTTAGCTAAGATCATCCCATGAGAAAATAGGATTGGTATGCCAACTCGGATTACTCCTTTGTGCACCCAATGACATGTGCTTTCACTCTACAATTGTCTCTGGATGGTCTCCTTGATGTGGGCAACATAGAGCCTCATGCATCACACTCTTACAAATCATGCAAGGTGCCACACTAATCTCTAAAAATTTATTAACATAGCCTCCATTCCGAGTTTGCTTCAACAAAAGATCGAATTTCTTGTTTATGGTCTCTTCAAGTCACTTGATGGCATCCTCTTATGCAAATGCAGTTTCCTTGACTTTATACATACTTCCCTGGTTATCTTGGGTGGCTTCTCTCATTGATATTTCCTATTTTTGAACATTGGACTTGACATCCCATAAGGAAGACCCTTCCGACATCTTTTCAAGTAGAACATGCGTCTCCTCCACGATCTTGTCCATGAAATCTCCTCCATCGACCTACATTTTTGTCTCCATGCATAATCCTTGGTAGAAGAGAGACAATAACATATCTTGAGTTTGACCATGGTTAGAGCAACCAAGCTTAAGCTCCTTGAAACACTCACAAGTCTCATAGAACAACTCTCCATCTTCCTCACAAAATGACATCAACCTTGTCCCTCTCTCATTTATCTTCCCTGGTGGAAAATATTTGGTGATGAACTTGTGTTGCGTCGCCTCCCATGAATGAATCGAGTTAGGAGCAAGCTTGTTGAACTATATCTTCGCCTTATCCCGCAAACTCGAAGGAAATACCCTAAGCTTCAATTGTCCCGGATGTTAAACCTTGTACATGTTTCCTCAAACTCCAACAAATGAGAATAGGGATCAGAATGTGAATGTGAATGTCCCATAAATATTGGTAAGGTTTGAAGAAAACTAGATTTTATCTCAAAAGATTCACCCGCTAAAGGTTGAAGAACAATGCAACCGGTATGCATTGGCAAAGATGATAAAGCACTATCCCTTAAAGGTCTTGCTTCAATGATGTTCTTCTCCATGATGAATTCATCCTCAAAAATAGGATTTGAAGGCATGTCACCTAAAAACACGCTAAACAACTAATAGATATTAGTTATAAACTCTCAAAGTACTCAAAGTCTTGACACCCCCTCAAGAAAACATCAATGACCACTCTAAGAGTTCAAATGTGATTTAGGTACTTGGCGTAGTGGCATCCATTGAACAATAGACACCAAAGTGAACCGAGGTAAAGGCATACATTATCCAATATATTGAAATCACAAAAGAAGGTCCTCATGATCTATGGTGTAGCGAAAATTCAGTTTGCTAAATCTAGACAAACTAACTACTTTCTATAAAATAAAGACACTACTTAGATATGTTCCAAAGAATATAAATACTCAACCTACTTAGAGATAAGTGAAACAACCTTAAGAAAAGCACAATTTCGATGGATCGAAAGGAAACTTCGATGGGTCGAAGCAATGCCCCTGGTTCGAAATTACAGGTACCTTCGATGGATCGAGAAAAGTTTTCGATGGATCGAGAAAAGTTTTCGATGCATCGAAGGATGCCTTCGGGTCTCCATTGCCATGATGCTTCGATGAGTCAAAGGTAATTTTCGATGGATCGAAAAACTGTCCTGTGAAAAGGTTAGAAATACAAATTCTAGCACAATTTCACCTCAAAGTATCTACCAAAATATCCTAGAGATCAAAGACAAAGAAAACAAAGTTCTAAGTGTTAAAATGAAGAAAACTACAAGCTAAGAAACAATTATCAAGATAATGTCCAGTTACTCCACAATCAAAGGCTACCGAAGCTAAGAGATCAAAGTGAAATCAGTCCCCGGCAATAGTGCCAAAAACTTGTTCTAAAAAACTTTACTCCCCCAACCTTTTGACTATTAATTAGTCTAAGGCTAAGTGAATTTCTCGTATCCGTAAGTATACGGGGTCAAGTTATAGTATTTATAAGGAAGTCGAGTGTCGAACCCACAACGATTGACCACCTAAACTCCTTAGCTTCAATCAATTAAGCAATTGAAATCACGGATTAACTAGACACAAAATATGATACTAAAACTAAAGCAAGATATGGAAGTGTATCTCACAAGACTAAGTCCTTTGGAGACTTAGCATTGCAAGGCATGGTTGAATTACGATGAGTGGTTAAACGAAAGATTGATTGAATGTTTACTACTAACTAAATTAAATAAAAACATAAAGTAAGAGCAATACAAAATGTAAATATTTGGTCGACTAGAGATGTCGCCACTAGCTAACTCAATGTACCAACAATGTATAAGTTATGAGTTTAGTCTGACTCACACGTGCTTGTCCAATTCATGATCCTTTCGAGTCACCATTGGTTGTGAACCAAATCTTCTAGGCCATTAGGGCACTAAAAGTGTTCCGGTCCAACATTCAGATATAAAGCAAACTGAAACTAGAATGCAACTCAATTACGAATCGTATCCTAATCATACCACATGCCTAATGAGTTCAATATGTGTTCACTTATGATAAATGTGAATGGCTTTCCTTCCTAAGTCCCTATTAAATGACATGAAAGTAGGTTCTAATGACTTTTCTAATCCACACCTTTTAAAACATGAATTAGAAGAAGTAACGATTACCTACAAAGCCCCTTCAAGTCAATGTAAACTTGGACCGTGGAGAATTCTCCGTTGTCCAGGTGAGCACTTGGACGACGGAGATTATAATCTCCGTCGTCTAGGTTTCCACTTGGACCGCGGAGAATTCTCCGTTGACCAAGTGTGCACCTGGACGACGGAGAAAATAATCTCCGTCGTCCAAGTGCTCACCTGGACAACGGAGAATTCTCCGCGATCCAAGTGTGAACCTGAACGACGGAGATTATTTTCTATGTCGTCCACGTGCACACTTGGTCAACGGACCAACAAGCCATGGTCCGAGTGGCCACTTAGATGACGTACCAACACCTCCGTCGTCTAAGTGAAGCATTATATAAGGCCGATGCCAAACTCTCTTCCTCTCCGCTCGCTCGTCTCTCAACTGATCATAATCTCTTCCTGTCTTGATCAGCGCCTCACACATGCATGCAATTCAAACAACGATGTCCTAGCTAGCTACCTACCTAGGTAGCTAGATAGCACTATATATATCGATCTTCGGCTCTGACCATCGATTAATTCGCCATATATCGGAAAAGGCCAGATACGCACGTAGTTAGTTTTTCAACACCATTAACGTAGGTTTATATATATATAATTAATTGCATGTACGTTTGATTGATTGCATTGTTAATAATTAATTAGTACGTCTAATATATAATTATATATAATTAATATATTAAGTTAGGAAATTGATGATATATATATTAGTTAATTATAAACCTGTATTACGTATATATGTATGGATGTTTTAAAATTTGGTTAATATTTAGTTAAAACGTACATACATGCATGTATGTTAGCTAGACATATTAAAGTAATTGATGTAGAGTACGTATAATTAATAGTTAATTGACTAATATGTAATAATTAATTAATTATAAAATTTTGTAGAAGTATGGACAAGAGTTGGATGAAGTTGCGGAATAAATGTGATGTCTGGTATATGAATGGAATTAGTGAATTTGTGAATTTTGCGATAGAACATAGTCAGGGAAAGAAGCGTTTCAGGTGTCCGTGCCAGAAATGTCTTAATTGTCAGTATGTGGAGGTTAATGTTATGGTGCAACACCTGTACGAAAATGGTATGATGTGGAGTTACACTACATGGTGCGAGCATGGTGAAGCAGTAGACTTCAGCTCAGGGTACAGTTACCAGGGTACCTCATCCAGCGGCAGTGGTGCCGGCCCCCCTGCTTGCACCCAACTGCAGATTTGGTCCATGATGCGTTTCCAAGATTTAGTCATGGTGGACACCAACACCAAGAGGGAGGTTACAGTACCACTCATGAGCATGATGACACATTCCCCGCTGCTAGCTTGGCCACTGACACTAGTGAGATGGATAAGTACAACCGGATGCTACTTGAAGCGCAGACCCCGGTGTTCCCTAGATGTCGAGAGAATGTGTTGCAATATGTAATGGAGCAAATGAAGATAAAAGTGAAGCACAAAATGTTAGTCAATGCTTTTGACGAAATTCAGGAGAAAATATGTAAGTTGCTTCCTGATGATCACAATCTTCCTAAATCTCATTATAAGATTAGAAATATCTTGAGCAGCCTCGACCTAAAGTACAGGATAATTGACGCATGTCCGAATGATTGTGTGCTTTTTTATAAAGAGTATAAAGATTTAGACTATTGTCCCGTATGTGGCCAGTGCAGATATGAGCTGAATAGGAAAAGTTTGAAAAAGAGAATTCCTATGAAAGTTGTTCGATATTTCCCTTGATTCCCAAATTGCAGCGCCTGTACATGTCTCTACACACAACAGAGGCGATGATATGGTACACAGAAAAGCGAATAGATGACGATGTCCTGCGACACGCCGTGGATGGAGAGGGTTTCAAACATTTCGACAGAGATTTTGGAGACTTTGCTACAGAGGTTAGAAATGTTAGACTCGGACTATCTACAGACGGATTCAATCCTTGGGGTAGTAATAGCTCCGATGTCAGCACTTGGCCAGTTATTCTGATGCCGTACAACTTGCCTCCGTGGATGTGCATGAACAAGGAATTTAATTTCCTTACTATACTATTTTCAGGTCCTAAATCTCCAGGAAAGTGCTTAGATGTCTACCTCAGACCTTTGATCGACGAGCTGAAACTGTTGTGGCAAAATGGAGTCCCAACTTATGACAAATTCACTGACACGATGTTCACGATGAGGGCTGCCGTAATGTAGACGATCAACAATTTTCCAGCGTATGGGATGTTGGCAGCCTGCAGGACAAAAGGATATAATGGATGTCCTATATGTTTGGACGACGTGAACTCTAGTTGGCACGCGGGGAAGGTGTGTTACTTGGGTCACCATAGATGGCTTCCTCACGACCACCCGTGGCGACAGGATGAAACTCATTTTGACGGGACAGTAGAGAACGATCCTAAACCCTGTAGTTGGTCGGGCGAAGAGATTTTAGAGAGGTTGAGCTATTTCGACTTTGGTGTGTTGACCAATGACGCGGATGTAAATAAATGCAATCCAATTCCTCCACATGATCTCCGCTATTGGCATCACAAGAGTATATTCTTTGAACTCATTTACTAGTCGAAGTTGAAGCTGAGGAACAACTTGGACGCGATGCACATAGAAAAGAATGTGTGCGACAGCGTGGTGGGAATAATTCTCGGTATTAAGTTCAAGACTAAAGATACTCTCAAAGCGCGCAAAGATCTGGAATCAATGAATCTACGTCGTCCCTTGTGGTTGAGGAGGGATAGGAAATGAGTGTACAACAAGATGCAAGCTGCACCTTACACAATGAAGCCGATACTTAGACGTTCTGTATTTCACGGGTTTAAGGGCATTCGTTATCCGGCTACGTATGCAGCTACTATAATTGGAGCAGTGGACGAGGTGCAACACAAGTTTGTTGGTCTGAAGACACATGACTATCACGTTATGCTGCAATGTCTGATTCCAGTGGTAATTCGACCATATTTGCCTCCTGATGTCGTAAAACCAATAGTGGCATTGTGCAGATGGTGGCAGAGGTTATGCGCCAGAGAATTAAAGAAGTCAGATGTGGTGAAACTGCAACAACAAATTGTGCACATCATTTGCAAACTAGAGGGATTTTTCCCCCTGCTTTCTTTGACATCATGATTCACCTAATGATCTACCTGCCCGAGCAGGTGCTCATTTCTGGTCCGGTCAAGTATACTTGGATGTATCCTCAAGAAAGGTACGTACAATTTCTTAATTATACAGGTTTTTTGATTCATAATTTGTTCCACTGGAGATTACTAGCTATATGTACTTATTCTTATCGTACAATGTATTAATTGTACGTTTGATTTTGTAGACAGCTTGGACAGTATAAAGGATTCGTCAAAAACAGGTCAGCCCCGGATGGCTCCATAGCCGAGACATACCTAATGCATGAGTGTGTTACTTACTGCAACAGGTACCTCAAAGATCCACCACCTCCCACTGCCTCTAATCCCAGTGCCTGCATCAATCTTTCTGTCGTCACCAATGTCGTCCGACCATTTAGAGTAGTATTAAAGGAATCGTTAACACGGGAAGAACTTATTGAGGCACATTGGGTAGTGTTGTGAGACTATGACGAAGTTGAGCCGTACATGATGTCATACAGGGAGAGGCTTCAGGCGTTAAATCCAGACAAGAGTTCGGCGTGGATTGAGAAAATGGTTAAGAAGAAGTTCCCTGATTATTTCTTCCAATGGGTACGTACGTACTTATGTCTCGGTATTTAGTAAGTTATATACATATCGATCATGTTTGTAGAAAGTAAACCCTTAAATGAACCCATTTTCGCAGATGATTGATCTACAAAAATCTGAAAACCACGGGGGGTGGTGGTCCTGGCCAAAGCACTTGCTAGCAAGGAAGCCGATTAAACACTATATTTATCCTGGATGTTTTGTGAACAGTGTAAAGTTCCATTCATTGGCCCGAGATGAAGGAAGAAGAACACAAAACTGTGGGGTACCGATTGGGAAAGACAATGATCTATATTACAGGGCTATTGTATATGTCGTTCAGCTATGTTACGAGAATGATGTCAACGTTTTCCTATTCAAATGCAGATGGTTCAAGCGTACAAATGAAGACCTGGAACTTTTATCAGTCGATACAAACTCAAGCTGGAATGAGGATGAGCCTTTCACTCTCGCCACCTTAGTTAGGCAGATGTTCTATCTCGACGATCCGAAAGCTGGTGAAGGGTGGAAAATAGTGAACCATATCTCTCATCGAGGAATATGGAATACGGAGACAATTGAAGGGACACCGGCGACTGAAGATGCTACTGAACCAGAAAGAGATATTCCTGCCTATCAAGAGCCTAATATTTCTGTCATCCACTCCGATATAATGGACCTGGTTCAAGATGGTGAACGGTTACCCATGCCTGATGGTTGTACAGATCTAACTGAAGATGAAATTATTGATGCAATTAATGAAGTAGATGAAGAAGACGTGCACGATGAGGACGAGGACGAGGACGAGCACTCAGGTTATTCGTCGGATGATGTTGAGTATGATGAGGAGGATGAGCAATCGGATAACGGGAATGAGGATGATGACAATTATGATGAAGAGTACAATATTATAGTGACGAGGGGTGTTTATTGGTAATTTATTATTGTAATTATTGTAATATATATAAGATGCATCATCGATCAATAATTAATATAAATATTATGAGGAGGAGTACGTACGTACGTATGTACAACTATTAATTTTGTACTTAATTAATTACACGCGTGCATGCTCGGATCAGATCAACCGACGTACGTAAATTAAAATTAATTAATTAATCGATCCAGATCGGATCGGATCGATCGATGATTTTTCGATCGAATTGAATCAGAAGAATTGAAGGGACACACTTGGACGACGGAGACTCCATTTTTGCGTCGTCCTAGTGAAGCACAACCTAAACCGTAAACAGTTAGGCCCTAACCCCTAAATTCAGGGGTTTTAACTTGGACGACGGAGGTGAATGTTTGCGTCGTCCAAGTGACTACTTGGACGACGGAGAAGCTCATTTGCGTCGTCCAAGTTCAGATTTTGTAATTTTTTCAAAGACAACGACCATCTAGACCATCTTCCAATGCATATTCTTTTCATCAAGACTATAGAGTAAATAATTCTTAGTGTGTGAGCTTCGATGGTTCCAAAATAGGAGTTACGAAATGTCTTGTATCCACGTTTCCGGTTTGTCAAAATCTCGGTTTTGCGGTTGACTATGCCGATGAAACCCTTCACGAACTTATTATTTTCTGAAAATTATTCTAATTATATATTATCTTACGGCGAATGTATCCAACGGTTGTTTTTTCCAAATTCAATTTCGTTAATATCGATATGTAAATGAGCCTATACTTAATAACACTTAAGTAATAAAGATTAGTAGATACTTAACAAGTATAAAGACGTAAAATTATTCGTCGTCTCTAATTCAATTGTTTATATATACGATTGCGTTAATCGATATTTTACAACTATTTCATTCGAATGACAAATCGGCAAGTTCCTTGCGAATTAATTTTAAAAATTATTTTTACGTAAATATAACTTGGATGACGGAGATTATAGTCTCCGTCGTCCAGGTTCAAATATTATGGCTGTTGATTGTACCGCGTTAATTTTCGACACCATTTCAAATTTTGACTTAGACGACGGAGAATCTATCCGAGTCGTCGTCGTCGGAGTATGGGTTCGAAGGAGGTTGACATTGTACTTAGACAACGGAAAAACGCACCTAGGCGACGAAAACACTCTGCGGTCTAGGTGCGTTTTTCTTGTAGTGTAAGTTCATTTTTAGCTTCCCTAAACATATCTCAACTTAGTCATTGATAAGACATAAATATGAAAACATTGAATCAAGCCCAAACATATAAACATACCACAATTACTTCACAAGCTATCAAACACATGTATAACATGTAGTACACTAAACCAAATGTAATTCCATAACTCAAAACATAGCTGTATGTACATCAAATTGGTTAGGGCTAAGCCTTAGCCTTCCAAAAGACAACTACTCACTACACATAGCAACAATGGAGCCTAGATACATAGATAGGAGACAATACGCATAAGAAATAACCGAAGAGTCCCTTAAGCAAAGCTTCCAAGTTCTTCAAGTCCTTTCTTCATTTTTTTGCTCATTTCTTGCTTCTTGTCTCCAACAATGATGATGAACTCACTTTAGACTAGGGTGAAGATGGTGGAGATAAGAGTATGGTAGTGGTGATAGAGGTTCCTATGTCTTTTAGTTGTTCTAGAGTGAGTTTTAGAGGTAGAGGAGAGAGCTAGAAGGTCTGGGTATGGATGGGAGCCATGGAGAGAGACTAAAACTATGAGAAATAAAAAAGTGGAGGGAGATATGTCTCTAGACAAGGGAGAGCTCGACCCTAATGGATTGAAAGAGATATTTTTGGTATTTGAAATTCAAAAATAGATGTTAGACATGATCCATAATTTAAGGCTTTAAGTACGCCAAAATGTGTGACTTACCCAAGTCATGTGACTTCCATGTGTATCAATCTTCTCCAAATATCTGTCAAGCGGGCTTGGGTCTTGAGGCCTTGGCCCAACATGATTTGACCTGACTATTGACTGGTGAAGACTTGCCAGAGATGACCGTTGACCAGTCGGAGTTGACTGTTGACCAGCCGTTGACTTTTCGTCATTTCCTCCGTTTTGCTCTATTTTCTCCAATGACTTGGGAAACTTGCTCGGCTTCTCCAAAAAGTGATTAGATTGCATCTCTTATAGCGTTTCCATGTCAATCCCTCATTTTCTTGCATAGAAAAGAAACATAATAAAAATGATGCTTTATTAATAAATGACAAACAATAAGTATGTAGTTAAGAACATAATTAGAGCATAATTATTGATATAACAATCATCTATGAAGAACAAATGCTATTTGCGTGATCTCTTCCTCAATGACTTATAATGTAAGCCATCAGCTATTGCTTATATAATCATGTTTTCTCCGGGCTGGTGTAACCGTGTAATCCTTGAATCATTTTCCGTGGTCTATGCAAGGTAGGCACGTTACCACTTTCTAAACTTGGTAATGGTGAATTTCTGCTATGAATGAAAAGAAGTCCACAACTGAGACCGAAGAAAACAACGTTAAGGAACAAATACTATGACTTTTGGTGAACTAATAAGTTCCTCGGTAAAACTAGTTACAATGTGAACAAGGTTCGATTCACTGATTCAGGGTAATAAATCCTCTTGTTTTCTTTAACCTCCCTTTATATGGCAAGTGATTTACTCTAACAATGGATTACTATCTCTCCTTAGACTAGCATTTGAATACCAGTTTTTTCATCCTCTTTTATATCTTTTGAAGGGTCAAGACAGTTGGTAATAATGCCATATCTATAAAGCATGATATCTCTATGTGTGTGCATCGACCCTCTATATGTAGATAGATATAGTTATAGCTATCTTCATCAAATTGTCCCAATGAGAAGGTTTTGAGGGTTGATTATGTCTAGCAAGGAAGACGACGAGGAAAAAAGGCTCTACCGGTGTGTAAGAACTTGCAACAAAATTGTAGGATAGGTAGTGTGCAGTGTATAGCTCAGACAGTTCTTTTTATCTCATCAGTTGCTTATACGTAATGTTGATCTTACAGTTCGATGAACTGATGGAGATAATGAACACCAAAACCAGACCTCCGAAGCGCAACAAGGTACGAAAATCTATTAGATTTCATTTCGAAACAACGCACGCAAACTATATATACCACTACAAGAAAAATGCCCCTAGACCACGGACGATTTCCGTCGTCTAGGTGCAATTTTCCGTCGTCTAAGTACTTAGACGACGGAATCTCCGTCGTCCAAGCTCCGTGCTCCAAGTGCTGTCGTCCAAGCACTTGGACGACGGAGATGGAGAATTCCGTCGTCTAAGTGAGACTTAGACCGTGGACATTCTCCGGGGTCTAAGTGTTCACTTAGACGACGGAGATGACAATCTCCGTCATCTAAGTGAATTTTTAAATTTTTTTATCAAAAAAAAAATTTATTTTTAAAAAAAAATTAAAAAATTAAAAAATTCACTTAGACGACGGAGATTGTCATCTCCCTCGTCTAAGTGAATTTTTAAATTTTTTTTAAAAAAAAAAATAATTTTACGGAATTTTCACTTAGACGACGGATGTGGACAATCTCTGTCGTCCAAGTGAACACTTAGACGACGGAAATCGTCCATATCCGTCGTCTAAGTGGTGATTTTGTAAAAAAAAAAAAATTAAATGAAAAATTCATGAAATGCTAATTAATAATTTAATAATTAGCATTTAATGAATTTTATTTAATTTTTTGTATATCAATATTCATAATATTGCAAAATTTATTGAATATTAATTATTAATAATATATAATACGTACAAAATTCATAATGAATAAATAATTTAAATTATTATGGATTTAAATACAATGAATACAAAATTCATAATATAATAAAGTAAATTAATCTAGCCTAAATAAACAAAATTAAGCTAAAACTAAACTAATTATAGGCGGCGGTGGTGGTGGCGGCGCCGGTAGTGTTGGCCGGAATGTGGAGGCCGGTGGTGGAGGTGACAATGTAGGCGGTAGCTAGTGGTGTGTGGTGGTGGTGGAGGCGATGTTGTAGGTGGTGGTGGTGTGTGGTGGTGGCAGCGACGGTGGTGATGCCGGTGATGGCGGCGACGGTGGTGATGTCGGTGGTGGCGGCGACGGTGGTGGTGGTGATGATATATGGTGGGTGGATTGATTGGGGGGGGGGGGAGAGATGGAGAGGGAGAGAGGGAGAGGGAGAGTGGATTGAGGGAGAGGAAAAAATGAAGAGAGATTGAGAAAATGATGAATTTATAGAGTTTTAAAACACTTAGACGACGGAAAATCAGTATTTCCGTCGTCTAAGTGCTTTAAATTTTCTGTCGTCTAAGTGCTTTAAATTTTCAAACAATACCGCCAATTTTTCACTTAGACGACGGAAAATCAGTATTTCCGTCGTCCAAGTGATTTAAATTTTTGCCAAAATTTTAGCGAGAAAAGAATACCGCCAAATATTTTGACTTAAACGACGGAGATGACAAATTTCCGTCGTCTAAGTGGATTTAAATTTTTGCCAAATTTTAAGTGGGAAAAACACCGCCAGAAATTAAAAATTTAAAAATTCACTTAGACGACGGAGATGAATATTTCCGTCGTCTAAGTGAATTTTTAAATTTTTTATTTTAAAAAATAAATTTTTTATTTTAAAAAAAAAAAATTTATAAATTCACTTAGACGACGGAAATACTCATCTCCGTCGTCTAAGTGAATTTTTAAATTTTTAATTTAAAAAAAATTATTTTTTAAAATTAAAAATTAAAAAAATTACTTAGACGACGGAAATACACATCTCCGTCGTCTAGGTGAAAATTAAGTAAAATTATTTTTTAAAAATAATTTGTAATGAATTTTTGGACCTGTAATTTGAATAGAATTGTCGTAAAATATCGATTAAAGAATCGTATATATAAAAAGTGGGATTTAAGACAATGAATTAATTTACGTATTCAAACTTGTTAAGTATCTACTAATATGTATAACTTAAGTGTCGATACGTATAGGCTCATTGCACATCGATATTAACTAAATTGAATTTTGAAAAAACGACCGTTGGATATACTCACCATAACACCATATATAAGTAGAATAATTTCTACTAAATACTGAGTTCGTTTAGGGTTTCATCGGCACAGTTAACCGCAAATCCAAAATTTTTACAAACCGGAAACTTGGATACACGAAAATCCGTAAGTCCTATTTTAAAACCGTCGACGCTCACACTCCAAGCATTGTTTACTCTATGGTCTCGACGAAAAGAATATGCATTGGGACATGGTCTAGATGGTCGTTGTCTTAGGTGAAATTACGAAATTTTCACTTAGACGACGGAAATGCACATTACCGTCGTCTAAGTGAAAACATGGTTTAGGGGAAAGGGCCTTAGGGTTTAGGGTTAAAGTACTTAGACGACGGAAATGTCTTTTTCCGTCGTCTAAGTGAAAACTTAGACCGCGGAAACTTTCTCCGCGATCTAAGTGAAATTTTTAAATTTTTGAAATTTTGAAATTTCACTTAGACGACGGAAAAAGACATCTCTGTCGTCTAAGTGTTCACTTAGACCGCGGAGAAGTTTCCGCGGTCTAAGTGTTACTTAGACGACGGAACCTTTAAGGTTCCGTCGTCTAAGTGCATTTTTCTTGTAGTGTACGATGTATACATATACATTTGTTTGGTTTATCATCAGAATTCTACAAATGGAGTCTCCGCAGTTGCCACTCAACATGAACACAATGAAGTGATTGTTCAAACAGTTATGAGATTTCTCCATGAATTGAGGACCGAATCTTCGGATGCTGAGTGCTCAACCACAGGGAGACCAAACTAGGTACATGTTTGTGATAGATTTTGAAGTGATTTTCAATATTAGCGCTTTTGAGATGAAACACTTTTAGAAGAAAATACCTTTCATGTGTTTCCTAAAAATTATTTTTAAGGCTTGTAAGTGATTCCCTTAATTTTCTCAAAATACTTACAATTACAACCAAACACCATTAACTTGATAAATATACTTGTTTAAGTTTTTGGTTTATGTCAACAAACCAAAAACCAAAAGAGATTTATTTTACAGAAATATTTATTCACTCACTCATTTTTCTATAATAAAAGGCTAGAAAAAAAGCACACACTACTTTGTGCGTGCATAAATAATTTTAAAAAAATAAACCCTAGTTTGAAGGCGATTACTGCAAAATGAATCGAGTAAAAGAGAAGAGAAAACAGTTATCAAGAGAAGAAGTAGGAGAAAAAGATGGAATTGATTTTTCGTTAGTTTTTTTTATTTAATTTCATAATTAAGATCCTCAGTATAATTTTTAACCTAATTAAAAAGGGGATTATCGAAAAAATTTGTGAAAGTGGGAAACAATCCCACTTATTTAAAAAAAATACAGATATAGATATAAATGCGTTTTTTTTTCTTCTTTAGATGAACGATATAATTGATTGGACTGAAAAATTACAAAGAGAACACCAAATCATCGGCACAATAGAAATAACTCCCTAAAGTAATTTAAACTATAACATGCTCAACATAAACTTATCATCACATAATTATATGGGTTAGATATGGAAAAATGTCTATATAAAAATTAGGGGCCCGACATCCTATCTAGTTATGCACCCTAAATTACAACAACACTAGTTTCTCTTCAACCGTTTTCTTAGCGACTAGAGTTAGTGCCAGCTTCTTCTTCTGGGACTCATACTTGGACACCTCCGACATACGGTCACTCGTTGCCTTGCCGCCGCCAGCTACTGGTGGTGGTGTCTCCTCCCCCGCCCCTCTCTTCTTTCTGCCCGTTGAGACTTAAGCAATCGTTGTCGATCCTCCAGAAGGCAGCGACAATGCTCCATCTGTGCGTCATCCACTACCTTCAGCAAGCGGGAGTGCCCCATCTATATGCATTGGGCCCACCTCCCGTGGAGATGAACCAATTATTTATAACATCGCTTTGGTGTTGAGCTGTTCGGACTTGACATAAGTACTCGTAGTCGCCGAAGCATTCCCTACTGCCTTTTGGGCCATGGTGTGCTCCAAGCTGATCTGATTGTAGATTACCAGCTGAAACTAAAACCTACGAAAAAACACCAGAAGTTAATGGGTCCCCCTTAAAAAGAGGGTTTCCATGCATGTAAAACAAGTGTCACAAACCTTGAAACCGAGTCTCCTACATGTCTGCCACGTGTGCGGCATGCATGGCCTCAGTTTGCATGGCCTCTGCCGGTGTTGGCTCTCACACCAAGGTGGTCGAGATCTGTGTTGCCGTCGCTAAGGGTTGGTGCGGCACCACTACAGACAGTGGTTGCGCCATGGAGGAGAAGACCAGTCCATTTTCAAATCCAGGAGGCAGTGATGAGGATCTGGCCACCGCCCGCTCAGCCTGCCGCTCCTCCCGAGCCCACTGCACCACACAGCTCGCCTCCCCATGAGCGAATAGTCCATAAAGAGGACATAAATCCTTTACTTTGGGACACTCGAAGAGGACCAACAACACACATCCTTAGGCAAATTGGATCTTCCGCTTAATTTGTAACGACCCGGAACAGAATCAATAGTATAATCAGCTTAATTCGTGAGTTAGCGTGTAATCGCAGATTTCCAATAATTGATTGAATCGCCAGCTTTGATCACGACTTAATTATTGGCCGAGAATTTGAGTTGAGTCTCTTCTCGAGAGTTGTTGTACGCGTGATTTCGAGTTCGTGGGCGGTTCCGGATTATTATTTCGACGACCGAGGAATATAATATGAATATTTGAATTTTCGAAATATTGTCGAGGTTATCCGTTGGTGTTCGAGTCTATCTGAATCGTGATTGTGATCCGTTTTGGACCGTTGACCGACCCGAACCGTAGATGGAATGATTATTGACTTGATTTGTGAGTTTCGCGATTTGTCGTGATTTCAACGTAATCTGCTAATATGGCGGTTTCCTTAGCGACTAAATTACCGGGCGAGAATTTGATTTGGGATCCTTCGTGGAAGTTGTAGAGAATTTAATTTTGAGCCCATGGGAACTTTCGGAGGATTTTTTCGAGTTACGTGGATTATGTTATGAATATTTTCGGCCGTTGATCGTTTAATCGGATAAGCTTGTGATGAATCAACTTGTTGACTTTTTATCGGATTGTTCGAATTGTTTGACTTCGGGTGGAAATTGAAGAATTTGTCGAGATAAGTTTGTCGACGCGAGAATTGTTGAAAATGGAATTACGACGCGAAAGTTACGTCTGTTTGAAGTTTGTCGAAAAGTTAATTTGGAAGTTTCTAAAAATGGAAGGTATTTATTGTGGGTTTCTCCTTTGGGAAAGTCAACTGGTCATTAGTTTGTGTTGACCGAGTCAACTCGGCAGGGAGGGGAGGTGCGACGGGGCAGCTCAGCTCGCCGGCGGTGAGCTGCCGTCCGGCCACCCCAGGCTTCGGGGTTGGACCCCTCTGGCTCGCCTCGATGCCCTCGTTACGTTTTTGGCCACCATCGACGGCGAGGACGCCGGAGGAGGAGGAAAATTCCGGTTGAAATTGGAGAAAAATGGGGGTTTTGGGTCGACACTTTTCCGGCCAAATCGAGAGGCGTGAAGCACTGGGCTTTGAAGCCCTCATCACCACGAAGCTACCTATGTATGTATGGCCTTTCAATTTTGCTTGTACATGGAGAATCGATCGATTGAAAGTTTGGTTTGAATTCGGTTTTGTTTGAAATTGGACTAGTTAGAGTCAAAATTGATCTTTGGTGTAGTTATGGAAGTTGTTTGTTGGATGATTTTGAGTGGAATAGGTCTTGGTTCGCCGGAGAATTTCACGGTTGGGTGGCACCCCGCTGCCGCCGTCGGCGGTTAACGACGGTCCTCCGGTCAAAGTTGACTTTTTAGGGTTTTTGATGAGTTGTATGTCGTTTCACTCGAAATCGCCCCTATCGCAGTGGTGAGGTTTGTTTTTCGATTTGAGCATCGGAAATTATACCGAGGTTTTGTGGTGTGATTATCGGATTTTCACGATTTCGTTGTTTTTGAATTATATGTTTCCGAGAACGGTTGTTTCTCGTGATATGATTCGAGGTACCGAGTTATGATTTTGAGAAATGGATTTTATGATTATTCAAGGGTTCGTGATCGTTCGTTTGGCGAGGGATTTTCCGCCGGATCACGGGATTAACGCGAATTGCGTTACGCTCACCTGTGAGTGAACATTTCTTTTCACGGATTGCTTGCGAGTCTTTTATATACGTTTTACGAGTATGAGCATGCAGTTATGATCATGATTGAAATGAGCATGTGTTTTTACGATTATGCATTTACAAATATACATACATATATATTATGTTTTATGCATGTACATGGAAAGTATTTATGATTTGGTTTACACAGAGTACAGTCTCAGTTATCAGGGTTGTATCGATACACATGGCTTCTCGGCTGATCCCCGAGTACGCTCCGGGGGGGACAGATATCCTGACCCAAGGCCTTTCTGGCTTGGAATCACATGTGGGTCTGGGATCCCGTGATTCAGACTGTACTAGCGCGAGGGAGTTTATGAGTGACCCCGCGGTATTTATGATGCATGCTCTGTACGCGTGAGGAGTTAGAGTCTCCCTCGTGTACCATTTGATTTTTATGCATTTAGACTCGCATATATTTTTATAACATATATTATTCGGCGAAAGACATTTATTTTCATCCACTCACTCTAACGGTTTTCATGTCTTTCCCCTGGGCTTTTCGTTTTTCGTGCCCAGTTTGCAGTTCAGATTCTGGTGTCGCACGTCGTGGTCGGAGGCATAGTATTCAAGCGATGTTTCTTTTATGGTAGGTTCTTAGTTTGGCCTACTATTTGTATATCTATACTAGAAGTCGCTCTGAGTATTCTTATGTCATGTTTTTATACAGTTTTCCCCGGATTTCTGTAAAGTATAGTTATATTTATTACTTTACATTACGGTTATGATATTGAGAAATCCGGATGGGATTGGTGCCCACGGTTTGATTTTTGTGGCATAGGATGAAGTGTTATTTTCCGGGTGCAGGTAATGGCAATTCCACGTTAGTAGCGTTACTCTGCCGAAATTTTGATGGTTTTTGTTGGTTCGTGCTTTCAGAAGGGGTTTGATTCCGGTTTAGGAAACTAAATCGGGGTTGGGTCCTTTCATAATTTCCACAACGTGACGGAGATCAAGCCAAACCTTCATCTTCATAATTCAATTGGGCAACAAAGCTCGTTCATACTTGATGTATCTTCCCACAAAGTTCTTGAGATGCTCCGCCCACTCACGGGTCAACACCGCATTTGGCACACCGTGAGCCACCACCCACGTTTGGGCACCACCATCGGGATCGAAGAACCCATCCACCATCGTATACTCCTTAAAGAACCAAGGGCCTTGGGAGGCGCGTCGGAGAGCAACCAGATCATCAAACTTGCAAAAAAATCGGGATTCATCGTGGCGATGGATCACTACTTTTCCCGGTTCAGGAAGGCAATGCCATAACTGTACCATGGTCACTTTGAACGACTGAGATCGGACCTCCGGCAAATCTACCAGCCTGAACAGTCGAGCGACACCATATCGAGTGGAAACCAACCCTGCTGCCTCATCCCCTTCCTCTATATGAGGAGCAAGAATGATGACGTTCAGATCGTCGTCGTCATCATCAAACAACGCCATAGACGCCGCAATCCCATCTGGGTCGTCGGCCATCTCCGTCGTAATAGAGATCGTAGACCGATTTGGATTCTAGGGACTAAATGGAGATAGAAAGGACTCAAAAACTAAGAGAGTAGGCAAGGATTAAGAGAAATGAGGTGGAGATCGGAGCAAAAGACACGGCCCCGCTAAGGTTTGAAGAGAAGGAAAAGGGTCTCGGAGAGGGGAGAGGAACCACACAACTCAACTTATGTTAAAGCATTCTGATAGATGTGTCTATTTACACCTCTATTTGTTATTAATACATTTTTTGAAGTTTTTGTCCATTAAGTTTTCAATTTTACCTGTTGTCTTTTTTTTTCCCTCTCTTTTTCTATGCAGTCTACGCCAATCATCAAGCATCACTTTTCCTTCCTCATGTTCTCTTTGGCGATGTTCATATGTGCCTCAATCTAGTTTTCAATTCTATAGCCAAACCAAACTAGTTTTCTTTGGTTTATGATCACGAAAGCAAAGTGTTTAAATTTTTTTGGTTTGGCTATAGAGGAAAGTACGATGTTCTGCAAATTTTCAAACTCACATAAAAATTCAAAAGTCAAATTCTACAACTAGCAAAACAAACTTCGAGTTCGGCAGTGGAAGATTAAACAAATAGATGTTCTACAACTATCAGTATATTTTTTGGGAAAATTATTTAAAAATTTAAAAACTTATTTGATTTATAAAAAATTCAACTTATTACACCATAATAAAAAATGTCCAACTTATGACTTATAATTTTCTAAAAAAAACTTAACTAATCTAATTTTATCCCAAAAAAGACCTTAAAACATTATAAAAAAAAACTTATTTTTGACATTTTAATTCTGCCCCTAAAACACTTTTAAAGATATCAAGTCTCATCTCCTTCGGCACCACCTAGTTACTGCTGCTCCGAGATCTATCCATTAAGAATTGTATGTATTTTGAAATGAACCTCCACCATACTCGTCAGCACATCTCACCATCATATCCACTGTCGCCTTCTCTCGCCGCCGCCAGCTCAGCATAGCTTGAGCCTCAGCCCGAGTCGGAGCACGAGTCAGGGACCAAGCACCACCTTGAGCTCCCACTCTCTGCCGCCGGTGTCGCACTTGCCGCCTTCCTTCTTCAGCACGCCGTCGAAGATGCTCCTAGCAATAAGCTCCTCCGCGTACATTGTACCGCAGCAGTTCGATTGCGATGAGAATTCGAAGCAACAGCTCTATCGCGGGCCCACCAAGAGTAGCTTCTATCTGATGATGACGAGATCCCTAGTTTGTTTCTCAACTTAATCTGTCTTTTAGCTTTTGTATCTGTATATAGATACATGCATTTGGTCTATGTATTTATTGCACGACTTTAGTTTTGCAGCGTACTTGTAATGGTCTCTTGAGCTGTGTATAATGTTGCAGGTTGTTGTTGGTAACGTTAATCGATGTATTCTCTGCTCTTCTTCACAAAATTGAGCTGAGTAGTGTGCCTTTTTCTCTTATGTTTAACTATTTGTCTAAATATCTGTTCAACTATCTGTCTTAATATATGTTCAATTATCTGTCTAAATATCTGTTCAACTATCTATCTTAATATCTGTTCAACTATCTATCTTAATATATGTTCAACTATCTGTCTAAATATATGTTCAACTATCTGCCTTAAGATGTGTTCAACTATCTGTCTTAATATTTGTTGAACTATCTATCTTAATATCTGTTCAACTATCTGTTTAAATATCTGATCAACTATCTTCTTGAATATTTGTTCAACTATCTGTCTAAATATCTGATCAACTATCTGTCTAAATATTTGTTCAACATATTTGTAAACATATTTCATGACAAATACTTAATAAACAATTTCATATTCCATAATATATGAATTATTTCCACTAATAATAGTCATTTACGGGGAAAATAAACTCATGTGTAAACAAGCTACATCTCCAACTCGATCAATAATCCTGACATATACTTGACAAATACATATCAAGTAGTTCACATAAACATATATTTAAACAGATATTTGACATAAAAACTTTTGTATAAGATTAGACACAAAGCTCTTTGTCTCTAAAGAAAGCCTCTCGATGGAGCTTGAAGATTTCTGCTATGGAGCCCTTGGACACTTGATGATGAAATACATCATCCTGAAACTGAGAGGCATGGCTTGGATTGCGAAGAACCCTGATAGCCTTACCAGCAAACAACACTGACTCTGCAACACGCATCTGAATATAACTGGGTTATCTAGCAGCATATCCTACAAAAGACAAGTTTAATATATATACATATATGTATCATGGAGAATCTATATGTATCACGTAAATACAAATATAAAGAGTCAACAATACCAAATATATATGAAAGCCCAAGTGCCAATCTGATGTATCGTCAGTTGACATGCTTGACAAGTTTTCAGATATATCTAATGACCCACGTTCTATATTCTTATTTTCCATCCTGTAAAAAGATTACAATGACCCACAGAAACCATCTGAAGTCAAGTACAACGGAAAAAATGGATGACAGTCTTCAAAGCTTAAATGAATACAAGGCATTGCTACCTCCTAATGAAAAACTCTCCGTGCTGGTCCTGAAGAATCCCATACAGCATCCACGCTGCTAGCTAGTTATACATAACTTGATGTGCATGACACAGAAGCATATGCTACCAACACACAACAATAAACATATCAGAATTCGTTCAACTTAAAAAAACTCTCCTCACACCATAGCTCACTAAATCATAACAAAGTTTTTCTTCAATCATCCACATTGGCTCTCTGACTATAACAAAAGAGGTGTATATACCTTTGAAGGCGCGTTTGCAACTCCGACACTCCACAATGGCATCGTTTATGCAAAAGAGTAAGCAGCTGACCATCACGAATGTCAATATATAGAAAAATGTACAGCCTAAAAAACTCGAAAACCGAACCTTAGGGAGGCCTTGAGTCACATTAGCCAATATAGGAATGGACTTGGCCACCAATTCTGCTCAATGTGAAGAACAACAAGACTTATAAACCCAGAGTATGTTCATAATTCCGTTAGCGACGGCTCTCCAGTACACACTAGACTTCTCAGCTCTGGCAGCGACTACATAACTACTCGCTTTAGTGGACCTTATGTCCTTATCCAGCTCAAATGTCGAGACCTTTTGGCGAAGCGGTCGAGCTCCCAGTAGTAAAACCATAAGGTGATGATTCTCTGTACAAGATTCCAACGATACAAGTAGAAACGATTTTAGGTGCTAATATGAGATCAAAATTGAGCAAGGAAAATTTTGGGAAGAGGGATGCACCTTTCACTGGTGATAGGTATCAAAGAGCAAAAGGGGGAAAAGAAGAGAAACAGAAGAAGTTTGAGAGAAAAGAGATAACTTGATTAATCATTCTGTTCAAATCCTGAATAACGGGTATTCAAGATATGAGCAAATGTTAGTAAATAGTATCCGCGATATGTATGTCGGGTGTTGAGCGGGATCGGAGGTGGGTGGAGGTTGCTTGATTGTTGATGTTGGGCGATGTCGGTGTATGATCGTACTCAGTATTCCTCGGCGATCTCGTCTTGCTGCTAAGATCAACAATGATCAAGGAGAGACGGGGTAACCCGCCTTCAACCCTCCGATGCTTAAGTCAGAATCGGTATAGAAGTTTGAGCAGAATAACGGTGAAGTAAGTTTAGAGCGCGTACCATTTAATGTTCAGTTGACCGGTATATATTGGTGGTTGGAGGTTGGGCTGTCTTCTTGCTTTCGATGTGGGACTTGGTGTGTATGTTCTTCTGCTGGGTGTTATCTAATCGGTATCGGTAGTGGCGCGTGTGCGTTATCCTGATCGGATATCGGGCGGGTTTGGTCATCGAAGTTGGAGCCTTCCTGGCGGTGGTCCCTGTCGTGGTGGCGGTGAGACATATTACAACATATAATTGAAGTCGCCTAAGCACGTATGTAGGTGATTTAGCCGGGTATATGTACAAGTCCCCCAACTTGCTCAGCCAAGGGGATCAACCTTGGTTGGCGAGTTGAAAAAGAAGTGATACCGGCGAGATCACCAGGACGTGCTTCGGCGGCGATGTGTACCTTTGTTTAGGAGCCGGGTATCATGCCATACAGTCCCCCAACTTGGCGACCTAGGTTGTGCACCTTGGTTGAGGGTGCTCCTGTACCTGTACGTGTCATTCTGATCGGTTTGGGGCGAGATCGGTGAGTAGCTAGTTCACCGTTCTGCCATAGTACTTCGTAAAAATGGTGTTTAAGTATCTTTGGTTGTTTGAGCGCTCTTCTGTTTGTATCAACCAGGGGGTCGCTGTTTGTGGGCGCTATGGTAGGGGGAGCTCGTTTGAATTGGTAACCCTTAAGTCCCCGAGTCCGTTCCTCCTAGTGGCCAGTAATGACGAGTGATGCAGCGTGATGAAGAGTAACGGTTTATCTGCTTGTGGGCGCTATGGTAGGGGGAGCTCGTTTGAATTGGTAACCCTTAAGTCCTCGAGTCCGTTCCTCCTAGTGGCCAGTAATGAAGAGTGATGCAGCGTGATGAAGAGTAACTAGATCGTTTTTAGTGAAGCCGAGTGACTAGACCGTTATCAGTGATGAAGAGTGATGAGCGATATTGGTGATGAAGAGTGATGAGCGATATTGGTGATGAAGAGTGACGAGCGATGTTGGTGATGAAGAGCGATGGGCGATGTTGGTGATGAAGAGCGATGAGGGATATTGGACCGTTTTTTGGTTATGCGCGCTCTGTCATCGATATGGGCCTTTCTTGGTCGGTGTGGTTGGTGTATCTACTCTGCCTATCATTAAATGTTGTCTGTTGTCGTGCTGCCATGTGTCCGAGTAGGGCGTCTTGGGGTTCCCAAACGTCTCATCGTAGCCATAAAGCGTGATGATTGCTTATCGAAGGTCGCGCCCTCCTCGAAACGGTGCGTACCGGTTCTCGTTCCAGACCTTTCTGATTCTGGTTGACACGTGCTGGGATCTCCTTGATCGACGTGTCTGTTCCAACGGTTGCGATCTTGCCGTTTTGCCTATATATGTACTCGTTCGCTGTTTTGTACATTTTCCTTTTCTGCTTTTCTTGCTTTTGAAATACTTCGCGTTTTTATGCCGTCGGATTCTCTTATTCCCCTCCTGTCTCCGTTGTGTTTGTTGCTGCGCCACCGTAGGTTTTCCAGTCTTCCCCACCTTCCGGTAAGGACTCGCTGCTTAGTACCTTTTGTGGTTTTTTTTTTGTTGCTTCGAGTTTTGGTTTTCTTTTGGGTTTTGGGTTGTCTGTGTTGCTTGGTGTTCTTGGTTGATCCCTGTTTTGTTGTAGGACTCTACTGTTTTTTCTCCTCGTTTTTGTGTTTCTTCTTCTTCTTCTCGCGTTTTTTTTTTTTGCCGGGATGGTATGTCGCCTAGGAAACTAGTTGCGGGCTAGCGAACCGTTTAGGTTTTGACATTGTCCGTGGCTGTTTCGTAGTGCCATGTCTTCTTCTCGTCACGGCGCCGATACCTGCTCTGGTTCTCGCCGTTATGGGCTCGACGGGCCTCTCCTGTGGACCCTTAGTGATGGTCAGGAAGTTGATGAGCCTGCAAAGGCGTTATCCATGGGGGAGTTGGACAAGGTAAGGTCCGAGTTTCAGATCGGTCCCGGTGTTACTCTGAAGTCCCCGGCTCCTGGTGAGCAGTTCTCCAGGCCGCCTAGGGGTTTTATCGCTGTTGATCGCGCTTAGATTCGATATGGTCTTCGCCTGCCTCTCCATCCCTTCCACGAGTATATCTTTGGTGAGCTGGGGTGTGCCGTGGGACAGGTGTCGCCGCTGATGCTTCAGGTACTGAGCGCGATGTTCTCGTTATGGAAGCTGGCGGGTCTGGATTACCCTACTCGCAATGAGGTGTTGTTTTATTTCGATGTGGCGTATTCAACGAAGAAGGGTTGTGGTGGGACGCTCTCGCTCCGTCAGCGACGAAAGAGTTCGCTGGGTTTCACCGATTTCACGAGTTCGTGTCCTGACTGGCGGAGTGAGCATTTCTTTGCTAGTGGGTGGTCGTCATTCTCCCACGGCCGTGTGCCTACCCCGTTTCGATCCCGAGGTGACGTTTCTATACCGACGTGACTCCCGTCGTGTGTCGCTTGTGTGTTTGTCTTACTTGTTTTTACTTTTGTAGTTACACGTCAGTACTCTTTGACCGCTATGGAAAAGCGGCGGTGTCATAGGATCGAGAGCGGTTTCAGTGAGAAGTTTAAGAGTGTGTATTTGCTTGCTGATTACCGGATTATGGAGATGACCGGTCTCGCCAAGGCGCCCAGTATGCCGTCTTTGCTTGCTTGTTTGCCTGTTTGTGTTGCTTGTTGTTTTTTTTTTTGCCTTCTGTTGTATCTCGGTGTCTTATCTTTTCGCCTCTGTTTTGCAGTTGGGTACAAAAATCAAAAGCGGGACCGGAAAATGTCGAGTTCCTACGGTGATATCGACGAGATTCTCGCCCAATTGGCGGAGGAGGCCGCCAACGCCAAGGTAATCGACCTAAATGTGCGTTCTGGGAGGAATGTTACTCTCTCGGAGCAGACGGACCTGCCTCCTCCCCCGGAGTCCCAGACCGATACGGTGGGGAGTCGTGTTCCTGTTCGAGTTGTGACCGGTCAACCTGAGAGTCCTCCTCACTCTCCTGTTCGTCTGAAGAGGAGGTCTGGAGATGAGGGCGCTCCATTTAAGCGTTTGAAGCGGATGGGCGAGATCCCTGAGGCTCCCATCCCCGTTAACGATGATGAGGAAGCCTCCCGTGTTACCGTTGCAGTCCCCGGTTCCTGAGATGATGCTGCCGAAACGGGCGATGCTGCTGAAATAGGTGATGCCGATAATCTTTGGTACTTTGATAAGGAGGACACTTGTGTTCAGGTTGATGATTCTGATATTGGTCCTTATTGTCTGTTAGGCGATGTTCCCCGTGGCGATCCCAACGTCGCCGTTGATGGGCGCGTCGTTATTGCCCGGTCAAGCAACTGGGAAGGACCACCGCCGTACTCGGCCGAGATACTCGCTCTCCTACCTCCAGACGTGGCTACGGTGGCGAATGTCGAGAGTGGGTCCGAGCAGTGTCTGCGGTCCTTTGCCGCCTCTCTCCAGTTGATGTGTCATCAACGCCATACTTTGGTGGCGTCGTCCGAGGAGCTGGCTCGTGTCAATGGCCTCCTGTCGGTGAGGGATGAGCAACTCGTGAAAGCGAGCGAGGAGTGGCAGTCCTTGCAGCAGAAGTACGAGGTTTTGGAGGGCGAGAAGAAGCTCGCTGATGAGTGCCTGGATGCTTCCTTTATCCGGGGTCGTCAGCTTGAGCTGGAAGTTAAGGAGGAGCGTCGGCGGGCGGAAGAGCTGAAGGCTCGTCTGGCCATTGCTGAGGGCCAAGTCACTACCCTACGTGGCCAGGTAAAGGAGTTGGAGGACCGGTGTGAGCAGGAGCTGATCGATGCGGTGGAAGATTTCAAGGCCAGCCCCGAGTTTGATGGCGCTGTTAAGAAGGCTTTTACTGACGGCCTGCAGCAGACTCAGAAACGCTTCTTCGATAACGGTTGGGTGAACGAGAAGTATGACGTTGACCTGAAGCGTATTACCGAGGAGCGCCGTCTGAAGCGTGAGTCCAATGTTAAAGCCCTGCTGAAGATTAAGGAGGAGAAGGCCGATGAAGAAGAACGGCAGCGATCGAATGTTTCTAAAGGTATGACTCCTGATGGTTTTCATCCTTTAACGCCTAGCGCGTCTCCGTCGACTCCCCTAACTCGTCACATTCGTGATGTTGAACTTTTTTCTCAGGCACAGAGTGAGAGGCTGGCCGGCTTGTATCGGGAGCGGTTTCTTGAAAACGGTGCTGCAGACCTGTTGTGAAGCTCGGGCATTTTTTACCTTGTAGTTTTATCGTTTTCCCTTTGCTTAGTGTAGGCGTGTTTGAACTTTGTATCTCTGCCGTGATGGCTTTTGAATGAAATGAAAATTTTTTCCAAGTGTTGTCCGGTATTGCCAACGATGAAAGGTCTGAAAAAAATTTGTTTGTCTATTTGTGGATTCTGAGTGTTTGGGGTAACCGGTATCTTTGATAGCGCCTGAGAGTGATATAGTGTTTGGTGTTTTTATCAAAAAATAGCCAAGTATCCTGGCAACTCGTAGGTAAACGAGACAAGTGTTTTATAGTGGTTCACCAATTTGGCTACTCCACTTGTGCCTCGCTGGGCTTTTACTATGCTTTTCTTTGCTTTACAAGTATCGGGATCTGGGAACGTGATATAGTCAAACGACAAAGGTCTGAAGAATTTTTGTTTCATTGGTGGCGGTGCCGGATGACCGAGCGAGATGAGTCTCTAGTGTGATGGTGCTGATCGATTGGATGCCTCGACCGTGTTGTTATGTGGAATTTGTCCTACTGGTGGCAATATCGGAGGTGTTCTGCATTCCACGTGCGTGGTATCCTTAGGCCGTTCTTGTCTTGGAGGATGAACGTGGTTGGTGTGACGCTCTCGGTGATTTTAAAAGGGCCCTCCCATGTCGGTGCTAATCCTTTGGGTTTGGGGATGACCTCTCTCCAGACCATATCGCCCACGTGGAGCTTTCGTGCCTTTACCCGTCTGTTGTAATGTCGGGCGACTAGTTGCTTGTTTGCCGAGAGTGCGATAACGGTATCGTCCTGCCTTTCTTCTCGGAGTATGTTGGCCATGTTTAAGCCGTGCTCGTTGGTGTCCTGGTTGTATCCCTCGAGTCTTGGGCTTCGGTGTGTGATTTCTAATGGTAAGACGGCCTCGGCGCCGTATACCAGTGAGAACGGTGAGTCCCCAGTTGCCTCCGTTGGCGTTGTTCGTATCGCCCAGAGAACCTCGTAAAGGCTTTCTGCCCATTTGTGGTTGTAGTCCTCCATTCTCCTTTTCAGGCCGTTCTTTATTTTTTTGTTTGCCGCTTCTACTTGTCCGTTTGTCTGAGGGTAGTATACCGATGCGAATACCAGGCGAGTTCCTAAGTTGCCGGTGAACCTCTTCATCTCGTCGTTGTTGAATTGTTTCCCGTTGTCGGTGACTATCGTTAGTGGGGCTCCGTACCGGCAATATATGTCCTTCCAGAGGAAATTGATGACCTTTTTCGTGGTGATGAGGACGAGCGGCCTGGCTTCGATGTATTTCGTATGGTAGTCTATGCAGACGATGATGTACTTGAATTGGCCGGAAGATGCCTTTAGTGGCCCGATTAGGTCGAGTCCCCATTGTGCGAACGGTATAGGGCTGACGATGATGGACATTGGCGCTGCCGGGGCGTGTATCCGGTGTGCATGCTGGGCGTAGGCCTGGCACTGATCGACGATATTTCTTGCGTCATGTCGCATCCCTCTGTAGTAGAACCCATATCGGAGTAGTTTGTGTATGATGTTATTTGGTCCGCCGTGGTTGCCGTACTCGCAGTCGTGGAGGTTTTTCAGCATGCTCCTGCCTTCCGTTTGCGTGACACACTTAAGCATTGGGAATCCCCTTTTGTTCATGTACAGTTGGCCGTTCTGTATGCTGTAGTATGCCGCTCTTTGGGCGAGTTGTCTTGCCTCTGTTCGATCGGTTGGCGTTATTCCGTCTGTGAGGTATTTGGTTAAGCCTGTTCGCCAGTCTTCCTCTGGTGTTGTTGGTGAAGCCGCTGTGGTTATTGTGAATATTTCCTGAAAGCTTTTGGATATGCTTGGTCGTTCTAGTGTTTCCACCATTGTGTGTTCCCTTGCCGCGATTGCTGGGGCGGTTGCTAGTCTTGCCAGGGCGTCAGCCCTCTTGTTCTGCTCTCTTGGGATGTGCGTTATGTTGTAGAAGGAGAATTTGCCCAGTAGCGCCTTTACGTATCCTAGGTATGCCGACATCTGTGTCCCTCGTGCCTCGAATTCCCCGGTTACGTGATTGACTGTTAGTTGGGAGTCGCTGAATATATTAACGTCTATGGCCCCTATGTCCAGGGCGAGTTGTAGACCGGCAATTAGGGCTTCGTATTCGGCCTCGTTGTTGGATGCCGGGAATGTGAATCGTAGGGCGTACTCGGCATAGGTTTTGCCGAGACCGGTTAGGATTGCCCCCGCTCCTGCTGCTATGGCCGTTCTGGATCCGTCAACGTATAAGTTCCAGTACGACGGTGTTGTTACCTGGGTTGTGGGCGATGTGCTGGGCGCTGGTTGTTGTTGGTTGGTAATTGTCGGTGTCAGTTCTGCTATGAAATCCGTTATTGCCTGCCCCTTTATTGCTCCTCGTGGTTTGTATTTAATGTCGAACTCGCTGAGTTCTATCGCCCATTTGGTTAATCTTCCGGAGTGGTCGGGGCTAGCCAGTACTTGGCGTAGTGGTTGGTCCGTTAGGACGTGTATAATGTGGGATTGGAAGTACGGTCGCAGGCGTCTCGCCGCTGTTATTAGCGCTAGGGCCAGCTGCTCGAGTGCCGGGTATTTTGCCTCTGCATTTTCCAATCCTTTTCCGGTGAAGAATACTGGTAATTCGGTGTCGGTGTCCCGTCGAACTAGTGCTGAGCTTACGGCGGTGAGCGAGGTGGCGAGGTAGATGTATAAGACCTCGCCCGGAACTGGTGCGTAGAGGAAAGGGATGTGGGCGAGATATTGCTTGATGGCGGTTAGGGAACACACAATGGTGGAAACACTAGAACGACCAAGCATATCCAAAAGCCATTCTACTGCCTTCTTTTTGGTGAGTCTAATTGCTTTGAAGAACGGCCCGCATTTGTCTGTATATCGTGCTATGAATCGGGCCAGTGATGCTAGCTTTCCTGTTAGCGCTTGAAGCTCCTTTTTTGTTATTGGGCGAGTTGTGTCGAGGAAGGCCTGTACTTTTCCCGGGTTAGCCTCGATCCCGTGTTGGCTCACCATGTATCCCAGAAATTTCGTTGTTGTTACCCCGAAGATACATTTTGCCGGGTTGAGTCTCATGCCGCTGCTGATGAGCGTGTCTAGCACTGCTTTGAGGTTTCTTACGTGGTCCTCCCGGCGTCGGCTTTTGACAATTAGGTCGTCCACGTAGACTGCGACAGTGTCGTTGTCCAGTGGCACGAGCAGCTCCGTCATGAATCTTTGGTACGTTGCTCCGGCGTTTTTCATTCCGAAAGGCATGACGCTGTAGCAGTATAGCCCTCGGTCGGTGATGAAACATGTTGCTTCGCTGTCAGCCGGGTTCATTTTGATTTGGTTGTACCCGGAGTAGCAGTCCATTGTTGACAAGAGTTCGTGGCCGCTGGTGGCGTCTGCGAGTTGGTGGATCTGTGGTAATGGGAAGGAATCTTTTGGACATGCCTTGTTGACGTCGGTGTAGTCTACGCACATTCTCCATTTGTGGTTGCTTTTTTTGACCATGACGACGTTTGAGACCCATTCCGGGTAGTGGATCTTTCTGATGAACCCTATGTCGAGTAGCCTGGTTACCTCTTCTCGCATGGCGCTGTATTGTTCTTCGTTGTACGCTTGCCGCTTTTGTTTCTTTGGGATGGCGTCGGGTGAGATGTTTAGTTTGTGTGAGACGATGTCCGTTGCTATTCCTGGCATGTCGGCGTATGGCCATGCGAATACGGTACCACATTCCCTGAGAATGTTGACAAGGGCGGTCTCGATTGTTGGGTCCAGGTTGGTCCCGATTTTGATGGTTCGCTCAGGGTGTTCGTCCGAGATGGAGATTGGTTTTGTGGCTGTCTCGGCTGATGGGCGGGCCGTTAGCGATCCCGTCCGTGGATCTTGGGGGGCCTCGTGAAGTCTATTTCCTTTTAGTGCGCATACCTCTCTTACCGGGTAGCTGACGTGTTCGGGGGATCCTGGTAGAGTGGGCGTCGTTCCTCTGACGGTGCATACTCCCCCGGTCGTTGGAAATTTCATTGTTAGCATCTGTTGTGATACGATGGCGTTTATTCTGTTTAGAGTGTTGCACCCGATGATGGCGTTGTAGAATGATGGGGCGTCGACAACTAGGAATTCGATGTGTGTCTCGGCGCTGCAGCCCTCTTGTCCCAGTGCGATTCTGAGGTAGTCGTTTCCCAGTGGTTGTATTTGGTCGCCGCTGAAGCTTACTAGTGGGTGGTGGTCCCTTTTCAGTTTGGATGGAAGTCGCTCGAGTGCCTCGTATGCCGGCTGGAATATGACGTTGACTGATGAACCTGTGTCCACGAGGCATCGCCCGACGCTGCATAGGTCGATTACGACGTCCACTAGGAAGGGGTAGTCTTCAGATACCGGCGGTCTCTCCTGTTCTTCTAATTCGTGGAATGTTATTGATCCCCATCCGGTCTTGGCGGCCTTTGCCGGTCCTTGTCGTAGGTTGCATATCGCCCGTTCGTTTCTTCGCTCCGTTTTGGACTTGCCGCCCGTGATTGCGTTGATTCTTCTGACGCTATTGATGTTCGTTGCTGGGCGCTCCGGTTGAGCGTTGTGTCCTGTCCTGAATGTTGATAGGTTTCCTTTCTCTAGCTGTGCTTGTACTGCCTTTTTTACTTCGTGACATCTTTCTGTGTCGTGGGATTCGTTTTGGTGGAAGTCGCACCATTTCCCCGTGTTCCTGTAATCTGTTGCTCGGAATGATTTTTTGGGTAGTGTGAATAGTTCTGGGTGGGCCGTGAGGATATCGGCGTACTTGGCGTTTAGTACGCTGAACACCGGTTGTGGTAGCGGGGTGGTGTAGTTTGTTTTTTCTTCTCGTTGTCTTTTCCCGCTGCTGGCGTAACCTTTGCCGTTGTTGGCGTAATTGTGCCTTCCGGTGTTGTGCCGTTGTCCGCCTTGTCGCCATCGTTGTTGGTCCTGGTCCTGTGATTTTCCCTTATTTCTGGGTGGGGTTACCCGTGATCGATCGTGGGCGGGGAGCGCTTCCTGTATGTTTGTGGTGAATGTGTTTACCTGTTGCGTTGTCGTGGGATTGGAGCCGAAAGTTTGCAGTTCTAGTTGGGCGTGAGATGTCACGCGGTCTAGTAGGTCGGCGTATGTGGTAGCTGGATTCTCGTTGAGCTTCCAGGTCAGCGATCCTGGTTGTAGGGCGTTTCTGAGTACACAGAAGGCCGAGTCGCTGGATATGCCGCGGCAGTTGGCGATGGCGGTGTTCCATCGAGAAATGAATGCGGATAGTCCCTCCGCGGGTTCCTGCTTTATAGCCTGCAATTGGTTGTAAGTTAGTGAGCAACTCGCTGATGTTATGTATCTCTTTAGAACAGCTTTAATGAGTTCTGGGAAAGATTTTATGGATTTTGGCGGGATGCTAAAGAGCCAGCTGAGCGCGTCGCCCGTTAGGCTTTCCATGAATAAGTAACAGCTTGTGGCGTCGTCGTAGCCTCTGCCGGTTGTTGCTGATGTGAAAACGTCGATGTGGAGGGATGGGTCTGTTTTTCCCCTGTATCGCTCTAGTTTGATTTTTGCCAACGGATGTCGCCCTCGGCGCATAATGTCGCTCGAGAACGGTTCCTTGCGCACTGCTGGGAGTGTACGGTCAAGGTAACTGGGCTCCAGTTGTGATAACCGTCGTATCACCATTTCGAGGTCGGCCACTCGTGCCGCCATTTGCCCGCCGAGCGGGTTGCTCGCGTTCGTTCTAGTGTTGGCGTGTAGGGGTGGTGATACTGGTGAGCGGGCGAAGTTATTTGGTTCCGGCCCGTCAATGCCTTGCAGTTCGTTGTCTTCCTAGGGCGATTCCGGCTCTCGGTGGTGGGATTGGAGTGGGGGGGTTGCCTCCGATAATGGATCTGGGTTGGGTTCTGCACGTTCCGTGGTTCTCCTTCCCGTGGATGCCGCTTTGTATTGCTGGTGTTCGAAGTCCCTGGCCTTTTCGAGCTCCGCACATCTTTCCATGGCCGATTCGTATCGGCGTTGCATGTCGGCGATGTGGTCATGCATAACGCTTACGTGGCGCTTACCTGGCCGCCGTAGTGTTTGATTGTCGTGTTCGCTATCGTAGTGTGTTTCCCGTTGTCCGGTACCGGGTGATATTCCCAGTGTCAGGCTTGTGTCCATGTTTGTCGCTTGCTCAGAGTTTCGTGGTTTGAAAAAAAAAATTCTTGTGTGCGATTCCCACAGACGGCGCCAATGCTCAAATCCTGAATAACGAGTATTCAAGATATGAGCAAATGTTAGTAAATAGTATCCGCGATATGTATGTCGGGTGTTGAGCGGGATCGGAGGTGGGTGGAGGTTGCTTGATTGTTGATGTTGGGCGATGTCGGTGTATGATCGTACTCGGTATTCCTCGGCGATCTCATCTTGCTGCTAAGATCAACAACGGTCAATGAGAGACGGGGTAACCCGCCTTCAACCCTCTGATGCCTAAGTCAGAATCGGTATAGAAGTTTGAGCAGAATAACGGTGTAGTAAGTTTAGAGCGCGTACCATTTAATGTTCAGTTGACCGGTATATATTGGTGGTTGGAGCTTGGGCTGTCTTCTTGCTTTCGATGTGGGACTTGGTGTGTATGTTCTTCTGCTGGGTGTTATCTAATCGGTATCGGTAGTGGCGCGTGTGCGTTATCCTGATCGGATATCGGGCGGGTTTGGTCATCGAAGTTGGAGCCTTCCTGGCGGTGGTCCCTGTCGTGGTGGCGGTGAGACATATTACAACATATAATTGAAGTCGCCTAAGCACGTATGTAGGTGATTTAGCCGGGTATATGTACACATTCATGCCGTTCTCAATAGGTTACAAGCAATATAGAGAGACTACCACAAGACATAATACAAGACAAGATTCAGAACAATACAAAGATAATGACCGAGTCTTGGTCGACAAAAGAAGGCACTCTAGCAACTCAGCCACAGAGGCACAGATACTCAGAAGATCAGAACGGTGATCTGGTACATTAGATGCTAATGGGTCTTCGACATGGGGTTTACGGAATGGGTCGAGACCATGGGATTGGGATGTAACAACTCCCTCCCCCATCAAAAATTAAGCAGGCTTGCCCTCAAGCTGCGAAGTCAGGGAAACACATTTCCATTTCATCTACATCTGACTAGCCACTGTACTCCAGCTTTTTTGCCCTTCTTGTAGATACTCAGTTCGAGCACCGCTTCTGGAGTCCACTGTAGTTCTTCCGAAGTCTCCACTGGTGGTAAATCTGTGGCAAGAGGTATGTGTTCGCCGATTCGACGTTTCAGCAAAGAAACGTGAAAAACATTATGGATCCTTGTTGTGACTGGAAGCTCAAGCCAATAGGCCACTTTGCCCACACGTCTGATTGCCTTGAAAGGGCCATAGAATTAGGGTGCTAGCTTCTATTTTGAGGAGGAGGCTACAGAGCATTGCCAATAGGCCTGCAATTTCAGGTACACCAAATCCCCCACCTGAAATTCTTGATCGGTGCGGTGCTTGTCGCTCTATTGTTTCATACGGTTCTGGGCTAGCTCCAAGTGGGATTTGGTAGCTCTATTGAGTTGATCACGAGCCTTTAAAGCTCTCTCCACTGATTGTACTGTTGTAGAACCAGGGCAGAAGTTTGGTATTGTAGGAGGAGAGATACCATAGAGGGCTTCGAAGGGAGATTTTTTGATGGCACTGTGATAACTAGTATTGTACCAAAACTGGGCCCAATGAAGGTGATTGAACCATGATTGCGGGTGATCTCCCACGAAACAGTGGAGATAGTGTTCAAGGGTGCAGTTGAGGACCTCCGTCTGCCCATCTGATTGGGGGTGATAGGCCGAGCTCCGCCATAGACGGGTCTGGTGGAGGCAGAAGAACTCCTCCCAAAAACAGCTGGTGAAGACTGCATCCCTGTCTGTAATGATGGATCGAGGCATTCCATGGTGCTTAAAGACTTCCTGTGTAAAGAGTTCAACAATTGTAGCAGCCGTGTAAGGGTGTGTGAGACCGAAAAAATGACCGTACTTGGTGAAACGATCAACCACCACAAGAATAGAATTTTTGCCATTGGACTTCGGCAAACCCTCTACAAAGTCCATGGAGATGGACAACCAAGCGCCATCGAGAATTGGCAGGGGTTGTAGCAAGCCCGGTGGATTGATTGTCTCATAATTTTGACGTTGTCATTGGTCGCAGCCGGAGATGAACTTCTTGATATATTTTTGAAGGTCAGGCAATAGGAAGCTGCGAGAGATCCATTTGTACGTGGGAAGAAACCCGGAGTGGCCGACGGTGAGTGAAGCATGGAACTCAAAAAAAAGTTGTTGTCTTCAAGGAGATGATGTGGGGACAAACACCTTGCCCTTATAAATCAACCTGCCATGTTTCAAAGAAAACCCAACACATGTATGTAAGGGGCCTCTCTCAATTGTTTTGTAATATTGATTTCCTCTGTGTCTTGTAAACAAGCTTGCTGAATCCTTTCTAGGCAGTCAAAAATAGGAGAAGTCACAGCCATGAGAGCTGCAAGTTCATGCCTTCTTGATAAGGCATCTGGAGCTCCATTTAGTACCCCTGCTCTATGTTCAATCTCAAAGGTATATCCCAGTAACTTTAGTAACCACTTTTGCTATATAGGAGTAGATAACCTCTGATCACTAAAATACTTGAGTGTGTGATGATTAGTGATAATTTTGAATTTTTGGTGCAGTAAACTCTGGACAACGAAGACTATGGCCATCATTTCCTTGTCGTAGACCGACAAGGCAAGATTTCTCCCGGAGAGTGACTTGCTTAGGTAAGCAATCAGATGGACCTCTTGTTGCAACACCACACCAAGGCCACCTCCATAGGCATCCGTTTCAATGATAAACTATTTGGCAAAGTCTAGTAATGCCAACATTGGCGTCGACGTCAAGGCTGCCTTCAGATTGTTGAATGCTTCAGTAGCTACTGTAGTCCACAAGAAATTGTCTTTTTTGAGCACATTTGTTAATGGTTTAGAAATAGGCCTATAGTTCTTGAAACATTTGCAGTAGTAGCCTGCGAGGCCCAGAAATCCTCTAAGCCCTTTCAAGGTTACGAGCTGAGGCCAGTGGGCTACAGCTTGTATCTTTGATGGATCCACTTGTACCCCTCTTTAGCTTGTATCTTTGATGGATCCACTTGTACCCCTCTTTAGAAATAACATGGCCCAAATATCCAACTTTGGTCTGACCAAATGAGAACTTAGAGGGCCTTGACTTTCAAGGAGTGGGCCTGCAAAGTTGTTAAAACTTGGTGCAAATGTTGTACATGCTCATCAATTCCTTTACTATACACATGTATGTCATCAAAAAAGACTAAAATAAACTTGCGTCAAAATGGACGAAATATAGAGTTCATTAGGCTTTGAAAAGTAGGTGGAGCATTTGTGATACCAAAAGACATTACCACAAATTCGTAATGTCCATCATGCGTACAAAATGCCGTTTTGGGGATATTCTCTTCGTGCATGCGAATTTGATGGTATCCGGAGCGAAGATCTATCTTTGTGAAAAGGGTGGATCCATGTAACTCATCCAATAGCTCATCCACAATAGGGATGGGAAATCGATCTTTAACAGTGATAACATTGAGACCCCGGAAGTCAACGCAAAAGCGTCGGGTGCCATCCTTCTTTGGAACCAAAAGGACTGGAGAAGAGTATGGGCTTCTGCTAGTATGGGCACTGATGCGGAGGAGGCAAACTCATCGGCTCCTCAAAAAGTGAATGGAACTGACTAAGGAGCTGTTGTAGGGGTGCCGTAGCCATTTAGATAGGGTCGACCGGAGATTTGTGATTGTTCGAAGTCGAAGCCGCCGTGAACAATAAATGGAGTAGATGCAACTCTTTTACCGTCGGTGGCTGATACTGAACTCCCTTCAGAAAGTGTGGTTGTCCATCTATCTCAAACAAAATCAATTTCTTCTTGAAATACCATCCTATAATTTCTAGCGACTCTATCCATTCAGCGCCTAATACAAGGTCATAACCTGTCACTGCTAACAGGTTATGACCTTGTATTGAACTCGTGCTTGTCACTGCTAACAAGCGAATTGAACTCGTGAAGCTATAGCCTTGAATATGCACCGTGACATCTCGAGCCACCCCATGAGTCTAGACTTCCGCTCCCGACGCTATGGTGAAGGTAGAAGACTCGCCCTTGGCAACTTGCAAGTACAATTGTTATGCAATTCTTGGGTCTAAGCAATTTGCAAGGCATCAGAATCGATGAAGATTCTGATTGGAAATGTTCCAATTTTGCCTATCAGGCACATGGTTTGAGCAATGGGGGAACCTGTAAGAGTGTGCAGTGTAAGGGGCTCTTCTTCCTCTGGATCACACTCATGATAGAGTTCTTCGAAAGACTCTCCATCAATGATGATGGAGAGTGTATTGAGGCACTTGTGGATGGGAGAGAACATCTCTGGCCAGTTAAAACACAACCCTTTAGCACGTCAATCATTGTATTCCTCTCGAGTAAGCTTGTAGTAAGCAAGTTTAGGTTTGTTTTATGTTTGGTATCTTGGTTTATGGTATGGTGTAGGTGGGCGAGGCTGAACTGTTTGAGGGCGTGGAGATGGGTTTTGAGATGAAGAGGGAGTTTGGGTGACAAAGCGAGTTGGAGTATGTACCTTCGAAGAGGATTTGAGATATCGGTTCCGAGTTTCCATATTCCTGGCAAACCTTATCGCTGCCATCAAAGTGATTGGTTCCAGCATATTGACCTCAGGTTTGATGTCCTCACGGAGACCCCCAAGAAAAACATTCATCAGCTGAGTATCAGACCAATTAGGACAGCGACATGAGAGACTTGTGAACTGTTCACGATACTCGTCGACCAAACAGATCTATTAAATGTGTAAGAGTGAAGATTCCAGGCTATTAGCACTATACCCTGAGCCGAAAGATTGGAGAAGTGCGTCTACAAAAAGACTCCAACTGTTGGTGCGGAATCTTTGTTCATACCATGTCACCCAAGGAACTATGGCTTCATCAAAAGAGTAAGCAACCAAGGACACTCTCTCCCCTGGTGGTACCTAATAGTAATTCAAGTACCTTTCGGGTAGTGAAATCCATCCCAGTGTATTTTACCCTGAGAAACGAGGGAGCTCCACCTTAGGTGTGGGACGAAAAGAAGGTGACGAGGTACATTCAGAAACAGAATGGGTGTGAGAAGTGTTTGGGGATATAGGTGGAGTGTTTAAAGGTATGGTGAACTGAGAAAAAAAAACTCAGAATTGGTCGTGGATGGGGATGCCATTTTTGTTGGTGAAGGAGTGGAGAAGGTGAATGGAGGAGTAAACGTAACGGTGTAGGGTGAAGAGGGAATGGTGGTGAAGGGTGGGCGAGTGGTGGTTGAGAGGTTTCCTATAGTGGCGGTGTGGGAAGCAGGTCCTCCGAGGCTGGCGGGAGTAAAGGTAGTGCCACTTGAGCTATGTGCAAGCCTCGAACTTCCTCTATGAGAGAGCACATGAATATGGTGTGCTCAGCCAAGGTACTGTGATGGAATCGATGTCCGAGAGCAGTTGTCGGTGTTCTCTGACCAACACCGGTATGATGGGCAGAGCGAACACCACTGGTTCATTGGGGTCATCGGCAACGGTGTTTGTCATGGTGTCGAACGTCGAAGCTCTGGTCTTAGCTCCTCCAACCATTGTGGAGGCTCTGATACCAGAATGATAGGTATCAAAGAGCAAAAGGGGGAAAAGAAGAGAAACAAAGGAAGTTTGAGAGAAAAGAGATAACTTGATTAATCATTCATGTCGTTCTCAATAGGTTACAAGAAATATAAAGAGAATACCACAAGACATAATACAAGACAAGGTTCAGAACAATACAAAGATGACAACCGAGTCTTGGTTGATAAAAGAAGGCACTCCAGCAACTCAGCCACAGAGACGCAGATACTCAGAAGATCAGAACGGTGGTCTGGTACATAAGATGCTAATGGGTCTTCGACATGGGTTTTAGGGAATGGGCCATGACCATGGGATTGGGCTATAACAACTGGGTTGGATGAAGAAGATGTCTGTAGCGAGTTTGAAGGTAGGCTCGTCGAAAAATGAGGGCGTCGATTTCGAGAGAGCCGGAGTGCGACGACGACTCTCTATCTCCTCGATTATCAGATTGACGGTGTAGCCTTAAGGTGTGAAGGGAGAGAGAGACGGATTCTCAAAGTGGAGGGGTTTTCCCAAAGTCTGTGGTATTTTTGTAAATATAAAATCAAATTTGGGATATTACATACTTAAAAAACAGAATGGTTTTTTTTAATTGAAAATTTATAGTGAGTTTTTTTCGGAAAGAAAGTGATGAAATTGAATTTATTTTTTTCATTTCCCCTATTTTTTATTTGAAACTTGTATATCAGTATATTGAATAGCTATGTTCTGCCCAGAAATCCATATCAAGATAGGAATCTGGGTTAGATCGAGTTTGGTCATATGTCAAAGACAAAAGGAAGGAACACCTATTGAATGTTTGAATTTTGTTTCAATAATTTTCACACTATTGTCACCCAATCTTGTTGTTGGCATATTGAAGTCTTGAACCTCTACAAATTTTTTATGGCTGCACTCATATTGTTGTCACCTAATGGTGATCTAGAGTTTTGCCTCTAGGTGAGCGGGAAAAAAAATTATGCACGAGATAATCATTTGGGTCAAAAAAAAATTTACTTGAAGTTTTTTTGTGTGTGACAAGCACTAGAAGGCTTGAAACAACCAATATTACACAACAAGAGGTAAAATACAACCATACAGTCCAAGAGCCAGTAGAAACAAGTTATGCGAGAGAAATAACAATTAAACCAAAAAATAAAAAATAACTTATCCACTAGCCGCTCAATGAACTAGAGAGAGTGTCTACTCTCCTAATCTTCCACACAACAAACAACCCAAAATGTCAGAAATTTTCGAGATGAATAGCTAAATTCAGTGGCCGATCCAGAAAATTTTCTTAAGTTGAGCAAGAATGTACATAATCAAATTTATGAATTTTCATAAAAAGTAATAAGACATATTACTAAAATGCTAGTTAATTCCTTAATCAAAAAGTTGTAGACGTTGTATGAGGCTCTTGGAAAAAAAATATATAGTCCTTAATTAATTATAATAGTTTACAGACTCTTTTTTGAAAGGGCCTCAGATAGTTTATTGAAAAGAAAAAAATTGGAGCAATCAAAAGGAGCAAATTATTTACCCACCAATGTAAAGAAAAGAGGACTAGCATTTGTGCAACATTTAAAGAGACTCTCCTGCCCTAATATTAACACGTATGAATCTGTTAACTAAGAATTTAAGAGCAAAAAATTCTATTTAATTGAACAATCCCAACAACATCGTTTCACTTTCGTTTTTCTACCTAAACGACATTGCTTGTCATGTTTTCTCTAGCAGGCACTGTTTATTTTCTTCCTTCCTTAGTTTCTGCCTTTTTCAGCCTAGATTTTCTATTATTTTTGCCCAAACTAGCAGTACATGATTTGTGAAACTTAACTCAATCTCTAAATCTCAGCTGCCCAACTTTACCTGTACGTAACTCTGTCAGTGCTAAATTTTAAATCCACCTAGTGGAATTACTTTTGGCTCCTGGGAGTTGAGAATTTGACCCAACAGCCGCTAGGTTTGCTCTCTCCTAGGTCCGCCTCTGATACCTGCCCGATTTTGATTGTTATTGTTTATTTATTTTTTCTTCTCTTGCTGAGGTGTAGGGGTAAAATTGTATTTTAAAAGTAGAAAAATACATAGAAAGACAAGTTAAATATCACAACTACAAATAAATCAACCACAACAATATTTAGGATCTATTTGGTATGACTTTTGAAAGCACTTCCAACATTGAGAAAGTACTTTTATTAACTTCATGGTGTTTGGTTTCAACTAAAACCACTTTGAAAACATTTAGGAAATCACTTACAAGTCTTAAAAGTAGTTTTTTAGAAAGCACCTCCTATGTGATTTCTCTTGAAAATGCTTGTAAGAGAAAGCGCTACTACTGAAATCACTTTAAGAATCCATCCCAAATAGGCACCTAGACAATAAAGGACAGACCTGAAGCCCAAACATAATATGTTAGGACTACAATCTGCAGGTACTAAAAATGAACTAGAAAATCAAAGAATAGCAATGAACTACTGGGAAATGTAAGATAAGGGAAGTAAAGATAACATAATTGATAAAGTGCTTCAGGTTTCATTTCATGCCATCAAAAAGATACACAACTCGATATATATATATATATATATATATATATATCTATATATATGAAAGCTAACTGGGATGTACTACCTGGTCTATTCTAAGAGCAGGTCTAAGAAGTGGGCTGAGACGGGTCTAACAAGTCCTCCCCCTAAGAGGAAACCCGTCTGCGGGCTCCGAAAATGGAAAATTTACATATGATGGAATGAATTTCCTCCCAGGTCGCATCCTCTGTTGGAAGTCCCTGCCATTTAATGAGCCATTTGGTTATGGTGCGTCCTTTCTTCCTATCAGCTCCCATGTCTAAAACTTCCTATGGACGCCATATGAAAGCACCCTCAGTGGAAAATTCTGGTAGCGTTTGAAGCAACTATGTTCCTTCCCCAACTCATTTCTTTAGAAGTGAGACATGAAAGACATCTTGCAACTTGGAATGAACAGACAATGCTAAGCGATAAGCTACTATCCCAACATTTTGAGTGATCTGAAAGGGGCCATAGTAGCGATGAGATAGCTTATGGACAGCCCGGGGCAATATGGATTTTTGTCTATATGGTTGAAGTTTCAAAAATACATAATCACCCACGGCAAGATGACGCTCTGTGTGGTGCTTATCCATAAACTATTTCATCCGATTTTGAGCTAACTGCATGTGTTGTTTGAGAGATTGGAGTAGTTGGTCCTTTGAACGCAATTTCTTATCAACTACATGAACATTAGTTCTCCAGGAATGTAGCACATAATCTGTTGAGATGGGCTACCATATACTGCTTCATATGGAGTCATTTGAATTGTAGAATGGTGGGTGGTATTATACCACCATTCTTCCCAATGGATAAGCGTGCTCTATAATACTGGTTCGTCATACATAAAACATTGCAAAATGTGCTCCACGGATTTTTTGACTACCTCTGTTTAGCCATTGGACTGCAGATGGTACGATGAGTTGTGGCATAAAGTCGTACCCTATAACCTGTGAAACTCCTTCCAAAAGTTACTTCAGAAGATAGGATCGCAGTCCGACACAATTGAACGGGGCATCCCATGGAGTCAAAAAAATTCCTTCATAAAGATCTCCGCAATGTCAATAGCACTATAAGGGTGAGTGATGGGAATGAAATGGCCATATTTTGATAGTCTGTCCACAACAACAAAAAGGGCATTTTTTCCTCCTGATTCTGGAAGACCCACAACAAAGTCCATAGATACATCAAACCAAATATCTTCTCGAATAGATAAAGTTTGGAGAAAATCTGGAGGGTTGATGGCCTCATATGGTTGGAGTTGACATTGATCACATGCAGCGATATAGGCTTTGACATCAGCTCTCATCCCAGGCCAAATGAAGTTACGATTGAGCCTGATCAAATTCCGGAGAAGCCTGAGTGACCCACTTAAATTGATGAGTGGAATTCAAATAGGAGCTTCTGCCTCCACTCAGAGGTAATAGGCACAAAGATCTTTTGCTTATACATGAGTCTACCATTCTACAATGAGAAACCATTTTTAGTGTGTGCACCTGATTGAAGGACTTGTATAATCTCTTGCGCATGAGCATCTTTCTCACATGTTGCTACAATTTGTTGGATGCCTTTGAAGAGTGGACCAGAGATAGATTGAATTGAGCATAACTCTAATTGTCGAGATAAAACATCAGGGACAATATTGTTCTTACCCGCCTGTATTCGATCCGGTAATCATAACCCATAAGCTTCAAAAGCCATTTGTGTTGTGCTGGAGTTGAAATCCTCTAGTCCATCAAATGCTTGAGGGGTTGATGGTCAGTCATGATGGTGAAAGCATTTCTCAGTAAAGAGTGATGCCATTTCTCCACCGAATACAAGATAGCAAATATTCCCTTGTCATAAGTTGAAAAGGCACGATTTGCAGTAGAGAGAGCCTTACTCAAATACGCAATTGGATGTTTCTCTTGGGAAAGCACAGCACCTATCCCTAATCCAATTGCATATGTCTCCACGATAAAGGGCTTTGTGAAGTCGGGGAGGGAGGGCACCAGGGCCGTCATGACTGTCGTTTTCAGATTGGTGAAGGCCTCAATTGCGGCTAGTGTCCATTGGAATTGACCAGCGTGCAACATCTCCGTCAGGGGTTTAGCGATCAAGCCGTAATTACGAACAAAGCGACGATAATATCCGGTAAGCCCTAAGAATCCTCGGAGGCCCTTAATTGTATTGGGCATGGGCCAATTTTTCACATATTGAATTTTTGATGGATCAACAGAGACCCCTTGAGAAGAAATCATGTGGCCCAAATAGTGTATCTCCTGTTTGCCATAGTCACACTTGATTAGTTTCACTCGCAACTCATGTGTGACTAACAATTTGAACACTTCTTCCAAATGCTTGAGATGTGACTGAAAATCAACACTATAAATAAGAATGTCATCAAAAAAACGAGGACAAACTTACATAATAAAGGCCGAAAAACTTGATTCATCAAGGCTTGGAAGGTGGAGAGAGCATTGGATAATCCAAATGGCATTATGACGAACTCGTAGTGGCTTTCATGTGTATGAAATGACGTCTTATGAATGTCGGCCTTGTGCATCCAGATTTGATGATGGCCGGAACGTAAATCCAACTTAGTAAAAAACTGTGCACCATAAAGCTCATTGAGAAGCTCATCCACAATTGGAATAGGAAATCGATCCTTAATTGTGACGTTATTGAGGGCACAAAAATCAACACAAAAGCACCACGTGCCTTCTTTCTTGCGCACTAATAATACCGGTGGGGAGAAAGCACTTGTACTCAAACGAATTTTCCCATTTGTAACATCGCAGCCACTTGTTTTTCAATTTCACACTTTTGTGAGTTTGCATATCCATATGGTCGGACATTAATAGGGCCTGCTCTATTTTGCAACACAATCTTGTGGTCAATTGATCTCTGAGGAGGCAAGTCAGAGAGCTCTTGAAACAACACCTAATACTTGGCAATTAAGGTTTATATAGCAGGCTCAATTACAGTAAATGCTAGTTGGGTTGCCTCTCAAGTGTCTCTTTAGGCATTAAGGCCATCAGAAATTGAGGATCATTAGACCGAGGTCTGGTAGTTATCCCTTGTAACATGTGGTATCTTCCTGCTGCCTTAAAGATCATGACCTTATCAAAGAAATGCCACCCTATGAAACCAAGAGTATCTAACCAATTAGCACCCAAGAGCAATTCACAATTATCATAAAGTTAGTGAACTCATAGTCTTGTATTTTAACTGTTACATTGCGGGCTCTGCCAAAGGGTTTAATGTCATGCCTAGCAGCAGTTTTAAAACACAAATTGGTATGGGCCTCGTGAGATAAGCCCAACCACTTGGCCACATTGAGATTTAGGAAACTTCACGTGGATCCACAGTCCACAAAGACTTTAGCAGGCTCACCATTAATTTGGCCCAAAAATCTCATTATTTTCCCCATCTCAATGTTAGTAATGGCACAAATTGGATAAGGGCAACATTCACTGCGTCGTCCGCCACTTCTGTATTGTTCTTGTCTTCGTCACTGCTTTACAGTGGCTCCAAAATAGCCAGGACTACCTCACGAAAATTATGAGTGGGCGATCACAAGTCAGGACAGTGGTAGCAAAGACCATTTTTGCGGCATTCTCTCTATTCCTCTGTAGAAAGAACTTTTGTCGTTCGGTTCGCTCTAGGTCATGGTCCCTGAGTGTTTGGTGCTTTATGGGTAGTGGTTGTAGGTGGCGGAGCAGCTATTCAAGAAGACGGTGGAGGTGGTCGTGATGTGGGGGACCACGTTGCATTTTGCTGAGATCGAGCAGCACGCCGGTCAACGATTTTTGCCTCAATTCGTCGGGCAATGCATTGAGCTTGTGACTGTGATTGGGGATCTACTACTTGGACATCATGGTGAATTTCTGATCGTATCCCACCAATAAAAATGGGCAGGAGGTCCATCTCAAACCAGTCTGGGGCCCGACATGAGAGTTTGGTAAATTCAGAGATGTAGTCCCTGACCGAGCTTGTTTGTTAAAGATAGAAGAGCATCATTTTGAACTCCATGGCACTGCCCGACCCAAAGTGTTCCAAAAAAGTAGCCACAAACCTCTCCCAAGTGATGAACTGTTGTCTTTGCTCCAAGGAGTTCATCCAGATGCACACATCAGGACCAAAGTTTGCTGCCACTGTTGCCACATATTCGTGTAAGGGAACACCATGAACATGCAAGTGGTGTTCTGCCATAACCAACCAACCAATGGGATCCTCGCCATTGAAACGCGATAAATCCATCTTCAGAGCTGGGTATGGCATTGGATCTAGGTATGGAGGGGGACCTCCATAACAGGGTTGGAAATTGGGGTTGTTGTGAAACTGATGATTTTGACAAAGGGGTGGTGGTTGCGGTTGTGGATGAAATGGGGGTGATGGGTGGGGATTTTTTAGTGGTGGTGGTGTAAAATAAGGAGAAAACTGATTGTAAAGTTGATAGGCCTGATTGTATAAGAGTGAAAAAAATTTGGTTGGGTGGTGGTAATGGTGGAGTAGGTGTTTATGGTGGTGCGAGGCACTGGACTGAATAGTGAAGCTACATGATTCAGAGAGCTATAGGGAGATGGAGCACGACCCATGCATATCCAAGATATCTCTAGTGGAGTCAAAGTAGGTGCCGAGCCGGACTATGCTAATGGGGATGAGAAACCTACTGAGCTGGATGATTGTTGAGCATTGTTGGTGGTGAGAGCTACCAACTGTGCCACCACATGGGCCTGAAATGCCTCGTTGCTCTGCTGACTTGCTTATGTTCTATGAAACAACACATCGATGAAATTTTGTAGCTCGTCGTTCCTGGCATGGAGGAACTCCACTGAGGTGCGTAGATGGAGGTGGAGGGTTGTTGGCGATGGAAGATAAAGTGGAATGGGAAGATTGAGCTAATGTGATATGAGAGGGGAACTGAGATGAATACCATGCATAGGCATAGTGACTGGCTCTGGATACCAAATATGTTAGGACTAGAATCTGCAGCTACTAAAAATGAACTAGAAAATCACAGAATAGCAAGGAACTACTAGGAAATGTAAGATAAGGAAAGTAAAGATAACATAATTGATAAAGTGCTTCCATCAGAAAGATACAAAGCTAACTGGGTTGTACTACATGGTCTATTCTAAGAGCTGGGGTAAGAAGTGAGTTGAGACGAGTCTAACATAATATTAGCCAAACCTAATCCATTAAACATAACGCAATTATGACATTACCCTTCAATATATTAAATAAATCCTAAGTCACAAACAAAGTAGCATCTCTCTCCCCCCAGCCCCTCCCCCCCCCCCCCCCCCCCCCCCCCCCCCCCCCCCCCCGTGCAGCGAACATAGTAACAGTCGCTCTCCACTCTCCAAGCTCGCCGCCGCCACCCACTCTAGACCTCGACTCCACCACCGCCCACTTACCCTCAGCCTCGACTTCACCTCTCGAAGCCTCCCTCATCCTCAAGTTTGACTCGCGCCGCCGGCCTACTTCTTGCACTTCCAATCTGGGTACGTAAATCTTGATCACCTCTTGATCATCTTAATTTAATTCTTGATATAAAACTGCAGTAATAGCTAGACCAACAGTTACACAATTCAATCGTACAAAGTGGTAGTTTTGTTGTTGCATGTGTAACTATTGCTGCTAATTCTAGATAACTTAAGGGTGGAGCTATTTTCACCTTATAAAATACTCTCTTCATTCCACAATTCTTTAATTATTAAAAGATTAATTTATTCATACGAAAAATTATATTAAAGGACTATTTAAGTTGTGAAATTGCTATGTATTTGTTTATTTCACCCTTACACAGTTTTCTCGTTAAAACATAGAATAACTAAGTCCAAAACAAACTTCTTCCTCTTCAATGGAACTGGTGTCGACTTAACAACCTTCTTTTCTTTGATTTAAATCATTCTAACACGTAGAAAGACACAATACACTAATTTGGAGCATGAAAATAAGGTTTTTTTTATCAATTTAATCATTTTGCTGGTTTTCGCTTCGTACGGTAAGGTCCTACTGAAAAACCTGATAAATTTCAATAGGCTCCTACTACAAATATTGACAAATTTCAGTAGGGTCTTGCTGAAATTTCGAACTTTTTTTTTCAGCAATTCCTTAGTGCACCAGAGTCTTGCTGAAAGTATGGATTTATTTAGTAGGGTCCTACCGAAATATTTGACTTTTTTCAACAAATTATTACTAAAGAAATGTCTATTTTCAATAAGCTTATGTTGAACTTTGAAGAAGAAAAAAAAGGCATTTTGGTACTAAAATGGGTGAACTCAGAAAAACGAACATTTTAAGAGGTGGAGATGGCAACTACGGTGAAGATAGTATTTTGTGGATGAAAATAGCTCCACCCTAACTTAATTGCATGTGTAACATACTAAATATGTTAAAACTATAACTACAACTTGAGTAAAGATGGGAGAATGTAAGTATGTTAACTATAAGCTGTTTAGAATTACCGATTTACGTTTATTTCTTTTATATACGGGAGAGTAGAAAAAAATTATTCATCTTTGATGTTGTAACAATTGTGGTTGGGAAAGTAATCATAATAGTGATCTTTTCAGTCTTAGTATTAAGATGTAAAGCAACATAAATAGTATATCGCACAGATTCATTAATTTAGGATTTAAGAGTTGTACATGGTTTTTATATATATATACTAATTTACTATATACTAAAGTTGGTTTTCACTGTTCTACTGTTCATTCTACTGTTCCTTTCATGTTTTTGTTTTTTGTTTTCGTTGTTCCTTCTTTTTTCAACTGTCTGAGGTAAAGCCATTGTTAGGTTTTTGTATTGGTTTGGATAGCAACCTAAATTGCAATATATATCTCGACCTACATTACTTTCTTCTGATCTTTCGCGTTTCTCTCTCGACCATGATTCACTGCATCTCTCTTAACATTGCTTTGCTTTCGATTTCAAGTTACAAGCTGGTTTCAATTGAGTGTGCTATGATATACTAGGGTTCGCTTCGATTTACTTATATTTGCTCCAATTCCAAGTATGTCGAGTCTTTTTCTCTTTCTCATAATGCATTCCAATTCTAATTTATTTATTTTGTATGTTTTTTCTTAGTCTATAGATTTTTTTAATTTTTTTCTTCTAATATTCTGGGTTTCTTGTACGCTATGAACTTAACTATGAATTTGGGTGTGAGGAATTTTAGTAAAATCGCAGGCAGAAGCCCTACCTTTTTAAGTGATGTTTTAACATGAAATTGGGTCCATGAACTCTTCTTATAACTATAAGTGGAGGACCAAAAATTTCTTTCATTAATTACTTTACACTGATGGTCAATGTTTGAAAAATTGGAGTTTTTGATGAGAGACTCAAGTGATCCGAGCAGTGTCTTCAGCTGTAGGTTTGCGTTTAATGATTTAATTGTGGTCAACAGCCTACAATCATTCTAATGAAGGTCAATTTTGATCTATTATGTTCCTTTTTGGTCCTCTAAAATGCTCTAATCGACTCAGATTGTTCAATTCCTTAGAGGCGTTCTTATTTCCTTAAGGGGTATATGATAGTGAGTTTTCGATTTTATTGGAAAAATTACTATCCAAATGAGGTCTATGATGGGGAAAACGAATCATGATTCTGAGTTAATGCTATCTATCTAGGTGTCAAATTGAAGTGCTTCATTTGGAGATAATCTACTTTTGATGAATTTGAATTTCATGATTTTTCTCTCATACGTGAATTTGATCATATATAGAAGATGATTATGGTTATATAATAATAATAATAATAATAATAATAATAATAATAATAATAATACATTATCTTTATCTTGGTCTATTTGATATCATTTACCCTTTTTCAGATTTGTTTGTTGTGTTTCATGTTGACTTTTTACTGATATATGAAAATAGCTACCACTTATAAGTTAAAGGTCCATCATATCTCCACCAAAGTGGGAGATATGTTAGATGAACTAAATAATGCTGAACTGAACACAAATACAGAATTTCAGAGGTGTATTTTTGAAACTAAAAATACTTCATTAATTTGTCGTTGACGATTTTATGATATGACTATGCATGTACTCTTATAATTTTATTTTTATTTTTTTTGGAAACATTGATTTCTTTCTTTCTTTCTTTTTGCTATGAGTGATGAGTAATGTATTATGCAGTGACTCAAGGTTCTAATACTATGAGTCATACTTTCTTTGTTTCATGAGAACAATGAGCCGATTTTTCTCTCTGAGAGCAGCTGCACCAGCGGGATCCTCACCGAGGACGTCCTCCGAAAAACTGTCGGGCCCGCCAAAAAATAGGACGTCCGGGGCTGGGGGGGCATGCAGCGAGGAGAAAGGGAGGGATTGACCGCTCGTGGACCACGAGGACGTCCTCCCAGCCGTGCCACAATCGATCACCGGAGAGGAATTCCCCCTGGCGGATCCCACGCTCGTGGGTGAAGTCAGGCGGGAAAAAAAAATTTGAATCTGGTGCGTGTAACACACGCGCCAGTAAAAACGTAATTTTTTTTTTTACATTTTAACAGACCAATGACAGCCCGCCACGTGGCAGGCTGTCGGCCCACTAACCTGGCAACGGCCAGATCAATCTGGTTCATCCATTTCAAATTTGTTTGATGAATCCAACGGCTAGAATTTAAACCAAACGGCTACTGATTGTTCTGATGAAATTCAGAACGGCTATCACTAAAAATACCCCGAAAAAAAATTTAAAAAATCCCAAAAAATACCAAAAAATTTCTAAAAATCCCCTACTATTTTTCTATAAATACTACCTTCATTTTCTCAATTACTTCACACCAATTTGTGCAAAACAAATTCTCTTCCTCCTCCCTCTCTACTCTCTCTATCTCACAATCTCTTTGTTTTTTTTGGCGAAAAATGTCCACCAATTGGCTCATGTCGGAAGATGTACAACTATGCATATCATATTGTCGTCATAGTGTATGCCCTATCTCCGGCAACAAACAAAAGGTCGACAAATTGTGGGAAAAAATTCACAGCGATTTCCAACAAAATTGGGTGATGGGTCAAGGTGAAGCGAGGGCGGAACCTAGGTCCCAAAATGCACTTGCCTCCCGTTTTGCTAAGTTGAAGCCAAATTTGTCACAATGGAAAGCGGCTCTTGCATACGCGAGAAGGAATCCGGAATCCGGCGGAAATTTGTATGATGAGGTAATGATTTTTTTATGTTGGTCCTTTCAATTTTAATTAATATTAATTCGTAACTTGTAATTATAATTTTTTTTAACTTGTAATTATATTTTTTTGTTGGTCCTTTCAATTGATGCCAAAATGAAATATTAATTTCGATAACTTGTAATTTTTTTTTGTAACTTGTAATTATATTTTTTTGTAGTTAAGGAAAGCCCAAATGTTTTATGTGGGGAAAAAAAGGAGTTTGCACACTTTGCGTGTTGGGAAGTGGTAAAAAATTATCCTACCTTTAGAGTCGTCGAAACTACCACTCAACCTTCTTACAATTCATATTTCGAAGAAACACCTACCGTTAATGAAGTATCTCCTAGCGTCAACTTGGATGAAGATGAAGTGATGCCAACATCACAAATCAACCTTGGAGGAACCTCAAGCCCGCCTAGACCTCAAGGAGTGAAGGCGGCCAAGGAAGCAAAAAGAAGAGGAAAGAAGGCCATGACACCATCGAATGAAGTTAGAGATGAGACTTTGAAGAGCATTGCGGCTAATCAAAAAATGTTTTCCGATTGGACGAGGGCAAATGATGAAAATCAACGAATACTTGATGAGAAAAACTACAAATTAAGGGCACGAGAAGAAGAAACAAGAATCATGACAATGAATTTCGAGGCTATGACCCCAAATTCAAAGAAGTACTTCATGAAGCGGAAATCAGAGATCCTTCAGCAAGTAGATGACGATGAAGGAGAAGGCGGCGATGCTAGCTTTACCGGTTGTTATCGTCCCCGCAACCTTGATTTTAGTGATTAGTTTAGTAATTTCAATTCATGTAATTTCAATTCATGTAATTTCAATTTCAAGAAATAAAAACGCACTTTATTTATTGAGAGCTTACCTCAAATTTAAATTCATTGATTATTAAGGGAAACACACATACAAAAGGGTAACACACAAATTGCAAACACACATATCTTGCGCACATTATTTAGAGACGGTCACCGGTTTCAAGAAACCAGTTGTGCTTCACTAAGTCCTTTTGAAGTTCATCATGGAGATAAACTGATTGTAAATCGATGAGCCGGTCGCTAAACCGTTGATGATGTTGATCTCTTCCCACTGGCTCAAATGGAATTCGGTGACCATTTTCATCCACCGGCCCATCATATACTGTGGAAGCAGTCACTGGGTTTTGTAAATCTTCTTCCTCATTCTCCTCAAAATCGTCTTCCACAAATTCTTCCTCGACAATCATGTTATGCATTATGATGCAAGCCAACATGATCATTTTCAATGTCGATTTGTGATGACACATGGCTGAGTGACGAATGATAGCCCAACGAGATTGCAAGATGCCAAAGCACCTCTCCACATCTTTACGATATGACTCTTGTTTCCGTGCGAACAACTTCTGTGGTTGATCTTGCGGATTGGAAATTGTCTTGACAAACGAGGAATACCTCGGATATATTCCATCCGCTAGATAATAAGTGTGGTGGTAAGTCATACCGTGGAATTTATACGTCAAATGCGGACTTCTTCCAGCAAGGAGCTGGTCGAAGACATCCGAGCTGTTCAGCATATTAATATCATTTTGTGCTCCAGGCGTCCCAAAGAAGCTGTGCCATATCCACGTATCATATGACGCCACCGCCTCTAAGATTATGGTCGGACGAGCCTTTCGGCCCGAGTATGCCCCTTGCCAGGCTGTTGGGCAATTCTTCCATTCCCAGTGCTTGCAGTCGATGCTTCCAATCATACCAGGAAATCCCCGTTGCCTAGCCCTTCTTAAAAGTTGAGTTATGTCACCCGGATTTGGAGCGCGGAGCACTACCAACATAACAGCTTTAGGCAACGATCTAAAATCGTTGCCTATAGTTTGAAAATCGTTGCCTATAAGTGTAGGCAACGAAAATTCGTTGCCTATACCGTCGTTGCCTTTTCATCGTTGACTATACTATAGGCAACGAAAAACCAAACCAATTCGTTGCCTATAGTTCGGGGTTTAGGGGTTAGGGTTTTCTACTATAAGCAACGACTAGGGTTGAATCGTTGCCTATAGTTTCACTATAGGCAACGACTTCTTCGTTGCCTAAAACCCACCGACAGGTCAACTTTGACCACCTTTGAAACTATAGGCAACGACGTCGTTGCCTATACTGAAGAATTTCGTTGCCTAAAGTCAATAACATCGTTGCCTATAGTTTGAATTGTTGTATTTGTGGCAAACTATAGGCAACGAAATGGACCAATTTCGTTGCCTATAGTTTGAATTTTTTTGGTGGCAAACTATAGGCAACGAAATTGGTCCATTTCGTTGCCTATAGTTTGTGTTATTTTAAAAAAAAATACTTGATTCTGGATTGGGCCCAATTCCAGAATCTACAACATTTACATGAGTTCAAACCACAACAGCGTACACATTCCAACCTAAATCAAAAACTAGCTACATGCTACTGATCAAAGTTAACACAATTGAGGAAGTCCTCGTGTGAACCCTCCTGCTGGTCGTCACCCCTGTAAAACTGATGCTGTAGCGGCGGCTCGGCGTCCCCAAAAAACTGATGCTGCTGCGGCGGCTGCTGGTGGTCCCCATATAACGGCGGCTGCTGGTGACCCCCAAAATACTGCGGTTGTGCTGTAGGCGTGAACAGATTTGGCTGAGTCTGTGGGTGCGGCTGCGAAGCCCCCCGAGGTTGCTGAGATTGAAAGAATGCCCACATTTGGTCGTGCTGCTCCTTCTCACGGGCTCTTTCCTGCTCCATGGCTTCCCTGGCACGCCTCATCTCCTCCAACTCCTCCTGCTGCCTCCGAATCTGCTCCTCCTGCCTCCGAATCTGCTCTTGTAGGCTGGATGACCTAGAACTGCTGGACCCGCTGGAGAATTCTGGAGTCATCTTCAAGACTCCATTTCCTCTGTAACCCATCCCCTTGGCCCAAAAATTGTTCTTTCCAACGGGAAGCGCATCTGACACGCACCTCGCCGCATTAATGGGCGTCATGTGGTCAACCTGAGATGCATACTGGGTCACCTCCTCCTCCGTGCACCCCTGATGCAGCTCTCGAGCTACTTTAGCACGCACCTTCGGGATCGACTCAACCAATCTCTCCTAATAGACAATGCAAAATCGGTGACGCATTAATAATTGAGTAAAATACAAGAATTAATTAAACATGAGATGTATCAAATATGGACAAATATTTATTAGATACTTACAACATATTCAGGGTTGTTCGGATACCCATGTCGGATGGAATACACGAGAGGATCGGTCTCTGGTTCCAACCTTGCCCCACGACGAGTCCATCTCTCATACGTTCGGGAACCGCAATGATGTGGGTTCACGTTCTGCGCTCGGTTTTTAGCATTTTGTTTCGAAATGTGCTTGTAGAATAAGAAAATGTGCACAATTATTAGCCAATTATATATATAGCATAAATTAGAGAATATTCTCGCAACATTAATTTTTTTGATTAAAATCCAACCCATTTAATTTACCTACACAATATATATATTAGAGATTTACCTACATATTAAATTAATAACATAGATAGAGATTTACCTACTACCTCTTGCGTATATAAAATAATATATAATAAAATGTAGGTAAATTAATAATAATAATATTAGTTTAGATTTAGGTACGCAAATCAATTCATGTGCATACCACAAGCTTGGGATGCTTCCAGTGGGCTATAAGCCAGTTCCACTCGTACTCCCGGTATCTGAACTCACTTGGAGTGCCATTTCGGCATTTATCTATGTTCTCCTCCCAGAACGTCTTCAAGTGGGACTTCCACTCTCGATACCTATATTGATGCAACAAAAATATCATATAACCAACACTTTATATTCACAAATCTAACGTATTCAGGATACTTAGCCTTATATAAATCCAAAATCACATCACCTAGACGTGAGCTTTCGTTCACACCACCCCCCGGGCTGCTTCAGCCGATCGTCAATAATAAACCATTGCTGCAATACACGTACCCGTATACATAATTAGCCTCATAAATATGTATGTTTGGTGGCTTATAATAATATATAAGAACGTCTATTTTTATGACAAATTAATGTAAATTTAACTCACCGACAGTGCATTATGCACTCGGGCCTTCACTTCAGCATCAACTGAACCCCACGAGTCCCACAACATCGGGACGAAATCACGGATGACAAATCCTGCTTGGCTAGCATACATCCCTTTGTCAGAATACTCGATAGCCGAGCCATCGTCCTGATAATCAATATGAGCCCGATTGTCACCAACTCGATCTTCAATACCCTTCCCGGTTGTGGTACCTCTGCTCGGTTTAGCTTTAGGGTTGACGACGGTGCCTAAGACACGGTACAAAAGAAGGAAATTAAGAAATAGAACCTAATTTAATGTACTGTATCTACTAAAAGAACATAAACTTACCATTCTCGTAAGTGAGCTGGCCCTTAACCCTCACACTCAACAGAGGTTGAGAGAACGGCTCATATGTGTATGCTTCCTCAGGCGTCGTGAACGGGTCCTCATCATATATGGCCACGTTGTTAGGGTCGAGCTGAGGTATCTTCGGAATAACCGTAGGGAAGAACAAGTCCCTGGGCGGGCATAAGTGCACAGAATCCGTGCGGGATGCACTGCCGGATGGCCCAGATGATCCGGAATTAGGTTGTGGCGTCGCCGGATTGGGGGGAAGAGGTGGCATACGCGGTGGGTCCTGCTGGTTTGGCCATAGTACCCTCGTACTATTTGGGCGTTCGCTGCTGACTGAGTGACGACCGGATTCCGTGGTGGAGTTTCGGCTGCTGTTGCGGGAGGGTCGTTCATGAGACACCGAGTGACGTGGACCTTGGGGATCCTGGGATGTTGTATATAGTTGGAGGTGACAATTGGAATGTACATAGACGGTCTCAAGACTGTCCGGTACGGTGCTTCCAGAACTCTGACCAACGGACCTAGACCCACTCCTGGGTCCTTGAGGGTTCAACCCGGAGGACATTTGAGGTGTCGCTCCTTGAGGTGACGAGGAGGAAGCTCCTTTCTGTTTCCCACTTTTCCCGGGAATCAATCTTTTGAACACGGACATTTTTATTAATGTCTGCAACAAAATAACATAATGAATAGCTTACAATTGAGGCTACACTAACCTAAATTTAAATTTTGTCTAACTAAAATGAACAACCCAAACTCAAATCACACTTATTCTCAATTCTAATTACCTAAACTAAATAACCAAACTAAATCCTCTAATCCACAATATAATCCCAACCTAATTAAATCAACAATCCAACATAACATAACCTTACCAAAATCCAACCTAAATTCAACAATACAAACTAAATCACAACACAAATCCAACTAATCAACCTAACCTAAATCCAACACAAATCCAACACAACCTAACCTAAATCACAACACAAATCCAACACAAATCCAACTAAAATCAACCTAACAAACAACCCAACAGAAATCCAACACAACCTAACCTAAATCACAACACAAATCCAACACAAATCCAACTAAAATCAACCTAAATCACGTTGTTTATATATTCAAGTAAGGAGAGAGGGAGAGAATGCGAATCTTACATTCGGGAGAGGGCAGAAATCCGGCAGAAATCCGGCGAGAGTTGTGTGAGCTCGGGGTTTGTGTTGCGGCGGCGATGGTCACGACGGGGGGTTTTATTCCTCCTAGTATAGGCAACGAAATGATTAAATCGTTGCCTTAAGTATAGGCAACGAGGAGTAATTATAGGCAACGAGTCTGTCGTAACCTATACTTTACGCAACGAAATGATACCTATAGGCAACGATTTGTGTCGTTGCCTATACTTTAGGCAACGAAATTATTAGTAAAGGCACCTATAGGCAACGATTTGTGTCAGTGCCTACACTTTAGGCAACGAAATTATTAGTAAAGGCAACGAAATTGTCGTTGCCTATAGAATAAGCAACGAAATTGTCGTTGCCTATTCAATAGGCAACGAACTTCAATATATAAGCAACGAAATTCACATCCAAATTACATCTCTAACTAAGGCTGATAATCAGAATCTGAATCATCGCTAGAGTCTGACGCGGTTTGATAGTTGAAGTCTGGTAATAGGTGTCGCTCCTCGTCCTCGTCACTCGAATCTTCATCAAAGTCATTTGGATTAACATTTAGAAGTGCTGCTCCAGAATTTTGTACCACAATACCAGGTTGAACATTATTAAGGCGAATTGTATCGGATTCCGGAATGTCAATTCCATTTCCCTCTTGGTATGCTGCAACTTCTTCATCATCTTCATTCTCACCAAGTGTGGCAGCACTGTACACATTCCTAGCTTGCACATGGTTTACTACTTTCCACGGGGGTCTGTTCATAAGATCGTCAAGGTAAAACACTTGTTTGACCGATGTGGCAAGAACGAAAGGATCCTCCTCATACCAGCTTGTGGCAGTATTCACGGAAATGTATCCATACTGATCGATGCGAACGTTCTCCGGACGAGTATCAAACCATCTGCACTTAAACAAGTAAACTTTCATGCGCTCACCATACATGAGTTCAACCACTGAATGGAGTACACCGTAGTAGTCAGGGTCGTTATCCCCACCATGCACCATTACCCCACAATTATGTGTCTTCACCCTGTTGTCTCTTTCTTGACACATAAATTTCACGTCATTGACCCTACACATCGCGTAAACTTTTGATGATATAGGTTTCATAGCCAAGAGCCTCAATGCGTGTGACCATTGTGGGTAACCATCATCTTCTACATAGTTCATCTGAAACAAATAACCGTCAACATTAGATATGACATTTCATATAAATAACCGTCACAATTTGCTTTTACACGTCATATATATTATGACTAAATGAATATATACTCACCCATGTGCCAAAAAAAATTGCAAAGGTCCGGTTGTGGTACGCAACATCCCCGCGAACCTGTGGACTTCCAAGGTGTGTGTCTTTCCAATATTTAACTTCTTGACAATTAATGAGTACACACCAGTGTGCAATGTCTAACTCATATGGTGTCAACTCCCACTCCCCGTGCAACCTACTCTGTGGGTAAACATCATTAGAGACTACAGAAAGGTTGAACTGGGGTTCATCTACCGACATATTCGAATGTGGGTCCTCAACCGCTCCCAAATACAGTTTGACGTACGTTACGCACTCGTGCGCAAGATATGCTTCGGCGATACACCCTTCAGGTGCAGATGTATTATGTACATACCCTTTGTAGTCTCCCAGTTGTCTACAAAGATGAAAACAACTTGTTATTATTGTTGCAGAACAAGAATAAATTAATATATAAAGACTTAATTAGCAAACATCATACAAATGCAAGGTATATACCTCTCCATTGGATACATCCAAGTGTAGTGAACGGGACCGGTGAGCATCAATTGCTCGGGAAGATGCATCATCAAGTGAGGCATGATGTCGAAGAAATTTGGGGGGAAAATCCTCTCCAACTTGCACATGATAAAAATGATGTCCTTTCGCATTTCTTCGAGGTCTGACATTTTCACTTCTCTGGTGCATAACTTTTGAAAGAACCTTGACAGCGCCACTAACGGCTCTACCACCTCATCATCAAAGTACCCTCGAATCATAATAGGGAAGAGGCGTTGAAGTAGTACATGGCAGTCATGACTCTTTAATCCATAAATCTTATTGTCCCTGTAGTTAACACACCGACTTATATTTCCAGCAAACCCATAAGGATACTGGACGTTAGCCATCCACACAAAAATTTCATGCTTCTCGTCACGCGTGACCGTGTAAGGAGCTTGGGGCATCTTTCTCCCCTTCTTTTTCAACCACAGATGTTCCCGCAGTTTCATTTTTTCCAAATCGACGCGAGCTTTAGGGCCATCTTTGGTTTTACCTTGCCAAATTAGAACGGTGCCCACCACACTTTCACACACATTCTTCTCTATGTGCATGACATCTAGATAGTTCCTGATAGGCAACATCCGCCAGTACGGGAGTTCCCAGAAGATGCTCTTGTGTGTCCAGAACTTATACTTGTCGGGTATCTTCGGTATAGTCGCAACAACCTCAGGATGATTGCTCAATGGCCCAAAATTATACTCATTCAGGACTTCTAAGATTTCATCTCCAGTCCATCCCATGGGTTGCAGACCTTCTTCTACAGTGCCGTCAAAAGCCTGGGCGTCCTGGCGAAATGGGTGATCTCGTGGAAGCCAACATCGGTGACGCATATGGACAATCTTCGAGCAATGAGCTTGTCCAAACATGGCAGTCATGCACTCTGGACAGGCCTGTACCCCTTGGTTGGGTTTCCCGACAACATCCCTCGACCTGGAAAATCACTGATTGTGCCCACAAGCATAGCACGCATTCGGAACATCTCATTTTTAAACCTGTCGTAAGTGGGATGACCAACTGTACTCAAGTGCTGAAGCTCCATAATCAATGGCCTCATGTACACATCCAGACACTTTCCTGGATAACCCGGCCCTGGAATCAACAGAGTCAGCATATTATATTCTTTCTTCATGCACATCCACGGAGGAAGGTTGTACGGTACCAATATAACGGGCCATATGCTGTACTTCTGACTCATGTTGCCGAATGGGTTGAATCCGTCAGTCGATAGCCCCAGCCAAACATTTCGGACTTCAGCTGCAAAATTAGAAAACACATTCACCAGGTGCTTCCAAGCCTGACCATCAGCAGGGTGTCTAAGGATATCATCGTCAGGCGAAGTCCTCTCAGCCCACCATCTCATAGCTTTCGCCGTGAATGCACACATGAACAACCTTTCCAGCCTATCAATAAGTGGGAAATACCGAAGTATCTTCACTGCTTTCTTGTTTCTTGCAGGAGTGTACTTCCACCTTTCTGTACCACACACCGGACAGTAATCAAGCTTTGATAGATCCTTCCCGTCATCGTCTACACCCCAAAATAGAACGCAATCATACATGCATGCGTGAATCTTGGTGTAGGAAAGTCCAAGATCTTTGAGGACATGTCGTATCTTACGATGAGTGGGGGGAAGACGATGACCGGGGGGCAGCAGATCACCAGTCAACTGAAGCCACCTATCGACCGCTGCCACGGTGCTCTTGGTCTCCACTTTTAGCTGCATCACTGCCATCACACTTTCAAGGACTGTCTTAGGACATCCGTGGTACAACGGAGTTTGATGCATCTGAATCAGGTTGTGGTACTTGTCCATACCACGTGTGTTGACATAAACTCTAGGTAATGGCTGGACTGGCTCAATGTGAGGGAAATTCTCAACTTCTGGAGGAACATATACGGGTGCTTGAGAATCATGAAATACACCGCTCTCATGAGGAAACATATCGTCGATGAACCTCCTGGTGGGATCATAATTGGATGAACTCGCAGTATCAGCAAATTGTCCATGATCATGCGGATCGGCTGCTGATGCTTCACCGTGATAAATCCAACGGGTGTACTTATTCCAAAATCCGTTTCTATGAAGGTGTCCCTCAACTGTAGCAATGGGACAACGATTGTCGCGACACCGACATTGTTTACATGGACAATAATGCACTGGCAACTCTCCACAATTAGCCTCCACAAATTCCAGAAATCTCCTAATTCCCTGCCCATATCTTGCATCAGTTCTATCCAGCCTCATCCAACTCTTGTCCATCCTGAAATGCACTGGCGATTCCAGAACGTTTCAGATTTTTCCACCGATTTTGATTTGAATGGGGGAGCTGCTGGCTAGATCTGATATAATAATAATTATAGGCAACGACATAGTAATTCGTTGCCTATAGGGTTTTTCGTTGCCTATTAAACTATAGGCAACGATTTTTTCGTTGCCTATAACCATACTTTAGGCAACGATATGATTAGGCAACGAAAAAAATCGTTGCCTATAAACCTGACATTAGGCAACGATCTGACTTCAACAGGCAACGAATTCGTTGCCTATAGTTCACAATAGGCAACGAAAACCCTTATCGTTGCCTATTGTGAACTATAGGCAACGAATTTCATATCTCGTTGCGCGTTATTTTGAAATTCGTTGCCTAAAGTGGTTATGTTGGTAGTGGAGGTAATGGTCCTTGTAGAGCAAGACCACTTGTGTGCACCACTTCTTCATGCATTCCAACGTCGTTGACTCCCCCATCCTTGTGTACTCAGTACACTGATATGCGGCTGCGCCGTACGCCAACATTCGTATAGCACCGGTCATCTTTTACTCGGGGAGGAGTCATTGCAATCCAGTGGCATCTGCTCTTTGATGCCAAAATGGGTCGTGATTACAGAGGTCTGTCTTGATCCGGTTGAACAAGTGCGTGCTCATTCGGAACCTCCGGCGAAAATCTTGCTCGTGAAAAACAGGGTGTTCCACGAAGTAATCTTCAAGCAGATTCTCACCCCTAGGTTCCCTTTGCCTTGGATGGTTTGGAAGGCGGCGGCGGGGTGGCTCATCATCAAACGTGGTAACTACCATGGTTGCATCATTGATGAATGAATTCATCATTGTGGTAGCTTGCCGACGTTGTTGGCGCCTCCTCCTGAAAGACTCTTCATAATCGTTATGATTCATCTTCTGGATGATAAAAACGGAAGAATTGTGTTTAGGTGTAGAATATCAAGTGACTTATGCGTGTTGTGAGGTTTCAATCTTTAGGAGCCAGAGATGATGATTTTTATAGCAAAATTATGATAATCTGATGTTGAAGGATGAATACACGTGTCACATCCTCATTTGTCGGAAATCTCACAGGAAATCTTCAATCGATAACTTATCCGACATGTACACGTGGATGTGACACGTGTCGCATTATCACTGGTTAGAAATCTCACCGAAAATCTTTATCAATAATTTAGCCGACAGTGACACGTGGATGTGACACGTGTCGCATTATCACTAGTTAGAAATCTCACCGGAAATCTTCAATCGATAACTTATCCGACATGTACACGTGGATGTGACACGTGTCGCATTATCACTGGTTAGAAATCTCACCGGAAATCTTCATCAATAATTTAGCCGATAGTGACACGTGTCACAATATGACTCGTCGAAAATGTTATCGAAAATTTGGTTCAATAATGTACACAATAATGACATGTGTCGCCTAGTTATTGGATAAACATATTACAAATAAAAAATCAAAATTTAAGTTTATGATTATGAATAGTAATAGGAATTCCTATTTGTTGCACTGCTGCGCAAAAAAACTGAATAGGAAGTCCTATTTGCTGAATAGTAACAGGAAGTCCTGAAAATAAGAATTACTCGTCAATAGGAAGTCCTCAACGAGTGCGGATGCTCTGATGTAACCTACAATTCTTATCTTCAATATTATTATGAAACCACCACTCCTATCATTCATATTGTGCATAAACTATCTTTGAATGGAACTAGATTCATCTTTGATCATCCGTGGTGAGGTTCCTATTCTAGTAGATGTACTAGATGAAGGTTTGAGATACTATAGATTATGATTAGTTCATTCTGTTTTTATCCAAAAAAAATTATGTATACGATCATGCCACTGCTTCATAAAACTTCTGTCGACGACTATATCTTCTCATACTACCGTATTTCTTCTTTCCAACTTTCTTCTCATGGTCTATTTTGGTTGAAGATCTCTCTATATTGCATAGTTCTCTACTTTCTGGTTTGAATTTCGATTGCTTCTATGTTGGGTAAGTTTGTATAACTTTTGTGTTAGGATTTTTGATTGTGTGAAAGATTTCTGGATCACTCTTAGTTGAATATTATGGCAAGCTCTCCATGATCAGTTATAGAATGGTCATGCTGTTTTGTTTGACCGTGTTATGATTCACTCCTACTCCACCACTTAGTGATTTCAAATGTAATTTGTTGGTTATTATTCATGTGGAATCAAAGTGATGTTGTTTGATTTTGCTGCAACCTATAGTCGAGAGAGCATAAATATACGTATGTATAGAGCTTACCGGAGAGAATAGGCTTGAGCTGAGATCGAGGCCTACCCTTACTGAAGTAACACTTAGGAACTGTATTCATGGCAATAAATTCGCATGTTTCCCCTGTAGTATTTGAGTAGCATATATGACCCCTAAAGTGTTCTTACATGTGGCATTACTAATGTTCCAGGTAGTATCATTTATAGGATCATGTCCCATGCATGGATTCGTATCCTCACATTCATCAATATCTGAAAAGGGTACTCAAATTAAAGAGCTCGATTGATCTCGAGAGAGCATAATTTGGTTTTAAATTTTCCAGATAGGAATCAAAAATAAAGATGGTTCTCATGAATAGATTAAGTACCTTGACGAGGTTTGAGAAGATATGGATTTCCTTGGAAGCGATACGGACAATTACATTAATAGTAGCTTGACAAGGATACATTAGTACTATCGAATCTCATGCACAAGGGCATTGAGTCATTCCATCTCCTGTCGTGTGCTTCAAATGATTTGATCAACGACTTATTATTTTCTAAAGTTAACCTCCAGTCTAACACCACAGGAACGAAGTCGTTGATGCCCTCTCTCTTAAGCGTATGCTCCAGTTAGATGTAATGCTATAATTATCAGACCATTCTCTATCGGGCATAAAGGCAAAGTCATCACAATCCGTCACATTTTTCCCTCTCGACTTATCTTGTTCTTCTTCTAAGACAATTTCGAAAACAGTTAGACCATACGATGAAACGCTGGTCACGCAGCAGTTAATATCAATATCACAGTAGAATTCGCCTCCAGCTGAACAAACTGACGAGCAACCAGCAACAGTATGCTTTAAACCTGTGCGCAGGGAGACAAATAAGCCACAGCTGACTGCAACAAAACAGTTGGCCATACTGTATACGAAAGGGCTTCCTGTGAGATTAGCCACGGGCCGAGAATGCTTCTCCTTGCACCCCAATTAAGTAACAGGGCTCATTACACGAACCGTTGCGTAGTCCAGATTGAAACTCAGCACCTCCAGTTGTAGACGCCTCAAGAACGGCTTTGCTACTTCACCAGCAGAAACGTTGCGCTTGCACTCTATTTCGTACCACTCGCCGAAGTAACAATGGTTATTAGGTCCAATCCCGAAAGGGTATGGGATTGTAACAGCTCCGCAATGCGATGAACAATTCTTTGTCATCACCGGCGATGATGATGATGATGATACGGTACTTATGTTGCATTTGTACAACAAGAGAATCATGAACATAAGTAGTTGAACTACCAATTGCATCTTTCTGCAATAATCTTATGCTTCTCAACTAGTATTCTGAAAGCAACAAAATAAACAAGGCCTGTGCCGAGAGTACCAGAAAATTTTGCTAGTAAAAATGATAATATATTCATTGCAGCCTGTAGTCCTGTACGTGCTTTTGACCGAAGAAACGCATTGGCCGGCGTGGCCATGGTCCGACCATGACAAAGAGTCAAAAGGTAATGTTATGTCGATTGCTCTAGCTAGTGAAGTAGTAATTGACAACTCGGTCCATGATATGTATCCTTCTTTTCTAAAGTTGGCAAAAATTCATTTCTCCTTTAAAGATTACTCCTGTCTGGTGATTTCTGTCCACATAAAATAAAAGCAGACCCCTTAAACAGGAAATGAGATATTATCAACTGTTATGTTCATCATCATCATAATATATTTCAGTATCTCAGTGATATGTAGGTGAAGAAATACATCATTACAAATGTGATTATATCTCTTTAGGTAACAAAATAGATGTTGTAAATAAATACATCAAATAGTAAGGATCATACAAACACAAGACCTATGGGTTAATTCATAGTGACCACGTGAGAGATAAAAATCAGGGTATATTCCTGGAAGAAAAGCATAATATACCTCCCCATAACTGCCTTCTTTCTCATGGTTATATAATCGCTGGAAGCAGCAATCTTGCTCTGGAAAGTTAGTTTTGTGATGAGAATATCCAGGTAATCTAACTTGGCACAATGAGACTGATCCTTAATCAGATAAACTATTACAGGCTGCACTTCAGCTTTGCAGCTTCAAGCTCTTGTTTCAAGGCTTCTATCCGCTCAATTGAGTCCATATTTTCCTGGAAATTTCAGGGCTTGTAAGAACAGGACAGGACTCGCTCTTAACTAAATATAACACAACAACTAAACAGAAGTGTCAATTTAACAAAACCCGGCATTAAGGGAGAAGAAAGGACAGGATAACAGTTTGAGCTAGCAATGATGTGTGCACTTGGTACAATGGTCTGATTATTGGTGCATCATACAATCTGTTTCTAGAGAACTTACCATGTTAAGAATGATATGCAAGTCATAATGATCATAATTTCTAGAGAACTCCTATATCCTCGATTCCTAGTTTACCAAAGAGCTTAAAGAAGCAAACCAAATTAAGAAGTGTAAAATGCTGGGAGAAAACGTCACCTTTTGTAGCATCACCAATTTCTGGTCGAAACTAGCAGCATTTCCAAACTCCTTACCAGCAGATCCTTTTATCTGTCATAAAGTAAAATGTTTAATCAGTCCACGAGATAAGACTTACACGGAAAGACATCTATTTAGCATGAGGGTGAAGGAAAGAATTGAAAGACTATGACGCCATATTATGTACATGAGGGTTTGGTAGATTTTATTCATTTTATGTTTAACGAGTAATTGATTAATAATGCTGACGCATCCTTGAATGCACCATCCAGCATTTACTGGAGGATTAATTTGCAACACAGAGTTTCATGACTGAGATCAGCTTAAAACAACAATAACATACCATCAATGCTACAGATAGAAGTTTTGTTGGCTATGAAAGTTGAAAGGGAAAACATAAGCAATGTTGGATACGGTGCAAGGTCTGCAAACCTGATTAAGTTCATTCATACACTTCATAGACCTTTCTGCCTCTACATCATATTTCAGCCTCCACTCAGCAGATTCATCCATTGCTTCTCTATTAGCAAGGTCAAACTGTCGCCTGCAAGATTTTAACAAATCCAATACAACATTAAGACGACAATTGTGAACAAACTCTGCATACCCAGTTGAAAGCAGAAACTCTACATACTGACATACAATTCAGATAAAGCTTCTTGATTAAATGACGTACATTGAAAATTCATGAACCAAACCAACCCAGAAGGTTATGATCATCATCAATTAGTTCAATAAACATACTGGTATTTCTACAATTCTCATTTTCCCACAATATATATCCAGTTCCATCATCTAGGCTCCAACTAAATTTATACATAAAGGGCATTCATTATTTGAATTGTAGAATCCACAGATCGAAACAAAAATGCTGGAAAGATATTATTGTACAGAAATGAGATGGGAAGCATAGCAAACCTTATGAGCTCGGTTTCATCAGAAGAGACTTTATAATCGATAGTCCAAAGCCTCAAGTAAACAGCTATCCCCAGAAACATCAACACCGCAAGACCCACCAATACTTTCTTGCTTCCTCCGCCATTCCCCATTTCGACTCTATGACTCCTTACAGTCTCTACTACAGTGTGGGAGGGTATTGTTGATTTTTTTCAGGGCAGCAAAAGAATCAGGCGGGTACTAATCGGGCCCCCGACCAATATGATTATATGGACCGGCCTGTGAGAATGCCCATGGTCCGTCAAAACATTTGTGTTAGTCCAACTAGAGGATAGGCACACCCTATGGGTGTGAGAGAATGTAGTTTATGTTTATCTTTGGGAAATTGGTATTTTATGGTATTATTAATGTTTGACTAAATAACTAAAGCTTCATTTGGCTTAATTAATATAGAGATTTTTTTTTGAAAGTTGGACGAGCTACGTCAATTCTATTAAGAAAAAAATAAAAATGAATACAGTCTTGACTTCCCATTTAAGGGCAACGACAGACAAGAAAACCAAAACTTAAGTAACCTAAGTGACTAAATCACCCAACCTACACAAATATCTTTATCTTAGCAATAAGCACTATGACAAGTAGCCAACAACATTGTTAAATAAGGGACGATAAGAAATACATACCCTAAATTCAACTTATAGTTGTTTAAATTAAAAGACAAAAATTAAATAAAACTCCTAATCCAAAAAGATAAAAAAAAATGCATGCGGAGCTTGAATGTCCAGATTGATCGCCATCTTCAGGAAAAGGCCTATCAATCGTACATCACCAAGATCCCAAATTCGATGCACAACTTGTCCATAAACAACCATAAAAGCCCATGAGCACAAAACCATTGTCCCTCTAGGGTTACGTTGATAGCGTGTGGTCAAGATCATCATGGTATAGGAGGTTGCTGGATAAGTTTCACTTTGGAAACCAAATTTCTTGGCCACTGAACCCCAAGGGAACGCAGCCGTCAAAGAAGGGAAGAGAGCGAAACCTTTCATTTACGTAATATAGAGATACTTAAATTCTCAGTAACAAAAAAAGGGTGAAAGTGACAATAGGAAACTTCATTTCAGATAGTTCAGAGTTTGACACTTGATCTCCTCCCATCAAAAGAGAAACATCATTTTCTTTTCCCTTTTACAAAACTATAATATTATTAAAAGAGTGCAAAAAATGTGGTGGCCGACTCAATCTACTCCGTTCGTGGAGCAGTTCAACGGTGCCTGGATTCCTTTGGTGCTTTACAGGCCATCCTTGTTCTCAACAACGATGGTGCAGAACCTTTTGTCGATTTACTTTCAGGTTTGGGGAGGTGTCGATCGATTCTTGTCTGCTTCTTTCCAGGTTGGGTTGAAAGAGAGGCACGTCGATCTATGCTACACTAAGCATGATTTTCTCTGGCGTGTTTGGCCTCCACAGTTGATCTGGGATTGTAGGAAATCAAGCAACGCTAGTGGATCGAGATTGACGATGGTTCAAGCGAGGACTAGGTTCGTTAAGGAGAGATGGCGTCATTCGTTGCTTTTGTGCAGTGTTCGACGTCACGACATGTGGGGCGCTTCTCGTCGGTGGTTATCGGTGCACCTTGGCGACATATTTACCAAGTTTTATGGGTCATCTGTGTTCCAATCTAGGGCCCACTAGTCCATAATTTATGTGGTGCCCTAGGTCTCAAGTTGGGTCGTGTAAGGATTGTTGGGCCTTGGCTTGGTACATCCTTCATTTGCATACTGGCTTGGAATTTTGGAATCAAATTTGGGATCCAGGAATTGAAGTTGGCCGCAATCCCGGAGGAAGACCCTACTCCGATGGAATTTTCAGTATTTGCTTTTACTTTTTGTACTTTGAATTTCTGCATTTTCATTTTTACAAACATTAAGTTGGACATGGGGTATGTATTACTTATTGTCTCATGTTCCGCTACATCATTGGTTACTAGCCCTTGTGCTTATTGCTAAGATACGATTTTTTTAGGCAGATTAGGTGATTTCGATTATTTAAGTTGTATAGACTATAATTTCTTTCTTACGTTGTCCTTCAGTGTGTAATCATAATTATAATTGTGTCTATATTTTTTATAAATCAAAACTAACGTCTCACACGTTATCCTTAAAAAAATATATAATTATCATGATGGAAAGCCAATTCTTTTAATCATCAATCAAGTAATATTTCCTCTCTCATTTTAATAAATGTAATCTTTCCTTTGTTTCAGGGGTTTTGGGGAGTTAGAGACAGCCTTAACAATATGAAATGGAAAAGATATCATATGGGATATTGGGATATCCATATGCACCATATCCGAAGATTATGTCTCAGATCTTGAATCACGCCATTCACCTTGATGCTTCTTAGGACACGTTTGAGATAAGAGGAATATAAATACCCTCCACTGCTGGGGCACGAAGCATCTAATTCCACTTTTTTAAAAACATTTTTGGGGCCATACAAAAAAGAAAGAAATAAAGAACAATAACCCTCAATAATTTTAAATTACTCTTTTTTAAATTCTTTAGTTTAAAAGATATATATAATTATTTCTAATAATCTTGCATTTTCAATCTACTTTGTCTTTCTAATCGAAAAAAATATATATACTGTCTTTTTTTTTATTCCGATTTATTGAGTCACATATTCTTTGAATCGGAGTTCATTGCCAAGTACTTATTGGTGGAACTAGAATTATATCGTCACATGTACGAATTCTCATTATAACCAGCTCATCTTCCGTCAACTACAATAGATGTCTCAAGAAGCTTTCAAAATTATCAGCAATTACTATACTATAATTATTTAGTAGAGCTATTTTATTAAAATAAAACAAAAAAAAGTATGAAATGACAAATCTATCGATGAATCAAAAATACTACAATGACAATGACAATGACAATGCTACTAAAATGGTCATCTAATTAATGTAGACTTATGTTTAGGATTTTGGTTGTAATATATTTTTTCATCACAAAAAGCAAAATGAAAAAATCAATAGGAAATAATAGGACATGACTAAAATGGTTGTACACAACTACCGGCACATAATTCACTCGAGTATTGTTTACCCTTGTCAAATACCTATCTCGTCACCCACATCTCATCATTTTTCAATACATCAATGTCTATCACATCTTTGGAGCACACATACCTCACATCAAGTCACAGGACCTCTCTCTTCTTTTCTTGTGTCTTCTTTCTTCTCTGCTCAACCAACCAAAGCTCTGGTTTCTTTATTTCTTGGCCATCAATGAACCAAGAATTCTCATCAACCATCATGAAAAAAATGACAGGAAAAAGTCACGAATAGTACTTTAATTTTCAACGACATATAACTTTGATATTTCAACTTTCAAAAATATCAAATCAGTACCTTAACTTTGTATCTGGTATTAACATTGTTACATGCGTCTATAATGTTGTTAGTCATAATACCATTAGCTTAAAAACTAATGGGTAGATGGGTCATTTTTGTTTTGAACCACACACTCTTTTTCTTCCTAAGAGCTCGACACCAACACAGCAAAACTTTATCTTATTTTGAGTTTTCTCTATTATCTAAAATCTATGGTTAGTAAGGATTATAATTGAAAATTTCACCTGCAAGGACACTAGGAATGCAAAGATGGTTAGATAATTATTGATCGATGGGTAATGGCGTAGTTAGAACTCTTGTTCAGCAATGTTAATTTTTGTTAAGACATCCGACAGTCTTATTCTTTATAAGTCATTCATGTGCAAAAAAATTTAAGAATTCATAATTCGAACTTAATATAGAAAAATATTTTTATTTTGATCGGATTTTTACGAAACAAATTGATAAATCGAAACAATAATTTATAGTAACTCATCAAACAGTAAAAGTGGTAAAATTCTAATGTTATAAATTCATTGATTGATTTGATTCAAATATAAAGCAGTCACTTTTCTCATAAAGAGTTTACCAATATATTCGATTGGCTAAAGCAAATTAAATTTTTTTTTTCAAATATTCAACAGTGTCAAATTAAGGTCTATTATATTAAATTTTTAATAACAAAATAAAAATGTGTGATTAGTTAACTATAAATATAAACTTGAGGAGTGACATTTGACACCCCCCATCATATGGTGGCTACGGCACTGTCAATGGGTATGAACTGATGGGTATTTGAAGGTTGGCTCAAGATTGAATTGTAAGGAGAACTCAAAACTTAGTTTTACAAAATTGGAAGCTTACATCTGAGCTTAACCCGGAAATCTTGAATTCCAAAGGAAATTAAAAACCGGAGACTTCTCCAATCCCTCCTATAGTGTTAATATTCATAGAAGTCTAGCTATCACACAAAACACATCTACACATCAAAGATACAGATCGAAGAAGGTGGAATTCTTCAAATAAATCCAAATGAAAGTCTAAAGGAAGAATTGAGCTGTGAGATATGTAACTTGTCATTGACAATTAATTAACCCATATTTGTAGGATTTTGTTCATATTCATTTGTTCCTCAAACAAAACTGGATTCTTGTTCACGTAACCATTAATCTTTTGGATAATTAAGCATTCTTATATGCACGAATGCACTCCCTCGTCTACTCACGCCGATCACCATCCTTTCTCCTTCTGATCTTTTTCTTCCAGCCAGATAGGATTTTTTATTTTTTTTTGCATACAAAGGGACTAAACAACCCTTCAAAGTATAGCAATATTTACGGTGTCATTAACAGTATGTACCAATGTTAATACGAAATACAAAGTTGAGGTACTATCATTTCTTTGTGTTAATACGAAACATAAAGTTTGGGTATCATGTTGATATTCATCAAGTTATAATAGGCATAAATTGACTAATATACCTCTTGTTTATAAAAAAAATTGTCACGTCAGCAAAATTAACTATGAATGGACAGAAAATTGACATACATTGGTACCCACGTCTATTCACCGTTAACTTTGCTGACGTAACAACTTTTTTTTTTTAAACAAGGGGTATATTAGTCAATTTATGTCTATTATAACTTGATGAATATCAACAGGATACCCAAACTTTTGTTACGATATTAATGTCATTCATATTTTTTTTCAGCTCTGTGCTACCTTGCGACGCCTGTTGCTCCCCCTAAGCTCAACCTCACGCTTTGCTCATCCTATGACGCACTGCCGCCCTTAATTTCATTTTTTTCTTCATTTTTCCCTCTCTATCTACTGTGTCGAAAACATAGAAGCAAATATGCTCAATCTAGAGAGAGAGAGAGAGAGAGAGAGAGAGAGAGAGAGAGAGAGAGAGAGAGAGAGAGAGAGAGAGAGAGAGAGAGAGAGAGAGAGAGAGAGAGAGAGAGAGAGAGAGTAAAAAATAAAAAATATATATGAAAATGAGCATTAATGTTTTTTTATCTCTATTTTTTTTTTAAAGTTGTCACGTCAACAATTTTAACGGATAAAGATAGAGAGCTGACAAAAAATTAACGTAGGTATCACTGTATACGATTTTAAAATTGGGTACAATTCTAATAAATTTTAAAATTTGAGACTAATTTTAATATAACACCAAAAATCTAAATATTATGGATAAATTTAATCCATTAAAAATTACAATTCTGTGAAAGAAGAATCAAGAAATCGACTAGCGCCTCAGGTTTTTGTGTAATTTTTTTAGCTATAAATTAACTGTGGTTCGTTGGATAGAGCCCAACGATATAGAAAATCAGATGCCTAGTTTGGCAAAGGATGAATTTCGGATAAGCTCCTTGTCCTTTCTCAAGAAGTGTGTCACCATTTCTAACTTGTGCTAAAGTAAGTTAGATCATGGAGAACGGTTCCAAAAAGGTTGACAAATAATTGCAGCTGAGGAACTTTGGCAGTTTGTGATGTCATTAAAATGTCCAAGATGACAAAATGTAGTAAAAACTTGGTGAAATTGACGCGAAGAAATAGATGCCACTACTTTTTGGTTAAGCAAATAAGCACTTATAGCACTTCTCTTCAACCATACGGATTAGGTTCGACTTCGAATTTTTGTATGGTATAAAGTTTGTCTTAAAAAAGTATATCACTTATTTCTCTTAAATTATGAAAATAATTGAGCTTTAAAAATATATTTACAAAATAAAAAATTATGAAGTTTTGTATTGAAACTTTACGGAGCTCATTTTTCAAGATCTAATGAATATACAATAACATATCCATTATCCAATGAGTAATGATGCCGTGTCCTAGGTTATATTTGAATACAATTTTTAACCTAGTCTTAGATGGAATCATCGGAGAAGTGTGTTGACATTGTGATGAGTCATACCATCCAAAATTACAAGTCTTTGCCTAGGGATTGTAGACACTTTATATGACCTTTTTAGTTGTATATATGACTGATATGCAACCAAAATTGACCCCATTATGAAACACAAATGTTATTTTCCCATCAAATGTCATCCCAATTCAAGGAGCTTAAATTCTACTTCAAGGTTTCTTGTAGCTGTTATGTAGCTATTCTACCTATCAACCCTACCCACGGACCCACCATTAATCAAGCCTCATCTTCCTCTATAGCTCTATCATGCTTTAAGTCATCAACTGATTTGTCGATTGTTACCATTTAACTTACCATGATATTTAATTGACATCAAGTGTATTGTAATGTTAGGGTATACGTGCGAAACTCTTTAACACATAATTTTTCATTTTGGATAATATCAAATGATGTGGAACTGCGTGTGCAAAATTAAATGAGAAATTGAACCGTTACTTCTCTCCAAAAATGATGGCTTAAAACATGAACTTATATAATGTGTAGTTAATTGTCTTCTCCAATTTGTATAGATGCATTGGCACACTAGATGACTAGTACTCTAGTAGTGTATAATACACGGAAACCGACCGACCATGAGAAAATGAGTATACTAAAAATGGCTTGCCTTTGCCACAAAAAAAATGCCGTGCCTTTATTATGTTTTCACAAAGCAATTTCGTTCAATTCATTAAAACAAAAATTGATAATAATTATTTTCTTTATTATTATTATTATTAGTATTATTCTGGACGATGATATTTTAATGAGAAATGATTTTAAGCCTTGATATGACTATAATGTTGAAGTCTCAAATTTTGCATGTCACACTACATTATCAATGTCTTGCCACGTCGTGTTGCTAAAAGACAATCATACCCATTATAATAATTTCCTTATACATCAATGTCTCTACAAGGAATTTAATTAAAACAAATTTTCATTTGATTTTAGTCACAGATTGGATTGCATTACAAAATTAATTTGAATGGCCAAGAATATACAGACGCATGAGCAAATTGTATTTGCTTGATCTACATGTACATATTCTCTCAATTGATACAGGGATATATGTTGGTTGATGGAGGGTGTGTGTGGCCGAAATCGGGTGGTGTCTAGTATACTTCTTTTCTTAAACAATGAATCGAGTTAAGAAAAGCGTTGTTTATTTTTCTTCCATAATTTATTCAATGAGATGATAGAAGAAACAACAACACACCTCTAATTATAAAGCATGAATGAACTTAACCAAAATCAAAAATTTATGCTCCGTGCAAGAATTTCGATTAACCTATCAAAACTAAACCTGTAATTTGGCCGATCGTTTGATCACTCCCATATACCTAGGTATCAAGAGACCAGCAACTACTCGTCAATTTTTTCATAATTTTTGTTCGATTCTCATACGTTCAGTGTTATCTTTTTCTCAAAGGTGCATCTATTCACACCTTCCATTTTAATATTTACACATACTCTCACTTTTTTCTCAATTAAATTTTCCAAGCTACCCCTTACTCTTCAAAAAAATAAATCATTAAAAATATTGTAGCCCTCACCTCCTAAACCCTTACAATCAACTTTTTTTTCCTCGAGGAAATATGAATTTATTATCAACTATTTCAACTCTCATTTGCAAACCTCCTAAATCTTAAAGTTCAGTTGTGTTCACGTTTGATTCCGTCTATTTGATATTACAACAATTGAGCTAATAAGATGAGTTTCTGAAAAACACAAAATTCTTGATTAATTTACCCACTAGCGTGATGATGAATTTTTCTTAACCATATTTGGGTTAGAATGAAGAAGAGGGATAGATGGATGAGCGATAAAAGCATGCCTACATATTATTAAAAAAAATTCTCAAGAGATTCAACATTGCTTTTAAACGAATCTGAGATGCTTAATCAAATCATATGAATTTATGAATTCTTTGAAAACTTAATCATTCATAACGAAGAAAAATCGACAATATTTTATGTGATTGCCCAGAAATAGAATTTTTGTAAAGCAGTAAAATTAAATTTAAAAACTTACAAAAATTAAAAAAAGTGTAATTATTAAATTGGGAAGTTTGAATAGATCGACACTATTTTGTCAAATCTATCCACTTAATTTATAAATTTTAATTAAATGTATAAAATTATAAAAGAACAAAATTAATTTTATAATATTAGGTATTTTCTAATAACTACTATATAAAAAATTGTATATATGACATGGCCACCTACATGGCCCGTAATGAGCCCCTAGCATTGCGCTATTTTAATTTGGGTATCTATTCATCATCCTCATCAAGTCGACAAGGTGGAAAATAAGACGAAATAAGCAAAGAAACAAGAGAAACGTCACGACATGTCCTCGAACGCAAAATGATAATCATTAAGATTTGTTGGCTTGGCTACTACAAACTCAAAGCTGTCAGATTGTTACAGAGCTTCATGATCGTCCAGGTTCCTCTCTTAAAATACAGGCACCCCCAAACACCAACTAACCCAGAAAATTTAAACAACAAATTAAAAATAAAATAAAAATTCCACCCCGAAACCGAACATAACCTACGTTAAAACCATAGATCCTCACAACAGCACCGCCACCATGATCATCAAATAGTCATCATTGCCCTACAAATTCTTCTTCTTCACCTGATCTCTCTACTAAATTAACAAAATAAAAGAAAAAAAATCACAATGTCCCCCCACCCCGTTACCTTGGTAGATTCGTCTTCGGTCTTCCGATCAGCTAGTCCTCGAAGCCGACCTGCTTCCAAATGGCATTCCTCACGCGCCTCAAGTCACGTCCCTTGAGAGTCCTCCCGACACCTTCATGAACAGAGAACGAAGCTCCTCTGCTCCTCGCCAAGTACTCGTGAGGCGGGACCCTCTCGTCCACGTCCTCCTCCTCCTCAACCTCGTCGCTGACGTCTCTCTTCTTGCCGCCGCTCCCCTCCTTCAGAATCTTTGACCAGTCAGGAATGTTAACCGGCAGCGATGCTGACGTCACGGCGCCGGCAGTGGTCTGATCGCCGAAGCTGTTCTTGTTCCTCCTGGGTTCTCTGGGTATGGTTGACATCATCCTCCTGGACTCGGCTGCTGTGGCGGCGGCTCCTCCGCCAGCTGGGCCGTTGGCAGAGTTGACCCAGACCTCAGAATCGTCGAACTGGAAAACGCCGTCGGAGTTGCGAATAGGATTGTGGGAAGGGAAGTAAGGGTAGTTGGAGTTGGAGTGAAAGTTGGTCATCTTGGACGCCATTGATGGATAGGTTTGGAACTTAGAACTTAGAAAGAAATGGATTGGAACTTTGGACTTTTTTTTTTCTCTTTTGTTTTTGGATGGTGGTGTGTATATGAAAAATTGTGGTGACCCTAAAACGTTGATTGCTCCGCGTTTTATAATGGGAGGTAAATGGATAAGAGCTCCTTTCCTTCCTTCTTTACGACCTTCGTACGAACATTTAAGGTAGTACAAGACAAACAAGCAGGGGTGATGATGCAGTGTGGGAGTCCTCATGTGGTTTTAGTATGGGGGATACACTGCATCATTGGTGTCATTGTGTCTATGCTTCTAATTATGTTGTGTGTTTAACAGGGTTAAGAGAATGGCTTAGCTTCTTAATCACTACTAAGTGTTTTGGATAAGAAAATTGAAAAGAGGGACAAACACACTCTTTTTAAATTTGTCAAACTCTTTCTATTTCTATTGATAAAAAAAATTTATATATCGAGATATTGAGAAATTATGGATGCGTTAATTCTCAATTATGGATGCGTTAATAATTAAACGATTTATGTCAAATCATAAACGTGTTAATAATATAATGTAATCAATTTTATCTAAAAATTCTATGTATACCAATTGGTATTTGCAATCCAAATTGGTGTATGTGACATTACAACTAATAAAGGGTTTCTTTCTCTATTTGATCTTATCCAAATCAATTTTAGATAAGTGTCAAGTAATGTATACATTTAATTGAAGGCAAAATAAAAATATTACTCTCATTCAATGACCAGGTGGACTGAAAAGGTATTTCTAATTTGGGACAAATATCCTAAGTCTTATTTAATTTTGGACAAATATGATAAGGTTCTAATATGTCTTACTACAAAAACAAAAAATAACCCATAAGCTCAACATTTAAGTGTTTCGTAACTAGACTTATATCATTTCTTTAAAAATTACTACCACTATCAGGAGGGATGAATCTGATCTACAAATGCAGCTAGATTTAATAATGGAATGGTCTTTGAAAATGTAATTTTGAGATTATGTAAGCGTGTGCTTTTACAAAAATTATTAGCAAAGACTCTTCTTTGACAGTCCTTGAACTTTCCCTCTTCCTTCCACCTTCTTTTATATATCCATTTTCCAAAAATTGCACTCCTATTTAACATTTAAAGAGTGTTCTAATCCACGCTACTAACCACGGGAGGTTAATGTTACGTGTTTGCCCTCACAAGTTTTTAACCACACACCATCCCGACACGATGGACAACACGTGTCCAAACTCGTACCACGAACTTAGCTAAGAGAGAGAGGGCCGGAAACGGACAGGTCATTTGGAGACAAAAGAAGTAGCAATTAATTACCCGTACGTGTAATTAAACGGAGATAGGCAGCAATGGACGAAAATATCGAAACAAGGGTTTACGAGGACACGTGGACCAACTATCCATTTCATCAAACGTTTCAACTACTCGAATTGATTGGGCGCGCGAAGCGGAAGCGAAGCCCATCATGATGACAGCTGGGGTAAGCTTAGCTTTAGTCTTTTCTCTTTCTTTTTTTCCAGTACACAGTCATAACCATGCTGATGATGAACCGGTATCGGGCGCCGGTCCCGCGGCCTTTTGCACCGTCGTGAATTATAGAGTTCTCATGTAGTACGCGAACTCTGCCCTTATTGGTGAAAGGAGTTTTCGTTCGAGAAGGACAGTGATCGAGCAGCTAGCTAGCTAGGCTCAGTAAGAGGGGAGAGTCTTCAGTACGAACGGAGGAGCAAGAGGACAAAATTGTGATGGAACCAAAAGATGACAACTGTGACTTTTGGATAAGACCTTTCGAGCACCAAAAAATTGAAGATGCGTAAAACGCAGTGCAATATACTAATTTAATTTTGTGCAATATGTTCAAGGAAATAATGTGTAGCACAATCACCTGAGAATGCATTTTTGGGTACGATTAATAATTAATCGATGATGAGAATTAAATTTTATGAATGATTTCAGGAAGAAAAAGTTTATGCCTTTATTTTTACAGAGAATGAAAATAGAGTGAGACCTACATTTTTATTAGGAATCAATTTTTGATAAATCATGAATTTGATTTTTTAGGAGCGAGATGAGTTTAGGAGTCAACTTTTTCCTAATCAATTTTTGTTACCCAAAATATCTAATAAACATTCAAATATTATAAATTATCTAACCCTAAAAATATTCATTCTCAATAGTCAGTAGACGACAACAACGAACAACGACAACAACGACAAAACTAAAATAAGTCGACTCCTCCATTGTAATTTGGTGAGTGATCATTGTCCTCTTTTCTTTTTTCCTTATAATTTTTAATTTCTTTGAAGCAAAATATATTGTAAGCATACGAGGAGTTTATATGAAGATCAATAGTCTTGATTTTTGACAACAATTTTTGATTGTACATTAGTCTAATTTTTCAATGAACTTTGCTCAGTTTATAAGGAAAGAAGAAAAAAATTCAAATAATATGAAAATATAGTACATGGTTATTTTGGTAATCAAGTTAGTTTGATTCTGATTCCATATGGTAAGTAAACGTTAACAATCGTAATCATTCTAATTCCTGTTCTGATTCTAGATGATAAGTAAACAGCTCAATTGAAATGAAATATTCTCATTCCGATTTTTGTTAATTTTGATTCCTATTGATTTCGATTTCTGACAATTCTCATTCCTGATTAATAAACGTACTCTCTTTGCGGAGGATATGAGATTTCGATTTAGTTTTACTTGGTCTTCATTTTGTAATTTTCAAGGTAATAACGGATAATGCCGGCCTATAACTTGGTAATTCCGCCCAAACAGTACTTAATTAGTGGTAAAATTTTGACGAATGAGTATAGTTGATAAAATTTGATGTATAATAACCCTGATGCATTGTCAACCATGTACAAAAAAAATGTGTTGTAATTGCGTATCAAAATCTTACACACGCTTCGGTGTGTTGATGCGTGTGTTGGTGACTAACTTATAAAGTTGGTGATTAGTATATATATGGACTAGAGTTCTCCAACACACATAGCGACGATAGCGTATGAGATATATGTATTATACAATATCGTCTTCTAAAACCCATTCGCTTTGGATAATAAACACAGTGATAGGGATATAAGCGCTGCATAAACTAAGTATCTTAAAACTGTTTCTTTAATGTCATTAGGCAAATCATTGGATGGAATTAACAATAAGTTAGCAAGTCTGAAAGCTACCTCTAATCTTAAGTTTGGATCCCAAGATATGATGACGAATTCATGTATTTAATTCAACCATTCCAATAATCGCAGTCTTGAAAATCTTTTTTAAACCACCAAGCCACATGATATGTTCATCTCTCTGTGCAAAAGAGTTTGGGTCTAAATGTCAAATGAATTAAAAGTATATGTAAGGTCAGTAAGGATATGGTCCCGATGGATTACCCACACTAATTGGCTATGAAAAATAATACAATATCACTGTGGCACGAGATAAATCTTCTCCAAAACGACGAGCCAGAGAGATTACCGGTGTTGCTTAAGGCCCCTCCAAACAGCAGAGAGTGATTAGTTATGCTTAGAAATATTGGTTTCCCCAAATAATGAAGCTCACAGCAATAATATAGTATGGACGAGTTGGGCAAGTTTCTGGATCGTATATTCGTATAGAATAAGAATGCACGTGGAGCTGTTTTGCGGTTGAGCAAGGAAGCATATATGACCATGCATGGACTGCCAAGTCTTCGTCGATCTCTTTTGCTCGTGATGGATAATATGGGCGAAGTTAGTTGGCTAGAGCTACGGTTCATCTTGGGCGATCAAGTTAGTTACTTTATCCAAACAGCTTTCTCGTGGATTTGTTTACTAAAAATTGCTTTGATGGGGACATGGGGGTATCGTGTTTGAACGGTACAGTGTAGTTGCAACTGGGAAATTCCAAACTAGTAGCCGCTGTAGTAAATTTTCTCGTGCATGATGGAGCTAGTCATGAACGAAGACATAGAAAGTTACAAATTAACCAGTCAACCAGATGCATTCATTGATCACGAGAATAAAAGAGAGCAAAATAATTTACTTTCAAAAAAGAAGAAGAAAGAACAACAAAATAAGAGAGAAAAATGGAGAACAGCAAGATATATCATATATTGGCAAACATAAAAGGATGGATCGATAAATAATTAGAGAGTGATAGGCTCAAACTCAGTCGGTCTTTTTAGCCAAACTTAATCATGTGTCAACATGACTCCTTCATTTTCTATGTAAAGTTTAGACTCGGATGTTTCTCCGACCAATTTTGCCCCTGCTCGCTATTGAATCCTTCCGGCCGAGATACGATCGTAAACTCTTTTCCTCCCTCATCGAAAGTTAAACATGCTTGTACAATTGCACAAGATCAATGCAGTGCAAACTGGAAGTGTGCCTACCTCCATGTATCAATTTCAATTTGAAATTGAGAATCCCATCCATCTCCAAATTCTCCGTCAAAACGTCATTGCATCTGTATCAAAGCTTTATAGAAAAACCCAAATGAGTGAACGACCTCCAATCAAGATCAAAATAAATCATTTTGCTCTTGAGTTGAAGAAATCTCTCCGGAATTGTAAGGTTAGAAAGATGCCCATGATTAAACAATTTCAGTTGAAGTTGCAACTCATAGGAGCAATATTCTCAATATATCGAACCAAAATGTTGTTCGGTCCGAAACTCAAACAACTAATCAAGAACGAGGACATCATAATCTGATGCAATATTCTTTTATCAGTCCGATTGATGAAAGCGGACAAAATTGGATTTTGATTTACAGCGAGACGAGGGTAAAAATTATGGGAATCTGGGTTTCAATTGAGAGGACTCAGAGGAGGCGAGTCTCCTGCTTTGGACAAGAAACCCTGGCTGTTTTTCAAGGGGCAAAAGAGGCAGAAAAATATGCAATAGAGGAGAGATGTTTTATTTCGTACGCTCCTTAAAAATAATCAAAGAAACATAGAAACTAGATATGGTTGAGATTGGCTAACACACCCGCACGGAGCATGCTAAAGTTTGAGCCCATCACTCTCCTAAACAATTAGATGTGGAAAATGGCTGAATATGGTTTGATGATATTGACGTTAACTCTATACAGAGTATATATAAGAACAACAATAGGACTATCAATAAGGCTTTACACTATCAATCGGATTCTACCTATATCAAATATCTATACAAGGAAAGAAGATAATTATTGTTAGAAAGAGAAAATATAATAAACTATAAAATGTAATTTTTTCATTGATAGAATGTCATATATAGGTTGATACAATCTGTTACAATAACTGTCCCTATAAAATATAGATTTTTTTATATCTCTATCTAAACTAATTCGTATCTAATTTAGACAAGATACACATCGGAAGTTAAGGAAATAAATCTCCTTAAACACTCCCCCTTGTGTCGATGGTCTAATGAATGATGCATAACTTGCTGTCTCACTAAAAATGTCACCAAGCAAACAAAAATTTCATGGGTAAAACAAAAGCTTGGTCTAAGGGAAAAAAAGTACAACACATCAACTACAAATAATACTACATGTGACGTAGACTCCTCCCGATGTCTACAGAAATGTAACTCCTCCTGACCGTAAACTCAGTCATGGAGTTCAGATAACCTGCGCATACTAATGTGTCTCACATGTTTCACAAATGTAGATTTGGGTAACGACTTGATAAACAAATCCACAACATTATCCGCCGAACCAACCTGGTTCACATGGATAATCAATAACCATTGCTATTGCTGATTGTAGGAGTACTTTGGCGAAATGAATTAAGTATGACACCCTTAATGTAACCCAACTTCATTTGTTCAATAGAAACCGTATTATCCTAAAAAATGCAAGTTGGTACTGTCGTAGTAGATGCTAATCCACTAGACCCTCGAATATGTTGTATTACGGTCTTAAACCAGACACAATCATCAACTGCTTCATACAAAGCTTTAATCTTAGAATAGTTCGAGGAAGTAGCAACAAGGGTTTACTTTGTTGTTCTCCAAGAAATCGTCATGTTCCCCATTGTGAATACATAATCTGTTTTGGAAACGTCCTTTTACATGGGTCAGAGAGGTACTCAACATCAACAAATTCAATCAACACATCAACCGATGTTTCAGAATAGGGGAATGTAGTAAAACTACTCGCAGGAGGGGAGGAATTCGACGAGTCAAAGTCCTCACAAGATGGGTCGAACGAATGCTTCTGTTCGATCCAGGGTACTGGTTTCCACGGGTCGAAAGACACCTTCAGGTTAACACAATTCACTACCTTCGACGGGTCAAGAGATCTACTCGACAGGTTGAAGTGCCGAAAACTTGCATGTTGCGATTCAAGCATCCCTTTTCCGGAAATTTCAAGATTTTCTCTGGTTTCTTTATAGGGAAAGAACAAGCCCAAGTTAATGGTTACCTTCAAGTACCAGAAGGTGCACTATACTCCATTTCAATAACTTTGTGTTAACGCATACCAAGAAGACCATATCTGGATATGTGTACCAAGTTATATTTAACCAAGCTTTAACTGCACTAAGATATAGAATTTCAGCTCCAAAAGATCTTTACCATCATTATTTCGATGAAACAGATCATTTTGGGTTCTAGACTGCAAACAACCATTGTGTGCTAATAAGGTATGCTTTGTGCATTTCCTGATAGACATGAGCAAACTGATGAATAAGAATTCAACCAACTCGATGTACTGTCTCTAAACCAAGACAAAATCGAGCCCTACCAAGGTCTATCATCTCAAATAACATGTTAATCTACTGAACACGCATGAACATAACTTTTCATTCTTGTATGCCTTCCCAATCAAGTAGTCACTAAGAGTGTATAACACATCCTACCATATTGTTTCAATCCATATAGTGAACATCTCAATCTAATTACATGAGCACTTCGTGTTTTATAATTACTTGAATTGGGTAGAACCATGTCAACCGACACTCTAATGTATATCTCTAAATCAAGATCCTCATAAAGATATATAACTACATCTATAAGCTGCATACCCAGTATTTTGACACTATCAAACTTATAAGGTAGCGGAAAGTAATGATGTCCATAACTAGAGAATCCATCTCCTCATAATCAATACTAGGGCGTTGAGAAAATATTTGCACTACAAGTCTAGCTTTATATCTCATGACTTCATTCTTCTCAATACACTTTCGAACAAAGATTCATTTATGTCTAATCGGCTTACCATTGAGTGGTCATAGAACTACCAAACTGAAAACTTGCCATCTGTAAAAGACTCTAATTCAGCCCAGATTGCAACTTTCTATATTGGTCAATTTGCTCTACATTAACCATTGAAAATACGCAACAGATCAATGTTCCATTTCATCATCGTCAATTCTTGACCGACGAAATAAGTAAATGATTATCAATGAATCTGGATGAACCATCCATAATACTGCTAGCATTTGTTTAATTTGGTGAGATTTCTTTGTTTACTGACATCGTCATTGACTCTGAGGCGTCCCCCAGTGTTTATCTATGTCGGATTTTAGACACATTTACAGTAAAAAAACAATCTCATGTATTGATGATGTGCCTTGATGGCTTGGCTTTTCACCGACAACTCATCAGTGGATTTTGACTGACTCTACACCTCCACTATGGGCAGGAGAAATGCTACATTGCCCGGGTGTTGTGTTAGCTTACCCAATTCTAGGAACTTTCAACCTTGCAGGATTTACAACATATATAACCGATCTCGTCACTTTCATGATATCAGTAAAGAAGTCAATCATCGAATTTGCTACTTTCTGAAGATCAAGGATACATTGCACTTCAATCTCACACTGAGATGTGCAAGGATTATGATGAGACATAGTGGGGATATACCACATCAATTTCTGACGTTTACCCAGAATGTAACAATTCCTATCTCCTTCTAACGGTGGGAAGTATGTCTCATCATAGTGACTATCTGCAAAATTAGCAGTAAAGAGATTTTCTGTCAAAGGTTCTAAATAGCGGACATTCGTTGGAGAATCATAACCAACATAAATGCATAATTGTCGTTGATGACCCCATTTTATACCTAGTGGAAGCGTAGTAGGTACATGTACCACACAACCAGAGATGCGTAGGTGTGAGATATCAGGCTCATATCCAGTTATCAACTGGTACGCACTCTATGGTTGGCGGTTTATAGGTATCAAGTGAATAAGCATAGCTGCATGTACACCTGCATATCCTCAAGTAGAAATCAGTAAATCAATATGCATTACCATTGTGCTGGCCACAAACTATAATCGCTTGATTTTTGCCTTTGCTAAACTATTCTATGAATGGACATTGGGAACCGGGATGTTCAACTTCAATTCCAATTAACATGCAATAATCAACAAAATATTTTTATGTAAACTCTCCTGCATTATTCAATCTAATTGACCTGATTGAGTTTTCCGGGTGGTGATCCCGAAGCTGAATAATATGTGTTAGGAGTTTTGTAAATGCAACATACCATGTGGATTGCAGAGACGTGTGACTTATGCGTTGATGCAGTAATCAAAACCATATATAAATAGTCCACATACTGGTTTGATTGATTAACAAATATATTCTTGGAATCAGTGAAGGAATGAAAGTTGTGTCTACAACAAAGAACCGTCATGCAGGTAAACAGTAATATAGATATACATAAGCTTCGCAAAACAAGCGATGTGCATTGGATTTCGTCATAAGGACATCTGGCAGGATAACGCACGACGCCACATTGGTACTTTGTTGTGATTGTGCTGTACTCGTCTTGGAGACCGAGCCAGGAATGAGAGGAGTAGTGTCATCCTCCCCATTTGAACTGATGGATTTGGGTATTCCCAAATGCTTCTTCACTCTGAAGAACAGATGACCATGAGAATTTTTCAATATCTTGATTATCATAATAAAAAAGTTCATAGGAGGCCAAGTCACTCATAGTAATATAATTAATTTCATGATATTCAATGATCCCAACCGTAGTAAGATATAAACACTACAAAACCTCATAAGCCTTTCCAGATTGCGCCGTTGGTAGCATTCTATGGAGATGGGACACAACTGATCTATGAAAATTAGGCGTATTAATTAATGTGTTATTCTCTACATTTTGACTATGTATTTACACTTAGTATTTTTAGTTTTTACTTATTTTGTTATTTTCAGATGTTGACCAAAAGAGATGGAGTAAAGGAGTTTACAAGCATGCTAAAACACAACAAAAATGGAGAGGAAGAATTTGGCCAGAAATTTCGTGGAAAAAGAGAAGAGAAAGAAGTTATACCTTGACTAGGAAACCATTCCTAAGTTGACTAGGAGAAAGAAGCTTCTGGAAGATCCTTGGAAGAAGTACAAAAGAAAAATGAGCCAAATTAATTAGAACACCATTTAAGAAGCCCAAGATCGAAGACCAAGTCAGCCAATTTCGTGGAGAACAAGATATGGTAAGAAAAAGATTTCCATGTTGAAAATAAGAAGGAAATCTATCAAAATAAGGAAAGAATAATTTGCCTGTGCAGAATAACCAAATTCAACAGATGACTGGGAACAACTTAGGAAGATTTAGACGGCGATTGACATATGGTTGAAAATCTCTTTTAGTCTTCTTTCCAACGAGCTAAAGATCATAATTTTTGGAGGTCTAAAACTCCAGGAAAGTGCAATTCTTTACAAGCTGCCAAGTTTACCTAAGTAGAGTATGAAAAACCTATTTTGGAGAGGAAAAGTGATTTGTAATGCCTATATAAGCAAAGGCTCGACCCTAATTGTAATAATCTCTCATTCTCCAAAGTTAGGCTGCCAAAATAACTCCATACTCTCTCCTGAAACACTTGAGCACCACAGACCAAAGAATTATTTCCCTCCACCAAATCGCACTTGATCCGCGCTGGCTCTCAAGTATCATCCTCGTTGTTACTCTCCTTGCGTTTAGGGTGATCCCGACAATTTAATGTGTAACAATGACCTCTTTACTCCATAGTTTTTTGAATTTGAAGTGAACCTTGGTTTTATAAATTATATTACTTTCAATAATCTTCCATGTGTTCTTTGTTTTAATTTTCGATGCATGTGTTTATGTGAATTTAATGCTTTGAGTCTAGGATCTTCGGTGTGTCCAATCTTAAAGTCAATGAATAGAGTATTAGGGCAATCCCGAGTACTTAGGAAAAATAATATGCATGTGCGTCTTAGATTTAAACAATGGAATTTCATTGGTTATTGTTATGTGTTTAATTCGTAATTAGTCTAAAAGAAGAGATGAGATGATCACTTGTAAATAGTAATTAGGTCTTTATTTTTTTCATAACATGAATTAGAGTTTCTATGAGTGTTTTGTGTATTGTTTGCCTATGAGTTTATGCATGTTAGAGTCCTAGGAATTTTGGTTTGTACTTGTGACGTTTTTAGGTAGAATTAATAGGTTAGAAAAATACAATTCGACACCCCCTCTTTTCTTTACACAAATTTTGCATCACCATTCAATCCCTGATTAGAACGATCCCTACTTACTTAACATACTACATCTATATGGTTTTAAATTGTATGCATTAAATTAGGTATTGAGTGTTAATTTGGTGCTTAGTTTAGCGTTATCAATTTTTTGCGCCGTTGCTGGAGATTGAGAATTGTTTGTGATTTTTGTGTGTATATATGTACATATTTTCTATACTTGTATATATGACTAACAATTTCTTTGCAGGAATTTATACTTAGATTTTGTACATAATTTACACGCTAATTTTACATAGAATTTTTCGAAAATACTTGTCAATATGTGCCATTAATTTCGATGCTTATGTGAATATGTGTTAGTTAATTTCAATTTTTGTAAATATTAACCGGTGTTTATATATATATTTGATAATTGTTAAGCACGTTAAATGATAGTCTTAGATTTACATTGAGTACAAATGCTTGGTTGAATAAGTCTCACTCTTCTGGAATAGATGACGCCTCTTTTTCTTGTTTATCTCCTTAACCCCTATGATGTGTGAATTTCATCACCACACACTATAACTTAAGTGCAGTTATGGACATGAGGTTGATGGCGAAGTTTACAAAAGACTTGAGGGTGTGTGTTACCTTGAAAGTTTGGCTGATTGTTGGATATGGTGTCAAGATGGGTTATGACTGGTGACTGGTTATGGATCTAAGAAAGATAAACATCAATAGAGTATATACTATTGACCCGGTTAGCCTCGGGGTGTTTCTTGAAATTAGTCTTGCTCTCGCGTTATCTCTATCTCTATTGGCAATTTCTAAATGTTAAATATGCCGAATAATTGAGATTATCATACATTATCGCACGGATCGCACATCCGAAGAAAGACCTAAAGATCAAGCTATGTACTCTCTTTAAATATTTGGTGAACTCAACTTAGACATGTTTTCTAAGGGCTTGCTCAAAATTTTTGAACTTGTAAGGCTATAACCAACATTGCATTTAGTTGCATAACTTTCTTGCGGTTTTGTGATGCTCAGATTTCACCACTGGGTACCCTAACCTAAGTGAAATTAGGGACATGAGACCAAAGGAAGAGTCATTTTATTCATACTTTTCATGTAACTTGGGTGTCTTTTTGCAAGTTCTACCCAATTTTCTCTTATGCATTCATATTATGTTATCATCTAGGTTGATCTTGTTTGATGCATTTAGCTAAATTTGCAATTAAGTAAATGTGTGATCCATGATGAATCAAAATGTGACATTGTATGAAAAATGCCTCAAATATATTCCAAGTATAAATATTCCAATGTGTAAATTAACATATATTCCTATGCATTTCATAGCTACCACATTCATATGCACTGCATGTTGTTATATATCATCTTGCGTTCACATTTAAGTGTGTTTCTGCATTTTGTGTGTTTAATTTAATTTTCGTGTACATTGTATACTTTTGTATTTCTTTTGTCTTTTGATGATACTAACACCTGATATAGTAATGATTCAGGCAACTTATGAATGACCGAGCCAGTATTGCGTTAACTTGAACTTAGATCTCGAACTGTGCCTAGGCATCAACGAATTCTAGAGACTACAGAATAGAATTAGCCTGTTTTTGAGGAAATTCCACCTACATTGCCATCATCATTAGGACACATTTCAGACGCAGAATCAGAGATGGTAGGTATAGATGGCGCATAACAGTCCATTAGATAGCAGATTTGCTTAAACTTGGATAACTTTGGCCTAACTTCCATTATCTATCCTCAGCCAGCAGCAGGCTAGACTGCCTTAAAATTGAAGAGTGGGGACATACAACATCTTCCACGCTTCCATGGTCTACCTACTGAAGATGCAAACACACATTTAACAACATTTCTGTTTGTCCATGTGTCCATTCAGTACTTCTAAGGAAGCCTTTAGACTTAGAGTGTTTCAATTTTCACTTGAAGAGAAGGCCAAACATTGGTTATTCAGTCTCACTGGTTGATCAATCACAACATGGGATAGGTGTGTAAAGGAGTTTCTCACCAAGTACTTTTCGGCGTCAAAGATTACTCAACTGAGAAGAAGATAACTGGCGTTTTGCAAGATCATGATGAGTCTTTCTAATCTTACTATAAAAGGTTCAAGGAGTTGTGTGAATCTTGTTCATCACATGGAATATCAAAAAGCAACCTCTTGACGGTTCTATGAAGGACTAAACCCTTGGAGAGAGAGCTCCTAGACCCAGCAACTAGAGGATCATTCCTGGAGAAGCTTGCAACTGTAGGCCGTACACTATTAAAACAGCATGCTCTCAACACACAGTAGTATAAGGTTATTGCGTTGCACCAAAGCATAAAAGTTCATGAAGTGTTTTTATCTAGCACAAACACAGAACTTGTCAAGCCCACTTCATTGATCACCAAGATTTTGGATACCAAATCGCCATAAGCAATGCTACCTGCCACACCTGTTTGGGGAATTTGCCTGCTTGATGGACATCACAATGATCAGTTTCTTAAAAATGCACCACCTTTAGTAGCAGAAGAAGTCAACGCCATTGGTGGTTATCAGCACAACCAAGGTACCGCTCGGTTTATCAACTATGGAAACTATAATAAGGGGATTAAAAACAATAATCCTGGTTTTTAGTGGAGGAACAATGATGGTTGACTTAACCCTCAAACGCCTTAAACCATTTCAGTAGCAACAATCAAATCAGCAAAGGGCTCCTCACGCCAACAACAGTCCAGCTAAACCTGTTTTCACCAATCCGGATTACGACAAAATGTTGTCGCAACTTTCGACGTCAACACAGGTTCTGCTGAATACACAGGCCCAACTAGGGAATGACATTGCTGAACTGAAGAAGAAGACGGGCCAATTTGTTGAATTTATGGGCCAGATTAAGGGAGGATTCAGAAAATTGCCAACTCAGTCTATTCCGAATCCAGGAGGAGATTCCAGAGGAACAAATGCTGTAACTACTCAGAGTGGGAAGCAGTTCAGTGAAAATCATAAGAAGAAGCCACGTCACAAATGATTGACCTAGATGAAGTTGAGGATGATCCGGACACACTTAAGGCTGAGAAGAGTAAAGTGACGCCTCCTATTGTCACTTCGGCACCTTAATCTTCACAAGTCGACCCGAAGACACAAGGCTAGAGCTCAATTCCTTCAAGTTCAACTCCTGCTAATTCCCCGTTTTTCACAGCACTATTTCGAAATTGTTTAGTGAGCAAGAAGAAGAAGCAAGAAACGAATTAAGAAATCTTGAAAATCTTCAAAAAGGTGCAAGTAAATCTACCCCTTATCGAGTGCCTCAAGTAAGTGCCGAAATATATATGCTAAGTTTCTCAAACAGTTTTTCACCACGAGGAGATAAACGAGAGAGAACAAGATTGTGAAGGTGAATGAGACTGTTTCAGCAGTTATTCAACGACGGCTACCCCCAAAATTGAAGGATCCAGGGAATTTCTCTGTTCCCTGCGTGATTGGTGCCAGATCTTTCAACAATGTGATGCTGGATTTAGGAGATTCCATCAACGTTATGTCATACACTTTGTATCAAGATCTAGGTTTTTCTGCGTTGAATAAAGATGATGTGATCATCCAGGTAGCTGATCGTTCTGAGACTTATCCAAGAGGATATGTAGAAGATGTTCTTGTACAGGTTAATCAACTTATCTTCCCAGCTGATTTCTATGTTGTGGACATTGAAGATAAGGATCTCAACACCATGCCTATGTTGCTAAGATGTTTCTTCATGCAAATTGTAAGAACAAAGATTGATGTGTCCAGTGGTACATTCAACATGGAATTTGATGGTAAAGTCATTGAGTTCAATATTTTTAATGTCATGAGACATCCTTAAGCTAGTGTCAATTCGTGCTTCTCTGTGGACATTGTTGACCCATTAGCGCAAGCACACTTGGAAACAAGGAAGGAGGATACTTTGGACTTGGTACTTCAGGAAGGAGCAGGGCGAACTTGACTCGGGGATGATGCCCATTTTTATGAACTTTGGCTCGAAATAGAGTATGTAGTTCGTCAAGTATTGGCCTTGTTAGATGTAGCACAACTTGATCTCAAACACTCTTCTCCTTTGCCAATCACTTTTGGAGAAAACAAGATGCTACTTTCGATTGTTCAAGCATTGGAACTAGAACTAAAAGTTTTACCTGAATATTTGAAGTATGCTTATTTGGGGGAACAAGAAACGTTGCCAGTCATCATCTCTGCAACGTTAGAAGTTGCTCAAGAACAACAACTTATGGAGGTTTTGAATAAGTACAAGACAACTATAGGTTGGATGCTTGCTGATATCAAAGAAATCAATACGACAACCTGTGTTCTCTAGATTCTACTTGAAGATGGCACCAAGCCTAGTAGAGAGGCTCAACGCAGACTTCATTCTCCTATGATGGAAGTTGTTAAAAAGGAAGTAATCAAGCTATATGATTATGGTGTGATTTACCTTATCTTATATAGTTGTTGGGTCTCTCTTGTACAAGTTGTTCCGAAGAAGTCTGAAATTACAGTTGTGAAGAATGAAGACAACAAGTTAGTGCCTCAGAGAATTCACTGGACATCGAGTTTGCATCGACTACAGGAAGTTAAACACCACTACCAGAAATGATCTCTTTCCTTTGCCATGCATTGATTAAATACTTGAACGATTGGCTGACCATGCTTATTACTGCTTCCTTGATGGCTATTCCGAGTACAATCAGATCAGCATAGCCGAAGAAGACCAAGAGAAGACCACGTTTACATATCCATTTGGTACTTTTGTTTACAGAAGAATGCCTTTCGGATTATGCAACACACCAGGCACCTTCCAGAGATGTATGTTAGTCATCTTTTCAGACTACATTAAGAAAATCATCGAGGTATTCATGGATGATTTCAGTGTCTTTGAAGACAGTTTTGACGCATACCTTAGTAATCAGGAGCTAATTTTGCAGCGATGCGTGAAAACTAAGTTGGTGCTAAATTGGGAAAAGTGTCACTTCATGATAACGTAAGGCATTGTTCTTGGACACATTATTTATGCCAGAGGAATTGAAGTTAACAAAGCTAAACTGGATCTTGTTCGACATCTACCATATTCAACAAGTGTGAGGGAGGTTTGTTCTTTTCTTGGACATGTAGGATTCTATAGACGCTTCATGAAAGATTTTTCTCACATTGCAAGACCTCTGTGTTGTTTGCTTTAGAAGGAGACGCCATTCTCCATTGATGATAAGTGTCAACGTGCCTTTGATAAATTGAAGGAGCTTCTGACGACAACTCTCATTCTATGTGCCCTGGATTGGTCCTTGCACTTTGAGATTTTGTGTGACGCCTCAAATTATGCAGTTGGAGCTGTTTTAGGGAAACATAAGGACAAGAAACCTTACGCCATTTAATATGCTTCTCAGACTCTAGATGAAGCTCAGATGAACTATATAACAACTGAGAAGGAGTTACTTGCAGTGGTCTATGCCTTAGACAAATTTTGATCCTATATTCTCCAAGATATGGTGATTGTTTACACAGATCATGCAACATTGAATTATTTGATGGTGAAGAAAGATGCAAAGCCTAGGATTATTCGATGGATTTTACTTCTACAAGAATTTTATATTGAGGTTCGTGACAAGAACAGAGTAGAGAACATTGTGGCAAATCACCTCTCACGAATTGTACATGATTAGAGAGAAATGTTAACATCAAGAAGAATTTTCCAGACGAACAGCTTTTCAGAATTTAGACAAGTTCAAAGGAATTACTTGGGTATGCAGACATTGTCAACTATCTTTTTACAAGTGAGTTTCCAGTCGACATGTCTAAAGCATAAGGTGCAACAATATGTGTGGAATGAACCTTATTTGTGGAAGCACTGTGTCGATGCATTAATTAGACGATGTATATCGGAAAGCAAGCATAGATTGATTCTTGAGTTCTGCCATAATGAAGCTAATGGAGGCCACTTTGGTTAGAAGAAAACAACATTGAAACTTTTGGAAGCAGGTTTCTTTTGGTCGACATTATTCAAGGATGCAGCTGAGTTTTGTACTTCATCTGATAGATGCCAACGTAATAGAAATTTGGGACTAAGGGATCAAATGTCGATGACCTATGTACTTAACGTGGTGATTTGTGATGTTTGTGGGATTGACTTCATGAGACCCTTTCATACCTCCAATGGTTTCATCTATATCTTACTTGTAGTAGACTATGTCTCAAAATGGGTTTAAGTTAAAGCTACACACACTAATGATTCAAAAGCTGTTGCAGATTTCCTTCATTCTAACATCTTTTTCAGGTTTGGCATGCCTCGTATATTAATCAGTGATGGAGGAAGTCATTTTTGCAACAAGACAGTGGATGCGTTGATGAAGAAATACAGTGTCACTCATAAGGCCTCAACGCCATATCATCCACAAACCAATGGATTAGCTGAAGTTTCAAATTGAGAGATCAAGAAGATTCTGGAAAGAACTGTGACACCTAACAGAAAGGATTGGAGCCAACGTTTAGAAGATGTATTATGGGCCTATAGAACTGCTTACAAAAGACTTATCAGAATGTGACCATACAGATTGGTTTATGGAAAATCATGTCATCTTCCTGTAGAACTGGAGCATAGAGCATATTGGGCAGTGAAGAAGTTCAACGTTTGCTATGATGAAGTAGGCTTCCATTGAAAATTGCAGCTGAATGAACTTGAAGAAATCTGGAATGCAACTTATGAGAGTTCTTGGATCTACAAAAAAAAGACCAAGGCATTCTATGACAAAATGATCAAGAACAAGTCGTTTGAAGTCAGAAAATTCTATGTTTTACTTGATTACATTAAGAACAATGTAGAGTTTAAGTGTGGGGGAGAGGTTTACAACTTATTTGAGTCATAAATTGCAAAAATTTGGGGAACAATGGAATTTTTCGGCGGATGATTCCCTAAAGAAAAAAAAACTTTTAGTATAATTTTTAGAGTTTAATTAGTGTAGTAGATGAACACTTATCTTTTAGTAAGAATATCCTGCATGAATTGGTGTCTAGAAGGAGATGGGTTCTAAAATGGGTTTTGGATCTGAGAAAAGACAAGCTCGAAAATCAACCTCTACCTCTCTTGGTCTCTCTCGTCGACTTGCCATTTCAGTAAGATTGCCCAAAGAAGGACAAGGATTCAGTCTACGCTTGTTTGAGTGTCTTGAGTCTTTTTGTTTAAATTTAGTATTTTAAAGAGTCTTTAGGATAACCTTAGTTAGTCTATGATGAGAATTGGACCGAAAATAAAACATATGGCATAGCATGGAATTTTTTGTGCTAATGGAGATATTTTTATTGTCATAACATGTAGTAGATATGGTTTGCATGAACATGATACATATTTCACATGTTAGAATAAGCTTTTAGATTATACAAGCCTTAAAGTGAGTTTCTGAGCCTACATTATTTCTTTAAGAGTGAATTTCATGCATCATGGTCTCAAAAATGTTTACATGCTCATCAAATTACTTGCCATAGATTTCAATGAACTAGAGATTGCTAGAACTTACTCATGTAGATTTGCAAAGCTTTAAAGTTGATATATGCTTTGATTTTGGATATGATTAAAAGAATTTAGGTTTTCCACCACTTAAACCAAATAGCCATGTATCCCATTTTGTGCGCACAAGTTGTGACACCCATAGATAACCCTTTTGTGCCTACATTGAGCCTTTTATTTCATTGCCACATATATATCTAAACACTTAACCTAGTGTAGAGTTTCCTACCATTTTTCTAAAGACTTGGTGAAGAATTTCGACCTAGCAGATAATGATGGCGTAAAGATGATGAAAGAAAGAAAATCAAGGGAAGACTTGTCCAAAAGCTTGAAGAAAAAGTGTGATAGCCGAAAAAAAAGAGAAAGTGGAAAATCTGGAGAGCATGAGGAAAAGAAAAGAAAAGTGTACAAAAAGCTCTCCAGCAATATATTCTAAGTGTGAAAGTTTGGACAAGTAAGTTTAGAATGAAGTAAGGGCCCAAAAAGATGAAATTTGGTCCCCATTTTCGAAGTTTGACACATCAGAAAGGATGGAGGTTGACTTGATGAAGTGTTGGCTAAGTCTTTTGAATGTGTTTTTACCACCACATATCTAAATTTCGAATGCCTTAGCCTCAACCCCATTACAACATTTCTAAAGTCCTTTATGATCCTTAAGATGAGTAGCCTTCAATTGGTTGAGTAAATTGCATGAGTAAGCATATGATTTGGGTTCATTTGTGCAAGTAATGCATCATATTAATGTTATTTTCAATTTAATTTATATATCTTGAGTGAACCTCTTTTCATGAGTGAAAATATTACGAGTGCATCCATGTGAGATTGATTTAAATTTTCTCAAAACATGCATAGCTTTAACATCATCATTGTTTTCTTCTAGGTCTTACTTGTTCATCACATGATCATATCTCTGTTATCACTCAAAATTATTGAGCATTCACTCAAAATTCTTGTGATTCCATTACCATATATAATTAAGAAAATTTCTGAGACATTTTAGCTAAGGGCTTAGTGGTGTTTTTAAAGTTTTTAGTTTTTCTCTTAGAGTTTTCAACATGGAGACTAGCTCCAACATTGGTGTTTTGTGTTTTCTTTATTTCTAATTTTTTTCTTCTTATTTTAGTTTTTTCTAGGGATTAGCAAAGTCTAAGTGTAGGGGAATTTGATCTTCACAATTTAGGCGTATTAATTAATGTGTTATTCTTTACATTTTGATTATGTATTTTCTTAGTATTTTTACTTTTTACTTATTTTGTTATTTTCAGGTGTTGACCAAAAGAGATGGAGTAAAGGAGTTTACAAGCATGCTAAAACACAACAAACATGGAGAGGAAGAATTCGGCCAGAAATTCCGTAGAAAAAGAGAAGACAAAGAAGTTCTAGCTTGACTAGGAAAACCATTCCTATGTTGAGGAGGAGAAAAAAGCTTCCGGAAGATCCTTGGAAGAAGATCAAAAGCAAAATGGGCCAAATAACTGCATACTCTCTCCCGAAATACTTGAGCACCACCAACCAAAGAATTATTTCCCCTCCACCAAATCGCACTTGATCCACGCTGGCTATCAAGTATCATCCTCCATCCAAGAAGTCGTTACTCTCCTTGCGTTTAGGGCGATCCCGACAATTCAAAGTGTAACAATGACCTCTTTACTCTGTAGTTCTTATTTGATTTTTGTTTTTGTGTTTTTGTATTGATTTTGGAGTGAACCTTGGTTTTATAAATTATATTACTTTCAATAATCTTCCATGTGTTCTTTGTTTTAATTTTCGATGCATGTGTTTATGTGAATTTAATGCTTGGAGTCTAGGATCTTCGGTGTGTCCAATCTTAGAGTCAATGATTAGAGTATTAGGGTGACCCCGAGTACTTAGGAAAAATAATATGCATGTGCATCCTAGATTTAAATAAGGGAATTTTGTTGGTTATTGTTATGTGTTTAATTCGTAATTAGTCTAAAAGAAGAGATGAGATGATCACTTGTAAATAGTAATTAAGTCTTTATTTTTGTCATAACATGAATTAGAGTTTTAAGGGGTGTTTTATATTTTGTTTGTCTATGAGTTTATGCATGTTAGAGTCCTAGGAATTTTGGTTTGTGCTTGTGACGTTTTTAGGTAGAAGTAATAGGTTAGAAAAATACAATTCGACACCCCCTTTTTTCTTTACACAAATTTTACATGCAACTTTCAATCCCTGTTTAGAACGATTTCTACTTGCTTAACGTACTACATCTATAGGGTTTTAAATTGTATGCGTGAAATTAGGTATTGAGTATTAATTTGGTACTTAGTTTAACGTTATCATCAACTCTGTTTCATTCTCCCAATATTATTCCAAGTGAAAACCGTTTGCACAAATGTTTTCAAAACTTAGCAAAGTTCGAATGGCTATTAGGTGCGTATAAGACTCAATCTCGCTATCATATATCAACAAAACAATGTCAATCAATCCGTCTTTAAGCGAATACTTAAAGATTTCAAAAGGGTGTAACCTTTATAGAGTGATGTTATGGTATGATAATACTTAAAAAAAATAGATGTACAACAACATGGGACCGGTCAGAATGACATTTATAGATTAAGTTCCATGGAATGACATGGGACCGGTCAGAATGACATTTATAGATTAAGTTCCATGGAATGACGAAAACTGATGTAAAATCACATCTGGTGTAGAATTCCTGGTTGATCGTTTTAGACCAACAATTTTCTGAAGGAAAATGTCGAAATATTTTTGAACCTTTATTTTTCGATATAACTGATGTAAAATACATCAAAGACATCAATCCCGAGTGATGTCTTCGACGGGTTGAGAAGAATCACCCGACGGGTCGAAGAAACCCAAAATAAACTTTAATTTTTCGATAATTATTTTCGACGGGTCGAAATTGAAATTTTTTTTCACAGTGACTTACCTTCGACGGGTCGAGAAAAATCTTCAACTAATTGAAGTAAAACCTAAAATTGTATTGAATTCCTGATATCTTTTTCGACGGGTCGAAGAAAATTTTCGATGGGTCAAAATTGTGAAAATTTGAAGACAGAAGCATGCATTTGACGGGTCGAGGATATCTTTCAATGGGTCAAAGGTGCAAACATAGATAACCAAGGATCACCTTCGATGGATCGAAAGGTATACAAACTGATCCAGAACGTGGCCTTCGACAGGTCGAGAGAAAATCTTGACGGGTCGAAGAATGCTTGAGATAAAAAACATCCTCTTTTTGTGTCTCATTTTTACTGTATCTTTGTGTCATTACGCCATATGTAATTGTAAACATCGAACCATACACTGAATTGGTAGTGAAATAGCATTCTCAACACTTTCATATACCGAAAACTAGAGAAAATTTCATTATTAGCCAACTTTAAAAATTACATCATAGATGTCTTATTCTAAAAATTATGACTTAAAACAAAGTCTCAAACCATGACTAAACCAAGTCAAAAATAGAGCTAAACTTGATTACATAGCAAAAATTTGAGCTTCATACATAGACTACTTGAAAAAATGTAGTCTCCATACTTGTTTTTGTATTATCTGCTATTATAAGATTGGTTTTACCGCAATCTTCCATCTCATAATCTTCAAATGAAGTTAGTCTTATGTGCCAAGTATCGTGTTTACTTTTTGTAGATATTTTGAATATCCTTGGGTGCACGACATTGTTTGTGCATGTGTTTGGTAGAACCACATCTATAACAAGATGACAAGCGCGAATTAGAAGTAGAATTTAAAGAATTTCTTTCATGCCTAGAACCGGAATGATTCTTGTTAGAGTAATGACTATTGTCTTGGTGAATCCAAGTCAAGTTTCGACTATATCCTCTACCACGAGCTTTGCCTCGTCCTCCTTTTCCACCAAGGATATTGTAAGGCTTAGAATGACATTTTCTTCTATCTTTACGTGCATTCCCACCAGTGTTGTACGACTCATGGATATTTTTAGTACCAGCTGGCCGTGCATTGTTGATTGAGAAGAATCTCGCAAGATCGCTCTTTCTTGGCTAACACATTCTTGTGATCACTGAATGATCTAAGTCATCCTTATACATAATCTATGCGATATTGGTGCACAAGGTTGTTCTTGGAGGTAGGAACTGTACTTAAAGACTTCTCGATCATAGCCTGATCGGTCTTTACAATGCCACAAACATTCAACTCCGATTGTAGCTCCAACATAGCTTGATTGAATGCATCAATCTTTGGATAATCCAATACAGATTGAATCCCATATATTCTGCATTTCTTGATGTTGTGCATTATACACATTATTGAATCTATCTTGCAAAGTCACCCACAAAATTGCGTGGTCATTATTTAGCAAATATTATTTTTGTAGAACTGGATTTTTATGTCGCCTCAAAAACATGAGGGCTTGAGCTTTGCGAGCTGGAGTTGGTGGCTCAGTACCAGGTGATGGTGGTGGTTGGATTGTATCCGTCAGATTCATACTGAGAAGTGCGTTGTCAACATCTAACACCCAACAATGGTATTTTTCTCCTTGAGGATCAAGGATATGAAATTCAGGCGATTTTGGCTTAGTTGATGTCATATACAGGGGATACAAGAGATGTAATTAGCTTACCGATCAAAAAATCACGATCACTAATATTAAGTTTAGGGAATAAGAACTGTGATCAATGATGTTTGGTAACAAAAATTGATTATCAATAAACGGTGGCTCAAAATCACACCCAGAAACCGTGATGAGTCATCACATAATATCGATTCCCCCCCCCCTTTTTTTTGCCTAGGCTGTGACTCCCCCACGACCATCACTTCTATTATATGGATATATGTTCATAGGAACTAGGGCATAAATATGCAATAATCACAAATCATAATATCACAATCCTAAGATATAGGGTTTTGTAGGAAGTAACTTTCATTCCTAGATCTATAGATCGACAGTTTAAAAAATTTATCTCGACGGTGTTATATTCGGTATGAAAAACTTTGAAAAAAAGTTTGAAAAATCACAAAAATTCGGCGACGTGCTCCGGTAATGAAGGTTAGGGTATTTTTTTCTTTTCTTTTCGGGCAGGCTGACCTTCGTGCACTAAATATGTCATAACTTACTATAGACACATCCAAATTGCTATATGGAGGATATCTGAACATATGGAGCTTTCTGTGCATATGAAGATCTCTTTCTGATTCGTCCTGAGCTGTTCGTAATCTTCTGTCGAAGTTGGAGGATGTGCACAGGCTATGAGATTGAAGTGGTCAATCTCGAATTTGGGGTTGAATTTTGTTTTTTTTTTCTTCCGGTGATGGTTGCTGGCTATCAACTCAGAGCGTACTGATAATGTGTTGAAGGAGAAAATATGATAGACTGTAAACAATAACTTTTTCATTGATAAAATGACTTATATATAGGCTGATACAATCTGTTATAATTATTGTCCTTATAAAACATGGATTCTCTGTATCTCTATCTAGATTAATCTGTATCTAATTAGGACAAGATACATATCAGAAGTTACAAAGAATAAATCTCCTTAAACAATTACAATTTATTTCTCAATACTCTCCCCTCAAGTTGGAGAGTGAATATCATGAACTCCCAACTTGGCTCTTAGTGTGAAGAATTGATCCTTTCCCAAGGCCTTTGTGAATATATTGAATTTAAAGGAAATGTAAGTCTCGTTTGTTTTGTCATGGGACAACTAATACAATTATTATCAAAAGAAATATTATCGGAAGATAGCAAAGGAAAGGCTAATTTAAGACGATAAGGGGATGGATGTCCAAGTCGCATATGCCACAAGTTTCGGGGTTGTGAGATTTGGAGTGAAGCAGGTGTCCTTAGTGATGGAGACATGTAATAAAGACCACCACGTTGTTCACCCCGAGCCAACCATCTTCCCCGTAGCCAAGTCCTGTAAGACACAACATGTAGGAAACAATATAGCACAAAAATTTAGAGAACTAGTAAGTTTGCTAACAGACATGAGATTGTTGGCATAAGTGTAGCTTCTTATCCCATTTCGTACACGCTTGAAGAAAAGAACCAAAACATAAGCAAAGGAAAATAGGAGAAAGCTTGTCGAATCCCACATCGAAGGGAAAAGAGACAGCGCGTTCCCGAGTAAGTACATAATACATCAATTGTCATTAATAAGGGATAATCTGGATCACTGACCAGAATTACATCTTTGATTCTTACCCTTTCACTTTCCATTTAACATTACTTACTTAAGCATCAGAGTGTGATAGGTGGGTCACCCCGCTTACACTTCTGACGTTTGTCTTTCGTCTTAGCATCTCAGTATAAGGAAAGCGAGTCAACACACCATCTTGCTCATCATCCATCATTAACGTGTTTTGCCTGTATCCGCTCGGATTACGGTACAAACAAAGATTTAAGCTAAATGATGGCACACACAGAACTTTTTCTGACTTGATATTAGAATTAAATGGGATAGTGCCAATATGTGTAATAGGAATTGTGGAACCATTGGGTAAATTAACAACAGGTTGTGATGTAGGATTTGTTGTAGTAAAAAGCGTGTGATCAGATGTGATATGGTCAGTTGCTCCACTATCTAAAATCCAAGGTTGAGTGCATACAGAATTAATAGAAGCATTAAAGTTAGGAAACAGACTTGCTGCATTTTGCAAAAGCATTGTTGTCACCAGAAACATTTTGTGTACACATGATAGAAAGAGCTTGAGCTAATTGTTGGAGTTGCTCTTGTGAAAAGCTTTGCAACGGGTTTGGTACAGATGTTGATGTCGATGCTTGAGTTTCTTGAGGTGGAGGGACAAGGCTTGCATCAGCCACGTTGGCGGCATGAAAGGAGCTACGCGGATTGCCTGCACTTACGTTGTTGTGATATGATATTTTGTTTGTTGCCTTGAGTTCCCCCGTTCGTTTTCTTGTTGCATCTATCATAACTATGGCCTCTCTTATCACAAAATGAGCAATAGTATCTCAGCGTTCAACATATGTCAATGGTATGTTAGTCTTTGTCGCAATGACTACAATGCTTGCTTATAAAATTATTTGAGGAATGTTGAGGAAAGTTACTTGACTGATTATGGATCGCTGCAACAATGGAGAAGTTTTCAGTTGATCCCGATGTTATTTGTCGTTGTTTCTCATCTTGATTGACGAGTGAGTAAGCTTGACGAATATTAGGTAACGGTGTCATCATAAGTATGTTGCTGCGAACACCATTGTAAGTGTCGTTCAGGCCCATAAGGAATTGCATCAGCCGATCTACTTCTCTTTGTTCATTACTAGGTGGAGGCCCGCGCCAGAGGCGCGGTTGAACCAAGATGATGTGAAAAATTGTTTGTGGTTAAAGACCTAGAGCTTATGCCATTTTACTAATTTTCGGTACATAACCAACATTGTTATATACCGTGTGCATAGCTGGATTTAACATCTTTAATTCAGCAAAAATTCTTTTGTCTGTTTCGTTGATTTCCCCCAACAACATCATGTTGGAGTATGGACCAGAAATTCTCACTATGTCCCCTGCTCTAGAGAACCTGACATGACAAAATTTTTAACATGAGGGGAATATGGCCGAATATAAATTCTAAAAATGATCTATTTTATTGCACAATCTGAATAACTGATTAAAATCCTCAAACTTACTCAGATTGATACTGTTCTGTCATTTCCATTTGGGGATTGAGGATAAGGCATGTATGAATTATGTTGGATGCACCTATGTTTTCTGCATCAACATGAAATATCAATTGAAAGCATAAACAGTTGATGGTTAATTGTATATACATCATACATGGCCAAACAATATCATCTTATGATGCGGCACAACAAAATTCATAAATAAAGCATCTAAATAGCCATGACACTTTAAAATAGCAAAATATTAATAAAGCAAAACCATAAGCATCAACTTAGGCACAATACCTTTATACTTGGTGATTCGCATTCAAGTGAAGATTGCAAGAACTGGTGCAAGATAGTCAATGACATTTTGGAGTGGAAATGATTTTGCAGCATCTCCCCATAGTGAGATTCTCAGTTCCTCTCTCCTGTACATCCAATGTATATGCTATAAGTAAATTCAATTTTAACAATGTAGTATACATAATTAGTGCTAATAAGATTATAAATAAAGTACCCTATGAACATGAACACAATATTAGTCCTGAATTCTTTCTTCTTTGAGTTCCTCACTGGAACTTGCTGTGGTGGCTTCACAGCCTCAATGCATCCATAGAAAGCTTGTAGACGATAAGGCCAAAAGGTTAGTATCCATTCATACAGATTATATAACCATATTAAACATGTTTAATTTCTCACTTGCCAGGAATAAGAGAAAAATCATAAAAAATACCAACATGAAAAATAATGAACACATACAAAAATAGTCCACGATACAGGAACAATATTAGGTTTTTTGTCAAATTAAGAAACAAAACTGAGATCTATATAAAAAAAAAAGTAAATAAGCAGGAATGGATCTTAGTGAAACACAGCAAGAAAAAGAATGAGTATGTGAGATTATGAAGACAACCATAATGATAGAAGGAAGTATGCAAAGTGCAGAACAATGTACGTAACTAACCAACTAAACATCATAACTACATGTCTACACCATCTCTAATTACAGTCATGCTTGGGCATCATATTTGGCTAGGATTGAAAAATCACCCAAACCAGCAAAAGAAGACCCTTCTTAGAGAACTTAATCATCCTTCTTCTATAAATAATGCAAAGTAATATTTATGTATGTTTTGAACAACAAACTTCAGGAAAACAAAGGTCTACTCTTCACTCAAGTTGCCAAAGAAGATCAAGCCCCAGTTGATTGATTTATTCTTCTTTTTTATTAGATTTTTCGAATTCTTGAATTCAATTTTGACATAAAAGAAAGAGAAGCTTAAAAATTAATGTTACTTTTCTGAGAAATTGTATACCCACAAAAAAGCTGTCAGACCCCAAAATCTCTGGTACTTCATTTCATGGCACATAAAATCTATTCAATAGTCAATACTGACTAAGCTTTAAACAACATCAATTTCATTCATAAACAGTACACATAAGCACATAGACAGCCACATAAAATCAAATCACCTGCGATACAGTTCTCCGTGCAAGATCAAATCGAACTAACCTATGCAATTTAATCCTCCTTATACAAAATAGCTCCTGAAATCAAATGAAAAGCAAATCAATGACAAATAACTAAGTATATTCACTTCTAGGTGAGCATCACCATAACAATCTCATGTTATCAAACTAAGGGCATCAATATTCAACATATTGACCTCAGAAAATTAACTCATTTAACCCATCACAACAATAGATATGCTTGAAGTTTCATATCAGTAACATTCACATACATCTACTCCATGAACAGGGAAAAAGGCAAAAATATGAGACATTCACTGGGAACATCTTTTCTGTCCTTGATTGCACATTAGAAACGACTCTTTTTCTTGCAACTTACCTTTTATACACAGCCACATCACCTCTATCTAAACCATAGGTGACATGATCGGAGGTAACATCATCCATCCTTGAATTGGGCGAACAGTGCCTCCACGATCAGTTGATCAAGGCTTTTCAGGATCTTTTAATAAGGAATTTGGTGCAGCGCAAGTTGCGAAATCTAGATGAATCATTACAATTGATTTGATGGGAAACAGAATAGATTGATCTAGGATGGCTTGGTTCAGAACGAACTGAAGGTGTGAGTGCATGATTGAACCGGACTGTGAAATGAGTTATTTGGAATGAACTGAGTATTCTGAAAAGGATAAGAACCAAAACGTGGCAATTTTTTTCTTTCATATATTCAAATGTAGTGGTTGATCTGACAGAGAAGAATGTGGACTAAATAGTGAAAATAAAGCTCTGAATATGTCTCAAGCTTTGTAATATCTAAATACGAAAAGTGTGTATCAAACTATCCCTAGATATGGCCAAATTTATTTTCTTATAAATTAGTCATATATACAAAGTGTCAAATACATTGTATGTATATATAGCAAAAATAGATTTAAAAAATGATGCTATGTATAGAAAAAGATATATGCAAAGTATTTTAAATTCCTATTATATATTTTGTAAAACATCTTTGTAAACTATATTCTTTGTATAATTATAGGGTATGTCATCACCATTGTTTATAATAATCTTAAGACCATTTTTTGATGTGACTCTTGATAGTGCAACATATAATTGTCCATGGCTAAAAACAGGCTCAGTTAAATATATGCCAACCTGATTTAATGATTGACCTTGGCTTTTATTAATTGTCATTGCATAGCACGCTCTGAGAGGAAATTGCCGTCTCTTAAAAGTAAACGGCCATTTTGTTTCATTTGCAATCATAACAATCCTAGGAATATAAACCTTTTCTCCAACATGAGTTCCCGTCAATATTTTTGCCTCAATCAATTTTTCGAACATTTTCGTTACAATTAAGCGCGTTCCATTGCATAGGCCTCTTATTTGATTCAAATTTCTTAATAACATAATTGGCATTCCGATCTTCAAAATAAGTTCATGTGTTGGTATGCCACTGAATTCAAGTTTATTTAAAAATTCTACAGGGTATAAAAGATTGTTACTATCATAAGATCCTGAGTTGAATGAAATAGAATCAGAGCTAAAATATGTTCTTTTATCACCTGGCAATAAATCAATTGCATATCTATTAATCTCGTCAGCAATTAAATTTTTAGGTGTCACAATAGCACGCTCTCTCAAATAATTGGTATCACTGTATTTATCATTAAAACTTGGATAAGTAGCTGTAAATATCGATTCTATTGGAGAAATAGTTGAATCTGTGAGCAAATCATCGGGAATCTTAATCCAAGATGCATCAGGATCATTGGTGACAAAATGTGACGGTAATTGACCCTCTCCTATTTGTAATATCCATTCCGCAAAATCTTTGATTTCATTTATTTCAGCAATAGTTAAATTAACTGATGTCAATCGCATGTTTTCTGTTAAATGAAATACTGTTAAGGAAGGCCATAAATATGAATTATTTAACGTAGATTCAATGATCTGTTCTTTGGTTCCTCCTTGTATAACCGGTAAAGTTTGTCTGAAATCTCCACCAAACAAAATTGATTTGCCTCCAAATGGTATATCTTTTTTTGGATCATCAGAATTTTTTGACATAATATCACGTAAGTTCTTATCTAAAGATTCAATACAACATTTATTGCACATAGGAGCTTCATCCCAAATGATTAATTCTGCTTTCTCAATTAAATAGGCAAGATTGGTCTTTTTATTGATCGAACAGGCCAACACTTTTTCCATATTTGGTTTTATCATAAAACGCGAATGAGCTGTTCTACCTTTTGGCAATAATAAAGAAGCAATACCTGAAGAAGCAACGGCTAAAACAATATTTCCTTCTGATCTTAGTTTAGAAATAATTGTATTCCACAAAAAAGTTTTTCCAGTTCCTCCACAACCGTAAACAAAAAATGATTTATGATTTTTTGATTCCACAGCTTCAATCACCTGATCATATATCATTTTTTGACATGAATTTAATTTTGCCACCAACTCTGAATGTGTATATTTGAGCACTTCACAATCAAAATCCAACTCCTCTCTTATCAATTTGTTGTTAAACTCTTGCAATTGTCGCAATCTTGGCATCGGCAAATTGTGATTTTTTAATGAACTTCCAGACATGCTCAATAAATTTTCGAGTTCGTGCAAAACATTGTTCTTCAAATCATTATCAGACAGAGTAAGATTGGTCATGCTAAATTCCTTTTGCATTTTGAATACAACATCATCAGACATGTTTTTCCAATGTGCATCAAACAAAGATCGTGGGTCAGAAACATTACAAAAAAGAATAATGGTAACAAATAATTGTCTAATTTGATAAGAGGTTCCTGTAAATGATGATTCAACCATTGCCTCCATCCATTCTTTATCGTCATCTAATAAACCCAAAGCCTGACATGCTTCTTGAAAATTTGGGTACATAATTCCATGAACTGTCCTAATAGAAGTAAAATCGCGACATCCTTTTTGTATATTTAACAACATTCGTAAGTAATATAATTCGCCCGCGAGTGGCGGCACATGCGCGATTCTACCAATAGAGCCCAAAAATTTCCTTCGAATCCATGCTTTTGTTTTTGTATCCCAAACATATTTAGATGGAAATTTTGCATATGTCAATTTACATGCTTTTTTATCAATAGTATTTGCATCAAACCAAGCAGTCAGCATTGTATGACCATTATTTGGATTATCTACAACTTGATCAAGAGACTGACCTTCATTGAAACATACACTTTGCTGACCAGGTAAATGAATTTTTAGATACTGTACTGCAGGGAATCTGTTATGAATTGAAAACTCAAATAAGCGCCAAACAGATTCATGCGGAGTTAAATATCGGCAATTCAAATAATTTTTTATTTCATCATTTACATTGTCAGCAACCGCCACTCGAGCTCTATCAGGACCTTTATTAATATACTTGAATAAATATTTTATCAACATTGACTGAGAGCACGATTCAACATTTATGTGAGCATTATATCTCAACAACAAAATTGGATTGTATGGAACGACAAAATTATTGCCAATATGAATGTCATTTTTTACCACAAACTTTGAATCATCATCGCGTCTTCTATATTCAGGAGCTTTGATTGCGTGAAACATAGTACCAGATTTGAATGGCTTGGGAAAAGATTTTGTACATGATCCGTCTCGCATACACGGAGATTTGGGATTCAATTGTCCGCAAGGACCATGGATCATAAATTGTCTAACCATTTCAAAAAGATCTGGTTGAGCATTTTTATCTGGTAGTTCTGCTGAAATAATTGAATCAATGTCTGTCGATGAATAACATTTATACGGTCTTTTCAACCAAAATAAGATATGAGCATGAGGCAAGCCTCTTTTTTGAAATTCAATTGTACAAACGTGTGCATCGACAGGTCCAAAAGGCTCCCCAGTTTTTACATAAGCAATCATGTCATCCACTTTTATCTTAAAAATTCGAGAAATTATATCTGGTCGATCTTCTGCTCGATATCCAGGTTTTTTCTGAAAATATCTAACAATTTCTGGCCATTTAACATTGCAAGTGAAAGTTATAAACAAATCTGGATTTCCGTAGCATCTACATATTGCCATGGCATTTTGATAATTATTGAGCATATCCCTGGGGCTTCCTGTGTGACTACCTGGAAGAATAATTGTTTTTCCAACATCTGAACATTTTGTGACTCCATTTGAAGAAAGGGTAGTTAATTGATTAAATTGTTCACACCTCATATTTGGCTGATTATTTCTGATATAATCTAAACGATTTTCTTCCACAGTTGCATATGCATCAACCAAATATTGCTGAAACAATCTTCCTCCTTTTAATAAAGTGCTTGAATCGTCTTTTCTATCATGCACTTGATAACAAACAAATTTTACCATTGTCAACTTTGTTTTTTTCTTTTTCTGTTTCCATCCAACAACTCGCAGTGGTTTATTTATTTCAAACCCATTCTCTCCATATGGAAAAAGCAGGGGATATTGTAAGGCCATCAATTTTGGATGTATCTTTGAGATTCGTTTAAAATTTCCAGATCTTGATCGAATAATAATATCTCTATTAGAATCAAATTCTCCAATGTCACCAACGATCAAACCACCAATTTCAGAAGCAGATGGCATTTCATATTGTTTACTATCGATTGCTTGACGATCCAGGATATTCATAGTAAGATTAGGCAATGATTCATTCTCAAATTCATCTCGAACGGATCGAAATTTCTTCGCTAGTTCATTTACCTCATCAAGCATATTGGCCAATTTTCAACAATAATGGGATCAAGTTTTTTATTGGCGTTATTTGGATCGATCGCATTAATACGATTTAAAACTTCATTACCCGTATCATACACATATAATTGGGCATATCTAGGATATTCATTTTCAGAAGGTAGCACAGATCCCATTCTATGATGTACTTGTCCAGAAATTTTAAACACATAAGGACCAGGGGTATTGTTGATATTGTGATCAATTTTTGCACCCATGGAAGTAAAAGCAAACATAGAATTGTAAACTCGAATATTTTCACGAAATGTTTTACTTTGATGACCATTATTTGGATTCAATAATTGTTCTAAAAATTCAGGTGTCGGCAAAGAATATGGAAGTCGTACCTCTCCTTTTGCACAACATGCGGTGTAAACCAATTGTCCTCTATCCTTTTTTTTCAATGCCTCATCTGACCAAAAGAAAGCATTACATTGACTACACATGTTGTCATCATCGCCCGAGTCATTGTACGTAGTGACCACACCTAAGCGACAGATCATTAAAAAAGATATTTAGAAAATGATAGATTTCCATTAATCAAGCAAACATTATGAATAACATCATTTACCTTGGCGCTTTCTTTGGTAGGATGATTGACCAAAAATAGATGAATCCATATTCACATTTCCTATATCACAAAAATGCACCGTTACTTATACACAAACTATTGCATAACCATTGTAATATGTAAAGCATTTATACATGTGCATAACTACCTAACACATTTTCATTTTCATTTTCATCATCAACATCTTCATCACTCCCAGCTACAATTGATGGTTCTACTACGTCACTGGAATCCATGATTACATTTCCTAGGAGGCAAAAGCAACATTGTCAGTTTGATTCAAATAGATTCCGCAACAAATAGGCCATGTAATAAACCGCCACACCTACAATACCTGGTATAACTTCATTAGCATCTTCACGATCGGTGTTGTCCAGTGACCCTGTCTCTAAATCATGGGACGGTGGACATTCTTGAGAAGCAGCTTCAAATAAGCATTGTCTTTTATTGAAAGAAGGTTTTGCCTGATCTAACCCCATCCCGCTGTTGAAACAACTATAATCTTTTTTTCGTACTATATCTAGAATACCAATTTCAGCATCCAAAACAAATTCCAAACATCAACAGATTGCTACACAACAATGACAAACCCTAAACCCAAATTCAACTTTTAAAACTGCAGTTACAAATCTTATTTCTAATCGACACAATTACTTGATTGAGAACCACATAGTTGCCTAAACTCATTTGCCTAAACAAAATAGAGTCAACCCAACCAAATCAAATTCCATCACATTTGAAGACAAATCAATTCACAATTTTTTTTCTCAAGCACAAAATAAGAAGTCTATCTCCTACAAAGAATCGACAATTCAAGAATATCATTTTACCGAAATACTATAAGATTGACCTAAATAATGGCACAATAATTTCTACTATTTAATAAGCTATTATATGTGTATAGCACCATAAATAACTCGCTAAAAATCATAGCAAAACAAAGTTTTAATTTCTAAAACCACAAAATAATGCTAATATTGGCCATCTAATAATTAAAACAAAGAAAAAAAAATACCACATTAACATTATTTTAGGCATTAATAGCAGCTACATTCAAAACAGGAGATGGATATCCATGATGTATCGCACCTGAGATAAGTTGATGCAGATCTTCATCATTGTTACTATTGTGTGGTGTTGTCTTCACCTCATGGCATCCTAAAGATTGTCCAGAAGTAGCACTGAAAAAGCGTTGTCTTTTGCTTCGAGACCTTTTGTCGCGAGAGGTTGTTGCAACATGCCCTAATAGTTCCACCGACTCTTTTTTGGAGCACATACCTATAAAACATATTCAAATATGTCCATAAGAACTATTTATATATAATATATTTTAAAGGCTCACACAATCTCCACATGATATGTTTATATATATACAGGAAGAATTAATGAAGTGTTGGTTAACACCCAACAATACATAAACAGAATAATATAACAATGTTAGGAAGAAAGATTGTAAGAAAGCAGCCTATTATTGTGAATTACTAACAATTCAACAATATCGTTTTAGCAAAATGCTATCAAATTGACTCTAAACTCTAAACATACTCTAAACTTTGAAGGTATATATTTGATTATTTTTATGTGTATACCACCATAAATAACTTGCCGAATATCAAACGAAGACAAAGTTTTGAATTCCAAAACTACAAAATAATAGAAATTTTAGGCATCATATAATTAAAACAATTAAAACGACTCAGTAATATCATACCAACATTATTTTAACTATTATTATTAGGTCCATTGAAAATAAAAGACAACAATTTATAATGTATACTACCTGAGATAAGCTGGTGCATATCTACATCGTTGTCACTGTTGTGTGGTGTTGTATCCATGTCATGACATCCTGATGATTCTCTAGAAGCAGCTTGAAAAAAACAGCGTCTTTTGGTTAGAGACCTCTTGTCTTGCGAGGTTCCTGCAACAGACTCTAACGGTGCTACTGACTTCTTCCTCCGCCCCATACCTATAAAATATTTTTAAATATCTCCATAAAAAATCCTTATTTATAATATATTCAAGGCTTACACAATTTCCACAAAATATGTTTATATATATAGCAAGATTTAATAAAACATCATTGAAAAAGTTAACAGTATCAAAATAAATAAAATAACGTTTATCAAAAAAGAGGGTCAAAAAACAGCCTATTGTTTTCACATATCAAAAGAATGTAGATACTACTATTTCATTAGAACTTTAAACCAAATCTTTAGCTACTCATACATATTTACTTGACAAAACAAACAACTAAATAGACATACATCGCAGGGATTCATGAGAACATCCAAATGGTACGAAACATAACACAATCCAAATTCGATCAACCATCTAACCCACTGGATTGTTAAACCAACATCAATAAGATGTAAAGTTGGTAACACAACAAAACTAATTATAATAGCAAACATAGTATATTCAATAGATTTCATTCCGACTCCAACAAATCAGACTGCATGCAATCTAGAAAAATAAAAGTTTATTCTCCGGTATACAATGAAATAACTATGAAATTCACAACAAAGATAAAAGAGCTTATCCAAAATATAAAAACAGCAAAAAGAAAAGGCTAGTCTTTTCATGTCCCTACAAAGTTGTAGATAAAATACGGTGATTAGCACATCCCTCCAAAGCTAAGACGATCTATACATTGATATATCTAGAATATATAACCTAACTTTACTTCCAACAGAACACAAAAGATCCAGTGCCACAAACGAAAAAAAAAAACTACATCATTTTTAATACAAATCAACTTGAGCCAACACTCTATTTTGTTTAGGCAAGTGGGTTTACAATTACCTAAACCCAAGAAACGATGATAATTTCTTTTAGTAATGAAACGATCAGATCTAAATAAAGAACATATCTTTGTTATGAAAAGCTCATAATTTAAGTAAGAAAACATGGTGTCATTACCTTTTGAGCAACGGTATCGTCTTCGTGAAAATACTGCCTGGACACAAAAGCTAGGTCATCAAAGTGAAACGAAAAAACAAATCATAACCGATGGCAAAATCACAATTCTGTAGTAGTAAAGCTTTACGTACTTTAGACTATTGTGTAATATTGTATAAGCAGGATTGGTTTGCAATAGATTAGGATACGTTTGCAACCAAACATAACATCAAATTCTATCAATAAGTAATAAAAATAACATGATCGAACCTGATTTGCTTGGAAAGAAAAAAAATGAGATTGTGATTCCCAGAAACTACTAAAGTCCTAAGATTTTGATGATAGACCCGATCTAAAAAATACCCACAATTGATTTAGTAAACAAACAGAAAGCTAAGTTTCTAAAAAGCCATACATATACAATCGAGCTTCCTGTCCTATATATATATATTCACACTTGTGGCTTATCGGTTCAAAGAGAAAGCAACAAATATGACTCGATCAAACGCCGGCAACACAGGTGTTCGTACATTCTGAAATTGAATACAAAATGGAAGACTTCAATGGATCTTAACCACCTACTCATATGAACCATTCCATACATTTTAAGATGATCAAATTGACGAAGTTCACATATACATTCCACACCTACTCATATGAGCCTTTCCATACATGAAAGCATGCCACTGTCTTTTCTCTTTCTCACACCCACATTAACATATCTTTGACAACCCTAAACAACTCTGAATCAATCAAAAGAAACATGACCCAAAACCCAGAAACAATTGCAATCAAAAATGGATCGATGACCAATTCCTTCCTCTATACCAATTCCCTCCTCTATACCAATTTATCAAAAATGGATCAATCATAGAACCTAAAACTAATATAAAAAATAACTTCAAGGAAAACTTACGGATAGACAGCGGATATCAGTTTACCTTGGAGATGATTAAAGAGGTTTGCGTTTCACGATAGTTACGATGCAGAGAAAACGAAATACAGATAGCAAGAGATTGAAAGAGAGAGCACGAAATTGGGAGAGGTTGGCGTTTGACGATGGTTGCAACAGAAAGAAAACTAAATAGAGAGAGCAAAAGATTGAAAGAAAGAGCAGGAAATCAAAAAGTTGAAATAACTGTGTTGCAATGGTTGCAATGTGAGCTGGCCTACCTAATCTGTCTTCCAATCTCAAAAAGAGAGCAGAAAATCAAGAGAGGTTGAAAGAGAGCTGAAAATCCGGAGCTGAAAATCTCACCCAAAACAGTTACCCACACAGTTCGCATGCCTTGGATAATCTCAAAAAGAATGAACAGAAACAATGAACAGGAAACCCACAAATGTTATATAGCTAGTTCAAGCACATATGAAAACTTCTTCATCATAGCACGAATGAACATTATACTAACAATTATAGGTGGCAAAAAACTTTTTCTGAAAACAAAAATATCATAGCTTGTTCAATACCTAATCTTAAGCAAGAAACATAACAGCAAGATTCAAAGCTGCAAAATCTCTGTCTCAAATTTTTCCATATTATCAAAATTCAAATAAATCATCATGGATCAAACACAATTACCTGACTCAATACATAGAAAAACTCCCAAAACATCAAACACCAAAGACATCATGAACAACAGCAACATGGACAAACAAAAGAAAGCTCACACAACAAAAGAAATCCACAGCAGAGAAAAAACCAACCACAATAAGAAACCAATTAATAAATCACAATGAAACAAAGAAGAAAAAAGGTACTAACAAATGAAATTCAAATAGATCACCTGTTGATGCTAAATGTGAAGAGACTGCTCAGCCAATAATCTGCAACATAACAAAAAGAATAAAAAACAAAGTTATGACAAATCACAGATAAGGGAAAATAACATTTAGCTGAATCTAAAAATATAGCAAAAACAAATACCTAATCTAATAGATCCTTAACAGTCCACAACACCCTGCAAAAATACACAAAAAAACACAACATCAATTCCTATTAAAGCCAAATACTAATTAAACCATAAAAAAATGACATAAAATTCATCAGTTTAGTCCCGCTTCATAATCAGGAAATTTCTTATTGTACAAAAGGGTACTGAATCGAACCATAAAAATTCATCAAACAAAGAAACATTGCATTATTTGATAGGGTTTAATTTAATCAATTACACACACACATATTCACGAAACACATCAAATGGATAAACAAAACAGTATCTGATAGCAAAGATCTAACCAATAAAAAAACAAAATAAAAAACATCACAATAAAAATAGATGAGATCGAAAAAACTGCCAAAAAAAAATATACTCAAACTATGCAGTTCTACCAATAAAAGGCACAGAGTCTGATCATGGTACTTTAAAGATTTATTTATTGCTTAAAAACGAATCATTTTCCCTGCAATTCGCACAGAGACTAATAAAAAGAAACAAACGTTAACAAACAACATGATTAAATCACAACACCAAATCAAGCACCAATAACTGAACATAAAACATCAAACCTACCCACATCTGAAACCATACCTTTAAAATCAAACAGAAGAAAAAGATATGTCCCACAACAATGTCAAAAACGAAAACACGATCCAAGAAATCAACGCCAAGAATCGATTCAACCTACGAAATGACAAAGATCGACCACAGAGATCAAAAAACCATGCAAACAGCGAGAAAAAGAAACCTGAAAAAAAGAAGGGAAAAAATCTAGCGACAAACCGAAAAACTCAGAGTCAATCTCCGACCTAGATCTGTGTGCAGTTCCCTCTCAAAGTCGGCTCTCTCTTTAAATCAATCTGGCCCAGATATGGACCTACAACGGAGAAGAAAGGGAGTGCAGCTCTCTCTCAAATTCAGCCCTCTCAAAAAAACGCGTGCGGTTCTCTCTCAAAATCAAATTGGCCCAATTTTGGATCTAGAACGGAGAGGGAAGAGAGCAAGTGGAGAAAATATGATGAGATTTGTTATGACCAAAAAGAACTGGCAGGGAACCAAAAAGGGGAGAAAACAGCGAAGCCACACGCTTGGCACGCTCTGAACAATTCCCCAAAGAATGAACAGTATGAATAGTAAGAACCTACGTTTGTTATATAGCGAGAAACTTGACAATCGAAACCCTCAAAATCTCTAAAGTACTATGGAATCCGAAGGCCACACCACACTTAGGCATACATCACTCTCTTATCACAGTGACAGCAATATCAATGTCAAAGTAACAAAAACCAAAGCCACTTCTTGTCTACTTCTACATCTTTGTGTTCAGGAAATCAAACTCCAAATATCGAAAGAAAAAAATCAAATCTCACCCTATGTCTAGAACAATACCAAATTTGAATCGATTGAAATATAACAAATCATGACTTCAATGAAGAATATTGCAAATAAGCGAGAAGTCCATCCATGATGACACGAAGGAAATATTAAAATATCAAAACAATCAAAGCAACAGAGTTTGCAATTACAAAAACGAAATGTTACATTCTAAGCAGAATTTCAGAAGGCCATATTAGCAAATAAAAAGTTTGCCTAGATATTTGTTGCTGCTGAATATATGAATGAATGATCACGAAATTGCTAACCAAATTAATAGAACAAAGATTAGAGAGCTTAATATCAGTTCATCAGCATCAACATCTTTCATAACAGACATGTTGTATATATACATGGTTCAGTTTATAAATTTCACAGTTTTTATTCATCCCTTTAATATTTCTCTCTACTAAGTAATTGCACCATATGCACAACTATTTTCATAGAAAACGACAAATAACATCCAAAATAACACAGTCTTACCTTTGTTTCAGTGCAATACCACTACTATCTCGATTGGAGTCGAAACAACCACTTTGATGAACTTCAAAATACTGTAAAGACATAACCATTTATAAGCTCCATCATATGCCATAAATCTCATTACCATTGCATAACAAACCTTCAAAACTATACAGCCAAACAACAATAAGCTAATAACAAACTGAAAATTCACAAAAACCAAAAGAAAAGGAGCACAGTTGAGCAAATCCTCCCATATAATCGAAACTCAAATAAAGTAGTATAGATCAAACACTATTACCTCACTCAATACGTAGAAGCAATCTTAAAATATCAAACACCACAGACAACATGAACAACAGCAACACAAACAAACAAAAGAAATCTCACACAATCAAATATATATATATATATCCGAAATATATGCATGTCTATCTTGAAATTGGTTATGCAATATGAAAACTGTTTGATCAAAGCTTTTCTGATTGATAATTGAAAGAATACAAACTTGCTGCTTAAACAGAGGAGACTGAACAAACACGAAGCAACTAAACAACTAACTCCTGAAAAGTAATAAAACAAAAGACTCGGTAACTTATAAAACTGAAGGCCACTAACTCCTACAAAGTAGGAAAGACTTATTCTTGCTTTGGCCAATTCCTAACAGTATGTCTGCATGTTCTTCTGTAATATGACTCGTATCAATCAAAGCTAAGATCGACGCATCCTTCGAATGGTTTATGAAAGAGTCCTATTCGGAAATCTTCATTTGGGGAAAGTTTGATCGATATGCACATTGATTGATACACAGCATCGAAAATAACAGTGTTTGGCCCAAAGAAAAGGAGCACAATTGAGTAAATCCTTCCATATAATCATGAAAACAAAGCACCCACATGGATTAGTTAACGATGAAAACAAAGAGAAAAAGAAACTTGACAAAAAAAGAGAAGAAGATGCAGCGACGAACCCAGAAGCTTGGAGTTGGTCTCCGACCCAGATCTGTGTGCGACTCTCTCTCAAAGTCGGTTCTCTCTGAAAGTCGATTTGGCCCAGATTTGGATCTAAAGCGAAGACAAAAGGGAGTAAGAAAAGAAAGCTGGTAGGAAAGGAAAAAGAGAGAAAGAGAGCTGGTAGGAAATGAAAAAGAGAGCTGAAAATCGATCCAGAACAGTATCCCAACACGGCTCACATGCTTTGAATAATATCCAAAGGTATGAACAGTATGAATAGTTACAGTGGGAAAACCCACGTTTGTTAGATAGTAAATGTGCTTCCATCTGATCGCAAGTGGGACGAATTTGATATCTGTAATTCATCCCAGTGACCTTTGATTTGTGTAAAATAGGTTTAAACTGACATAGTGCCTTGTGAGAGAGAATTGATAGCTTTCTGAATTTGATAGACAGTTGGTGACTTTATGCATTATGTTGTGAGAATTGATGTTTGAAGTCATCCCATGCCTTTTGTGCAGATTTGGCATGAATAACACCTTTGGTTAGGTCTGGTTCCACTGAGCCAGCAAGCCACGACTGAATCATACTGTTGCATTGTTTCTAGAGAGCATATTATGCTGGTTGTTCTTTTTCTGAAGGAGGCTTAATAGAGCCATCGATGAAGCCAACCTTGTTCTTGGTTGTGAGAGCATGAAGTATGGATTTACTCCAGTCTGAATAATTGGCACTGTTCAGTTTTGTTGAAACTAGCATTTGACCGGGGTGATCTGATGGATGAATGTAATATGGATTTGTTGTATCCATGATGTTGCTGTTTGAATGTTTGTCTTTCTCGTCTGTCTACCATGGTGATGGCATTGAGATATTGCTAGGTGTTGAGAAAAGAAGAATCGTGCACCAAGACGGTACTCATACCATGTGAAAGAAATGACTGAATATTGTTTGATGATATCGAAGTTAACTCTATAGAAAATTGTTGGTTTGGTCACTCATGTTTGACAGATGAGACGAAATAGTCATTTATGTTTGACAATTATTACTTTGGCCATCCATGTTTTACTTTGTCATTCAGAATGGTCACTTTGTTCATTTTAAATGTTAAAAACTACATATGTGACATACACATGCTTTACTTGAATTGATATTTTTATCATTGTCAAGCTAATAAACTTACTTATATGCACTTTATAAATAAATAAATATTTTTTTAATGTCTAAAATATATAAAGTGATCTGAATGATAAAATAATACATGAGTGACCAATCTGATATTTGTCAAACATGAGTGACCAATCCGTCTTAACTGTCGAACATGAGTTATTAAACTAACAATTTTTCCTTAACTCTGTACAAAATATACTAGTCATAATGCACACCCGATAGGTATGTGAATAAAAAAAGCAAAAAAATAATCATTACAGGTGAAAAAATGGAAAAAGAAAAATGAAAAGATATGATAATTATTAGTAAAATATGACAGGTATTATTTGTAAAAGTTGGTAAAAAAGTGAGAGAAACAGATGGACAGTTTCTTGCCAAATTTAGCAGGCTGTTTTTTTTTTCTTCAGTCATTTTTCTTTTTAAAATAATATCCCTGGGATTAACCTAAATCAAAAAGATAATATGGGTAGAATTTGACAAATTTGAGAAACAAAATGGGTTCCTTTATAATAGTATAGATATACAAGAACAACAATTCAAGAATCCCTACATCTAAGGCTTTACAACCGTGATCCACTATCAATGATATTCTACCTATATCAAACTAGTTTTCTTGTATGTTCACACGCACGTGCGGAAGACCGTCGCGTTCGGGCGTGTGATTGATCAGTGTATTTGTTATCAATTGTCGCTTATCTCTTTTAATATCTCTTAGTGAACTGGCCACTATGATATGAAATATTGTAAGCCTCTTTAATGGCGACTATGATAAAATTTAGAAACTTGAAGCTGCTACACCAATTTTCTCATATTTTATGTTTGCTCATTGCAGAAGATAAATTGCAATATATGGAAGCGTAGAGTCAAGATTAAAACTCAAAATTAATTTCTACAAAAGCAAAGTAATAGTAATAACTGAAAAAGAATGTATAAATGTTGTACAATACTTCCAAATTGTCTACGAAGAAAAGAAATGAGTGTAGAAAGAATGGATTCATTTGTTGATAGTAGATACAGATGGTACAACACCAGAATCATTTGAACTGTAATATACACAACACCAAGTTGCATCAACCAAATAACAAAAGCCAAATCTAGATTTTACATTTGTTTACAACACAAACTTAAAAAGAGTGTCACTTAATTTACTTAATTTATTAAGACCACCCAAAGTAAATGTCTTTCAATGATCTTCAGTCCTTTGCAGTCATGAAGGCAAGCAAAACACTTATTTAAGTGTGACTTGGTATAGCTTGTAGTAGCGATGGTGTAGACTTTAATTTTAATCAGGTCAGCAAGAAAGAAGCAAACAAATCGTTAACTCCTTATCAATTAACCTCGAAACGAAAACCAACTAAAACAAAAGATGTGATCCCCGTCATGTGAAAATTTCTACCATTTATACTCTTTAACATAAGATAAAGAAAAAAATTAAGAAATTGAACATATAAAGTCAAGTAGATTAACAAATAAAGAAGTAAAGAAACCTTGGATAAACATAGCAACTCCACTAATATTTTTCTTCACAATCAGACGAAGTTTATATCTTTACTGGTTTCAGTCTATGACATTTCAAAGGATCCAAACACTTGGTTTATGTCTACAGCAAGATACTTCAATAAGCCTCATTATAGTACACAATACCATGCATCAAACCGTGTATGAGAAGAATCTAGCATAATGGTAGTTTAATAAATATAAAGAAGCTAACCTGTACAGTTTCAATGTGATCTTTAGAATGTAATGCCTACACAGTAACCTACTTATGTATCACATGTTAAATTGCAATAAGAAACATGAAGCAACTTCAAAATCTTCAGACTAAATCTAAACCAACTCAGTCCGACCCCAAAGTTCAAAGTCAAAAAAAAAAAACCTATTAGGTGGTACATCTTTCTGGTTGATGCACAATTGCCATTCCCAGGTACATCTTTCCGGTTGACCAAATTCTTTTCACTGATTATAGTCATCTGCATCAACATTTTAAAGTAAAATTGTGCGTAATATAAATACAAAATTAAGGTGCATCTTATATAAGAAGGTACTGTATCAAGGTGTCATGCATGGACAGTAAAGAGAATGACAGAGAAAAAAAACAATAAAAGTGAAGCAAGAGGATACATATACCTAGTCACCAAAGTAAGAGGATAAACTGAAAATATTGGCTCGACCACATTTCTGCAGTAGCCATAGTTCTGCAGAATAATTTTTTTGCAGAGTACTTAAGTATATGAAAAGAGATTTCCGATCAGACTACTAAGCTCCCAAGTACGTAACAAAAACAAGACTGCAAAATTCAAGTGTATCTGCTGTGTTTCACTCAAAACACTTATAGTTGTCATACTTTTAACCTTTTACGAAAAGAAATAGCACATAAGATATTTCCCTAACACTTACATGGACGAACAAAATTAACTTGTTGAAAAAAGTTGTTTGCTGGTCACTCTACCAAATCGATCAAGATAACTTGAACTAAGATTCAATTAGTCTCACTCATTAGATCAATCAGTAAGATCTGAGTCAGTTGACTCTTTAGTCACTCCATTCCGACTCGAGTCGACCCGATTGGGAACCCTGCTCCGGCTCAATCCCGCTACACAGCGTTCCAACCACAAATTCAAACACAATCAAACCCACCCAATCCTACTATTTCTGAAATTAAATTAGATTATAATTCACCGTGACTTAAGTTATCTAACCTCTCAATTTCAATTGTTTTTTTGGAATCCGATATGAGACGAATTCAGCCTAAATTTCATACCAACAACGACAATTGAACACAAAAAATGATGATGAAGCCATATATATTGTTTCGATCAACTCCCATGCTGGTTAAGATCGGCACTCTACTTGTGCTTTTCCTTTGTCATGCAAACCGCTTCTTGCAAACCAACTGGTTAAGGACTACATCGTAATTCTCTTTTCCTTTCTATGCTGTAATTTTTATGTGTTTCATGGGCAAATCTGTTAGTTCAAAATTTGATATGCCAATGACACTAAAGACTTTGCTTCCCTTTGTTGTACGTCGTAGGGATATCTATACAAGGAAAGAAAATAATTATAATTTATTTCCTAATATTAGAGGCCTAGCTAACATATGACTGCCAATAAATCCATCCCTATACCACTTTTAGTCCGTTTTTCGTCTAGGATCTATGCCTAGGATTTTCCTATTTTGGTTGAATGTGATTAGGATAGAGAAAAATATGTTTGTTTTTAGGCGGTTATGCTTTATGATCTTTTACGCATGCTTGCTCAAGTTCGGTATGGATAATGTTTAAAAAGGCGTTCAGCGAATTTTAAGTGGTGGAGCTATTGCTTAGTGTCTAGTAGAGATTAATCAGATTCTAGGCAAATTTTTAACGGATTTATTTATTTAGTTATAAAATTAATTAATATATTATATATATACAGTAAAAAAAAATTATAAGGAGATGTCATCAAAGCACATTGTTTTCAATGAAAATGTCATCATACAATAATTCAAATTTGTTTAGGTAAAATAACATTCCTAGTATCCCGATGTGTGGTTTGTCCTAATTAGCATAGACGTAGATATTCTCTCAATATCTGATTTATAGGTGTAACGACCCGAACAAGATGCCATGCTTGACGACTCATAATTCGCATTATCGCGTATGCGATAATGCTTAAGGGTTTATTAACGACTTTCTTATCCGTTGAGATTTTAATTTAACTTTCTTCTTAAAAGTTGTAGATGATTTTATTTCGGATAGCCGAGCTAATTTTTACGAATTTTTAAAGTTGTTAATTTTTAATAAAAGAAAAATGGGTAATTTCTGGCAGTTTGTTCTCAGCCGTTGATTTTAATTGAGATCAAACCTCGACCGTTGGATCAGTCGAGGTGCTTAGGATATAAATAGAAGATTTTTCTAGAAAACCCTTACCATTCTTCACGTTGGGCATGCCCCGTTTCATGGGTGAGACCCACGTAGCCGACCCGAGATCTGACCTGCCAAAAATCGCACCGTCTGGCCTCCGATGTCGGAGAAATAGGTATGGTTTTGAAGCTTGTCATCTTTACTTTATGTGTATGCGTTTAATTTCATGATTTGTGTGGGTTTTATGGGAACCCGATTCGGGTTTAACCCATGGATGGTTGTCGCCGACGGTGGCATTTTGGCAAGGTATAAGTGACAGAGTTAGATGGAATCGACGGGGTTTTCGATTTGGAGTTGAAAACCCATGGTCTCAGGTCACGTTGCACGCAGATGATGACGAATCAAGCTGGAAATCTTGTCGGAGGCTGACAGTTTTCGAGGGGTTTTCAGCTATTCTACGCCGAATCGGTGGACTGGGTAGTTAGGAAAATGTTTGGGCTTGGCGAGAGGAAGGTTTTGGTGGTTTAATCGTCGCCGTTGGTGGTGGTCGCCATAATTGGTAGTTCGCGGCTGTGGCAGTGGTTTCGACCTAATCTCCCTCGGGCAAAGAAGGAAAAGTTGTTGGGTTTGTCGGGAGGAAGCTTGATGTGTGAGATTTGGGGTCGTAAAAAGATTCGTCAGAGGTGGCGTGTGATGGCCTTGCGCCATGGTCCACGATGGAGCTCTGGCGAGGCTGAACCTAGATTCTTACAAGTTGGTTTTTGGGATCTTTTTAAACTATTTTAACTATTCGATTCACGATATTGAATGATTTCATGTCAATAGGACATTACGATCACGAAGTTAGGGGATGGAGTTTTCGCTGGATAACAAGGCTAGACCTTTTTCCTTTCACTGTTGTTATGCCAGTCTTAATGATTTATTTACGAATCAGTTATTCCAAACAAGTCTAAACTTTTATGCTTATGATTTTTCCTTTATATATATACGGTTAGATATGAAACACGTTTACGATTACGTATGCATATCAAATATGATCGACGTTTACGATTTATACACGGGGGTGAGTCTTTACGTTTTAATTATGATTTAGTTTACGCACATATGATATGATATGATTATATGGTTACAAATTTGAACAGGGCTATATATGTTTATTCTAAGTTTCAAGTCATGTTGGAGGTTACGTTGTAGGCATGTAGTCGATGTTGGACGTTACGTTATTGGCATATATGTGATGTTGGAGGATACATTATGTTTACGATCATGCATGCATTTTTGATATATTATACGTTTATGACTTATACAAGAAGGCTATGTATATGTATTTTAAGTTTTCAGTCATGGAGGTTTTAATATAGTCACGTCAAGTTGCATCGATGCGTCGGTTACTCGACTGATCCTAAAGTAGCTCTGGACTGGGCCACAATAAACTCCCCTCTGGCATTCAATCATTCTTGGGTCATAGCAAACTCCTCGGATGATCTATGGATAGTTCTTATGTCACGACAACCTCCCCAAACGATCCATGAGTTGTTCTTGAGCCATGGCAAACTCTCTGGACAACTCAATATCTCCATTGTTCCATATCGTCACTAGGCCATGGAAAACTCCCCTGATGATGCTAGGGTCTAGAGGTTGGAGTACTCTAGTTACTACATTCATGAGTCTTTTGTCATTCTTCGGGTTACAACAAACTCCCTAGATGATAGGTATATTATTTACGGGATTGCATGATTTCTTTGCGATTAAGGGTTGGATAAGCACGCGAGTGTTTATACGGTTTTATAAAATGATTATGTTCTTATTTTCATGATTAAAGTGGAAAGGTATAATGTATGTTTTACAATCTCATACGAATATTTGCTTTTCGTCTACTCACTCTAACGATTTTCATGTTTTATATTTTCCTTTCCCTTGGCTTTTCAGTTTATGTTGCTCAATTTGCAGTAAGTATATCTCTAAAAGTTACTAATTCATGTTGGACTATTGGAGGCTTAGAGATCAAGTGACTTGTGATCACCAATAGGTTCAAGTTTTTCCTACTGGTTGTAAAATATGTACAATAGATGTTGCTCTAATAACCATGTCATGTTTCGCTTCCGTTGTTTGTCGTACGATGTAAACAAGTACGAATGTTATGTTTTATGTTTTTTTTAAGTGTTTTGAGAAATCCGGATGGCAATCGGCGTTCCATGGTTTATTTTTGGGAATTGAATTAGAAGTGTGGTTTCAAGTGCAGGTTTTGGGTTCATTTAATTTTAAGGGAAACTATGTCAAATTTTCAGTAGATTTTTCTATGCTAAGTGTTGTCATTAGGGTCTGATTCCGGTTTTTTCAACTAAATCGGGGTCGGATCTTTTCTATAGGGGTATTGATTGTAAGAGATTATAATACCTATTTTTTGTCATCTATTAATGAATAAAGTACAGTTTCAGATTATACCTTCTGCGTATCTATTTTTCTCATTTAACACGTTATCATTAGCTCTTGAGTTGATAGCCAACCCAAACCCTAAACAGACTAATCGCCCCAAACCCGTAAACACAAAAACCTCCTTCGTCAGCCTCTCTCCTCGACGGAATCTCTCCATTGTCGACCACCAATCACCGCCAGATTTTGTCTGACACCAAAGCTCGTCACCGAAAATTCGTAGACGTTTTCTCTCCAAACTTGATTTCAGTGAAGTTTTCATACCGAGCATAACACCTTCGAGGTAAATTGACTAACCTTCTTCGATTTAGAATTAGGTTGTAAAAATTAATTACTGTAATATCGTAGATCTAAGTATAGATTTAGGTTTATGTACCATGAATTATTGTATGCCTCTAGTTCCTATGGATTAATGCAGGTATGAGTGAAGATGATTTAATCACCTCTTCCTCAAAGTTTAAGATTAGTGATGGTTCTGGGGAAGTCACGGTTATTAGTGAATATCACGGCTAATTGTGATTTCACATTTGAAAAAGGGAAGTTGATATTTGTGACTATTTGACATTCACAGTTTTCTGGGGAGTGTTATGAAGCCACCGATTTTGCATTAATTTTTATGACCAAACATCATTGATCATGGTTCTTATTCCCTAAACTTTGTATTAGTGATCGTGGTTCATTCGATTAGATACTAATTACATCTCTTATTTCTTGTAGACGACTGAGCTGACAAGGCCAAAATTTGTTATCCTTTACAATCAAGGAGCAGAATATGATAGATGGGTATTAGATGTTAAGAATACTCTTCTTGGTAAACGTCTCACTGATAGCATCCAACTACTACCACATTTCACTTAAATCAACATGGACAACCTAGATCAAAAAGCTCAAGCTCTCATGTTTCACGAAAGACATATTCATCCTGCTTTGAGAAAATAGTACTTGTTAAAGGATGACCCCTCAGATTTGTGGGCGACTTTGCAAGAATGGTTCAACAATGTGCATGACACATAACTTCCATAGCTACAAGAAGTGTGTGATCGAATCCGGTTATTGAATTATCCTAAGATAAATGATTTTTATATAGATATGCTAGAGCTATAGTCAGAGCTTGCCATTTATGGCGTTGTAAAGACTGACAAGCTATGGTCGAGAGGTCTTTGAGTACCTTCCCAACTTCTATGGACACCCTTGCATATCATTATCGCATTGATTATGAGCAAGGAAGACTTAGATCATTTTGTGATCTTATGAATGTGTTTGCTAAGAAAGAGAGACATCACGAGATCCTGAAAATTCAAATGTAGGAGAACGTTTTTTTTTTACTAATAAAGCGATATTCAAAATCATCTTCTCCACAACAATGCTAGGCTAGCTGGTACAAAGAAAGTATGTGAAACTTCCAACCCTTGTGGGAAGACAAGAAAGATAAGGGGAAACAATGTTTTGAGCCTTATAAAACTCGTGGTGGTAGATGAGCACGTGGTAAAGGTCATAGTAGAGGAGGAACTAGTCTAAATTTGACTTGGACTCACCAAGACAATAGCCACAACTCCAAAAAGAATCAATCCAATAATTCTAGTCATATGAATGGTGGAAGTTCTTCAAATTCTGCTTCTACTTCTAGCTTGGTACCTTGCTCTAGGTGTGGTTCTTCAAAACATATGCACAAATAATGTGTGCATCAGAAGATATAAAAAATGGCTACAAAAAGTGCCAACAGTACTTGGCACATGTGACTAACTCCACTGAAGACTATAAAATGGAAGATGGCAGTGAAGCCAATCTTATTATAGCAGACAACACCAAACCAAGTCTTGAGACTTCGGTTTTTAGATAGTCTATGTATTAGACTAATGTCTTTGCTATATAATCAAGATTAGATTTGTATTTTGACTCCGGTCGTGGTCATGAATATTGTAAGAACAATATTTTGATGTAAGTTTTGATGTTGGAAAATTAATAAAATTTATTACTTTCCGTATTTGAAAGTGTTAAGAATGGTTATACAACTTCATATAAATTGAATGGTTCAATTTATACATTGCTCTATGGCACTATAGCACCAAAATATCATAAAAACGAGACAAAAGAGATGATGGTTTGATACTGGGAATTTTTGACCTGTCGAGGTTTTCTCTCAACCCGTCGATGGTAGCCCACTGTATTGGTTTCTGCATTTTTTCAAGCCATCAAAATTATACTCACTACAAGAAAACAACACTTAGACCACGGAAACGTAATTGTTCCGTGGTCCAAGTGACACCTGGACCACGGAAAAGACTCCGTGGTCCAAGTACCACCTGGACGACGAAGAATACCATCTCCGTCGTCCAGGTGGTCACCTGGACCACGGAGTCTTTTCCGTGGTCCAGGTGATCACCTGGACGACGGATACGGTATTCTCCGTCGTCCATGTGATCACCTGGACCTCGGAGTCTTCTCCGTCCTCCAGGTGATCACCTGGACGATGGAGATGGTATTCTCCGTCGTCCAGGTGATTACCTGGACAACGGACCGACATGCCGTCGTCCGAGTACGTAACGTACTTCCACTTAGACGACGTACCGACACCTCCGTCGTCTAAGTGAAGCATTATATAAGCCCGATGCGAAATTGAATTCATTCCTCGATCTCTTCATTCCATTTGAAGAAGAATTGAAGGAGAAGGGAGCTAGCTAGCTAGAAGGCCGAGAAGAATCTGGATCGATAAGGGATCTCCGTTGACTAGCTAGCTAGCTTAATTAACGTACAGATATCGAGATGGCCAGCAGGTACGTACGTACGCAGTTAAAATTTGCTTAATTAATATATATTTAGTGAAAATGTACGTACATACATGCAAGGATGTTAGCTATATATATATGTACAGATCGATTAAATTACGTACGTACGTAATTGATGGATCGATGTAGATCGAGTACGTATAATTACGCGTAAATTAATGGACAAATATATATATATATGTAATAATTAATTAATTATAATATTTTGTAGCAGTATGGACAAGAGTTGGATGAAGATGAAGAATAGATGTGATGTCCGGTATATGGATGGAATTAGCGAATTTGTGAATTTTGCGATAGAACATGGTCAGGGAAAGAAACGTTTTAGGTGTCCGTGTCAGAAATGTCTTAATTGTCAGTATGCGGAGGTTAATGTTATGGTGCAACACCTGTACGAAAATGGTATGATGTGGAGTTACACTACATGGAGCGAGCATGGTGAAGCAGTAGAGTTCAGCGCAGCAGACTTCAGCTCAGGGTATGGAGCCTCATCCAGCGGCAGTGGTGCCGGACCCCCAGCTTGCAACCCAACTGCAGATATGGTCTATGATGCGTTTCCGGGATGTAGTCATAGTGGACACCAACACCAAGACGGAGGTTACAGTACCACTAATGAGCATGATGACACATTCCCCGCAGCTAGCTTGGCCACTGACACCAGTGAGATGGAAAAGTACAACCGAATGCTACTTGAAGCGCAGACCCCGGTGTTCCCTGGATGTCGAGAGAATGTGTTGCAATATGTGATGGAGCAAATGAAGATAAAAGTGAAGCACAAAATGTCAGTGAGTGCTTTTGACGAAATTCAGGAGCAAATATGTAAGTTGCTTCCTGATGATCACAATCTTCCTAAATCTCATTATAAGGTTAGAAATATCCTGAGCAGCCTCGGCCTAAAGTACAAGATAATTGACGCATGTCCGAATGATTGTGTGCTATTTTACAAAGAGTATAAAGAGTTGGACTATTGTCCCGTATGTGGCCAGTGCAGATTCCAGTTGAATAGGAAGAGTTCGAAAAAGAGAATTCCTGTGAAAGTTGTTCGATATTTTCCCTTGATTCCCAGATTGCAGCGTCTGTACATGTCTCTACACACAGCAGAGGCGATGCGATGGTACGCAGAAAAGCGAATAGATGACGATGTCCTGCGACACGCCGCGGATGGGGAGGGTTTCAAACATTTCGACAGAGAATTTGGAGACTTTGCTTCAGAGGTTAGAAATGTTAGACTCGGCCTATCTACAGACGGATTCAATCCTTGGGGAAGTAATAGCTCCGCCGTCAGCACTTGGCCAGTTATTCTGATGCCGTACAACTTGCCTCCGTGGATGTGCATGAACAAGGAATTTAATTTCCTTACCGAACTAATTCCAGGTCCTAAATCTCCATCGAAGTGCTTAGATGTCTACCTCAGACCTTTGATCGACGAGCTGAAACTGTTGTGGGAAAATGGAGTCCCAACTTATGACAAATTCACTGACACGATGTTCACGATGAGGGCTGCCGTAATGTGGACGATCAACGATTTTCCAGCTTATGGGATGTTGGCAGCCTGCAGGACAAAAGGATATAATGGATGCCCTATATGTTTGGACGACGTGAACTCTAGTTGGCACGCGGGGAAGGTGTGTTACTTGGGTCACCGTAGATGGCTTCCTCACGACCACCCGTGGCGACAGGATGAAGCTCATTTCGACGGTACGGTAGAGAACAATCCTAAACCCCGTAGTTGGTCGGGCGAAGAGATTTCAGAGAGGTTGAGCTATTTCGACTTTGGTGTGTTGAGCAATGACGCGGATGTGAAGAAATGCAATCCAATTCCTCCACATGATCTGAGCTATTGGGATCACAAGAGTATATTCTTTGAACTCCCTTACTGGTCGAAGTTGAAGCTGAGGAACAACTTGGACGCGATGCACATAGAAAAGAATGTGTGCGACAGCGTGGTGGGAACAATTCTCGGTATTAAGTTCAAGACTAAAGATACTCCCAAAGCGCGCAAAGATTTGGAATCAATGAATCTACGTCGTCCCTTGTGGTTGAGGAGTGTACAACAAGATGCCAGATGCTTAGACGTTCTGTATTTCACTGGTTTAAGGGCGTTCGTTATCCGGCTACGTATGCAGCTACTATAACTGGAGCAGTGGACGAGGTGCAACACAAGTTTGTTGGTCTAAAGACACATGACTATCATGTTATGCTGCAACGTCTGATTCCAGTGGTAATTCGACCATATTTGCCTCGGGACGTCGTAGAACCAATAGTAGCATTGTGCAGGTGGTGGCAGAGGTTATGCGCCAGAGAATTAAAGAAGTCAGATGTGGTGGAATTGCAATAAAAAATTGTGCACATCATTTGAAAACTAGAGAGGATTTTCCCCCCTGCTTTCTTTGACATCATGATTCACCTAATGATCCACCTGCCCGAGTAGGTGTTCATTTCTGGTCCGGTCCAGTACACTTGGATGTATCCTCAAGAAAGGTACGTACAACTAATTAATTAATTTGTTCCACTGGAGATTATATATATACTAGCTAGCTATATGTACTTATGTAATGTGTACGTTTGATTTTGTAGACAGCTTGGACAATATAAGTCATTCGTCAAAAACAGGTCGGCCCCGGATGGCTCCATAGCAGAGACATACCTAATGCATGAGTGTGTTACTTACTGCAATAAGTACCTCAAAGATCCACCCCCTCCCACTGCCTCCGATCGCAGTGCCCGCATCAATCTTTCTGTCGTGAGAAATGTCGTCCGACCATTTAGAGGAGTATTAAAGGAATCGTTAACACGGGAAGAACTTATTGAGGCACATTGGGTAGTGTTGCGAGACTGTGACGAAGTTAAGCCATACATGTTGTCATACAGGGGGAGGCTTCAGGCGTTAAATCAAAACAAGAGTTCGGCGTGGATTGAGAAAATGGTTAAGAAGAAGTTTCCCGATTATTTCTTCCAATAGGTACGTACGTACGTCTCGGTATTAATTATTTAAATACATATCGCTCATGTTTGTAGAAAGTAAACCCTTATATTAATTTGCCCTTTTTCGCAGATGATTGATCTGCAAAAATCTGATAACCACGGAGGGTGGTGGTCATGGCCAAAGCACTTGCTAGCAGGGAAGCCGGTTAAACACTATATTTATCCCGGATGTTTTGTGAACGGTGTAAAGTTCCATTCATTGGCCCGAGACGAAGGAAGAAGAACACAAAACAGTGGGGTAGCGGTTGGGAAAGACAATGATCTATGTTACGGGGCTATTGTATATGTGGTTCAGCTATGTTACGGGAATGATGTCAACGTTTTCCTATTCAAGTGCAGATGGTTCAAGCGTACAAAGGAAGACCTGGGACTATTATCAGTCGATACAAACTCGCACTGGTATGAGGATGAGCCTTTCGCTCTTGCCACCTTAGTTCGGCAAGTGTTCTATCTCGACGATCCGAAAGCCGGTGAAGGGTGGAAAATAGTGAACCATATCTCTCACTGAGGAATATGGAATACAGAGACAATTGAAGGGACACCGGCGACGACTGAAGATGCTGCTGAACCAGAAAGAGACATTCCTGCCTATCAAGAGCCTAATATTTCTATGGTCCGCTCCAATATAATGGACCTGGTTCAAGATGGTGAACGGTTACCCATGCCTGATGGTTGTACAGATCTAACTGAAGATGAGATTATCGATGAGGTAGATGAAGAAGACGAGCAGGAAGAGGACGCGGATGAGGACTCAGGTTATTCGTCGGACGATGTTGAGTACGATGACGAGGATGAGCCGTCGTCTAACGGGGATGAGGACGATGATGAATATGATGAAGAGTACGGTCATACGACGAGGGAGATTAATTGGTAATTAATTACTGTAATTATTGTAATATATATATGATCGATGCCGGTTTACGGTAAGAAATTAATCCGAATTATATATCCTGGACAACGGAGAAATTAATTGCAGGTTGTCGCCAAATTTCAATCTCATATAAAACCCTAGCTAAATCCTGGACCCTAAATCTAGCAGTTCGGATCAATCGATCAATTTTTTAATTATATTTTTGAAACAGAATAATTGAACGGACACACAAATGACCGGGGACGACCTAAACCGTAAACCCTAAGGCCCTAACCCCTGAAATCGGGGTTTAGAACTTGGACGACGGAGAATGGTCATTATCCGTCGTCCAGGTACATGCTAGGACGACGGATATGGTCATTATCCGTCGTCCAAGTTCACAAACCCTAAACCCTAAACAGTAAGGCCCTAACCCCTGAATTCAGGGTCTATACACCTGGACGACGGAGAACGTCATTCTCCGTCGTCCAGGTTAAAACCTGGACGAAGGATAACTTCATATCGGTCGTCCAGGTGATTACCTGAACGACGGAAACTCTCATTTCCGTCGTCCAGGTGCAGATATCGTAATTTTTTCTAAGACAACGACCATCTAGACCTTCTTCCAATGCAAAGTCTTTTCATCAAGACTTTAGAGTAAACAATTCTCGGTGTGTGAGCTTCGACGGTTCGAAAATCGGAGTTGCGAAATGCCTTGTATCCACGTTTCCGGTTTGTGAAATTATCGGTTTTGCGGTTGACTGTGCCGATCAAACCCTTCCCGAACTTATTATTTTATGGTCCTTTGAAGACAATTATATATTATGTTACGACGAACATATCCAACGGTTGTTTTGTCCAAATTCAATTTCGTTAATACTCTGCTGCAAATGAGCGTCTACTCATGAACACTTAAGTTGTAAAGATTAGTCGATACTTAACATGTTTCAATACGTAAAATTAATCGTCGGTTCAAATTTAACTGTTCATATATACGATGCGTTCATCGATATTGTACGACTATTTCACTCGAATGACAGATCGCTAAATTCCTAGCGAATTATTTTTAAATTTTTTTTTTACGTAATTTGAACCTGGACGACGGAGATGGTCATTTTTCGTCGTCCAGGTGTTAACCTAAACGACGGAGAATGACCATCTCCGTCGTCCAGGTTCAAAAACCATGGCGGTTCAAATTTATTTTTGTTTATTTTTTTCATGTAATTTTCACTTGGACGACGGAGACTGACCATCTCCGTCGTCCAAGTCCAATTTTTATGGTGGTTCAATTTACCGCTTCCGTTTTTGGGACCGCTTGAATTTTCATTTAAACGACGGAGAATTCATTCTCCGTCGTCTAAGTCCAAAATAATGGCGGTTCAGAGCGTCCCGCCGATCAATTGGCGCCGCTTGAATTTTTTTGAAACCGCCACCTAGACGACGGAAAACACTGTTTCCGTCGTCCAAGTGGAATTAGACGACGGAGAATAGTTCTCCGTCGTCTAGGTGAAACTCTATAAATAGAGTTGCACCCCCCCTCATTTTGTCATCATTCCATCTCCTCCTCTCCTCTCCTCTCCTCTCCTCCGGCGATCCTCCTCCGACGACATTTTTTCCGGCGTGGTTCCTCCTCTCCGACGACTCAACTCCGGCGATATTCTCGAAAACTCCGATTCGGTAAATTTCTATTTTTCCCTTATTAAAATAATTTTCATTTAATTAATTAAATTCTAAATATAATTTAGAAGTAGAATTTATTTGATTAATTAGTTTAAATATTTAATAAATGATTAATTATTGTTATTAATTTATTAAATCATAATTATTGTAATTATTGTAATTATTTATTATTAGTTGCATGATTAAATGAATTTATTATTAAATTTATTAAATGAATAAATTATTATTCATAATTTATTAAATGAATCAATTTTTTATTAAATGCATGATAAATAAATATAAATTATTGCATCTAATTAAAAATTATTAATTAATATTTACGTTTATTTTCTAGTAAATTAATTAGTAGTACGTGTTCGATTTAAATTTAGTACATAGGCTTGGTTTATTAAGTCGCACTCTTTGGAATAGATGGCGCCTCTTTTCCTTGCTTATCTCCTTAACCCCTCGTGATGTGTGGATTTCATCACCGCACACCATAACCTAAGTGAAGTTATGGACACGAGGTTGAGGGCGGAGTTTGCAAAGGACTTGAGGGAGTGTAAATTTTCGAAAAATTGGCCGAATGTCGGACATGGTGTCTAGAAACGGGTTATGACTGGTGACAGGATTTGGACTAAGAAAGACTTTTGTCGAAATTAGTCCTGCCTCTCGCGTTATCTCTATCCCTAACTGGCCATGTTTTTCAATTTAACCAAGGCTGATTAATTGAAAATTTACACTTTATCGCGCTGGTCGCACGTCCATTGAACGACCGAAAATGTCAAGCTAGTGTATTCTATTTAAATCTTAAACGTACTTAATTAATTAGCGTAAATTTTTAAGTTGTAATTATTATGGTAAGTAGTTATTTTAACACCGTACTCTTAGGTTTAAATGGCTCCGCCAAAGACGACATCCGGCAAGAAGAAATCCCAACAGGAGGCAGAAGATGCCATGCTCCGAATGTTGGCGGCCCAAGTCGGTTGGGTTCAACAGGAGGGCAACGACGCTCTCAATCCGGACGGATCATCTGGTCCGTCCGTAGCGCCCTCTGGGGAAATTCCCGCTCCCCCATTCATCTCGAGCGGTGATGACGTCGACCCCTTCCAATCTCCGACGCCCGGTACCGGTTCAACGGGAAGTACTCAGGCGTCCTCGACCGCCGAATCAATCATGTACAACGCCCGCCGTAGGCAAAGGAGGGCCCCCACTGACCCGGAACCGAAAAGGACTCGGGGTCTCGTTAAAGGGGGCAAAGCGGAGCGTATTTGCAAGGCGACCGGTAAAAAGATCGACTTGCCGTACGACGAATTCACCGGTGGCCCTCCCACAGCTCAGCTAGCAAGTCTCTCGGCGCATGGGATAAGGTCAATCATCCGTAACCGGGTTCGTATCACTGCCCCTACTTGGAAGGAGGCGCCGGATCATGAGAAGACGAAAGTCTTCAAAGATCTTTCGGTACGTAATACGTCCAATTTAGTTATTATATAATATTGTTAATATTAGTTTAATTTCATAATATATACGATTATAATTTTCTATTTATTTTTGATAGGAACAATTTGACGTGGATTCGACACCGGCTATGTTGAGGCATATCAACCAAACCGCCAACTCCATCTACAAAGATTGGAAGTACAAGCTCCATAAGTACTTCCAAGATGTCGGTCCCGTGCCTCCCCCGGTAGAGCTGCAAGGGGAGAGAGAAGATGAGTGGGAGTGGTTGTGTAACCACTTTGCCGATGAACAATTTAAGGTATTAATTTATTTTTTTTATTTCAATTAAGATAATTGAATTATTTAAATTGTAGTTATTCATTTTTTAATGATTTAATTATGTTGTGTAACAGAAATTCTCCGGTGTCAACAAAGCCAACCGGGGGAAGAAGGAGAAACACCATACTACCGGCGCCAAGCAGTTCATTCAAATAGCCAAGGAGCACAAGGATAAGGGCTCGAAACACCTTTATCTTGATGCAAGTGTAAGCGCGTACGTGACGCCAGGGCTCGATAATGAAGCGAGTCAATGCGGCGTAAGTGATATATTAATTATGTGCTTTTAATTATAGTAATTATTATTTAAATATGATTTCATTATAATAAATTAATTATTCTTTTGTAGGCAAGGGTGATAGAGCGTGCGCATGAAGAGTTGGCTAACACTCAGCTTGCGTTCCCAGATGTGCCGCCGGAAGACCTGCCTCCTCTATCCTTAGAGAGCCAAATTGCAATCGCGGATGAGGTCTACGGTCGTAGAGCTGGCAAGGAGGTTAGGCACTTTGGGCCTAGGGTGGTACGAGATTTGTCGACGACCTCCGGCTCATCATCTACGGGAGGTTCGGGGCAGCGGCCGTCGAAGCAGCCATTCAAGAGGCTCGACTGGCACGAGAGGAGAATGAGTCAATGCGGCAAAGACTTGACGAACAACAAGCACAAATAGCCCAACTCATCGCGCTCATGAACCAAAATCGAGAAGTATGTCAACCTCCTCCGAACCCATACCCCGACGACAACGACCCGGCTGGAGGCGGAGGACCCGGCGGCGCATCTGCTCCTCCAGTGTATTAGCTAGCTAGTTAATTATCGAGTTTCTTTATTTCCGATTTCCGAACAATATTTTATAATTTTTGTGGGTTTTTAATTTGGATGTGTATGTACAAATTAATTAATTATTTAATTAATACATTAATTAATATTAAAAATTTAGTTTAATTAATTATTTTCGACTATTTTTCATTATTTAAATTAAATTAATAATAAATTAAATTAATAATATTTAATTTCATTTTATTTTTTTAAAAAAATTAATAGTCACTTGGACGACAGAGATTATGTTCTCCGTCGTCCAGGTGCAAAACCCTAAACCCTAACCCCTAACCCCTAACCCCTAACCCCTAAACCCTAAACCCTGCCATTCTCCGTGGCCCACGTGTTCACCTGGACGACGGAGAATCAGCTCTCCGTCGTCCAGGTGAACACCTGGGCCACGGAGAAGCTAGCATTATCCGTGGCCCATGTATGCACCTGGACGACGGAGAGCTGATTCTCCGTCGTCCAGGTGAACACGTGGGCCACGGAGAAACGAGCAATGTCCGTGGCCCATGTAGTAACCTGGACGACGGAGAATTAGCGTTTCCGTCGTCCAGGTGCATACATGGGCCACGGATAATGTCCGCGGTCCAAGTGAATTTGGACGACGGAGAACTAATTCTCTGTCGTCCAGGTTCTTGGACGACAGCACTTGGAGCACGGACCTTGGACGACGGAGATTCCGTCGTCCAAGTACTTAGACGACGGAAAACGTCACCTAGACGACGGAAATGGTCTGTGGTCTAGGTGCAGTTTTCTTGTAGTGACTTGGTTTTCTTTTGACCCATTGAAAGTGGTTCTCCACCACACATTTTAGCCCTGGAATCTATTGTGAGATTCTCTCGACCTGTCGATTGCAAGCTACTGTTTCAAACATTTTCCATTTTTTGACCCGTCGAAAAATATTTTCGACCCAACGAGAAGGGTTATCAGAAAATCAAAACTTTTTACGTTTTCCTTCGACCCGTCGAAAATCGGTATAAAAAATTTGAATTTGTTTTTGGGTTTATTTCAACTCGTTGAGTGTATTTCTCAACCCATCGAAACATGTAACCGAAATTAGTGATCTTAATGTCTTTTACATCAGTTTTATCGACAAATAAAAGTTCAGAAAAAAAATATATTTGAAACCAAAAATTCTGCACCTGGTAATCTACATCAGATGTAGTTTTACATCGATTTTGTCATGCCATAACACGTAATCTACAAGGGTCATTTCGAGCGGTCATATGCTATTTTACATTGGTTTTTTGATGTTACTATGATCATTAGTCTAATCAAACCATGCTAAGTTTTGAAAACATTTGCCAATGATTTTCACTTGGAACAATATTGTGGGAATGCAAATTAATTTTGTATGTAATCTCCATAGAATGTTGCAAACAACGCAACCTGGAGAGATTTATGAGGATATTTATAGTGTTTTATATATTACTATGGTACATATTATTTAATCTAGTTACTTATATTACTACGTGTGACTTGGCTTCATTTGAGATTTTGCATTATGATGATCAAAATATTGAGAAATTTTCTTGGTCATCGGTTCTTGAGACCAAAGAAGCCTGTGGAAATATTTAAAACCATCGGTTTAGTTGAGGGGAGTGAGATTATTCCACTCGGTCTCGGATGCCTTTATGGCAAAATCCAGTGCAGATTGCTCGGTTTGCAAAACTTGTTTATGTCTATAATGTTGTTTACATACATGACGGTCTTTTGTTGTAAACATGACTTCCATTCCTCCACAGATTCTAAAGAATATATTTGTGGATCAATCAAACCGGTATGCAGACTGTTTATTTATGGTTTTGATTGTTGTATCGACGCATAGGCCATACGTCCTTGCAATCCATATGGTACGCTGCATTTGCAAAATTGATAGCACATATTATTAAGCTTTGGGCTCACCATCCGAATAATCCAATAAAGTATATTAAATTGGATAATATAGGAGTCTCCCATGTTCATTCACAGAACGGTTTTGTAGAGGCACAAATCAAGCGGTTATAACTTGTGGCCAGAGATTTGGTAATACATACAAATTTACTGGTATCTTCTTAGGGATATACAATGTTACATGTAGCTATGATTATTCGCTTGAGACCCATAACTCGTCAATCATTTTGTGCGTACAAGTTGGTAACTAGATATGAACCTAATATCTCACTTCTATGCATCTTTGGTTGCGCGGTACATGTGCCTATTATGTTTTCATTGTTTATAAAAGTAGGCCATCAATGACAATTAAGCATTTCTATTGGTTAGGATTATCCAACGATTGTCTGCTATTTAGAACATTTGACAGGAGATCTCTTTAGGAAAATAGAACTGGGTCCTATGTGAATCCGTTCGAACTGCTTTTTTTATTTCTCACTGCAAATATAGTAAGTTCTATATGGAGGAACTCAAATCCATGAAAGCTCTACAAGATTTTTTGGAAAGTCACGATTCTTTCTCTTTTGTTTTCTTTCAGCGTGTTCACAATCACTGCTGCTGCACCCTCTACCCCTACCCCGAGTGGACGAGAAAGAAAGGATTTCCTACAGCAAAGAAAATCTTTCTGGAAACACTTTGTTTAATAGAAAATTTCATTTTTTGAATTATGATTTTGCTCTTTCTTCCCGCCTTCTAACACAAGATTGGTGCCTCTCACACCTAAGGCTTACTTTAAAGCTCACTCATTAGTGGTAGGAGGGCTTTAACCAACGATTGAGTCTCTTTGCATCTATGGCTGAATGGTTAAAGCACCCAACTCATAATTGGCGAATTCGTAGGTTCAATTCCTATCGGATGTACACTTTTTATTTTTTTATTTTATGACCGATCACTTCCCTGATAAATGAGGAGAATTGTAACTAAATCGAATCTCCTGTGCCCTCTTCCTTCTCCTTCATTGATACTGGTTTTGCAGTAAGTCACTATGATGAGACATACTTTCTGCCGTTAGGAGGAGATCGATAAGAATGGTTTCTTTCTAGTTAAACGTTGAAAATTGACATGGTATGTCTCCACTATGTCTCATCATGAGCCCCGCACATCTCAGTGTGAAATTGAAGTACAATGAATTCTAGATATTCTAAAAGTAACAGATTTGATGCTTGACTCTTTTACTGATATCATGAAAGTGACAGCATCGGTTATACCTTTTGCAAATCCACCAAGGTTTAAAATCCCTGTAATTGGGCAAGTTAACTCAATACCCGGGGAAGGTAGTGTTTCTTCTGCCCATAGTGGAGGTGTAGCGAAGGTCAAAATCCACTCATGAGTTGCTGGTGAAGAGGCAAGCAATCAAGGCACAACCATTCTTCATGAACACATGAGATTGTTTCTGATTGTAACTGTGTCTAAAATCGACATTGACAAACACTGGGGGATGCCTCATAGTCAATGACGATGTCAGTAAACAAAGAAATCTCACCAAGTTAAACAAAATGCTAGCGGTGTTATGGATGGTTCTTCTAGGTTTGTTGACGATGTATTTATTTATTCTGTCACTCATGGATTTACAATGATGAAGTTAAACATTGCTCTGTTGTGGATTGTCAACGGTTAACATAGAGCAGATTGACCGATATAGAAAGTTGCAATCTAGACTGAACTAGACTCTCTTACTATTGGCAATTTTTCGGTATGGTAGTGTTGTGACCACCGAATGGTAACACGGTTAGACACAATTGAGTCTTTGTTTGGAAGCACTGAGAAGAACTTATGGTGCAAATATTTTCTCAACGCGCTAGTATTGATTATGAGTAGATGTATTCTCTGGTTATATACATCATTATTTTCCGCTATCTTATCAGTTTGGTAGTGTTCGAAAAACTGAGTATGCAACCAATGGATGTGGTTATATATCTCTATGGGGATCTTGATTCAGATATATACATGAGAGTGCCAATTGGCATGGTTATACCTAATTCAAGTAACTCTAAACCACGGAGTGCTTATGTGTTCAAATTGAGACGTTCACTATTCTAAGTGATTATTTTATTGGGAAGGGATGCAAGAATGATAAGTTATGCCCATGCGTGTTCATTACATGAACAAGTTGTTTGACATGATAGACCTCGGTAGGACTCGATTTTGTCTTGGTTTTAGAGATGGTACATCGACTTGGTGGAATACTTATTCACCAGTCTGCTTATGTCCATAAGATGCTTAGGCGATTTAACATAGACAAAATATGCCCTCTTAGTACACCAATGATTGTTCATAGTCTAGACCCCAATAAGGATCCGTACTGTCCAAAACATGACGATTATGATGAACTTTTGGGTGTTGAGGTACCATACCTTAGTGCTCTTGGTGCTTTGTTGTATTTAGCTCAATGCCCTGGACCATATATTGCATTCTCTGTGAACTTGTTAGCTGAGTTTAGCTTTGAGCCAACACAACGTCATTGGAGTGGAAACACATCTTTAGGTACGTGAAGGGTTCAATAGGGATGGTTGAATTGCAGCATTAAGGTCCTGGGATTTTTGACCCGTCGAATGGATCTTTCAACGAATCAAAAATTGTACCCTAGACAGAACTGAAGGTATAATTCGACCCGTTGAGTGGATCTCTCAGCCCGTCAAAATTTTCACCCTCGATTGACCTGAAGCAATCATTTGACCCGTCGAGTGAAAGCTTTGACCCATCGATTCCCCTCCAATTGCGAGCACTGTTCCTCAATTCAGTGCGGTTCCCTACTTAGAGACACCTTGTGATGTCTTCATTGGCTTTGCTGATGATGAGTATCTCTTTGACCCACACAAATGATGTTCCTAAACATGTTATGTATTCACCATGGGGAACACGGTAATTTCTTGGAGATCAACAAAGCAGACCCTTGTTGCTACATCTTCGAATCATTCAGAGATCTTTGCTTTACATGAAGTGGTTAAGAAGTGTGTCTGACTCAGGTCAATTATACACCACAATCGAGGATCTAGTGGATTACCTTCCACTACGATAACACTAACTTGTATCTTTGAGGACAAAGCGGCATGCATTGAATAAATGAAGTTGGGATACATAAAGGGTGATCACACGAAACACATTTCACAAACGTTTTCTTCAATCAACAACAACAATAACTATTGAACATTCATGTGAATCAGATTTGTTGGGTGGATAATGTTGCAGACTTGTTTACTAAGTCTATACCAAAATTTACATTTGTTAAGCATGTGAGACGCATTGGAATGCAAATGTTATCTGAATTCCATGATTGAGTTATTGATCTGGGATGTTCATTTGGTAGACATCAGGGGGAGTCTACATCAAATGTAGTTGCTTATGTAGTTGAAACGTTGTACTCTTTTTCCCTTCGACCAAGTTTTTGTTTTTATCCAAGAGGTTTTGTATGCTTGGTAAGGTTTTTAGCGAGGGAGCATGTTATGTATCATCCAGTAGGATCGCGACACAAGGGGGAGTGTTAAATGAAATAATATTCCTTGTACCCTGATGTTTGTCTTGTCCTAATTAGTATAGAAGTAGATATTCTCTCAATCCCTGATTTATAGGGATATTGATTGTACTAGATTGTAATGCCTAATTAAGGTTATCTATCAATGTATAAAGTATAGTTTTAGATTACACCTTCTACGTATCTATTTTTCTCTTTTAACAAAATCCAAATAAAAGCATAAGAAAATGTCTTTTTCAAGTGATAAGTGTTGGTTTAGGTTTTGCCCATTTTTTTTCATTGCGCCTAGTCACCAATTTTTGAGTTAGGTGGGCCAAGGTGGCCGTCTAGGCATTGGCTAGGCGGAGGACATAGTAGGAAGGGAATTAATGGAAAAATTTAGCCATTTTTTCTATTTTTAGTGCCTAGACAGACATCTTTTCGATTAGTGAGTATGGACCTCTCTTTTGATCTTCTTCCGAGGAGGTCAAAAGTTTGAGTTGTAAAGTTTTTCCCCTTGCCAGACCCAAGATTGAGTAATTGAGTATAGAAAGGCCATGTACGCTTAAGCCTTGAGCCCAAAAATGACTGAAAATTAGAGTTGTGTATGTATTATATATGTTCATGGGCCCATTTATTCTCTTCATTCCTAGAGTCTCATGGAATGTTTTGGATTATATGGTTGGACCTACTCCTCGCCTCCACATCTCTTGCCTTCGCCTTCCCATGCCATGAGGTCGATGACGGGCTTTTCAATTGGCTTCAAGTAGGCAAGGTCTCGGCCTGATCAACCCTAGGCTTTGGATGGACCATGGTTTGAGGTCTTCTTGTTGGATTTGGATTGGGATATAAGGATATTGATGGAAAGTTTTGCTTGAGGAGGTTTAAGTTTGTGATTTGAGATGTTGCTTCCAGTACATTTGTTTCCGCCTTCTCTTATTGGAATTTTGATGGAAAGAAGTCTCACAAAGGAATATGAATCATATTTCCAGAGCTTATGCATGTTTACACAATAAACATGACAAAAATTTAGAAGTAAGCTAAAGAGATCCAAAAGTTTCATATGAAATACATTTGAGCTCTTGAGCCTACTAGTAAACTATGATATGTAGTTTATATTAAGCGCAAACTACACTAAAGGACAATATAGATGTGCCAAATATAATTAAGGACAATGTCATTTATTTTAGACAATGGAGGATAAAATCTTACAAATTAGGTCATTTTGTTATGGTGCTAACACGTATCATGTGCAACTTTACCAATTTACCATCAGGCCCTCCCATATATAATGCCATGTTTCAGAAGAAGAAAAAAAACAGAGCCCGATTTCTCCAAAATCGGTGACGTTAACTCCAAGATCTCGATTGCAGGCTGCATCGATTAATCTTCTACACTTCATCAACCTGATCGCAAGAAGCAGCGACTGATTTTCTACATTTTGTAAACTTGCATTCGATTTTGAAAAGCTTCATGTTGAGTGAAGCTTGATTAATTACGAATTTGTGTTTTTAGAGTAGCCGTTATGAGATTTCATCACGAATCTGTGCTGAATATCAAATCAACAATTCTCGGTGAGTTTTTCTTAAGGTTTTGATTGTTGATGTGTTTTTTTGTGTGTTTTTTGACTGTGATTGTTATATGATTAGCTTTGGTTTGATATCATTTGATTGATCGAAGCTTAGGTTTTTTAATTTACAGAAAATCATGTGATTGTTCTTATTTTTTTAAGTTGCAGATGAATGATTCTACTTGGTTTGGGATTTTTACCAGTTGAAGCATGTTTTTATTAGTATAAGTGGGCTCTGTTTATGTGATGTATGTTGCAATGTATGATGTTTAATCTATTTTTTTAGTAGCAATTTTGTTTGTTGTTTTTCAGTAGCAAGCACATGATTTTGTCAGTCGCAGTTGTTTCATGTAACAGTGACTATTTTTTAGTAGTAGTTGCAATAAATGAGGATAAATCGAGTTATTTTTTAGTAGCAGGTGTGTTTGTTGTTTTTTCTGTAGTAGGCACATGAGTTTTTTAGTACCAGTTGTTTCATCTTATTGGTTTTTCAGTAGCATGTGCATTTAGAATTGTGTTCCTTAGTAGCAGTTTCTCATTTTTTGTTGGTGTTGCAATAATTGCTGAAAATGTCGATAGAGAGGTGTGGTTTGCGGTGCAGCGGCACACTGCTTGTTTTGATGTGTTTTGTGTTTTGAGTTTAAAATCAGGATAATTGATTCATCACGCATTTGATCTATTTTCATATTTCTATTGTTAGATTGCTTAATTTTTCAGTAGCAGTGACTCTGTTTGCTGTGTTTTGTTGTTGTATATTTCAATCTATGATGGTAGATTGAGTTGTGTTGCTTGTTTCTCAGTACCAGTGACTTGATTACAATTGCTTTTTTAATCGAGTAGCAGCTTCTCATTTCTGCTGTTTTTTTTTTGCATAGTGATGACGTTTCTTTCAAATCTTGCAAAGATTATATATGGTAATGAGGGCCTTCTTATCCCATTGATGAAGTCGACCAATTTTGATGAACTTTGCTATCAAATTTGATCCAGGTTTCGAAATCTCAAACCAGAACAGTCACTTTGAGGTATAGTTTTAGTGATTCGCCTAATAGAATTTTATAAACAAAGAAAGAAATCGTGTCTATGTTTGAGGTCTACGAGTATTTACCTGCTTGCAAATGGTTAGAGATTAATATCTTAGATATTGGGGCAGGGTTTTCTGGTTTTAGTAAAGAAGCATTAGTCCCTGAAACTGTTTCGGATGATGATGTATGCTTTCAACATCACAATGATGATGAAAAGGTGAGCAACGATGATTCTAATTTTCAGAAGGATGACAATATGATTCTAGGAAATTTTGTTAGCGAGAACAGTAAGAGAAAGTTTTGCTGTGTGGAGTTGGGAGATTATATTAGTCACATTGGTCAGTTTTTTAGTGGCAGAGTTGTGGAGTTTAGGGAGAAGTTATGCAAATATTATGTGGAGAAGGGTTTTGACTTTAAATATGTCAAGAATGATCGGAATCGTGTCACAACAGCATGTGCAGAAAAAGGACGTGAATGGTCTGTCCACGGTACTTTATGCGAGACAAACGTCTACTTCTACTTGAAGAATCTGAACAACGAACACACTTATGTCATTGCATCATCTAGTGTGAATCCTAAATGGCTAAGGAGCAAAGTTGTTGCCACAATCATAGCTAACAAAGTTCGTTCTGACCCTTTGTTGAAACCAAAACATATTATCAATGACCTAAAGTCCAATTATGGTGTAGATATTCAGCATCATACAGCCTACAGGGTTTAGATTGTTGCCAATCATGTTTTGAAAGGCAGCGAAAGCACTGGATACGGTCAATTGCCATAGTAAATTGACGTTTTGAGGCGAACCAACACTGGTTCTCATGTTGTGCTCGAAGAAAGGGAAGAGAGATTTTGCCGTTTGTGTGTTGGATATCAAGCATCAATTGCAGGGTTCCATTTTCGCCAACCAATGTTGTTTCTAGACGGGACATTCATAAAAAACAAGTACAAATGAATGCTTTTGGGTGCATGTGCTAAAAACGGGAACAAAGGTACCACTTTGCTGCTTTTCAATATTGTCTATGAGGCTTTTATTTTTTCGGTAGCAATGACTGGGAACTTTTGTTTTCTCTTTTCATCTATTTTTTTAGCATCAGTTGTGCGAATGTGGATTTGTAGTAGTAACATTAGCGATAATATGACCTTTTGCAGAAATTATTCCATTTGCTTTTGCTATAGTTGATGGTGATGCAAAGATAATTGGACTTGGTTTCTTCAGCAACTGAAAATTATGTTGGATGGTGATGCTCACAATATTGTTTTCAAGACTGATAGGAGAACTGAACTTATTGATACTATTACAGAGGTGTTCCCATCTTCTCCTTATTCTTACTTCTAAAGCATTAGAAAGATAATCTCAATGGGAGGTATCCGAGTACTTTTAATGCTGAATTCAAGAAGTAAAATTTGAGGCAGTTTAGTAACTGTGTGTACGCGAGAACAAAGCAGATATTCGATGAGAGGATTGAACAGTTGCAAAACTCTTGAGGTCCAATCAAGGATTTTTTAAGGACTTGCATCCTGAAAATTATGCTATTTCTCATTTCCTTGAAAAGAGGTATAGCGAGACTAGCAATGCCTTTGCTGAGAACTATAATAGTATTATAAAGGATGAGAGGTGCATGCCACTGCCGTTGATGGTTGAAAATATTCGTGTGAATTTGATGGAGAAATTCTCAAAAGAAGGGATGATTCGGCTAAGTGGCAGAGTGTGTTATGCCCTAAGATAGAAAAAAGCTGCGGAAGAGGATATACACAGAAAAGTATTGGAAGGTGAGGATCATGTAGCAGTTTCGGTTTTCATTTTTGCACTTGTTTGCATCTGTCTAGTATCTATTTTTATTTTTTAGCATCTATTGATATGTTTTTTTCTTCATTCTTTTGCAGGTCATCAAATCCAGTGAAGATGTTTTTGAGGTGTTCACCGAGGAGAACACCTTCATGGTGCATCTAGGCTACATATCTTTCTCTTGTAGCTTGTGGCAATTCTGTTGCTTTCCTTGTGCGCATGTCGTTCAAGCCATACAAAAAAGCTCAGACATTGATTTATATATATGTTGAAGATTATTGGAAGATGAGCTTTTATAGAGAAGCATATCAAATTCCAATCTGGCCGGTACCCGATTTAGATAAACCCTCCCTGGAAAGTTTTGGAAATGGTGCCATGAAACCTCCAATTACAAGGAACCAACATGGAAGGCCAAGTACTAGAAGAAATAAGTCATTTGGTGAATGTTCAAAGCCTATTACTTGTGGTTGGTGTAACCAAATCGGCAATCACAATATTCATACATGCACTATTCCCATCAATTAAAGAAGCTCCTGATTTTCTGGTCTATATGCTTTACAAGAATGAGCTTTGGGATATTTGATTTCTTATTGATTTTTCTGCTAAATTTAATAACAGACTTCATTTTTGCCTGTATCGACAACTGTATATAGTTGATAGGTTACTTCATTTTTGTGTAGCAGTGTTTTTACTAGCCGGGTTGAGGTGCAATGGCACACTACTGAATATAAAAGAAACAAAAGAACATGTTCTTCTTTTTGTAGCAAACTTTTTTTTAATATCAGATGTTTTGTTACAATTATATTTTTTTAGTAGCAGTTAGTGGTTCATTTTTGTGCCTTTAGCAACATGGCTTTTTGAAGACTGTTCAGCTAGACAATAAAACTTCGCGGTGCAGCGGCACGTTGCTAGTTTTTTTAACATTTAGCTTGTATTTTTAAGTATCAGTTCATGAGCAGAAAACCTTTGATCAAGTGCTAACAGACTAGTTCTTTTTTTTAGTAGCCGCAGTGGATTATATATATATATATATTTTAAAGTATCCATTTGATGAGCAGAACACCTTAATCAAGTGCTAATAGACTAATTCTTTTTTTCAGTAGAAGCCCTAAATTTTTGAGCAACAGTTCATTATTTTTCTATGTAGCATTGCTCAAAGTACGAAAAATATTAATTTCCTAATTAAACATGAGAATACAATTCAGTTCATAAATTTGATCATAAAACCATAAACTCAAGCAGTTGCACTTAGAGCTGTTAAAACCTACAACATTCAGTTTCCTAAATAGTAGTAATTATATATAGCAATACTTGTTGAGGTCTCATTCTACTTGTTATCAGCCCATTAATTTTGACACATAACTTTCTTTGTTGTCCATAAAATCCATGATCATGCTTGCACGGTACTTGTACACATCAACTTTCAACCATTTTTCTGGGATTGGCTCGCCCTTTGACAACTTATCCATAAAGTGCAAAACAAAAACTCCACGATAATTTCTGTAATGACAAAAATATAGCAGCATTCTTAGTTTTTCAATAGCAGCATATCTACAATAATTCAGTGGCAGCTGAATAACAACAATAAATAGATGGAAGTTTTTGATAATTTAGTAGTGCAAAACAATAATTCAGTATTATCTTCTTTTTTCACCTACCATGGGTCTTGAATTGTGTAATATTGATCATTTTTAATCCCAAAGATGAATGTAAGTGTCGCATCCAAATTGTGGAAGCCTTCTAGTTTCTCTTCTTCATATCGTGATGTCCAGATACTTTCAATTATATTTTTCTGTAATGATAACAATCATCAATTTTCATGTTTATTTGTCAGCATATCATTTTAAAATAAATTGAAAAAGAACTACAGATGATGCATACCACTTGTTCTACTCTGTTGAAGTCCTTGTCTTGGATACCTTCAACTCTGGGTCTTGTATAGTTGTAGTGAGTCCACTCCTTCTTCATTACATCAAAAACAAGTAGTGTGAAGTGGAAGTCTTCCTGCCCATGAAGAATTGGAAAAAATAGCAATTCATTTCCTCCTAGATCAATCTTGATTTTATCTTTTAGCATTTTCTTCACACTTTCTGAGTACTTGTCATAGTTTGGATGATGTTGTAACAACTATAGTAAATGTAAACAAAGATAGTTCAGTGTTTATTAGTTAATAGTATCCTTAGTAGCATATTTCTAAAAACTTTATCGTAAATCTGCGATCCAAGTAGAAGCATAATATTCTTAGTAGAAGATTTCTAAAAACTTTACTGTAAAGTTGCAATTCATGTAGAAGCACTGAATTTTTCTTCCACAACTTGTCTATGAACTCATTCTTTTGTTTACACGACTCGATTGCAGATGAAGCTATGTGGTGCTTCAGCAGTGCCTCATCCTGCCACTGTCAATCGTTGTCAACTGTACTTCATCTTGAGTAAAGTGCAGCAAAGAATCAAAGTTGACTTCTTTTAGAATTAACTCCTCCCATTCATCAAGGTCTTCTTTGCGGTATCTCTTCTGGTCATTATTCGACAAGTTGACATTAGCCTTTTCATTCGCTGTTTGCCACCCCTCATCTATGACTTCTGCAGCTGGTGGTGTCAGTTGTGTTACCAGTGATCGCAAAGTAATCATTATGGTCCATGGTTTGTGAGTCACCATGCACTCCGCTAGCTGCTTTCTCTTCCTTAGTTTTAGAAACAACCTTCTCAAATCTTTGTCTGCACCCTCATCAATGTGCTGCTAAGTTGTCTGTCCATCTTCCTCAGTAGGAGAGTTTACTTTAGGCGATTATGTTTACAGTGGTGCCTTGTGTTCTTTAGCAGCAATAGTTTCTGTTTTGAAAGAAAATGTATCTTTGTCTTCCACAATCGCATCTTCTCTAATAATAGGTGTTGCTTCTGCAAGTTTCTCGAATTTGAATGATGGAAGTGCAACATCATCATAATCAGCAGCATCTCCATGCAGTTGTTCCTCTTCCTCAAATTTTTTTTCCTCAGCATCAGTGTCTCGCTGCATGTCATCTTCCATCGGATGTCACACACGATCATTCCATACTGCCAATGTTAGAATTGGATTTTCATTTAGAATTGGATTTTCATTTTTTGTAGGCCCTCTGTGCATTTTGTTTTTACAGAAATTCAAACAAAACAAGTATTAAATGTAAGTGAAACTTAAATAGTAGCGGCGACAACTTAAATAGTCAAAGGGACATTTTGCTCACCACAATAGGCTTCTTCTTCGTCTTCTTCTTCTCGTCTTTATTCTCCTCTTCTTTCTTCGCTTTCTTCTTTGGTTTCATTTCTTTTGTCTCGCTCTTTCTCTTTTTAAGTAGTGTCGGCGTCGCGAAATCGTCATTATTGTTGTTATCTCTCACACTTGCTATTGGCATTAGTTTTCTTGTGATGGCAGATTGCCTTAGCAGTCATTTTAAACATTATCAGTACCATATACTTATGTTGGTAACACAACAAAATTGGCCCTTTTTGTAATTTTCCTTGTTTACCTTGATTGATTCTAGGCTTGTTTTCTCTAGCTTCTTACATAACTCTTGCAGATTCCATTATGTAAAAGCTGGAACCCTCATTACACTGTCTCCTTCTTATGCAGTAATTATGTCACTATTCTCACAAAGCCAAGACTACATGTAAAGAAAACAAAGCCAGACATATTAATTAAATAGTTTTTACAGTAGTAGCATATGAAATTTTGAGGTGGTGATACATACTTCTACAAGCAGGACACATCCGCTTAGACTTTTACCCTTTTCATTGCTTGTTAAACACTTCAGCATGTACGTGAGTACTGCTTCTGCCCAGTTGTAGTTCTCTAACTTGTCCATGTCTTCTATGTGTTTGACAAAGCACTATAATAAGGTTGATCCAAACCCCAAAAACAAGAATGTGCAAAAAAATAACACAGTGTCAACTTTGCTACGTCGTCCACCTAGTTTGGGTTTTTTCTTCTCCTCATAATCACGAGGTCTAGTTGATTGGATATCTCTGTCCTTGAGCATCGATCAACCGTGATGAAATATGTATTGACAAACGCACTATCCTTCGGCCTAGTATATTCATCTGCTTGCATTATCACCCCTGATTATGGATGAAAATATAAAACAATGAGTAGTATTTTAATAAACAGTAGCATCTGATAAAGTTTGTCAAAATCTATAGCAGTAGTTTCTAAAATGATGATAATACCTGAGTTTCGCAGGGTAAAAATTACCTGCACGTCTTCACTTCTTATTTGACTTAATTTGTTGCCAATCTTTAACATCCTGGATTTTCTGTCAAAGCTGCTGAGAAGTTTTTCCATCATTATATTTAACTTCTTCTCCACAGCATCCATATGACCTTCATAAAACACGTTGATTAATTATCCGAAGGGTGTTGTGACGACCCGGAACAGAATCAGCAGCGTGATCAGCTCACTTCATGTGTTACTGCGTAGTCGCAGAGTTCCGACAGTGTTTGAATCGCCAGATTTGTTAACGACTAAATTATTGGCTGAGAATTAGAGCTGAGTCTCTTCTCGAGAGTTGTTGTACGTGTGATTTCGAGTTTGTGGGCGGTTCCGGATCGTTATTTGGACGACCGAGGAATAAGTTATGAATATTTGAAGTTTTGACGTAATTGGGTTAAAATGGTAGATTTGTTAGCGACTAAATTACTGGGCGAGAATTTGGTTTCGGCTTCTTCACGGAAGTTGTTGAGAATTTAATTTCGAACTCGTGAGAACTTTCGGAGAATTATTTCGAGTTACGAAGATTAAGTTACGAATATTTCCGATTGTTGATTATTTAGTCGGTTTAAATATGTGTTGGTTTGAACAGTTGACTTTTTTATCGGTTTGGTCGAAGTGTTTGACTTCGGGTGATAATTAAAGAATACGTCGAGTCGAGTTTGTTGCCGCGAGAATTATCGGAATCGGAAATACGACGAAGAAATAATGTGTGTTCGAAGTTTGTCGTAAAATGTAGTTTTGGGAGTTTCCATTTTGGGAAGGCTATAAATAGTGGGTTGCCAAAAAGGGAAAGTCAAAAGGGAAGCATTTACTGATGTTGACCGAGTTGACCGAGTCAACTTGGTGGAGAGAGAGTTCGACGGTGTGACGCGGTGCTTCAGGGTGGTCGGCGGTGAGCTGCCGTCCAGCCATCTCCGGCCATAGGGGAGGACCCAAACGGTGCACCTCGACTTCCTCGTCCCATCCCCGGCCACCACGCACGGCGAGGCTCACCGGAGAGAGAGAATTTTCCGGCTAAAATTGGTGGTTTTGTGTGAATTCGGGTTGTATAATTCCGGCCATGTTGAGCTTAATCAAGTAGTGGGCTTTGAAGCTATCCTCACCATGATTCTAACCATGTAAGTATGGAGTTCTAATTCGATTTGTGCTTGGAGAATTTTGGATTTGAAATTTTGGGAACAATTCGGTTTATCACGAAATTGGACTAGTTAGAGTGAGAATTGGCCTTCGTTGCAGTTGACAAAGTTGCTCAGTGGGTGATTTTACATGGAATAGGGGCTGCTCCGCCGAGAAAAGTTCAAGTTGGTGGCGCCGCCGCCGCCGGCGGCGGTCAACGGCGGTCAACTTTGACTTTTTGGGGTTTTCGACAAGTTGCATGTCATTTCACTCGAAATCGCGCCCCGATCGCAGTGGGGAGGTTCGTTTCTCGATTTGAGCATCCGAAAGTACAACGAGGTATTGAGGTGTAAATATCCGATTTTCGACGATTCGTCGACATTGAATTACGTGTTTCCGAGAACGGTGGTTTCTCGTGATTTGTTTTGAATTGTTGAGTTATGATTTTGAGTAATGGATTTTGTGATTATTCAGGGGTTCGTGATCGTTTGTTTGGCGAGGGACTTTCCGCCGGATCACGGGTTAACGCGAACTGCGTTACGCTAGTCTGTGAGTGGACAATTTTTTTTCACTAATTGTTTGCGAGTCTTTTTTATACGTTTTATGAACTTGAGCATGCATATGAGATTTTGGTTTACATGAGCATGTGTTATACGATTATGCCTATACCATTATATATATTACGTATATACACTTATATGTTGTTATGTGTCCACGTGTGGCCCCGTGAGATTTTTATGCATGCTCTGTACGCGTGAGGAGTTAGAGTCTCCCTCATGTTTGTACGCGTGAGGAGTTAGAGTCTCCCTCGTGTACCCGGACGCGTGACGAGTTAGAGTCTCCCTCGTGTACCATTTGATTATTTATACTTTCGACTCGCATATGTTTTTATAACGTATATATTATTTGGTGAAAGAAATTTATTTTCGTCCACTCACTCTAACAGTTTTCATGTCTTTCCCCTGGGCTTTTCGGTTTCCGTGCCCAGTTTGCAGTTCGGATTCTGGTGTCGCACGTCGTGGTCGGAGGCATAGTGCTCGAGGTACCTTGTTTCTTCCAGTAGGTTTATTGTTCTACCTACTGTGGTATACGTATATGATTATACATTAGAGGTCGCTCTGAGTATTCTGTTGTATATACTACATGATTTTACTCTGGATTTCAGTAAAGTATAGATATATTTATTGTTTTACTTTACTGTTGATATATTGAGAAATCCGGATGGGATTGGTGCCCACGGTTTGATTTTTGTGGCATAGGATGAAGTGTATTTTCCGCGTGCAGGTAATGGTAATTCCACGTTAGTAATGAAACTCTGCCGAAATTTTGTTGGTTTTTGTTGGTTCGTGTTTTCGAAAGGGTTTGATTCCGGTTTAGAGAGCTAAATCGGGGTTGGGTCCTTTCAGCTTGGTATCAGAGCATTAGGTTATAGGTTCTGTAGACTTCTGTAGTCGTGTTTACTAAGGATATTTGAGAATGTACAGCATGTCTAGAATGGTGACCCCACCGGCCGGCGGATACTCATCAATATTCCGGGTGTTATATACTTTCAAATATTTGAAGTTCCATGATTACGTTCCACTTGTTGTGAACGATGTTTTATTCATTAGGATGCCTCCTTGACGTGCTTTCCGTGTCGGTACGGTTGTGGATCCTATTGAGGATCTATCGACGCACGATTCACCAATGAATTGTGGGTTTGGATGAGCAATCTGAGTTCAGAGAATTGTGTGGCACGGTTTGCCTGGTTGTGTGTGTATGAGTGTCTACATGTTGCCTCAGAGCTGAGAATTGTGGCAGTTGATGTTTGCCTGAGTCATATTATTGTATTTTGTGGGCTGATATTGTGTGAGTTCCTGTTGTGACTTCATGGCCTACATTCAGGCTGTTATTTGTGTGGTAATGGTTTTATCAGGCTACCCAGCATTCGATTGTGGAGTGTTTACCCACCTGAGGCAGAGATGCATTGTCTATATGTTTGTTTCCGTTTGCACGTGTTATGCGGCTTCAGAGGGAGCTATGCACGAGGTTCGGGATGAGTTGAAACCTGAGCATCAGAGGAACTTTGACTGTTATGCCTCGAGATAGCTGTGAGGAGCTTAGTGTGCTGCACTCAGTGGCGAGGCTATTGAGAAGGAAAGGTGTACGTGGTTTCCGATGTGATGGTTTGAGGAAAGTGGACTTAGTTGAGATGTGTGATGAGGTTGAGTTCAGGCACCTCGAAATCAGTGACTTCATCAGGCTGTGGCCTTTTTGATTATGTTGGGAGTCATCAGATCAAAGCAGAGGATCAGTTTGGTGGTGATGGAGATCACAGAGTAGCAGACTTGCTCCTGTGGCATGAGTTTGGGCGATCGTTGGTGATCCTTTCACGCAGCAAGTGTTGCTGTGACTTGTGTTCGTGGAGCACTCTCAGTTGCTATTGTGGTGGCCAGGAGGGTCACGTTATGAGGGAGCGCCCTCAGCCAGCTGTGTTAGCGGTTTGGTAACTCAGAGTTCACGAGGAGATCCTCATGTTGTTCCTGAAGTTTGACCAATGTAGCCTTTCGATAAGTTAATCAGCAATGTCGCAATTTACGGGGGCGGCTAGTTGGGCATGTTGGAGTTCGTGCCATGACCTTGTTTGAGGACAGACTTTTCTCCGAAGTTACTGTTGTTTGATATCCATGGTTATTGTACCTGTATCTCCACTTCCGAGGTTTTGGAGAATGTTGTATCCATCCGGAGGTTGCGAGATCTTTGTTGGAGGTTATTTGTTAGCCGCGGATCTGTTATAACTGGACATCGTGGTTTTGGTGTGATTGTGAGTATGGACTAACTGAGGACGCATTTGGCTGTGTTCGAGTACCTCGAGAAGGAGGTTGTGTTTCGAAGACCAGATTTCCCCGAGATACTGTTCCGCGGTGATGGTCGAGCGGATGGTGGAGACGAGTGGTGTTGTTTGCTTAGCTCATATTGTGGATACTACGGTTGTTGTGCCCGACGTTGGTGACATTGAGGTGGTTTCCGAGTTTCCAGGTGTTGTTCCGGAGGAGTTTCCAGGTGTTCCTCTAGTTCGGGAGACTGACTACACCATTGAGCTTGTATCGGGCGCTGGACTCATGTTACCGGGATCTTATCGTTCGGAGCCAGCGGAACTGATGGAGCTATAGTTTCGACTCCAGGAGTTGCTGGAGGAGGTTTCAGGAGATTTCATGCGACCCCGCGTATGTGCGTGGTGTGCTCTTGCATTGCGTGTACGGATGTTGCTTGGTTCGACGAGGTGGTGCATTGACTACCGAAGCCTGATTCGCTTCAGAGGAGAGTGAGTATCCTCCGCTTCGTATTGACGAGTAGTTTGATCAGCTCGTGAGAGCTTCATTCCTTTCGAAGATTGATTTTGGTTTTGGATACCATCAGTTGAGGTTCGATGAGATAGTTGTGGTTTGGACAGCTTTCGGATCTCGGTGCGGACATCGGAAGTTTTTGGTCACGCTGTTTGGTTGACCAATGCCCTGTAGATCGTGCGAACTTGATGGACCATGTGTTCAGATGATTCTGGACGAGTTGCGGCCATGTTTGTCAGCAACATCTTGATTCACTCCAGGAGTGTGGGCTAGCACCTGATGCAATAGCGAGCAGTTTTGCGGCCCTTACGAGATGATCAGTTGTTGGTAAAGCTCAGCAAGTGTGGGTTGTGGTTGATTAGCGTGAAGATTTTGGGTTGTGTGATGTTATCGGAGGGAGTTGGCGTGGATCCTGACCAGTTAGAAGTCGTGTGGATTTGGGGATTGTTCTACCATTATACCAAAGATCAGGGGTCTCTTGGGTTTGGCAGGCTATGATTGACGACTTGTGCAGGATTTTCCCGGATCGCCACTCTACTTTCCGGATTGACGAAGAAGGCGTCAAGTTCGAGTGGTTCGATGCACGCGAGGAGAGTTACTTACTCCTGAAGGATGGTTGATCGTTGCTTCGGTTTTGACCTTACCTGACGACCGCGACAAGTTCGTGGGTTATGGCGATGCATCGAGATTTGGATTTGGTTATGTTTTGATATTGTGTAGCAGAGCGGTGGCTCATGGTTTCAGGCAGTGGAAACTTTATGTAGCTATGTATCCTATGTATGACTTGGATGTAGCTGTCCTTATGTTAGCATCGGTGAGTTCGAGACACTACTGCTAAGGCGTGCAGCGCAGTGTAGGACGTACACTGATCACTTGAGTTTCATCCACTTGCATTTTCGGCCAGATTTGGGTTTGAGGCAGTGTAGATGGATGGGGTCGACTAACGACTATGGCTGCACCTTTAAGCTTGTTCGTGAAAGGCTAGTGGTTGCACTTTGACTATCCATCTGGGATGTCTTTGCTGATGCATTTAGTCAGAAATCGGGAGCTTCAGTATTTCGTGTGTGAGTGTGGCTCGAGTTTCCGTGTTAGCCGAGTTGCGGGCATCGGGAGCTGAGTTAGAGTGTGATGATGTTGATGCTCATTGTTTCGTGTGCATTTGGCGCTAGAGATGCAGAGATGTATCTAATACTCCGAGTTTACTACTCGTGATGCAACATGAAGAGCAATGTAGCAGCATGTGTGTGCAGATGCCACATTTGTGGGTAGGCGATGGCTAGGAGGCGGACACTTGCCGGGAACTGTCAGCCATTTGAGATTTCCAGTTAGACGTGGCGTTTGTCGCTGTGGTTTTGTGTGCCAGTACGCACTTCAGTTTATGGTGTTAGTGGTTGAATCTTTGTGGATCATTTGACGAACTCAGTACATTTCCTAGTACTTTCCGGAACAGATTTCAGTGGCAGGCTGACTTAGCTGTGTTTGATGGAGGTTGACCATTCACGTGGTGTACCTGTGTTCCAGTTCGCTGATCGAGACAATCAGCTACAACAGAGTGTTGGCAAGCTTTGCAGCGAGCATTGTGGACCAGATTACAAATTAGTACCGGTTCTTGTCCTCAGATTGGTGGGCGATCTTTGAGGGCTATTCAGATCTTGGAGGACATATTGTGGACCACGGTATTGCAGTTCCAGAGGATTTGGGACTAGCAGTTTCACTTGTTTGAGATTGCATGCAGTACCAGTTGTTGACTACTATGATTTTGATGTTGCATGTTGTCGTTTTGTGTACGATGTTGTACTCCACTGTGCTGGAGCGAGTTTGGATTGAGTTTGAGTTGATGTTTGATTCTGATTTTGTGGAATGTGCTACCACAGACTGTCAGATTAGCGGAATGGGGTTAATAATTGCCCGAGTCCGATGTTTGAGCTATGTTGATATGCGTGTGTGAGTTATGTTGATATGTGTAAACTGAGTTGTGATTTGCCATGTTGTTTTGATCCGTATGTGGTCATATGCGAGTTTGTGTTGTGCCGTATAGTTCGGCATCGCCTATAGTGTTGGCTTTTGTATGTGTTGTGTTCTGTGTGACGGAACTATGTTCCAGGTTTGTTACGTGTTGTGTGCCCTATCTGTTCCTTATGCAGGAACACTTGGCTATTGTGTGGAGCCAGTTCAGATTCGAGATTTGAGGGTACAGGGATTTCAGCACGGAGCTATCTCCTATTGTGGAGTCAGTTGTCAGAGTTGTTCAGTTGACATTGCCACTGGAGAGTTCAGCAGTATGCGGAGGCAGTACTCCTACTTTTAGTTGGCAGACTCGGAAATTTCGAGGTCGAAATTTTTTTAAGGGGGGTGGATTTGTGACGACCCGGGACAGAATCAGCAGTGTGATCAGCTCACTTCATGTGTTACTGCGTAGTCGCAGAGTTCCGACAGTGTTTGAATCGCCAGATTTGTTAACGACTAAATTATTGGCTGAGAATTGGAGCTGAGTCTCTTCTCGAGAGTCGTTGTACGTGTGATTTCGAGTTCGTGGGCGGTTCCGGATCATTATTTGGACGACCGAGGAATAAGTTATGAATATTTGAAGTTTTGACGTAATTGGGTTAAAATGGTAGATTTGTTAGCGACTAAATTACTGGGCGAGAATTTGGTTTCAGCTTCTTCACGGAAGTTGTTGAGAATTTAATTTAGAGCTCGTGGGAACTTCTGGAGCATTATTTCGAGTTACGAAGATTAAGTTACGAATATTTCCGATTGTTGATTATGTAGTCGGTTTAAATATGTGTTGGTTTGAACAATTGAATTTTTTATCGGTTTGGTTGAAGTGTTTGACTTTGGGTGATAATTGAAGAATACGTCGAGTCGAGTTTGTTGCCGCGAGAATTATCGGAATCGGAATTACGACGAAGAAATTATGTGTGTTCGAAGTTTGTCGTAAAATGTAATTTTGGGAGTTTCCATTTTGGGAAGGCTATAAATAGTGGGTTGCCAAAAAGGGAAAGTCAAAAGGGAAGCATTTACTGATGTTGACCGAGTTGACCGAGTCAACTCGGTGGAGAGAGAGTTCGACGGTGTGACGCGGTGCTTCACGGTGGTCGGCGGCGAGCTGCCGTCCAGCCATCTCCGACCATGGGGGAGGACCCAAACGGTGCGCCTCGACTTCCTCGTCCCATCCCCGACCACCACGCACGGCGAGGCTCACCGGAGAGAGAGAATTTTCCGGCTAAAATTGGTGGTTTTTGTGTGAATTCGGGTTGCATAATTCCGGCCATGTTGAGCTTAATCAAGTAGTGGGATTTGAAGCTCTCCTCACCATGATTCTAACCATGTAAGTATGGAGTTCTAATTCGATTTGTGCTTGGAGAATTTTGGATTTGAAATTTTGGGAACAATTCGGTTTATCACGAAATTGGACTAGTTAGAGTGAGAATTGGCCTTCGTTGCAGTTGACAAAGTTGCTCAGTGGGTGATTTTGCATGGAATAGGGGCTGCTCCGCCGAGAAAAGTTCAAGTTGGTGGCGCCGCCGCCGCCGCCGGCAGTCAACGGTGGTCAACTTTGACTTTTTGGGGTTTTCGACAAGTTGCATGTCATTTCACTCGAAATCGCGCCCCGATCGCAGTGGGGAGGTTCGTTTCTCGATTTGAGCATCCGAAAGTACAACGAGGTATTGAGGTGTAAATATCGGATTTTCGACGATTCGTCGACATTGAATTATGTGTTTCCGAGAACGGTGGTTTCTCGTGATTTGTTTTGAATTGTTGAGTTATGATTTTGAGTAATGGATTTTGTGATTATTCAGGGGTTCGTGATCGTTTGTTTGGCGAGGGACTTTCCGCCGGATCACGGGTTAACGCGAACTGCGTTACGCTAGTCTGTGAGTGGACAATTTCTTTTCACTGATTGTTTGCGAGTCTTTTTTATACGTTTTATGAACTTGAGCATGCATATGAGATTTCGGTTTACATGAGCATGTGTTATACGATTATGCCTATACCATTATATATATTACGTATATACACTTATATGTTGTTATGTGTCCACGTGTGGCCCCGTGAGATTTTTATGCATGCTCTGTACGCGTGAGGAGTTAGAGTCTCCCTCGTGTTTGTACGCGTGAGGAGTTAGAGTCTCCCTCGTGTACCCGGACGCGTGACGAGTTAGAGTCTCCCTCGTGTACCATTTGATTATTTATACTTTCGACTCGCATATATTTTTATAACGTATATATTATTTGGTGAAAGACATTTATTTTCGTCCACTCACTCTAACAGTTTTCATGTCTTTCCCCTGGGCTTTTCGATTTCCGTGCCCAGTTTGCAGTTCGGATTCTGGTGTCGCACGTCGTGGTCGGAGGCATAGTGCTCGAGCTACCTTGTTTCTTCCTGTAGGTTTATTGATCTACCTACTGTGGTATACGTATATGATTATACATTAGAGGTCGCTCTGAGTATTCTGTTGTATATACTATATGATTTTACTCCGGATTTCAGTAAAGTATAGATATATTTATTGTTTTACTTTGCTGTTGATATATTGAGAAATCTGGATGGGATTGGTGCCTACGGTTTGATTTTTGTGGCATAGGATGAAGTGTATTTTCCGCGTGCAGGTAATGGTAATTCCACGATAGTAACGAAACTCTGCCGAAATTTTGTTGGTTTTTGTTGGTTTGTGTTTTCGAAAGGGTTTGATTCCGATTTAGAGAGCTAAATCGGGGTTGGGTCCTTTCAGGTGTGTTATCCAATCATGCCTCCAAATTTCCAGTTCTTATTTGTGTTCTTGTTTTTTGAAACTACCCTTAACCCTCAGCATCAGATCTGCCATTGCTGATGTGGTGCATCTGTACTGCGGAGTTTTCTCATTTGGATCCCCTTTCACATGGGGTCTCCTACGAGGCTTCTTGTCCTTTTTTATTTCATTTTTCTCTTTTGTCGAGACCTTTTTCTCAGAGTTGTTGATTTTTTCCTTGGCCATTTTCTGCAATAAAACAGTAGTAATCATTTTTTCAATAGCAAATATGAATAACCATTTTTCAGTAGCAAACACCAATAACCATTTTTTCAACAGCAAACATCAATAACCATTTGCACAGAGCAACATTTCTTCAATAACAAACATCAATAACCATTTTTTCAGTATCAAACATCAATTACTCTATAACTCTATGGATACACTCAAAATAACAGCAGTAATCACACATTTTTCTCTATCAAAAGACATTTTTATGAATTAACACAGTAGCAGTAAATCTTATATATTGCATGAAACACAATTTTTAGTATCTGAACTATTTTCTTCATGGAAATTAACATCCACACACCAAAAATGCATAATCAGAAAAAAATCAAAACCCTAACTCATTAATCAGTACCGCCTGAAAACAAAGCCCATTCAAGTTCAATCAAGACAAAACATCGCGAAGCTTTTAAACAACAAATTAATTACAGTATTAGTTCAGAATCAACACATAAACATAGTATCAATGACAAAATGTGAAGATCTTGCTCGAAAAACACAGAAAAAGACATGCAAAGTCAAATATAGTACGAAAATCAATAAAAAACCATGTAACAGGACCGCAATTCAAAACCCTAAGAGAAAAAATTGATTTTATCGTTGAATAAATGGAGTAGCAAATACGAACCTTTATACAAAACGATGAGAACCGTGATTTGGAGTGTCGGGAAGGGACGGCGATGTTGTATTTATACTGACAAAGAAGCGAAAAGGTTGATTGAGATGAATCGAGTTGACAAAGGGATGAGACGAAGCGACGAGACGAATCCGTGTGATTTTTGGAGTAGCAGAGTGGAGAGAGAATGAAGTGAAAGGGCGCATTTTTGAGATATTCTGATTTATAAGTGAAGGGTATAATCGTTTTTTTCGGGTAGTTAATGGATTGGGTTTAGCTGCTACTACGTTTGGACTTAAGGCCTTGTCCTTTATTGTCTAAATTAGTTTATGATTGAGTTTTCTATAATATTGATACTTAACTTGTCATTGGCTGTCATTTTCTCTTATATTAAACAATGAAATGTTGGGCCTCCCTTGGGTCAGACATTTGGTATATGGGGGTTTAAATTCTAAACCCAATGGTAGCCCACAATTATCCCATCCAAAGGTACAGAATGTTGGAAAAGCCCATCTAAAGGTAGCCCACAATTATCCCGGATACATCAGTCATTTCCTTCATTACTCGTACAAAACCCTAGCTGCTATACGCATCCCCTTAATAAACCCAACTCGCAAAAACACTCCTCTACATCTCCTCCCCGCCTCCAAAGCCCTAGCCGCCACCCAGCCATGCCTCCCAAGTTCGACCCCTCCCAGGTCGTCGAGGTCTACGTCCGCGTCACCGGCGGCGAGGTCGGCGCCGCCAGTTCCCTCGCCCCCAAGATCGGTCCACTCGGTCTCTCCCCCAAGAAGATCGGAGAAGACATCGCCAAGGAGACTGCAAAGGACTGGAAGGGCCTCCGCGTCACCGTCAAGCTCACCGTTCAGAACCGACAGGCTAAAGTCTCCGTCGTCCCCTCCGCCGCCGCCCTCGTCATCAAGGCACTCAAGGAGCCCGAGCGCGACCGCAAGAAGGTCAAGAACATCAAGCACAGCGGTAACATCAGCCTCGATGATGTCATCGAGATTGCGAAGATCATGAAGAACAGGTCGATGGCTAAGGACCTGAGTGGAACTATCAAGGAGATTCTCGGGACGTGCGTCTCGGTGGGATGCACCGTCGACGGCAAGGACCCCAAGGATTTGCAGCAGGAAATTACCGACGGGGACGTGGAGGTGCCATTGGACTGAGCTCTGGCATTGAGGGCAGTTTTGGTATTTTTATAAAGAGTTTATTTCTAGTCTTGTTGGGTATTTGTTTTTATGATTCCAGTCTCTGTTTTCCGGATATGAATTCTATAGAGGTGTTGAATCTAATTGGAAATGTAATTTTTTTTGGTTAGAGTGAATGTTATTGTTTTCTGGCTGAACGTATATTCTATGCTTAATCTGAATTGCATTTGCTTATGCGCATTGAAGCTTTGTTGAGACTGTGAATTGCATAATGCTTGAATGTGAAATTAGATTTTATTTGTAATGTATTGTAGTGTAGTTAGTGATGGAATTAGTCTATTACTCTTTTGTTATGTGGCTATGATTTCTCAAGTCATTTTAATACTAGGTATTAGATGATTTTGGGGCTCCTTATGTTTATGGAGGGAGTGGAGTTTGAGATCAAAGAATCACAGGCAATTGGTTAAGTTCAATAGTGAGGATCTTATATTTATGAAGCAATAAGGGCAAGTACAACTGTAAATGGTCTCTGAGTCTCCACGCTGGAGTTATTGAATTGCTTTGTGAATCAACATGTGTCGATTCCCCCGTTGTATTTATGGTGTCCGATGGTTGAGGAACTTTCTGTAATTTCACAGATATCAATTGTGACTGGCTGTAGTATTATCACTTTTGTTTTTCTGTAGTAGTCCGAGTTGAATAGTTGTGTAGTTTACTTATGGTACAAATAATTTCTCTTTTGGTTGATTCATGTGAGATGTTACTTGATATGTTCTTTTGCAAAATGGGACTTATTTACTTCAAAAACATCTTTAATGGAGAAGTCTCATAAATGGGTCTCATACTTACTGTGAGACTTTATTTAGACACTATTTATATAAGAATTCAACCATCTTCAATAGTAGGAGTTTTAACTTAATGTCTTAAATTTAAATATTCATTTTTTTTATTTTTGTTATAATTAATAATAATTTAAATTTGTAAACTATTCTTGTCCATGATAAGTAAATATAATATTCATTTAAAAAAATTAAATTTTGGACCTCGTATGCATTATCCACAATTAGACATGATTTTGATTGACATGTGTCGGTGGATAGGATTGTATTTAAATTATACATAGATATTATAACTTATCACAAATCGGAGAAGATTTTGTGGAACACGTGTCAATGTCTAATTCGTTGTCGAGATTTCGTTATCTGTCACGTATCAATTTCTATCTTCGAAGAATATGTTGATCTTCTATAAAAATTGAGTCATTCACTCATTCACACACTCCTCCTCCCCACAACAAATTGTGGTTTCTAAATTATTGTTTCATACTTTGAGTTTTCTTTTCCGCTATGAATATGTTGTGGAAACTATTGAAGAATGAGGAAGAAGAAGATGTTCCGAGAAGGCAACAACAAGCCCTCTTGATGTCTGCGGCAGCCCACCAAGTGGAAATGATGGAAGAAGATGAAGCCTCACAATGGGGCAGTTCTTCGGAAGGGCAGGAGTACATACTAAGGGATCGGGAAATGATGCATCAGCGCTTGAAAGCTCTATATTTCACTGAACCGTGTAGGTTTGACGACGACACCTTTCGAAGGTGCTTCCGTATGCGATCTCGTCTCTTTGACAAGATGATGCGTAGCGTGGCCAACCATGTCTCGTACTTTGTACAGAATATGAATGTCACCGACAGACTCGGTATTTCCACTGAACAGAAGCTAATATGCGCTATGAGGATGCTCGCGTACGGTCTAGTAGCTGAGTTCCTTGATATTGCTGAATCCATTACTCTTGAAGTGTTGGATCATTTTACAAGAGCTATATGGGTTGTATACCGCAAAGACTATCTTCGCAAACCAACTGCGACAGATCTACAGAGGTTGACAAACAAAGCTGCAGATCGCGGATTTCTAGGTATGTTGGGTAGTGTTGATTATATGCATTGGCAGTGGAAAAATTGCTCCACTGCGCATGCCGGGCAGTTTCAAGGTCACAAGGGAAAACCTACAATTATCTTAGAGGCAGTGACTTCGTATGATACTTGGATTTGACATGCATATTTTGGACTTCCAGGTTCTCTCAACGATCTCAATGTCCTGGGAAGGTCACCATTGTTCGATGAGGAATGCAGAGGTGAAGCTCCTCAAGTAGATGGTTGTATGAATTTGATTTTGTGTATGGTTGTAAGCATTTAATTTTGTGTATGGTTGTATGAATTGAATTTACAAGACCATAAATATAACAAATAAGGACTTGCAATTTTATTTTAAATGAGGAAAAGTAGACTACATAATTAATTAAAACAAAAATATAAATTAAGCCTCAAGCAACATCATAAATGAGAGAATTTGTTCTCACGCTTGATCATTATTAGGATACCACTCTGTTTGATCGAGCGGAAGATAGGTGGAAGAACCTGATCTGCCATGAGGAGGTGTAGATGCTTGAGGGATACAGAATGGACGAAAAGATGAATTTTGTGCCATTTCCACTTCCTCTCGCTCAAGTATCTTTTTTTGCTTCCTCTCATAATACCCTCTTTTACAAGGTGAAAATGTAGTAGAATCCACCATCATTATGCGAGCATCTTCATCTCTTTGTTGAGCCGCCATAGCCTCTTGGCAAAGTTGTTCCCTTTGTGCATGATCTCTATCATTTTGATCGGCAAACCTTTTTATTTGATCATGAATACTCATTGAAAGCTCTTGATTACCTTTTTTCTTTGCCGGCTTGGCCGTTTTTTGTCTCATTGGACGATCTTGCGTAGCTCTAGGTGGCATGCTTGGAGTTGCTCCATTTTCAGGTGAATCATTATCATCCAAGTTGATAGACGTCTCATAATTCGTGGTATCCCCTTCCATTGATGACGGATTTGAAAATTTTGGTGTATCCTTCAAGATATCCCAACAATGCAAAAATTCGAAATGCTCTCCATGGGACTCATCGAAGTAATTCGACTTGGCATTCCTTATCTACAAACAATTGAAATAAACATAGTAGTGGTTATTTATTTTAACTATATTTTAAGCGACTTGGAATAATTAATTTTAACTATATTTTTACTATGACGAATAAAAATACTTACATCATCAAGATCATTTTTGCCTCTCTTATGATTCGCGATGACTTCGTTTAATGCTATGCGCCATCTCATGCATGCGGGATTGATCTTCTTCCATCGAGACTCAACATTTGAAGCGGTTCGCTTCGGTGCATTGGGTGGCTTGATACCTTCAAAATACTCATATATACGATCCCACAAGGTTCCGCTTGATTCATTAGTACTTATGGCGGCTTCTTCACCAATACTCACCACGGCGATGCACAAAGCCTTATCTTTCTCCTCTCCAATTTTCTGATCATGGTGCCCGTGGTTTTTGTGCCCCTTTCTTTGGACCCATGGTGAAAAAAAAATTGCTATATGAATAAAAATGATGGGGAGGAAGGAATGTTGGAGATGATGTAAGAAAAGGTGTGAAATGAATGAAATTTTGGGTTGGTATTTATAGAAGAAATGTATATTTACTATAACAAAGGGCAGAAAATTATTCAAAAAATTTTAATTATTTTTTTTTGCCACTTTTCTTACCATTATATAAAAAATCAAAGTTAGTTTAAATAAAAATCGTTGACTAATTAGAAACCTATATCTTGAACCATCGGACTAAAAACTAATTTAGAAAAATAAAAAAATGAATTAACTCTGATAAATAATGAGGGTCGTTGGTTTCAAATTAGGGAGAATCCTAGCCGTTGGTTTCAATAGATGGTGGCAAAAATGAGAGCCGTTGCTCTCTGTTTTGGTCACGTGGCGGGACCCAGCTGTCCCCTCACTCCCTCTTTTCTTCCGCACGTTGTGCATCACCTACTCCTCCTCTTCTTATCGTTTTCCACGTCGACTCCCCATTTTCCCTCTCTCGCACGTTGTCTTTCTCTTGTCCCTCTCTGCTCTGCCCTTCTCCCTCTCTCAATATGAGACGCGTCTTAAACCGGGTCTCAAAATGAGATTTGGTTTGAGACTTAACTCTATATTTTTTGGGTTTGGGACCTCATTTTTTTACCATTGGAGAGTTAAAAAGTTCATTGGGTTTATATTTATAAGATTTGAGACTTCTTATTGGAGATGCCCTTTGTTATAGCGGAAGCAAATAAATGTAAGAACAAACACAGATTTAACGTGGTTCACTAACGCGAGTTAGCTACGTCCACGGCAGAAGGAGAACATATTACTTTATCTTGCAGAACTAGAGTACAAAGTATATCACATTAGGTTAATCCTAACCTAGGATTACAGAATACTTAATCTCTCTACCACACTAGATTAAGCCTAATCTACAGGATAGAACCAGATATCACACACACTCTTATGGCTAATACCTTTATATATATATAGCCAAACAGAGTCCTGAATACCAGAGGAATCCCAGACACACACGTCTGAGGAAACCTAAACCAGAATGATTAAGGAAACCCAATTCCTTAATGCCTGAGGAATCCTAGTCCTAGCGAAATCTTGAGTATCAGTCCTGCTCGCCAAGGACTTCTAACTCTCCTTGCCAAAGACTTCCTCGCCAGAGACTTTCGCCAAAGTCAACGCTCGCCAAAGACTCTCTCGCCAGAGATTCTTCCTTGCTCGCGTACCACACGTATGCCAACGTGCCACGCGTATGCCAACGCGCCTCGCGTACGCCGATGCGACTTCAAGATTCAAGGCATAGACTAACAAATCTCCACCTTCACTTGAATTCTCTCCCAAGTAATCAGATGTACCCGAAGTACCAGACTTCTCCTCTGCCCCAAATGTCGTTCCTCCAAGAAACGAACCCAGATGTTCCCTTCTCCCAGAAAAGGACCCAGACGTTGCCTTCTCCCAGAGAAGCAACCCAGGTGTTGCCCCCAACAGGCAACTAACAACTTCTGACATTCAGCAAGTCCAAGCAATGTTGAAACTTGCTATGCGAGACCAGCTTTGTGAACATGTCTACTGGATTATCGGCAGTACCCACCTTGTTCACCCTGATCCGCTTCTCATTCCTCAGAAAATGATACCTGACATCGATGTGTTTAGTCCTCTCATGATGAACTTGATCTTTGGCCAAACAGATTGCACTCAGACTATCGCAATACACTATAGCCTGATCATGATGTAAACCCAAGTCACTAACCAGTCCTTTCAACCAGATTCCCTCCTTGGCTGCCTCTGTCAATGCCATATACTCTGCTTCACTAGTAGACAAAGTCACTGAAGACTGCAAAGTAGCTTTCCAACTAACAACAGACCCACCAAGAGTGAAAACATAACCAGTCATAGATCTTCTTGTGTCAACATCCCCAGCATAATCTGAATATGAGTAACCAGTTACTAAACACCCTGTATCACCTCCATAAATGAGACCAACGTCAGACGTACCTCTAAGGTAACCAAAGATCCTCTTCACAGCTTGCCAATGCTCCTTTCCAGGCTCACCCATAAACCTACTAACAACACTGACAGCATGTGCAAGATCCGGTCTAGTGCAGACCATAGCATACATCAAGCTTCCTACTGCACTACCATATGGAACTTGAGACATGTACTCCTTCTCCTGAGCTGATTTAGGTGCAAATGCAGTGGACAAATGAATGTTCGCTGCACATGGAGTATCTAAGGATTTTGCTGTAGACATGTCAAACCTTGACAATATCTTCTGAATATAATCCTTCTGTGATAAGAATAGCCTCTTCTGACTCCTATCCCGGTAGATCTCCATTCCCAAAATTTTCCTTGCTGCACCCAAATCCTTCATCTCAAACTCAGCACTGAGAAGACCCTTCAACTTCTGAATCTCTGACTTGTCTTTTGAAGCTATCAACATATCGTCTACATACAGGACCAAATAAATGAGACACTCATTTGAAACCTTGTTGTAGTAAACACAACAATCATACGGACTTCTGCTGTATCCAATCTCCATCATATAACTATCAAACCTCTTGTACCACTGCCTCGGTGACTGTTTTAGTCCATATAAAGATTTCTTCAACTTACAAACAAAATCTTCCTTTCCAGGAACTTGGAAACCCTCTGGTTGAGTCATGTATATCTCCTCCTCCAACTCTCCATGCAGAAAAGCTGTTTTCACATCTAGTTGCTCAAGTTCCAGATCCTGATGTGCAACTAAGGCTAGTAGCACCCTGATAGATGTATGTCTGACCACAGGCGAGAAAATCTCATTGTAGTCTACACCTTCTTCCTGATGAAACCCTCTTGCAACTACCCAAGCTTTATACCTAAAACCCTCAGCAGGCGACATCCCTTCCTTCTTCCTGAAGATCCATTTGCAAGTGATAATCTTTCTCTTCTGAGGTCGCTTGGCCAAATCCCAAGTCTGATTCTTGTGAAGTGATTCCATCTCGTCTCCCATTGCAGCGAGCCATTGGGCAGACTCAGTACATGTAACTGCTTCCTTATAGGTGGATGGCTCGCGAGGATCCACCTCTTCAGCAACCTGAAGTGCATAAGCCACCATGTCCTCAAAACCATACCTTGTAGGCGGTTTTCCCGAAATTTTCTCTTCTAATCCGATTGAGAGACAAACCATGCTATGCTGGTTATCTACTAGTGGCACTGATTCTGAATGTGAGTGTTGATCTCCATGCTGTGGTTCAACCTTATCTCGCTGCTCCACCTGTTTCTCAACACTACCATTCTCTGATACAACAATGGACTTCACAGTAGGATTGAACATAGAATTTTCATCAAAGACTACGTTCCTACTGAGAATAACCCTCATCTCATATGGGGACCAGATCCTATATTCTTTAACTCCATCTCCATAGCCTACAAATACTCCCCTTCTAGCTCTTGGTTCAAGTTTACCCTCACTTACATGATAATAAACCGTGCAGCCAAAAACCCTCAGATTTGAGTAATCAGCAGACTTTCCAGACCATATCTCAAGAGGTGTCTTGAGATGTATACCAGTGTGAGGTCCACGATTTATCAGATAGCAAGCTGCACACACAGCGTCTACCCAGAACCTCTTCTCTAGTCCAGCATTAGAGACCATGCATCTAGCCCTCTCCAGAAGTGTCTGATTCATTCGTTCTGCCACACCATTCTGCTGTGGTGTGTCCCTGACTGTATGATGCCTAGCAATCCCTACATTCATGCAGAACTCATTAAAATCAAAACAGCAGAATTCCAGACCATTATCTGTTCTTAGCCTCTTGATCTTCTTCCCAGTTTGATTTTCAACCAACGCCTTCCACTGCTTGAAGTTCTTAAAAGCGTCACTTTTATGCTTCATCATAATCACCCAAGTCATTCTTGAGAAATCATCAATCATCGACACAAAATATCTGTGACCTCCTAAAGACTCAACGCGAGACGGACCCCAATAGTCTAAATGGATGTAATCAAGTGTGCCTTTTGTCTTGTGAATTACTTTAGGAAACTTACTGCGATGTAATTTCCCGAACACACAATGCTCACAAAATCCAAGGTCCTTTACCTTGTGGCCACCAAGAAGATCTTCTTTAGCCAGAACTTGCATCCCTCGTTCACTCATATGACCGAGTCTCATGTGCCATAGCTTGGTCATATCCTCCTTGTGAACTTCTGACGATGCAACAACAACAGAACCAGACAGCGTAGAACCTTGTAGGATATACAAAGTTCCCCGCTTGACACCTTTCAGAACCACATCTGAACCCTTGTAGACACGCAAGATCCTGCCTTCTCCTTTGAAACTAAACCCCTTCTTGTCCAAATGACTCAGAGATATCAGATTCTTAGTCATGCGTGGAACATGCCTAACCTCGTTCAATGTACAGAATTTACCATCATGTGTCCATAATTTAACTGAGCCCATTCCCACCACCTCGCAAGCAACACTGTTGGCCATTGTCACATTGCCTCCATTTACCTGCTCGTAGGTTGCGAACCACTCCCTGCACGGACATATATGATAAGACGCCCCGGAATCTAGAACCCACACATTATCGCGATGTGTATGTTCATCAGCAACTAGAGTCGTATCCTCTTCTGAATTGGTGTCATCTTCTGCTACAGCAACGGTCCCTGATGGTTTCTCTTGCAGCTTCCACTTCGGACATTCCCTTCTCCAATGTCCCTTTTCTTTACAGTAGTTACAGACATCGTTGGATTTAGGACCCTTGAAACTTGGCTTCTTGAATTTCTTCTTATCATTGTTTCCATGTCCTTTACTTCCACTGACTACTAACCCAGCAGCCTGACTGTCTGAACCTGTACCAGTTGCTTTATGGCGCAACTCTCTGGTATGAAGAGACGATATTACCTCCTCAAGAGTCACCGTATCCCTTCCAACAATAAAGGATTGCACAAAATTCTCGTATGATAACGGTAACGATACCAACAGAATTAGGGCAGCATCCTCATCCTCGATCTTAACATCGATATTACGCAATTCTAACATAATTGTGTTCAGCTGATCCAAGTGATCTCTCAGTGGTGCACCCTCTTGCATACACAGACCAAACAGACGTTGCTTTAGAAGCAACTTGTTGGTTAAAGACTTTGTCATGTATAGACTCTCAAGCTTTAACCACAAACCAGATGCAGATTCCTCTTCTGCAACCTCGGTGATGATATCATCTGCAAGACACAGCATGATAGTCGAGTGTGCCTTCTCCTCCAGACTGGCCATCTCAGCGGACTCGGGACCCACTGCCTTCTTCTTCAGCGGCGCCCACAACCCCTGTTGCTTTAACAAGGCACGCATCTTGATCTGCCATAAGCTGAAACTGTTCCTCCCCGTGAAATTTGTCAATCTTCACATTCACCCCTGACATCCTGAGCCGATGCTCTGATACCAGTTTGTTATAGCGGAAGCAAATAAATGTAAGAACAAACACAGATTTAACGTGGTTCACTAACGCGAGTTAGCTACGTCCACGACAGAAGGAGAACATATTACTTTATCTTGGAGAACCAGATTACAAAGTATATCACACTAGGTTAAGCCTAACCTAGGATTACAGAATACTTAATCTCTCTACCACACTAGATTAAGCCTAATCTACAGGATAGAACCAGATATCACACACACTCTTATGGCTTATACCCTTATATATATATATAGCCAAACAGAGTCCTGAATACCAGAGGAATCCCAGACACACACGTCTGAGGAAACCTAAACCAGAATGATTAAGGAAACCAAATTCCTTAATGCCTGAGGAATCCTAGTCCTAGCGAAATCCTGAGTATTAGTCCTGCTCGCCAAGGACTTCTAACTCTCCTCGCCAAAGACTTCCTCGCCAGAGACTTTCGCCAAAGTCAACGCTCGCCAAAGACTCTCTCGCCAGAGATTCTTCCTTGCTCGCGTACCACACGTATGCCAACGTGCCACGCGTATGCCAACGCTCCTCGCGTACGCCGACGCGACTTCAAGATTCAAGGCATAGACTAACACCCTTAGTTTGGATTTTGAGTACTCTACTCTAGTCGTCTCTCAGTCTCTCGGAAGGAATTGTGTACCTATGCTTTTTCTAATTTTGTTAGTTGTATGTTTGACATCAAATCTTCAGTTAGAGGATGGGTGATGTGACGAAGCTTCATGTTTATTTCTAATTTGGTGGTCTTAATCAGTTAATCATTAATTTGGAGGCTGTTATTACAATCCTCTACGTTTTCTCCTAAATTCTTTGGCCAAAATCTGTTTCCGAAGAAATTGGGAATGTTGGTTCTGTTTTTAGGTACAGGGATCGCGGATAGCCATTAGTCGGCCAAAGGTTACTACAGATTTTCGTATCCTATTCCGACCTACTCTTTTCTACTATATAAGGTCATCCACATTCCTTCCCCTATAGTATTATCTTGTGCTCTCTTTACCATAAGACACTGGAGGCAACCCTTTCTATCTCTCTTCTTTTTACAGTAAAGATTCTATAAATAAATAACTTTGGAATCGGAAAAAGTTATTACTTTAACGAGATTATTATTTTATCAATAAATGAAGAGTTTATTAATTTATCGATAAATAAATAATTTATTAATTTATCGATAAATGAATAATTTATTATTTTATTAATAAGATTTGCTTATCTTTTATTCTTTGTCGAACAATTTATGTACTCTTTACTTAAACTTCAAGTTCACTACAAGTTTATTACCTTCAATAACTTGTTGCTACAAGATGATTTTTTTTTACTAAATGTGGTGCATGCATAGGAAAAAATCAAGGAGAAAGTTAAATTTGGTCTACATGCAAAGAAAAAATAGGCTACAGTAGAGTGTTCTTTTAAGAAATAGCTTAACTGATAGAGAAAATTGAAATTTGCAGCTGAAAATTTTATTTTTTATATAACTCTTTAAATTATAATAATATTTTTAATATGTTTTGCAATGAATTATTACTTAATATATTCGAAAGGACCTAAGGGAATTAGAAAAAAGTTATTATCTTATGCATTTAGCGAGGTTGCTAGTAATATGAATTGGTCTCGAGTTGGGACAGAGAAAAAATATTTTTTTAACGAAATTATTACTTTATTGAATTTTCATTTATCAAAGTTTTACTACATTAGCAAGGGGGAAGACAGGCTTTTTTGATAGTCTTTTGTGATCAGACTCGTTGATCAAAAACTTGTTTTTTTTTCCTTTCCAATTGCTTCAATGGCAAAGGAGCCTAGTTATCTGGATGCATAGATGAAGGTAGTTCCCGCCCCCGTTATATACCCACGAAAGATTTCGAACTCTCCTGGTTTGGAGACTATTTTTGAAGATGTTGAGGAATGTGACGATGAGCCATGACATTTAAAAGGCTCTCTTGCCATTCTATGAATATGGATCATTGATGAAGATCTGTGCACATTCTAAAGCGGTCTGGATGGATTCACCTCGAAGGCGTCCGTTTCGTAGGAAAGGAACTGCACTGGTTCACAGAATGGTTGCAAGCTTCAACTGGTCTCTTCAAAACAGATATTGGAAGTAGTTCTTCTAGCATTGTCTGATGGGCACTTTGTAACTTTGTAATTAGATTCAAGTCATACAACGTCGTTGTCTGTAAATACTGATACTCAAAATCTCAAATGTGTAGATGGAATTGCCTTTCACATTTCTCATGTTCCTCACATTCTTTACTGTGTCTGTGACAGCTATGTTTTCGACGTGCTGGTGTAGTTTCCTTCACTTTCTTGTGACCGACACCATATTCAGATATCCTTTATAAAAGACCATCTTCACCAACTATAACTCAATCTGCAACTAAGCCCCTTCCTTCATTAGCTGATACTTGGAATACAGAGTCACTAAACTAACTCTATCTTTCATAATCTCGGAGAGTAGTAAATCAGGCCTTTGTTCGTTTGCAATGACAGAGAAGATGAGATTCTTGGGTTCTTGGACTGAAGTAGCCCCTGCCCTTCTTATATGTCGCAGTAGGACTTCAACTTCTCCAAAATTGGAGACGATAACCGAAGAGTGCGAGCTGGAGGCAGATGACCATGTGTCCATGACCAGAAGCCTGCCAAGTGACAATGTTCTTAATACCTTTTAGTTTTCTTCGTTTAAGTTTTTATCAAAATTCTACACTCTTGTGTTAGTTTAAAGAAGATTGTTGGAAGGAATTGAATCTTGATCTGTTGCCTTTACGTACTAACATATTGTGTTCGCAAAACGAAGAAATTGTTGTTGTTGTTGTTGTGGTTTTTAGACTAATAGAAACACAAAATCTACTTGTTTCCCATATGGCTTTGTGTCAAACATCAACCATAACTTTTAGTGCAGCCTTGCATAAGTAAAAAAGATGTCACTCTTCACTTGCCATATGTTAGGTTTTTGTGATGAACGCTTCCTCAGTTGATGTAGGTAAATGGTGACGTGTTTCATGCAAGGTTCTAAATAACGCTAACGGTTTTATACGGCAATGGTCCATTCGAGCACTTAGGCGAGGTCTAGACGGCTCTAGGCGCCGCCTAAGTCTTCAAGATTGCTGACCTTCTAGTGCCCAGGCGGAATTCTACACCTTCGTTCAGAACTTTGGTTTCATGTATGTGTTTAGTTAGTAGTTGCAAAGATATCATAGCTTAGATGACGATTCTTTTGTCGATATCACATGCATGAATGCATTCACTGAATTGGTTAGTCTCCAGGCCCAACCTTGACCGACCAAGACAGAAGGCCCAAACTGCGTATAGAACCAAAGACCAATACTATTCAGTAAGGAATGTGAATTGGCTTTTGGTATATTCTTACCCCACATTTCCATAGGCAAAATTGACTAAATGGTCACTCATGTTTGCCTAAAACGACAGTTTGATCACTATCGGATGTCATATATCAAAATGGTCACTCAAATTTGATCATCATCTATCAATTTGGTCACTCTGTCTATTTTTATCGTTATGTGCTTGATATGTGAAGGATGAAAATGTATTTCTATCCTTCCTCGCCGCCCTCGTCACTCCCAAACTTGACTACGCCTCGCGCATTCCCCCTCAGCCTCGAGCTCGACTCTGCCTCCCGTCATGCCCAAAGTCTCAAGCTCGACTATGGAGGAGGTCTAACGTTCTGATCCGGCGAGATCCAGACAATGCGAAACACGCACCAACGGTGGAGAATTGATATTGACCGATCTCAACTAGATCAAGTGGCAACCGCTGAGAAGCCACTTTTTTCATTTTTCTGAGGTTGACACAAACCGATCTAACCTGCTTAACGACTTCGGGATCGCATTCCAACCGATGTGACACCTCGGCTTGGGCATAATAGCCTCTAACAACTTCGGGATCACATCAATCTCTGCTTCTAGCGCTTTTAGCAGCTTCGTGAGAGATCCGGCATTGAGCTCCACCGTCTCGACCTGCCGCTGCAACACAAAGCTCAGATTCTCCACTCCACCTCCTCACCGCCGCATGATGCGCTACTCATAACCTCGCTTCGACTCCTGCCTGTCACATCTTGGCGCTGCTTAGCAACACCTCATGCGGCCTCTCGCTCCTCTGCATAGCTCTTTGTCTTTAAAAAACGGCAATGAGTACCCCTCTTAAAAGTAATCGGGTGCCCAAATCAGATTCAATGGGTGCCTAAAGTAATTTAAAAAGAAAAAAAGAAGAAAAAGAAAAAGACATAAATATTTAAAAAGATGTATATACCCTTATGAAATAACAAAATATTCTAGTGTTTAACATCAGTTAAGAATGGGTGACCATTTTGATATACTTTGACCAAAGATGGGTGACCATTTTAATATATGGCATTTGATAGTGATCAAATTGTTGTTTCAGGCGTACATGAGTGACAATTTAATCAAATTTGCCTTTTCCATATTACGAGTTGTCCTTTAAGTTCTTATATCTAATTACATTATCTAATATCAACCGATGAATTTGATATTCTTACCTAATCTCCCATCACTACTGGAAATTGACTCATTGTCGGCGACTTGTAAGTCGCCGGCAATGTTTTTGGACATTACCGGCGATTTTTGCCGGAAAAATCGCCGGTAATGTCTTTTTTTTTTTTTTTTACATTACCGGCGATTTTTGTCGCCGGTAATGTCCGTCGCCGGTAATCTCTCGATGGTAATGTAAAAAAAAAAAAAAAAAAGACATTACCGGCGACATAAATGAAGTCGCCGGTAATGTCTTTTTTTTTTTTTTTTTTTACATTACCGGCGACATAAAAGTATGTCGCCGGCAATGTCTTTTCCGGCAAGACATTACCGGCGACATACTTTTATGTCGCCGGTAACGTTAAAAAAAAAAAAAAAGACATTACCGGCGATTTTTCCGGGAAAAATTGCCGGTAATGTCCAAAAACATTGCCGGCGACATAAAAGTCGCCGGCAATGGGAAGAAATGTTGTAGTGCATATTGATCTTTTAAGAGCATCTTCAATGATGCTCTCTATTTTTTTTTAACAAAAGTTGAAAAAAATAGATAAAAGTTAAATATTTAGGGAGCCAAAAAATTTGCACTCCAACCATAAAAAAAAAATAGGGAGCCACATTTAATACATCTATTTTCAAATGTATTTTTGTTTCTAATAATTTCACTAAATTTTTAATCTATTTATTTTTAACAAAAATTACAAAGAAATAATATAAATAATTTCAGTTTTTATTTTGCTAACGCTCATTATCGTATTAGAGATAAATACAATCATCTTAAACTACAATTGAATCTTGTCGATTATTTATGGAAGCTACATGGAGAAGAATAGATTGATGACTATTAACTACTATGAATTAATATATATTTTTTAATTTTCTAATAATAGAAGGGCCGATGAAATCCGATGAACTGGCACATGACTACATCATTGTTCGATATGTAGACTACACTTTTATAATATTTTTGTTTGAAAATTATTGATTTACAAGTTTGAATTTATAATATATTTGTTTGACAATTAATAGATTTACAAAAAAAGTATTTTTGACCCAAATACAAATAATAGAAAATTTAATAAAATGAATTATACATATTATAATAATCATCGTGTAAATCATTTTAATCATATATAAACTACTTCGATTCAATTAATGTTCCACAAATCTTAGGAGCCTATTTCTATCTCTTCAGATTAAGAGCTCATAAAGGCATCCATATTTTAGGAGCTTAATAAGGAGCATGAATTGAGTTGAAAAATTTAATTTTTCTTTATTTTTTGTCCGTCTAAGGAGCTCCAATAGGGAGTCCATTAAAGATGCTCTACCTTCAAATATAAATAACGATCAATGATTTCAATTGCAAACAAAAAACAAAACAATGTTAAGGTAGAACTTTACTTTAAATAGGGATTAGAATCCTTAGATCATTGATCTTATTTCTTCTTATTAGTTATTTGTTTAATGTACAATATAGGATATACGATGCATAAATGGGTGGATCAAGATAATTCTAGATAAAAGTGAACTCTGTGAGCTGAATACTCAAGTTTTATGTATTTGACACTTTGGTCACTTAATTTAGAAATTATAATTTTGGTCACTCAAGTTTGGAAAATAGGATTGTTAACACTTAAAAAATCATTAAGCCCATTACGTAATAAAAGGACCCAACTCCGATTTAGTTTCCTAAACCGTGCTAATCACGTGGTCCAGCGGAAGATCCCTCGCCCGAAGCACGATCTCGATCTCCTGAATAATCATAAAATATATCTCATCAAAATCACAATTCACAACACTGTACCACACCTCGGAAACCAACCGTTCCCGGAAACGTAGAACTGATACAAAAATAATTAACGAAATTCCCGAAATCTCCACTCAAACCCTTGACTGAAAATCCGGTACCCAGATCAACTCAAAAACCTCAAGGCGACGATCGGGGCGCAAATACCAGTAAAACGACATTAAAATCATCAAATTCTAAAAAGCCAACGGGTCGCTGGAGCTCCGACGTTAACTTCCACCGCCGGCGGCGGCGCGCCGTCAACCGGAGAGATTTTCTGGCGGCTAAGCTCCCACAAGGTTCTCCTCAACAAACCCAACAACTTTCCTAACTGTGGCAACCACCAATTCCGGCGAGGTTGGCAGGAAAACAGCTCGAAAGTTCAAAACCCCAAACTGGCCGGAAAACTTCCCGAACCGATTTCGGCGCCGTCGCGCCACATCGCCCCTCCAAACCAAAGGGGAAATGATCTCCAATATGGACCCAACAGAACCCACCAAACATCATCACCGGAAAGCAACCGGAGCGCCGCCCCCATTCAAGGCCGATTCCGACGAAAATCCCCAAAGTTCAACATCACCGTTCTCCCTCAAATCAACATCAAATTCTAAAATTCCAAGTTCTAAACAGTAGGAAATTGAAAGAGGAATCGATCCATACCAAGGTCCAAGCCGGAGGTCGCCGGAATCACGAAATCCGACGGCGGCAGTTCAAAGCTCGTGGTGGAGAACCGGTCAATGCGAAAAGTCAACGGTTAACGCCAGTCAATGCCGGTCAAACTTCCCAAACAGTGTTTTCGACAATTTTTCGATTATTTCCGATATTTATACTCGCGTCTCGGGACGATCGACGGTCCAAAACGGATAACCATTACGATTCGGATAAACTCGATACGAACGGATAAACTCGACGATATTTTAAAACTTCAAATATTCATATTATATTCCTCGGTCGTCGAAATAATCATCTGGAACTGCCCACGAACTCGAAATCACGTGTACAACAAGTCTCGAGAAGAGACCCAACAAAAATTCTCGGCTGATAATTAAGTCGTGATTAAAACCGGTAAATCAATCAATTATCGGAAAACAGTGATTACGCGCTAACTCGTGAATTAAGCCGATTACTCTACTAATTCTGTTCCGGGTCGTCACAAATCTACCCCCTTAAAAAAAAATTTCGACCTCGAAATTTACGTACATATCAAGTGAACAAATGAGGATACTGCTCCCGCATATGCTGCTCAGTCTCCCAAGTAGCCTCCTCAACCGAGTGATTCTGCCACAAGACCTTCACCAGCGGTATAACACGGTGCCTCTACTCCTGCTCACGCCGATCGAGAGTCTGCACCAGCTCCTCCACATACGTCAAATCCTCTCGGATCGGTAGCTGCTGAGGCGCTAACACATGCGATGGATCTGGATTATACTTCCGCAACATCGAAACGTGGAAAACATCATGAACACGAGCCATCTTAACTGGCAACTTAAGTCTGTAAGCCACAGCACCAACTCTTTCGGTGATCTCATATGGACCAATGTACCGTGGTCGAAGCTTGCCATGCTTCCTGAAACTCACAACTCCCCTCCACGGAGATAGTTTCAGGAAGACCTAATCGCCCACATTAAACTCGAGGCTCTTTCTCCTCACGTCTGCATAACTCTTCTGGCGATCCTGAGCAATCTTCAATCTATTCCGGATAATCTGGACGTCCACCATGGTGCTCTTCACTAGATTAGGGCCAATAAGCCATCGCTCGCCCACCTCACTCCAACACAAAGGAGTGTGGCACTGCCTCCCGTACAGGGCATCGTACGGTGCCATCTTGATATTGGCCTGATAGCTATTGTTGTAGGCGAACTCTATCAAATGTAGTTGCTGGTCCCAATTTCCTCGGAACTGTAAAACGCAAGATCGCAACATATCCTCAAGAGTCTGTATAGTCCGCTCAGACTGCCCGTCAGTCTGAGGTTGAAAAGCTGTGCTGAAGCGCAATCTCGTGCCCATGGCTCGCTGCAATGCCTGCCAGAACTCAGAAGTAAACTGACTGTCTCGGTTAGAAACAATAGATACAGGCACACCGTGCAGTCGAACGATCTCCGACAAATATAGCTTGGCGAATCTACCTACTGATATCTTCCCCGGAAGTGCGAGAAAATGAGCGGATTTCGTCAATCGATCCACAATAACCCAAATACCAGTGTTGCTAGCCGAATTATGCGGCAACTGATAAACGAAATCCATGGTAATGTGCTCCCACTTCCAAACCGGAATCTTCAGTGGCTGTAACTTTCCCGCTGGCTTCTGCCGCTCCGCTTTAACCTGCTGACAGATCAAACATCAGCTCACATATGTGGCAATCTCCTGCTTCATGTTGCGCCACCAGTAATATGCTGGAAGTGTACAAAACATCTTCGTACTACCAGGATGCATCGCATACGCCGAACAATGGGTCTCATCCAGAATTTCCTTCTTCAGACTCTAGTCTCAGGGTACGCACAACCTGCCTCTGAAAAGAAACGTACCATCATCACTCAACCGAAACGCTGTTGGCACACCATTCTGTATCATGGTCTTCTTGTCCAACATGTAGAAATCTGAATCCTGAGCTTCCCGAACCTGATCAACCAACACGGGTCAAACCTGAAAACTGGCCAACAAATCTCCCTCATCGTCCCACTCGAACTCGGCTCCCGTAGCCCGAAGCTCGGCTAACATAGATACTCTAGCCACACACACATGGAACAACGAAGCTTCAGATTTTCGACTGAGTGCATCCGCAACAACATTGGCCTTCCCTGGATGGAACTCGAAAGTACAATCGTAGTCGTTGATCAACTCTATCCACCTGCGCTGCCTCATGTTCAAGTCTGGCTGCGTCTGCAAGTAAGTGAGACTCTTGTGATAGGTGTAAATCTTACACTGAGCTCCGTACAAGTAATGTCTCCAACACTTCAACGCTAACACAATAGCGGCCAACTCTAAATCATGGGTCGGATAGTTAACTTCGTGTGGTTTCAGCTGCCTGGAACCATAGGCTATAACTCTGCCATGCTGCATCAGCACACAACCAAGTCCCAACTTCGACGCATCATTGTAAACCACGAACTCACCGCTGTCGTCTGGTAAGGTCAAAACCGGTGCAGTAGTCAACTTTTCCTTCAGGAGCAAATAACTCTCCTCACATGCATCGGACCTCTCAAACTTGATGCCTTTCTTCGTCAATCTGGTCAGTGGAGTAGCAATCCGAGAAAAATCCTGCACAAAGCGCCGATAATAGCCTGCCAAACCCAAGAAACTCTGGATCTCCGGTACGGTGGTAGGTCTACTCCAATTCAGCACGGCCTCGATCTTGTCAGGATCTACTCTGACTCCTTCAGCCGATATCACGTGGCCCAGAAATTTCACACTGTCCAACCAAAACTCGCACTTGCTGAACTTCGCAAACAACAGATTGTCCCTTAAAGTCCGCAACACTGCTCGCAAATGCTTATTGTGCTGGCCCACACTCCTAGAATTTTTCAAGATATCATCGATGAACACGATCACAAACTTGTCCAGAAATCGTCTGAACACCTGGTTCATTAAGTCCATAAAGGCTGCGGAGGCGTTGGTCAACCCAAACGGTATAACCAAAAACTCGTAATGCCCATACCGCGATCTGAAAGTTGTCCTGGCCACATCTGACTCTCGGATCCTCAACTGATGATATCCGGACATGAGATCAATCTTCGAAAAGACTGAAGCTCCCTTGAGCTGATCAAACAAATCATCAATCCGCGGCAACAGATACTTGTTCTTCACAGTGACCTGATTTAGCTTCCGATAATCGATGCACAACCGCATGGATCCATCCTTCTTCCGCACAAACAAAACTGGGGCACCCCACGGCGAAACACTGGAATAGATCAAGATATCATCGATGAACACGATCACAAACTTGTCCAGAAATCGTCTGAACACCCGGTTCATTAAGTCCATAAAGGCTGCGGGGGCGTTGGTCAACCCAAACGGCATAACCAAAAACTTGTAATGCCCATACCGCGATCTGAAAGCTGTCCTGGCCACATCTGACTCTCGGATCCTCAACTGATGATATCCGGACCTGAGATCAATCTTCGAAAAGACTGAAGCTCCCTTGAGCTGATCAAACAAATCATCAATCCGCGGCAACGGATACTTGTTCTTCACAGTGACCTGATTCAGCTTCCGATAATCGATGCACAACCGCATGGATCCATCCTTCTTCCACACAAACAAAACCGGGGCACCCCACGGCGAAACACTGGGTCGTATGAAACCCTTCTCCAGTAACTCCTGAAGTTGAACCTGTAACTCTTTCAACTCCGCTGACGCCATACGATACGGTGCCTGAGATATGGGTCCAATGCCTGGTATTAGCTCAATATTGAAATCAATCTCTCGAACTGGAGGTATACCCGGTAACTCCTCCGGAAATACATCCGGAAACTCGGAAACAACCTCAATACCACCAATGTCTGGCACCGCAGCCGTGGTATCCACAACATGAGCTAAGTAAGCAACACATCCCTTCTTCATCATTCGATCCGCGTTCATCGCGGAAATCACACATGGTAATGAAGTGTTCTTCTCGCCGCGAAATAATATCTCCGGAAAGCCTGGTCGTCGAAACGCAACCTCCTTCTTGTGACAGTCAAACATGGCCCAATGTGTCTCCAAGAAGTCCATGCCCAAGATCAAATCAAAATCGACGATATCAAGCAACAACAAATCCGCGGCTAAACCATGTCCTCCAATAAAAATCTCATAATCTCGGTATACCCAGCCAATACTCACAATCTCACCGGACGGATACAATACTCTCCATAACCCTGGAAGTGGAGACGCAGGTACAGTAGCTAAAGTTGACAGTCTATACGACATGAATGAATGTGTAGCACCTGGATCTAACAATGTAAGTACTAGATAACCGAAAACATGCAACATACCGATAACGACCTCCGGTGAAGCTCTGCCCTCACGCAAAGTCATGGCATGAACCCTGGCCTGCCCGGCTGGTCGTCCACGCTAAGGCTATCCCTGCTGTCCGCCCTGGCCCGTAAACTGTACTGGTCGAGCCCTCGAAGTGGCATCTCGCTCTCCTCCGGAACTCTGGGCTGCCTGTCCACCAGCACCATCAAGCTGAAAACACTCTCTCGCATAGTGACCCACCTGGCCACAACGAAAATAAGTGACAGGGCCTCGCTGGCATGGACCAATATGGTGCCTGCTGCAGAGACTACATAACGGGTACTCCCTCGGTACGGTAAAAGAGCCACCGGAACGCCAAGGATAACTGGAACCGCTAGAACCCCCACTAGACTTTGGTCGCTGCGGTCAATCTCTCCTCCATCTCTGCCTCTGTCTTGGTGCACTAGCTGGTGGTCGATATGGTCCACTGCCCGAGGATGAAGTCGAACCGGAAGTATCAGAACTCTACCTCTTGGAAGGCCCCTGACTCGGTCCACCCTCCTCAAACCGTTTAGGCTGGTATCTCATCTGCCTTTCCTTCTCGATATCCTCACCTCGGAGTACTACACTGACAAACTCATCGAAGTTGTTCCGAGACATCGTAGTCAGAGTCCTCTTGATGTTCAAGTTCAAACCCAGCTCAAATCTGCGGCACTTGGCTTCCTCAGTAGCCACCATGTCACGCGCAAACCGAGATAATCGGGTAAACCTGTCCCGGTACTCAAGCACAGATAAACTGCCCTGCCTCAAGTTTGTGAACTCCTCATACTTCTGCTGCTGGGTAGCCTGGTTGAAGTATCTCCGCATAAACAAATCTCGGAACAAAGTTCACGGAGTATCAACTGGTACCCGATCGGTGCTAACCCACCAGAAGTATGCATCTGACTCAAGTAATCCAACTGCTGCCACTGTCATATGCTCAGGGGTAAAACGCAGACGCTCACACACTCGTTCAATCTGAACCAACCACGCCTCACACATCTCTGGATCAGCTGAACCCGCAAAGACAGTCGCACCAGCAGTACGAGCTTTGACCACAGGGTCAAAACGCTCCTCCAAACGCAACACTCGCATCAGCAAGTCGTGCGTCTGGCGATCCTCATCAGGATCCACTTCCCAATCAACACGGGGACCACGTCGAGGAGGCATCCTACTGATACAAGACAAGCATTAGGTACAAGCAGAAGGAACGTAATCATGAGACCTCAGATATTTGAGAACACATAACACCCGAAGCATAGATGAGTACCGCTGACCAGTCGGGTCATCGCTCCAGACATGCTGTACAAACTCAAATACCCTAAGCGTCACAACTACAAGAGTCTACAGAATCTGAAAACCTAATGCTCTGATACCAAGCTGAAAGGACCCAACCCCGATTTAGTTTCCTAAACCGGAATCAAACCCCTTCTGAAAACACGAATTAACAAAAACCATTAAAATTTATCGGGAAAGTAACGCTACTAACGCGGAATTGCATTTACCTGCACCTAGAAAATAACATTTCATCCTATGCCACAAAAGCCAAACCGTGGGCACCAATCCCAACCGGATTTCTCAATATCATAACAATAGTAATAAACAGTAAACATAACTGTATAATATAGAAAATCTGGGAAAAACCACATAAAACATGTATCAGTAGCGTATCAAAGCGACTTCTAGTGTATATATATACAAAATATACAACAATAGGCGAAACAAGGAATCTACTGGAAAAGATAGGTAGCTCGAACAACTAGCCTCCGACCGCGACGTGAGACACCAGAATCCGAACTGCAAACTGGGCACGGAAACCGAAAAGCCCAGGGGAAAGGCAATAAAACATTAGAGTGAGTGGATGAAAATAAATATATGCCTTTCACCAATTTCATATACATAATCAATGTAAAACAATGCGAGTTCGGAAAATATAAATAGAGGTGCCAGGCGAATCTCTCAAGCATGACGGTCAGGCGAATCGCTCAAGCCCGACGGTGATAGGCCAGGGGAATCTCTCAACCCCGGCGGCATAACAGGGGAATCTCTCAACCCTGCCCAGAGGAATCTCTCAACTCTGGTCTAGAAGAATCTCTCAACTCTGGTCAGACTACCGGTGATCAGTAGAGTAGCCGAAGCATCGATGCAGGTATGCCATCACCATAAAAATATAAAATAATACCTCCGAAAATAATAAATAAGCTCAACATCGTATATAAACAAATACGAAAAATCACGAACTCGCAACGACTGTGAAAATATAAAAGTGTCCACTCACAGGTGAGCAAAGCGTGCACTCGCGCAAATCACGTGGTCCGGCGGAAGATTCCTTGCCTGAAGCACGATCTCGATCCCCTGAATAATCATAAAATATATCTGATCAAAATCACAATTCACAACACTGTACAACACCTCGGAAACCAACCGTTCCTGAAAACGTATAACTGATACAAAAATAATTAACGAAATTCCCGAAATCTCCACTCAAACCCTTGATTGAAAATCCGGTACCCAGATCAACTCGAAAACTTTAAGGCGACGATCGGAGCGCGAATACGAGTAAAACGACATTAAAATCATCAAATTCTAAAAAGTCAACAGGTCGCCGGAGCTCCGCCGTTGGTCACCGCCGTCGGCGGCGGAGTGCCGTCAACCGGATAGATTTTCCGGCGGTCAAGCTCCCACAAGGTTCTCCTCAACAAACCCACAACTTTCCTAAGTGTGGCAACCACTAATTCTGGTGAGGTTGGCCGGAAAACAGCTCGAAAGTCCAAAACCCCAAACCGGCCGGAAAACTTCCCGGACCGATTCCGGCGCTGTCGCGCCACCTCGTCCCTCCAAACCAAAGGGGAAATGATCTCCAATGAGGACCCAACAGAACCTACCAAACATCATCACCGGAAAGCAATCGGAGCGCCGCCCCCATTCAAGGCCGATTCCGGCGAAAATCCCCAAAGTTCAACATCACCGTTCTCCCTCAAATCAACATCAAATTACAAAATTCCAAGTTCTAAACAGTAAGAAATTGAAAAGAGGAATCAATCCATACCAAAGTCCAAGCCGGAGGTGGCCGGAATCGCGAAATCCGACGGCGGCAGTTCAAAGCTCGCGGTGGAGAACTGGTCAACGCGAAAAGTCAACAGTTAACGCCAGTCAACGCCTGTCAAACTTCCCGAACAGTGTTTTCGACAATTTTTCGACTATTTTCGATATTTATACTCGCGTCTCGAGATGATCGACGGTCCAAAACGGATAACCATTACGATTCGGATAAACTCGATACGAACGGATAAACTCAACGATATTTCAAAACTTCAAATATTCATATTATATTCCTCGGTCGTCGAAATAATAATCCGGAACTGCCCAAGAAGTCGAAATCACGTGTACAACAACTCTCGAGAAGAGACCCAACTCAAATTCTCGGCCGATAATTAAGTCGTGATTAAAACCGGCAAATCAATCAATTATCAGAAAACAGTGATTGCGCGCTAACTCGTGAATTAAGCCGATTACTCTACTGATTCTGTTCCGGGTCGTCACAGTAATGAGCCCAAATTGAAGACATGTTTCCCCTCGTAATGCGATGATGCAAAAACGCAACATGCCGTTCTTAATTAGGTTTTGATCGAACAATCATATTCTTAGTGCGGTCCAAGCTGCACTCATGCACTATTTATGGCTTATTATCGTGGGTATGGTGTGGAAGGTAATCTCAGCAAAAAATAAAATGGTGTGAAAGGTAACGAAAATGCACATGCGCGTCGTTGAGTTAAACAATCGATAATTTTGATCTTGGGTCCCAAAATTCATGCCCGATAGTTTAATTCAAGGACCAGTAGTGATTTGAGAGTTAGACCCTCTTTAAAGCTCAATTCCCAAAAATCCATTTAAAGTCCAATTTGGAAACCAACCACTACACTATAGCCCAAAATATCAACCCAAACCATTTAGTTGCAATCCAACTAAAAGTAACCAGGAAACCAGCAAATTATCGTTCAAAACTAGCCATTCCAGTGAAAGGAACACTGGGAAAACGTATGCTTCTTCTTTTTTTTTCTTCCATGGTAGAAGCCTGCAATCTTGATCGCCAAAAATGTCCTTCTATTAGCAATGATCCGTGTACCTTGCCATCATGAAATACCCGAGACATGCACAATGCCCTCATCTAACTCTTTATTGTATCGACTTCTTCCTTTCTAGTTTCATTTGAGATTCACTGGCAGTGGAGAAGAAACCAGAGATGAGAAATTTTTCCAGAAAATTCCTATAAATAGAGCACCATTGCCATGAACCCATCCAACACAGAACATCCACCACATTGTAAACCAAGCTTCCGAATCTTCAAGCACAACCATTCCTTATATTCCATTCAATTTCATTCATCTCCTATCCAAAATCCTAAATCCCCAAATTCTCAATCACTACAGTATATTTCTAGCTCCCACACTAGGCTTATGCATTAATGCCTCTTTCATGATTTGAATCACATATTTGAGTTGTCATCACTTGATTAATGATCAACTTAGCCTAATCTCAGCTTATGCAAAAAACCCCTTATAGGGACATATTAATTTGTCAGTTGATTTTTGAAATTATAATTTTAGTCACTCAATTTTATGAGGTGAGAGGTAGGGCTGGACATGAATCCTGCAAATCTCGAAATCGAGAAGGAGTGAGTGTTCCGACCTGTCCCATTTATTATGAACTGGATCAGGTTTTGATTTTGAAATCATGATAGACCCGTTCCGTCCCGTATAATATAATATATTTTGTATATTTTATTAAGAGTTGATATATTAAATTATCAAGTAATTAGTAATATTCAACCAAAAAAGAAAATTATCCTACAACGATCAAAGTATTACACTACTTGTAATACAAACAAAATGTATCAATTAAATATGAATAAATAAAATTGCTTGTAATTTTACTATTTTTAATTAAAAATTAAGTGAAAAAGAATTTCTATTGAGATCTCCAAAAATGCTCACTAGACCTCCTTTTATTCTGCTTTAGAAAATTACAAAATAATTCTTATATAAAATTACAAATATGGACCCTATCTAGTGAACAACAAGTTTGGGTATTTCATTCTATAAAACCCTCATATACTTCTTTTGTTCTTAAAACTTATGATTCCATAAAACAATATAAGATTGTTGAACTAATCCTCCATTTCTATATGGAGCCGTAGAAGAATTAAGAGAAGATTGTTGTATAAGCTAATTCCAATATTTTCTTTTATGAATCTCACGGTAAGATTGAACCTTGAAAACTAAAACTGTAAAATCTCAAATCCCTGCTACACCTTCATCTAACTTCTCAGATCAAAATCCTATATAATAATTATCCCCAAATGAGAAGTCAATCTTAAGAGAAGATCCTGTTGCTTTTTGAATAATAAAATCTTAGAAGCAGTAAGCAAGACTTGTTGAAGCATTAATTGAGTACATAAATAATATATAAATACGGGCCTTGACTTGTACTAAGAAGAATAAAAACTAAGAACTCAGCGATCGATTGAGGTTTAAGGAGTATATGGTATTGTTATAATTTTTTTTAATACTGGAGTCTGGAGATGATGACTTTGATTAGATTTTCAATAGGATTAAATAGGAATTTACTATGAGGCATATTGAGCAATTTTATGCAATCAGAAAGAAAAATGGAGGTGTAGTGACCATGGAGGTCTAGTGAGAAAATTTAGAGGTCTAAATAAAAATTCTCCAAGTGAAATGGTATTACTTTTAGTAATTGTAAACTTTTAGGTCTTATCAAACTATGTTTATCTAATATAGTTATATTGAGCCCGAATTTTGTTCATTCCATCTCATTCGGATTTTTGGTGTTACATACTCTATTAAATGTTCAATTTAAATTGGGCCCAAAATTAGACCATTCTCATTTGAGTGTCGGGACGGTCGGGATAAAGTTTTAAAATGGACAATCTTGTCCCATCTCGTTCGGGATAGGAATATGAACGTAAAAAAATTGACCCAACTTGACCCGTCTCATTTCTTGCCCTAGTGAGAGGAGTGACCAAAGTTAAACTTTCAAAAATTAAGTGACTAAATTGTCAATTTTTGACAAACTTGAGTGACAAAAGTTATAATTTTATAAGTTAAGTGACCAAAACATCAAATACAATTGACTTGACTTGTCTGACTATTTTAACCTTTTACCTTTATCGAATCATGATCGATTATCATCGTGAAGCTTCCATCAAAGCATCGGCAGACGCCACCACATCCAAAGTCTGGACGGTGCAATTTCATTACTAAAGATAATAAGATATACATAACTCAACAACCATAATAATTTTGTTTTAAGTTTACTTGTATTATATATGAGTTGTCTTTTGCTATTTATATATTAATAGCAACATTATAATAGCAACATTATATCATGATCTCAATCATGAATAATTTGTTTGATACTAAAAAACATCATCCTAAAGAATGGTATATAATTTTAAATATCTGTTGACATATTTGATATTCAAGAAATAATTTGATCTTCAAGAATGAACTTTCAATCTCTAAACAATGATTAGCATTACTACTGCATACTGGAACAACTACAACTCAAGTAACATTACTTCTACTGCAACTATGAAAGAAGCTACTACTATCAGATGGTCTCCCCCGAACCAGGTTTCAACAGATTCAATTTTGATGGTTCTGTTAGGAACACTCCTCACTTTTCAGCTGTTGGAGGGTATCTGATCAAGAATTCTAGTGGTGCATCTATTTTGTGGCGGGTTCTTATGACTTTGACAACTCAACAGTAACTACGACCGAAGCTCAATCTCTAAAACAAAGTTTTCTTCATGCCAAACAAGCAGGAATTGACAACATTCAAGTAGAATGTGACTCTTTACTCATATCAATTGTGTCCTCAATATATGGAAGCCTTCTTGGAGAATCTCTTCAATCATCAGAGACATTCAAGGCTTGACTAATAGCTTCAACAACATTAGGTTCAAACACATCTTTAGAGAGGCCATTTTTGTCGTTGATAATCTTGCAAATGCTGGACATGAGACTGGTAGCATCAACATATAGAATAATTCTCTGGTTACAGCTGTTGCTCACCTCCAATTCTAATTGTTTAATAACTGAAGAACGGGATGGCATAAAAAATCTTCCTCGTAGTTTCTTCTTTTCTTAGGGGATAAAATTCCATTACAAAGTGATTAAGATAAAACAATGATTTGCAGGGAGATGTGGTCGGACGTGAGTAGTTGGGACGGTGAGGTGTTTCTGAGTTAAAACATTGGATGGGGCGGTGGCTGGCGGTCGTAATGCTCTCGCCATTTTTCACCCACATGCTTACTTTTGACCTGTTACACTCGGCACCACACCCCGCCAAACGGCAAATAAAGGGTATGTGTCACTCAACTAGGGGTTCAAATGAATACTGGTGCTTGGATACTTGAACACTTCGGTCACATTTTGAGGTCATATTCGTGGACTGGGATCTTCTCCTAACAAAAAAATACCTAATTTTTGCTTAATCCAATAATTTAGACTTTTTTTTAAATGGACGGTTAGATTCATTTTAGAGCACCTTTTTCTCAAAAATCGAACCGTACATCCCTATCTTTCAAAATCGGACTTGGATCCTCTCCTAACCATAAAACACTTAATTTTTGGCAAATCCAATGATCTGGACCGTTTTTTTTTCTTCAGATGAGCGGTTGGATTCATTTTTCAGCACCTTTTTCTCAAAAATCAAATTGTAAACCACTTTCTTCAGATGAACGATTGGATTCAAATAATTATCATCACTCAGCACGTAGTAATTCATATAACATTGTAACAAATTCATATCTCTTAATGCTTTATCAATATTTTCTTTTCATATAAGGTAGATAATTGATCATATAAGAACCTCAGAAAGTTTCAATATAAATTTTCATGTATTTCTCTTATTTCCATCGTTTTCGTCAAGCTTTTTACTGGATCGATATTTCCATAGAAATATCCGTATTTTGAAACATCAATATTTTCTCGATATCCGATATTTTACTCCTTGGGCTTATTGATGGGTATTTGCTTTGGCTACCAATGCAGCCACCATTATTTTGTTTGTGCCCAATAAAGGAAGGGGGGGGCAAGGCTTTTTACTATTCATTGTTGGTGGCAATTTTGACTTTGTTGGCGGCAATTTAGGTTGATGGAAGCAAGTGGGCCATGACCAATTATCCCACCAAAATGTAAGTGACCTGTTAATTTAATAATGATATTAAGAAATTATACCATTATCAGTTCTTTAATGATAATGCCCCAGGGCACACAAACCTTGTTCGTGGCTTTTGTAATCAAACAGTAATGATACACTACTGATTATGTAATTTAAAATTAATTAATAATCTAATAATCCACATTAGAAAGTAAGTAAATTTGCTGCTAATTAAAAATGGAACATTCAAATGAAGCATCAAAATACACTATTCAACATACCACATTACAATGAAAATTTGTTCCAGTATCATAATCTGTGTACAGATTAAAAGGTTACAACTGTTACAACACTTATACAACAAATTACAATCATTCATCCTCTGTTATTCTAACAAAAACCAAAATTATACTACATAAGTTAAATTACTGGATAGGGGCTTCAATACCATTGAAGTCTTATAAACATAATTGAGAAGCCTTTGTCTGAAAACTGAACTCAAAGTATATCCTTGGCACAATCAAGTAACTATCATCAGGAATGACATAAGAGATCATAAGTTAAGTCCAAAACGATACGCAGAGTCTTGAGCATAAGTAACACTTACTGAAAGGTTTGTCTGAAAAACTATATCTCAGTTTGAGGCAATTGCTACAATCCATAGAATAGTGGTATAAAAAGTGTGAACTGAAGGAAGAAGGAAAAAGCAAGCTAAAGTTATTCTATTACTGAATAGCTGATACTGCCATAAGCCTAAACAGTGTCATGAAGAACTATCTCACAGTAGATTAATGAAGAATGAAAAAAATATATACATAGTAATACAAAAGATACTACCTGGTGATAGAAATCAGAAACACACTAGCATAACCCATCTTTGTTAGCTCAACCTATAACATTGTAAAAAACTTTCCATATATGAGAGAAGGATTTATCTTGCTTCGATATAGATCACAATTCATACATCGTAATACTAGTCTGAAGTAGTTGATGTTACAAAGGTTTACCATTATCTGTATCACCAAGGTTTGTAACAAGCTTGTTCATAATTTCATAATTTTCACTGCTATCACTTTTAGGCACTAGGCCAGAGGGACCTTACTTCATTAAATTTAAATCCATCCACATCAATCCTCTCATTTTTCAATCCTCGTACATGGATAATTCTAGACAGTAGTCATAGAGTTGTAAAATCACGGGGTTTGGTCTGCATTGCAACATGTGAGTCAGACATTAGTTTCTCAAACTTAGTCATATATTACAGAGTAGACTTCTAAGTAATGGGCTCAGAACCACAAGAGTAGAACCATTGTTAGGAAAAATAGATAACTTCAAAAGTGACAGTGGTTATATTTGTGTGGAATAGATTAACTTCCAAGACAAATGAACACCTTAATAACTTTGTATCTTTCAGAACTTATGATATTGAACAATGAAAATAGCATAAAGCACCAAACATCAGTGAATAGAAAAGCATAACTGCTAGTTCCTAATCTAGCACCAAACACCGTGCCAAGCATCTGTGTTTTTAAGAATATAAAGACTTATAATTGAGTGATTGAGGATTACCTCTCCAGCACACAATTATGTGAATATGATAAGATGAGTTCTCCTAATTGATTTCAGATGCGAGTAACCCCTGCTACGATAGATTTGATGTTTTGAGAACAAAAATTAAAGAAACTACAGCTCAAAATAGTTCTCTCAACCAAAGCAAGAATTCTAACTAGTAATTATCAAAGCCTAACTTGTTACCTGTATATAATCATTAAAGACAAGGTGACATGAACTGTAGTTGTACAACAACACAAATGCATAGTGGTTTGCTGCATTATCTACGAACTACAAGAAAGGAATAAAGGAGAACAAAAAACCTACTTATTCAAAGAGAAATAAGTAGATAGAGAGACAAAAGTACAAAAGATCATTCACCTGTGAAGTCATCAACTATTTTACTTGAATCAGACCCTTAGTTAAACTTAACTGCATATTGTTATATCACAAACCCAAACAACTAAATTAGTTTTACTTGAACCCATAATAATATATACGCATATATGCAGTATAATGGGGATATAAATGAATCTTCAATCTTCCAAACCATTATATAACCCAGGTCGATTTCGTGAATCTGATATATTGGAAAAAGAAAGACCTAAATTTAATTCAACCTAAACTATTCTAACTACTATTGTGTAACTAGTGAAATTAAAGAAAGAGGGGATTCAAGATGACCAGAAAGTCCAAAATTAGAGATGAATGGGGAAAATTTCAAACCTTGATCTCAACGTGCAATCGAAAATGGTGGATGGAGATGGGTAGATCAGAGAGAGATAGTTGTACGAAGTTTCCTTTTTGATTCAACAGACGATTAACTCAGATTGAAACTGATGAGAAGAGCACGACCTAGTAAAAGTTTGGGACTTTAAGAGGTCTCTCTCTCTCCTTTTGTTTTTTATTATCATAGAGATATTAGATGCTAATTTCTAAAAGAATAGAAAATATGGTCATTGACTAGAGAAGTAACCCATAAACTATTAAATATTTCTTCTTTCAAAAAACTATTAAATATTTCAATAGCCACAAATTTCAATTTATGGTTGTGGCAATTACCCAAACTCTCATCATTTTACAGTTGGTGGCAAAGCTGTACCATTTTTGTAGTAGTGCCATGTCCAAAATGTTACGTGACGTGTCTAAAAATATTCATTTTTGGACACTTGGGGATGCTCGGGGACACTTCATGGACGCTCGGGGATACTTTAACGTAAATAATATATATATTATATATTTTTTTACATACATAAATGGAAATCCTATTCACTATAGGACTCTGTAGCATCGACATTCCATTGTAGTGCCGTGTCACGTGTCTGATACTTGGGAACACTCCGACGCTTAGGGACACTTGGGGACGCCATGCTCAAAGTGGCACGTGGCGTGTCTAAAAATATTCCTTTTTGGACACTTGAGGACACTTCGTGTACGCTCGGGGACACTCCAGGGATGCTCGGGGGCAAGGAGTAAAATATCAGATATCGAGGTTATATCGACGTTCCAAAATTTGGATATATCGACGGAAATATCGATGAAATATCGATCCAGTGAAAATTCTGACGGAAATGACGGAAACTAAAATACATGGAAATTTGTAATGAAACTTGTGGAGGTTGTTACATGATCAATTATCTACCTTATGTGAAAAGAAAATATTGATCAAACATCAAGACATATGAATTTGCTATATTACTATATGAATTAGTATGTGTTAAGTGCTGATAATTATTAAAATATAATTTATTAATTCTATTTTTATTTTTTGATGACTAAAACTTATAGGAGGCTAGGTCATCACGTCTTTTGTACAATAGATTACACATCACACATCACAAAATCAAATATATAAATACTTCAAAACCACACAGGGGACCTATGAGGTTCGAAATTCACACTATTTTCTCCATCTACCTGTGCATAATCATGTGTGTATTGTGAAGAATAATCATTACATGATTGTTCTCCCATGTAATTCTGCATGTATTGGGCATGTTATGTGAATGGTGGATTGGACATTGAGCATGTGAAGATTGGACATTTACCAAACTAAATGTTAAATGTGAAAAGTTTACGAAAATTTCAAAAATTTCAGGAAATATCTGAAAATATCAGAAATATCGGGGATATATTAGAAATATCGATAAAAATCGGAAAATTTCGGAAAATTTAGGGATATATTTGAGGATTTTTCAGGTAACTTCAAAAAATTGAAATATCGACGCAATATTGCCGATAATATCGATTTTACATACTTTGCTCGGGGGACACTTTAGCGTATTAAATAACATATTATATATATATATATTAACGTAAATAAATGAGAATCCTATTCACTATAGAATTATGATATGTTCTTGAGCTTAAAAATCTTTCTCTACATGAACCAACAATTGAGGGAGTATTATTTGGAACCTTAGAATGATGGCAATGAGGGTGCAATTTATCATCACACCATGAAGTTACATGATGTTTATGTCTTGTTTAGATTTTTAATGTTTTTTTATGACATGAATTTTTAAGTTTGTTATGGATTTTTAAGTTGCACGATCTTTATATATACGGATAATTTTAATTATTTTACTCAATTACTATTTTTATATTTATTAAATATTTAAATTTAAATTTAATTAAATTATCGTGTCATAGCCGTGTTCGTGTCCTACTTTTTCAGATTTTGTCGTGTATCGTATTCCCATGTGTCTGTGTCCCCATATCCATGTCCGTGTCCTTGCAACATAGATTGGAATTGATTAATATGACTCTTTGTATATTTTGTCACATGTATGTTTGTGGATATTTGTAGATGTCGATTATGAATGACAAATTGATATTTGCTTGATGTGAATGCTTTTGAATGGTGTGAATTTTGCCATATTTACTTGCTTAATCTAAATTGTTACAAATGATTGATCTACAAAAATCCGATAACCATGAGGGGTGGTGGTCCTGGCCAAAGCACTTACAAGCAAGGAAACCGGTTAGACACTATATTTACCCCCGATGTTTTGTGAACGGTGTAAAATTTCATTCATTGGCCTTAGATGAAGGAAGAAGAACACAAAACAGTGGGGTCACGGTTGGGGGATGACGACGATATATATTACAGGGCTCTTGTACATGTCGTTCAGCTATGTTACGAGAATGATGTGAACGTTTTCCTATTCAAGTACAAATGGTTCAAGAGTACAAAGGAAGACCTGGCCTTTTATCAATCGATACAAACTCAAGCTGGTATGAGGATAAGCATTTCGCTCTTGCCACCTTAGTTAGGCAGGTGTTCTATCTTGATGATCCAAAAGCTGGTGAATGGCGAAAAATAGTGAACCATGTCTCTCATTGAGGAATATGGAATACCACGACAACTGAAGGGACGCCGGTGACTGAAGATGCTGAACCATAAAGAGACATTCCTACATATCAAGAGCCTAATATTCCTGTCATCCGCTCTGACATAATGGAAATGGTTCAAGCTGGTGAACGTTTACCCATGCCTGATGACTTTACGGATCTAACTCAATATGGGATTATAGATCTAGAGAATGATGGCAGTGAAGATGAGATGCAGGATGACGATGAGGACTCAGGATATTCGTCGGATGACGTTGAGTATGATGATGAGGAGAAGCAATCGGATAATAGTGTTGAGGAGGAGGATAATGATTATGACGAGGAGTAAATATCATGACGAGGGATATTAATTGATAATTAATTATTGTAATCTCACTTTTTCGAGGTAATTAATTATTGTAATCTAAACTCAGTGGCAGACTACCACAAAAAATTTGAGGGTTTTCTAAGATGATTTGTGTACCTAAATAATTTGGTGAACTACAGCTACATGCACAAATTAAATGCTGAAAATAAATATATTTATGAATGCAAAGGGTTTAAAATATATGATGAATAAGTTAAGAGGTATGCAATCCACCACCGTCATTCCATCTTTCTAACACATACTTAACTTAATGTATATATCCAATGAATGAAAGTTCCCAGGAAGAGTTTATCATTACAACCACATCCAATTACCTAATCCGTATACCTATGCAGGTTTGTCATCAATCACCCCTACATCTATCATTCTATGAACCCATAGTCATGGACCCCAAGGTTTACAAAGAATAAAATATTCAGATCTAGAAAATATTTTAGAAGCTACAAGGGTTCACAAGTACACTATGTCCGTGTCTTGCTAGACCTAGGGTTTCATTCACCCGACGAAATCATCTATTCAGTGTATCACTGTAGAGAATCCGGTGGAAGAAATTATTTTCAGTCGCCCGTATCTCATGATAATAGAATCCTAGCATGCATACTATGTTGGCCATTAAAGCAAATATACAAGAATTCATCATTGAATCACATAGAGAAAGAAACATCATTCAAAAGAATATGCCAATTAAATTAGGTCAAAGTGTATGCATTAAAAAGACTTTATGTACGGGGCTTCAAGCAGCCTCTTAATAAGATGTTTAGCTACTAGAAGTCATACTTGAAGAATCAAAACAAAACATGGAGTTAATACAAATAAGGAAGATGAAGAATGAAAAGCTGGTGTCGGCAGTCGACTGGTCGAGAGGATATCTCGACAGGTCGAAGTTATGCGGCTGGACTTCTCTCTCATATCTCTCTCTATCTCTATATCTTGCTCGAGTATGTGCTCTCAAAATTGCTGATTAGCCTTTCTCAAAACCCTAAAGTGAGTTTATATACTCCTTGATTTAATCTCTTCCAATCTTCATTGGTCCAGGCTTCTTTATTTGCACATACATAAGTCTTTCTTTTCTTCTTATTGCACTAGAAATCTCTCTTTTGTTTCATTTTTCTTTATTTCTCAACAAAACCTAATAAAACTGTAAACATAGTTAAGTTACTCAATTTATAACAATAAACCAAGTATAAGAGTTCAATTAAACACAATATAAATGTATAAATATGCAACTATCAACGAAGCTATACGTGATAAGTTCACCTAAAGGGGGTTATGTGTGATATTCCCGACGCATTACAAGATCTTGACATATGAGAATTGATACTGTTATAGACCTTGGCGTCTCCACCAACATTGATATTACTGAATCTGCATATTGATGATCATTCTTCTCAACACGCACTAACAAGAATGTAATGTGGCAGAATGACATGAATTCAAACTGGACAAATCAAAACTGAATGAAACGAATCAAAATGAATGAATTAATTAAAACGAAGTGACTTCACCGAGATAAGATACGCAACACGCTCTTAGTTACTCAATTCTTCGACATCATACAGAGAATCATAACGTCTTTTAATATAGAACTCAAATTCAAAAACAATTCATTGATATATACGCATCATCAAAGAGTATAATTTATGTTAACTTTTCCCCGTATTTTTTGAGTTTATTAGATGTGCCCAAAGAGCCAACTAACGAATGAATAATCTAGATGGTTCCTCGTACACTAACTTTTCAATCCATAGAAAGTAACTAAAAATGAAGCACGAAGTAGAGAGATTAAACTCGAAACAGAAAAATGGAAAGCTAGAAGTGACTGACAGAATTATGACATTGTATGCCACGAGAGAAAATACAAGAATTATCACTGAGAAATGAAAGGCATTGCGCGTGAAGACCCATCCCTTAAATTATTAATTCGCGCCATGAAAGCATACCATGCCAATTAAGATGGTGAGGAAGTCGTAAAGATATTGTCGTGATGTACCTCATAGTGCGAGATATATCACATAGAATCTACCAAAAATTCGGCATAACCTCCCCGTAAATTCAAAGTCAACCAAAACCTATAGAGAAATCTACACTTCGTATAAAACAAGTCCCGCAAACATACTGTGATCCATCGTTGTTCATATGAATTTCTTATGACTTAAAATATCTAGAACTTATATTGCAAGTACAATTTAACTCAATTTGACAAGTGCCCAAACAGACCATTGCACACAATCATAAAAATTCGTTAACCGTCACCAGAGAAGTTGACACATCATTCTAACTACAATTGGCTATAAATTCCACCTTCTAACACAACTCAAATCAAGAAACTATTCAAGAAGACGATAGCATCGCCAAAGTTTCCATGGCTATTTCCAGCATAGCTTGCTTAGGAATATTAATATGCGCGAAACTCTACAACTCGTCATACTAATAACCTCTTACATCTTATAGATCAACACACGTAAATCTTAATTTTCGGAGAGACGTAACCCAAAATTTCACCACCTATATAATAGGCTTCGCAACGAGCATAACATGCTAACTTTTGAGCCACATACTTTGTCGTTCTTGGAGCACTAGTGTGAGAGACATTCACTTAAGCGTCGTAGAATAAGCATAAAAAAATCAACGTTTGGAGAGTTCTCAAAACTTAAAAGTGCTTTTGAGAAAACACTTTACCTTAGACTTATGAGAAGGAAGATTGAGGTCAATGCACACGAGGCATAGCGATTAGGGGGCATAGACTCACAGGTTGGGGTTGGTACTTGGTCACATTCTCCACGTATTCGACGACGTTTAACACGTCGAGTATTTGATAGAGATTTGCCAGCCGGTTCGACCATCACTTGGGAGATGTTGAGCGTAATCGAACACGAAGACGAAAGTTACTTAGTACAGTCTACAGAACCTATAACCCTATGCTGAGATACCAACTTAAAGAACCCAAATCCGATTTAGTTGCCTAAACCTGAATTAGGCCTTAAAAACTTTCCTAACATAGACATAACACGCAATTTTTCAAAAATATAAAATGGGAATCCATAATTCAAAAGTCATAAATACAAGAAAAATATTTCTGATATCAACTCACAACTAAGAATAGAATTTGTTAATTGTTTACGACATCAGAGCAGGTAGACTTCTAGTTTAACTATGATGACTGAAATACTAATTCGTAGGATAAACTTAGATCCTACGGCGGATACTGCTATAAGATGATCATACGATGGATATTGCTACGCCTCGATCTATGTGTGTGCCCAACCTCCACAAAAACTCTGCAACCTGGGAGATTGAAACCGAATGGCCCAGGGGAAAAGCATATAAAAAAACAGAAATTCGTTAGAGTGAGTGGATGGAAAAATAATAATCATGAAGTAATGTAAAATAAGATAGTTATGTCTTTCTCCAAAACAAGGTAAAATAAAACACTGTGAGTCTAAGAGATAAACTGACATCTATGTGTGTGGAAGCCGTCATTCATACTCGTACTCATGGCCGGATCTAGGACGTGAAGTGTCTCGCTGGGGCCGCTCTCAGTGATCAATTGGATGGCCTATACATTAATGCACTATCAGATATAACATGCACATAAATCGTAAAACATAGGTGCCTCCGTGCATAAGCATAAACATAATCAAGAAATAATCATACATCATAAATCTTTACGAAAATAAATGCATAATCATATTCCTAGACTAGCTACAATTAGTGAAAAGTAGATTGTCCACTCACCTTAATCACCAATAATTAGCTAGCACGTTGATCCTCTAACTTGGAAAGTATACCCAGTGATCCTAAAGTAACCCGTAGGTTTAAGTCGATTAATAAATGTTCAATCATGCAACTGCTATGAATAAAGAAAACTGAGACGTAATATTTGATTAGAAAATTACATTATTTTGGACAACTAATTCACGCTACATAACTCCTCCCTACACACGATGAGTCGCGGCACGATTCAGACCTCGTAGTTCATAAAAATTTGTATGCAACCAAACTTCTGTTTTGATTTGACATGCGACAGACGATTAAGTAGGCGTATTGAGTCACCTTGATTTATTTGCATAGCCGAAATGTTAGAAAATTGATCGAAAGACGCGAAACTAATCAAAAACTACCGCGAATCGTTGTAGAAAACTTCCTTTGAAGAGTTTATGACTCTAGTTGCCAGAGCTCCGCCGTGCAGGGGACACATGGGGCACACGTGCCACCTCAGGAAGTGGCTGATATCCGATCGACTCCAAAATGATCAACCTACATATCAAAATGTTCATCACAACAAACCCAACAACATTACAATTCATCACAAAATCAAAAGCTTGCCGCAAAGTAACGAAATATACCTTTGAATTTTGAAACCCTCGCCAATTCCACCTTGACCGATCACCATTGTCAGGCCACAGTGAAACCTGAGACTGGTCGTGTTCGACTCGTGGAGGAGCGGGTTACAAAACTCCCATGGTGCAGCGACACATTGGGACCTACAACGCCGCCACCGATGATAGCAAAATCAACTCGAATCCTTAATCTTCTCGGCTTTGATTCTCTCTCCACAAGGATTTAGAATTGATATTGAGGGTATAGAAGAGGAGATGGAAGTATGGGCTTTGAAACCCAACCAAAACCGTGATCGGAGGTCGTCTGCTGCCGCAAACACGAACCAACGACTTCTCCATCAAGGTTCTCCTTGATGAGGAAAAACAACTCGCACGAGTTGGGCCTCCACTGTGCCAGGTAGATTTTTAAGACTATCACCATCAAATGGAAAACCCAGATTGAATGTAGAGAAGATCAAACGATCCTTAAGATTTAACCATCGGTAGATTAACAATTTAATTATCCTACCTTTAAAACTTCTAAAATACACGGAAATTAGCTCGAGCCTCTGAAAAATGCAATAAAGGAATCGAAGAACTCGCAGTAATTCTCTCTGCAACATTCTTGAAGAAGGTGAATTCAAAATCATAACCTATAAAATGTCTATTTTTAGTCGCGATGAATCTCGGTAAATGTATCATATAATGATTAGCTCGATAATTAATTCAACTAACGAAGATTAAGTCACAAAAGTTTGGGCTGTTACAATCTATCCCCCTAATAACAATTTCATCCTCAAAATTTACATCTCCAACGATGAGGATGCACATACACCATTGTCGTTTCAAGATCATCGTGAAAATTTTCATAAGCCATATATTCTCGACAGCACCACATAAACAGAACGATTGGCTATGAAAATACAACACTGAATTCTCGTCATAAACAGCCCATCCTACCACAGACGGTCTTACGGTGCAAGCACATTAAATCGATTTGACATGGGCTACGAACATTTTCTAACTACGTAAACTCCAAAATTATTACTATTGAAATGACACCAAAGTTGACCAGATGATATGCTCCCAAGCTGGAAAACATAACACAAATCTTCTATGGTTCCTAAAATCTTCTCGCCCACGAATGAAAACGTTAAACCACGAACGTTAGAATTATACTCACTAGACGTGGCTGGATCATCAATCATAGTAACCATCGTAAAGTAACCAAGGATGACACGCACATTTGTAACCATCCCCACAACTTAAACATTATAACAAATTTTGAAGCATCCAAAACGTTGGTATAGCCGACAACCATTTATTCGTCTGCTTGGCATGTCGTAAAGTTTGATAAGTTGGCATTCCACTGAGAGTCGAAAGCATTTAATCCCCTACCATATGATGTCCCCATATCCAACGCTTAAGCGTTGTCGAACAAATCAACTAAAAACATTAGCTTTCTTAAGACGGACAATAACATATACTACTCTCATTCAAGCTTGAAACTTTTCATACCTTGGGTCTCACATAGCCGCATAAGGTAACGACTCTATGAAAATTTGATGAACATATCCTAGTTCATAACCTTATCAACTTCCTCAGATTGATTAAGTCATAGCTAGATCTAATATCATAAACAAAGTACCTATAGTGATAGACATTGAATTACTATGAACAAAGTATACATTTGGATATAAATAATCTGTCTCTTGTAAATACTGACATAATAGGAAACTTTAAGCTAGTCTCTAGTACAATCATGCAAATTATCGCATTTGAGAAATCTTATCGGCTCCGTCCATGCATAAAAATTCTCCTTATTTTTTTGCACACTACGAAAGATCCACACATAACTCTGACGAACATAACGACAATACATATCCCATAGAAAATTGGTTAACTCGTAGAAGAAACAGACGATTCCAATGACCCCTAAACAAAATAAATTCTATGGAAATTTTGGCATGACCCTTTCGTTTATAGTCGAACCCAAAACCTGCTAATCCTTAGTTTTTACCAACATACATTTATCTGCATCACAACAAATATTTCCAACAAAACTCGCATGCTTTTACTACAACACATATCCATATTTAAGTAGCATAACTTCTTCATCCACCACAGCCAGGCAACTGACTATAATAAACTCAATAATCCCCGTGCACAACAGATCAGATAAATTACATAGTACTAATCATCAAACCATACTGCTCATACGTTCAATAATGATCAATAGATCCTGAACTTAAGAATTCATCTGCCAAGTAGTCCTCGTATTGAATAATCGAATTGCTGCTCAACAATAGAATTAGCTAGAAGATAAAACTTTGGCTAGGCAAGGAAAAGATGAGTTCACAATCACCATCGATAATGAGATGCAGAATGGTTGCAAGAGGAGACAACCATCTCAACAAAAGAGACATGTACAAGAGGTATTTTACTTCTTCATATACAACTTGGTTTGAGAGGCTTAGCGTGCATTACACCAAGAGAAACCAAACGTACAAGAATGACACCAGTTTCGAAAATCCAACCAGTTAAGGTAGCCGAACAACCTGCTCGACGGACAAAATCGAGAAATGAAACTCGACTAAAGAAACTTAAAGAAGTTCGCGGAACAAACAAGACGACATTAAACAAAATGAAGGAAATTAGACGAATGATAAGTGGAAACCACCCATAAAGATATCCCTATTCTTGGGTAAATATATTAATATAGTAATTGATAAATATGGGTCATTACCTGCTGAGAATTAGTGAAACTAAACCTTAAAACACTAATTAGACGCAAAAGACAGCAAGTTGACAGATTCGACTAACACACAAAGACACAACTACGAACCTAAGATAGACTACTTCTAATGCCATGAAAATTTAACACAAAGTACTAGACTCAGTGGCAGACTACTATACAAAATTTGAGGGTTTTCTGAGATGAGTTGGGTACCAAACTAAACATCACAAAAAAAACTACTATTTTTTTTTCTTTTCTTGTCGATTATTTTTCTTGGTCAACACACTAACCTGATACCCCACACTTCTTCCCTTGTATCACCTTCATGAACTTGTTACCTTGGTCTTCTTGTACCTGTCTCATGTGTAACTCTTCTAAGTCCTAGAACAAAGGTAGAGATATAGTTATTCTAAGGTTCAAGGTCAAGGTTATACGAGTGATGACAAAAAGTTTTAACATGCATGTAGACTCAAAGTGGTAAACTAAGGGGTGCACATCTACAAGAAGTCGGGACATATGTTTCATATGGCCATGGTGGTAGATCCTACATGTATTTATCACTTCCTCAATCAGAACATGTATTGACTAAAAGCTTTGAAAAGTACAAGATAAAGTTCTAGTATTCTCTAGAGTCTATTAACTTAATCTATGGCAAGCAATTGACACTCAACAATGAAAGCCTGTATATCACATAAAGGCTCAAAAGCTCACAAGTGAAATGATGCTCAACAATGTCTAAGCATGCTCAAAATATGTACCATGTTAACTTGTTTCTACATCCACTACACATTCGCAAATGCATCATATATCAAAAAAGACCAAAGAAACTCAAGTCATATGATTATCTTTTAGTCACAAAGTAAGAAGATATAAATACATCATCGACTAGTTAAAGGAACCTAAGACTCAAAATAAGATACTCTTTTTGTATTTTCTTTTCAAATATGAGACACAAAAACCCAAAATAACCCAAAAACCTTCGACGAGTCGAGGTATTACCTTCGACAAATCGAAGGTATGCTACTGCCCAAAAATGACACAACTTTCGACACGTCAAGGACAATCCTCGATGGGTCGAGAATCCAAAAACAAAAGTAAACAAAAACCAAAATACTTTTGACGAGTTCAACTAGGCTTCGGGACTATCCCAAAGGGACTCCAAAAATCGAAAAACTTGACTCAAGGATGAAAAGTTTATACATAGACACTAAGGATATGATATAAACCTCACCCTACACTTGAATGCATTGTCCTCGATGTAAAAATTGAATCAAACCATGCAATATAATCAAACAATTATGAAACAGAACATATATCGCACACAAAACACAATAAGTGGAGAAAATAAAGCAAAAGAGAATGGATAAGAGAGCAAATCTTGTCACCACGCTTCTCCATCAACATGAGTTGCCTCCCAATTAGCGCTAAGTTTAATGTCTTCACCCAGATGACAAATCCAATCAATCCACAATAGGAGACGAGTCTTCAAGGTTTGCACCGTAAAAAACATGCTCCACAAATAACTCATAGAAGGGCTTTAGTCGATGCCCATTCACTTCGAATGTCTTCCCTATTTTTGAATTCAAAATCTCTATAGCACCATGAGAGAAAATATTAGTGATAACATAAGGTCCAGTCCTACTCTTCAGCTTACCAGGAAATAACCATAGAGGAATATTGAAGAGTAAAAATTTCTAACCAAGAACAGCGGAGACTCTCTCAATTAAGGCAACCGTTTTGGCTCCTTTGAACTTCCTCTTTATAGTGCACAAGTCCTTGATAAATTTTGCATATTGCGGAATTTTCTTGATCACATCTAATAATTAGATGTTCACCCCAACATTCTTGAAGAAATGCAGGATCTACTTGTCCTTGTCATCTTTTACCTGCTTCTTTATCCTGCTAGGAAAAGGTACATTAATGGTAACCAAAGGTGAGGTTGAGGGATATACTTGAGCTGGTTTCGGACTTGGCAGATTTTTCGTTCTAGGTGCATTTTCGACGGGTCGAAAGTTTTCTTCGACGCGTCGAATTGGGATTCATGGACTTGTTTTTGACTGTTCATCAAACACAATTTGCTTAATTACAGACTCTCCTCTCACTTCCTTCTTGGCTTTTTGAGCTCTGGGACTTCACCCAACGTCTTCCCACTCTTCAAAATCATAGCATGCCCTTTATATTTTCCATTGGGATTGGTGATAATGTTGCTAGGAAGACCTTATTGGTTGACTTGAGCAAGTTTTTGTTGAATTTAGCTTACTTGACGCTCTAGCAAGTCAATTGCATTTCCTTGTTGCTGAGTTGTGGCCTTGATTTCCTGACAGAAGGCACCCATCTCTTGGCGGAACACACTGTTCTCCTCCCTATCTTTCTTATTGTCAAACATCATCTATTGTATTAGTGCTTCCAAAGTTAATGTCCATGTTGATGTTTGAGCTGGAGGTTGTTGTTGTTGAGGAACACTCTTGTGGCCAAAGTGTTACCCATCTCCTGTAGGTTGTCTTTGCTGAAAGCCAGGTGAAGTAACTGGAGGATTGAGCACATTGTTGTTGTTCTATCTAAGAAGTGGATGATCTCTATTCCCACCATATGTGTTAGGATGTCTTTGCATGAAATTCACATTCGCTTCTTGTTGGTTGTCTTCATCATCCGCTCTAAACTTGGGACAACAACTTGTGCCACCACAGGAAGTAGCCAGAATCCGACCGGCTCTAAAACAATCATCCTGCATCTCAAAGTTTTCCTCGCAACAAGCCCAACAACATTATAGTTCATCACGAAATCAAAATCTTACCTGAAAGCAACGAAATATACCTTTGAATTTCACAACCCTCACTTGAATTCCACCTCGACTGATCTCCGTCGTCAGGCCATGGCAGGACTTGAGACCTGTCGTGTTCGACTCATGGAGGAGCGGGCCACAAAACCCCTATAGTGCGGTGACACATTGGGATCTACAACATCGCCACCAACGACGGCGAAATCAACCCAAATCCCTAATCTTCTCGTCTTCAATTCTCTCTCCACAGGGCTTTAGAGTTGCTATTGAGGATATAGAAGAGGAGATTGAAGCATGGGCTTCGAAACCCAACCAAAACCGTGATCGGAGGTCGCCTGTCGCCGGAAAAACGAACCAGCGACTTCTACGTCGCGGTTCTCCTCGATGAGGAAAAACAACTCACATGAGTTGGGCCTCCACTGTGCAAGGTAGATTTTCAAGATTATTACCATCAAATGAACGGCTCATATTGAATGTAGAGAAGATCAAATGGTCCATAAGATTTAACCAATGGTAGATTAACAATTTAATTAACCTACTTTTTAAAATTCTAAAATTTGCATAAATTAGCTCGAGCCTCTGAAAAATGCGATAAAGTTATCGACGAACTTGCTGTAAGTCTCTCTAAAACATTCATGAAGAAGGTAAATTCAAAATCATAACCTATAATTTTGACCTAAAATAAATCAACAAATTGTAATTTTGTTTAGGAAAATCTGCTGGAGAGGTCACTTATATTTAATAGTTCAACAAATTGGTCATCCATGTTTGACAAATATCGAATTAGTCACTCATGTTTTATCTTGTCATTTAGATTGATCACTTTGTCCGTTTTATTATTATTTAAAAATAATATCAATCTGTCCGAAAATTATTTTATGAGGAATTGAACTCCTAGCCTCTCAGCATATGAAAGTAATATCATGGTGACTAACCACTAGACTACCAATAGCTGGTTTGACATACATGTGTTTTACTTAAATAGATATTTTTTTCATTACTAAGGTAATAAACTTACTTATATGCACTTTACAAATAATTTTTTTAATGTCCAAAACGGACAAAAGAGAATGTAATAAACGTATATACCATAAGATATCATCATCATCTTTTTCATCATTTCAAGGAAGCAGTGAGAAGCCAAATTCATAAACCAATCAAAGCTGAGACTAGTCAGACTATTGCCATCAAACCCATGAAGCAACACATGAAACAAAGAGGAGGCTATGGATAAAGAGAGATGCCTCCACATTTCATTTCCATCAAAGAGAAAACCAAGCTGAAACCATCATCATCGTCCATCGACGCAGGCGCATCATACAATGGAGCTTGTCTTTCCGAGTTCCATAATGGCACGATTTATATGAATTTTCTTTTATAATTTTAATATTAAAAAACTCCTTCTAATATATTAGTTGGGACAAAATTGTGAGGCGACGATTGCCAACTCATTTGGTACGAGTTTTTTTGTAAAAAAATATTTGTAAAACAAAATGGACAAGCCCCAAAAGCCTAATAGCCCAAATCTATTGGGACTTGGGAGAACCCAAAAACGACTTCGTATGATCACGACCAGAGTAAACTCGGTTTGTTAACAGTCAGTCATCTCCGTTTATACATAAGGTAGAGACTAGAGAGGAATCCGTGTCCCCAGCTTATCTCTGAATCTCAAACTCAAAACGCTCGCCTCTCTCCCAACCAAAGCACAGAGGTACTCACTTTACTCTTCTCCTTCTCTAATTATCGCTCTCTCGTATCATCTCGATCCAACTTCACTTAATTTCATCGCGATCCGTGTTAAAATCGAGTGAAGTTTCTTTCTTGCTGAGAAAATTCGAAGAATTGTGGTGCTCTTGAGCTCCGATCCGGTGTAGGTTGTTCAGATACGAATAAATAATCCATCGTACTGATTTAACTGTCTTGATTGCTTTCAGTTTGGTTTGATATTTAGTTTCGGCTGGATATCTGTGCTTGTGCATATATAGAGGAGATCTACTGTTTAATTAAAAAGTATGGTGTATAGATGTGTGGATTTTGCATTCAGAGGCTCAGAAGCTAAATGTTGATCTGTGTAATCATGGTTTGATGTGGCCATACCTGGTTCGGATTTGTGTTTTAATTCTTACGGGTTTTTTCTAGCTTAATTTGTTTTGTTTAGTGATCGGTGTAATGAACTTCAGTAATTTGCAGAAACCATGGCATCTGCATCGAACAGGGGTCAAGGTGGAATTCAGCAGTTGCTTGCTGCAGAGCAAGAAGCTCAGCACATCGTTAATGCTGCCAGAACCGGTATACTTTTTGTTTTCAGATATATCTTTGCTTGTAAATGTGTCGTTCAACTTTGTGTATCTAACTATGCTTGTACTTTCGTATTATCTTCCTGCTGCGAATTTGTATTTGGAACCTGGGCTGCTTTATTGTTGATCCATTAAGCACCTGTGAAGTTGTGTTTGTTCTTTAGATACTTCCTACTTCCTAGTAGCAAGAGATGTTTTTTTCATTTTCTTTTTGTACATTAATTTTGCGTGTGGAGATTACACAGAGAGAGATTGAAGCATTTAGCAGTCTTGACACATTGAGCAACTTCTGCTTGTGGTTGTTTGGCAGAAACTTTTGCTAATTGATTTGGTGTTTGGTTTTCTTCTGCTAGCGAAAATGGCTAGGCTGAAACAAGCCAAAGATGAGGCTGAAAAGGAAATTACTGATTACCGTGCCCAAGTGGAGCGTGAATTCCAGAAGAAAGTGGCAGCGGTATGTATATTTTGGTGAATGCAGTATATAGATTGGATGGTCATAGATTTCCAGTTCTATTTTCATTCATATAAATTCATATGTATATAGGAGCTTTAGTTAGTTTTGCTGGTGTCAGTCATTTAAGCAGTAGTAGAATAATCGGGGACCAATTCTGGAGCCCTTGGTAAATGACTGACTATTGTCCACACACATGAGGATGACTAATGATCGACCTCATGTTAGCAAAACCATGTTTTTCCTCGAGTGTTTTTTTTAAAATTTGGTTTCTGGTTATATATGTTGTAATTTTGCCCTTTCTTTTCCTTGGTGATGACTGAGCAGAGCAGTGGAGATTCAGGGGCCAACGTGAAGCGTCTTGAAATCGAAACTGAGGAAAAGATCAATCACCTCACAACTGAAGGCTCAAGGATATCAAAAGATGTTGTTCAAATGCTTCTGAAGCAAGTGACAACAGTCAGAAATTAATGGTACAGCTGTAATTTAGAACTCCTTCAATTATTGTATTCTTTTGCCCGATTCATTCTGGTCCTCGACTTGTTGAGTTGGTACTCATCCTGTTATTCGATATGTTGTGGCGTGCTTTGTTGAGCAACTGCTTTAGTTATGTATCCTGTTTAAAAAGAATAATGTTGCAAAATAATGCTAGGCCAGTTTGTTGAATTTTGTACCAGTCTCATAACTTTAATCTTGTTTCTGTTATTGGAGCAAGGCGTTATCTTTCACAATATTTTGTAACAATCATAAGATTTTCCTTTGGATGCGGGTTGAATGCAATTCTTATGATCTTTTCGAAGTTTGCTTGCGAGTTCTTGCATGTTTCTGAAAGCATTTGGAACCCAATTTTTATTATTTTTCCTAAAGTTTGGCCGGCAAATTCAACCTTGCTATAACAGAGGTGGAGAGAAGTGTGCAAGGTTATCATCTACTTGCTCACAGTTGAGAAGGAAATCTCATATCGACACCTTTGTTTTTCATGTAATACCTTTTGTAAACAACAAAGTCGTCGTGAAAGGTTATTTCTTTTTCTTTTTCACCCGAAATAGGCCATGGAAGGATAGTACTCAAAGATTTGTGACTTTTGCCCGGTATGTTTTTTCAATTTTCAGAGAACAACTTAGCCGTTGAACCCGTCATTGATATAAGATACTTCTGTCTTTTGGTTTGAAAAAATTGTTGGTTTGGTCACTCATGTTTGACAATTGAGATGAATTGGTCATTTATTTTTGATAAATATCAGATTGGTCATGTTTGTGTTATTTTATCATTCAAATTGGTAACTTTGTTTATTTTAGACATTAAAAAATATATTTATTTATTTATAAAGTGCATATAAATAAATTTATAAATTTGACAATGACAAAAATATCAAATCAAATAAAACATGTGTGTCATATATGTAATTTTTAATATTTAAAATCAAACCATTCTGAATGGTTTGGTTTCGTGCAATAAACAATTTATTCACGAATGGGTTACATCTCTGCATAAGGGTATCTTGTTTAATGGGTAAATCGGTCTAATAAAGTTAAAAACCAACTTGATTCCATCTCTGCATCCGCTAGATTTCTTTGCTTATTATAACTGCATCCGCGATGAGGTTATTAGGGTCTGATTCCAATCATCATATGACATATGCAATGAGGTGAAATCTTGATTGATAACTTGACAGCCAAGCTAGTTGGAGCAAACCAACTTGGTATTCTTATTATCTCTTTCCATATGCTCAAAACCAAACAGAAATGAAGCGAAATCGGAGGAAACAAAATCCACATTCGAAGTTTCTATATAGGGAAGCTGTATATGCTTGGGGAAGTGAAAGAAGGATCTGGGGTATCTGAAATACTGGTTTAGAATCTAGTCACAGGTGCTGGGAATCTGGTCACTTTAGCCTTCTTTTTACTGCATTTAATATATAGCAATCTTTGGCATAGAGTGTATTTTAATCCCAACAACATTAGGATTGAGCAAAGAGTGCAAACAGAGAAAATACAGAGATAAGGGTGCAGGTACATCTTCATCCACGGCGGACCACATGGGGAAAGATGAGTCTGTCTGTTGGCAACAACTGGGTCCCCATTCATGTTCACGACCGGGGCTCCCCCCATCCTCTTCATGCCCTCTAAATTTTCAAGTAGATGATTGTTTCATCTAAATTTTGTCTGTGTAGATGAATGTTTTGAGATGCATTTTAGTTACTGTATTTGTGGCAACAATTAAGTAGAGGAAACACAGTGATTAAAAAAAAACTGACCTGTAATGCAGATATCATAATTTAGATTGAGCCAAAACACAAGATTTGGGAGGTGATCCAGTGATCAAAACCTTGATTTTCTTGTCTTCTCTATTATGGATCTTGCTGCCTAGAGACTGTGACAAAAATGGGTCATGAGACTCGAGGCTGGCCTAAACCCAGGGATAGAGACAATTGCATAGAACATGATTGCATTTCATCATAGACTCATTAGACTGGATGTATTTGAATACAATGAATTGGATATTTGGAAAGATCAGAAGATCTCTAGAAAGGGCCCCCGGATTATTTTTCCAGAGGCTGGCTTTAGGAAATAATGAGACAGCTCCTATTTGGCTCGTTTGGGTTTTGACTGGAAAGCCAAATTGAGGACCAAGTTGTTGAATTGTAGGTCATTTTGACCAGAGTCATTTTGACCAGAGTCATTTTAGGGGTTTTCTATTGCTAAATTGAGGCCAGACCAGACAAGACTGACCTAGCAACCACGTGATCTTTCCACAACATTTTGTTATCAAATGTACAAGCACACGAATCCCGGTTTGGAATTCTATACGACTACTCTGAAAACTTCAAAGATTAAGTAGACTTTACCACTCACTCGTTGTGAGTTGTGAGTTGTAGTTTAGTAGTAAAGTTCATATCATCATCATCATCAATGAGGTTATATATTTGTATCTTATCATACACTAAATATCAGTCTAATTTAACAAAAAGAAAAAAAATTACATTTTACCATTCAAATTCCTCAATTTTAAAATCCATAAATAAAATTCAATTTCATCATCTAACTTTTTACATCTTTACGTCTTTTTAGTATTCTTCTTTTTAGCCTTTATATTTATGGGAGCTTTTATATTGACAACCTCTATGGTAAGGGCTTGGTGAGTACTTTCTATATAATAGTTTATAAGTCAAATTTTTATCATATTTTGACATGTCAACCGTTAAATGTTTAGTTATATATGAGTAGATCATTCTTGTAAATTTTCAACTAAATTAAAACTTGTTAAGGAATTTAAAATCATGGTTTATCAATTATAAACATAAATGCTTCAAGTTTGATATATTTGGAACGTTAATCTATTTCATCTTGTTCGATACCTTAACGATTTTCAAATTAGATGAAAATTTATTGAAATGATCTACATATATATAGCTAGGTATACAACAGTTGATTTTCTAACATATTATTAGAAAATATGATTTCTAAGAAGGTACTCACCAAGTCTTCACCATAGAGGTTCTCAATAGAGAATTTCTCTTATATTTATACACTATTAGTATTAGTATTGGTGTTTAATTTTGAAAAATAATATTTTATTAAACTCTCTCGGCCAGATTAGTTCATACACAAATAATAGGGATCCTAACTCAACTAGAGAAGAGAAAAACCTATCAGCAGCAAGAACAATTCATTTAATCAAATAATCCCAAACTAAACGTTGGGCTTACATGTAAACCAACGTAGACTACGAAGATTATGCAACATGGTGATACTCTCACCCCTAAGTACGCAATTGTGGTAGGTGAGAATGCAACCCATGAAAAACATAGCTACGAGGTAGCATGCAAGCCGACAACAGGAGGTATCTAAGTCTCCTTTTCCTTGCCCGTATCCGAGCAAGGAGTCTTCACAGTACTAGTAAGCTTTGAAGCCACTACCCCATCTTTCCCAGCTCGGCTCTTCGTAGCCCTGAACTGGAAACAACAAGCTCGTTACCCTCATAGTTGTCCTTAGGTTTGTTCTTGGACCCCAAAGGATGTCCCGGCCTTTTCCTTCGCAGTACTGTCATCTCCTCCAGAGTCTCCCTTAAGTCCAGCGAAGCAACTTGAAGTCTATCAGGAAAGAGGAAACTTTCAGTCTCTTGGGTTCCCCACTCACATAAGCCTCTGCAGTAGGATTGATCTTAAAATTTTTTGGAGATATCTTGGAGTCAGCAGCTCTGCCTCTCTTCTTCCTTACCACATTGGCAACCGTGCTAGCTGAAATGTCCATAGAAGAGCCTTCAGGCCAGCAAATCACAATTGTGATCCTGCCTTTCCTGACACAATCACTAATCGCATGTAACTCTTTCCTTGATTCATATTGGGTGACCACATGAACACCAAAACGAAAGTCACCATCGTCATCATGCAACCCTAAGGCTTCATGAAAGCCAAATCCTAAGTTGATCTTTGGCACTGGCTTCATTAGGAGTGCCTTGGAGCTGTCAGGTTCATTCTGTGTTGCACCCTTAAGCTCGTCGGCCTCCCTGACAATTGCGGATACCGAAGTAGTCATAGTATTTTGATTTGTTGTAAGTGATAAGAATGAGATTGGTGATTGATTGAAATTGAAAATCGTACTACTGTAAAGCTCTTGGAGCACAAAAACAATGAAAAGATTGAAGATTGAACTCCATAATTAGAGAATAAGAGATAAAGATTAGAAATTATATCCGGTTTCTCCTATGTAATGGAATCCCAGAAAGAAAATAAATTTGCAAGCACTGAGATAGAAACAAAATCTGGGCAAGAACCCATATGGGAGAAAAGGTTGATTTAATACACAATAATCTTGATTTTTTGTACTAGTTGCATTGCTCTTGCCTTAATCTTGAGAAATAGAGGGAGAGAATGTCTGTCTCTCACACATCTCAAAACAAAGAAAAACGAAGAGAAAATGGTTGGTTCTCTCTCTCTCTCTCAATCTGTTCTCCCAAAAAAGATAAGGGTAAATTCTGGAATAATATGATGTTTTATTTTGTCTATTTTATGAATATTTTTAATAATTAATGAATATAAAAAAGTGGACACATGTCTGAGTTTGGCTCACTCACTCTTAAGGTGAACTTGAGCGACTCCCCAGGAGGGGTACTCCTTTATTTCTGAGTATCTCCAACAGTAAAGCTAAAGTTATAACTATTTTTAACTAGACTAGCTAAATATGGTTCATCATTTTTTTACTTCAATTTTAGCAATGGTAACTATTCTAAAGCTAAAACTAAATATGTAGTAAATGTTTAACTTTAACTCATTTTCTCTCTCCTTTGTAGCTAAATATAACTACCAATATAACTAAAAACTTATTTGACTTTAACTATAGCTACTATGTTAGAGCTGATTTTAGCTAAAAAGTAGCTAAAATTTAGCTTTTAGTTACTATCTTGGAGATGCTCTTTACAGTAAAGCTAAAACTATAGCTATTTTTAACTAGAAAAGCTAAATGTGGCTTATCATTTTTTGATTTCAATTTTAGCAATGATAGCTACTATAAAGCTAAAATTAATTATATAGTATTAAATATTTAGCTTTAAGTCATTTTATCTCTCTTTGATAGCTAAATATAACTATCAATATGACTAAAAGTTATATTTGACTTTAAGTATAGCTACTCTGTTGGAGCTGATTTCAGCTAAAATTTTGCTTTTAGCTACTCTGTTGGAGATGCTCTAAGAGGTTTGCTACTCTTTTTTTAGAAGGTATTTTATGCACAGTAGTGCACTTACACCGTCTATGTGGCAAGTTTTCATTGGTTCAAACTAAACAAAAGTTATCAGAAATAATATTTAGAAGAACTGAAATTTATGTTTTCCTTGTTTCTTTTCATTCTAAACAAGTGCACTTGTATTTTTGGGTATAGAATAATTTTTCCTCTTTTTTCGACAGGGGAGAGTTGCTACTTGCTAGTATGTTTTGCTTTGGAAAGTTAGGTTTAGCCATGCCATATACAAATTCATGAAAACTAGTAGCACTGAAGTTGACAAGAGCTTCAAGAATGGTAACAAAAGGTGCTGTAATGCCACACCAAACCAATCTCTTATCTCTAGCTAGCTATAACTATTTAGGCAGTGGGATGTTCTTTTTGTCCTTCACCGTTCAAATATCTTTTGGAACAAACCCACTTAGTTGCTCATTGGAACAAGCTATCAAAGTGCTCTCGCCTTACACCAAAAAAAATAGCAAGCACGATTTGCTCAGGTTAATTAGATATGATCCACCATTTTCGTGTCACTGGTTCTGCACGATTCGAGTGTGCAAGTCCGCAATAGCTTTAACAAAAGAACTTGTATACAACGTTATCTCAGAGAATAGTCGGAATACTAGTGGATCGAGCACGTTAATGGAATAGGGCACTTTTGCAAACAGAGCAAAAATGGTACAGGATTTTGCGGTGTTCTGCAATGTGCTTAGCTAATCGTAGTGAAGCAATATCGAATCATCATGATACTTAAGTCAAAATGAGCTCCATAATAAATGCCACACTAGTGTCAAATTAGATCCGTAGAAGTTTTTGATAAGTAGATTATGTTACAAGCATCGCTGCTGAAGTGTTGATAAAAGTTTGACGATATGTAAGAAATGAAAGTTGACGTGATTTGCAATTGATAATATCTCATACTAAAATGTCATGCTAATTTTATAACATTGTTGGTGATACAGATTCGATACCTATTGTCAAGAAGAGTGACTGATATACAATTGAGTGAATTGACACGAACATAATACTAAGAAAAATTGCCGTCTTAACGAGATAAATTTCTAAAAAAGAATATATAACTAATCTGAAACAAAAAAAATACTTTTAACACTGTTTGACATCAAAATTTCTCTAGCCAAGAATGCGTAGAGAACCTCTTGTAAACTGTCTTTTTTATATATTTTGAATAATAAAATCGCAAGTATCGGTTTTACCCTGATGTGTTTCGTGTGCTGGCGTGCCACCATCTCGCAACGAAATGTGAATGTATAGCTATGTAGTCTGACTTCTTGACTAACTGATTTAGGTGGGGAGAGCACTAAACTCGCATGAATGGATCATTCTTGCCTAGTGTCCTAGGACTTTGGGTTTTTCATGTTTTTAGCAGAGCCACGGAAATCGATACTCCACACTCTCTCTGTAAGTGCAAAGCAGAGCAATCTCCTTGACGATGTGTTGACAACACCGAGGTGTTGCTTCCTTGGATCTCCAAACTCTCACTCGATAGGCGACAAGCTCTTCAATCTTCCAGTTGCATTGCTTCCTTTGATCTCAATACTCTCACTCGATATGTGACAAGCACTTTGATCGTCTGGTTACAAGGTTTCTCTGACGAGATGTATTTGCGTGTAGCAAAATTGTATTTGATCCTGGAAGACCCTTCTCTATCGTTATCGTTCTCCTTATATAATGCACAGTAGTCGTATCTCGGTTTACTTGTACGCCTTCGGCTCTTTGGTTCTCAATATAACTCTAAATGTCCACCAGTACACGGTCTTATCTTTATATAGTTCAATGGTATCCCAATTCCTTTCACAAAGGAAACCTAACCGATACAGGAAAAGCTTGATAATCATTAGGCCGCGTGGACCAGCCATCTTGATTTATAGTCTTAACCCAATACAGAATTAGACCCTGTTATTTTACTTGAGCCACTCGCCAAATCCAGCCTTCAAAATCCAATATGAGATATTTATCTCATACACTACCGGAAGTCTTACTATAGCCGACGATACTATGTCGTCGGTCTGTCCCATTATCTCGTCGGTTATAGTCTATAACCGACGATGAGTCGTCGGCTATAGTATCGACAGTGTTGCACTGTCGGTGATACTATAACCGACGACAAGTTAGGGTTGTCGTCGGTTATAGTATGGATCTATAGCCAACGATATTAGGTCATTGGTTATAGTTCCATACTATAACCGACGACTTCATCGTCAGTTATAGTTCCTCCCCTGGTCAAACTGGTTAACCATGGAGGAAACTATAGCCGACGATTTTAGTTTATATCGTCGGCTATAGTGTATATGATTTTAATTTTTTTTGCAGGTTCTGGGTTTTATCCCAGAACCTGCATTCCCAAAAAGTCACCAATATTGTTCACATTGAAAATCAAGAACTATTGAAACTATAGTAGTAAATAAAATAAAAAAAACTGAAATCGTTCAAATCTATATACATATGTGTACTACGTACTACGGGTTTCCTAAGTCTATGTGGTCAAACAGATCGTCAAAACTTGGTTGGTCCTCGTCTGGCGCCTGCGGCTGAGGCTGTGGCTGTGGCGCACCGAAAATGGACGGGGGAGCTATCTGGATTCCAGATGCATGCAACTGTGCATAACAGTGCTGCATCCATGTCCCCATCATCTGCTATTGTTCGGCCAACCGATTCTGCTATGCGGCTCGCGCCTGCTCCATCTCCTCCATCCAACGCCGTTGAGATTCCATCTCAATCGCTTGCCTATGAAGCTGCTCCTGTAGCTCATTAGCCTTCGAAGATGATCTCAATCCGCGAGAGAATTCAGGGGTCTTCTTCAGCAGTCCTTGACCCCACTTTCTGAGCCCCCTGCAGTAGAAAGTGTTCTTCCCTGGAGGGATCGTAGTTGACATAATCCTGGCCGCAACGATCAGATCAGATTGATCAATCTGATCAATCGGGAGTTCCTCATCGGGGGTGTTGGGATAGCGCTCTCTCGCCACTTGAGTCAACACCTCCGGAATCACCTCCTGAAGTATCGCCTAATTGAAAAAGAAAAATAAAATGTTAATTAATGTAAACAATCTAAAAAAATAAGAAATATGTTTATTTTGTTATAAGGACACTTACAGCATCTTCGGGGGACTGCGGATACGCGTGCTGCATCGTATAGACAAGCGGAGGGACTTCTGGGTGGTTGGCCGCCTCCTCGATCCAACCCGAGTATGATCTGGAACCAGCATGATGATTTTTTGTGTTTTTGGCCCGGTTCCTTGTGTTGACTTCAGAAATAGCCTGCTCGATTAATCCAACATCAAAAAAATATTAGCCAAATAATTTGGGGGAAGTACGATAAAACAAAAATTTAATCGAGGTTGCGCACCTTCAATTTCGGGTTGTTGAAGTGAACCACAAGCCATCGCCACTCGTACTCCCTATAACAAAACTCGCTAGGGGTACCGGAACGATCGTCGCCGTACTTTTTCCGATGTTTTTTCAGCTCGCCCTTCCACTCCTTATACCTATATTAATAAAATCAATCGTTAGTAACTTACAACATTTTATGAACATAATCAAAAGAAACGAAAAACTCGAAACAAATGAATCTAGTAACCTGCTCCCCTGCACTTCATCCGCCCACGTGGGTATAATGTCGTTGTCCACGCGGAACCACCTCTGCAATGCATATATATATATCAATAATATTAAAAATTTATATAGAAAATATACATAATGAATATACAATTCTACTCACCGACATCGCATTATTCAGCTCATATTTGACGGATTGCGGCACTGAATTCCAATTTGGCCACAACATTGGGACTCTATTCCGTATGATGCTGCCCGCCATCCCTACGTACTTTCGAGTGACCTTTCCCTCGATCACCTCGCCTCTATCCCCGGTCGGAATCATAACTTGGCCACCACCGCTAGCCTGAATGGCGTCGTCCAGTAACTTGCCGACGACGGGGCCTCTGGTTCTCTTTTGTTTGTCACCGGGCACGATCTCGCCTATCACATATATATGTAGACAATTTTTTAAACATCAACACCTAATTGAATTTAAATATTACTAAGTAAAAAGATATCACTAATTAATATTTACCTGATTCGTCGGGGCGTTGTCCCGGAATCCTCACACTCCAGAGAGGTTCCGGGAAGGGTACATACACGTATGCCTGGTCCGGGGTAATGAACCCTAGCTGTCCTGGAATAGGCATCCCCGTGGAATCGACGAGAGGTATCGTCGGGATTTCCAAGGGTAAGAATAGGGTAGACGGCGGGCATAGTCGCATCCTGGCCGAGGACTGAGTCGATCCACCAGCCTCCTCAGAAGAATGAGGAGTCTGGTCGGTGGATGGGGAAGGGTCCTTGCGATGAATCTCCGGCATTCGGACCAAGGATTGAGTCGCACTATCCGTTGAAGGCGTGCGACTGTCCTCATAAAGCCTCCTCGCGTTGGAGGGTCGACGAGGCTTGACCTGCTGCTGTTGAGGTTGTCCCTCACCTAGAAGTGTACGGTGCCAAGAGGTGGGAGGAATGCTGTAAGTGTTGCCGATACTGGCGGATCCTGATGCGGACCGACTTCCGGTGCCCTCATCCCCACGTCTCGATCTCCCTCTCCCTCTAGACCTCCCCCTCGACCCCCTCGCGAAGCACCGCAATTCAACCAATTCATCGTTGCTATAAAAGTTACGTAACATACTCAATTTTATACAGTTTTTAAAATCAACAATAAAATTAAAGTTAATTCACATTCATCTACCAAATGTCAGAATATATTAATTCACATATTTCCATATTTAACTCACAATAATTCCATCAATTACTAAAAATTCAAATGAATTCATATATATATATGTTCATAATAATAATCCACAAATTACAACAATTCAAAAAAATTTCAGTAAATTACAAAAATTCATTAAAAATCCTTCCACTCACATAAAATTTCCAAATTGTTCAACAAATTTCATTATATATTCCTTCATATAAAATTCCATTAAATTACAAAAATTCAAAATAATTCCTAATTCATCCAAAAATTCGAATTCGTAATCCAAAAATTCGAATAATTCCAATAATTAAACTCCAAAAATATATATATAATCCAAAAATTAATTAAACTCCTCTATACATATAATCCAATAATTCCATAAATCCAAAAAAATGTGTAAGCATTATTCCTACAATCAACAAAATTCAACAATAATATCCAATATATAATCCAATAATTAATTAAGCTCCTCTATATATATATAATCCAATAAATCCAAAAAATTAACAATAATTCCCACAATCAACAAAAATCAACAATAATCCAATATATATTCACACAATTCATCCAAACATCCACATTATCGATAAACAAACTAAACAAATTAAAATCTAACCTAAATAAAAAATATCGAAATTAGGGATTTAATTAGGGATTTAGAACCTGTTTTTTTGGTTTAGAATCAATGTATGTTGGCTTGATGATGGACGACGGCTTGAGGAGAAGACCTTGCTCTTGCTTGACGGACGGCGGCAGCGGAAACGAATCGGTATAGAGGAGAAGAAAAGGTTTGGGCAGAACGGCTGAGCTGGGCGTTATAACCCGAAAACTATAGCCGACGATATAAGTATTATCGTCGGCTATAGTATAACCGACGATATTTATTATGAATATCGTCGGTTATAGTTTGTTTCATTTTTTTTCATATGCATTATATATTTATACAAAAAGGCTATGAGTTTTTTTCCTAACTTATAAAAAATGCTCCTTAAACAAAGTATCTACTTTAATTACATCGATCCAATTAAGTTAAAGTCAATCATCTTCGTACACATCATTTTACATTGCACGTTCAAACTCAAATTAACATATATATATATATACATACACTAAGGCGCATAGTCAGAATCATCGCTTGAGTCTAACTCGGTTTCCGAGTTAATTTCAGGTAAGATGTGTAAGCCCTCGTCACTTGAGTCTTCATTGTCTTCATTTTGATTAACATCAATAAGATTCGGTTGAGGAATTCATACCACACTGCCCTGTATCACATTATTAAGGCGAATTGTTGAGGTTTCAGGAATACCAATTGCGTTCGGCTCTTTGTATGCACTAACTTCTTCATTATCCGAGGTCACACTAAGGGTGGAGGCACTGTATATGTTTCTTGGAAGAACATGGTTAACCACTTTCCACGCGCCTTTATGCACAAGATCATAAAGATAGAACAATTGTTTCACCGCCGTGGCCAAAGCAAATAGATCATCTTCATACCAGCTTGTAGCAGTATTCACCGAAAAAATGTCGTATTGATCGATCCTTGTGTTCTGAGAGTCGGTATCAAACAATCTACACTTAAATAAGTGCACGGTCATGCCTTCCCCATATATTAATTCGACAACTGAATGGAGAACACCGTAATAGTCAACTCCATTCTGCCCACCATGCACCATTACCCCAGAATTCTGTGTTTTTCGTCTGACATCTCTATGTTCCCAAATAAATAGCACGCCATTTACCTTACACATAGGATAAACTCTGGAAGTTACCGGTTTCTACGCCAAGAGCCTCAAATCGTGTGACCACTGAGGGATACCATCATCTTGTACATGGTTCATCTGAAAATAATCATTTATTAACTTAACTATAAATATGATACGAGATATGCAATTAAATTCATATACAAGTCAATATATCTATATACGTACCCATTTGCCAAAATAGTTTGCGAACGTCTTATTGTGGTAGTTAACATCACCGGAAATGGCAGGGCAGTAAAGGTGCATATTTTTCCAATATTGAACTTCTGGACAGTTAATCAATACCGACCAGTGGGCAATGACTAGCTCATATGGTTCCAAATTGTACGAGTTGGGCAACTTTCCGGAAACTTCAACATCATCGAAGATGATTGAAAGGTTGAACTGTGCTCCATCTACTGGCATATGTTGTGGAGGGTCCTCGAACGCTCCCAAATACAGTCTGGTGTACGTTACGCACTCGTGCGCAATATATGCTTCAACGATACACCCTTCGGGTGCAGATTTGTTCATCACATAGTCTTTGTAGTCCCCTAATTGTCTATAAAATTGGTAATTACAGAGCATGTAATGAATATTGTAAAATAAGTGAATAAATAATATTAAAGACATATATAGCCAGATTCAGAGATGCATTACGTACATTTCCATAGGATACATCCATGTGTAGTGTACTGGACCAGTAAGCAACAATTGTTGCGGAAGATGGAGCATCAGGTGAGGCATGATGTCGAAAAATTTTGAAGGAAATATCCTTTCAAATTTGCACATGATAAAAATGATGTCCTGTTGCATTTCCAACAAGTCCGATTTCTTCACTTCTCTCGTGCATAACTTCTGAAAGAATCTTGACAAAGCCACTAACGGCTCCACCACCTCTTTGGGCAGGTACCCTTGAATGAAAACAGGGAAGAGGCGTTGAAACAGTATATGACAGTCATGACTCTTTAGTCCGTACATCTTATTGTCTTTGAAGTTAACACATCGACTTATATTTCCAGCATAGCCTGAAGGATACCTGACATTACCCATCCAGCCAAAAATTTCATTCTTCTGGGCAGGCTTGACGGTATAAGGAGCTTGTGACATTTTTTTCTTCCCATCTCTCAACCACAAATTTTTTCGCAGTCCCATTCTTTTAAGATCAATGCGTGCCTTTGGGCCGTCTTTAGTTTTTCCCTCCCAATTCAACACTGTGCCGACCACACTCTCGCACATATTTTTCTCTATGTGCATGACATCTAAGTAGTGTCTGATCAGCAACTTGGACCAATACGGAAGTTCCCAAAAAATACTTTTGTGTGTCCAGAATTTATACCTGTCGGGTTTGTCAGGTATTGACGCCACTATCTCAGGATGATTGCTGAGCTGCTCAAAATCGTATTCATTTAACACTTCCAACATTTCATCCCCCGTCCATCTCCTCGGCTGCTCACCTGTTTCCACAGTCCCATCAAATGCCTCCATATCCTCCCGAAATGGGTGATCATGTGGAAGCCAACAACGATGACGCATCTGTACAATCTTCCTGCAATGAGGTCTGCAACACTCAACAGTCATGCACTCTGGACAAACCCTGTATCCCCTGGTAACGTTGCCCGACAACATCCCGCGTGCAGGAAAATCGCTAATGGTGCCAACAAGCATGGCATGCATCTGGAACATCTCATTTTTGAACTTGTTATAAGTGGGATGACCATGCTCACTCAAGTACTTAAGCTCCGCAATCAAGGGTCTCAAATACACATCGAGACACTTTCCTGGATAACCCGGCCCTGGAATTATCATAGTGAGCATATTGTATTCTTTCTTCATGCACATCCATGGAGGAAGGTTGTACGGTACCAAAATAACTGGCCATATACTGTATTGAAGACTCATGTTGCCAAAATGGTTGAATCCGTCAGATGAAAGCCCCAGCCAAACATTTCGAACCTTTGATACAAAATAAGAAAACTCCTTCACCATGTGCTTCCAAGCCTCTCCGTCAGCAGGGTGTATAAGCTTATTACCGTCGGGCAAAAATTCCTCTTGGCCCACCATCTCATAGCTTCAACCGTGTATGCACACATGAACAACCGTTCTAGCCTATCTATCAGCGGAAAATACCAAAGTATCTTCACAGCTTTCTTATTTCCGGCAGGAGTCAACTTATACCTATCTGTACCACATACCGGGAATTCATCAAGGGATTCAAGATCATTCCCATAAGCATCTTCACCCCAGAAGAGAACACAATCATATCTACAAGCATGGATTTTGATGTAGGAAATGCCAAGATGTTTCAAGATCTATCGCACCTTATGATGAGTGGTAGGAAGACGATGACTGGGGGGCAACAACGAACCAGACCACTTCAGCCAATCATCAACAGCCTTCACACTCATTTTGTTCTCCACTTTGAGCTTCATTACTCCCATAACACTTTCAAGAACAGTCTTATTACACCCGTTGTACAACGGGGTCTGTTGGAAGGCAATGAGGTTGTTGTACTTGTCCATACCAGCAGTGTTGACAGTTGTAGGTAATTGCTGGACTGGCTCAATATGAGGGAAGTCTCCAATGGCGGGAGGGATATCCGGTGCTTGAGCAAATATACCGCTCTCATGAGGAAACATATCGTTGATCAACCTTGTTGTTGGATCATTGGATGTACTGCCACTCTCAAAAAATTGTCCGTGATCATGTTGACCAACTGATGAGCTCTCACCGTGATAAATCCAACATGTGTACTTATCCCAAAACCCGTTTTTCTTCAAGTGCTCCAATACTTTATCGATATGAAAACGATATCGCTCGCTGCGACACTGACATTTCATACACGGACAATAATGAATTGTCATCCCTCCACAATTAACCTTCACATATTCCACAAAACTTCTAATTCCACGGTGATATCTTAGATCCCATCTTGGAAGACACATCCAACTTTTGTCCATCCTGAAAATTATAACTGCATGTATATATACCCATGATCTTATTAATTAAAATTTCATAGATATATATAAATATATATATATCTATATATATATCGATATTCAAACTATAAATTACATAATTTAATTATTCTACTCAATCCCTAACTAGCTAGCTAATTAATTACAAATGAACATATATATATAGTCGTCTAATTATTCTACTCGATCCATAATTATTCATATATATAATTTCGTCTAATTTAACTCGATCAAAATCAAAACATTCGATCAATCAATTAATATAAATATATATTATTATAATTCCCATAATTTTAATATATATATATATACACACCCTAACTATATATAATCGATCACAAAAATCTAAATATATATAACCACACTATAATTAATCACAATTAACCGAAACATCACAATAATCACAATATATATTATACCCATAATTAATAATCACAATTAATCCTATAATAATAACAATATATAATTAATTAATTAAATAAATTAATCACCCTAGCTATATATATATATATTCGATCACAATAATCAACACAACAATTACGTACTACTCCAACTCAACTATCAATCACGTACTCAAAATCAACCATCAATTACTCAAACTCAACAATCAATTAACTCGATCAATTCAAAATCAACATCAACAATCGATCAACACACACACACATATATATAATATTAAGTACGTACGTACGTACCTATATATAATGAATCACGAACTCATTCTTGACAGTTTTCGACATCACCCAATGATTTCAGAGCATTTTCAGTTTTCGCGGGAGATTTTTTTTGAATGATAGAGCTGCTGCCCAGAATGGATCTGAAATAAGAATCTATAGCCGACGATACCACAAAATCGTCGGTAATAGTGGAAAACTATACCCGACGATTTTTCGGCTACTATAACCGACGACAACAATACATCGTTGGTTAAAAAAACTATAACCGACGATGTACCCTAGTCGTCGGTTATAGTTCACTATATCCGACGACAAGGGTTCTCGTCGGTATGTTTTTTGTCATGTCGTCGGATATAGTGTTTATGCCGATAATGATGGCCAAACAAACTTCTTGCATCAAAAACATCTTAATTCTCTAGTTCGCAAAATTAACAAATGATTTTGTGTCAAAAAAAAATTAACAAATAGATCATGGAAGTCAAGTGGATTTCATTAGTCAACCCCAAGCTCTCCAGCTGATGGAGCTTAAACTCAGCTGATGGAGCTTAAACTCTCAACTTGTTGTGAACCATGTGCCGTACTGTAATCCTGGTTTAATGCTAACACTATGAACAGCAGGGCCCCAATCCAAGCCGATCAAAGCTTCTGCAGTAAACAGACCGAAGCAGACATTATTAGCAATATTCTATTTCAGTCCATGTTGCAGTCAGTAACTACGTACTCTTATCGGTCCTTTGATACCCTCTAACGGTCCACCAAAAGCTGTAAAAATGGCTGCGACGACACCCACGTTGTTTCATCGTCACCATCCTCACACACAGTCTCTCACAACCTCTTCTCCTCTCAACTTCAGCAAAACCAGCCTTCACCCCAAAACACCCATCCCACCATGCAAACAAACCCATGCCATCATCACAACTGATCCGATCCCAACCAAACCATGCAAACGAAGTTCATGTCTTCACTACTACTGTCTCTTGTTTTGATGATGATGATTCTATGGTCCCAAACTGCATCTGGGTTCGGATCAATGGGCCCAATCTCGGCCTCTTTCGGCGACGACGGCTTCTTCTGCGCCATAGACGCCAGCGGCAAGCAGGAGGTGGTCTGTTGGGGCAAGAACAGCTCAACTTCGACTCCGTCATCAGATTCCTTGCCGACGTCAGCTTCTTTCAACAACATTCCAGCGATGGCTGCCCTCTCCGGCGGTGAAGGATTTCTCTGCGGTATTTTATCCAACACCTCTCAGGCGTATTGTTGGAGCTCCAATGCCCCAGATATAGATCTCGTACCACTCACTTTCAAGTCCACTGCTTACTCTCATATCGCCGCCGGGAAGAGCCACGTGTGCGCTATTAGAGGCGCGTATTATTCCGATCACGATTTGGGGACTGTGGATTGCTGGGAGATATTTGGGACCGGGAACAGTAGTTTGAGTTCGAAACAGAGTGCTCTGTTTTCTGATCAGTCAATAAGCAATCTTGTGTTTGAGAGAGTTGTATCTGGTGAAGGGTTTAGTTGTGGTGAGATTAGAGAAGGAGGGATTATTTGTTGGGGACCCAATTCTGTTAATTTATTAGGGGTCTCTCGTGTGATGGACAATTTCACAGCTTTGGCCTCGGGGAAAACTTCAGTGTGTGGTGTTTCCGAACTTTCCGGTGAGGTTCAGTGTTGGGGTGATGCTGATTTGTCAGCTGGTGTTCCCAATGGGACCCGATACGTGTCGTTGGCGGCGGGTTCTCGCCATTTTTGTGGGATTAGAGAAGACAATCATGGAGTTGAGTGTTGGGGGATGTTCAACTCTTCTTTGGTTCCCAAGGGACCAGGGTTTGTAGCCATTGCTTCTTCTGATTTCACTACTTGTGGGATTAGGGAAGATAATTTGGTACTTGATTGTTGGGCTGCTAATGCATCATCATCAGGGAAGCCTGAGTATGATCCTCCACTGGAGTTGTGTAGTCCAGGTCTTTGTAGTGCTGCGTCCTGTGGAGTTGGGAAGTTTGCTTTCAATGCTAGCAGTCTGAATGAGGTGGATTTGACAAGCTTGTGTCTTCGAAATGATCTGAAGATTTGTTCACCTTGTGGGAATAATTGTTCGGAAGGATTCTTCTTGTCTAGCTCGTGTACTGCGAATACTGATAGAGTGTGCACAGCTTGCTCTCTTTGCCAAAACAGTACTTGTTGGAGCATTTGTGGGCTTCAAGCACCTCCGGAGATGAAGAAAAAGCTTTGGATTCATGTTCGTAGGCTGGTGATCATATTTGGGTCTTCTGCTTTGGGTTTCTTGCTGGTATTAATCAGTTGGTGCATTCTTGGCCGATTGACCAGTACTCGAAAGGAGGAAGGAACCAAGAAGCAGTTCAAGTCTTGTATGGGAAAGCCAGAGTTGGAAGCTGACAATAATGAAGATGAAGACCCTCCTCCATCCACGGTTCCATGCCCTGGGATAGCTCAAGTTTTCAGACTCTCGGAACTAAAAGATGCAACCAATGGATTCAAGGAGTTCAATGAGCTTGGTAGGGGAAATTATGGCTTTGTTTACAAAGCTGTGCTAGCAGATGGGCAGCAAGTTGCAGTCAAGAGAGCAAATGCTGCCACTATAATTCACACTAACAGTAGGGACTTTGAAATGGAATTAGAAGTCCTTTGCAAAATTCGACACTGTAACATTGTGAACTTGTTAGGCTACTGCTCAGAGATGGGGGAGAGGCTGCTTGTATATGAGTACATGCCCCATGGTACACTCTATGACCATCTCCATGGTGGTCTTTCACCTCTAAACTGGGGATTCCGGTTGCGAATTGCAATGCAAGCTGCAAAGGGGATTGAGTATCTTCACAAGGAATTTGTGCCTCCAATTGCTCACCGGGATGTCAAGAGCTCAAATATTCTTTTGGATTCAGAATGGGGTGCGAGAATTGCAGATTTCGGGCTCCTTACTTCTAATGACAAGGATCACGGAGGAGATTTGGAAACTGATGTTTACAACTTTGGAAGAGTACTGCTAGAAATTCTCAGTGGAAGGAAAGCTTATGATAGGGATTACACTCCTCCAAGTATAATTGAGTGGGCATTACCTTTGATAAAGCAGAACAAGGCAGCTGCCATCATCGATCGTTATGTAGCTCTTCCGAGAAATGTTGAGCCTTTGCTTAAGCTTGCTGATATTGCAGGACTAGCTGTTAAGGAAAATCCTAATGAGCGTCCTACCATGTCAGACATCGCATCTTGGTTGGAACACATTGTGAAAGATGGTCTGACCTTGTAATTTCTGAACCAGGTCACCGAATATACATCAAACATTGGTCCCTATTATTTCAGTAAGCTCTGTTCTTCCCCTTCTGTACATCTCCTGATGAGCTTCTTGTAAATGATTGGTTACTCTTCCTTACTCGTCTCTCTTTGTTTCTCATTATTTCCCTTAGGTTCACAAAGTGAAGGGGTCAATATTTTCTGTACCATTCTACAGAATAACTTATATTCCGGTGTAGTGCATTGGAGAGCAATTGCTACCTGAATTCGAAAGAAATTATTTTACTGCACACTGTTCTGTACTAGGATGCTTTTTACTTTCAAACCTACAAATCCTGATACTGATGAATTCCTAGATTTTTTTTTCCGAAAGACCTCTTCTTCCATCTTGGTACTGTGTGCGAGTTCAGAAAATTTTGTCTAACCAGATAAATGGGAAAAGTACTTCTTGTGAACGGAGAGACCAAATGTGTCTTGAAGTATTATTCCCTTTAGAAATGTGGAAGTCCAAGTCATGGAAGCACTCTATGTCAAAACGCTTTTGAAACTGAAAAACAACCTTAGCTTTATGATGCACAAGAGAATGAAACTTGATGGTTGGCTCTGAAAAATTTCTAAACATCATCATTTGTCTCTTTCACATTTCTGCTTTTCCTCTCACATATCCCCACCCGGCCGCACTGAATCATTGGAAAATAGTTGGGTAGAAGTAAAACAATTTCAGTCTTAGAGGCATAATCATTCAATCTGAGCTCTCTTCCCATTTTTCTTCCTCTAATATTTTTTTTTTCTATTGGTATTGTTGAAGTTGAGCTCAAATTAAGCTTGCTTTATCATCGAAGTGTCTGTGCTGCTGTATTCTGTGGTTTAGAATGTATAATAATGGAATGTTAGAAACAGTTCCAGAAAAAAACTTGACATTAGTTTATTGGAGATAACTCGTACACTTGTATTTTATAAAACTACTATCAACAACAGCAAGATACAAGATGAATCACCTCCACATTAGACAACTAATCAAACAATGTAAATTAAAAGAGGGTAGTCTTGAGTTAGAATTTCTCTTCAACTCTTCCAATTGGAATTGGCAATTGGCATGCAGACCTTATATACTGAAAGATATCCAACCAAAAGAGAAGCAACCTTATCAGTTGACTGAAATGGTCTTCCTTGGACAGCTTGAGAAAATTTACCCAGCAGAATCTTTACACAGACAACCCAAATTCCCCTGATGAATAGTTGTTTTGTGTGCTACTAGCTACTGAAAGCTTGGAGAAAGTGCTCTGGTCACTTGACTGATGCTGTGTCATTTTAATGTTGGTGAAATCAGTAACTAGTCCAGGTTGTGAAATCCTATAATCTTTGATGTCAACCTCCCCAGTCAACATCTCAACAGCGATTGTCATTCGTGGCCGGAGCCTTGCCATTTCTTGCACGCAAAGAAGGCCTACCTTTAGGAATCTGAGAGCTTCATCTTTAGGGAAGTTCATTTGGAGTATAGGATCAACTAATTGCAGAAGGTTCTCTGCCTTGTAAGCTTCCCATGCCTGCAAGTTAACACACTTTGATGCTTCAGTTCTACCATAGGATGTGAAAGTATGACCAGGACAGTATCTTACAGAAAGTACATCTAATCATTTTACCTTTTGGACCAGGTATTGCTCCCCAAGTTCCATATCAAATTTCACAATTGAACGGCCACTGACAATCTCCAAAAGCAGAACTCCGAAGCTGTAAACATCTGACTTTCGTGTCAAGCGCCCGCTAATGGCGTATTCTGGAGCAAGATAGCCCCTTTTTGGATTATAGGGAAAAACACCATTAGCATGGAATAGCATTCTAGAGAAGAGGCAGAATGATAATGTATCAAGGCAGAGGAAGAGATTCAAACTTACACTGTCCCAGCAACCCGAGTACTGATATGAGTATGGTTATCTCTCAGCAACTTCGATAAGCCAAAATCACCAACCTTTGGCATGAAGTTCTCATCAAGAAGTATGTTACTCGCCTTAATGTCTCGATGCAAAATATGAGGTTCAACCTCGAAATGCAGATAGGCTAGTGCTCTGGCTATTCCTAAGGAAATACTCCTCCTTGCATCCCAACTAAATTTCATCCTGTTTTGCTCTCCACCTATAAATCAACAATACAAGCAAAATTCCTAATCAAACTCCGTTTGAGCACTAAATGAAATGCGGATGACCAAAGCACAAATTGACATATCAGAAGCATGTTTTACACTGTTACCTAACAAAGTGTGTGCAAGGCTATTGTTTTCCATGTAATCATAGACCAAATATCTACTAGCTCCATCAACACAGCACCCTTGAAGTTTAACAAGGTTTTCATGTTTGATTACGGAGAGTGCAGCCAATTCGGCTATGAACTCCCTCTCTCCTCGCATCGATTCGAGCTCGATGGAAAGTACTTTTATAGCTACAAAAGTACCATTTTTAAGCATACCCTGTTAATTAAACCCCATAATCAATAAGCAAACACGTACAACAATATCTCCGTACATTCATTAAGCGCAGATTCTATGTTACGGATAGGAAAAAAACCTTATAAACAGAGCCAAAGCCTCCTTCTCCAAGCTTGTTTGAGGAATGGAAGCCATTAGTGGCAGATTTCAACTCCTTGTAAGAGAAAATTCTGAAACTTTCTTGAGCTTCACCATCTGGGTAAACAGAATTACATTAAAAACAAACAGAGAAAACAAACAGAAACAGAAAGAGAACATTAATTAAGAACACAACTCTTGACAACGACATAAACCAAGAACATTCTTTCAACCAACCTTGCGTCATTCTCTGACTGCGTTCTGCAGGTGAGCAGTGGAAGCAATTTATGCAGGGAATTGGGAACTTCATGTACTAATCTAGCTGTGATTGGAAATTGAAATCTTCAAAATTTGAGGTAACCAAGAAGAGGGTTTAATTAATCACTTTAGAGAGAAATGGTGAAAACAAGAATTGAAGGAGCTCTGTGGAAGAAATCAAACAGAGGGACGTGCATTATATATATATATTATATACGCGGCTTTTGACTTCATCCGGATGGCTGCAGTCCTTACTTTCTCAGGTTTGAAGACTTTGAACTAGTTAATGTTTTCGAGATGTGCCACTTGAATTATTATATTCTTTCTAAGAAACTCTCTGCTTCGTTTTAAAAGAGCATCTCGGATGAGCATTCCTCCAAATTGCACGAGCAAACCAAATTTATGGATAGTAAAATAAATTAAATTTTAAATATATTCATACACAAAATACAAGAATAATTATAATTCATTATAATATAAAATAAAATATTAATAAATTGTTTACCGATAAAATTTACGACCAATAATAATGTGACACACGTCGTTTACTCGTAAAAATTTTCGTATAATTTTTTGGACTCTCGAACTATTTATTATAATTTTTAGATGTTTTAATTTTAATTTTAATTTATTAAAAATAGTCAGTTTTTAAAATTTGGACTGTTGGATTGAAAGTTGGATTCAAAATAAATGGCCCAGATCAAGTGAACCGTTGGAAAGTAATTCTCAGCTCGGAAAGACACATGTCAGCGTCTAATTTGCGCGTCAATTTTTTTTCTCACTGCTTTACTAGCGTGTACAATGCACGCATCTGAAGAAAAAAAAATCACGTGCCTAACATCACCCATGACGTGTGGGCTCCGCCAGACGAAGGAGCAAACGACGGAGCAAATTACGCTCGAGCTCTCTGTCAACGAGCAACACGACCTGCGATCTCGATCGCTGCATCTGCGTTATCCAGTTTTTCGAGCAACTCTTTGCCGAATCCACCATTTGATCAAGCAAACCACCTCCCGGTGCGGATGCTCTATGCAGTTCCATTATATTTTTACCGTTGGTCGTTATGCGACTTCTAAACCATAGGACACACTGATTCACTAATGGGGGAGGGGAGTCTTTGATGCATCTAAAATAATGTAAATGATAAATTATTTAGCAAAAAAAAAAATTAATGGTTCAGCTCTGGTAACGGTACATTTGATTCATGTAGAGTAGTATCATTTGGTGTGCGGAGTATTTGGTGTAGCTGCCCCTTTTTTCACACCCGCACGTACACGTACAACCGTTCTAAATTCAATTGACTATTGAAGAAGTTTTAGGATTTTGAGATAAAAATATCTGATCTTCCATGCATTATGTAGCTAGCTAGGTAATTAGGTTTGGTCAATATTCATGTACGTATAGCTTCATTTATTACGACTTCTCCATGCATTCGTGCATGTACACCATATTTATTCCAAGCATTTCGATTGCTGCATTAATGCTTCTCGATCAATTGACTTCATATTTTGCCCATCAAAGATTTTCCCAATCATCAACGCATCTCATCTTACCTTAGTCAGTGGAAACATGTGACTAATTAACAATGTAAGATTTACAAGTACCAACATATTACATATCTAAAGTAGTTAATTACGTGATATTGTGCATGCATTAAGAAAAGTACAACTCAAAAGCCAAATTTCAAACTTTTTACCATCACTTATTCTTCCATCATTTTGGGAATGAATTGAATGAATAAGTGAACGCGGCTAAAAGTGAAGAAGTTGAAAACTTGAAACCAAATCATGCAAGATTTGAAAAACAAGTATTTGGAGACCCGGCCATTGTCAATTAACTCGTTCAAATTTGTTTTGGGAAGGTCTCAAGGGGACAAGCTGGGAAGGATAGCTTGAATACCCATGCAGAAGCTATTCTTTCTTCAGATACTGACATCCATCTGACCAAAAGCTTCTGCATAAGACATTGACATTTCACCAGCTGCTTGTTTTGCATGATTAATTTGTAGGTTTCTTCGAACAATATATAGTCATTCATCAAATTTTGTCCAAACAATGAACAACTAATTTGAGTGTTCAAATTAATTAATATGAAGGTTGACCACTGACCAGCCTTTAGACGTCGTGAGGTTTTTTTTAGGTGAAGATAGAATTATATTGCGCTGATAAGTTATAAAGGAGAATATCGTTTACCGACACGATAGAAGAACTCCGTATGACAACCTATACTACATCGTGCTCACAACAAGCTATCATAATACATAACTAAACGTGCTTGACGCAGGGAATTGACTGAAAAATTTGAGCTCCACATCCTATCTAGTTATGCACCCCAAATCAAAGCAGCTCATGTTGCTCTTTAGCCGTCTTCTCAGCAACTGGATGGATAGCAAATTTCTTATGTGGAGACTCATACTTGGACACCTCTGACACCCAAGCTCCAGTGAGTGTGCTGTGCTCGGCTCCCGGTGGTGGTGTCTCCTCCCGCGTCCCTCTCTTTTTTTCACCAAGGAGAGAGGGACCAGCCAGTGGTAGTCCCCCTGACGCAAGCGTCGATGCCCCATTTGAGCGTCGCCCGCTACCTTTAGCAAGCGACATCGACTCATCTGGGTACACTGCAGCAGTGTGCTGGAGAGATGATCTAATTGTCTGCAATGCCGCTCCTTTCTTGCGTCGTGCAGTCATGATAGTGGGTTTCTGGGTCTTAAAATTGCATCTTGTAGCCTTGTGAGCCACAATACCCGCTCCAGATGGGTCTAACGCTGGTACATCAGCTGTACCTGTAACCTAAGAAAAAATTAAAAGATGTCAGTGGGTCCCTCTTCAAAAAGAGGGTTATACTGCATGTAAGACATGTGGCTCATGCTAGGACCCTGTGCCTCTTGCATGTCCTCCTCCTGGCTGTCATGTACACGTGCTCCCGACGGTGGCGTTCCAGCCGAGCTCATCACCAAATCAGCCTTGCTAGGTTGTGCTTCGCCGACACTGAGGATGGCGCCGCCTTGGCAGTCGCCTGAGTTCCCTCAAAACTCGAAGGCAGCTGCATGGTCTGTGCTGCCTCCCTCTCTGCTCGTTTCTCCTTCTGTGCCTACTGCACGATGCATCCATTGCTGCCATACACAAATAACTCACACAAAACATAAAAACTTTGCACATTTGGGTATTCAAAACTCACCGACAGCACGTAATTCAGGGCAAAGCGGATCTTTCTCCGCACTACCAGGTTGCGGCGAAGATCTATCCAGACCTTAATCTTCATCACGCTCACAATTATGAGGGTGGGGATGTGCCGAACATACCGCCCCACAAAATTACCCAGCTGCTCCGCCCAGTCTCTGTTAAACTCTTCCGGTGGGACATTGTGGACCACCATCCACGTCTGGGTCACCGTTGCATGGTCTGAAAAGTCATCAAACTCTTCGACTACCACCATGTGGCCCTTAAAAAATCAAAGACCACGAATGACACGGCGAAGAGCCATTGGATCGCCAAAGCTATAAAAAATCAATCTGAGTCATGGTGGCGAAGCACGACCTAATTCGGCCCCAAAGGACCATGCCACAACCGCGTCATGGTGGCCTTCAACGCGGAGTCATGAACCTTCGGCAACGCCACCGGCCAATAAATCAGTGCGACACCATATCGCATCTCCTTTGCATGTTCTCCCTCCACTTCAAAAACAGGGACTATAGCCAACAACCTTGAGTCGATGGCTATAGCAAGACCAGTCGTCGACTATAGTCATAGCAGACGATCGGCCGTCGGCTATACGGTCGACGGGAAAAAGTCGTCGGCAAAACTATGGCTGACGACTAGGAGGTGGGTCGTCGGGTATAGTCCTGTCTATACCCGACGACCGGTCAACAACCGAAGTTGACAAGAGGACTATACCCGACGACCAGAATGTGAGTCATCGGCTATAGTATTTACCATAGCCGATGACTTTGAATAGTGTCGTCGACTATAGTATAAAATTTTAGGAAAAAAAATACCCAAAAATGTACAATTTTAATCCTCGCCTACAATTTCATAATATTCTTGATCGAAGTTGCAAAACACATTAGAAATTCACTAACAAAACACAAATTCACACATATTACACCCTAACCTATGGATGATCCAAATTGATGTTATTGAAAACATCGACGTTAATATTCTCGTCTTCGGGATCCTCCTACAGCCGCGTGGCAGGAAAAGGGAACGCAGGTGGAGCCGAGACCAGGAATCCAGATGACTGAAGCTATGCAGTACAATCCTGAAACCATGAAGTTATCGCAGATTGCTCGGCTAATCTCGTCTAATCCATCTCCTCCACCCGCCTTTGAGTCTCTTCCAGCATCTCTGATGCTCTGTCGTCTGCCTCTAGTGTTCTTCCGCCTGCCTCTGGTGCTCTGCCGCCACCCTCTGGAGCTGTTCTTGTAGATGAGAAGACTTCAAACTTACCAACCTGCGTGAGAATCTCGGAGTGTTCTTCAATTACTCTGTTAATTTCAAAATGGGATCGAAGATAGGGAATTACTCTGTTAATTCCCTTGCAGATGCTTTCTGTGTGAGCATCAATGTTGTTGGGCTCTTCACGAGCTTTCCATCGAGGTATTCTTTGTCGTCGTTAGTGGTGGTCGCGCCCACGCGCCACCGTCTATGGCGACACGTGGCTGAAAATTTGTCCGAAAAACTTTATTTTATGAAACGTGTCGAGTTAAATGTCGTTAGGTTCGTATTGGTGATATGAACACAGTCGTGAGGTTAAAATGTGATTTATGCTTCATCGTCCCAGTGGGTGGGTGTTGTGATGGGGTTCACCACCAGTGGTGGTGCGGGCGACAGAGAAATTAGTTTTGTTGTATTTTGTTATGACTGTTTTGTCGTAACAAGTTATCGAATATGTTCTTCGATTAATTTACTCGAATTGAGTTTTCTGATCGAGTACTCCCTCGATTTATTTGATTATTTTATTAATTTGACAATTTTTGACAAGGGTCGGGTCGTCACAGATGGTATCAGAGCAAGGTTCAACGCTCGAACCAAGCTAATATTGTGCACTTGTATTTTCTAAATTGATTAGCATAGTCTGAATGCTCGTATCGAGATTTAAATTGATGATTTTGTTCTTATTGAAACCGAATTATTGACATCAATAATTATCAAAAGGGAGTTACAAAATGATTATGTTTCTTATGGCGATCTAGGTCCAAGTGAGTAGACTCTGGCTTTTCACAGTCGAGTATGCGAGCGTTGGAACTCAATTAGATTTGTCTATTATTTATTTTAGTAATTACACTTTACGACTTTATTTATACTAGGTAAAGTTATTAATTGGGACGTTTTTCAGTTGCGTAGTTCTTCATGCTTTTATATTTTTAGTTCCACTCAGCTTGATTTCTAGATATATTTAACGTTTATGCTTATGTTTATAGTCCAGCTAGTTCGATTTTCATGTTAATTTGTTTTAGTATATGACGCTTTTAGATTAGCGTCCGGTGCAGATGTAGCTCAGTGTATGATCTTAAACCTTTTAAGTATTTATGTTTTCACGATTTTAGTTCAGCTAGCCAGAATTTTGATTTTAGTTCTAGAATATGACGCGTTCAAAATTGCGTCCATTTCAATTTCAGTGTATGACGCTTCAGATAAGCATCCAACTCAGATAAATATTAGCTTACAATATTTCATTTTGTGGCTCTTATAGCCATTACCCTGAAGGCTCAGTTCAAATCAGATATGAATGTGCATACGAGTCACTCAACTGATCATCAAGTGAATATGTAGTCTAGAATGGCTAGACCTAAGACGACATTGGTAATAGGTGCTAGTTTGATCGCTTGATTACTACCTCTCTAAGTACACTCGAATTATTTGAGCTATTTCAGAGTGCCTACTTGATCACCCGGATAATTCAGTATACAGTTTTCAATTTTTAGTGTTTAAGCTTATGGGCATAGATTTCAATTATTGTATCGATGCATAGCTACTCGATCTTCAGGGGCACTAGGATGGGTTAAAGGCCCTGACCTGAGATTTACAGTATAGCTACTCGATCTTCGAGGGCACCAGGATGGGTTAAAGGCCCTGACCTGGGATTTACAGCATAACAACTCGATCTTGGAAGGCGCCAGGATGTTAGAGGCCCTGACCTAGGATTTATAGCTTAGCTACTCGATCTTCGAGGGTGCCAGGATGGGTTAGAGGCCCTGACCTGGGATTTACAGCACAACTACTTGATCTTCGAGGGCGCCAGGATGGGTTAGAGACCTTGACCTGAGATTTATAGTTTAACTACTCGGCTGATCACCGAGGGCACCAGGATGGGTTAGAGGCCCTGACCTGGGATTCTCAGAATGGCTACTCAATTTTTGAGGGCATCATGATGAGTTACAGGCCATGACTTGGGTGTCTCAGGTTAAATTTTTATTGAATTATTGAAGTCGGTTGTCTTCAGATAAAAATTTTAGAATTTGTCGAAACGAGTTCATGGACACGAGAATCGTCGAAATTGGAATTACAATGAGAAATTTATGATCGACAGAAGTTTATCGGAAATTAATTACTGAGTTACCATATTTAAAAACATATATATATGTAGGGTTTCCTTTTCGGGTAGGGGGAAGGGGGAGAGAGAGATGGACTTTCTGTCAACCCTCTCTCCCGAGGAGGGAGAGAGAGAGAGAGAGAGAGAGAGAGAGAGAGAGAGAGAGAGAGAGAGAGCTTTGGTTGTTTGAGGCGTGGCGCCGGCCGGCCACCTCCGACCACGGGACTGGTCTGATTTTGACTCGGCTCCATCCTCTCTACCTAATTTCGTCCTTAATTCAGGCGATGTAGCATCGAGGAGAAGAAATTCCTAGGGTTTTCCGGGTTCGGGCACGACGTCACATGCGTGGTTTCCGGTCGATTCAGGTATGGAATCAAGGTCATGAGAACCTCTTTATGGGTTGTCTTAGCTTGTATTGATTATTTTACAGGTTTTGCATCAATTGGAATCAAAATTGTTTGATTCTGATTGGATTCAGTTTAGCCTTCGCTGGACAAGCGGAACCAGTACTTATTGGCAGCGAGGCTCCTCACCTCGTCGTGAGTCGATTGAGGGTAGTCTCGAACTCCACCGTGGCTGAATGGCAGAGATCGGAGCCGGATTCAATTTATGGTCGTGAGCTTTCGGGGCCAATTCTAGTCAAACGTGCCAAAATCTACCTTTGGTCATTTGAGTAATGTTGTTGGGCTCTTCACGAGCTTTCCATCGAGGTATTCTTCGTCGCCACCGGCAGATTTGTCTGAAAAACTTTATTTTCTGAAATGTATCGAGTTATATGTCGTTAGGTTCGTATTGGTGATACGAACACAGTTGTGAGGTTAAAATACAATTTAGGCTTCGTCGTCCCAGTGGGTGGGATGATGTGACGGGGTTTGCCACCAGTGGCGGTGCAGGCGACAGAGAAATTAGTTTTGTTGTATGTGGTTACAATTGTTTCGTCGTAACAAGTTATCGAATCTGTTCTGCGATTGATTTAGTCGGATAGAGTTTTCTGATCGAGTACTTCCTCGATTTATCCGATTATTTTATTATTTTATTATTTTGACGACAAGGGTCGGGTCGTCACAAAACACCTCTATCTCGTGGGAAGCAACTAGCCCGAGATGACACACCACCGTCGGTGAATGCGTCAAATGGTGGTCTAAAAGGGATTTACAATCTTTATTCCCCGCAAAAGAAGGTTGCAATGGGTTCGATAGCACTCACAAAGATACAAGCTAAGGGTCAAAGCACCAGATGATTTAATGTTGTTTGGGATGCATAACTAAATAGAGTGTGAGCTTTTCGATTTTTTTAGTCTTTCTTCTATGCCTAGAACGTTTGACTATGTTTTGGGTATCATATAATCAATCAATATAATAGTGTATGTTACTCATAGGAGTTCTTTCAATTATTTCGTTCATCGGTGAAATCCTTTGTAACCTACAAACTTCTTTTTTTAGCATTTTACCTCAAAAAAGATGAAAGTAGTAGCTAATTTCATATCCCCTCGATCAGAGTGGGGTAATCGTGCATATAATGGATTTGCATGGATAATATTAATGCTCGTCTCTTGCATTAATGTTTCATTTTGTTGTTCAATTTTTCTTAAATGGCTCGTTTCTTCAGCCTCCGACGCGACACTCTCTTAATTAGCTTCTTTCTCAGACTCACTTGATTTAGGAGACGACACTACCGTCTTTCTCAGACTCACTTGATTTAGGAGACGACACTACCGTATGCGGTTAAAGATCTCATATGTAATAGCGCTTAATATATCTTGAGGTACAAGAGATTTTGTGTGGAGAGGATTAACCTCTAAAACGTACACCGTACCTAAATCCGACCCATCAAATTTGAGTATATAAGATTAATTTTTTAATACTCTTACTTAATTAAATACTTAATGAAGTTATAAACTGCCGGTGCCTAAAACATATAAAGTTGAAAGAAGAAAAAACATCCTTCAAAAAAAAAGAAAGAAGAAAAAAACATATTCTCGCTTGAATGCACTTTCACGTGCGACATAAAAGTTTCGCATCAACTACGTATGTCTCATCCAGCGGCCCGGCATTTGGAGTTGGCCTTGGTCTCACTGACATATGTGGGTGTGGTCGCACGGGACTCAAAGGACCTGTGTCCGGTTAGGTTGGGTTTTGGCGGCGGCGGTTTCCTCGATCTCTGGTATGGAGATCTGAGGAGTCGGGCGAGTAGGCAATGGTCAGCGGTTGCACTTGGCTTCGACTTAAGAGAATGGAATTCATCGCTCAGTGTTGGTCATGTGATGACAGGCGAAACTGGGCTTTGTTGGTCTCAGAATAAGGCTTGGGTTGCTCTTGTTTGGTTTGGGCAAGTCGCTCAAATCTGGGCAACATTCTCAATTGGTGGTGAACAGTTTTTATCCACCTAGGCAGTTCGAGGTTCATGGACAGTGGTGGAAGTCTCGGTTGTGGTGGCGACATTGTAACACTGGTGACTGTGACCTGCATTCGGGTTGGGTCAGGTATATGAGTCGACCTGGTATTTATTTTGCCATACTAAAGGTTTATCTTTGGGCTCAATCGTTGGGCCTGGCACATACCCTTTTTAATATTTTTAAGTTTAGTTATTTTTATTTTCTGTTTTTAGTTTTTAGGTTTTTAGGTTTTTTTTTTTTGCAAATAAACCAATACTCGTATCAGATTGGCGGATGTGGGTTTTGTCTTAAACTGTGCACCTTTTGTGCCTTGTCTGCTCTAGATCAGGGCGTTTGTTTGTTTGTCGCATGAGCGCACCTCTAGTGACAAGATGAGATGTAGTGTCGACAGTGTTTGTCGACAAAGTAGTTGAAAAACTGGTCAGAGTGAATTGATGTGTTGCCTTAGTCACGTTGTCTTTCTGATACAGTGTCGCCTTAAATGTAAAACAAATAAAGTAACTAATGTTGCACGCTTTGCTAATTTGTGCAGCTTAGAGTATAATGTACTAGTTGAGTCGCCTGATAATATTTCAGATGTTTCTCTTCTGATAGAGTTTAGGGTTTATGTCCTCTGTATTCTACCATTTCATTAATTGAAGCCTAAGGATAGCCGAAATCCCTTTTTCAAAATAAATAAATAAATAAAGTTGAAAGAAGAATTGAGTCTTTGAAATAATTTAAAAAATAAAAACTAAGATAAAAACGTATTGTACAAATTGTGACAGTATGTATTGTACAACTTTTGACGCGCATAATGAAAAAATTTATATATATAGTAGCCGCAAGTGGGAGATAACGTATTTGAACTTAACTCGATTACAAATTGTATAGTAGTCGCGAACTTGCATCATAGGTACTATACACTTACGAGTGGAGAAAACGAGGAATTAGAGTTAATGAGTTATATATATATTCTTTCTCTCAAGTGAAATCAGGTAGTAATTTGTTTTCACCTAAAGACTCTCCAAGGCGTAAGCCGTGCTAACCTATACGTGGATATTCCCCTGTATATGATGACCTAGGTAGGAGATATGAGGCTGCTGGAAAAGGAATTACACCAAATAGAAACATTAGGATAGTGATCTAAATGAGCGAGAAGCCGCGAAATTAGCTTCACAAAAAATAATTATGGATGCCTCTTGGAATGATGTCATCCCCTTGTGGTTTATGTTGGCAAGTGGTAAATATTTAATTATTTTGTGAATCTTTTTGTATAAAGATGTGATTTATTTTTTATTGTAAATATTTTTTTCTTTTAAGAATTTACCTTGTAAAATTGTACATATACCCTAATTTGAAATTGAATGAAGCATTGCATTTTATCCTAAACACTTTTTCTTACACTTTTCTACTTGGTACCTTTAACGACCCGAAGTAAATTAGCGAGTTAATCATCATTAGTCGCGCCAATAAACGAGTTAAGCATCATACATCACATTTATCGAGATTCGCCACGACTTAAAATCGACTTTTTATAAATTGTGAATTTGGACTCACTTTCTTCACAAAAATTGTAGGGAAAGTTATTTCGAGTCGTACGATACTTTAAGTGGATTTTTCGGAGGTTCGAGCTATTTTCTGCGAATTTTAGAAGTTTTAAGTAGGAAGTTAGTAAATTAAAAATCTACTATTGGATAAATATTTTGGACCGTTTGATTATCATCAAGTTCATTCTGAGCCGTTAATCTTGTGAGGGTAGTTTTTTCTTTTAGATCTACCAAGTTGGATAAAAGCCCAACATTTCTCTTGGCCCAGTTTGTTTTCTCTCTCTCCGTCAAATGACGTCGGCAATCCATCACCAAACGACCACCAAATTGGTCGATCTCGGTCTCAAAGTGCTCGCCTCGCCTCAACACTAAAACCTCCGATTCACATCCTTTGAAGCCGAAAAATCAACAGAAAATTCTAGGTTTTCAGCCTTTATTGATGGCGACACCACCGGCATTGAACCACCGTTAATCATGAGGGCTTTTAAAACCTATCCTCTAGGGGGTCGAACACGACATGTCCCAGGCCAAACTGTGGCCTGATGTCGTCATCAGATCGATAGAAATTCTGGCAAGGTTTTTCCGATTTCTCAAGGTAATTTTCGATTATTGTGATGTAAATTGACCTTGGTCGTAGTTGTGGAAGTTACTGGGCTTGAAATGAGCTTTCTATTGATATGCATATGAGATTTTTCTGGGTCTACCCATTCCGACCGCCGCCGTGTGCAGCGGAGCTCCAACAACCAGAACACCAAAATCATCACGGGGAGTCTTCTAGACCAATTTGTTGTAGTTTCGAGTAGATTTTGTGTTGTTTGATCACATTTATAACATTTACGAACGTTCATCGCGTGTTGAGTCTAAACGGAAGCTTCATGGTGTACAAATTTTGAACTACGAAGTTTAGTTCATGACGCGGCTCATCGAGTACGAGGACGAATAGCGTTCTGCCATTGTCAAAAATAAATGTAAGTTCTTATTAGGTGTTTTTTTTTGGATTCCTTCCTATGTTAGTGTACGAATCAAAAATAATATTAATTTAATCTACGGTTTGACTTTAGGGAAGTCAAGTACGATTTTTGAGTTTATGAATCTATGAATATTTGGTTGGCGATTCAGGTGAGTGGACTTTATTTTTCACTGTCATTAGCGAGTCTTGATTATCTATGTTGATGATTTATCTTATATTTTCATGACACGACATGTTATATGTTTTATGATTATGCATGGAGGCTCTACATGTACTTTACGATTTTTATGCACGTCATGTACACAATTATGCATCAATGCATAGGCTACTCAGCTGATCATCGAGTATGCCCCGGGGGGACCAGGAATGCCTTACCTGACGATTTATATGTTTTGCCTCCACATGCTTGCGTTATTTTTATTCAGACTCGCTCAGTTTTGTTTTATATTTTTTTTGTGAAAGGCATAATATTACGCTTTATAATTTCTTAAATTTTTTTATTTTTCGTCCACTCACTCTGACGCTTTCTATGTTTTATATGTCTTTCCCATGGGTCATTTGGTTTCAAATGTCCAGGTTTGTAGAGTTATTTGGAGGTCGACCACGCACAATGTCGGGGCATAGCAATTTCTTTTGGAGGAATAATTTGATCCTACGAGCTAGTGTTTAAGTTAGCTTAGTTAGTTTAGGTAGTCTAGTAGCTTTGATGTTATAAATGTCTTCGTGTATTCTCTACTTGGAATGATCCAATAGTAAAAAAATTACATTGTTGTATGACTTCAGAGTTTTGAGTTTCTACTTTCTTCTATTTTTAGTTAAGTACGAGTTTAATCTCATGTTAATTTGGTTTTTAAGGCCTAATCCCGGTTTCGGCAGCTAAATCAGGGTCAGGTCTTCACAGTATCAGAGCCAAACTTGTGGACCTATCGACAAACCATATTTTTGTCAGCCACTACACCTAAATTTTGCTGCATACTGCTAACCTAAGAGAAAAATCCATATTTTTCGTGATTTCTTATGCTCAACAACTCCCTATTGTCCTATATCATACCACGACTCAAGACAACTCTTTGTTTCCAATCGAGTTCTCTCACTACAAATTTTTCTATGAAATTTTGAAAAATATTGCTTTTCTGAATATGAAGATGTCGCCTGGATCAACTATTATTACAGAGGAAGAACATCCACCTAGTGTCTCCGCTGATATAGTTACATCAGATGTACAGGGTAAGACAACATATCTCTCTATATTATCTAGGACTAATGCTTGGATAATTGATACAGGTGAATCTGATCATATAACAAAGAACCCTAGCATAGTGAAAACCGTTAAACCATCTCCTCAACATAGTGTGTCTAATGTTGATGGATCTCCATCTTCAGTTATTGGTGAAGATTCTATCAAAATCTTGGTTAATTTGATTATTGGTTCTGTTCTTGTTGCTCCCTCTCTTGCCTATAATCTTCTCTGTTAGTTAAATAACTTTGGCTCTTGCATGTTCTGTAACTTTCTATCCAGATTTTTGTATCTTTCAGGACATTCTAACTAGAAAAATTCTTGGTTATAGTGTTAAAAGGGGGAACCTCTACTATCTTGATTTGACAAGCAGTGGAGCACAACAGATGAATTTTTTTAGTCAAGCAAATAATACCACTAGTTTGGATAAAGCTAAGGAAATTGTGTGATTATGACACTGTCGTCCTGGTCACGTAAATTTTCATTACTTAGCAGAAACTTCAACCTCAATTATTTTCTAGAGTGATCGAGTGCTTCAAAGTTTCAGTGTGATACATGTGAGCTGTGCTAGAATCATTATGTTTCATATTCTCCTAGGATGCAAAGAGTCCAATGCCTTTTATGAAGATTCATTTTTATATTTGGGGTCTTGCAAGAGTTTCTACACCTACAAGAGCTCGTTACTTTGTGACATTTATTGGTGAGTATACCCATATGACTTAGGTATCTTTGATGGAGTCCAAGAGTTAGGCGTTCTATCGATTTACTGAATTTCATAAGATGGTAGCCATTTTGTATCAGCAACAAATCCGAGTTCTTTAGTCTGGCAATGTTGGTGAATATGTCAATAATGTCATATTTACCTACTTGGCCTCTCATGGAATCCGTCACCAAACCTTAATTTCTTATACTCCTCAATAGAATGGCTTGGTTGAGTGCAAGAATTGACAATTACTGGAGGTTGTTCATGCTTCATTGTTTGGCATGAATATGTCACGTTCCTACTGGGGGGCACTGTAATCGATGTTGCGTATTTGATCAACATGACTCCTTCTCGTGTCATTGAATTCCAAAATCCATACCAAAAGTTGCATGAGTTATTGTATGTTCCTTAACTTCCTAATCTAGTGTCTCGGTTATTGTAAGTCCATATTAACAAGCTCATTTGTGGTAAACTATATCCTTGTGCTTTGAAGTGTGTCTTCATTGGATATGCTGAATTCCAGAATGGTAACCGTTGTTATGATTCTATCACCAAATAGACTCATGTTTCTCTTAATGTGTCCTTTAAAGAATACAAACCATATTATTCAATGAGATTTTCAGAGTATTACCTTCAGGAGAAGAGATAATGGGAAAGAAATTCTCTGAATTTACCAAAATTTGAAGAGATAGAGATGTTGGAGACACGGTTTGGAAATTATGGAGGTCCTATAGTAGCTCTAGCGTCTACATTTGACTGGTCAAACATTTCACTCGACATGTCGAACAACCATCCAAAGTCGGCCACAACAAATTTTGACTCGTCGAATGATCTACTGGAAGTCGCTGGACCTATTTCCGACCAGTCGAAAATCACTTTTGACCAGTCAAATGACGCATGGAAATCCCCCAACCTGTTGAACGAGCTTATGTTTGATCTAGAACCAACTTTCGACAAGTCTACTGAATCTCTCAACTAGTCGAACAACGCACACAAAGAAGAGTTGCAGATTGAGTTGTATCGAGATAGTACTGAAGATCAAGCCCCCCCGCCCTCTCTACATCATCAAATGATAGTCCCGTTTAGAATGCTCAATCTGAGGTACGTGTTATTAATGAGTCTAAGAGGTCTCAACGAGTTGTTAAGGTAATTCCTAAACAACAATATGAGCCTAGTTTAGATGCCAAAGTTAAATACCATATAGTTAACTACATTTCTCGCTATAGATTGTCTGTGTCGCATGCACCTGTTGTCAGTCAATTATCTACAGTTAATATTCCTAGTAATGTACAGGATGCTTTTGGATCTAAAATAGAAACAAACTATGAATGAAGAACTAGAGGCATTGTGTAAGACCCTGGATATTTAAGTAAGTTGAAATTAAGTTTTGAGGCCTTATCTAGGTAGTAGACGTTATCACAAGTTCGTAGAATTTTTTGTTATATTTTTCGAAGTTCCTAGCTATAATCTACGATTTATTCGAAGTTAAAGTTCACGACGGACGGTGTTGAAGTGGCAGAATTTGATTGGATGATTAGTAGACTTAGTTATTAGTTTCTACGTATTGGACATATTTGATCGGCCAAAAATGAGTGTGTCACCGGTCATGTATCACCACGGTAAAGGGAGGACTTCGGTTAAGACAAATAGCATTAATTACTTAGTCACTAAGTTAGTTTTTACGACATGATAATTTTGTGTTGGACCATTTTGTTAAGCCGACTTCCCATTGGCGGTTTCAATAATTCAAACCTATAAATAGAGCACCAGCCACTTTTCTTTGATTCATCCGGAGAGAACTTTCTCTCTCTAGTTTTTTCTCTCTCTAAGTTTCTAGAAATACTTTAAATTTTGGTAGACCATAATTTTTTATCCGTAATTTTGAATTAGGATCTGTTCGTACTTATGAATTTGTTTAGATGAGTTTTATTTATTAGTGGAGAGCATGTCAGACATAGTTCAATAATTTTAGAAGACTTTGTCAACAAGGCGTTCTTGTCGAGTAGTTGTCGTCTTCGACTATCAAAAATTGAAGTAGAGAAATTCTCGGGGAACCTCTATATGATTGGATGTTGATTTGATTTTTGTTTTCATTGTTTGTTTTATTTCGCCTACATATACTAGGTGAAAAGCATGTGTTAGTAAATTTATCGATAAACATGATTTTGTGCATATTCGTATTTCATTCAGTAATTATAGCAAGCAGGGTGAAGTTGGTACATAGTTATGGTATCGGAAACCGTGGGATGTATCTTTTGTGTAGTTGAGTTCAATTTGGAAGGACTCGATTTCAAGTGGGCTAATAGAGCTGTTCAAAATTGGTAATCGAAGTTGAACAAGAGAACTAGTAAAAGGGGAACATGGATTGGGATGGGAATTAGTTCATATGTTAAGGCATCTTAAGTCACCTCAAAAGGGTAAAATATATGGTATGGAACATATAGGCTCCTTGTGTTTTAATATATGGATTATCAGGTAGATTAGTGGAGTTACATTGCCTCATAATTCGAGAATAGTTTATATTTTAAAATACGTTATTATGTGTTTTGATCGATTATCATGAGGAGGTTTTACGTCCCTACTAAGCCGCCAGGTTGAGCTCACCCCTATATAGATCTTGCAAGTTGGTTCTGAGAGTCAAAATGATTAGCCGAGCATATAACAACAAGTCTAGAGAGTTGTTGTTATTCGAGTGACTTGTAATAGAATTTTCATTTTTTTGAATAAGAACCGAGTTCAGTTATCCATTTTTGGGGTTGTACATTTACTTTTCGCGATCACACCTTGATTTCGGCTCCGGATGGGTCCAAGGGGTCTTGCCAACGGTCGAAAACCAGGGTGTGATACCTTGCAAAAGAATAAAACTTGGGACGTTGTTCCTATGCCATCAGGTTAGAAGACTCTTGGATGTCGTTGGGTATTTACAGTAAAACTCAAAGCATATGGGAACATTGATCGCTATAAATCTCGCTTGGTTGTCAAGGGTTATACTCAGAAGTATGTTGTTGATTATCAGAAGACTTTTGCACATGTAGCCAAGATTAACACTGTAAGGACTCTTATTACTCTTATAGCCTGTTATAATTGGCCTTTACACCAGTTTGATGTGAAGAATTCATTTCTCAATGGTGAGTTAGAAGAAGTATACATGGATACTCCACAGAAATTAGTTGCAAACCAGGTATTGAGGAAAATGTGTGTCATCTGAAGAAGTCCTTATATGATTTGAAGCAATCAACTAGGGCTTGGTTTAGACGTTTCTCTAAGGAAATAAAGAAGTTTGGATATCGGCAGTTTAACTCTGATCATACCTTGTTTTTCAAACACAAGGATGATAAAATTATTGTCTTGATTGTGTATGTTGATGATATGGTCATTACAGAAGATGATCCGTGTGAGATGGTGAATCATTAGAGACGATTATCACATGAATTGGATATGAAAGACTTGGGTGACTTGACATATTTCTAGAGAATTGAGGTTGCAAGATCTAAGTAAGAAATTACATTGTCCCAGAGAAAATATATTTTTGATCTTCTTGCATAGACATGATTATTGGATTGTAAACTTGCAACTACTCTAATTGAGCAGAATCATAAATTAGAGCTTCACCTAGATCAAGTTCTAACGAACAATGTCAGGTATCAATGCTTAGTGGGGAGACTTATTTATTTTTCACACACTTGGCATGATATTGTATATATTGTTAGTGTGGTGAGTCAGTTTATGCACAATCTTGGCGCGGAACACATGGATGCAATCTTGTGTATTCTCAGGTATCTGAAGGCTACACCTAGTAAGGAATTTTTTTTTGTAAGGCATAATGAAATGTGTGTTTTGGGTCATACTGATGCAGATTGGACTAGAGATAAGAATAATAGAAGATCTACTTCTGAATACTTTACTTTTACTGGTAGAAGTCTGGTGATTTGGCGTAGTAAAAAGCAGAAGGTGGTAGCTCGCTCTAGTGTAGAAGTTGAATACCATGGAATGACACATGAAGTACGTGAGTTGTTATAGATAGATTCAAAATGTGGTGAAAGAATTAGGCTTCAAGCTTCGAAAGCCTATAGATTTGCATTGCGGCAATACAACTGTAGTTGAGATTTCTCATAATCCAGTATAACATGACAGAACCAAGTATGTGAAGGTTGATAAACACTTCATAAAGGAGGACTTTAACATGAAGATTATTTGGTTCCCTTTTGTGGTATGAGGAGCAGTTAGCTGATATTCTAACAAAATGAGTCTCTCATCAAGTATTTGATGATTGTGTGGGCAAGTTAGGCATGATTGACATTTATGGTCCAACTTGAGGGGGAGTGTTAGCAAGTAATAAAAATTTAATTATCTTGTGAATACTTTTTTATATAGGTGTGATTCACTCTTTATAGTATTTTTGCGAGAAATGAGTGTTTATTAATTAGTCAAAATAAATAGACATGACAAGCTGAGATAAACCCTCGTCCACACTTTGAGTTGTAGATTATCTCGCATACCTTCAGAAAAAGCAGTAGATTGTGGTAGATCATGTTGAATGACCATTCTGAGCCAAGAAGGCCCAACCTCCAACCATCGAAATCGCTACTTTGAGCTACATTTAGTGCAACTTCATGTGCCTCCATATTCATCTCTCCAGGAACATGAGAGATAGATTAAACTTCAAGCAAACACAATAAACTTCAGACTTGATGAACTAACACACCTTCAGCCGCTTGGAAATCGTCTGAACCATTAACCAAACTGCTTCCAGGCAATCAATTTCCACGAACACAGGCCCCAAATGCTCCGCCATTGCTTCCTCTAAGCCATGCTTAATAGTCATCAACTCCGCTGCTAGTGGTGTAAGTCGAAGAGGAACCCGATAACCTAAAACTAAAACCATAAAGCCATCTGCTCTACGAATCACCACTCCCACACCGACCTTATCTCTCTATTTTGACACTGATGCATCACAAAAAATCTTCAAAGTCCCCATAGGCAATGGTCTCCATTTTCATTTCGAAGTATTGGTCTCTCTCTTTCCTCATCTTCCCTTATCTTATTTTGAGAGAGGGCTTCTTTAACATAGTTTCACTCCGATAACACCTGAGTAATAATTACATCATTCGGGCTTATTCGGCCTTCAAAGAACACTTCATTTCGTTCCCTCCATAACATCCACATGGCCACCACTAAGAGTTGCAGCTCATATACTGCAAGTTTTTGAATGGTCACCTCAAAAAAATGAGAGAAATTAGCGTACGTACCCAACGCTAGCTTAGGAAAGAAAGCTAGTTTCTCCAATACCACCATTGAGTAACAAAAACTTCAGCACACATGCAAATGAGTCTCACTTTCAACATTACACCTCACACGTGTCCTCCGTGATCATACATCGTCGGAACAATGACCCCTTGAATGCCATACACCCAACAAAGCATTGCCATAGAAAGTGATGCATCTTAGAAGGGATCTTAATTTTCCACAGCCGAGACCAATATTTAGAAGCAGCCTTCACATTACATCTATCATTCAACTGGTGCACATCCTTCTTCGTGGATAACCAGTACCCACTTTTCACAGAGTATGTCTCGTGCTTTTTATAATTCCAAAAGTCCACATCAGGTGCTTCAGAATGAACCAAAAGGATACTAAGAATAGCCTCCACCTCCATCGTAGAGAATAACCTGAAAAGCGCCTCTACATCCCAGCCTCCCAACACTGAAAAGAGGTATTTAACTCTCATAGCCAGATTAATACGATCATCTGGTATAATGCGGAAGTCCTCAACCTCAGGCACCCATTTGTCAATATATACCCTGGTACGTTCGCCATTCCCTATCCTGCGTCAAAGACCTTTCTCTAATGACTCATGTCCCCAAAGAAATGATTTCCACATAAAAGAATCCGTCGGCTTCTCAAAAACACTAAGAAAATCATCCTTAGGAAAATGCTTAGCTTGCAGCATTCGAACCACTATATATTTTGGCTTCTTCAAAATTCGCCATCATTGCTTTGCAAGCAAAGCTTTGTTAAAAGCTTTAAACTCCTTGAAGTTGATTCCTCCTTCTATCTTTGGGACACACAACTTCCCCCAGCTCTTCCAATGCATGCCTTTACCTCCCGGCCTCCTCCACCAAAATCTAGCTATAGAACGATTAAGCTCATCACACGTCCTCATTGGTACACCGTGGAATGACACATGAACTACGTGAGTTGTTATAGATTCAAAATGTGGTGAAAGAATTAGGCTTCAAACTTCGAAAGATTTGCATTGCAACAATACAGCTACAATTGAGATTGCTCATAATCCAGTACAACATGATAGATCCAAGCATGTGAAGGTTGATAGACACTTCATATGGGAGGACTTTGACATGAAGATTATCTAGTTCCCTTTTGTGACGTACGTATGAGGAGCAGTTAGCTGATATTCTAACAAAATGAGTGTCTCATCAAGTATTTGATGATTGTGTGAACAAGTTGGGCATGATTGACATTTATGCTCCAACTTGAGGAGGAGTGTTGGCAAGTAATAAAAATTTAATTATTTTGTGAATCCTTTTCTATATATTTGTGATTCACTCTTTATTGTATTTTTGCGAGGAAATGAGAGTTTATTGATTACTCAAAATAAATAGGCATGACAAGCTGAGATGAACCCTCGCCCACACTCCTGGTTGTAGGATTCACTCTTTATTATAGATATCTTTTCTTATTAGGAATTTTTCTTGTAAAGTTGTACACATACCCAAATTTGGAATTAAATAATATATTATATTCTACCCTAAACACTTTTACTTATACTTTTCTATTGTTCGTCTGCCGGCTAAATTGATATTACTTGTGAATTGCAATGCCTTCTCACATGTTTATAGTTTTTTTTGTTTTTTACGTGAACACAACCACAACTCATCGAGCAAAAATAGATTGGTTGCTTATTAATTTTATTTTTTTTTCATTCGATGATCACATCATTAATTGTACTTTGATCTCAATATTATTCGATTAAGATTGTATTCTTCTTTCTATCAAAAAAATATTATAGGCTTCTTGTTTGAAAGAAAGAAATCGTATTGATTCTGAAAAAGAAATCATACTATATATAATATATCAAGCTAGGGATGCACTTTACAAGATCACACAAATATTATATATGCTTAAAGAATAACCATAACAAAGAACGATATCTAATCATTCATTCGAATTCTTCTTCAATGATTGTGCTAATATCAAATATGAAATGGCATGCGGGGTAAGAAGAACACTAGACAAGTGGGGTGTAAACCCCAAATAAAGAGAATATGATTCTAGATCATTGATGAAATTGAGGTATTTATGTATTCTTTAGATATTATAATTTGATCGGGCGTTTGGAAACTGTCCTAGTCTATGCGGAGACTTTCCTTGCCAAACAAACTTAGAGCAACTCCAGCAGATCTCCTAAAAGTCAATTTTATCTATAATATGAGGTTTTTGCTTTAAAATCAGCTCCAAGAGATCCCCTATCACATTAGCTATTTTAGAGATTCCCTATATTTTATGTTTTCATCCCCTATCCCCATACATAAAGCTTGAATTTTAGGTGATGTAAAAGTCAACATTGTAATTAATTGTTTCCTAAAAGATTGTAAATGTAATCAATTTCTAAGTTAATAAATGTTAATTATTTTTATTAACCAATCAAAACAAAGTATTTATTCATATTTAGCTAAATTATGAGTAATATTGTTGGAGTAAATTTTTACAAATGCTTAGCTAAAATAGGTTTGAGCTATATTTTGGAACAAAATAGGAAAATTTTAAGTAATATTGTTGGAGATGCTCTTAAAATCTTTAGCTGGTGTTTTAATTGTAATCGTTTAAAGACCAAAGCCAAACTTGGCACTTCCATGGCTCATGTTTCTCAAGAATGTGCTATTTGTGGCCTTTAAATTGATTCTCTTGATCATTTTTTCATAGATTGCCGTGTATGATATTTCCGGTGAACAAAACAAAATTAATCACTGTCTCAATTGTTTGAGAAGTAATTTCATAGTCCATATACCAATGCCGATTTGTTGGAAGTTTTCTTTGACATTTTATTTCCATAGAAATAAATTAATTTTTCGAAGAGTTTGAACTCTCCGTATATGATCACTTTTATGCTACTAACGCAAAAAAAGATCGACCCCAACATATCAAATGGTGATTTAGAATCGAAATGTGGCCGGTGGCATTGATCATCATGCAAGGTGGTGTTCTACCTTCGCGTTGGTGAATTTGTGGCACCATGAGCCTGATGCTACTACTCCATCTAGCCAACTTTCAACTCGGCCCACCGTCACGTCCCGTTTTCTGGAGTGTCTATCGTGGGCGTAGTTGGTTCTTTGTGCTAAATGCATATGCGGGATTGCTCCAAGGCCAGAGTGTGTGTGGGAGTATATGTGCTGCCCTTCGAAATTCAGGCAGGCCGACTCGGTTGAGTTCGAGGAGTTTGTCGCTAGTCGAGGATTTGACATTGAAGAAGAGATTAGGTCATCCCTACACAAATTGGTCGGGGTCTGGAGCCGATCCCCTGATGAGCCCAAGGCAAGGCGAAACTAGTCGATATTGTCCCGTTGGATAAGATTGGCTCCTTGGTAGAGAGCACTATATGAACTTCGTGTGGTGGCCATTCGGTTAGGTCCGTGACACCACGCTACCTTTGCATTCGTTCAAAAATCAACACATAGACCATTCCTCTGAATTCTGAAACAAAGGGAGGCAACTTGATTTCTTTCACTTGATATTGTTTTGCATTTCAACACACTGTATTCCAGTCGAAGTGAGAACGTGTATTGCATATTGTCAACCTGAAGAAATCAAAGGCAAAACACTTTTAGTAAAAAATGTGCTTCATTGTGCACACAATTGCCTGTTTGTTGAGCCAGCCATTATTCCATGCCAGTAATTCACCGGTTATCGTGAGGGGTACTTCGTCAAAACTCTAGATCTCAAACTTAAACCATTGGAAGTTTTTTTCTTTTTTCTTTTTCAATTGCAGGACCATTGGAAGTTAAACCTAGACCCAGCCAAATGACAACCTAGCTTAACCCAAGTACCTGCCCGTTCATAGTTTCACTTTCATACATGATCTTAGCATAAATAAAAATTTTAAAAAAAATCCATAACAAGATCCATGCACATACATGTGCATGAAAAGGGAGAGAGGATACTACCTCGCTTTAGCTGTTACGCATCACTCTCCTTCCTCCCTGTCTTTTCATTCATGATTGTCACGCTGGTCGACTCAAGATAAATAAGTGTTCTGTTCTCAGTGGGAGCTTTACGCACTGCCACTATCAATTCAGTCACCCACTATATAACCCACTAAAGGAAAAGACCACCCATTATTTACATATATATTTATATATAACCCACCACCGGATTCCTTCCTCCGCCTTCTCTTCCTCTCATTATTGCTTTTGGTATTTTCTTTCTTCCTGTAAACCGAGAAACCCCAACAATGAAATCCCCAAATTCTTCTTAAATTCCCTGACAGATTTTCTGAGCTCAATCCATTTGTCTCAAAATCGTAGAATTCTCTAGTAAAAATATCCATTCTTTTTTCCCAACATGGGAAACATAGGCAGTAGTAGTCGCCGGCGACAACACAACCGTCATCAGAGCCAGCCGACTCCGCCGCCGCCGGCCCCACCGCAGCCCGAAATCTCCGCCAGCCGTTACGTGTTCGCTGCGGCAACGCCGTACCCTTCGCAGTACCCGAACCCGAACCCGCCCCAGTACTATCAGTACCCGAATTACTACCCGCCGGCGCCATACGACAACCACCACCGGGTGCCGCATCCCCCGATGGACCAGGCGAATTGGCCCGGCGGAAGGTACCGGTGCGGGCCCGTAATGCAGGCTCCGACGCCGTATGTGGAGCACCAGAAGGCGGTGACGATCAGGAATGATGTCAATCTGAAGAAGGAGTCTTTGAGAGTTGAGCCCGATGAGGAAAACTCAGGAAGCTTTCTCTTGTCTTTTACTTTTGACGCAACTGTTGCTGGGAGGTACAGAAAGCTCAATGCTTTGTTCTTCAATCCTTTACCTCTTTTAGCTTTTAAGTTTTTGTGTTCTGTGTTTTGATTGCTTATTGGGGTTTGTTATTTAGCTTAAATAGGTAGGACTTGGAGTGTTTTTTTATCAATTGGGTAGAGTCTAACTATCAACATATAGAAGGTTGAGAACTTGAGATCATGTGAGTGTAAGTTTTGTTAGAAACTTGTTTCCATCATCACCACTCTGAATGTGATTATCCTCCAACTATCGAGTGATCGAGTTGTATTTGCCTCAGTAATGAGGGAGAGAGGACCGATGATGAACGGATTTCATTGATTATAAGTGGGGGTATGTTTATAGAAGAGATTGAGATGTCAGAGCCAAGTGTGTAGTCTCCCTTCTTCAGTACTGAAGAGCCAAGTAGGTTAAGTTGAGCATGATATTAATTGTTACTGTCAAAAGAGAGATAGAGGGAATCACTAGTTTAGGTTTGAAATACCTCGATATGATCTCGCCATAGTAACTAGAGTATGAAATAGGAAACTGTTAAGAGTAATTTATCTCTTATTTTTGTTGACTGTTGATGTGGAACACAATGGTGATGGGGGGAGGTGGGCGGGGAGAGGCTGGCTGTGGGTGGTGACAACTAGTTTATAATTTTTCGTAACGTTCTTTTTCTAACCAGGAAAGTTAATTTGTGGAGGAGTTTACGGAAGAATATCAGTTTGGGTGTTATAAGATCATGATATCAGTTTCTCACAATTTGATTTTGGAAGTTTAACCAACTATATATTCTTGTGGAAGTTAGTGGTTAAGTTCCAGGGTATACTGTATCATCCGTGATGAAAGAGCACCTGGAATGATATCTTATGCATAAAAACTTAGACTCCAAGGCCATGATCTTGATGATATTTGCTTTGGTGTAAATATGTGAATTAAGTTTTTCTATATCTTATCATATATCTGACTCATAAGAGTAGCAATAATACAGTCATGGATCTTTGAACTTTCCTCTATGGGTTGATATCCAATTCACATACATACATTTTGATAAAGCTGACGTTATATATTTAGTTTTTGTGTATCTACCATGCATTTTATTTATTTTCTAATGATCGGTCATCATAGTTTCTAATATGTTTGGTTCTGTGGAACAGCATCACCATCACCTTCTTTGCAAAAGAAGGCGAGGACTGTAATCTGACACCGACAAAGTTTAACCTCCTTCCACCTGTAACAGTACATTTTCAACAAGGCCTGGGCCAGAAGTTCAAGCAACCCCCTGGAACTGGAATTAAATTCTCACTGTTTGACGATACAGAGTTACTGAAAGTAGCTGGCCTGGATGTCTATCCTCTTGCAGTGAAGGCAGAGGCATCCCCACCTGACCACAATGGGTCAGAGGGAAACCCAGTTTCTTTACCAACAAACTCCCAGATAACTCAGGCTATATTTGAGAGGGAGAAAGGTGAGTTCCAGGTGAGGGTTGTCAAGCAGATTCTCTGGGTGAGTGGGATGAGGTATGAACTACAGGAGATATATGGCATTGGAAATTCAGTCGAGGATGACATGGACGGAAACGATCCTGGAAAAGAATGCGTCATTTGCCTATCTGAACCACGGGACACAACTGTTCTTCCCTGCCGACACATGGTAATTACCCATACCCTCTTTTCTATTCAAAGTTTGGAATGATAGATGTTATTCAGGTCTTAAATAGGATCACTTGTGGATTCTGAAGATATACATTACCTTGTTCATAGTTGAATGTGCAGCCGTTCGAATAATTGCACCGATAAAAAAACGAGAATAAGAAGAAAACACTCATCTTTCGTTCATACTCATACTCATCTTGTCTGGAATGTAATTTTTTGAATTTCCATTGCTGCAGTGTATGTGCAGTGACTGTGCCAAGGTTCTGAGGTTCCAGACAAACCGATGCCCAATTTGCCGACAACCAGTTGAGAGGCTTCTGGAGATAAAAGTTAACAATGATACCGAGGAATGAGAGCCTGCCCCTAGCATCCTGTATATAATTCACCTTTCTCATTTTCTTTTCCTTCCTCACTTCTGCAATTTCATTTTCTGCTACACTTGGATGTCGTATGAAATGTGCACAGATAGCATGACGTGTTGCAGCAGCTCCAGGGACATGTATGAATTTGGTGGCACGTGGATTAATATAGATAAACACCCCTGTACACCATTCTGGGATGAAAGGATTTGTTTTCGTTCTTAAGAAACAACATATTAGAGATAATTTCTGGCATTGTTTGTACGGAAATCACGATTAGTTAAGGGGATGTGAGGTACTGAGGTTTAAAGCAGGACCATTATAGATCCTGACATTCTTTTTCCTTAATGAAATCGAATTAAAAGAAAAAAATTAGGAATAGTCTCATGAGGAAAAGGTTCCATCACTTCCATGCTCCAGTACTTCGGAGGTAAGGAAGTCCGTGCAATTTCAAAACGAGTTTCAAGCAATAATAAATTAAAGGCAACCAGGCAAGCCATATAAACAAGACGAGTACACAACCAACGATTTTTACTTGGTTAATAGAGCTGGAAAGCTCAATCGGCCAACCCACAAATAAACAATAACAACAACACGGTGGGAGTCTTGGATTTTTCATCCTATTAGACATCCTTGAACACCAAACACCACACAAAACATTACAATGGCTGCTTATTTAGCTTACTAGTAAAATTGCCCCAACCATATAAGCAATTTAGATGTTCCTTTCTGACATAAGAACATAGCAACTTGAGCAACATAATCACATCACCATCATCCGAGACCATGGACGGGGTTGTCACCTCCCCACCACTGATGCACATAGACACCGCTGCTACGGAGGCTTTTGAAGATATCCATGCAGTCCACCGGCATTGGGCCTTGGCCATCTACATTGCCGGAGCAGTGAAGGAAGAGCTCGTCAACATAGCATATGGCTCCACTCTCAAACAGATCCCTCAGGAACTTCAGTTCTACACTGCCTGCATTCATCTTCAGCACCACGAAATCAGCATTCTGCACTGTTTCTTTGAACCAAACAAGAAACTCAAACCCTTCATCCGCAACATATGGCTCTCCATCTCCTTCAACATCAACATTGCTCTGGATACCAGCAAGCCCTGGATGATAAACAAAGGTGATCCCTGGCTTTTTGACATAGGACAGAAGCACAGAAGTGTTGTGGTCAACAAAGTAAACATGGAAAGCACTGTGCTCAACTGGATAAGAAGGCAGGAACCAGTTTGTAACATCTGACTTGAGGTGCTCAGCTGCCCCAATATCAATATAGACCAATCGCTTCTTCGATGAAACATCAACCAAATTAGGCAAATAAGTAGCCATCTTCCCGTCTTCCATGGGCTTCTCCCTCAAAAGAGGCTCCATTTTCTCCACAAGATGTCCATTATTCGCAAGTGACTGGCAGTCCGCCGGGAGGTGATACTGCTCAAACAGACCAGCATTTCCGTAACTCTTCTTGAACACAACTAGTGTGAAATTGCTCACATATCCAACATGCACAACAACAGAAGTCTTGAGCAGCGACGAAATCGGTGTCGCAGACCTGATCAAGCCATTGGGAGCCTCACCACTGGTGCTGCTGCTGCCTCCCACAAGCATAACCCCAATCCCACCGGGGCTAAGAACACGCTCAATCTCGAGCACAAGCAAAGCAGGGACCGAAACCCTGTCCAGATCCCTACACAACACAAAGTCAAAAGACTTGTCGGCAAAGTCAATCTCGTACACAAACTGCTTGCTCTTGAGCGAGAAGAATCGGTGTTGATAAACACCACGCGCATTGGGGAACCCCAAGTCTCGTAATGCCATGACGGCCTCGGCCGAACCTTCGCCGACGCAGAGAGCTTTGTCGCCGTTGATGAGCTGCTTGCTCATCAGCTCCCTGACCACAGTCACCGTTACATTGACAATTTTTTTGCACCGGTCAGAGTCGAAACTGCCCCAAATCGGGTTCAGAAACCGGGCCTGGAAGATGAACTTCCCCGGGTCCAAGTTCACACCACGGCCCAATTCCGACGACGCGCAGTCTATAGTGTTGGCCAAATCGAACATTTTCAAATAAGGGCCGGACAGAATGTGAAACAAGGGGATGACAGACATAGCCGCGGCGATTAAGAACACGCGCCGGGCCAGTGACCCGCGAAGGATCTGGAACTTGGCGGGCTTCATATCGTTTTTTGGAAGTACCAAACTTTAATTTGTTGAAAATTGAAATTAAAATTTTCAGAGAGAGTTGAAAAAAAAGCCAAAGCAAGCTGGTGATGATACGAATTTAGCGAGTGCAAAACCTGGAGGAGGTGTGATTCCCACCCACGAGAAGACCCATAGATTTTTGGATTACTAACCACACCCTCTTTGAGACCTTTGCCGGCTTTGTATCGTACCAGACCCCCCGATCCATAATTCGCCCAGCTTTCAATCTACATTCTCTGTCAAATTGGATACCAATATCACTATTTTTGATATCGAATTGGGACTCAAACAAGACACCGAAACGAAAGAAGCTTGGAATCGAAGATCTGGGGGTGGGTATTAGAGACTAGAGAGTGTTGTTGAAGTGATGATGCGAGTAGATCTGGGGATTGTGGGTCTAATATAAATAAATTATAAGACACACTCTCCAGTCTGTACTAGCGAAAGGGCAGTAGTGGACGACGAAAAGGCAACACCGACGATAAAGAGAGTACGTGTCGACCGGTGGAAGCTTCCGAACTGGAATTAACTTTTTACGCTGAAGGAGTTCAAACTGTGAAAAGTATCAATTGTTAATGGCGGAGAAGGCAAGGGCGTCCCGCCAAAGAGAGGACACGTCAGCGAGGGAGATTATAGGGGGTTGGATTATCGATCTGACGGTTTAGCTGGGACCGGATCTTTTGTGTAGACCCGACAAACGAGCGGATTCGAACGGGTTATTAGTGGACGGACTGTTAACGGGTTCAACTCGATATAACCCGTTAAGTTTAACGGTTTATATCGAGTTAACTCAATAAGATAGCGGGTTACCCATTAGGGCCCGATAAGACCCGTTAAGTTTTTTATTTTTTTTATTTTATAAAAAAATCCTTTTATTACCTCAAAATTTCTTTATTTATTATTTTTAAAGAAAACTCTTTTATTATCTCAATTATTATCTCAACTACCGAAATACAAAACCACAACTATGAATGTAGATTATCTAGTTAATTCTATATTAATTGTACCTAAAAGTAACTGCCCTATGCTATTTTAAACAAATAATCTTGTTATGATACATAGAGTGATGAAGCAACGGACATCTTCAGATAATGCATGTTCAACATCAGTCTCACCAAAATCTAAATGAAATAATGTGTTAGCTACTTTGCGTAGGCTAGACACGTTGCTGCAAATATAATTCAAATGAGACCATAGACCACGACATAGTATCTTCAATTTTAACTAACAACTCTACATGAACAAAATAGAAAGAAGTCAAATACAAAGTCTATCATATTTCAAAGTAAAAAGGTCTCATTGCTCATGTTTTCTGTCTCTTCTTTCTACCTTCCTCCTCTTTCTCTAGTTTTTCTCTAACACCCCTGCAAGCAATATCTCACACCTAACTAGTACTCAACCTGAAGCATCAAATTTTTAAAGCTCATATCAATTTTCTATTAACTTATGTAACATTGCAGAAATGAAAATGCAATTTTTTAAGAGTAGCATAGTACCAATCAAACCGTCCTCATACTAGTATCAAAGCCCGATTGTGTTTCTGGCATCAATGACAAATCAAATATATCTTCTGTGAGCTCTTCGTCCTTAACATGGTTCTTGCCTAAATTCAAAGAAGAACCAACATTTACCAACAAGAAAAAGCAAATGAATTATGTCCATATAACAATGCAACAACCTAATAGATGAATCAACCATTACCTTGGCTACCACCAAATAACTAATCCCGTGTGCATAACAAAGCTTGGACTGTTTCAGGCAATAATGAGCTCCGATATTGGTCCAATACTCTACCACCAACACTAAAGGCCGACTCAAATGCAACAGTAGATATAGGAATGGCTAACACATCGCATGCCAAGTGAAATAAGACTGGATATCAGAACTGATTAACTTTCCACGATGCAATGATATTTAGCTCCTCCTTCCTCGATAGCCTGATTTCATCTAAATACTGATTCAACTCGCTTTGAACACTTGTGATGGAACCAGTACTATAATGGCTATCAAAATCCTGCATAATTGGAAAGGAAAGAAAAAACATCACAACTAGGACGACACAACTAGAATAGAGCGAGTGAGAAAAAAAAAGGGTGAGAAATTACCTCAAACAAGTCATCACCTTCAGTCTGAGAACTTTGACCCATTGCAAAATCATATTGGTTAGTAGCAGGCCCCCACTGTGTTGCATAAGTGTTGAACAGAGAAAACAGTGTATCCTTCATAAGTTGCAACTGTATAGAATCAACACCATAAATCTTCTCATAAGCCCACTCGACAAATTGCAACTTATATTGTGGATCCAATATAGTTGCAATCCCTAAAATTAAACTGTAGTCTGACTAGTACTTTTCAAACTTGGCATTCATCTCAATCCCCATAGTCCTCATAAAATGATCAGTATCAGTCATGGCTAACCGAATATTGTGCTGGATGACAAAGACTTTCAGAAAGAATAAACTTGCTGTAGGATACTTGGTTCCTGAGAACAAGGATGTCACATCATAAAAGTATCCTAGGAACTTAGAGACTTTCTTAATTGTCTCCCACTCGTCATCCGATGAACAACAAAGAAAGTCCTTGTCCACTAGCTCCATGTGTCCTAAAGCACGTCGGTAGAATAAAGCACTATCAAGCATCAGATAAGTCGAGTTCCATCTCGTGGGAACATCTTGCCTTAAGCCTCTTCTACTACTTCCCAACCCCACTTTTTCAACACAGTCAAAAAATTTATACTTCTTTGCCATCGATACCCTTATGTACTTGATGCAATCACGGAATTCAAAATCGACGGATCAATCGATTTCAAGCCATCTTGAACTATCAAGTTCAAGATGTGTGCACAACAACGCATGTGGAAAAAAAATTTCATTCATCAACAACAAACCCTTAAAGTTCAATTGAGTCATCAATTTAAACACAAAAGAGTCATTGGCTGAAGCATTGTCTAATGTAATCGAAAACAACTTCTTTTTGATTCCCCATTCACTGATAAGAGAACCAACTTTTTCAGCTAAAGCTATCCCATTATGAGGAGGAGGCATATGGCAAAAATTCAAGACCCTCTTCTGCAAATTCAATTCGTGGTCCATAAAATGAACAGTCAAAGTAAGATAACCATCTATTGGCGCAGAAGTCCACAAATATGATGTTAGACAAATTCTACTCTGAACTAAATCTAACATCCTCTGAATACTTAATTTTTCAGCTTCGAATATGTCTACCACATGATTCTTGACAGTATTCCTACACGGAAGCTTAAGACTAGGCAACACATATTGAAATGTATCTCTAATGCCCTCATACTTTACAAAGCTGAAAGGCAAGTCATGCCGTATTATGCCCTTTATCAACATATCAACAAATACATCATACTCAAATGTAGGGTTTGGGGCTGGTGAGTCAGATACCTTCTTGCACGATTCATGGTGACGTTTCATAGTGGATGTCCCCAAGGAACCGCTACACATATATTCGAGTCCGCAATTTTGACACTTTGCCCGTGGTATCTTATCAGAACCTAACGGTAGCATTCGGAATGACTCCCAACATACATACCTCTTCTTTCTTTGTCTACGAACTGATGTACCCTCTTGTTCACCGAGGTTTGGTCCTTCATCCATCGACAAATGATCACTCTTGTCATTCATTTTTAATCTACAATCACAACAAAACATGATTAAAGAATAAACATGAAACAACAACAGGTATATGAAAAATTAAAAACCAATATACTGGGCAAGACAAAACATTTATACAAGGATCTATATGTCAATTACTGAAGAACTTATGGATAATCTTGGCCTATCAATTTGCCCTAGTTCCAGTCCTCATTTCCAGGGCTTTATGTTATCATGTCATTTTGTCAAGTGAGAGGGAAGTTCCTAGGACCTTTTTCCAACAAAGGGAAGGAAAATTTCTCAATGAGATGGCTACTAAAATTAAAGTACAAAATATACAACAAAATAGAAAATAAGGACGGAAGAGATCGCAACAACTGGGATCAAGAAGTAGCCAACTAAAGTATTAACAATTTGAAACTGAAGTCATTGCAGGTATAATAGCATAACACCACTGTTTAACCAGACTACCATTATCACAGAGAAGAACAACATAAGAATGGCCTTATTTTCTGTTGACAAACAAATGAGCTACAAATATTGCTCAGAAGCCAACTCCGAGTACATTTTCTCAAGTTTAAATCTCAAGTAAATCAATGATCCCACAAAAAGAAAATACAAACAATAGCAAAAGTATCATCAGTAAAGAAATATGATTTGTTAATCAGATAACTTCTTCATCTCCATAAAGTTTATATAGTAAAATATCTATCAACCGCCTAAACTACACAATCATGACTTGTGACTTCTCTGGAATACCCATTACAATTTATCCAAAAGGGTCTCCAAATTTGGATTCAATTTCCAAAATTCCAATCACCCATCATAAAATCCAAACACAACAATTAAAAGCATCTGAATTCCATCATTTGCTGAGCATTGTATATAATTGAGCAGTATAAAGAGAAAAAGACTGAAACTTTGTGAATGATGTAAAGCAGCATACCAGAGCCGAATCAGAGGTGGATCGAGAAAAATGAAGTAGATGCGAGAAAAAAAGATGAGTGGGTTTTCACTATCAGGTGCTGTCTTTTTTCTTACAGAGTTGAGAGAGTGTTGTCTTGATGGACTTTGGACTTTGGTTTTCTGAGTTTGAGAGTTAGGTTTTGTGAATTCTTATCGGGCTTAACGGGTTTAACGGGTTTACCCGAAACCGCCCGTTTTGATAACGGGTTGTTATTGGGTCACCCGTTAATAACCCGATTAGTTAATGGGCGAGTTTTAACGGGTCGTTATCGGGCGATAACAGGCGGGTTAATAAATGACCCGCCCGTTTGCCAGGCCTACTTTTGTGGAAGGTGAGGCTTGGATCAACCAGAGTTAGGGTATTGGGCTCAGACCCGGGGTGTGGAACTGTGGGTTCTATATTGAAGTTGGGCCCTTTTCTCCTTATATTTGCTCTGGTTTCGGTGCCTGAAATAGCTTTGGTGACATCGATCATTCAATCTAGAGAGGGTAATAAAATAAAAGGAAAAAAATCCTCAAATGTATCTCAATTATCACTCAATGCACCTTTTAGTATAAGTATTTTTAAAACTACTCAGATAGTACCTAGATTTATGTACTGTTACCCAAGATAACACTTGGTAGGGGTAAAGTTATCAAAATATCATTTTAGTCCTTTTTGCTTTTAGGCATAATTGTCAATTTGCTACCCTACGAATAACTCATTTGCCACTTTGCTACCCTATGAATTTTTCCTCTCAATTTGCTATCCTAAGTTTTGAAAACTAGCAAATTTGCTACATATATACATCAACTTAGGCGAAATAATTAACCAATTTGCTACCATAGGTTTAAATTTGTGATAATTTTTCATATTTTTTTCGTTCAAAACAATAGAATAGAGGATTTAGAGTACCAAAGTGCTTTCAAATATTTTTAATTTGATGAATAAATTGACAAAATTCAAGTAATTAGACAACAAGGTAGATAGTTGGCACGTTTATAAATTCTAAGGTAGCAAATTGGAGAAAAATTCATAGGATAGCAAATTGACACTGAGGTGATTTCTAAGGTAGCAAATTGACAATTAAGCCTTTCTTTTATGTTTACACATTATTATGTATTTTTGAAGCGTAGTGGGCTCATACATTCACTACAAGAAAAGAGGACTTAGACGACGGAACAGTATTAGTTCCGTCGTCTAAGTTACACTTAGACCTCGGAGATTTCTCCGTGGTCCAAGTCACACTTAGACGACGGAGATGTAATTCTCCGTCGTCTAAGTGTTACTTGGACCACGGAGAAATCTCCGAGGTCCAAGTAACACTTAGACGACGGATGTGAAATTTCTCCGTCGTCTAGGTAAGAACCTGGACCTCGGAGACTTCTCCGTGGTCCAGGTTATCACCTGGACGACGGAGAATTACATCTCCGTCGTCTAAGTGTTACTTGGACCTCGGAGAAATCTCCGTGGTCCAAGTAACACTTAGACGACGGAGATGTAATTCTCCGTCGTCTAAGTGTGACTTGGACCACGTAGAAGTGATCACCTGGACAACGGACCGACACGTCGTGGTGTAAGTTCCACTTAAACGACGTACCGACACCTCCGTCGTCTAAGTGAAGCATTATATATATAGGCCATGCCAAACTCTCTTAGCTTCGATCATTCCATTATATTTTCTCCCGTGGGGAATTTTTGAGATCGAAGGAGAAGGAGAAGGCCGGATTAGGCTAGGCCGGGGCTAGAAATTAATTAAAGGATCGGATCTCCGGTGTTCGATCACTAGCTAGCTTAATTAACTGCAGATATCGAGAAGGCCAGCAGGTACGTACGTAGGCAGTTAAAATTTGCATGATTAAATATATATATATTTAGGGAAACCGTACGTGCGTACATACATGCATGAATGTTAATTAGCTATATATACAGATTAAATTACGTACGTAATTTGATGGATCGATGTAGATCGAGTACGTATAATTAATGGTAAATTAATGGACTAATATATATATATGTAATAATTATTTTTTTTTGCATATTTTGTAGCAGTATGGACAAGAGTTGGATGAAGTTAAAGAATAGATGTGATGTCCGGTATATGGATGGAATTAGCGAATTTGTGAATTTTGCGATAGAACATGGTCATGGAAAGAAGCGTTTCAGGTGTCCGTGCCAGAAATGTCTTAATTGTCAGTATGCGGAGGTTAATGTTATGGTGCAACACCTGTACGAAAATGGTATGATGTGGAGTTACACTACATGGAGCGAGCATGGTGAAGCAGTAGAGTTCAGCGCAGCAGACTTCAGCTCAGGGTACAGTTACCATGGTGCCTCATCCAGCGGCAGTGGTGCCGGACCCCCAGCTTGCAATCCAACTGTAGATTTGGTCCATGATGCATTTCCGGGATTTAGTCATAGTGGACACCAACACCAAGACGGAGGTTACAGTACCACTCATGAGCATGATGACACATTCCCCGCTGCTAGCTTGGCCACTGACACCAGTGAGATGGATAAGTACAACCGGATGCTACTTGAAGCGCAGACCCCGGTGTTCCCTGGATGTCGAGAGAATGTGTTGCAATATGTGATGGAGCAAATGAAGATAAAAGTGAAGCACAAAATGTCAGTCAGTGCTTTTGACGAAATTCAGGAGCAAATATGTAAGTTGCTTCCTGATGATCACAATCTTCCTAAATCTCATTATAAGGTTAGAAATATCTTGAGCAGCCTCGGCCTAAAGTACAGGATAATTGACGCATGTCCGAATGATTGTGTGCTATTTTACAAAGAGTATAAAGATTTGGACTATTGTCCCGTATGTGGCCAGTGCAGATTCCAGGTGAATAGGAAGAGTTCGAAAAAGAGAATTCCTGTGAAAGTTGTTCGATATTTTCCCTTGATTCCCAGATTGCAGCGCCTGTACATGTCTCTACACACAGCAGAGGCGATGCGATGGTACGCAGAAAAGCGAATAGATGACGATGTCCTGCGACACGCCGCGGATGGGGAGGGTTTCAAACATTTCGACAGAGAATTCGGAAACTTTGCTGCAGAGGTTAGAAATGTTAGACTCGGCCTATCTACAGACGGATTCAATCCTTGGGGAAGTAATAGCTCCGCCGTAAGCACTTGGCCAGTAATTCTGATGCCGTACAACCTGCCTCCGTGGATGTGCATGAACAAGGAATTTAATTTCCTTACTGTACTAATTCCAGGTCCTAAATCTCCAGGGAAGTGCTTAGATGTCTACCTCAGACCTTTGATCGACGAGCTGAAACTGTTGTGGGAAAATGGAGTCCCAACTTATGACAAATTCACTGACACGATGTTCACGATGAGGGCTGCCGTAATGTGGACGATCAGCGATTTTCCAGCGTATGGGATGTTGGCAGCGTGCAGGACAAAAGGATATAATGGATGTCCTATATGTTTGGACGACGTGAACTCTAGTTGGCACGCAGGGAAGGTGTGTTACTTGGGTCACCGTAGATGGCTCCCTCACGACCACCCTTGGCGACAGGATGAAGCTCATTTCGACGGGACGGTAGAGAACAATCCTAAACCCCGTAGTTGGTCGGGCGAAGAGATTTTAGAGAGGTTGAGCTATTTCGACTTTGGTGTGTTGACTAACGACGCGGATGTAAAGAAATGCAATCCAATTCCTCCACATGATCTGAGCTATTGGGATCACAAGAGTATATTCTTTGAACTCCCTTACTGGTCGAAGTTGAAGCTGAGGAACAACTTGGACGCGATGCACATAGAAAAGAATGTGTGCGACAGCGTGGTGGGAACAATTCTCGGTATTAAGTTCAAGACTAAAGATACTCCCAAAGCGCGCAAAGATTTGGAATCAATGAATCTACGTCGTCCCTTGTGGTTGAGGAGGGATAGGAAAGGAGTGTACAACAAGATGCCAGCTGCACCGTACACAGTGAAGCCGACACTTAGACGTTCTGTATTTCACTGGTTTAAGGGCGTTCGTTATCCGGCCACGTATGCAGCTACTATAACTGGAGCAGTGGACGAGGTGCAACACAAGTTTGTTGGTCTAAAGACACATGACTATCACGTTATGCTGCAACGTCTGATTCCAGTGGTAATTCGACCATATTTGCCTCGCGACGTCGTAGAACCAATAGTGGCATTGTGCAGATGGTGGCAGAGGTTATGCGCCAGAGAATTAAAGAAGTCAGATGTCGTGGAATTGCAACAACAAATTGTGCACATCATTTGCAAACTAGAGAGGATTTTTCCTCCTGCTTTCTTCGACATAATGATTCACCTAATGATCCACCTGCCCGAGCAGGTTCTCATTTCTGGTCCGGTCCAGTACACTTGGATGTATCCTCAAGAAAGGTACGTACAACTAATTAATTATACAGGTTTTTCGATTCATAATTTGTTCCACTGGAGATTACTAGCTAGCTATATGCATGTACTTATTTTTATTGTACGTTTGATTAATTTTGTAGACAGCTTGGACAGTATAAGTCATTCGTCAAAAACAGGTCGGCTCCGGATGGCTCCATAGCAGAGACATACCTAATGCATGAGTGCGTTACTTACTGCAACAGGTACCTCAAAGATCCACCACCTCCAACTGCCTCCGATCCCAGTGCCCGCATCAATCTTTCTGTCGTCACCAATGTCGTCCGACCGTTTAGAGGAGTATTAAAGGAAACGTTAACACAGGAAGAACTTATTGAGGCACATTGGGTAGTGTTACGAGACTGTGACGAAGTTGAGCCGTACATGATGTCATACAGGGAGAGGCTTCAGGCGTTATATCCAGACAAGAGTTCGGCGTGGATTGAGAAAATGGTTAAGAAAAAGTTCCCCGATTATTTCTTCCAATGGGTACGTATTTAGTGATTTATATACATATTGAGATCATGCATGTTTAATTTGTAGAAAGTAAACCCTTACATTTTTCCATTTTCGCAGATGATTGATCTGCAAAAATCCGAAAACCACGGGGGGTGGTGGTCTTGGCCAAAGCACTTGCTAGCAGGGAAGCCGATTAAACACTATATTTATCCGGGATGTTTTGTGAACGGTGTGAAGTTCCATTCATTGGCGCGAGATGAAGGAAGAAGAACACAAAACAGTGGGATAGCGGTTGGGAAAGACCCTGATCTATATTACGGAATGATCGTATATGTGGTTCAGCTATGTTACGGGAATGATGTCAACGTTTTCCTATTCAAGTGCAGATGGTTCAAGCGTACAAAGGAAGACCTGGGACTTTTATCAGTCGATACAAACTCAAGCTGGTATGAGGATGAGCCTTTCGCTCTCGCCACCTTAGTTAGGCAGGTGTTCTATCTCGACGATCCGAAAGCTGGTGACGGGTGGAAAATAGTGAACCAGATCTCTCATCGAGGAGTTTGGAATACAGAGACAATTGAAGGGACACCGGCGACGACTGAAGATGCTGCTGAACCAGACAGAGACATTCCTGCCTATCAAGAGCCTAATATTTCTGTCATCCGCTCCGACATAATGGACCTGGTTCAAGACGGTGAACGGTTACCCATGCCTGATGGTTGTACAGATCTAACTGAAGAAGAGATCATTGAGGTAGATGAAGAAGACGTGCAGGATGAGGACGATGACGACGACTCTGGTTATTCCTCGGACGATGTTGAGTACGATGAGGAGGATGAGCAATCGGATAACGGTGATGATGATGATGACGATTATGACGAAGAGTACGGTCACACGACGAGGATCATTACTTGGTAAACCCTAATTTATTATTGTAATATATATATGATCGATCGATGCATCGTAAAAAGGTGAAAGATTTCTATTATGTCGAGACTTTAAGATTCCTCGTCCAGCTTTGGTTGGTTTTATTGTTTTTAAATACTATTTATGTATAAATTGGATTAATTATGGGTCCCTATATATGATTATATATATTGACTTGTGATAGTATTATTGAGAGCACAAATATTGTAGTATATATATATAAAAGTTGTTTGTACCTGGACTAACATCGATCTCCGCCAGCTTAACTTCCTCAGATTTTAAGTCGACTTCTCTCTGTTTCAATTGAATGTCTTTGGACTGTTTTTCTAGTCCCGGCCCCTCTCTTTGCTTTCAACTTCATCGGTGTATTCTCTGATCTTATTAAAAGTAAGCTGAAGCTGCTCTACATTTCGCTCACGCAGCCCTTCAAACCCTAAACCCTATACCCTAAACCTAAGGACCCCTAACCGAGAACGGAGAAATTAATTGCAGATTCACCTTTGGCGCCAAATCTCAATCTCATATAAAACCCTAGCTAAATCTTGGACCCTAAATCTAGCAGTTCGGATCGATCGATCAATTTTTTAATTATATTTTTGAATCAGAATAATTGAACGCACACACAAATGACCGGGGACGACCTAAACCGTAAACCCTAAGGCCCTAACCCCTGAATTCGGGGTTTTTACACTTGGACGACGGAGACAGGCATTATCCGTCGTCTAGGTACACACTTGGACGACGGAGAATGACTGTCTCCGTCGTCCAAGTGACAAACCCTATACCCTAAACCCTAAGGACCCCTAACCCCTGAATTCAGGGTATATTCACCTGGACGACGGATACGACATTCTCCGTCGTCCAAGTACACACCTGGACGACGGATATTAGCGTCTCCGTCGTCCAAGTGTCTACTTGGACGACGGAGAATGTCGTATCCGTCGTCCAGGTGTAAATTTCGTAATTTTTTCTAAGACAACGACCATCTAGACCATCTTCGAATGCGTATTCTTTTCGTCAAGACTTTAGAGTAGTATATTCTTGGTGTGTGAGCTTCGACGGTTCGAAAATCGGAGTTGCGAAATGTCCTGTATCCACGTTTCCGGTTTGTGAAATTCTCGGTTTTGCGGTTGACTGTGCCGATGAAACCCTTCCCGAACTTATTATTTCCTGGTCCTTTATAGTAATTATATATTATGTTACGACGAACATATCCAACGGTTGTTTTGTCCAAATTCAATTTCGTTAGTACTCTGCTGCAAATCAGCAACTACTCATGAACACTAAAGTCTTAAAGATTAGTCGATACTTAACAACTTTCAAAACGTAAAATTATTCGGCGGTTCAAATTTATCTGTTTATATATACGATGCGTTCATCGATATTGTACGACTATTTCACTCGAATGACAGATCGCTAAATTCCTAGCGAATTAATTTAAATATTTTTTTTGCATAATTTGAACCTAGACGACGGATACGGTCATTCTCCGTCGTCCAAGTGTCCACCTGGACGACGGAAAATTACCGTATCCGTCGTCTAGGTTCAAATTACCATGGCGGTTCGAATAATTTTTTATTATTTTTTCGATGTAAATATTGACTTGGACGACGGATATGTCGTTTTCCGTCGTCCAAGTGAACACTTGGACGACGGAAAACTACATATCCGTCGTCCAAGTCGAAATAACAGGGCGGTTCGATTTGCCGCCTCAATTTTCGGCACCGCTTGAAATTCCACTTAGACGACGGAAAACACTGTCTCCGTCGTCTAAGTCAACATTTATGGCGGTGAAACGGCCCGCCCATTTATTTGGCGCCGGTTCGAAAAAATTTGACCCTTCACTTAGACGACGGAAAACACTGTTTCCGTCGTCTAAGTGCACTTAGACGACGGAGAATAGTGCTCCGTCGTCTAAGTGAAACTCTATATAAGGAGGAGCACCCCCCCTCATTTTCTCATCATTCCATCTCCTCCTCTATACTCTCCTCTCCTCTCTCTCTCACTCCGGCGATCCTCCTCCGGCGACGCTCCGACGACCAATTTTCCGGCGTGGTTCCCCCTCTCCGACGACTCTACTCTTCCAATATTCCGGCGAAATTCCGACGAGGTAATAATTCGAAATTTTAACTCTTTAACAATTTTTTTATTTGTTTAATTATTTAAATTCTAAATACTTTTAATTTATTAGTTTTAAATAATAAATAGTTGTAATTATAATAATTATTTTCTTGTTATTATTATTATTTAGTAATCATTATTAGTTGTTAATTATTTGGTAATGAATAATTATTAGTTAAAATTAAATAATAGTAATAATAATAATTGATTATATTGGTAAATGAATAATTATTATTAAATGCATGATAAATAATAATTAATTGATAATTATATGTATTTTCTAGTAAATTGCATGGTAGTACGTGTTCGATTTAAATTTAGTACATAGGCTTGGTGTAATTAAGTCGCACTCTTTGGAATAGATGGCGCCTCTTTTCCTTGCTTATCTCCTTAACCCCTCGTGATGTGTGGATTTCATCACCGCACACCATAACCTAAGTGAAGTTATGGACACGAGGTTGAGGGCGGAGTTTGCAAAGGACTTGAGGGAGTGTAAATTTTCGAAAAATTGGCCGAATGTCGGACATGGTGTCTAGAAACGGGTTATGACTGGTGACAGGATTTGGACTAAGAAAGACTTTTGTCGAAATTAGTCCTGCCTCTCGCGTTATCTCTATCCCTAACTGGCCATGTTTTTCGATTTAACCAAGGCTGATTAATTGAAAATTTACACTTTATCGCGCGGGTCGCACGTCCATTGAACGACCGAAAATGCCAAGCTAGTGTACTCTATTTAAATCTTAAACGTACTTAATTAATTAGCGTAAATTCTCCGTCGTTGTAATTATTATGGTAAGTAGGTATTTTAACACCGTACGTACTCTTAGGTTTAAATGGCTCCGCCAAAGATCACATCCGGGAAGAAGAAAGCCCAACAGGAGTCAGAAGATGAGATGCTCCAAATGTTGGCGGCCCAAGTCGGTTGGGTTCAACCGCAGGTAGACGCCCTCAATCCGGGGCCTTCTGGGGAAATTCCCTCTGCCCCATTTCTCTCAAGCGGTGATGACGTCGACCCCTTTTCAACTCCGACGCCCGGTACCGCTTCAACGGGAAGTACTCAGGCGTCTTCGACGGCCGAGTCTATCATGTACAGCGTCCGCCGTAAGCAAAGGAGGGCCCCCACTGACCCCCAACCGAAAAAGACTCGGGGTCTCGTTAAAGGTGGAAAGGCGGAGAAAATTTGCAAGGCGACCGGGAGCAAGATCGCCTTGCCTTACGACGAATTCACCGGTGGCCCTCCCACACCTCAGCTAGCAAGTCTCTCGGCTCATAGCATTGGGTCGATTGTTCGTAACCGGGTTCGTATCACTGCCCCTACTTGGAGGGAGGTGCCGGATTCGGAGAAGGCGAAAGTCTTTAAGGATCTTTCGGTACGTAATACGTACAATTTTAGTTATTATATACTATTTTTAATATTAGTTATATATAATTTTATAATATATACGATTATAATTTCCAATTTATTTCTGATAGGAACAATTTGCGGTGGATCCGGATCCGGCGATGTTGAGGCATATCAACCAAACCGCCAACAACATCTTCAAAGATTGGAAGTACAGGCTCCATCAGTACTTCCGAATTAACGGTCCCGTGCCTCCCCCCGAAGAGCTGCGTGGGGATAGAGAAGATGAGTGGGAGTGGTTGTGTAACCACTTTGCCGATGAGCAATTTCAGGTGTTAATTTACTTTTTTTATTTCAATTAAGATAATTGAATACTCTAAATTTTAGTTACTTATAAATTTTTTAATGATTTCATTATGTTGTGTAACAGAAATTCTCCGGTGTCAACAAAGCCAACCGGGGGAAGAAGGACAAGCACCATACTTCCGGCGCCAAGCAACTCATTCAAATTGCCAAGGAGCACAGGGATAAGGGCTCCAAACACCCTTATCTCGATGCAAGCGTAAGCGCGTACGTGACGCCTGGGCTCGATAATGAAGCGAGTCAACGCGGCGTAAGTCATATATATATATATGTGTGTGCGCTAATAATTATAGTAATTATTATTTAAATATTATTTCATTATAATAAATTTATTATTCTTTTGTAGGCAAGAGTGATAGAGCGTGCGCAGGAAGAATTGGCTAACACTCAGCTTGCGTTCCCAGATGTGCCGCTAGAAGACCTGCCTCCTCTATCTGTGGAGAGCCAAATAGCAATTGCGGATGAGGTCTACGGTCGTAGAGCTGGCAAGGAGGTTAGGCACTTCGGGCCTAAGGTGGTTCGAGATTTGTCGACCTCTGAGTCATCATCTACGGGAGGTTCGGGGCGGCGGAGAAGTTCTCAAGCTGCGGCAGCCTATGAAGAGGCTCGAATCGCACGGGAGGAGAATATTGCCATGCGCCAAAGAATGGACCAGCAAGACGAGCGAATAGCCCAACTCATCGCCCTTATGCAACAAGCTCAAAGACAATGTCAACCTCCTCCGAACCCATTCCCCGACGACGACGACCCGGCTGGAGGCGGAGGACGAGGCGGCGCATCTGCTCCTCCAGTGTTTTAGCTAGCTAGTAGTTCATTATTTCGTTTCTTAATTTCCGCATTACGAACAATATTTTCATTTTTAATTATAGGTTTTTTCGATTATGTATGTACAAATTAATTTTAATTATTTTATTAATTTAGTGTATTTAATTAATTTAATTAATTTTTTTTCAATTAATATTAATAATATTTTTGAATTTAATTTTTTTTTTAAATTAATTTTTCACTTAGACGGCGGAGATTAATGTCTCCGTCGTCTAAGTCCCTACATGGGCCACGGAGAAGCTAACAATCTCCGTGGCCCAGGTGGTGACTTAGACGACGGAGATTAATGTCTCCGTCGTCTAGGTAACCACCTGGGCCACGGAGAAGCTAACAATCTCCGTGGCCCATGTAGGGACTTAGACGACGGAGATTAATGTCTCCGTCGTCTAAGTCACCACCTGGGCCACGGAGATTGTTAGCTTCTCCGTGGCCCATGTGGTTACCTAGACGACGGAGACATTAATCTCCGTCGTCTAAGTCACCACCTGGGCCACGGAGAAGCTAACAATCTCCGTGGCCCAGGTGGTGACTTAGATGACGGAGATTAATGTCTCCGTCGTCTAGGTAACCACCTGGGCCACGGACGTTCTCCGCGGTCCAAGTGAACTTGGACGACGGAGATTAAATTCTCCGTCGTCTAAGTACTTAGACGACAGCACTTGGAGCACGTACCTTGGACGACGGATTTTCCGTCGTCCAAGTACTTAGACGACGGAGATAGGCACTTAGACGACGGAAATTCTCCGTCGTCTAAGTCACTTTTTCTTGTAGTGATTGTTTATTCTAACACTTAAAGCTAAAAATTTATCCTCATTACTCGAAAGTAAAGAGATATTTTTTACTATCAAAATTTCTTACTTTCCAAAACTACGTGAATTAAGCAAGAATCTTAAACTGATACGAGAGTTTATTGCCATCTGTGAATATTAGTTCGTCCTCAAGACCAAGCAAAAGTTGATCTTCAAATTGATAGACAACGATCTTTTCTTGTTGCTTGTTTACGCGATAAAGCTAAATCTGAACTTCATTTACAAAGATTATCTTCATGAGCTTGTTGGTTAGATCCACAAAATTTACTGGTATCAGAGCTTGCTATAACTCAACAAATTCCCAAAGATGGGTACAACTTTTGAGAAAATAACAGAGAAACTAGATTCTCTATTAAATTTGACAGATGCAACGCATCAAGTCTATAACACAAATTATAGAAATTGAAAACTAAAATGGATTATATCCACTATCATCCAGAAAACACTAGAACTATTAACAAGGGTTAATAGTAAAATCAAGGAACTAAATCTTCAACAGATGAAGATACTTGACTAGGTTCAAATGATAGCCCGAGAACATAAGCAGTTAAAAGATAATCCACCTCAAAGAGTCATAAGGAAAACCAATGACTTTAAACCATTAGAGGTTCCAAGAGGGAACACTTCACCAAAACCTTTTCTTTTGGATCTAACAACAAATCTGTTAAGCATTAGATTTTAAGAATCCAAAACTGAAGATGTTCGTAACATAAATATGTTGAGAAGATTTAGAAAGAAAAAAGCAGTACAACTGCTCAATTCTGAAGAATTTGAATTCAATGAAATTAAAGAAAATGTTCGAAATTCTTCAATTCTAATATTTGAATTGAATCAAATTTACAAAAGATGAAATTTTGACATGTTGAATAGCCATCGGTTCAAAATCCTTGAATTCACTACTCCAATAACAACAGTAGAAACATATCTCATTTTCATAACACCTGAGTAAGTTGCTAAAGCCAGAAAAAGAAACTACAAATTTATGCACATTAGAGTAGTCCAAGTCAACATAAAATTACTGGCTAGAGAAGGCATAAATTGTTCAGTCTTATGTGTTTTATAAGACTATAGACTGAATGATTTTTAGAAATGTCTACGGAGAACCTTTAAAGCATTGTTGTGCAACAAAGTTGCATATTTCAACTACTTCCCAAACTTTTTGACTAGTCTAATTGATGTAACCCACTGTTTACGAATGAGAGTTGTGACAACCCGAACCAAAATCTACGTATTAATCAGCATGGAATTGAATTATCGCAGATTAGTCGCGTAATTGGGGTTGTTAATGACTATTTCACTAGGAGAATTTGTGTTGATTTTCTTCATGAGAATTGTAGAGTATTTAATTCCGAGCTCATGTGAATTTTAGGGAATTTTTTCGGATAAGCGACCAATGTTTTAACTAGTTTTGAACTCGATTGGTGAATATATATAAAAGTGTTATTTTTATTGTTGATTTAATCGTAACCGTCCGATTTGGATAAGATTGAACCGTAGTCATTGATTTGGGCTGTATGTGTACGGGTATATATACAGTATGAATACGAGACAAAATTAGAAAGTTTCTTTTTTGGGATTTCTGGCCACGACCCGTTTGGCTTCGAAAATGGTTGCCGGCGGTGTGCCTTTTTCAGGCCACTTTTGGCTGTCACTCCTTGATGAAAGATGTTGGGCTTGGGCTCCTCTTCAAGTTGATATGTGGATCACCAAGATTAGTGGCCGGAGGAGGAAGAACCGAAGCGATGAAGATGGAGATTTCCGACCGGATTTTGCCGGTGACAGAGGTGGCGGAGACGGTGGAGATGGAGGTCGACCTTATGGGGGTTATGAAGCCCATAGAATGGTGAGTTGATCTCAAGTGGTTTCGGCCCTTAGCGTGGCCGGTGGTGGCCGATCAGAGTATGTGATTTCGGCGAGATTTTTTTGAACTTCACAGTGAGTTTTTGACGTTTTCCGGTTAAAATTGGGCTTAGCATTGAACTACAAAGTTGTTGAAAATGTTGAGATCTTAAAATTTATGTATAGATCAAAGTTTTCTGGGCCAGTGGGATTCCAGCGGCCCCACACGTGGCGGATGTCCGGCGATGTAGATTTTTCGACAAGTTTATGTTGTTTTGCTCATTTTTGCGTGTCGAACGCAATGGTGAGGTTTATATTCATATTTGAGTTTGATAAATTTGGGCGAGTATTTAATTGGACAATTATCAGTTTAATTCACGACAATATTAATGGACGCTTTGATTATCCGTTTATTTGCGCGTTGTTTGGTATTCGAGATTTGTTTGCGACTCTTAAAAATGAGAGATTACAGGGAATTAAATTTAGTATTTGGTTGAGTCAGTGATTAAACAGGAAAATATGTTATTCGAGTATTCGGGATTCTCGATGTTATTACTCACCAGATTATGATCTTTGTTATTCAGTGTGAACTCCGATGATCAGATATTATTTTAATCGTGGTTTCAGGATATTGAATTAGCGGGCGTGCCAGATGGATAATTGTGCCAATCGACAGGATTTCAGCTTTATATTTATTCCGGCTACCTATGAGTGGACATTTTATTTTCACCGTTGACGTACGATTCTTAATTTATACATTTTACGATTATGCATTTGTGATTATGCATTTTATGATTATGCACGTACGAGTATGCATTTATGATTATGCATGTTATGATTATATACCACACGAGTATGCATTTACGATTATGCATGTGTATGGAAACAAATATAATTTGTTTTACATAGAGTACAGTCTAGAAGTCATGGCATCGATGCGTTGGCATGCTCGGCTGATCCACGAGATGCTCCAGGGGGGACAGAGTCCTGACCCGAGGTCTTTCTAACTATTTAATCACGTGTGGGTATGAGATCCCGTGATTTTGAGCATTTGACTATACTGTTGCAGATGTGTCCGAGAGGGACCCTGCGGTTTTAAACTCGCATCATGTTTATTTTCAGACTTGCATTATTTTTATGCACATTATATTGTGAAAGGCATATTATTTACAGTTTCAGTTAAAAAGTGAAATATTATTTTCGTCCACTCACTCTAACAGTTTTTATGATTTTATGTGCCATTTTTCCTGGGCTTTTCGGTTTTACTTGCCCAGATTGCAGTGTGTATCATGAGGGTGCCGGATGTCATCAAGGGCGTCGAGTCCACCAGTTAATTTCTTCAATAGTAGGTCCTTGCTCACTGTCAGTTTATCTCTTGTGTTATTGAAGTCACCTTGGATACTAGTTCTATAGTATCGTCTTGTGAGACTCTTGTGCATAGGTTGTCACTCATATAGTTGTCGAGTTGAGTTTCTTTGTTTATGAATCAGTATATTTACTGGAGTTATGTTTTCCAATTCTGAATAATGTATCAAGTTTAATTCCAGTCTTATGTTGAGAAATCCGGATGGACATCGGTGGTCCACGGTATTGTTTATGGGTTTATCTGCGAAGTGTCAGTTTTTCTTGCAGGTTTATGCGTGCCTCTTTTATAAGGGAAGTTATGTCAAAATTTTCACAAAAAATCCTAGAATAGGATCAGTCGTTAGGGCTTGATTCTAGATTACTAGTTAATTTAGGGTCGGGTCCTCTCAAGAGTCAAAACAGATGGCACCTCAATGAAAGATGGGAAACAAGAGCTTGCTGTGGTTTATAGGATTTACTATAAACTAATTAGCACAACAATATAACCAAAGACCAAAATAACAAATATTCCTGGTTTTACTACTGGATTTCTTACAAATCCAAAAAAACATTCGGAACAAATCCACAAGGTTACATGGGATCAGTACATAAAATTGAAAGGGCACAGAATCAGTGGTGTATCCCTCGAAAACTTGAGAGGTGAAAGCTCTAGAGCATTCAGAAGATGCAACTCTTCTAGAGAAAATAGTACTAGAAGTAACAGAATTTCAATAAGGGAAGAAACTAACCCAGTGATGGAAGAAGATTTAGATGCTGAATTAGAAAGAGATATTAGCATGTTAAAATTTGAAAAGCCAAAGGAAGAGAAGCTCTTTAAACTTTATGAAGAAGCAGAAAAATGCCAAGATACATCTCATCCGAAATAATTGAACAAAGAGATTAAAAGTTTTAGATTCAAAAGGAAAGAAAAGTCTTTCCTTATCAAGAACTAAAAATAGAGGAATGAGAGTCTTCAGGAGCTACGGAAACCACCATTATTAAGATTGGTGGAAATACAAAAATTCCAAACATGAAAGGACCTACTGGACAAAAAAGGGAAACAAGTTTCCAAAAATTTGGTGTACGGCTTGATCCATTACCAGAAAAACTCACTTAAGCGACGAAACTAAGTAAAATTTAGACAATGAAAAATTTTTTCGTCGCCTAATTGTTTTTCGTCGTTTAGGTAGAATTTAGACGACGAAACAAAACTTTTTCGCCTAAGATATGACTTAGACAACGAAATATATATTCGTCGTCTAAGTCACCACTTAAATGACGAAATAAATACTTCGTCGTCCAAAAATATATATAAAATGACAAAAATAATTTTTGTCGCCTAAGTACTGACTTAAGTGACGAAACACACATTTCGTCGTCTAAGTAAACTATCTAAGATGACAAACAACTATTTCGTCGCTTAAATAATGCCTTAGGCGACGAACTCTGTTTCATCGTTTAAGGTTTCACTTAGGCGACGAAAAAATCAATTTAGGCGACGAAACATTTCGTCATCTAAGTGGAATCAATTATTTAGATAAGATTTCCTATTTAGACCGCCTCCTCCTCTGTCTCTCTCATCTCTCACCATCTAACCCAAAAAAAAACACTTTCAACACCACCTCTGGCCAAACTTATATATATATATATATATAATTTTCCCACCTCTGGAGCTCAAGATTACCCAAATATCTTCTTATCGGTGAAGGTATTAATTCGCTTCTCTCGATTAATTTTTTAGAATTTAATTATGTACGTAATTACGTACGGTGATGGAGTTATCCAGTGAAATAATCCGGCGACCACAATATAGCATGCATGAGTTGTTAGCTAGCCAGCTATAAAGAAATTATATGAATATCATGCATGCGTTGATGATTAATTCCTTAATTATATATTCATATGTTGATTAAATGTTAGATTAGTTGATACTTAGTTGATTAGTTGATAATTAGTTCATAATTTGTTGATAATTAGCTTATTAGTTGATAATTAGTTGATTAAATGTTAGGTTAATTAATTAGTTGATAATTATGTGGATTTATACGTGTAAATGCATAAATTACAGTGTTATGTTATTTAATTATATATGATGAATATTAATTATTGTAAGTTAAGAATTATAAGAAGGTCGTTAGACTGACACTTTTTATGCAAACTATTTATTTATGGCTTATTCGATAGTTGAATTTATATGTCTCTTAACTTACTCAGAAACATGGACAAGAGTTGGATATATTTGGAAAATAGAATTGATATGAGGTATATGGATGGAATCAGTCCGTTTATTTCGATTGTTGTACAACATGATCAAGGAAAGAAGCGTTATAGGTGTCAGTGCAGACGGTGTCTTAACAATCAGTTTGTGACGGTTATTGTTATGTTTCAATACATGTATGACCATGGTATGATGTGGAGTTACACTACATGGAGTGAGTACGGTGAAGTAGTAGACTACAGCTTTGAACTATTTTTAAGCTCAGGGTTATCAGGGTGCCTCATCCAGCGATACTAGAGCCTCTACTTGGAATCCTGCTATGGATTTAGTGCATGATGCTTTTATGGCATTCAGTCATGTTACACACTAACATGATTAAGGAGGTTATGATAATCCTCATTATGATATAGACCCTCCAGCCTTTTCGGACACTGATACTACTGAGATAAATAAATACAACAACATGCTACTTCAAGCCCAGACTCCGGTATATGACGGATATGAATTAAATGTTTTGCAATCTATAATAACTCAAATAGAGTACAAAGTGAAGCACAAAATCTCGGATGCTGGTTTTAACGATATACATCAACATATATGTGATTTGCTCCTAAAGGTCACAAACTTCCCGATTCTTATTACAACGTAAAAAAGATCTTGAGTAGCCTTGGTCTAAAGTACAAGAAAATCCACGCATGCAGAAACGATTGTGTGTTGTTTTACAAGGAGAATGCACATTTGGACTACTGTCTTGAATGCAACAAGTCCAGGTGGTTTAAGTCTAATGCAAGGATTGAAGAAGAAGGTTACTATGAAGGTGCTTCGCTATTATTTGTTGATTCCTACACTACAGCGTTTGTACATGTCTCTAAATACAGTACATGCGATGAGATGGTACGCAGAACAGAGAATAAATGACGATGTGCTCAATATCCGGCGGATGGAGAGGCTTTAAAACATTTTGACAGGGAATTTCAAGACTTTGCAGCAGAGGTTCAAAATGTTAGACTTGGATTTTCTACAGATGGACTCAATTATTGGGGTAATAATAGCGTTGTCGTCAACACTTTTCCAATTATTCTCATGTCGTATAACCAGCCTCCATGGACGTGTATGAACAAAGAATTTAATTTCTTTACTCTACTAATTTTAGGTCTCAAATCTCCTGGAAAGTGTTTAGATGTGTACCTTAGACCATTGATCGATGAGCTAAAACTGTCGTGGGAAAATGAAGTCCCAACTTATGACAAGTTCACTGACATCATGTTCATGATGAGAGCAGCCGTAATGTGGGGCATCAACAATTTTTTTGCATATGCAATGTTGGCATCTTGCACAACCAAATGATACAGTGGTTGTCATGTCTGCTTGGACGTCATCAACTCTAGTTGAAATGCAGAGAAGGTGTGTTACATGAGTCATTTTAGATGGCTTCCTCACGATCACCCATGACGATAAGATAATGATCATTTGGACGAGACAGTAGAGGATAATCCGCAACCCAGATAATGGTTTGGCGAACAGATTTTTGAGAGGTTAAACAACTTCTATTTCAGTGTGTTGAGAAATGAAGACGATGTGAAGAAACACAATCCACACCATCTTAGCTACTAGCCTCACATGACTATTTTCTATGAACTGCCTTACTGGTTGAAGTTGAAACTCAAGAACAATCTAGATGTCATGCACATAGAAAAGAATGTGTGCGACATCATGGTAGGAAAAATTCTCGGTATTAAGTTCAAGACTAAGAATACTCCCAAAGTGGGAAATGATCTTGAAATTATGAATTTGCGCCATGCCTTGTGGTTGAAGAGGGATAGAAATGGTGTGTATAACAAGATGCCCAATGCACCTTACACAGTGAAGCCTGAATTGAGGGATACTATATTCGACTAGATGAAAAGTGTTCGGTATCCGTCTAATTATGCAGCGCATATATATCGATGTGTCAATGTTTGGGAACACAAGTTCTATAGTCTAAAGACTTATGACTGTCATGTTATGTTGCAACGTCTAATTCTAGTGGTAATTCGACCTTATTTGCCTAAAGACTTCGTCGAAACAATAGTTGCATTATGCAGATGGTGACAGAGGTTATGCGTTAGAGAGTTGAAGAAGTCGGATGTTCACGAACTACAACACGAAATTGTCCACATCCTTTGCAAATTAGAGAGGATTTTTCCCCTACTTTCTTTGACATCATGATTCACCTTCCCGAACAAGTGCTATTTTCCGGTCCGGTCCACTACACTTGAATGTATCCTCAGGAAATGTACAATTTTTAAATTTAACTAAATTTATTAAACATGGATTTCATGTTTTATGCATATCTTTTTCTTATAGTAATGTGAAATATTATTCATTTTACCCTACTGTGGTAGACACTCTTGCAGTACGACCGTTTAGAGGAGTATTTAAAGGAAAATTAACTCAGGCAGAGTTTAATGAAGCATATTGGGTAGTGTTGCACGTCTACGACGAGGTCGAGGAGTTCATGAAATTCTACAAGGCGAAAATTCAGGCAAACAAACCGGACAAAAGTGAACTCTGGGTTGAAAGAAAAGTTAAAAAGAGGTTTCCTGATTATTTCCCCTAATGGGTATGTTAAAACCCTAATATATAGGTTTTGTGCTTACTTTATTTGACGTTAAGAAACCCGAATGTTGATTTTTTGTTGTTTGTGTATTCATAGTGTTTATGGTTTCATTTAGTTTTAGGGGAATCTATGTCAATTTTTTTGTAGGAAATTATTAAATATACATTAATATATTTTATTCACTATTTTGTAGATGGATGATCTATATAAATCCTTTGACCACCGGGGGGGGGTCATGAGAAAAGCACATGTTGGCCCCATAAGACGGTCCAACACTACATTTACCCTGGATATTTTGTCAACGGTGCAAAGTGTCATTCAGTCTACCGAGATAAAGGAAGAAGAACACAAAACAGTGGGATTGCGGTTGGAGAAGATGATGATGTATATTACGGTGTTCTTGTTAATGTCGTTTAGCTGCTATATGGGAATGAGATAGAAGTTTTTATATTCACGTGTAAATAGTTTAAGCATACAAAAGAACATCTTGGACTATTATCAGTCGATACAAACTCAAGTTGGAATGAAGATGAGCCATTCGCTGTTGCCACCTTAGTCAGACAAGTGTTCTATTTGGATAATCTAAAAGCGGGTGCAAGTTGGAAAGTAGTTGACCACATGTCTCACCGAATAATAGGGAGTGCCACAACACTTGAAGAGACTAATACTCAAGGGAATAATGTTGATGCATATCAGGAGCCTAATACTTCTGTCATTCCCGACACAAGGCAACTGATTCGATTTACTAAAATCTTACCAGTACCTGAAGGCGACACAGATCTTACTGAAATGAGATCATTGACCTAGACAATATTAATGCCTATGAAGAGGAGTCATAGGAAGAAGATTTCGTCATTTATGATGATGATGATGATGATGATGATGATGATGATGATGATGATGATGATGATGATGATGATGATTATGAGGATGAAGAACCTGATTAGAATGAAGAGGAAGATAGTGATGAAGATTATGTTGATCGAAGTGATTGATGCATGTGTAAATTAATAAGTTCGAATTCTAACATAATTATTTAATTAATTTGTATGCGTATACATACGATTTTGATGGATCGATCAATTAATTGATGGATTGAATTTGGTTTGGTTTAATCTGTCTTACAGGTATGATTTTGTGTCAAACAAAAAGATGATGCTTTTCTGTTAAAGAACTAAACTTAGACGATAAAAGAAAGAAGTTTCTTCGTCCAAGTACGATTTAGACGACGAAACAGTTAAGTTTCGTCGTCCAAGTACGGTTTAGGCGATGAAATAATCAATGTTCATTGCCCAAGTACAACTTAGATGACGAAACCCGTCCAATCATCGTATAAGTTATAACTACACCCTAAATCCTAAACACTAGTCCTAAACCCTAAACCCTTAAACCCTGACCCTCAAAATCTTAGACGACGAAACTCGTATTATTCGTCATTTAAGTTCCCACTTAGATGACAAATTATTATTGTTTCGTTGTCTAAGATGAATTTCATTGCGTCCAACAAAGAGCACGACCATTTATAACTTCTTAAAATACATATGTTTTTTGTCGAGAGCATAAAATACACAATTCTTAAATTTTGAGTGTCGGCCATTATAAAATCAGAGTTAGGAAGATTCATATATAAACGTTTCCGTTTTGTTGAATATTGGCCAGTTTATGGTTGACTACGCCGATCAAACCCCTAATAGACTTCGTATTTCCTAAAAATTCTTCCGCTTACATATTATGTATGATGAATATATCCAACAACTGTTTTTTTTCAAATTTAATTTTTTAATATTGACGTTGAGTGGATATATATATATATATATATATGAACACTTAAGTTATACAATATTAATGGATATATAACAAGTTTGTAGTCTTAAATATATTTTTAGGTCAAATTTCGTAGAATCTCGATTTAGTTCATAAATTAAGTTTTTCAACAAGACATACACTCGTAACTTCGAAAACGGGTTCACAATTTATTTTTTACGATCGATTCCATCTTATAACTATTTTTGACTAATCACTATATTTAATCGATCGAAATTTAAACTAATCCGAATTGGGATAAATGTTTTTCTACAATATTGTATAAATGTAATTGTTATATCTAACGGTTGATTTTTTATGATTTATAAGCAACTACCAAAAAATAATTTTTATATCTTTAAAAAATAAATATAAAAAATACATTTAGGAAACGAAAATGCCCAAGTTTTGTCATCTAAGTAGCACTTAAGCGACGAACCTCCATTGTTTCATCGCCTAAGTGGAAAACTTAGATGACGAATATTTTTGTTCGTCGTCTAATTCCAAAAATTTGGAGGTTCATATATTCCGCCAAATTTTTGGAAAAATTCATAAAACAACTTGGATGAAGAAACAACTATGATTCATAATCTAAGTGTACTTAGACGACGAATCCCTAAGTTTTGTCGCCTAAGAGCCTATATTAGATCGATCGAATTCGATCCCTTTCCCAGAAATTCCTAAATCCCTAAAATTTTCTCTCTTCCTTTGCTCTCTCCTCGCTGTTGCACTCTCTCTCCCTCCACCACCGACGCACTCACTCTCTCTCCCTCCACCACCATCGCACTCTCTCTCTGAAAGGACCAGACTCCGATTTAGTTGCCTAAACTGAAATCAAACCCCTTCGAAAACATGACCAAAATTTTTTTTGCCAGAGTTTACTTTGAAATACGTGAACCAATATTAGAACCTGCAAAAGAAACACACTTCGAATATTCCACAAAATCCAAACTGTGGGGCTCCGTTCCCCATCCAGATTTCTCAACATCATATATATAATAACCACAAGGTTTACAAGAAATCTAGAAAACATTTAGGAGTAAACTCAACTGAAAACATAACATAAGTATTCAGAGCGATGCCTATACACATCATATACAACCAGTAAGTCGAATAAAGAACCTACTCGAACTGAAGTGTGATCTGAACTCTACGCCTCCACCGTCGACGTGCAACCCCCGAATTCAAACTGCAAACTGGGCAAAGGAAACTGAAAAGCCCAGGGAAAGACAAATGAAATCGTTAGAGTAAGTGGACGAAAATAATAATATGTCCTTCCCAACATATAAGTATATATGCTTATAAAAGCATAATGCGAGTCAATGCACATGAAAATCCCGACCAGGTACATTTTCTCTGATCCATAAATATGCACATAAATTCTACGGGGTCACTCATAAACTCCTTCGCATAGTACAGTCTAATCACGGGATCCCAGACCCCCTCGTGATTATAAGTCTGAAAGACCTCGGGTCAGGATAACTATCCCCCCCGGAGCATCTCGGGGATCAGCAGAGAAGCCAAAGCATCGATGCTACCTCTATATTTGAGACTGTACTCTGTATAAACCAAATCATAAATACTTTCCATGTACATGTAAAATCGTAAAATGCATAATCGTAAAATGTGTAGTTGTATGTGCATAATTATAAATGCATACTAATACAATGCATAATCATAAAGTGTATAATCGTAAATGCATAACGTAAATACATAATCTGTACTCGCAAATCAATTGTGAAAATAAAGTGTTCACTCACAGTACGAAGCTAACTCTGAGATCCAGCGGAAGAACCCTCGCCAAACACTCGATCACGATCACCTGAACAACAGGGATACGATCAATACATATTTAAACACAACATACGGAGCTAATACGTCAAGAACCCCACGTTCTCGAAAGACGTATTGCTCAAAATATCGATGAGGAAGCAAAATTCCCAAAATACACCCAAACAGCCCTCGTCCCAAAATAAAATACTCAAATCAACTCAAAAACCTCACGACTATGATTGGGACGCGATTACGAGCAAAACGGTATAAAAATCTCCAAAAATCCCAAAAAGTCAACCTCGCCGGAGCTCTGCCATTGACCGTCGCCGTCAGCAGCGGCGCGGCGCTAACGAGGACCAACTCCGGCGACCCTTACCTCAAACTCTTCCTCTCCTCAAGCCCAACACATTTTTTCTTCTACCTCGAAAGCTAATTCAACCCACACCTGCCGTAATTTTGGCCGAAAATCTCACCGGAATTCCCTCTCCGGTCACCACCCCGAACCGCCTAAAACCTCCACCAATTCCAAAACAAAGTGCCCAGAATTCATCAAGGGGTTGAAGGGAAGCAAACCCCCCACCAACCCGACGCCAAAACTCGCCGGAATCCGCCACCCGATTCTGGCAAAATTCCCAATTTTCATCGACTTTGTTCTCCCTCAATTCTCAACCAATTTCAACAAATGAATACACAAATCAATAGTACAAGTCAAGAGCTTTCCAACCATACCAAGAACGTGGCTGGAGGTGGCCGGAATCACTGGGTCCGACGACAGGAAGAAAACAGGTCAAATCGCCCCAACTCGGTCAACGGGTCAACTCAGCCCCCAACTCCATCAAACTCGGTCTAAATGTGACTTTTCGACAATTTTACGACTATTCGATATTTATACGTAGCGAACCGACCAAATTCACGATTCGGATAACTCCAATCCAAACGGATAAGTACGACTAACTCAACGATAATTTCAAATATCCATTTTATATTCTCCGATTATCCGAAAAATCTTTCGAAACCTCCTACAGACTTGAAATCAAATCCTCTACAATTTTCGTGAAGGAACTCAAACCAAATTTGTGCCCGATAATTAAGTCGTGAACAAACCCATTATATAGACCAATTACGACAAAACTGCGACTAATCGTGAAATGCGCAATTCAAGCCAATTAACATACAATTTTCGGTTCGGGTCCTTACAAATCTACCCCTCTAACAAAAATTTCGTCCTCAAAATTTACATACCTGCTAACTGAAGAGGTAGGGATACTGCTCATGCATGTGCTACTCGGTCTCCCAAGTAGCCTCTTCAACTGAATGATTCCGCCACAATACCTTCACAAGAGGAATGGCTCTGTGTCGCAATTCTTGGACCTTCCGATCAAGAATCTGAACTGGTTCCTCCACATAGGTCAAGTCCTCCCGTATAGGAAGCTGATATGGTGTCAACACATGAGATGGATCAGAAATATACTTCCGCAACATAGACACATGAAACACATCATGTACCCTGGCTATCTCAGAAGGTAATGCCAACCTGTACGCTATAACATCGACTTGCTCCGTGATCTCATATGGGCCAACATATCGCGGACGAAGTTTACCGCGCTTCCCGAAACGAACAACACCTTTCCAAGGAGAAAGTTTCAGGAAAACCCAATCACCAATCTCAAATTCAAGATCCTTCCATCTCACGTCAGCATAACTCTTCTGTTGATCCTGTGCAGCCTTCAATCTGTCCCAAATAACTTGAACATCTTCCGTGGTACTTTTCACCAAATCAGGACCAAGAAGCCATTTCTTGCCAACTTCACTCCAACACAATGGAGTTCGACACTGTTTTCCGTACAACACCTTATAAGGTGCCATACCAATACTAGCCTGATAGCTGTTGTTGTACGCAAACTCAATCAAATGAAGTTGCTGATCCCAATTCCCTTTGAATTGCAAAACAAAAGATCGCAATATATCCTCCAAAATTTGAATAGTCCTCTCTAACTGACCATCTGTCTGAGGATGAAAAGCTGTTCTAAAGTGTAGCCTAGTCCCCATTGCCTTCTGCAATGCTCGCCAAAATTCTGAAGTGAACTGGCTATCCCAATCGGAAACTATAGACACAGGTACACCATGCAATCTCACAACCTCTTTCAAGTACAGCTTCACCAATCTGCTCACGGGAAGCTTTCTTGGAAGTGCAAGGAAATGAGCTGACTTTGTAAGGCGATCCATAATCACCCAAATACCAGTACTACCACCAGAAATGCAAAGTAAATGATACACAAAATCCATGGTGATATGCTCCCATTTCCACACTGGAATCTCCAAAGGTTGTAGTTTACCTGCCGGTTTCTGACGTTCCGCCTTCACTTGTTGACAAATCAGGCATCTGCTCACGTACATTGCTATTTCCCTCTTCATGTTTCGCCACCAATAATGAGCTTTAAGTGTCCAGAACATCTTTGTACTACCCGAATGCATAGCATATGCGGAATAATGGGCTTCGTCGAGTATTTCCTTCTTCAAATCATCATCTCTGGGCACACACAATCTCCCTCTGAACATCAAACTGCCATCACTCCTCATCCGAAACTCGGTCGATACATTATTCTGAATCAAATTCTTCTTGCTCAGCAGATAAGCATCTGAATCTTGAGCTTCACGAACTTGATCAAGTAACACCGGACGAACTGCTCCATCATCATTCCACACCAACTCTTCTCCCGTTACTCGCAACTCTGTCAAAAGTGACACTTTAGCAACACGTACATGGAAGAGTGAAGCACCATGCTTCTGACTAAGAGCATCAGCAACCATGTTAGCCTTTCCTAGATGATACTCGAAAGTACAGTCGCAATCATTAATCAGCTCCATCCATCTCCGCTGCCTCATATTCAATCTGGCTATGTACGCAAGTAGGTAAGACTTTTATGGTCGGTGTAGATCTTGCACTGCGCTCCGTACAAGTAGTGTCTCCAACTCTTCAATGCTAACACAATGACAGCTAACTCCAGAGCATGAGTAGGGTAGTTAACTTCGTGTGGTTTCAACTGTCTAGAACCATATACCACCACCTTTCCATGCTGCATCAAGACACAACCCAGACCTAGCTTCGAAGCATCGCTGTACACAACATACTCAACGCTATCGTCAGGTAAAGTCAACACTGGTGCAGTAGCTAACCTTTCCTTCAAAGTCAAGTAGCTTTCCTCGCATGCATCAGACCATTTAAACTTGACTTCTTTCTTCATCAAACGGGTAAGCGGTGTCGCTATCCGTGAAAAGTCCTGCACGAATCGGCGATAGTAACCTACTAAGCCCAAGAAGCTCCATATCTCTGCCACGTTGGTAGGTTTGCTCCAATTCAGCACTGTATCAATCTTATCAGGATCCACGCTGACTCCTTCAGCTAATATCATGTGACCCAAAAACTTTACACTGTCTAGCCAAAACTCACACTTGATAAATTTGGCGTACAACTGCATGTCTCGCAAAGCCTACAAAATTGCAAGCAAGTGTTTCTTGTGCTGCCCCACACTCCTGGAATAAATCAGGATGTCGTCGATGAACACAATAACAAACTTGTCTAGATAACATCTGAAGATCCGATTCATCATGTCCATGAAAGCAGCTGGCGCATTGGTCAACCCAAACGGCATAGCAAGGAACTCATAGTGCCCATAGCGTGACCTAAACGCCGTCTTATCCACGTTGGACTCCCGAATCCGTAGCTGATGGTATCCAGTCCTAAGATCAATCTTCGAGAAGACTGAAGCTCCTTTCAGCTGATCGAACAAATCATCAATTCATGGAAGCGGATACTTTTTCTTCACCGTAACCTAATTCAACTTCTGATAGTCAATGCATAACCTCATCGAACCATCTTTTTTCCTCACAAACAACACTGGAGCACCCCAAGGTGAAACACTAGGTCGAATGAAGCCTTTCTTAATCAATTCCTGAAGTTGAATATGCAACTCCCTCAACTCTGCGGGTGCCATATGATAGGGTGTCTGCGATATAGGTCCAGTACCTGGAAGTAACTCGATAGTAAAGTCAACCTCTCTGATTGGAGGAACACCGGTTAAGTCCTCGGGAAACACATCTGGATACTCACAAACCACCGCAATATCACCAATATCCGGTACACGAACACTTGTATCAATCACGTGTGCAAGGTAAGCCACATAACCCTTCCTCGACATCTGCTCAGCCTTCATCGCTGAAATCAAACAAGGCAAGGAAGAGGGTATTCTTTTCACCACGAAAAAAGATTTCCGGCATGCCTGGACTCCTGAAAACAACCTCCTTCTTGTGACAGTCAAGAGCAGCCCAATGGTTCTCCAAGAAATCCATGCCCAAAATCACGTCAAAATCCACAATATCTAGTAGCATCAAATCCGGGCTAACCCATAACCTCCAATAAAAATCTCACAATCTCTATATACCAACCCGACACACACTACCTCGCCAGATGGATACAACACTTGCCACAAACTAGGGAGTGGAGATGCAGGTACAGTAGCCAATGATGCTAATCTATATGACATGAATGAATGCGTAGCCCCTGGATCTAGAAAAGTAAGAACTGGATGACCAAAAATGTACAACGTACCGATAATAACCTCTGGGGAAGCTCTGCCCTCACGTAGAGACAATGCATGAGCTCGAGCCTGTCCCGCTGGTCGTCCACATTGGGTGCGATTCTGCTGACCAGCCTGTCTAGAAGGCTGTGTTGCACGATCACCAGAAGCAGTACCCTGATCTTGTCTAGTACTCTGATCCGCAACACCACCAAAAGTGCCAAGCTGAGGACACTCCCTCGCAAAGTGACCACCTGGCCACAACGGTAACAAGTAGAGGTGCCATACTGACACTGACCAGAGCGATGTCTGTGGCAGTTGTTGCACAATGGATATTCCCTCGGTGTAGCTAGTGTGGTGAAGAAAGGTCGAGGATAACTCGATCCATTGGAACTCCCACTCGATTGCTGCCTCTGCGGTCGACTGCTCCTCCATCTATGACTCTGCCTAACCGTGTTAGTAGGATATCTGTAAGGTCTACTACCAGAAGATGATGTTGATCTAGAAGTACCTGAACTCAGCCTCTTCGAAGCACCCTGGCTAGGTCTACCCTCTTCAAAGCGACGTGTCTGAAACCGCATCTGCCTCTCCCTCTCAATGTCTTCACCTCTGAGTGCAGCACTAACAAACTCATCAAAGTTATCTCGAGGCATAGTGGTTAAAGTCCCCTTGATATTCAGATTCAGACCCAACTCAAACCTCCTGCACTTTGCTTCCTCTGATGCCACCATATCATGTGCAAACTGAGAAAAACAGGTGAACTTATCCTGATACTCAAGCACTGACATATTCCCCTGCTTCTAGTTAGTAAACTTCTCATATTTCCGCTGCTGAGTAGCTGGATTGAAATACCGACGCATGAACATCTCATTGAACATCGGCCAAGGAGTATCAATAGGAATTGTGTCTGTACCAACCCAACAAAAGTAGGCATCTGACTCAAGCAAACCCACTGCTGCTACAGTTTTCTGTTCAGGAGTAAAATGTAGGCATTCACAAACGCGCTCAACCTGAACCACCCAAGCTTCACACACCTCAGGATCAGGGGAACCAGAGAAACCAGTTGCTCCCGCTGTCCTGACCTTAGCCACTGGGTAAATACATTCCTCCAAACACAATACTAGCATAAGCAAGTCACACATACGTTGATACTCATCAGGATCCCCAGTCCGTTCAGCACGGACTCCACGTCAAGAAGGCATCCTAAGGATAAAAGATATTAGTCACAAGATAGAAATGATGTACTCATGACACTTCAAACGTTTGAAAGCATACAACACTCTAAAGCATTGATGATTATCCACCGGCCGGTCGGGTCATCGCTCCGAAAATGCTGTACATTCTCAAATGTCCTTTGTAACACAACTACAAGAGTCTACAGAACCTAAAACCTAATGCTCTGATACCAATTGAAAGGACCCGACTTCGATTTAGTTGCCTAAACCGAAATCAAACCCCTTCGAAAACATGACCTTAATTTTTTTTGCCAGAGTTTACTTTGAAATACGTGAACCAATATTAGAACCTGCAAAAGAAACACACTTCGAATATTCCACAAAATCCAAATTGTAGGGCTCCGTTCCCCATCCGGATTTCTCAACATCATATATATAATAACCACAAGGTTTACAAGAAATCCAGAAAACATTCATGAGTAAACTCAATTGAGAATATAACATAAGTATTCAGTGCGACGCCTATACACATCATATACAACCAGTAGGTCGAACAAAGAACCTACTCGAACTGATGTGTGATCTGAACTCTACGCCTCCACCATCGACGTGCAACCCTGGAATTCAAACTACAAACTGGGCAAAGGAAACCGAAAAGCCCAGGGGAAGACAAATGAAATCGTTGGAGTGAGTGGACGAAAATTATAATATGTCCTTCCCAACATATAAGTATATATGCTCATAAAAGCATAATGTGAGTCAATGCACATGAAAATCCCGACCAGGTACATTTTCCTTGATCCATAAATATGCATATAAAATTCTACGGGGTCACTCATGGACTCCTCCGTATACTACAGTCTAATCACGGGATCCCAGACCCCCTCATGATTATAAGTCTGAAAGACCTCGGGTCAGGATCTCTGTCCCCCCCCCCCGGAGAATCTCAGGGATCAGCCGAGAAACCAAAGCATCGATGCTACCTCTATATCTGAGACTATACCCTGTGTAAACCAAATCATAAATACTTTCCATGCACATGTAAAATCGTAAAATGCGTACTTGTATGTGCATAATTATAAATGCATACTAATACAATGCATAATCGTAAAGTACATAATCATAAATGCATAACGTAAATGTATACTCTGGACTCGTAAATCAACTGTGAAAATAAAGTGTCCACTCACAGTACGAAGCAAACTCTGAGGTCAGGCGGAAGATCCCTCGCCAAAAACTCGATCACGATCACCTGAATAACAGGGATACGATTAATACATATTGAAACACAAACAACGCGTTCTCGAAAGACGTATCGCTCAAACGCGGGGTTCTTGACGTATGTATTGATCGTTAAAACCCGCCTTATCGACCAATTACGTCAAAACCGCGACTAATCGTGAAATGCGCAATTCAAGCCAATTAACATACAATTTCCGGTTCGGGTCGTTACACTCTCCATCCACCGCCATCGCACCTCGCGTAACAATAGCTCTCTCTCTCTCTCTCTCTCTCTCTAGCTATTGTTTTATGGTTGAGCATCTTGGATTGTTGTTTTGAATTTGATGATTGATAAAGTTGTGATAATTGGTTGATTACTGTGATATAGGATTTTGATGTGCTACTATGATATAGGATTGATTAAGGTTAAAATGAATTTGGATGATTGCTACTATGATATTGGATGATTGAGGTGTGATATTAATTAAGCTAGGTTACTGTGAGGTGGATCGATTGGTGTGAGATTGAATCATTGCAACTGTGATATGAATTAAGGATGAATTGAGGTATGTTGATCAATTTGGATTGATTGCATGGTGAAATAGATGAATTGATAATAATATGGTTAATTAGGAATGGTTTCGAATGACAGTATGGTTAATGGTTTTGTACATTATGCATGTGTTGATGTTGCTTATATGTGCATATGGTTTGAATGTGTTTTGAACTACAATATGGTTGGTTTTGTTGAGACCCATTATATATATGGTTTCGATTTTCGAATAGGTACTTAAGATGCCTAGAGGAAAGAAGAAGCAAACCAAAGAGGAGTGGAGGGCCGCATTGGAATCGTCATTCCAAAAGTTGGGTTGGGGGACTCAACGGTTAGAGGAGGCCATTATGGCTCACTCGTCGGGTCGATAGTGATCAACCATTTCGGTTGGACCTAATGACCAGTCGGGTGCAGCCGACTAGCAGGCGGAACCGTCTTCCGACTCTGGGTCATCCACACAACAACCTCAGTCTTCTGCCAACTCTTGTTGCTTTAGCATCCGATGCAAAGTAATGTGTAGGGATCCCTCAGCCCCGGCCCCCAAACGTACTCGGGGAGTTGCAAATGGAAGAAAAATCAAGGAGACAACCAAGAGGCTGGGGAAATGGATCGACATGGCATTTGATGTTTTCATCAAAGGCCCTCCGCTGAAGGAGCGCGCCAACTTGACCTCGAATCAAACCGAGAATATCGTACGGAGCAGGATATGTATGATAGCCCCTACTTGGGAGCAGCTGAAGGAAGCTGAGAGGCTTAGAGTTGTCCGCGAAATCTCGGTAATTAATATGAGATATTTAATTTTATTTATTTTATAAATAATTTTAAATTACGGGGTTTATCAATTAATTTAATCTTTTTTTTTCTTAGGTACACTTCGCCTTGGAGCAAACTACGGAGATATTGGAATCTGTAAAGAAGTCGGTCACAGATGTTTACAAGAGATCGAAGCACCAACTACACAACCACTATAAGAAATACGGTGCAGCCCTAGAAGAGTTCCAGGAGGAAAGGGGACCCGAATGAGATTGGTTGGTTAGCCACTTTGAGTTGGACAACTTTGTGGTTCGTATTTCTTTACTTTTAGTTTTTTAATCATGTAATAATTTTATAAGTTATCTTAGTAACTAATTTCCCTAATTGTGAAATAGACAAGGTCAAGGGCGAAGCCAATCGGGCGATGAAGAATTGCCACCACGGTTCAAGATCCACGAAGATGATGTACCTTGCAAAGGCTCACAGAGCTAAGAGTTGGAAGCACCCTCATGTCTCCACTTCTGTGGATGCTTACAAGTGTGTGGCTCTTGAACACTAAAATTCGAAAAGGAAAAAGAATTAGAGAGAATCTGCAAGAAATGGCCACCGAGGCAGTGGCGCGCATGTAGGCAGAGAACCCAGGGTTGACGCTAGTAGAGTTGCCTCCACTACCCTTGGAGACTGAGATCACTATTGTCGATACAATTTTTGGGACTTCGACCTGGGAAGGATGTTCGAGGCCTCGGACGGGATGTCCATCAAGATCTGATTAAGGTTTCGACGACGACGCGATTGAGTAACGCAGCGGCTGAGGAGCGAGTCTAAGCGGCCGAGGAGCAGGTTCAGGAGGCCGAGGCACAGGCTCAAGTGGCAACTACACGGACTGATGCGCTATAAGAGAAGCTGGATAAGTTACTCCACCTCCTCAATGTTTCAGCAGATGTTTGTGGGCTGAGTGTCCCGGCCCACACCTGGATTCTAGACCCGATGACGACGATCTAAGCGACGGCGAGGGAATCAACAGTGTCCAAACTCCCGCCAATGTTGGTATTTTTGTTTAGTGTAATTTCTACGTAGTGTACGTACGTACATTTGGATACGTACAATTTTTATTTAATTTATAAATTTTGGGTTGAATTAGTATTTTTCTTAATTTAATATTTAATTTTAATTCAATTTATATTTATAAAAATAATTAAAAAAAAAAACAAAATACACAACTTAGGTGACGAAGGAAAGTTCGTCGCCTGGTTTGGACGCGTAGAAAACAATTGAAAATTCTCCTACCTTTTTAGGGAAACCATTCATTGTGAGAAAATATTGCGCCGGAGTAAAACATTTCTAGAATTTTAAGCTTGATAAAGTTGCTAATAGGGGTAGATTAGTAAATTGGCAATTATTTCTCAAAAAATATGATTGATTATGATGTAGATTCAATTAAAGGAAACAAGAACTATCTCCTAAACGTTTTAATTAACAAGAGAAATAGCGATGTTCTGAACGAGCGAAAGAAGCAACGAAAGTGGGAACCCTACGAACAAGAGGCTAGGAAAAGAACTTGAACATTTAGAGGATTCCATTGTAAATTTTCTTGTTGTGTCCCAAAAGATCAGTCTTAATTGACCAATTTCATGGTAAAGGATTGGCTAGCCCGTCTTAAACAGCATACGGTAAAGGCTTATCAAAACCGTTGAAGGCTGCTGCTTTGCCAAAAAGCAAAAAAATTCCTACAGGGTCGTAAACATCTTCAAATATCAACTGAACACCTTCTCCAAGTCAGTCTTCCAAACTGACCTAGGTCTACCTTTTAATCAGAAGGTTTTACTAGACAATTTGATGTTCGCCTTCTAGGAGCAAGACAAAAGAATTATGGTAGAGGCCATGAACGACTTAGTGGAAGAACTGAAGCAAAAGAAAAAATAACAAAGTGTTGTTAATAAACTAGTGGTGCAGTACATCAGAACCCATAAAAGTACTAATTCAGACGCTAAAAGAGCCAGAGTGGTTAAAAATTCACAACACCATTGGAAGACACTCGATCAAGACAGTTCTCCCTAATACACTTTTTACTGTTCCAGGACCATTCCTAGGAAGATATATGGTGAATGTTCAAAGTGAGCATCCGTAAGGGCACAAATTGTGGTTAATTGAAAATGACTTTGTTCATAATCTATAGACAAAGACTAACGATGATCTCACAAGATTGTCTATTATCATCTGCAATACTTTTAAGATTGTAAGGAAGTCTAATTGCATTCTTAGACTAAAGTTCAGATCTACACCTCCAGAATGGGTGCAGAAAACCAATGGAGAAACTGAGTAAATTTCTCCATACCATTGTGTCAAAACCATCCAAGGCCAGTATCTAGAACCAGCCTAAAATGGATACAATGAAACTCTAAATTCTAGCATACCATGGATGAAGGCCATTACATTGGAATACATCAAGAAAATAATCGAAGAACATCAAGAGATTACTTTTCTTGCTTCAGGAGATAAGATAATTGTCACCGCTTACGACCCCCCAGAGGATGTTACCAGTGACTTGATTGTTTCTCTCAAAAGAAAATAAATTGATTCCACTCTTACTTGTGTCCAATGGCTCAAAAATATTGAGAATTAAAAGAACTACAAGATATATGAAGATACAGACGTGAAAGAAAATGGAACCAGAGAAAGGCTTGAATTTGAAGAACCTTATCTTAGAGAAAATTCAGAAATATACGATGACATATAAACATATTAGAATTAGTCTTTTTTTGAAGGAAGGAACATCTCTTATCAATAAGGAATCTACTTTTAGAAAGAAGACAATAAAAGAGAGCTGAAACCTTATCAACATGGGGTCACCATTCTTAATGGAGCTACTGTTAATTATGCATATTTCATTTCCAGTTTAAGTTATGCTCCCTATATAAGGAGCCTTGAGTTTTAGTTCTAGGCATTGAAATTAAAAATAGAAGAGATTTATCTGAGAGTAGAAAGCCTGAGAGTCAAACTTGTGAGTCGAGAGATAGAGCCGAAGCAAATTCTTCAGCTTCTCTATTCCAAGTAAGTATGTTTTTTAGTATGAGTAGCTAAACAACTTATAGTTATTTACCAGAGAGTGAGGCTCTGGATGTTTAGTCTGTAATTCTGTTGACTAAATAAGTTATGGTTTCCCACTATAATTGTTTCAAATTGTTACATATATATTCATAAAAACTCATTAAAACTCCCTTGAGAGGCGGACTATTGCCCAGAAGAAGGAAAAAAGTGTGTTGTTTATATTTGTTCATACTTATTTTAATCTACTAGGAGGCGGACTACCGCCCAGAAGGTGGAAAAATGGATTGTTTGCATGTTTCTACTAGCTTTCCATATCTTAAAAAAAACAACTTGGTTTAGAGAAAAATCACCCTTAAAAACAAGCATCCAATAGTGAGTTCGTCTGCATAAGTAATCCAATAAGGTTGAAGCCTATAGGCGAATTCGTGACTTGATGAATGCTAGTTTTATTTTTTTAGGGGGTAGTTTTCTTTCTTTTAGTTTTATTGGCATAATAAGGGCATTTTAGGAAAAACATAAACAAAACTTTAGGTAGGTACTATATGGAAACTCATGTTATAAGTTCAAATACCATTTGGGGACTTTTAAGAGTCTACGTATCAAAATGGGCAAAATGTTATAGTATAGGTACTAAATGGAAGTTTTTTTCTAAAAAAATTTACCTTTGGTTCTTTAACCAATTTGATCAATGTTTCTAATCAAATTCGTTAGGACTTGGTTAGAGGTACTGGGGGAGAGAGGATGTTTAACAAGATCCCTCCTCTCACTAGGACAGTCCTTGGCTAACTTCCTGCTACAAAGATACACAAACGAGGTGGTGAAGAGTTGAGACGGGATTGGGCCGCCTTCAATACTCTAATGTCCAAGTTAGTAAATGCATAAAATGAAGCGAGTTAGGGTAATGAGATAGATTGAGTTAGGTATAATAGTCCCTCCTTTTTATAGGTGATTGAGTTCAACTTTCCTTACCTTGGGCATACCTTGAGCAATATGGGACTAACCCTTTTACCTCATACAGCTGATATGAACACAGTGACCTAGCGGATGGGACGCGAGGGTGCAAGTAAATCGCCTGAGATGGCATATTCTTTTTGTTCTTTCACTAATTTTTAAGGCCAGGGGAGATAAGTGTAACATAATTAAGGATTGTACATAGACTTACTAACAATCATAGACATAGATAGGGGCAATGTTTTAAAATGTGCCGCCAAACGCGCTTCAAGGCACGCCTCAAGGTGACGTCAAGTGAATTTTCAATATTCTACAGAAAAAAGAGAGAGAGAGAGAAAATGCGGAGCAGGCATATAACACATAAAACGCGATGCAACAACTTGTAAAATACGTACGCTTCACCCTACATACTACGTCTCGCCGGTGTCCCTGAGTTCAAGTCAAAGTTAAGTTGTCAGTGATAATCAAAGCGTCGATTTCGAGATCTGTTGGCTCCTCATACAGAGCTTGTTTTTCTATGACGAAGGTGCACTTGAAGCAAAGTTGTCATTGGAGAAGTGCCAACTGGTGGCATCGTTGTGATATCCTAATTTTTTAATATATTATTTATGTTATTTATGAATAATTTGAGTTTGATTTAGTGATCACGGTAAAATATTTTTACCGTGGGTAAGTTCTGAGGTTTCTCGGGTTGACTTTTCATTGAATTTTTGAAGTCAGTTAACTTCGGGTAGTAATCGTAGAATTTGTCGTGATGAGTCCGCAGACGTGTGAATCATCAAAATTAGAGTTACGACGAGGAAGTTACGATTGACGGAAGTTTGTCGTAAATAATTACCGATTTACTGTAAATGAAAATAATATATAAATGGGTGGTTTCCTTATCGAGAAAGGCAGTTTTGGGTTTGGATGGTTGACTTTGGTCAACTCTTCTCTCCCAAAGAGAGAGAGAGCGACGACAGTTTGAGGCAGTTGTCGGCGGTGCCGTGCCGTCCGGCCACCTCCGACCACGGGACCGGTTGGGATCGATTAGTTTTGGTGTCCTATTTCCATAGGTGGGTTTAATTTTTGGGGTTTTAGGCTTGTGGATAGAGAAACGACGAGTTGAAACTTTAGGAATTTTGTGTGAAATCGCCGGCGACTTTTTGGGCATGATTCGATGGGTTTTTGCCTTCTTATTGTGTATATATATATATGTGTGTGTGTATATATATATGTGTTGTGATGATTTTGGTTGCAGGTTTTGCACCGACAGAATCAAATTGATTTTGATCGGTTTTGTTAGGGCCTTTGCCTCGTTCGGCGGCTGCCGGTGTATTTGGGCAGTCGAGGTGTGAGGGTTTTTACTCCCCTCCTCCTCCCGAGTCGTTTAAGACCTGCCTCGAGCCCAGTCGTGGCACGACAACATCGCTAGCTTGTTGGAATCATTTTTTGGCAAGGTTAGGATTTTGGGGCTTTCGGGCCAGATTTCGTCCTGATTCCGGCCGAATCTGGACTAGACGTAGTTATATAGTTTGCTAGGCTCGATGAAAGCTTTCTTTTGGTGTATTACTCGACGCCGTCGACGGTGGTGGCGTGTGGGCGACACGCGCCGTGGCCTGAAATTCTTGCCAGGAAATATCTTTCTGAAACGTATTGTGTTATATGTTTTTGAGTTTGTATCGACGATACGAACATTGTAGTGAGGTCTAAAATGTCATTTAGGCTTCGTCGTTCCAGTGGATGGGCGGTGGTTATGGGTTTCGCCACGAGAGGCGGTGCGGGCGACAGAGAAACTAGTTCTGTTGTTTGTCGTTACGACTATTCGTCATAACAAGTTATTAAATCTGTTATCAACTGAGTAGTCGATTTGATTTTCATATCGAGTATTTCCTCGATTTATCCGATTATTTTATTATTATTTTCATTTTGATGATTTTCGACAAGAGTCGGGTTGTCACAATCGTTGTTGGGTTGGTAGAGGCGAGTAGGCAGCATTATACTCCATATTGCAGCGATGAAAGTGAAATTTGGATCGGTGAAGTCGTAAAGGATTAAAGCTCGAAGAGAATAATGAGGTTGTTATATGTAATGGTGTGATACTCTCATGTTTCATACAATCCCAGTTTTTGCCGTAAAACACATTTGGGTTTTGTTGGGCATTTTAAGTAGTCAAACTTAGCAATGTATGGTCAATTAAGGCATGATGCCCCAAAATTGCACATTTAATAACATTATTAACTATGAGTTAACATTATATATATATATATATATATATATTCAAAAAACTAAAGTATTTTTAACTCGTTCCGCGTCGAAGCTATCACGTATGTGATGCTCTCGAAAAATCGTGCCAACATTCGCGTTTAAGTTTTAAAACATTGGATAAGGGATTGTTGTGTAATTATTTCCACAAGATTATTACTATCCATTTTAAGGAAAACATTTTCTTTGCACTTTGTATCAAGCCGATTTTCTATAGTCGATTCTTTTGGACAATTTTTTTTTCTTTCTATTTTATTGTTTTATTGTTTCGTAGCGACATAGACACTCAATCTTATAGGTATAATATTTTAGACCCAAAAGAAAATAAAATTATTACTTAGAAGGAACTCATTCTCACTCGCTTTATGGCCCCAAACAAGTGTGCATGATAGGTCTTCATTGTTCTTGCACTACCATACGTATATACCAGTAGGCAAAGCCTAGCCTTCCTCACTTCAAAAAAAGCCTAGCCTTCCGATTACTATCAACTACATAATGACAAAGGTTCTCCATTGCACCTTTGAAGTGGTATTAGTACAACTAACAAGTACTTCTCAATCTCAATGACTTGAGTGGAGACATGATAATGCTTTAAGATCTTGGGGTCTTTGTCAAACCTGAGGTATAGAAGCACCTTCCCCTTTAGGACCCAAAGTCGCTAAAGCTTTGCTTTCATTACATGCTTCTACTCTTCTGCATTCCGATGACTTCGATGTTTTTGCCTAATGCTGTGCTGCATTACAAAAATCAAAAATTGTCGCTTGGCTAAACTTCAGCCATCAAATACAAAATCATTTCTAGTACGTTGACCTCCACAAGACATAGAATAATGAGTACTTATCTAATTCTATGTTAAATGAGCTTTCAGTACGTTTATTGCAGCACTATAATCCAATTTAAAAGTAATAGATCCTAATCATAGTTGAAGTGGCGTAAGGCTCAACTGTTGGTGGTGTTGTATATGGACATATGGTTAAGCACTTGCGCATCAAAAGATTTTGGTGTCTTGCTTTTTTTTTTTTAAAGGTATAAGAAAGGAGAAAATTGTGTGCCACATCAATATTTAATGAAATTTAGGGTAATAATAATTAATACAAGCATAACTCCGTCCTGGGCTGTCACCGGACGAGATGGAATGGTCACGTACGTCGCTGCCTAGTTTTTTGTTGGGAGAAAAGGAACGCTGGTTATATAGAGTTCCGTAGAAAATTGTTCAACTTCAAAGTACTCTACTTATTTTACACAGTCCGTCTAATTATTTACGAAGTAGTTGATATATTTGCATTTATTTTATGAGAGTTTACTATGTGTGAATCAACGTACCTAGAAGAGAGGCCTTTAATTCTTAATAATGGCAACTTTGAATCCTCTAGTTTTTTTGTGACATTAAACTTTGCTGCGAGGATGGAGGGGCCTATATATGATATTGTTCTATACTTCCAGTTCTATCAACTCGAGCTCACTATCTTTCTTTGCCGGCACGGGGTCTAGAATCCGGCATCGAGATGCTAAAAGACCTGAATTGATATCACTGCACGTACTACATCTGCAGTACTGTCAAATTGTGATAAGCTAGCATCCTACAGAGAATATGGATCGAGATAGAACAAAGGATCATGTTCGAAACGAAAGGATTTTGTAGTTGCATAATACCATTTGGATTCTTGGTAGCATTAGCAGTATGTTTCCAAAACGAAGCTACCGTACCCCTTGGTTAGACTCGAAGGGCGTTTAGTTTTGCAACAAAAACTCTCGTGATTTGCTTGAATGAGTGTTGATTCTGAGTTTTGATCTTTGGGATTGGAATTTTTCGAGCAAATTGAACAAGGCAAACTTAAACTAAGCTTAGAACCCAAGACTTCATCTACCACTATGTCAGATTTGATCACAAGCAAGTGGAGCATACACAAAGTTTAATTGATCAATCTCTCAAAGAGCCTGGGCCTACCCTAATCTCCATGTGACCTATCAGAAATCGCTTTTATATACGATATCCATCCTCTAACCTCTACAAATTTGTCATTAACTAAACAGACAAATTAAAATTACAATAAAAGTATTATAAATTTCTGATAGTTAAACCCATTTGCTAGTTCATAGTTTATGTATGTGCAACTGCAAAGCAAACTCTTGCCCAAAAAAGCTAAAACCCTCTTGATTCTGAATTACTTGTTGCCGGTGCCGAACCACACCTCCCCTAAATCCCTCTTTGCAAAACCGTGGGCCCTTTGGAAACAAAACATAAATCAGCTTCGGCATTTTCTCGAGTCACCTGTGTGCTGTGTCACTCTCAGCTGCTTCCTTCTCTCTGATATTCTCCCTCTCTGCTGCCACTTGTCCCTTTTCACACACTCTCTCTGCTTTTCTCTTCAAATAGGATTTTAGCGTTTTTGCAGAGAGGCTTCGTCAGAATTGTGAGTATGGCGATTGAAGAAGAAGCCGCTGCTAATGAAAGTCATGGTGCCATTTCCAACTCCCATGTTCTCTCGTCGGCCCAACTGGTACCTCATTTTGCTTCACCTTGTTCAATTCTGTGATTGGTTTTCTGATACTTATATGTTTGCTTTGTGCTTGTTCAGTTTTTTTTGGTTCAAAGCTACATGCTTTCTGATTACCTCTGTGCTAAAGTTTTGATCTTTACTTCAATTGGGGGAAGGATATTTGGTGTACTCATATGTAGATATAGAAGTTGCTGTAGCATAATCTGCCAACTTTTACTCCATCCAACTTTACTTGGATTTTGTAAAATCATGATATTCGAGCTATAGGCATCTAATTCCGCTTTGAACTTAGAATTAGTCAAAGAGTCTATAACAGTCTTGATACTTGCATCAGTTGCATGTTACCATTTTTTGCTTGAACAAAAGGAGAGCTTATTAATATTGGGTTTGGTTCTAGATTCTGCATCTGTCGTGATGCTCTTATATCGCAGTGTTCCTCCATACTTCAAATATGCATTGGTTAATTCCCTTATGTTAGTAATTTTTCACAAGTGAAATCAAATTGATTCATGCTAGATTTTGAATATACAATTCTCATTTCTTCAAGCAGCGCTCTCGAGGTGTCTGAAATTGTGGTGTAGTCGGTACTTGATCAGGATGATTTAATGTACAGATATGTTCTGTTGCTGATACCAATTGCTCTTTTTACAGGGCGGAGATTCTACTGAGATAACCGAAGAAACTCCTTCTGGTCACCCCTGGAGACGACAAAACCTTTCCTTGAACATACGCTCAAGAAGTCTTGAGGATGCCAAAGAGGATTTTGTGAGAATAGACATACCTCAAACGCCGACTACCACTCCCAAACGAGTAAACTTCTCCCCGTTACCTAGCCCTGGTAGAAACAAAACCAATGGATCCCCAGGTCCCTCATCATCGAAAACTAAGTCAACCATGAAAAGCCTCCTTCCAAAACTAAGTTTTAAGTACCGGAGCACTACTTCAGACATTCGGAAAGCTGCCACTCTAGCACTAGAAGGTACACATACAGGAACTCGTGAGAAGCCTATAATTTCTAGGACATTTTCTCTTTCAAGTATTTTGACACCTAGACTGAAGAACACATCATCCTTGCCTGCAACCCCAATTGCTCACTCAAATCCAGAGTCTATGCATGGAAGGAACAAAATTGACATGGTAAGTTCTGTTATGAGTACATTTCATATGCTAGCTTGACTGCTTCAGAAGTAGTTGGCGTGTTGAGAAAAGTCAAGTCAATCTCAATGCTCAGAGACAGTAGGATAAAAATAAATATATCTTACAATTCAATAACTGCCTTACCTGATTCACTTTAGTATCTAGTAGTATTACTCAATGCACTTAGAAAGTGTCAAATTGATCGAAATGAAGAGGACTTCATTTTGGTGCTCTACTTGCTTGCTAATTCACAACCACTTATCCTACTTGGTTTTAGACTGTAACATATGACTGAAGTCAGTTGATTTTGTTATGTCCCATGTAGCTCTTGACAGTGTACCCTCCTTATACAGGGCTCCTTGCTATTCCCCTTAATTTCATGTTCTAAAGATCGACTTCTCAGACTAAAAAGTTTACTGTTTTACCTTAGTTACATTCAACATCTTTGGAGGGCTGTTTATCAAAATCTAAATAAAAACAAATTAGTGTTGTACGACATAGCAAGAAAGTGCTTTCCACCAATCCATTCGTGTACTACATGCTTTCTTAAACACAATTCAATCATATATTCTAGTGGGAGTTGTAGTCCTTTAAATGTTTTATAACCCTCATACTGTAGATGGTGTTCATCACCTCACATATTCTTACGATTTTCTATACGTTTGCAGAAAGGAGGGGGTCAGCATCCCATTCATCGTTCACAATCAGTCCCCGTGCTTAATAAAGATGAAAGTGTATGTCTAGGGACTGTGTTTAGAGTGGTTCCTACCACACCACGAGTGATCGAGGGGACTATATCAACAACTTCATGCACCTCCGCGAAAGATGATAATGGTATCTTTGTGTTACAATTGTCTGACTCTATGTTCAATCATTTTCCTTGCAGAAATCTCTCCAAGTGCTAGAATATACCTAATGTCTATAGTTTCAGATTCTAGCTACCTGAATACCTAGAATTGCAACTAGGGATAACAAACCAATGTCTCATCTTAGTATTCTGGTTCAGATGGAAGTGATGATGATGGTGAAGATATTGCTGAAGAAGAAGCTGTTTGTCGAATTTGCTTGGTTGAACTGGGTGAAGGTGCTGACACTCTCAAGATGGAATGCAGCTGTAAAGGTGACCTCGCTCTGGCCCACCAAGAGTGTGCTGTAAAATGGTTCAGCATCAAAGGTAATAAAACATGTGATGTGTGCAAGCAAGATGTCCAGAACCTACCTGTCACACTCTTACGAATTGAAAATGTTGAAGCCCAAAATTTACGAGGAACTAGAGCACAGGAGATTGAGGCTACTCAATATAGGCAAGTGGAAATTTTCAACTGCTGTAATGAGCAAGCTGATCTTTGATCTTACATTTCTTGTATGGATGTGGAAAAACATAGCTAGTATATATCTAAGGTACTTCCATAAATGAAGTGAAGTATTAAAATGAAGTGAATGGTATAGGATTATCTTCTAATACATTCAAGACCATCTTTTAGGATGCGGTGACTAATACTAGCTGCAAAATCCCAGGGTTTGGCAGGATGTTCCAATTCTTGTCATAGTTAGCATGCTCGCATACTTCTGTTTTCTGGAGCAGCTTATGGTACGTCATCCAACTTCAATTTTTTTATATTTAATCTTTAAAATAATCTAAATAATAATCTCCCATGATTCTATGGACAGGTGGGAAAAATGGGATCAGGAGCTATTGCGCTCTCTCTTCCTTTTTCCTGTATATTGGGTCTTTTGGCATCCATGACAGCAACTACAATGGGTAGGCAAGCTTGCAATGCTTCATTCATAGATAATTTTACTAGCATCGACAAATTTCTGTTGTACTGACTTTGACATTTGTCCCCCAGTGAAAAGAAAATATGTGTGGGTGTATGCAACCATTCAGTTTGCATTGGTGGTTGCCTCAGCGCATCTACTTTATTCATTGGTAAGACTTGCTCTGTTGACATTTAGTACTGAATAGATATTTCGAGTGAACATGAAAATGTGATGGTTTGGCTCTCTAATATATTTAAATCTCAGTTTTAGGTTACAAACGTTTGGACTGAGGAATTGACTGATTTTTAAACTGTAGAAATGTCTTAAATATTTGATGAGGAACACAAGTAACTCACCTTCTTACCTGTAAAATTTGTATGGTCTTTTTGGGTCTACAGATTCATATGCAACCAGTGCTGTCTGTTCTTCTTGCTACATTCACGGGGTTTGGAGTAACAATGTGTGGAAATTCTATAATCATTGAGGCTCTGAGATGGAGAGCAAGATGCCGCTTGCGGTCAAATCAACAGCAGGGTACTCCAGCGGTGACACATCCAAACCAACCACAACAAACACAGACAAATCCTCAGCATCTTGAAAATGAAACAGATGGGGCTGAAGCTATTCCTGGCAGCTAAATGGTGATCTCCAGTATACGCTGAATCCAGTGCATAGTGCTCTCTGGCCGTAAGCTGCAAATGACCTGTAGCATTGTAAAGAGTTGCTGTATATTAACTATTGCACATATATGTTGGCCTGGCAAAGTAAAGATGTGAAATCTTTGGCTTTCTTCAGTGCACTTACTCTCAACTTTGCCGACCTTTGTGGCAGAAAGAGTTGTTCTCTTTTTGGGTCTGGAGTTCTTAGCAAGTCTAATGGATTAGCTAAATTAAATTTGTTCAATTTTAATTTTAATTTAAATTTGAAGACCGACTAGGAAACATGTTATTTTATCAAATTCTAAGTTTAATAATTATATTAAAATAAAAGGACAAATATCAAATTCTAAGTTTAATAATTATATTAAAATAAAAGGACAAATGTCAAAATAAAGAGATTAGTTGTCAAAGAAAAAGAGTTTGACATATTAGTTATTGATGTCAAATTTGATATTCTTTGTTAGATATGTCATCCACGTGAACGTGGATTTAACATATCGGTCAGAGAGGCTAAAATGTCATATTTTTTTGTCAAAAATTAGGAGTATCTTGCCATAGTGAATTTTGGCATAACTGTTTGAGCTCTGAAAATGATTGTATGCCAATTTTCGATCCCAGTATATAAAATATTAACAGTAATCCAACCAAGATAAAATGGTTAAACCTGGAAAGTGAGAAATATACAGTATGTGAAACAGTCCAGAGCTTTTCAAATAAAATCAGTTGGGACATGTTGTGACAAACTTATCTCAGGTTAATAACACCATATTATTCATGTCTCTCACTAAATATGTCTAGAAACGGCTGTTGGCTGTTTCCTAATTACAAATGGGGGTTCTTACTCCCTCCCAATCTTACTGCCTTCAATGGAAGATTTCTATGCAATGAAATCAGTTGGTTGCCAGTCAGATGATGCTCACAATGCGGTATTTCGGGAAAACCAACTGGTAAGAAGAGAATAATTGCTACAAAAGCAAATTATAATTGTACTTGTACTTGATGGAAAGAAGCATTTTTCGCTTCTTCTTTGATGACAGTTAGTCATCATTGCTTGAAACTGGCACTACCAACCTTGCTTGATAAGGTAGACCTCTCCTTCAAGCTGGGACTTGACATGGTTGTTTCCCCATTGCTTGATTGGCTCTCTGAAACCCCTGGTCTCATCCAACTTTTAATATTCCCTTCTCGGCAGACAGTAAGAACAGAATCTTGCGTAAACATAATGCCAGAGAGAGGTTCAGTGTGCACATGGTGAGTAACAAGCGGTGAGATCTTTGGAACATCTCTCATGCTTGGAGCAGGCTGCAACGTACCCACTGGAAGTGCATTGTCCCAGTGAGATGACTGGCTTCCAGTACTATAGGTGGGGGAGCCACCTGGAGGGCAACGCCGTAATGGCACCACAATCTCATCCATTTCCAGGTCCCACAAAAGTAGCTGTGTGTCCTGCACTCAAAAGAGAAGCATAACTTACAAACATTACATTCACCGCCTCAATTTCTGGCAATGTACTAAATTTCCTGAGCGAGAAAAAGATGATCAAGGAAGAATACAAGATAAAGAAGAATATAAAAGTAAATTTCTCTTATTTAGTGTTTTTTTAACAGACCACTGTAGGTTGGCGAACTGTAGCTTATATAATAGATACTATGCAATTTTAATTTCAAAATATATAAATAAGCATATCGATGAGCTCCAAACAATTAAAATCTAACAAAGGCTAGTACAAAAGATAAAAACAACATGCCTTTTATTATCAAAATTACACAAACATTATCAAGTCCAACCCTTATTCTGATACCTGACCGACGGACCCGAACCGGTACATGACAGTATCCCCTATACCTTCTGAATTTGGTGATGACCAATATGAATCAAATGCCACTCCACTGACCTGCCAGAACCATTCCATAATAGTTTTATAAAGAACCAACAACTATCAGGTTAGTTTTGTAACAAGCCCAATACCATTTAAGAAACTTACCCAAGAGTTGTGCCCCTCTCCCCATGCTACAACTTTCCGATCCTCCATACTCCAAACTTGAACCAAATCATCTTCACCTCCTGCCAGTATGTATTTTCCATCCGCGCTGTTCAGAAATAAAGTGCAATCAATCATACCACCATTGCAAAAGAACAATCATATCTTAATGCAAAAAGGTGCATAGGAGTTCAAATCTAGATATAAGCTAGAAGACTGGAGTAAGCTTCGATAAAAACCCACTGAAAGATGCGAACCTCCATGCGCAACACAGCTGAGCACCATAGTAACTTTTTCCACCACATATAAGTTGCTCTTTTAAGTAGTCAAAAACACGTAGATAACCTGCATTCCATAATTAAATTTAGCTTTTTTTTTCTGTACAAAAGCTTGCTAACCTGAAAGCAATTATTTGATGCAAACATCATATTGACATCATACCATCTCTCCCAACAGTTGCTAAATAGACACCATCATTTGAGAAAGCAATACTATTTATTGCACCTTGGCATATATGCCATCTTGCAACTGGGTTACTCTGCACAAGCGCATGAAGATGTCAAAAAAGATATTATGGGAGCAGACAGAAGCAGAAGTTTAAATTCAGATTTCACATTTACATTTATCAAAAGTAATCCAAAAACTTATCAGTGATTTTTTAGGTGCAACTGAAGATAACCAGAGCAGTTTTGGTATGCGACACAAAAATAATAAGATTTCAACCAGAAATAAATGAAGATAGTAATCACAATGAAGCTGCTAACACTTAATTCAACATAGTTTTGCACCCCTTGTAGATGAACTAACTAAGTGGAAACGAGCCTCAAATGGAAAACAAGTATAACTCGAATACCTTACTGTAACGTGCATGAGCAACAGAAAATTGAGCTTGATCTTTTATGACAGGGAATGAAGAGTCGCCTGCACCATCTTTGCTCTTTAAGAAAATCAAAAACAAAATATAGCAACACTCAGATTACTTGGTAGTTGAAATAGAATCATGAAATATAGAAGTTAAGGCACTCAAAAGTGTTTCGATAGATAACAGAAGCTCGCCTTATCGTATACATACAAATTCCCATCAGCATGAGCTACAACAAAAGCACCATCGCCACCAGGAACCCATGCAATACTAGTACAACGGCTGTTTAAAACGATTATGAATCAATATACTCCATAACTTGATACAAAAAATAGATCAAATCTATCACAAAGCTCTTACACAAGGTTTACAAAAAAATGAAAAACACAATTTAGAAAGTTCATAATGTAGCATTCTTTAAGAAGCAGATAAGCTCGAAAACAAGTACAAACTGAAGAGTTGTGTTAAATCCCTGCACTTCACTGAAAAAAAAAATAGTTTGCACTTGCCTATTACTGACAGAGCCATCTTTGTTATAATGCTGGGCACCAACAAGCTTCTTTCCAACATCTTGTAATTGTTGCCTCAGCGACACTGAGTAGACTACAATAGCATTTTCACAACCTTTAGAAAGTGCAATGTATTCAAAGATATTGATTTCAGAGTAGCAAAGGTTTCTACCATCGCCAGAATTCAATCCAATAATCAAATCATGACCATCCTTTGCGTCTTGATCAAATGCATGGCAAACTGGGTTTGAAGTACTGAAATGTATAGACTTTACTGGATCCTGCATGCAACAATAAACCTATCATAAACAGATCCTAGCACCTCAACCTACCCAAAAAAGTGTAAAAATTTCTTAGAAACCTTGTCTTGAGTATCTAAATCACTAATGAAGATTGCATCTCCCACATTGAAGATCAAGTAAGACCCTTTCCCCTCAAAGTTGGAAGTAGAAGTCATATTACTCGAACTGGTAGCCACAAATGATCCAACTCTACTACTCGCGCTAACACTCTTACTCGCTCCATTCCCTCCAACAAAGCTCAGCCTGCTCCCATTACTAGCTCCCAACAGCCTCGCTGCAGCTGACCGTACACCACTGCTACTGCTGAAGCTTGAAGATGGTGCAGTAGTTGGGGTTGACATGGCAGGCTTGTCCTTAAGATGTGCTACCGTTGCCTGATAATCAACAACCAACACATCTCTAAAGTTCAGATATCATAATATACATTTATCAATAAAATATGGGCACCTATGCTCATGTAATCTCCATCAATTCCTCTAAGAAAGTTTAACTTTCAACAATGTGGACCAACGAAAACAAAACCAGAAATGCTCAAATTCTTGTAAAATGTATAAAGTAAGTTAGTTTAAGTCTTGAAGTACCTTAAATTTTTAACATGAACAACACTTTAAGCAAAATTCAATAAATTCTTACAATCAGGTACTTAACCATTGAGACTAAACATAACAATCATCACCATCAACACCAAAAAAATGTAATATTTACACTAAATATGGCTTGAGCAGAGTAAATTACAAAATGGGCATTAAAGTAATGAAGAAGTAGAGGACCTGAGTGACAGTTTTGCCGTGCGGATAGTGAAGAAGACCAGATGGATGAGTCTTCTCGAATTGAAGCTTGTACCTTCCATCTGGGGTCTTGAAATAGGTCTTAAGCCCCGACGACTGGGCGTTGTTGCTCGACGATGAAGCCGTCGCAGTTGACATCACACCGTTGGCCGTGTTGATCATGGTTTGGATAGGATTTGGAGCATACGATCATGACCCTCTTTTTGATTTTCTGGGTTTTTTTGGACAACGGCGAAAGATGGGTACTTGATCCGTGTGTGATGTTGTGCTCTGGTTTTTTGTTTTTGGGATCAAATGTGGGCTTCTGTTTGGACTGTCTGGTTCGTGCGGCTAATGGGAACGTTCTTCTATAGAGACTAGAGTGAGAAAGGAAGTGTTCCTCGCAAAAAAAAAAAAAAAAAAAAGGAAGTGTTTGTTTTTATTTCTTTTCTTTTCTTTTTTAGAAAAATACAAAATTACATTAATACAATCGGATGGATAATAAAGAGTAAAGACGTCTACGAAGTAAGTCCACTTGTTAAACGTAACACAAGGGAAGAATATCGAGTCCACAAGACAACTACATTGACTCTACAAAAATAGAGCTCGATTAAATCAGTCCATCTTGCAACCAAGAAATAATGATAATTGTGAATTTTATTTTAATGGTCTTATGGGCAGTAGAGATCAGGTGATCTTTGTTTCTTTTTAGTCTAGCTAGACACTTGAAGTAGTTGATGAGGAAACCAAAGCTCTATGTTATGGAGTTGAGAACGGGTTTGGTTTGATTAGTTTTGAGAGTTGCTTATTGATATAACCAAATTGGGTCTGCAATGGAACAGTGGAAGGACTCATTCATAGTAGTTGTGTGTGGCTTTGATAGATTCCATGAAATATTCTTCCATCATTTCTTTGATATCCAAAATGGTGAATTCAGTAGCAAGTTGAGATTCCCCTTTCTTATTTTATTTTTGAACAAGCATCAATCCTCTCAATCAGAGTAGCGAAATTTGCCAGTAGCGATGCTGCGATGGAAGCCACTGATGAGGTCCTAAAACCTCATGTAAGTGTGTAACTCAGCCCTAAGCAGGAACGGTTTAAGAATCAGACACTTTTAACAAACATAAACTTAGATGAACACTCAGGAATTTAGGACACAATGTATGCGTTAGGAATTCAGGACACAGCGATCTAGTCCACGAAATTTCCAATTTTCTTTAAAAAATCACTTGGAGATTTTCTCAAGGCCAAAGTTGTTGTGGGATTTTGTTTCAAAGACGAATGACGAATGATTTTTAAGAGAAGTTTAACAGTTGCACATTATGTGCCGTGCCTCAGTGCCTGTACGTGTGAATTTGAACAACTTTGAGTTTGAGCAGAAAACAAAAGGATGGTTGAGGTTTGCCTAGTATGATTTGCCTTGCTTTTCAACAGGTTCTCACAAGAATCTGTCTGGGCCAACTTTGGACCATAATCAAATTGTCCAACAATCGACTTATCTTTAGTTTAAGGACTGCTTTAAGCACCCAATTGGTTTGAAAGTTCGTGTTGGACCAGTGCTCACAAGTCCCCTAATGATATGAAACAGCAACATAAGGTCAGAACAGTTTTCACTGAAGCTCAAATTGATGGGGCAAATTAGGCACTTAGGCCTCGCCATGCCAGTAGGTTGTGAAAGGGCTAGATCGGTATATATATCTCCTATAATATGGAAACCTATTATAACATGTATCATGACATTCTAAGAACATTAAAGATAATCTAAATGAGGACCCAAAAGTAATTCAGTGTGTATATATATGTAGTCTCCAAAATTTAGAGGGTGTAGCATCAGAATAAATTGTTGAAATTATTTCTTGCCGAACCCTACTTCTTACAGTTAGTTTTTGAAGTTTTAGGGTAGTTGAGCATAATTTAATTTCTGTTTGGATGTTAAATCAGAGGGTCTCATAGAATCAAAGTATCCCCGGATTTGGTCCTACTGTAAGTCTGTAACTGCTGCTTATATGATGAGAACTTGAACCACAAGCTTCCTTCTGTAAAGTTTGCACCAAACCATAAGCAATACACATGCATCACAACATTCATTTTCCACTCTTCAGTCACATATTCTACTTCTATTTTTCCTGCCCTGACAAGCAAAACTCCTATCTCTCTCTGTTCCTCTTAAGTACTTGCCAAGAAAGAGTTACAGATTGGTTGGTTCTAGATGACATTGTGATATTGTCTTTCCACCTTAAAATGACGCCCTTTCACCTAACTATGCACAAATATATACCATCACCTCTCTTCACTTTTTGTCCAACTCCTCCCCATTAGCACCTTGCTCTCTTTTTTTCTTCCTTCACCAAGCCACAAACACAAACACAAACACCATGAGACCCCTATCTTTCTTGCCATTCTTCTTTTTCCTGATATTGTGTTTAGGTTTGCGCTCAAATTCTGCGCAATCTCCCGCAACTGCTCCGGCACCATCAGGCACCAATGTGACTGCAGTTCTTGAAAAGGCCGGTCAATTCACTACTTTGATCAAGCTTCTTAAAAGCACAAAGACAGCTGACCAAATCAACACCCAGCTCAGCACATCAAACCAAGGCATCACCATCTTTGCACCAACTGACAATGCCTTTGCATCCCTCAAACCAGGCACCCTAAACTCTATTTCGGACCAGCAAAAGCTCCAGCTTCTCCAGTTTCATATACTCCCCTCTTACTACTCTACCTCACAGTTCCAAACTGCCACCAACCCTTTGCATACACAGGCTGGTAATAGTGATGCTGGCCAGTTCCCTCTAAATGTGACCACATCAGGCAACCAAGTGAACATAACAACCGGGGTTGACACTGCCTCAGTGTCTAATACCATTTTCACAGACAACCAGCTAGCTGTGTATCAAGTGGACAGTGTGCTCCTTCCTTTGGCAATCTTTGGCTCACCAGCGCCCGCTCCAGCGCCAGATGCACCGAAACCTGGTGTGAAAGGTTCTGATGCCCCTTCTTCTGCTGGGTCGTCCAAGGACAGTCCAGCTGAGACATCGGCTGCAATGGGAATCAAGCAGCAGATTATGACAGCAGTATATATGGGAGTAGCAATGCTTGCATCATTCTTGTAATTTTGAGTTGAACAGCTCTACTCATTTCCACTTTTGTTTTGTTTTCTGTTATTTCTCTTGCCTATTTTGAAGATTTTTGTATTGCCCATTCTACATTGTTCTTCCAAATAACACTATAGTCGTATGATGGTAATCTTCTGCAGTTTTACTTGCATAACTAGAATGACATCCTCAGATTCACCTAAATCTCTAATCCACAAATAGTGCAAAGCTCTGCAAATTCGATTTCTCACTAATGAGTTCAGCAGACAAAAAAGACTAATTCTGTTGACTAATAAGCACAGATCCAATGTCGTATAAAAGTTTGATTTTCTGATGAAATACACCTTCTTCATGTCGTATAAAAAAATTTCAACTAATTGATTACTAATCTGAACCAGTCTGAACATACTCAACATAGACAGGTACATACGACATATACAAGTTCCAGTCTCACGGTGGCGCCAACTCTTGATCGATTACAATCCATGCAACACCTGTCAGCAGTTAGTATCTCTGTTTGAGGGCTGCCGTAGAATGACACAGTTCATAGCAATCTCTTAGCACAAGCATCTCCATGGGTGGGAACCCATCATTTAGAGAAACTCAAAATTGGAAGTCAAATCCACCAGGAAAGCCTCCTCCAAATCCGCCACCACCACCACCAGGAAATCCCCCTTCAAACGTGAAAGTATATTGCTGTCCCCCACCACCATGGAAAGGGTTAAAACCGCCACCACCGTTGCCCATTCCCATATCTTCAATGTCTTCACCTCTATCATACTTGGTACGTTTTTCTTCATCACCAAGTACCTGGATAAGCAATCACAAGAAGTCAGATGACAAAAACTTGGCCACATAATTGGATTTCTGACTTGCAGTATACACAACACTGCGGTCACAATATGAAAAGCTTACAAAATCTAATAATGTTTAAGCTCAATAGGAATAAAATATTAAAAAGAGCTTATACAGACCTCGTATGCAGCAGCGATTTCTCGAAATTTCTCCTCAGCTTCTTCTCTGTTTTGAACGTTTTTATCTGGATGCCACTGCAAAGCAAGTTTCTTGTAGGCACGCTTAATTTCAGATACACTTGAAGTCTTTGAAACTCCCAAAATCTTGTACCAGTCTTTGCGTTTACTCATCTTTAATGCTTTCTCAGCTCTCATGTATGCTTCTCGAATATTCATATCCTGCATCGTAAGGGAGTCATTGATCAGAATAGATACCACTTCACTCTGATATGCCGTACAGTACGCATGCATAGTGCACCCAAACTCCAGTTGCAATTATCATATACTTCTAATGATATTTCAGACCACATAACAATTAAATATATATATATGCTGTTAATGGTATCCCAACCCACTTCTCAACAACTTTATTTATTGGTCTGTGCATCAATATACATATTTGAGCATATACTTAGCAGCTGCAAGCCTGCAAGTTATAGGGGCAAATTGTATGCCTAATCATCTAATATAGGTAAAACGCAATGACTAACCTGAGGTGATTGTTGAGCTGCTGATTTTAGATCTTCCACAGCTCCCTCCCAATCCTCTGTCAAAAGTTTAGCTTCACCCCTCTGTAAGCAAAACACTTTGTTAACAAACTGAGATATACAGCACAAGAGATCACTAAAAAGATACTTCTGTAAACAATACGCAGACTAAAAATACTATGAACAAGGGATCGCACGAGCAAACCTGAACTAAGGCTTCAAGAAGCTCCCCATCAATATTGAGTGCTTCATTGCAACTACTTAAGGCATCCTTTCCCCTGCCAAGTTTGACCAAGAGTTTACACACGCTAAGATGAAGATGTACATTATATGCAAGATGATTGGGGTCCATTGCTAGGGCTGCTTTAAAGTCCTCAACTGCAACACGCAGCTTGCCCTTCTTTTCATTATCTTCTGCCTGCATAAGGCAAATTTGACTAAAAGACATTCACCACATGATGCTTTCCAAGGTTCAAACCCACTCTAAAGAGGTCAACCTGGACTTCTAGTTACTAATGCACAAGCTACAAACTTCTCATCATCAAAGCCCACACCGCATGCGGGAAGAAAAATAACAAAAGGATACATTACAAAGAATTTCACAGGACTCACACTTTTAGTCTTCTTGAGTAAGTTCTTCAAACCAAAATAGGCTTTCTTCAGTTCACTATGCTCTGGATCTAGGCGGAGACCCTTTTGGTAATGCCTACAGACACCATAAGACAAACTTTTATGACTCTGATCTTATACTAAGCACAGTAGTTAAGAGGAAGCAAATCAAACCTTTGAGCAACATCGTGATCAGCTAAATAATAGTAAGCACGGCCACGAATCAATAATGCGTCAAGATTATCTTCATCTTCTTTGAGAATGAACCCAGCCTCAGAAATAGCACCAGAATAATCTTTAGACGCTAACAACAATTTCACCTTCAGAAGTTTGGCCTGCAACACGGAAAACACTCAGCATATTATGAGGTCACTAAATTCTGTAGTAAAATCTTAAACCAAATTCCCTAGTGATACCAACAAGCTATTTTAGCATGACAATTAATAAAAGAAACTGAAACTGGACAATAAATTATAACCAACATGAAAAGTAATAGATGTCAACTCTTTACCTTTGAACATGCTGGAGAGAAAACAAGAACCACCTTATCAACATAATCCAAAGCTTTTGCAAAGTCGCTCAATTCGAATAGATTCAGCGCAGTATCCAGGGCACTTTTAGCCTGAACCAACTGAGAAAGCTCCTTTTCCGCAACTGAATCTCGCGGTTTTAACTCCAAGAACTTTTGGTAGCCCTTCTCTGATTCCTCATATCTACATCAGCCAAAAAGCGCCTGAATCATATAACTTTCCAATCAGAAATTGGAAATTAATACTCCTGACCCACATTCCTATTCCTAATTTCCCAACCAGAGGTTGAGGCAAAAATGATTTGTTCGGTATACCTCCTGAAAAAGTTAATCCTCATATACCCAATTGATACTCTCGACAAGTTTACATAGTAGATAAGAAAAATGATTCCTGAGAATGGCAATAACTTTAAAATACAAACAGCAATAACTACCGTGTATGCAGCAATAACTACCTGCATATATGGCGAAGAACAGATGCGCGATGATAATATGCTTCTGATAGTGTCGGATCTGCCTCTATGGCAGCATTAAGATCATTAAGCGCCTCACTATATCTCTTCACCTTCACACTCTGCGAAACCCTCTCAAACAACTCGGCCGCATTACCAGGCTTCCCATCTGCAAATGCAAGGTTCTATTAGCCATCATCAAGAAAGTACACTACTGCCATGCCACTGACAACTTCAATAGAAAAAGAACAAAAGTGGAATCTCTTTCACTACACCATATTCGACAGATGTGATCCAACCCAGCATAAAACACACTGGTTTCTCTTGACCTCCATACTCCTAGTTTTCTACTAACAATGTAGCTCAAGTTATATTATTATAAAAAAGGGCCATGATATTAAATAGATTCGTATAAGCGAAACTCATAATATACCCAAAAACTGAGACATTAACAGATAGAACACCATTAAAAACTAATAAACCTAAATTACAACACCATAAAGCAAGAAACTTTCAACTCCCAACTAACAAAGGCGAGAACTTTATCACAGAGCATTAGATCAATGCACAAATTAAGTAGAATTACCGAATAAAGATAGTGAGAACATACCCAAAGCTGAAACGAGCGGTTGAAGAATAAGGAGCTGGCAGAGAAAGACGAAATGTAGAATGAAGACAGTGTAGACTAAACCTCCCATATCCATGGCGAATGAGGAACACCGAATCATAACTCCTCTCTCGACCAGAGTTTGAGTTGCGGACTTTGTGAGTTAAAGTTTATCAGAAAAATCAAATCAGAAGTAGAGTTTTGCAGAGATTGAGTTTATGACACTAAAAAGCATAGACGAACGAAGGAGATGGAGATGGGTGTTTTCGTTCCACGTTACTAGGACCTATCAATGTATTCCACGTGGACTTGGAAACTCGTCTAGGCGAGAGTTTTGTTGGCACCAATAACGAACTGCCATGTCATAAACAGCGGCCAGGATGTCCCTTCTTCTGGGGTTCTGGGGTAAACATTAGGCCCCGCCCACCCCTCCCCCCCAAATGAAACCCATGAACAACTGTGGGCCAAATATTAGTAGCTTGTTGGCCCAATAAGAGAATCTCAGTTGGGTTTATGTGAGAGAGGGCTTTTAAAGCTTCATGACCGTATTGAGCTGAGGAAATGCAAATGTGTTGGGACTAGGGAGGCTATTGCGATGGAGCAACACTCTTCCATACGGCAAAGGCCATATGGAATCTGGATGGTGACATGGAGAAAATTTCGATATGGATCAGTTGACAAGGTAGACAGCCCCTTGCATTCTTATGCAGGTAGATGATGAGAAGAGAAACGCAGTGGAGGAGGCAGTGGAATCTGGTGGTAAGAAACTAAATTCGGGGAGGAAGAAGAGTGCACAACTCTTGCTGACATCTTGTCCGGATCTTGCTCTTCCGAAAAAGAAAGGGCTTCTCATTAAGTCCCCAGCGAAGAAAAATCGTCGTGGCCGCCCGAATGATTCAAAGAACAAGCCTAAAGAGAAGAACTTAGAGGATTCGAGTTCGGAGAATTCTGCAGGTCGGCTTCCTATTCAGGTGACACAAATGAGGCATTCATCCCAGTTGGTTGCTTCTAGTGGTATGGAAATTGGAGAGGTACGTGAGAGGGAGGGTGAGCTTCGCATGCCTACTGTTTCAAGTCCTCAATCTATGGAAAAATGGGTGTGGTCCACAAAAGTCTTTGGCACTTCGGATAAAGATGTGGTTAGCACAACTCAGATGGACCTAATGGAAGCAGTCATCGATGGTATAACAGCTAAGAAGGTGGCGGTGGCTACTCCAGAGGAGTAGTTTTTTTACATGCTTTTATTTTATGCTTTGAATAAGGGTAGGTGGAATAGATATTGCTTATCGTTCCACTTTGCATTACGTCGGGTTACGAATCATGGTTACGATTTTAATTTTTGAGCTTACAGTTTGAATAGGTTATTTGGACTGCCAAACTTTGTTTGTTTAATCTAGACTACGGCCTCTTGATCTATCGTTTGTCCTTATTAAGAGTAGTCGTATGTTGTAGCTTGTTCTCATCCTTGTTTCATCAATGAGAAGTGGCATCTCATATGTTCCCCTAAAAAAATAGAACATGGATGTAAATCCTATTTGCAAGTACACTGAGATCAAATTGTAATATAAAGTTGGTAACCAAGTGTTGAATCGATAACCGAACCGAATCCCTCGGTTATCTATTTCTTAAGACCGAAACCACATAATGAATACAAGAAACCGCACTTGTCGGCTAACCAAAATTCGGTGCAGTTACATAACCTATTTTCTGTAATAACTTTCACACTTGGAAAATGAAAAGAAAATAGAAGAGTTCAAACTCCAAGTTATGGGATTGGAACTGTAACATGATTGACTAGTTCCATTACCTTTAAGAATGACACAGTTTAAAGAAATCAACTTCTGATATATGAGCATTTGTAGCATTATATAAAGCAACCTTTGCCTCTAAATTGAAGTAATAAATTATATGTCTCTAGTTGATGCTCATGTTTAAATGACCCCCCTAATGTTTTATGTGATTCTATATTTCTATTCCACATATTTTGTCTAACTTGTAGGGTACACTTAGTTTAATCGATTGAATAAAACAAGAAACGATTTCTTCATAATAATCTAATATGTAAACATTAATCCATTGTGCCAATCTCTCGCTAGCTTATGGTACACTCTAGATGAGGGGCGGAGGCAATGGGTAGACTATTCTGGCCGCAGTTGGGCTTAAAATTTTGCCCAAATAAAAAAAATGGAGATATAGAAAAACATAAAAGAAGAAGAAATTAAAAGAAAATCATATTGGTATGTATGTGCTTGCTTCTCCCCAAATCACCCTATCTTGTGTGATACTCTCCATTTAGATAGAAAAAAATAAGACATAATTGTCAATTTGTTGTCCTAGGAATGATCCTTATGCCAATTTGCTATCCTAGGAATTTTTTCTGCCAATTTGTTACCCTATATTTTGAAAACTAGCTAATTTGCTACGTATACATCAAATTAAGCAAAATATTTGGCCAATTTACTACCTTTGGTTTAAATTTTATGACAATTTTTCATGCTTTTTTCGTTCAATTCAATAAAATAGAGGATTTGGAGTACTTTTAAAAAAAATGTTTATAATTTGATGAATAAATTGACAAAATTCAAGTAATTAGACTAACAAGGTATCAAATTGACAAGTTTATAAATCCTAGGATAACAAATTGGCAGGAAAAATTCCTAGGGTACCAGATTGACACTGAGATGATTCCTCAAGTAGCAAATTGACAATTAAGCCCCAAAAAACACATTCACCACTTTAGTCGCTTTGCTCTTTTGCTTCATTCCACAAACTCATCGACGGTTCGCGGCTTCAATCTCCAACTTTTTTGAGTGATCATCTTCTCCTTATCTTTCAAGTATCCAAATTCTCTCGAATATAAGGGTTATATTATATAGGGTTCGAGTAATTGAATTTCTCAAAATCACTATGTTTTTAACGATTTATAGATTGATATGTCTTGTGTCGACTATTGGTTGAAACAAGGGAGTCAACATTATTTCCGATGATTTATAAATTGATATGTCTTGTGTTGACTTCCTGTGTCTACTGCATGTAATAACTGAGAGAGCATTTTCATCTATGAAGATCTTGAAAACTACTCTTCGAAATAAGATGGATGATGATTGTTGATCATTCAATTGGTTCTTTATATTGAAAGAGAGTATGCCGAAAGCATTGATGATTCAATAGTTCTTTATATTCAGTCATTGCTGAGTTTGAAGTTAGCAGACCTCGGAGGATGAAATTTAGTTAGTTATTTACAATTTAGAATTTCGATTTATGGGGTTTGGTTTTATGTCCGATGTATGTTTTTTTATATCATAATAACAAATGCATGAGAATAAGTTTCCTAATGGATTACAAATCTAAATTAAATAAACAAAAAAATTTGTTCGCTACACAGTACAAGGCCAGACAATAAGTCAATAAACAATTCACTATAGGACTATGTCAAAAATTCAAGGCTGTTCTCTTTTTACAGTATCGAGTGTCCTGCAACGATTTCATAGGGAGCCAACGTACACTCCAAGTCTCAAACAATGCCCAATAGGTTTTGATATTGTACCAGAAAATAAGGCTCACCCAAACCAATAGTAATGTCGACTCTAGCTAGGGAACATTTCCCATCGGCAAAACCATATATCGGTTTCGTCATGGCACAGCATGCAGCTTGGGGAAGCTAGGTTCCGTCAACAAGCTGGTTTAGAACAGTGGAACGGCGTTCAACTTTCATTGACGTGCTGTTTCCGGTGTTCCATATTGGAACCTTATAACATTCAAATCGCAATTCCGAGGTTGTAATGGTATCTGCCTTCTTCTAAATATACATATGCCTCGATCGGGAAGATTAAGGGGGGTACGTGTGCGCATGTCCTGAAAGTTTTCCTCTATAACCAAAGTCAAAGCTCTAGTGTCATGCAGCTAGCTCATGCCCAATCTCATTAGTCAAGAGAGTAGTTTAGAAAGTTAGAAAGTCTATTTCAAAATGTAATTTTAGATTGTGGTTTGGCAACGATCACCATAATCTTATTTGGCTAGCTAGATGGTGGACAGTTCGTATCATGTATCATTTCCCCAGCCGTTACATCAACTACCACTAATTGTACGTACACCTAGCCAGCAGCGAAGACTTAAAGTGTTCCATCAATCGCGAAGATTCTTGTGCGAACTGTGTTTACGGTGAACACTACGGACAACCACACAAACAGAATAGGAGTGTTTTGTCCTGGTTGGTGTTATAATTATGTTCCTAACTTCATGTTTATTACTTGTTTTTTTTATGAATAAAATATTATTTTTATTATATTTCCTTGTTATGTTAAGAAATAAGGGATTGGCATGGAAATGCTCTAAGAGATGGAATTTAATCACTTTTCGGAAAAGCCGAATACATTTCTGAAGCCCTCGGAGAAGATAGATCAAAACCGGAAAAAAGACAAAAGGCCAACGCCGGTCAACGGTCAACTCTGGCCGGTCAACAGTCAAAGTCCGGCAAGTCATCGCCGGGCAATGGAAAGAGTCAAGTTAAGTTGAGCCAATGTCCAAGAGTCCAAGCCTACAAGGAAGATATTTTAAGAGATAGATGCACATGCAAGTCACATGACTTGGGGTGAGTCACACATTATGACTACCTGAAAACCTAAAGTTTTGGATCATATCTAAGCATCTAATTTTAAATTTCAAAACACCAAAATATCTCCATATACTAGCCAGAGTCGAGCTCCCCTCATATCACACACATATCTCACCAATTTTTCATTCTTCTTATAGTTTTAGTCTCTCTCTATAGCCCCCAACCTGATCATAAACCTCTAGCTCTCTCATCTACCTCAAACACCTCTCATATCACCACCAAAAGGCTTAGGAACCTCCATCATCACCACCATACTCTCATATCCACTCTCTTCACCCTAGTTAAGGTGGGTTCATCCTCTTTGTGGAGCCAAGAAACATGGAAGGAACAAGAAGTGAAAAAAAGTTTGAAGAACTTGAAGAGCTTTGCTTAAGGGACTCTTCGGTTATTTCTTATACCTATTGAATCCTCTCTATGTATCTAGACTCTATTTTCATTATGTGTAGTGACTACAGGAGGTTAGGGTTAGAACCCTAGCTATTTGATGTAGACAAATGATGGATTGGTTTATGTATAGTTTATATTTTTTTGGTTGTTATGTGAAACATGTGTTAGTGAATGAGTTTACTATGTATTGTAGATGTTTATGTGCTTGATCTTCATGTATGAGTTCATTTATATATGTGTTGACCTTACCTAATCTGATGTATGCATTAAGGAACTAAAAATGAGACATTGGTTGAATTAGCTACTCACATAAGGCTAGATAAGTATGTAAACATAATTAGGCTAGACATTGGTTGAGTTTACCTTAAGGTTTTGTTTCCTTAGCACTAAGCAAGGACTCGAGCCTCTTTGAGTCTCATTAGACTTACAGAGCTTTGGTCAAGTACACATTGAATCAAGAGGTTATTGTGGCTACTCACTATACGTGAGTGTGTTGCTAGCTTATGTAAAGTTTCACAGGAAGTGACATCATTGTTATATTAATCAACGTGGATTTAGTCAAATAGAACACAAGTGTTTGAGAATTTTCTGATATATTGATCAATCCCAAATTTGGTATATATACAAGCATACTTACAGTTCTAGAAGGAAAATACTTACTCCTAATCAATTATAGAATTCTACTTAATTAAAGAATATACACCTCATAAATATACAAGGAGTGTGACTCACTCTAACACTCCTCTTCAAGTTTGAGCATACAAGTCTTGAATGCCCAACTTATCAAGTGAGTCACTGAAGGTTCTTAACGAAACAGCTTTGATGAGGATGTCAGCTAACTTCTTTTCTGAATGAACAAATAGGAATAAGATAATACAAGCATCTAGCTTTTCCTTGATGAAGTGTCTATCAATCTCCATATGCTTCATCCGGTCATGCTGAACAAGATTATGTGCAATCTCAACGACGATGATTTATGGTTATCGTTGGAAAATAGATAGACTATATCCGACGATGTTTTATCGTCGGTTATAGTTTAAACTATATCCGACGATGACATCGTCGGATATAGTTTTCTCCATGGTCAAAATGGTTGACTGTGGAGAAAACTATATCCGACGATATTGACACATGTTGTCGGATATAGGGAAAAAATTTAAATTTTTTTTGGCAGGTTTTGGGTTTTATCCCAAAACCTGCATTCACAAAAAATCACGCTATCTATATATTGTTCAAATTGAAAATCAATAACCATTGAAACTAGATCGAGTACGTAGTAAATAAATAAATTAATAAATTAAAACCGAAATCGTTAAAATCTGTATACATATGCGTACGTAGTAAATAATGAAAATAAAAATGAAACCGACAATTGTTCAAATGTAGGGGGGTCCTGGTCCTAAGTCTATGTGGTCAAACGGATTGGAGAAAGTTGGTTGGTCCTGGTCTGGCTGAGGCTGTGGCTGTGGCTGTGGCGCACCGAAAATGGGCGGGGGGGGGGGGGGGGGGGGAGCTATCTGGATTCCAAATGCTTGCAACTGTGCATAACATTGCTGCATCCATGTCCCCATTTGCAGCTGCTGTTCGGCCAACCGATTCTGCTCTGCAGCCTGCGCTTGCTCCATCTCCTCTATCCGACGCCGTTGAGCTTCCATCTCAATTGATTGCCTATGAAGCCGGTCGTTTAGCTCATTAGTCCTCGAAGATGATGATGATGATCCCGATCCGCGAGAGAATTCAGGGGTCTGCTTCAGCAGCCCTTGACCCTATTTTCCGGAACCCCTGTAGTAGAATGTGTTCTTCCCTGGAGGGATCGCAGTTGACGTAATCCTGGCCCTAACGATCAGATAAGATCGATCAATCTGATCAATCGGGAGTTCCGCATCGGGGGTGTTGGGATAGAGCTCTCTCGCCACTTGAGTCAACACCTCCGGAATCGCCTCCTGAATTCTCGTCTAATTGACAAAGAACAATAAAATATTAATTAAAAAAACAATCTAAATAAATAAGAAATACATTTATTTTGTTATAAGGACACTTACAGCATATTCGGGATTCTGCGGATACTTATGCTGCATCGTATAGACAAGGGGATCATCTTCTGGGTGGTTGGCCGCCTCCTCGATCCAACCCGAGTATGATCTGGTACCGGCATGATGATTTGTGGTGTTTTTGGCCCGGTTCCTTGCGTTGACTTCAGAAAGAGCCTGCGCGATTAAGTCAACATAAAAAAAATACTCATTAGCCAAATAATTTACGGGAAGTACGATAAAACAAAAATTAAATCGATTGAAGGTTGCGTACCTTCAATTTCGGGTTGTTGAAGTGAACCACAAGCCATCGCCACTCGTACTCCCTATAACGAAACTCGCTAGGGGTACCCTCACGATCGTCCCCGTACTTTTTCCAATGCTTCTTCAGCTCGGCCTTCCACTCCTTATACCTATATATACCCATAAAATCAAGCGTTAGTAACTAACAACATTGTATGAACATAATCAAAAGAAACGAAAAAATTGAAACAAATGGTCGTCTGCAAACCTGCTCCCATGCACTTCATCCGCCCACGTGGGTCTAATGTCTTCATCCACGCGGAACCACCTCTGCAATGCATATATTTATATATATATCAATAATATTGAAAATTTATTATTGAAAATTTTCATAATGAATATACAATTCAACTCACCGACAACGCATTATTCAGCTGATGTTTGACGGCTTGTGGCACTGAATTCCAATCTTGCCACAACATTGGGACTCTATCCCGTATGAGGCTGACCGCCATCCCCGCGTACTTTCGAGTGACCTTTCCCTCGATCACCTGCCCTCTATCCCCGGTCGGAATCATAAGTTGGCCACCACCGCTAGCCTGAATGGCTTCGTCCAGTAACTTGCCGACGACGGAGCCTCTGGTTCTCTTCTGTTTGGCACCGGGCACGATCTCGCCTATCACATATATATGTAGACGATTTTTTAAACATCAACACCTAATTGAATTTAAATATTAGGGAGTAAAAAGATATCACTAGCTAATTAATATTTACCTGATTCGTCGGTGCGTTGTCCCGGAATCCTTGCACTCCAGAGAGGTGCCGGGAAGGGTATATACGCATATGCCTGCTCCGGGGTAATGAACCCTAGCTGTCCCGGAATAGGCATCCCGTCGGAATCGACGTGAGGTATCGTCGGGATTTCCAACGGTAAAAATAATGTAGGCGGCGGGCATAGTCGCATCATCGCCGAGGACTGAGTGGATCCACCAGCCTCCTCGGAAGAATGAGGAGCTGTCTGGTGGATGACGGAGGAACCCTCCTCGCGATGAATGTCCGGCATTCGGACCGAGGATTGAGTCGCACTATCCGTTTCCGGCGTGCGACTGACCTGCTGAACCCTCCTCGCGCCTGAGGATCGAGCCGGCTCGAGCTGCTGCTGCTGAGGTTGTCCCTCGCCCATCAGCCGACGGTGTCGAGAGGTCAGCGGAACACTGTACGTGTTGGGGACACTGGTGGATCCTGATGCGGACCGACTTCCGGTGCCATCAGGATCCCCAGCTCCCGAGCCCTCATCCCCACGTCCCGATCTCCCTCTCCCTTTGGACCTCCCCCTCGAAGTACTCGATCGCGACCCGGCCCCTCGGGAAGGTCCGCAATTAAACCATTGCATCGTTGCTATAAAATTATAAAAATTAAAAATAATTCCTAATTCCTAATTTATCCATAAAATTATAAAAATTAATCCCGGTGCCATATATAATCCAATAATTTAACTATATATATATATCAATAATTCCAATAATCCAAATAATCCAAATTCATGCAAATTTAACCTAAAATTCCAATCCATATATAATCCAATCCATATATAATCCATATATAATCCAAATTTAACCTAAAATTTCATACTATTCCAATATATATCAATACATGCATAAAATTCAAAAAAATCGAAATTTAACCTAAATTTAACATACATATTATTTAAAAATATTCATGCAAATTTAACCTAAATTTAACATATTATTTACAAATATTCATGCAACTTTAATTAACCTAAAATAACCTAAATTTAACCTAAAAATCAGAAATATTCTAATATAACTCAATGCATGCATAAAATCCACAAATTCCACAACTATATCAATACATGCATCCACATTGACAATCAACACATTCCACAACGTAAAATCCAACCGAATTCAAAAAATTCGAAAATTTGATTTTTTTGGGATTTCAAACCTGTTTTTTCACTAATCGTAGAGAAATTTGGCTTGAGGATCGATGGAATAGCACTTGACCTTCGATTGCTTGCTTCCAACACGAAGATTGCGTAGAAAATCGAGAGGAGACGGAGAGGAGGCGACTGTTCCGGTTTGGGGCAATTTCGTTTCTGCCCCAAATCGAAACCCAGATCGGGATATAAAACAGACTATATCCGACGAGTTAAGTAATCTCGTCGGATATAGTTTCGGTTCAACTATATCCGACGAGATTTCATATGAATGTCGTCGGATATAGTTTCGGTTCAACTATATCCGACGAGATTTCATATGCAACTCGTCGGATATAGTTCCTCTATTTATTTTTCATTTATGCCGGCCGGTAAACTAATTAAATGTGTAGTGTTTTAATATATATATATATATATATATTTATTAATAGTTAATTAATAAGAAATTATTAATAGTTAATAAGAAATTAGTAAAGCAAAATTATTTAATATATAATACGATCGATCGATATTAATTATTAATCGATCGGTTGTATTTTTTTCCCGATCGATCGACACAATTTAAAGTCGATCGATAATATGATCGAATAAAATTCATTTTACATTGTACGTTCTAAGTCGAAATAACATACATATATATATACACTAATTAAGGCGCATAATCAGAATCATCGCTTGAGTCTGACTCTGTTTCCGAGTTACTTTCAGGTAAGATGTGTATGTCCTCGTCACTTGAGTCTTCATTGTCTTCATTTTGATTAACATCAAGAAGATTCGGTTGAGGAATTCGTACCACACTGCCCTGTCTCACATTATTAAGGCGAATTGTTGAGGTTTCAGGAATACCAGTTGCGTTCGGCTCTTGGTATGCACTGACTTCTTCATTATCCGAGGTCACAGTACCAAGGGTGGAGGCACTGTATATGTTTTGTGGAAGAACATGGTTAACCACTTTCCACGCGCCTTTATGCACAAGATCATCAAGATAGAATAATTGTTTCACCGCCGTGGCCAACACAAACGGATCATCTTCATACCAGCTTGTGGCAGTATTGACCGAAAAAATCCCGTATTGATCGGTCCTTGTGTTCTGAGGGTCGGTATCAAACCATCTACACTTAAACAAGTGCACGGTCATGCCTTCCCCATATATTAATTCGACAACTGAATGGAGAACACCGTAATAGTCAACTCCATTCTGCCCACCATGCACCATTACCCCAGAATTCTGTGTTTTTCGTCTGACATCTCTATGTTCACAAATAAATAGCACGCCATTAACCTTACACATAGGATAAACTCTGGAAGTTACCGGTTTCTGCGCCAAGAGCCTCAATTCGTGTGACCACTAAGGGATACCATCATCTTGTACATGATTCATCTGAAAATAATCATTTATTAAGTACGTATAAATAGGATGCGAGACATGCACTTAACATCGATCATATACAGGTCAATTTAAGTATCAACTTACCCAGTTGCCAAAATAGTTTGCGAACGTCTTGTTGTGGTACTCAACATCACCGGAAATAGCAGGGCAGTAAAGGTGCAAATTTTTCCAATATTGAACTTCTGGACAGTTAATCAATACCGACCAATGGGCAATGACTAGCTCATAAGGTTCCAACTTGTACGAGTTGGGCAACTTTCCAGAAACTTCAACATCATCGGAGATGATCGAAAGGTTGAACTGCCCTCCATCTACGGGCATATGTTGTGGAGGGTCCTCCAACGCTCCCAAATACAACTTGGTGTACGTTACGCACTCATGCGTAATATATGCTTCAGCGATACACCCTTCGGGTGTAGATTTGTTCATCACATAGTCTTTGTAGTCCCCCAATTGTCTGTAAATGGGTAATTACAGATCGAGCATGTTATGCTTATTGCAACAATATATAAGTGAATAAATAATATTAAAGATCGACATATATATAGCCAGATTCAGAGATGCATTACGTACCTTTCCATAGGATACATCCATGTGTAGTGTACTGGACCAGTAAGCAACAATTGTTCCGGAAGATGGAGCATCAGGTGAGGCATGATGTCGAAAAAGTTTGGAGGAAATATCCTTTCGAATTTGCACATGATAAAAATGATGTCCTGTTGCATTTCCAACAAGTCCGATTTCTTCACTTCTCTCGTGCATAACTTCTGAAAGAATCTTGACAAAGCCACTAACGGCTCCACCACCTCTTTGGGCAGGTACCCTCGAATGAAAATAGGGAAGAGGCATTGGAGCAGTATATGACAGTCATGACTCTTTAGTCTGTACATCTTGTTGTCTTTGAAGTTAACACATCGAGTTATATTTCGGCATAGCCTGAAGGATACCTGACATTACCCATCCAACCAAAGATTTCACTCTTCTGGGCAGGCTTCACGGTATAAGGAGCCTGTGGCATTTTTTTCTTCCCATCTCTCAACCACAAATGTTTTCGCAGTCCCATCCTTTTAAGATCAATGCGTGCCTTCGGGCCGTCTTTAGTTTTTCCCTCCCAATTCAACACTGTGCCGACCACACTCTCGCACACATTTTTCTCTATGTGCATGACATTTAAGTAGTGTCTGATCAGCAACTTGGACTAATAAGGAAGTTCCCAAAAAATACTTTTGTGTGTCCAGAATTTATACCTGTCGGGTTTGTCAGGTATTGACGCCACTATCTCAGGATGATTGCTTAGCTGCCCAAAATCGTATTCATTTAGCACTTCTAAGATTTCATCCCCCGTCCATCTCCTCGGCTGCTCACCTGTTTCCACAATCCCATCAAATGCCTCCATATCCTCCCGAAATGGGTGATCATGTGGAAGCCAACAACGATGTCGCATCTGTACAATCTTCCTACAATGAGGTCTGCAACACTCAACCGTCATGCACTCTGGACAAGCCCTGTATCCCCTGGTAACGTTGCCCGACAACATCCCGCGTGCAGGAAAATCGCTAATGGTGCCAACAAGCATGGCATGCATCTGGAACATCTCATTTTTGAACTTATCATAAGTGGGATGACCATGCTTACTCAAGTACTTAAGCTCCTCAATCAAGGGTCTCAGATACACATCGAGACACTTTCCTGGATAACCCGGCCCTGGAATGATCATAGTGAGCATATTGTATTCTTTCTTCATGCACATCCATGGAGGAAAGTTGTACGGTACCAAAATAACTGGCCATATACTGTATTGAAGACTCATGTTGCCAAAAGGGTTGAATCCGTCAGATGAAAGCCCCAGCCAAACATTTCGAACCTCTGATGCAAAATAAGAAAACTCCTTCACCATGTGTTTCCAAGCCTCTCCGTCAGCAGGGTGTATAAGCGTATCATCGTCGGGCAAATTCCTCTCGGCCCACCATCTCATAGCTTCAGCCGTGTGTGAAGACATGAACAACCGTTCTAGCCTATCTATCAGGGGAAAATACCGAAGTATCTTCACAGCTTTCTTGTTTCCGGCAGGAGTCAACTTATACCTATCTGTACCACATACCGGGCATTCATCAAGGGATTCAAGATCATTCCCATAAGCATCTTCACCCCAGAAGAGAACACAATCATATCTACAAGCATGGATTTTGATGTAGGAAAGGCCAAGATGTTTAAGGATCCGTCGCACCTTACGATGAGTGGTAGGAAGACGATGACCGGGGGGCAACAACGAACCAGACCACTTCAGCCAATCATCAACAGTCTTCACACTCATTTTGTTCTCCACTTTGAGCTTCATTACTCCCATAACACTTTCGAGAACAGTCTTATTACACCCGTTGTACAACGGGGTCTGTTGGAAGGCAATGAGGTTGTTGTACTTGTCCATACCAGCAGTGTTGACAGCTGTAGGTAATTGCTGGACCGGCTCAATATGAGGGAAGTCTTCAACGGCGGGAGGGATATCGATATCCGGTGCTTGAGCAAATATACCGCTCTCATGAGGAAACATATCGTTGATCAACCTTGTTGTTGGATCATTGGATGTACTGCCACTCTCAAAAAATTGTCCGTGATCATGTTGACCAACTGTTGAGCTCTCACCGTGATAAATCCAACATGTGTACTTATCCCAAAACCCGTTTTTCTTCAAGTGCTCCAATACTTGATCGATGTGAAAACGATATCGCTCGCTACGACACTGACATTTCGTACACGGACAATAATGAATTGTCATCCCTCCACAATTAACCTTCACATATTCTACAAAACTTCTAATTCCACGGTGATATCTTACATCCCATCTTGGAAGACATATCCAACTCTTGTCCATCCTGAAAATTATATATATATATAATGCAATATATTAATTAAATAAATTAATCACCCTAGCTAGCTAGCTAGTTATTGCTATATATATATATTCACAATAATCAAATTAAAATTAACAACAATTAATATATATATATTTATGATCAATCACGCGTACGTACTCAAAATCAACCATCGATCAATTACTCAAACTCCAGAATCAATTAATTAACTCGATCGATCTATATATTCAACCAATTAAGCATTAATATATACATACATGCATATCATGCACAACACATATATATATTAATTAAGCACGACGTACCTATATATATATATATAATGCGCATGAATCATCACGAACTCATTGTCAACATCACCCAAAGATCGATTTCATAGCATTTTCAGAAAAAATGGAAAGTTTCTTGAATGACAGATCGAGCTGCTGCCCAGATCTGAAATAAGAAACTATAACCGACGAAATGAAAAACTCGTTGGTAATAGTCAAAAAAACTCGTCGGACATTGTCCAAAACTATGACCGACGAGTTTCCGGCGACTATGACCGACGACAAGAAAATCTCGACGGTCAAAAAACTATAACCAACGAGATAATCATGTCGTCGGTTATAGTTTACTATATCCGACGAGAAGGGATCTCGTCGGTCGTTCTTTGAGGATCTCGTCGGATATAGTACTTCTTCTGGTAGTGATATTTGGCATGTTGGCACTAAGTAAGAGAGCTCTTCTTATGTGTAAAAGATGGCAATTCTTTCTCTCAGAAACTCCATTCTGCTATGGTGTCCGAAGACAACTAGTCTGGTGAACAGTTCCATGTTGCTAAAAATATAATTGAAAAGAGTGATTGACAAACTCTCTTCTATTGTCAGATCGAAATACTTTCACACAAGCATCATACTGAGTTCGAATGAGACTATAAAAAGCAATAAAGGCAGAAAACACAGCATCCTTCTTTTTCAGCAACAAAACCCATATTAATCTTGTAAAGCCATCAATGAACAAAACAAAGAACCTCATTCCATTCAAGGTTGAATTCTTTGAAGGCCCTTATACATCTGAATGGATCAATTCAAATGGTGTTGAATTAGAATGAGAACTAGTAGCGGGACGTATGACTTTTAGCAGACACACATGTTTCACAATGGAGGCTAGACTCATTTATTCCCATAAACAAGGATGGCATAGATTTCTTCATAACACCAAAGGACTGATGGCTCAACCGGTGATGCCATAAGCAAATCTCTTTAACTCGATCAAAATTCAATGTCTGGGCAATAAGTCTTGATGGCGCTCGTGTCTCCCCGCTATACATGTAATCCAAGTGAAATAGACTCTCTCTCCGATCTCCCTTGCCTATAATAACCTGAGTACACAGATCCTGAAATACTACGTATATAGGATAGAAGGTGACAAAGCATTTGTTTTGGCAATTCAACTCAGATACTGACAACCGATTATGAGATAGAGAGTTCCTAAAGGACATTATGTAATACAAGAGATGGAGTAACTTGGATTGACCCAATACTTAAGACCGAAAAAGACACACCAATTGCATTAGATACTTCAGGTACATGAGAAGTTGACAGACTCAAAAATAAAAACTTATCAAAGGTCATATGATCAGACGCACCAGAATCAATTATCCATGTATCACTACCAGTAAAGTCAGAAACTTTCAAAGCAATACAAAATTTACCTTGATGTTCCTCAGTTAGAGAAACATTACCTTCCATGTGATATTGACTCTCTATACCATAGAAAACCAGTTCTTCAAACAACGAAATATCCAAGGCCATGACAAATTCTTCATAAACGAATAAGACAAGCAACAAACAATTAAGATAATTATTGGTCAGGACATGAACACTTTAGGAAAAGACGATCCTGAACAAGGAACAAGAACAAATCTCCAAACCAATTCAAACAATTGATCAGATCATAAGGAAAAAATAGGCAGATAGAACAGTTTTTGACAAGTCGAAGAATCTTTTCGACACGTCAAACATGTCAGAACAAGAACAGATTCGCAGTGGAAAACAGGTCAGGTCTTCAAGTTTTCCAGGATCAAATCTAAGCTCTGATGCCAAGTCAAATAGAATACAAGTGTTTGGCAAATTTTTTGATATATTGATCAATCCTTAATTAAGTATATATACAAGCATACTTAAAGTTTTAGAAGGAAACTACTTACTCCTAATAAATTACAGAATCATACTTAATTACAGAATTTACACCTTCTAAATATACAAGGAGTGTGACTTACTCCAACATATTTTACAAAGGCACTCTAAGTACTGCTTGAAAATGCACCATAAGGTGCATGAGTGGGTGAATATTACCCTTGGAAAGGAAAAATGATTATAAAGCAACTTAACGAAAATGATCATTTGGAAGATTGAATCTATGTATACACTATACCTACAATGAAAATCTACAATCAAGAGGAGTAAGGAATAGACAAGGACGAGCCGTAGTTAGTGATTACCCTCACGTAAAAGTACGTACATATATGATGGTTTGTTCAAATGGTCAATCATGCCTTTCGGATTTACCAATGCCCCTAGCACATTCATGCGCTTAATGAATCAGGTATACCTCGAGCTATATAATCTCAGACAAAACTTGTGTTCAGTGGATGAGTATACTGAAGACTTTGATCTCCTTACCATGATAAGTGGGGTGTCTGTAACAGAGGAGCAGACCATAGAGACATACCTCAGTGGCTTAAGAAGGGACATCTGTGATACTTTGATCATTTACCCCTACTGGACATATAATGGTGTTTATAGGTTGCCAATCCAAATTGGACACCAGCAAAAGCCACACTTTAAGAAGTACGGTGATGATCTTGAGCCAAAAAAAGGGTGCAACTAAAATTGGCAGTAGCAGCGAAGTTGGAAAAGTAGTGAAAATTCTAAAACAATCTAACTAAGAAGCTAGTGCTTCGTGAGAAGGCGGAAGGAGGATTGTTAAATGCTACAAATGCTCAGGATTAGGACATATAGCCTCGGAGTGCCCAAACAGAAAATTAATCACACATATGATGGTTTGTTCAAGTGGTCAGTCATGCCTTTTGGATTTACCAATGCCTCTAGCGTATTCATGCGCTTAATGAATCAGGTATACCTCGAGCTACATAATCTCAGACAAAACTTGTGTTTGGTGGATGAGTATACTGAAGACTTTGATCTCCTTACCATGATAAGTGGGGTGTTTGTAACAGAATAGCAACCATAGAGACATATCTCAGTGCCTTAAGAAGGCAAATCTATGATACTTTGATCATTTACCCCTACTGGACATATGATGGTGTTTATAGGTTGCCAATCCAAATTGGACGCCAGCAAAAGCCATTCCTCAAGAAGTATGGTGATGATCTTGAGCCAAAAAAGGGTGCAACTAAAATTGGCAGTAGCAGCGAAGTTGGAAAAGTAGTGAAAATTCTAAAACAATCTAGCTAAGAAGTTCGTGCTTCATGAGAAGGCGGAAAGAGGATTGTTAAATGCTACAAATGCTCAGGATTATGACATATAGCCTCGGAGTGCCCAAACAGAAAAGTAATCACACTAGTGGAAGATGGTGGAGTTTGTTGGGATAAGCAACCTTCTTATGAAATTGAAGAGACTGAAGAAGATATAACTTGGAGTGATCATGGTGAATCCTTGGTTGTTAGGAGAGTGATGAATGCGGGGGGAATTGAGGATGATCCGCTGTGGTTGAGGCATAATATATTTCATACAAGGTGTTCTGCATGTGGTAAAGTTTGCACAATAATTATCGGTATGGGAAGTTGTGAAAACTTGATAGCACAAGAGATGATCGATTAATTGAAGCTCAAGGTAGAGAAGAAACCTGAACCTTACACACTTTTCTGGTTTGAGTAGAGAAACAACGTTACGGTTAGTGAAAGGTGTTTGGTTAGTTTTTCAATTGGAGATAAATATCATGATGAACAATGGTGTGATATAGCACCCATGGATGCTTGTCATATGATACTAGGCAGGCCATGGAAGTTTGACAGGAAGACATTGCGTGATGCATTTAAAAACAATTACAGCTTTACCAAAGACAATGTGAAGATTACGTTGGGTCCTTCCAAGATGAAGTGAGTTATCCAATCTGCCAAGCAAAAGAATGGTATCAAGACGGGGAGTGAAGTTTTCTTATCCATGAATCAGTTGCTTAAAGAAGCTGTAAGTAATGAAAAGGTCTTTATCTATTGCTGATGAAGGTTACTGAAGCATAAACCTCTAATATGCCATCAAAGGTGTTGCCTTTACTGGAAAAATTTAGAGATGTAGTTCTGGAAGAGTTGCCGAAAAGGTTGCCTCCTACGAGAAATATTCAACACCAAATCAATTTGGTGCCAGGCTCGAGTCTTCTAAACCAGCCACACTACAGAATGAGTCCTCAAGAGTATGAGGAATTGAACAGGCAGGTGAATGAATTGTAGGCGAAAGGTGTCATTCGAGAAAGTATGAGTCCCTACGCCATTCCCTCCCTACTTATGCCCAAAAAGGATGACACTTGACGTATGTGCATTGATAGTCATGCAATCAACCAGATTACCATGAAGTATAGGTTCCCGATTCCACGATTGGATGATTTGTTAGATAAACTTACATGAGCTAAAGTGTTTTCAAAAGTGGACTTAAGGAGTGGATATCTCCAAATCCCTATACATCCTGGAGATGAGTGGAAGACCGCATTTAAAACTCGTGATGATTTTGTTCGAGTGGCTAGTCATGCATTTTGGACTTACCAATGCACCTAGCACATTCATGCACTTAATGAATAAGGTATTCCATTCTTTCATTGAGAAATTCATCATTTTTACATTGATGACATTTTGATAAATAGCCTTGTTGTTGCTTAACATTTTATGCATTTGGAAGAAGTATTTTGTGTATTGCATGAGCAAAAGTGGTACGCCAATTTAAGGAAGTGTGAGTTCCTTGTGGACAATTTGATCTTTCTTAGTTATGTGATTTCTGCTGAGGGAATAAAAGTTGATTAAAGGAAAGTCGAGTTCATTGTTGAGTGGCCTACTCCTAAAAGTATTCATGATATTCAGAGCTTCCATGGGTTGGCTTCTTTCTACCGCAGGTTTATCCAAAACTTTAGTGTCATAATGGCACCCATGACTGATTGCCTAAGGAGTAAAGAGTCTTGTTGGATGGAAGCTGCCAATGGGAGTTTTCAAGCTATTAACAGAGCCATAACAAATGCCCTTGTTTTTAGCATTGTCGGACTTTTAGAAAGTTTTTGAGGTAGATTGAGAGGCCTCTAAAGTTGGGATAGGAGCAGTGTTGAGTTAAGATAGGAGACTAATGGCCTTCTATAGTGAAAAGTTGAATGAAACTCGGTAAAGATATTCCACCTATGATGTTGAATTTTATGCGATTATGCATGCTTTGCGGCAATGGCGAAAATACCTAATTTTTAAATATTTGTGTTTTATTCTGATCATGAAGCACTAAAGTTTTTTAGCAGACAACATAAGTTAAACATGAGACATGTGCAATCGGTTGAGGATTTACAAGAATACGACTTTGTGATCAAGCACAAGTTGAGTGAGCAGAATAAAGTGGCGGATGCACTCAATCATAAGTTGATGTTGTTAATTGTTATGTAGATACAAGTCACTGGTTTTGACCAGATTCAATCTTTGTATGTTGTTGATAAAGACTTTAGTCATATTTGGGAGAATGCAAGTTAGGTTAATGCTTATGAAGATTCCAAATCACACGAGGCTACTTATTTAAAGGTAGCAAGTAGTGCATCCCAGAGTGTTCTCCACATCTACATATCATAGAAGAGCAACATAGTGGGGGACTTGAGGGTCCTTTAGGTAGAGACAAGACCATTGCATTGGTCACCAAAAATTTCTATTAGCCTAGGATGATGAAGGAAGTAGCACAGTTTGTTAGAAGATGTCGGATTTTCCATTTGGTTAAGAGTAGGGGACATAATGCTGGCCTTTATACACCTCTCCCTACACCAGAAGCTCAGTGGCTCGATATTAGACTTGATTTTGTTTTGGGATTTCCCCCAACTTAGCAAGGATTTCATTCTATTATTGTGAAAGTTAATCGTTTTTTTAAGATTGCGCATTTTGTGCCTTGCAAGAAAACAATGGATGCTAGCAACATTGCATATATCTATTTCGAGGAGGTTGTTAAGTTGCATGGTATTCTTAGCACGATCACGTCTGACAGGGATGTGAAGTTTGTTGGCCATTTTTGGCGCACACTTTAGTGTAAGCTTGAGTTACAATTGTAATTTAGTAGCTCCCACCATCCTCAAATAGATGGGCAATTGGTGGTCGTCAACAGTTCCTTGGGAAATTTACTTACGGCTTTGGTTCGAAATGTAAAGACTAGTTAGAGTGAAGCTCTTCCTCAAGCAGAGTTTGCATACAATAGTTCATATCATTGAAGTATGGGGATGATGCCATTTGAAGCTGTGTATGGTCAAAATCGTAATTCTCCTCTTGATTTAATTCCCTTACATGTGGAGAACCGTTTAAGTTGCTCATGAGATGGTATATTTTATTAAGAAGAAGCATGCCACTATATGCAAGCAGTTGGTTGAAGGCAACTAAAGGTATAAAGTAGCTGCTAATAAGGAGCGAAGAGATGTGCAGTTCCAAGTTGGTGAATTTGTTTGGATTAATTTGAACAAGGAGGGGTTTAATATGCGAAACTTCATGATCGTGGAGCTGGACCTTACAAGATTTTACAGAAGATTGGATATAATGCATATGTTTTGGAGTTACCAAGTGATGTTGGTGTCTCAGCAATTTTCAACGTAGCTGATCTATATGCTTACCATGGTAAGTGCAATTCGTAGTTTAGACTCCAAGTCAAGTCCTTCTCAAGCCCGGGAGTCTAATGCAGGGGCATCAACGGTTCAAACTACAATGCCAAAGTATAGTACTCGCATTCCTTTACATCTGTAAGACTTTGTCCTCAAGTAGTTTCGAGGTCCTGTTTTAATGTACTAGATTACCTTATATCCATTTTCCTTTCTTAGTTAGAACTCTTCTCTATTTAGGGTTGGTTTTATATGTTTGTAAGAGTTCAGTTTTTCCAATAATACAAGTATTGATAGAGGCTTGCTGCCCTCTTAAAGTTCTATAACTTCTAATAATTCTTGTCTAATTGTGAAACAGCTCGGTTGAGAAGCTCGGCCCTGTTATATCATCAACTGTATGGTATATAATATCTTTCTCATGTCAAGATTCTAAACCATCCAATACATCGAAATAAGATAAAGTAGGGTTTCACAAATAAATTAATAACCAAGAATGAAAAAAAATTAAAAACCTAAAGTCAAATATATTTAAAGAAAGTATATTCCTGGTATCCAGGTATGTGTCTTGTCCTGATTAGTGTAGAAATAGATATTCTCTCAATCCATGATTTATAAGGATATTAATTGTAATAGATTGTAATGCCTTTATTCATTTTGACCGGTTAGATATTCTTTTACATCCTTTTTTGTTGTTGCCATGATGAGCACTCCAATCAGACCTTGCAAAGTTTTGAAAACATTTGTACCGACGGTTTTCACTTGGAACAATATTGTGAGAATAGAAAAGAGTCTTGTGTGCAATTTTCATAGAATGTTGCCAACGACACAATTTGGAGAGGTTTATGAGGATTTGTAGTGGTTTATATCTTACTACGGTTCGGATCATTTCATCTAATGCAGTTACTCATACTATTGTATGTGACTCTGCCTTAAATAAACTTTCGTAATATGATGATTAAAATATTGAGAAATTCGCATGGTCATCTGTTCTTAAAAGAAATGAAGGAGAGAATACCTAAAACCATCAGTTTAAATGGGGGGACTAAGATTACTCCACTTGATCTAGGTTCGGTTTCCAAGATGAGTACAGCACCGTTCCAGCGACGTAATGCTAAGGCGTTATGCGTTTTTCCCACTGGATGCCTTTTATGGCAAAATCCAATGCTCATCACTTGCTTTGCAAAGCTTGTTTATTTCAAGAATACATTTGTGAACCAATCAAACCAGTATGCAGACTATGTTATGGTGTTGGTTATTTCATCAATGCGTTGGTCACACGTCACGTGTTTTTCTATCCACAATGAATGTTGTATTTATAAAACTCTTAGCACATTATTAAGCTTCGGGCTCACCACTCGGAAAATTCAATCATGTCTATTAGATTAGATAATGCAGGAGAGTTTACATCAAAATCTTTTGCTAATTACTGCATGTCGATTGTGATTGGAGTTGAACATCTCGGTTCCCCATATTCATTCACAAAACGGTCTTGCAGAGACACAAATCTAGCGATTACAGCTTGTGACTAAAGCTTTGGTAATGCATACTAATTTACAGGTATCTGTTTAGGAATATGTAGAGTTACATGCAGTTATGATTATTGGCTTGAGACCTATAACCCGTTAACCATTCAATGCGTACCAGTTGGTAACTGGATACGAGTCTGATATTTCATATCTACACATCTCTGGTTGCACGGTACATGTGACTACAATGCTTCCACTGCATACAACGATTATGCATTTAAGTTAGTTGTGAATCTCCAATGATTGTCCGCTATCTACAATATTTGACACGAGATCTCTTTACTACTAGTTTTATAGAATGTCATTGTGATGAGACATACTTCCCGACATTAGGGAGAGATATGAATGATTTCTGTAACGACCCATTCCCAGATTAAAGAGCTAATCCTCATTTGTTGAGTTTTGACGAGTTATATCTATTTCAACACAATTATAGAGATTCACTTTTCAGTAAACATCGAGATACCCATTCCAAAGCACACATTTTAAAAATAGTACTTCAACTTCCTCTAGATGTTGGTGTATATGAAGCTCTAAATTTCTTGTACACATATACGGCATATTGTGTACGAGGAATCTCATCGGCACTACCCACGCATTACAGTGTTTAAAGTGCTTCTCACCTCGTCGATATCAACGGAAAAAAAATCATCGTATAACTTTGCTGAACATAACCCTAAAACACTTCTGGTACAAAGTTGTTTTGCTAACAAGTGATCACACAATTGACTCCAATAAGGTTCAACATCATATCGTACTTCAGGAAAGAAGTAGTTCCAACAACCTTAAACCATGAAACTTTCTACCGAAAGTTCGGCATGACCCATCCATTTATAGTCAAACCCAAAACCTACGAATCTAAGCATTTCACAAACACAATTTAAACAATCTCCACAAAAAAAAACATCCGTCCTTGATATTCCATAACATTCTTGAATACAACAAATCGGATAAGATATATAGCACTGATTATCATATCATTCCACTCATAAATTTAACACAACTGCATGAGTTCCAGACTTAAAACTCGAGTGTCAAACCACCCTCGAATTGAATAATCTAATTGCTGCTCAGCACCCAACTTAACTAAAAGATAGAACGCATACTAGACAATGAAAATACAGTCTACAACAACCATGATGAAGTTTGAAAACGGTTGTGGCTAGATATATCTCAATGAAAGCTAATCGTAAATCTATACAAGTGTAATTTTGCAACTATTCATACCTCCATATTCAAGAGAAACACTGTTTACATCGACAACTAAACGAAACAAAGTAAATAAAAATGACACAAAATCAAGAACACTTTTTTAGTTAGAGCAGGTGAACTTTCTCAATGAACAAAGTCATGAAACGTAAAGTAACGAAGCATAAAAAATAAAAGGGATCTAATGATTAATTTTCTCGACACACGCTATCGAGTATAAGGAATATGACTTAACTAAATGAAATGGAAGGAATCAAAACTATAAGAAATGAATTGGAACAAAACATCTTCACTGAAAGAGTATGCGTAACACCCCCCAAGTTACTCAAGTCTCCATCAGCAGGACAAACAAACAAGACTTCCCTTATGGAACTTCACATTCTAGGACTCCATTATCGATGGAATTCTCTAGATACTTCATCATCCCATAAACCTCACAAATAATGAAATCAAGGGTAGGGAAATGATGAGGGATCTAAGGTGAGTCAAACGTGACCAAGATGGCAGTCGGAGGTGGTTTGACGACAGCAATCTGTCACCGACAGTGAACGAAGAAAGAGGGTCAGAGAGAGAGAGAGACGTAGTTGACCCTATTTTGACCCCAAATAATTTATGACCCCAAATTCAGAAAGTGGGTATTTATATCTCGAAACTTATCGAAACGTAAAATTTCCGACAAACTCCGATTGACCATAACTTTCTTGTCGTAACTCCAGTTTTAACATTTAATGTGTCTACGTACTCGGCTAGACGAGCTTGAAAATAATTTCCTTCTCAACTTCTATAAAGAAAGCAAGTCTAAAATACGAGTGCTTTCGTAACCATCCCCGCATCCTATGCTTAAGCTTTAAGAACAAGTCTACCAGAAATAGCGACTTCACCCAAGTTGAAAGCACACATTTCTACACTCATTCTTATAACAATATCTACAGAGTCCATAATGATGAAAGGGTCACACCTCGAAAAGGTCCATTCCTTGCCAAGACGCGATAGCTTTTAAAGCTAGCACATAACACGAAAACTTCACAAGAAGAGTGTAATTAAGACAACTACACGTTATATCTCCTATCGTGTAAGCGAGAATTTTTCTCCTACCACGGATCCTACATAGCTCAATCAATCTAAAGCTCGATGAGCTTATCCTAATTTGTATCCTTATAATAATGTTTTACAAGAGGCACAAAGTCATCCTTGGAAAACAAAGACTTTGTGATCAAGGTGTTGAGCTCAAATTAGGTCGACGAGTTTTAGGGTTTTTCCTGGAACTGTCGATGACGGCGGCGATGATACGCCGTTGCACTAAAGGGTTTGGAAGTTCATCATTCCAGAGTCAAACGACACCAATCTTGTGGTGCATCTCGGCCTAGAAACGGTAGGCGACTGACGTCAGATTTCAACGAAATTTTGCACTTGTCGAGGTAAATTTTGACTTGTTTCTTCTGAATTTGACTGTGTTGGTTTTATGAAAGTTTTTGGGATTAGAATGAGCTTTCGAATGATGTATCATTTGCAGGCATAGTGAAGGTCATCTTGGGCACCGCATGTGGTGGCGCATGGGCCCCACGTGCCGTCGTACATGGCGGAGTTCAGGCAACCAAAAAGTAGACTTTTTCATAGGAATTTTTCTTAACCTATTTATAATAGTTTTCCGTGTAGTTTCATAAAATTCGATAGATTTTCATAACGTTTCGGCTTATGCACAGAAATTGAGGCGACCCAACACTTTTGACGCTGTTGATCATTATGTGTCGAGTTGAGGCTCACTTTCTATGGAGCTTGAGTAGCACAGAATGATGACTGAGATTGGATACATGATTTGTTAAATATGATGAGGTGTAAGGGTGGCTACGTATGGTTATCGTTAATGATATATCCTCGGTTTGGCCTTAGGAGCACCGAGTACGACTTTTGAGTTAGTGGATCGATAAACTACTTTTCTTGCGATTGATGTAATACCTACTCGGCTGATCCCTGAGGGTTCTAGGATGGGTCAGAGCCTTAACCTGGCGCGCACGTAGTCTCGGGTTAGGGACCCCTAGACGACTTTCTAAGGCTAGAGGTCGGGGTACTCCAGTCACCACTTCACTCTAGTCAACACTTGCACATATAGTTGTCGTTTCGGATTAGTGTCCTTAGACGATGCCTCTATTGTATGGTACTTGAGGAGGATTTTTCTCCCCTTGATGTATCTTTTTGAGTTATTCTTGACTCGCTTAGCTTTTTATATTAGTATCAGCATCAAAGAGAAGGCATAAACTGTTTATGTTTTCGTGCATAATTTATTAATATTTTTCATCCATTCACTCTAACGGTTTTCATGTTTTTCTATGTCTTTCTCCTGGGATCTTCGTTTTCAAATGCCTAGGTTGTAAAGTTTCAATTTAGGCATGATAGTATCCACTGTAGGATCTGAAGTAGATCCTAGGAGTTCGTATTTTTATCAGTATAATTAGTTTAGAATGTTTAGCTGCTCTGACGTCGCAATCATTTTTCTGTTTCTATTTATAGCTGTGGTTTGATATCAAAAAAATAGTTCCTCGTTTTATGGCATTTAAGTTTTGGATCTCCAGTTCGATTCTTGTTTAATATAAGTAGAAACTATGATTAGTAGAGTTGTTAAGGTCTTATCCTGGTTTAGACAACTAAATCGGGGTCTAGTCTTTTTAGTTCCATTTCGGTTGAACGTTAGGAATTGATGTGGTATATCCCCACTATGTCGCATCATGATCTCTGCACATCTCAGTGTGAAATTAAAGTGCAATGTACTATTGATCTTCAGAAAGTAGCAGAATCAATTCCTGACTCCTTTACTGATATCGTGAAAGATATGAGATTGATTATACATGTTGCAAACAATCTTGCAAAGTTGAAAGTCCTTGGAATTGGGCAAGTTAACGTAATACCCAGGCAAGGTAGCGTTTCTCTTGCCCATAATGGGGGGTATAGCATCAGTCAAAATTCATTGATGAGCTTCCCATGAAGAGGCAAACCATCAAGGCACAACCGTTCATCATCAACACATGAGATTGTTTCTTGATGCAATTTTGTCTAGAAGTCAACATTGACAAGCACTGGAGGGACGCCTCAGAGTCAATGATGATGTCAATAAACAAATAAATCTCACAAAATTAAACAAATGCTAGCGATATTATGGATGATTCTTCTAGGTTCGTTGATGATGCATTTACTTATTCTGTCGCTCAGAAATTGACAACGATGAAGTGGAATCTCGCTCTGTTGCGGATTGTCAATGTAGAGCAGATTGACCAACATGGAATGTTGAAATCTATGTTGAACTAGACTCTCTTACAAAAAGTAAGTTTTTGGTCCAATAGTGCTAGCTATGACCACCGAATAGTAAACCGGTTAGACACAAATAAGTTTTTGTTTGGAAGCATAATGAGAAGAACTTGTGGCTCGAAGTTTTCTCAACGCCCTGATTTTGATTTTGAAAAGATGTATTCTCTGCATATGGACATCATTACTTTCCGCCACATTATCAGTTTTGTAGTGTCCAAAAATACTAAGTATGCAGCTTATGGATGTGGTTACAGCATATCTCTATGAGGATCTTGATTCAGAGATATACATGCGAGTGTCGATTGACATGGTTATACCCAATTCAAGTAACTCTAAACCACAAAATGCTCATGTGTTCAAATTAAAACATTCACTATTATAAATAACTACTTGATTGGGAAATGATACAAGAATGATAAGTTATGCCCATGCATGTTCATTAAATGAACAACTTGTTTGAGATGATAGACTTTGGTATGACTCGATTTTATATCGGTTTAAAGATTGACATCAATTATTTACCAGTTTACTTATGTCTAAATCAAAGAATGAACAACACAACAAAAAAAATTCCTACTGCACATGATTCAAAATACACAATTCGTGTGTATTGGCCCCAGTACACACGGATATCCGCATGAAAACAGCTTCTCACACAGTGCACACACTTGCTTTAAAGTCGTATGCCGTAGAGCCATAGTTGTTGGCTTTACATACGAATTCAAGGTTCGTGTGAATGCTTTCCTCATGGGTCCCAGCTCAAGCTCAACTGCAGTTAGTGCTATTTAAGTATATTTATTTCAGACGGCTATCTGTGTGAGGGTTTGAATATACCAAAAATAAATGAATTATACAAATACCTTTTTGAAAATGTATTCGACTATTCTACAGCTATAGCCTACGGCTGGTGTACTTTCTAAAAAGCTCTGCTACAAATGTTCTTTCCCTGCAAAATCAAGCACAACAACTCCACTTAGAGCCATTCAAGCACATTCTATGTAAGAACACAGGCTGAAACTCTTTTAGACATTTAATTGAACAGAAGAAATTGTACCTCATATTAATTGTACCAGATCCATCTGCAGTTTCTTTAACCGAATATCGAGATCCCATTTAAAGTAATTAAGAGTCTTGTTCCCAGTTACTGGATTTCTACAAGAAAATCACGTACAGTAAAATTCGCAGTTTAAAAAAAGTGATGAACAAACACTAATACCTCTACTTACATCAATTTTATTCTTGATTTGTTCCTACATAGCAAAATATGTGATTATGATAGAGGGTGTGAGACAAACAAACGAAGTGGAAAAGAGCAGATAAGAGGCAAAGAGGAAGCCGAGGCCATACATTAGCCTGAATTCCGGTTGTGCGGCTCGAAGCATATTGATATCAAAAGGGGATCTGAAATCAATTCAAAAATTCAAAGTTAAGCCAAATCGATGAGACAAAAGAGATTTAAAAGAATTTTGCGGCTTATGGATTCGTCTTCATATGGAGCTAATCGTGGGAAAACCTGCGAAAATCCAAAAACCACCGTAAACAAAGTTGAATATCAAAACCCAGATCTGAAAAGAAAAAGGAAACCTAAATAAATAGCTAAGGACTATTCACTGATCGATCTAACCTATTGGATTTATACTAGTCGGCTTGATGTAAATATTCAGCTCTCCCAACCAAGGGCTGAATCAGGATTTCAAACTCGGGTGGACCGTAATATATTGTGCAATCCACGATTTTTTATATTTTAGGTTTGTAATTTTATTGAGAGACTCATTCTCACGCATTTATTATTATATATAAGAAAAACATACATCGAAGAGGGGACATAAAACCAAACTCTGTGAATTAAAAGATACATTATTACTAACTAAAAATTTATACATTTAATTAGGACATTATAATTTTACAGATTTGTACACAAAACTCACATTCCATATTCCACTTCGACACTCAAAACCAAAACCACTAAAGACATACACTATATTGAAACTAATTTTTCCATTTCAATATAAAGATATAGACTAACCACATTCGGTATACAAATATATTGAAACATACCATTTAAACTAATTTTCCCATTTTGATATATAATATAGATTAACCACACAAATATACAGATTAGTAAGACTAAAAACATATTAGTTTAAACATATTCTGTAAACTACAAGAATACAATCCGACGAGAGATTACGACGAAAACTGAATCAGATTTCGATCGAAACTGGGGTTAATCGATCGACTACGTCCGTGTTTCCTTTGGTCTCCATCCACCGCCGCATGGCCGCCTGATTGGCCAGCCCTTGCACCGTGCCTCCGCCGCGAGAAAACGTTGTCAGCTCTACCACAAACTGAGCCGGAACCCTAACCCCCAAAAATCAATTGTGTTTTTGGAAAAGGATCGAGCCTGGTTCCGGGTCGGGTCCAAATTAGTTTAAACACTAAAAACATAGACTATATTGTATTCTTGTACTAAATCAAAATTGAATTTGAACCCAAGATAATATATCATTGATACAATGCTCTCTCTAACCATTATTCCATTAATCCAACAAAATCAAATTGAATTGAAAATTTGAAATTGAAATTGGTAACAAATTAGAGAGAGAGAAAAAGGGAGATACCCGGGAGGGTCGGTGACTTGGTGAGTACGGCGGTCGGTGGCAAAGGAGATAGTGGAACTGAGTAAGTGATCGAGTAGGGAGACAGAAGACTAATCGGGGGAATGAGTATCGAGGAGATCGAGAGGCAAGATTGAGCATAGTACATATCGACTTGGGCTCATGGGCTGGCTGCATAGCTAATTTTTTTTAAATTGCCCAAAACTTGGAGTAAGCTGCAGCCCATCCTACCATTGAGTCGGGTCTACCCCTGCTCTCAGCTGCACTAACCCAAAGAAGAAGAAGAAGTGGATCTGGAAAAAAATTAATTAGAGAGAATAGTTGGAGTTTCAGTAATAGAGACCACGGAACAGAGAAAGAGAGAGAAACCTATGAGTTGAGTTTGACGAAGGTTTAATTCAAAGAGAAATACCTCTTTGATCTCCTGTAACATACAGCCATCCGTCAGATTGTTTTAATAGAAGTTAGAATAATTTTAAATATCAAATACAAAATTCATATATCACTAAACTGTTTGGCGTAGATATAGTTTTCCGTATGAAATCTATACAAAGTTGAATGGTCCCACCCTCCTACAACTCTGTTGTGTGGCCTCGATACAGGTTTCCGTATGAAATATTTGCAAAGTTGAACTAGCCCCACCTTCCTGCAGCCTCACACCAACAACTGTCTGGATAATATACTCACACAGTTTCTTGTGGAAATTGCAACCTACACTAGTACAAAAGGTGCTTCAGATAACGGCGAAAATCAGTTGTCTGAAGCACCTGAAAATCTGTTGTATATCCAATAGTTGTCTGAATCGAGCTCACGCAACCAAAAAAATGGTCGTTTGATTCATGTCTTCTAACAACTCTAATTCAGTTGTTTAAAAAGTCCAAAAATGTGTCTATTTAAGGATGTATCTAATGTTTCATACTATATCAAACAATTGATATTTTGTTGTGTGACATGATGGAAGACAACAAAATATATGATGTTGCAGTTAATTTGTTCTAAACAACTGAATTTCATTAAGTATTTTGTTGTCTAAAGTAATTAGTAAGAACATATATTAAGTTGTTGGAAGTTTACTTTGACGACAAAGTTTAAAACATTTAGTTGTTAGATTGGTATGTATGTAGTTGCTTTTTTAGTGATATCTGTTGTTAGAGTTAGTGATATCTATTGTTAGATTGATCTTTAAACAATTTTGTTTGACTGAAAAAATGGTGATCATAAAACATTTTGTTGTGTGAATCCCTAACTAACAACTTCATTTCAGTTGTTTGAATTGTCCATATGACTCAGAAGACAGAAATTGATCTGTTTTAAGTTATCTGTACATGAGTTACGTACAAGACAGACTTTGGTCTGTTTTTAGTTGCCTGTATATGAGTTACAAGACAGACTTTAATTTGGTCTGTCTTTAGTTACTTGTACATATATGTATCCAAACCACTTTCTACACAATGCAATCTCAACACAAAGCAACATAGCTATACTCAAACATTCAACATACGTACGTACTCATCACCAAACTTGAGTAGCTAGCTAGCTAGATAGTAAAATACATGTTGTCCATAGCAAAATATAAATTGTCCAAAAGCATGACATTAAGTCCATAAACCCTAACTACTGCATAAACCCACAGCATCATAATTGTTCTTCCTATGATGGAATAGATAACTACCCAAGATGTCCATGTAAAAAAGTATATTGCTGAATCAACTCGCACAATCATAACACCTGGAACCTTAGTTGCTTCTGGATATTGTAGATGTTTCTATACACAGTTATGCTAGGAATCTTCCCAAGTATTGCAGTTCGTGGCCTTGTGACTTGTAAGAGGATTTTAGTAAAAGATATCATTACCTGGATAGAGCATAAGTAAGTTAGACAAACTGGTCTCAACATGATAATATTGGGTACAAGTAAGTTAGGCATACAGTCTAGATGAATATACATATTTATCATCCTAGCCTTCACTTCATTTTGCGGTAAATATAGATGCTTTATTAATAAAACATATGCCTGACTATTAACTACCAAATTTTAGGTACAATTTTTTTTAAATAAAGAATATGCCTGACTATTAACTTCCAATTCTGTAAGTCACAAAGATATTGATCGAGTCCATAACTTAAAAGATTCTTACTTTTAACTATAGCTCTATAGTTCATTTCTTTGTAATAATTATTGTATCATGTGTAATTGCAATTCTAGCATGCATATGCGGCTAAACAAATGTAGAAGTTTTTATACATTTTTAAAGTCTTGGCCTCGAACAGCTTCATTTTTCTCCTTAGAAATCTGCATCAGTTCTTTGTCAAGTTCTCTGGCTTCTTTAGGTAGCTGCAAATATCATAAATGATGGTGGCCATCAACTCAAAGTTCATTGGTTTCAAAAGCTGGCTGTCTAAACTTTGAACTAGTAGGTGAATCGTAGTATTCCGGTGGGTCATAGAAAACCACGCCTTCATGTAGTCGGTGGCGCTTTCCATCAGTACCCGCATACTGGAAAGTGGTGTGAATTGCATATGGTTCCAACCTCAATTGTTGATACATGGCCTGCCGTAGAACATAAGAAGCTTTGAGGACTGTTTCATTGTATATCAAATTGTCTCATTGAAATATGTTACAAAAGCTATGTAGAGGACTGTTTCATACAATTGATGTTCTTTCTCCTGGGTTAAGTTTGGAGGATTCTGAAATGTGAAGCTCCTCAACTTCAACTCTATTTTTCAATTTGTTGTGTATTACCCGCATCAGATGAAGCCATCATGACACAAACTCTATGTAGATCACAAAAATGTATAACTTTACACACATACATATATATCTCTTATATATATAACATGCATATATGCATAAGTTGTGTCCATGAACAGACAGCAATACAATTTGCAAACACTACTAGATTTCGAAGAAGCGTATCCACAATACTAGTAGTCGTTGTTCTCAATAAATGCCTGTGCAAAATGACCTATTCATCAAATGAACCTTGTTTAGTCCTTGTTATCCATCGACTGTAAAAACTTGATACACATCACTAGAGGTAAAAACTTACAGAAGTTGGTGGGTCAGCTTCAAATATGTCTAATGCTTTTTCGTACAGCTACATGTTTAAGAAAGACAGCAGGAAGAACAATAGTTAGTATGGAAGAATACAAGTTAATAGGTTCACAAAAACACCATACAGACAGATGCTTTTTAAATCGTATAAAGAATATCTTGAGCAAGAACCAAGAAATTGCACAACAGAATAGTTGTTGCAGCCAAAACAACCATGACAAGAGCACTGACCTCACTCTCAGCACTCCAGAGATCCTTTGATCTGCAAAACAAACAAACAAAAAATGTGGCCACTTGTTTTGTTTCTATGACCATAGGCAATCATCTTTTACTTATTTGTCTAAGGATAGAGAATAACACTTATTTATATTGTTGTTATCTAACCCACCCACCACAGACAATCTGATATCTCGTGACAAGGTAAGTTCAGAGTGCAGTAAAGGTTGTCTTGTCAGGGAATGGGAAACAAAAGAAGAAGGGCTTAAAGTAAGAAGAGTAATATATTACATGAGGACCCTAAGGGTCACTTAAAAGTGTGTCTCAAATGTGAAGGTTGTCTGCAAAATTGAACTCCTGAGTCAAGAGGAGGGTGATCCACGTAAACCCATAAAATTGGGGGTTGACCTATCACATTATATCAAATCCCAGTCAGGCATTTATCATAAGCAGAGCTAAAGGGCGATTTTGAATGCTTACTAAAACAGAGCTGCATATAAAAGAGTGACTCTTGAATAAAAATAGAGAAAATTACAAGCACAAATACACTTGCTCTGCTTAGCACAACAAGGCATTGGTCGTGTTGAGGCCAACTCATCTAACAGAAAATTTTCCTTATCGATTAACAAAAATGGATAACCACATATAAAAGCCATCCACCATCGAGTAACAAACCTTAACACGACCAATGTCATGTCGTGTTGGGATCAATTCCCTCCAATATTCTTCTCGTGGAAGTTAAAATAGTGAAAATCACACATGAAATTCGTATGAGTAACCAAAAAATCTTACAATGGTACGGGACACAAGCAACATAAGCCGAAGAGATGGAATCAAAATGGTGTATTAAACTAATTTATTTTAACAGACAGAAAGCTCAAAAATCCATAAGAGACCAAACATATTCAGTTTGTATGATAACCTATCTACTTTCTATTTCCAATTCTAAGTTTAGTATGCAGAAGCTTACATAATTAACACATGCAAAATAAAATAGCTTCCAATCCTTTTAACGGCCGCATCACAAAGAACTGACCTGACTCCTGATAAAGACATGACATACCAGTACCTTATTAATATATATATATATATACAAGATCTTAAATGAGTCCTACCTTACCTATAAAAGCAAGTGCACAATTTGCACTATTCCAGGGACTCTCGTTGAAGTTCCTAGCTGTACCTACAGATGGCTTATAAAAGCATAAATTCCAGCAAATCGGGTCGTCTTGCATATCGTACCTACAAATAAATGCATACTTGGGTAAGTACTTATCAAATGTAACAGAGAATATAAGCGGGTATTAGAAAATCTATAACATGAAACGTTTGTGAGCTGGTATCTAAATTAGGTCAGTAAGTTAAACGATTCATACTTGAGCTATGTTTAATCTCATTTTTCGGGTAATCATAATTAATCCTTTACTCTGATGAAAACATTTGAATTCCCAAAAATCCTTACATATTCCAACACATATCACATTGTCAAATCACAACATTGCCTTGGATACAGTGTCAAAGACAGTACTCTGCACATCAAAATAAATAAAACCTCTTGTGCACCCGACCGAATCTATAAATCACTATAAAGTTAGATATCAAGAGCAAACCATGGATTTCAGTTTTGGAAGTTTGTATATGCAAAAGAAAAGTATAATTCTATGGTGCAAAGGATATGACGAATTTGTAGAAAAGAATAGTATGCAAAATATGAGTATGAATATAAATCTTTGAAAAACTACGAATTACGTACAGAAGAGACCAAACTGACATTATCAACTTGCAATAAGCTATATATAAAATATTCTAGCATTTAATCGTGTAATGTAACTTCATATCAGTAGATAAGCAATGGAGATAGATTGCTATGATTGATACCTACTTATCAACCAAAATGCATAGTAGGTCATCGTCTTGTATAGTAGGCGACTTAGCTATTTTATTGAACTTCTTTCCTCTCCAAAGTTTGCATATATGAACACTTATCTTGATGTAGACTTGGAACAGTTTGACATCACAAAGTTTAACCACTGCCATATTTTTCTGTTAATCATAGAGTAGTTGAGAGAAAAAGATAAAATTCTGGTGCTATTAGAGGAATAAAGAGAACAAAATGAAGAAAAAAATCAAAGCATATCAATATCCTCATTCTACTTAAAACCTAAAAACCAAATCCCTTATCAAATAGTATGCTATTAAATGAACAATACTGAACAAACCTTACAACCTTAAAACAAACATGAATAGAACAGGTGTACTTCTACTGCATGCATTCTTTATCTAGAGTGATTAAGTAAGAGTTGGTTAGTTACGAATATTAAACAAAATCGGATCGACTACCCAAATAATGAAAGGTAAAACGTTGTGTTTGGTTGTGCAATTATAATTTCCAAGTAAAAAGCTTTCATTTCTGATTTGGTAAGCGAGATTGACGGAGAGAGTGGGATTACTGGAGTGATGTATTCTTTGTCGGAGACAGTGTGGAGGAGGTTGCAGTCAATGATGTGGAGCTCCTGGAGTTTTTGGACCAATTCGACAACGTTTCGATTGGACAATCTGATGCTTGATTTCTCTTGCTGAGCGAACTCGAGTTGCTTCTGCAACTCCAGCAACTCGTCGTCCATTACAATTCCCAAAATCATACAATAGAACTTTACTACTTACCTGAAAAAAAAATATGTATGCCTACTACAAAATATACTCACCGGCAGAATCCCCAGCGTAAGACTTCCATCATAAGCATATGATTTTGTGATTAGCACCAGCGTAAGAACACAGCAAGAACAACTTTAGTATAAACCCTAGCTTAAATCTGTACCAAAATACCCAATCAAATCAATACAATAAGCCCTAAAATCAAACAAGATATTCATAGAAGTATTCAATCGAGCTTACCCATGTATAGAATCAACAAAATACTTGGTTGAGCTTCAAGAAATCCGTGATTGAAACAGTTGGGGCTCAAACTGATTGGCCTTAAACGCGATTTTGAGTGAAGTTAGGTTGAGATAGAGGTAGGTGTAGATCTATATGAGAGAGAGAATTGATCAATTTTGTGAAGTTTGATTGAAGAATTGAGTTTGTGAGAGAGAGGGTAGAGTTTGCATGTGTGAGAGAGGGATTGGTTGAGCTCTGGGTCGAATGGGCTTTTTTATTTCTTTCTAAGTGTTCGAAGAATGAGCTGTGGGTTAATTTTGAGATAGAAAATGAGCACAATAACTGGCGCCCAAATATTAGCTAGGATTTTTTCAGTTTGAATGTGATTCAGACAACTGACGGTTATAACTGTTGTCTGAAGAGCACAAATTTAAACCCTTATCAGACAACTGAAATGAATATTTGTCATCTGAACGTTTTCTTAACAAATTAAGACAACTAAAGTTTTTATTTCAGTCGTCTGAAGTTTTCAACAAATTTCAAATCTTTCTTAAAAAATCATTCACACGAAAAAATAATGTTTAAACAACATTCCAACAACTGAAGCACCTAAGGCGCAGTTGTCTCCACTTTAGGACAACAGACTCAAAACACTCAGTTGTGTGAGCACAGTTGTCTGAGACAGTTTTTGTACTAGTGCTATATCACACGAAAACTGTTCTGTGTGGAGACTCTGTGTGAAAATGAGGGTTTTTTTAGTAGTGCAAAACATACTCTTTTAGCACACAAATGGTTGTTTGTAGTCTGGAACCTAAAATGATCAATTTCAACTGAAAAAATGATTATGAGGAACTTTTGGAGCAAATATTCCATATCTTAGTGCGGTTGAAGTTTAGTTATATATAGCTTGGTGCACACATCCAGACATTACCTTCTCGGTCTACATTTACATAAAGTCATTGGAATTGAGTTAAACAAAATTTCAAGTACTTGAAGGGATGCATTAACTTGGGTCCATTCTTTCCCTACAAAGAAACAAGTGAGAAATTTTGGTAAGTGGAATGGTTGAAACGGAGCAATCTGATTCTGCCCAGTTTGACTCATCGAATGCTTCTCACGATCCTGTCAAAAAGAAACTCCAGGATTGTTCAGAATATGTCTCTCGACCCGTCGAAGGATGCACAAGTTGCGAGCACCGATACTTCATTCAGTATAGTCGATCCCTTACTCAAAGACATCATGTGATGTCTTGGTTGAGTTTGCTGATGTTAGATATCTCTCTAATCCACATAGAGAACGTTCCCCAAACAGGTTATGTATTCACCATGGGAAACACGACTATTTCTTGGAGATTAATAAAGCAAACCCTTGTTGTTACTTCCTCGAATCATTCTGAGATTATAGCTTTGCATGAAGTAGTTAAGGAGTGTGTCTCGCTTAGGTCAGTTATACACCACATTTGAGGGTCTAGTGGATTACCATCTACTGCAACAGCACCAACTTACATATTTGAGGATAATGCATCTTACATTGAACAAATGAAGTTGGTTACATTAAGGGTGGTCATACTAAAAATATTTCGCTAAAGTATTTCTTCAATCAACAACAACAACGGTTACTGAATATTCATGTGAACCGGTTTGGTTCAGCGGATAATGTTGCACACTTGTTAACAAATCACTTCCAAAATCTACATTTGTGAAATTAACATGTATGAAGCATTGGAATACGAAGATTATCTGAACTCTAAGATTGAGTTACTGATCAGGATGAGCTCAATTTTGTAGACATCAGGGGGAGTCTACATCATATGTAGTAGCTTTTGTAGTTGATGTGTTGTACATTTTTCCCTTAGACCAAGTTTTTGTTTTACCAACAAGGTTTTTTATTTTCTTGGCAATATTTTTAGTGAGACAATATGTTATGCATCATACATTAGGATCGCGACACACGAGCAAGTGTTTAAGTATATTTTTGGTATCCTAATGTGCGTCTTGTCCTATTTAGTATAGAAGTAGATTTTCTCTCGATCCTTGATTTAACGTGATATTAATTATAACTGATTATAATACTTTTATTAATCTATCAATAAATAAAGATACAGTTTTAATCTATTGCGTATCTATTTTCTCCTTCAACAAAATACAAATTATCTTCTATATATTATGTAGTGATGATGTATTGATGGATTTGACGACACTCGTCGGTACGTACCATGCATCACAAATTAAGTGTATACATCTATGTACGTACGTGTATACATATTTGGTCACATTTCTTGATCGAGACTTTGAAAAGTTCTCCTCCGATCCCTCTCAATATCGTATTGTTAATTTGGTTCCTTTCGCTTGGACTACAATATTGTATTTGAGATGCTGAGGGTACCTTGATTTGGTGAATTTGCTCAGTTTAGTTTCTTCCATTTATTCCCTGATTATACGTACCAAACCCGGGAGTGGCAGTTGACACATCACACCTCGCTCACAACACATCTATCTCCAATTTTCCTCCTCTTTGGCAATTAGTCATATGGGTGTTCTACAGTATTTTAGGGTATTAAAATTTCACAGTTTTAAAGTGTTAGATGATTTTATTTCTCTAAAAATAGGGATCGTAAAACTTATCAAATGCTCTAAAATTAAGAAATTTTTTGTAGTTTGAAGCACTATAGATTTTTTTGTCAGCCATATACATTCACTACTGGAGGAGAAAATCGGGGCGACGTAGATTGCTCGTCGCCTCGTATGGATTTTACGTCGCCTCGATTTCTGGTGACCAAAACTACGTCGCCTCGTCTTGTCGCTTCAGATTGATCACGCCACCATTGAGGCGACGTAGATACAATATACGTCGCTTCGTTTCATTTCACGTGACGTAAATAATGTTACGTCGCTTCAATTGAAGCGACATAGATTGATCACGTCGCTTGAACTGAGGCGACGTATATTGATCAATCTACGTCGCTTAATTTTATTTATTTTTAATTTATTTTTCTTTTTTTTAATCCATTTAAGCGACGTATATTGATCAATATACGTCGCCTCAATTTATTTAATATTAGTTTTTAATAAATTGAAGCGACGTATATTGATCAAACTACGTCGCTTCAATTTAACTAAAATTTATTTAATTTTTATTTTTTTTATTTTTTAATAAATGAGGCGACGTAGATTGTTGGATCTACGTCGCCTCATTTATTAAAAAATAAAAATAAATAAATATTAAATACATTGACGCGACGTATATTGATAAATGTACGTCGCCTCAATGTATTTTACATTTATTTTTTTTTATTTTTTTAATAAATGAGGCGACGTAGATCGAACAATCTACGTCGCCTCAACGTATTTAATATTTATTTATTTTTTATTTAGAAATAAATGAGGCGACGTAGATAGAACAATCTACGTCGCCTCATTTATTAAAAAATAAAAAAAATAAAAATTAAATATTATTGTACCAAGTCACGACCTTTCGCAATTTACAAACACAAAAATGCATTCAAATTGCAGATACGCATTCAACCACAAAAACGCATTCGATCACAAATCAAAACGTTAAAAGTTTATACAAATCAAGTTTACACAAATCAAGTTTATACAAATCCTATATACAGTTTACGAGCCGGGAGGTGGTGGAGGAGCTTGAGGTTGTTGACTCGCAGCCTGGAATGATCGCATCATGGCTTCCATTTCTTGCATCCTTTGGGCGAGCGCACTCGCTTCCGCTATGGCCTTCTGCGCCACCTCGCTCGATCTGCGCGCCGCCTCTTTGGCTTCATCGATCTCCTTTTGCATTTGAATTTGGCGTTCCTGTACCCGGGCCCCTCCTCTCGGTTTGGGGTCGCGTGTGAGAGCGCGCCCCACCCCTGTAACGTCGAACAAGAACAAATATTAGTAAACTATATCGTAAACCAAAATAAAGCAAAACGTAAATCGAGATATGCATCGACGGAATCGTTTTGGAGATTTATTACCTCTTATAGAGGTCCCTTGCCTTGAACCCACCTCTTCCTCTATGATATTTATTTGTGTATCAAGAGGAAGAGGCTGGGGTTGGGAAACCTCTTCGCCGTCAACTGGGCCCGCAGCACTATCTTGTTGCGACAAGACTTCATCGAGTCGACGCTTCACTGCCGCCTGCTCAATTAAAATAGATAAAATAAATAATATTACAATTTAGTAAACAAAAATAATTGAAATAACGTAACGTGAACCTATTTGAGCTTACCACTTTCTCAGCCGCATTCCTCTCCGGCTGGTATACGTTAATCCACGTCTGGACGGCGGGCGCTATATGACCCTCCTTCTCCAACAACTCGCTTCGGTACGAGAGGGCGAGGGATCCCGAATGGTGGTTGAGCTGCTGCTCCTTGTTCTTGTTTCGGTTTCCTCGGTTCCGTTCACACAATCGCTGCCACACACACACAAAAATCATTTTAAAATAAGAACAGATAAACATGCATATTGTTCGAATGTTGGCTACCAAAACTGTAGGTTCGTTTATGAAACCCACCAAGTAAGCAGGGTCTTCGAAGTGGGCTTTTAACCACGCCCATTGGTCTTCCCTCCCGAGAAACTCGGCCGGAGTCTCCTGGCTGACGTGGAGATAATGTTGATGGCAATCGTACTTCCAATCCTTATAGATTGTTTGCGCCGTCCTATCAATGAAGTTCCACATCTCCACATCAGTCGTCGGGATGTCGTAGTTCGTCTAGCACAACACATTTAAATTCCGTTATGTAAAAGTTATATTTACATTTACTACAAGTATGTAAGTAACTCGGAGTCCAGCAAGTATACCTCAAGACTGTTACTGACGATATCGCGATGCAAATCGCTAAGTCCCAAGAAGCTAGATGCAAGCATTGGAACTTTTCCACGGATGATGCTACCGATGTCTCGGCACATCAGACTCCTCATTTCCCTCGTCGCAGGCCCCGCATGCCTCGTAGAGTAAGCGACTTGTAGTCGCCTATTGTTGTTCATCCGGACGAGGTACTCCGTCTTCGTCCCGACAACGACTCCGCGCTGTTCCGTCGTCGGGTCTCCGGTTGCCATGTCGACCATGTCGGGGAGTTTGGTCTTCTTGCACCGGATGCTGAGGGTGGGAGGGTGCTGTGACGCCGTAGTGGCGTCGCTGCTGTCATCCGGTCCTTGCGGAATCGCATCCTCAAGTGGAGGGGCGGGCGTTAACTGCGGAGCTTCTGGAATCGACGTGGTCGCCGATTGTCCCGTGGGGCAACCAGACCCGGAAGCCCCATCTCGGCTGAATGCTCGCCACCCCGCCTCCGCCGCCTCCGCAGCTGCCGCCTCCGCAGCTGCCGCCGCGGCCGCCGCTTCCGCTTCACGACGCTGGATCAACGCTTTCCTCCTCTGTATGCAGTATCTCCGGGAGCCATTCTATTAAAACTAAACTGTTATGTATTAATTAGATGATTTACTCGTTTGTACTTCTATAATGCTATAGTTACCTAGGTTACGCATATTATCATCACATATAGCTTATCATCACAAAACACATATATCTTATCGCATTCGCACAGGAAGAATCACATTCATATGTTTTCGGGAAACCAAACCCTTAATCCTTAATCCCGAGAATACTACAATCATTACGCATATGTTTTCATTTAACCAAACCCTTAATCACACATGCTAGCTTAATGTCACATGAAGCTAAAAAATATCACGCTCAATTCAGTGAGATTGCCAAGAAAATACTAGAGAACGCATGTAACTTTAATCGGTTTACCATAAAACTAAACCAAGCAAAGCTCCATAAGCACTGTATCTGATCTTACATTCCCTTATGATCGATTCCCTTCAAATCTAACAACATCAGTTTCTCATCGAATCAAACAGACCCACTAAACAAATCAAATTTCAATGCAACACGATTTCGGAATTTGTCCAAATTTCGCTGTCAAAAGGAAAAGCTTTTGATCTTTTCATACTAAGCTTTGGAAACACATTCAAAACAGATTGGAAACATTTCATACCTAACCATCCCTAACCATCCAACATATGCAAAATACATAACCATCCAACATTTCATACCAACATTACATAACCATTCAAACCATCTCCAATACATAACCGGAAACTCAATGTTTGACACTAATTCATACTCAACTCAAACCATCTTCGAAAATGAACCAAACATTGTGATCAAAACAGATTGGAACATGGTCAATTTGACACTAATTCATCAAACATAAACCAACTCAATCCTCTGCATAAATCAATCCATACCCTCAAGCCCCTCACAGATTGGAAACACATAAATCAAACTAAACCTTCACAGATTGGAAACACATTCAAAACAAATTACCAAAACAGATTTCAATGAAAACCACAAAAGCCTACTACTTACCTTTCTCACTGGGATTTGAGGACAGCCCTTCTCGACGGAGTCTACCACAAAAGCCTCGCGTTCTACATAATCGAATACAAAAACAGATAAGTTCTACATAATCAAATATTACAAGCCTATATGAAGATTGAAGAAGATGAAAACAAAACACTTACATATATGAAGATTGAAGAAGAATAACAAGAGGAGATTGATTGAGGGTCTGAAATGTTACAAGAGAGTGAGAACAACAGATTGGAAATTGGGAGAGAAAGAAGAAGAAGAAGTTCGGGTTAGGAAGAAGATGAAGTTCGGGTTAGGAAGAAGAAGAAGTTCGGGTTAGTTTGTGGGCGATTAGGTTAAGAAGAAGAAGTTTAGGGCAGTTTGGGGGCGCGAGGAAGAAGAAGAAACAGTTTGGGGGCGCTGTGAGTTTGCTTCAGTTGTGCTGTGATTCTGGGATTATAAAGCAAACTAGGCGACGTAGATTGCTCAATCTACGTCGCCTAGATTAATTGAAGCAAACTAGGCGACGTATATTTCAATCTACGTCGCTTCGTTATATTTAATATTTAATTTTGTTTAATAGTTAATTTTTTTTTTGAAATAACGAGGCGACGTAGATTGAACAATCTACGTCGCTTGGTTGTATTTAATATTTAATTTTGTTTAATATTTAATTTTTTTTTTGTTGAAAAAACGAGGCGACGTAGATTGTTCAATATACGTCGCTTCGATGTATTTAATATTTAATTTTGTTTAATATTTAATTTTTTTTTGAATAAACGAGGCGACGTAGATTGAACAATCTACGTCGCTTCGTTGTATTTAATATTTAATTTTGTTTAATATTTAATTTTTTTTTTGAATAAACGAGGCGACGTAGATTGTTCAATCTACGTCGCTTCGTTGTATTTAATATTTAATTTTGTTTAATATTTAATTTAGTAATATAAAGTTAGTAATATTTTCTCGAATACATAAAGTTAGTAATGCTGTAAAGAAAATACGAATTTAGGTTTCAAATAGATAATAATATTAGTTTAGTCCTCGTCTTCGTCCTCCTCCTCCTCCTCCTCCTCCTCTTCGTCCTCGTCCTCGTCCTCCTCCTCTTCGTCCTCGTCCTCCTCCTCATCTCCTTCTTCGTCCAAAAGTAGTTGAAAATCTGGGTAAAATTGTATCACCGTGGGAGTGTCCTCTTGGTAAGGCTCGAAGATATGATCTCCTGTACGCGATATGTTTTCATCTATGGCCAGAACTTCGGCGCTGTAGACATTGCGGTGCGACATTTCTTGTACTACCTTCCAAGTACCACCAGCCTTTGGATCGTCTATGTAGAATACCTGTTTTACTTTGGTTGCAATTATGAAGGGTGAATCCTCATAGTAACTGTTGTTTGTATTCACTGATATCAGTCCAGGATCTTTTATAAGTGTGTCAAGATCTTCAGGGTCCTCGGAGTTGTGCCATGTGCACTTAAACAACACCACTGGCATACGGCCTGCATATAATACTTCGACCACGTAGTTAACATGGCCGTAGAACTTGGATGAACCCATGTCTATCATGACACCGCCGTTTTGAGTCACTGTTCTTTGATCTCTATCAAACGATGTGAACTTGACACCGTTCACATAACACGACTTATAAACCCGACATTGCTGAGGTCCTTGAGCTAACGACTTTATTCCTGCAACCAAGGTCGGGTCCGAGTTTTTTTCTTTAAGGGACACCTGAGAGATAAGTGTTAAGAGGAGTTAAAGATAAGTGTTATAAACCCTCAAAGAACCTTACAAGAATTAATAGGCATATGTACCCATGTTAAGAACCATCGAAGAAAACTCCTTCTCCGCTGCCGCTCGACGAAATCTTCACCATTTTTAGCCTCGAACCTTCTGAGATGTTCTTCTAGGTAAGGTTTGACTTCGTCTGTTTCCACCAAGACTTGCTAGTGAGCCTCAGCAGTCTCTGACTCAGTCAACCTGAACTGGTGACGAGTCTCGATAATATCTGGTCTTACTAAGAGTGAAACACAGCTGACATTCCACCCAGATATGGAAGTGTCGATATCTTCGTTGTCCATCAGTCTGAGATAAGCCTTACAATACGTCACCGACTCATGTACGAGGTACTGTTCAGCAATACTACCTTCCGGGTAACGTGTATTCCTCATTGACTTTTTATATTTTCCTAATTGCCTGCAAAAACACCACTCAAGATTAGTACAATATTTTCCTAATTGCCGACATATTACAAAAGATTAGTACAATAATATTAGTACAAACATATTTTCCTAATATTAGCAATAACAAAAATTTTTACCTTTCAATTGGATACATCCATGTATAGTGTACTGGACCTGTAAGGAATACTTGTTCGGGCAGATGAACCATGAGATGAACCATAGATGTAAAAAAATGTGGAGGAAATATGAGCTCCAAATTGCAGAGAATCATCACTATCTCAGTTTCCATGTCACGCACAACCTCCTTCTTAAGCTCCCTACTGCATAGTTGACGAAACCAATTTGACAGTGCTATCAATGACTTGACAACGTTTTCTGGCAGGAACCCTCTTATAACCACAGGAAGAAGACGTTGAAGCAAGACATGGCAATCATGCGTCTTCAATCCATAAAACTGTGACTGGGAACTTATTTTCACCTTACTTCTCAAACTACCTGCATAACCAAGAGGATACTTAACATCCCTGAACCACTGGAACACATCTTCTAGATCATCTTTTTTAACTAAAAAAGGTGCATGAGGAACTTTCCCCGTAGCCAAGTCACCCGCTCTTTGCCACTGGTTTTTTCGCACATTCCTCTTCTTCAAAGCAGCGCGAGCTTTTGGACCATCCTTAGACTTAGATTCAATCGAAAAAATGGTTCCAAGGATGTTGTCACACACATTTTTTTCAATGTGCATGACATCTAGGCAATGTCTGATCTTCAATGATGACCAATACGGCAGCTTCCAAAATATGTTTTCGTGAGTCCAACACTGTCTGTTATTCGGATTGTACGGCACCTTCAAGTCTTCATGTTGGCTAAGAATAGGGTAAACGTTTGACCTAACGTCCTCCAAAATTTCATCTCCACTCTTACGATAGGGTCTTCCGCCAAACTCCTCCTTCCCATTAAATGCCTTGCTCAATCTCCAAGGGTGATCCTGGTGGAGCCATTTTCGATGACCTTCATAAACTATCCTCCCACATATATGCTCTGAAGTTAGCTCATCTAGACAGATTGGACATGCCTTGTACCCTTTCACAGTTGACCCCGCAAGCATCCCTAAACCTGGAAAGTCGCTAATAGTCCACATTACCGCTGCCTTCATCAAGAATACCTCATTGTCTACTCGATCAAAAGTATGGACTCCAACGACCCATAAATGTATTAGCTCCTCGATCATCTGCTCAATGAGAACACTAAGGCACTTTCCGGGAGATTTAGGGCCTGGAATCAACACTGATAACATGTTATATTCCTTCTTCATGCACATTGATGGTGGTAGATTGTACGGCATCACAACAACGGGCCATGTACTATGCAAAGTTCCCATTGTTCCGAATGGATTGAAACCGTCTGTTGCTACTCCAAGGCGCACATTCCTGCAGTCCCGTGCAAAACCTGGAAAAGTTCTGTCAAAATGTTGAAACGCTTCTCCGTCAGCTGGGTGGCTGAGGCTACCAGCCACGCATATCCGCTCCCCCAGCCATCGCATATGCTTGGCAGTGTGTGGGGACATAAACAAGCGCTTCAACCTTGGTGTTAGAGGGAAGTTACGAATTATTTTTTTGGGAATATCATTCGTATTTGGCTTATATCTTTCAGAATAACACACTGGACAAATCCTCTCGTTTACGAGCGCCCCCCTGAACAACACACAGTTAAACTCACACGCATGAATTCTTTCGTAACCCAGTGAAAGATCACTCAAGATTTTTTTTATTCTCGAGTATGAACAGGGGAATGTGTGCCCTTTAGGAAGAAGTTTATTAATGTAAATACATAAAGAGTCAACACTTGTGTCCGACCATCCATTTTCATTTTTCATTTCCATTGCATCTAATATGGCACTCAAAACAGTTTCCTCACTGCCTTCATATAATGGGGTCTGTGACTCCTTCAATAATCTATCGTACTTTTCATAATCATCGTCTACCATGTCATTGAAGTTCATGCCCGAATTATCTTCCACAAATTGTTGGGGTGCATCTGCATGGTATCCAGGATAATAGGGATATGCATCATGTAGAATCTCCAACTGCGGGTTCACTGAAGGACCGGCACCACTAGAAGGACCGACTCTGTCTTGAAGCCACTGTCTTCGTTGACTGAGCATTGCCGGTTCACCAGAAACTTCCCCGTGAAGGTGCCAGACTGTATAAGTAGGACTCATACCACTGTGTGATAAGTGATGATACATCTGATCCATAGTAACCTTGAACGGACCGTTCTTACAACGTTTGCACGGGCAGTAGTGATAATCGGCTCCGTTACTATGTAGCAGGGCAAAATTCATGAACTCGAATATGCCGTTGATGTACCTTGGATCAGCACGATGATATGTCATCCAAGTTTTGTCTGGGAGTCCGTCCATGTTTCCTGTCAACATAAACAATCAATATGAACAAAGTTACCACGCCACAGTTGCGATTCAACCAAAACCCCACACTTCTTCGCCTTATGCCTCCGGGTTGGGTCCTATCCCCTTCAGGGGAACACGACATTTGTCAACGCTTTTGCACCCATGCGTTTCAGCTCCAGTTTAGGGAAATTTCGGCAGCATCTCCCTACAGTTCCCCGAGTGCACACATATCTAAACAACCTAATTTGCACTCGGGGAACATTTAAAGGAGACACTGTCGAAACCATATCCCAAAACTGAAACTGAAATCACACGAATAGCAAAAGGATCAACAAAGTCATGTTCACCTAAAGTGTCCAAAAATGGGACAATTCGAGAATCAACAACTCAACTCGATCAACTAGATGAGTTGTTCATTCTCAAACGGGAGTTCTAAGTTGATAAACACCACAATTATATATAGCCATACGCTCGAAATCATGATTAACACTAATAACACTACTAATTAAGGCTCGAATACACATAATCTACACTAATCATCAATTAATTTCACTAAATTTAACCAAATTTCAAACATTAATCATGAACCCATAACATGATTTATCACAATTCAATGCTTAACACACTAAAACTACAACATAACACCAAATTCAATTCAACTTCAAACATTTCACCAAAACTTCAATTTCACTTCTAATCATCAATAAATTTCACTAAACTTAACCAAATTTCAAACATTATTCATGAACCCATAACATGATTTAACACAATTCAATGATTCAAACACTAAAACTACAACATAACACCAAATTCAATTCAACTTCAAACATTTCACCAAAACTTCAATTTCACTTCTAATTTAACATATTATGGTCATAAAGAGGGTTAAAGAGATACAAATCAAACTAACCTTACTCAAGAATCAAATCAATGGCAAGAACAACCTTCTTTCTCAATTTCCTCTAATTTCTCCCCAAAATCGCCCAAAACAGCTGCAGAGCTCGGGGAAACTGTTTTTCTAAAATACCACTTTTATGAACGGGTTGACTTTAAGAAGAAGAGTAGATCCAGATTTAAAAAAAACGAGGCGACGTAGATTGATCAATCTACGTCGCCTCGATTTCATTCGAAGCGACCAAACTAATCTACGTCGCTTCGAATAAAATCTAGGCGACGTAGATTGAGCAATCTACGTCGCCTAGTTTTTATTCGAAGCGACGTAGATTAGTTTGGTCGCTTCGAATGAAAAACTAGTCGCCTCAGTTTTTTGAAGCGACGTACTTCGATCTACGTCGCCTAAATTTTTTGAAGCGACGTACTTTTTATTAAAGCCAAAGTACGTCGCCTCATCTAAAATCGGAGCGACGTAGAAATATAACTACGTCGCCCCGATGCCCTCCTCCAGTAGTGCTTAGATACTCCCTACGTTAACATCGTAGACTACTACACGTCTACACTTGATCACTACGTACCCAAAACACCAAGAGACGTCTAGACCCTAAACAAGTCTCCGAAAGCTAGGTCTCGATTCTTACGTCCCTATAATTGACGAGTCTAGCTCCTCATGGTGGATATTATTTGACGACCAACAACGGTGCATGCACGCCATAATCGCTTTAAACATTTCCCTTCAACTGAAACATATATATGCAGACGGATCATTCTTTATAACTACACCAACCTCCCCTTGACGAGGCAGCCGGATTAGTTTGACGGACGGTGAACCCTTTCTGTCACGTAGTATTCCGCGCCCATCTCAATGTATAGAAAGGGAATCGAAACTAAGAAAATGAAGCATAAATAAGGAAATAAAAACAGCAGGCTAACATACACAAGAAAAAACAAGGTACAGCAACCGAAGGGGTCCAAATAATGTTACATAATCATGGTGACTCGTAGTTTGCTCTACGTTCTGTCAATTCAGACATGCACCGGCAGACCCCACCTGACCTCTCCTGTGAGGTCTGTGACCACTTGCTTGCTTGACTCGATCAGGCTGCTGATGCTGCAGCTCCATCGATCTCCATCTAGCTAATTAGCTAGCTAGCTCTCTCTTATTGATCTTTCAAATTGAGAAGGATTGGCGGTCCCTATCTAGCTGACCGATCAGTTTGGTTCAACTCGGTCCCGATTCAAAACTCAGTTTTTGGTTGATTTCTGATAACGACTTCAGTGGTTGCTAGTGAACGGACTCAGTCCCATAGCAGATGAACTCATGGAACCAAACTGTTGAGGCAAGAAGGGCCTGTTATGACCGTGACGATCACCTCCGACGCCCAAGAAGTCTCTAGTCAGACTGTTGTGGTGATCGATCGCGTTTGAGTTCACGCCACCGAGTTTCATGAGCTGTTCGAGACTATTAGTGTTTGATGAGCAGCTTAATGAGCTGACCATATTCGACGAAGTACTAGTACTTGGCTGGAAAAGTTGGTTTAGCTCATTTGATCTGTTGTTGAAGCTCGAGGAAGATGGAGATGAGCTCATTAACCCCACGGTGATGCCAGGGAAGGATTGGTTGGTGCTTCGGGTTGAGCCCAACTGAGCCGCTTTCTGCAGCAGCGCCGTGGCGGACATTGGTGCCGGCGGCGGCTTGGTAGTAATGTTGGCTTTGAGAATTCCGCCTTCTTGATCTTTATTTAGTCCCATTGGTGATGACAAGGAGAGATTTGCGGAGCTTGTCGAAGTAGAGGCACCGAAATTATTTGAACCGAAAAGACTGGTGGCCGATCCCATTTGCACCATGTCATAGAGATTGTTGGGATTTGTAGCTGCCATGTCCATCACATTCATATTATTTGGCTGCTGGTTAAGCCAGAAAGATAGTCTGCTGGGCTTGTCGAAATCGGAAATTTGAGTAACATCTTGAACTCCTTGAGCGTTGATCATGGTGGTGTTATCTAGTGTATGGTCATTTCCAAAGTTGAGATTTGTAGCAGCTGCTGCAGCTGAAGTGAGCCTAGCACTCTCTTCAGTTAGGGCATCACAAAATGCTCTATGTGTGATGAAGCTATCTTTCCTGTTTATTTTCCAAAACAACGTACAGAAAATGAATTTTCCAACCCATTTAATGCATTAATTTCAAAAACAAAATGAGATTGAGCATTTATTTTTGTTAGTTTGTATTAATTTACGTACCTGGAAAAGAGAGTGCCACAGTCACACTTGTACTCCCTAGTCCCGCATGTTTTGGAGTGAGCTTTCCAATCCGATTGGACTGCATATTTCTTCGAACACTTTTCGCACTTCCATTTCTTCTCGCCATGTTTCCGGCTAAAATGCTTCTTGATTCCGGTGAGGTCCCCGAGAGCTCTTGACGGATCGTGGTGGACACATGTCTTCTCGGGGCAAATGTAGACCTTCTTCTTAATCACGTCTTTGTTTGTTCTTTGCCTGAGTTTCCATGGAAGATTGTGACCTCTTCGGTGCAGCTGTAAGTTTTGGTCTCTCTGGAAACCCTTGTTACATATCTCGCAGATGAATCTGTTCGTGGCCATAAGTGTCGTCGGAGATAACGCAATAACCTCGGCATCTGGATCTGTTCATTAATTAACACACATAACTATCTAACCAGAAGTGTTTTTGAAACAAAATATACATATATCTGAGATGATATGCTAAGTTTAATTAGTATCAAAATCTCTAGTATCAATCAAATAATTAATTAAAGCCAGAATGGAAAATAAAACTGCTGACTTTATACGAAACTAATGACGAAGCTTGAATACCTGGAGTTCCTGGAAGATTTCTCTTCTTCTTGACAACGAGATTGGGTTTTTGGCTAGGGTTTGCTGAGATGAATTGATGATCGAAGCCTTCAATCGCAGAAGGTATGTGTGAGTATCCATCACCACCGGACATCATTTGAATCTGATCGAGCTAGCTAGAAGCTCAAACCAACCTGCTCCCTTGTAATTTAGCCGCAGACAAAGACTAGTTTTGGAAACACAAAGAGAGACTGTAGAAGCAAACAAACACAAGGGGTTTTACCGAACCAGACTAAATTTTGACACACTCCGATTCCGCCAAAAGACAGCAGAAGAGAACCACAAGCTAAGCCAAAGTAAGGTTTTTGATCGAGTAGTAGCAGTAGTACTGGTCGATCTGAACAAAACAAAAAACACCCTCAGCCCTCTCACTAAAGAAATATACTCTATAGCGTTCGCATGGACTATTATTGAAAGGAAGACGATCTGGTTAGCTTTGATTTCTAAGAGAAAAAACCAAAAACCATGATGGCTAAAAGAGAATAAAATTTTCTATCTTTTAGTGTTGTTTTTCCTTCTCCTTTCCAATTATAAACCTCTCTCTTTCTCTGCTTTCTTTTCTGCAGTAGTCATAGTCTTCTGCCTATAAGTCTCTTCCCTCTTTATCTAAACTCACAACCCCAAAGTCGGTCAGCCATATATTTTTCTGGGCCACCACCATCCACTCTCTCTCTCTCTCTCTCTCTCTCTCTCACACACACACGTATGTAGAGGTGCAAGTGTGCGACAGATTGGCTGAGCTAGCTGAGTTTGAGAAAAGCAGAATGAGTAGAACTGTGTGCATTTTGTTGGTTTCTGGTTTTAGCCCAAATTCCAACTATGTTTAGAAAATTGTTAATTGAAAAGGTGAATTCGAACGATGAGATTAACTTGTATTTTAATATAAGGTTGTTTGCAACTTTGAAGTACTCGATCAAGAAATTAGGACCCAAAAGTAGGTACTAATTTTGAAGCCAGAAAAGGGGGCTCTTGATCTCGATCTCGATCTCTCTACCTCAGAAAGTTACTTGCCTTTATATGGTCTTAATTGAGCAAAAATTAAAAGTTTGACCAGAACCAAATAAGTTAGGGTTAATTTCCCGACGGGGAACCACAGTTGATAGGACCGTCCGTGATACCTGTGTGGGAGTAGTAGTAGTAGTACTATCATATCCTGATGGATCATCGATGATACAGAGCAGTGTGTTTCTGCAACCCTGGTAGGACTGCATGTGATTGTGATGATACCACACAGATAGGTAGTCCTATAATCACTGCCATACTGCTATGATGACTGAGCATGCAGTAAATTGAACATGAAAATAGAAATAAGGGATATTTTTGTTTTTGCTTGCTAGAACGGCTACTAAATACCCCCCTCGATTTATATGGCTCGTGGGGGACTTTGCTGGCTAGCTTGCTGCACTTCATCTTGTATTTTACCCAAACATTTATAGGAGTTAAACCATTAATTTTCAGAAGTTTGTAGAGCAAAATTTTGATAACTTAATATTTGATTAATTAATAATTTTATTAAAATAATATTTTTTATCGGTCATGATTTAGAGACAACATGTTAAATTAATCTATAATTTGTTAAATTTATAAAATAATAAAAATTTGAGAATTCATATAGAGCTCATGCAATATATAAATTAATAATATATTAATACATATAATTAATTATTCATTTATGATGACTTCTTGAAAAATGTCTTACTTGTAACATCTGTTAGTTAATTCGCGAATAATTTGCGAATTGATGAATTTTTTTAAAAAAAAATCCGTTTCCTGAATTATTTGAAATATATGGAAAAAACGCATTTTTTTGAACTTATCCCAATTAGTTGCGAATTATATTTTTTTCAATAAAAAAATGTGAATTAAAAAAATAATTTTTTTATTGGAGTTCCCTAGAACTCTTCCTCTAGAAAATTTTTTAAAATTTTTTAAAAAAATTATGGCTGAATTTTAATAAATTTTATTTATATAAAACTACCAAATTATATATATATGCACGTATATATTTTTGACATATAATTCACGTACCTTTTTTTACTAACTAGGATTGTAATTAACTTCTTGTTTCTTGAAATTGATGTCATCTTGAATCTTATCTTGGACTTTTCTTAACATGTATGGTATGAATTTCTAGTGTTGTCTACTTGTCTTTCTCATATCACAATTAATAATGTAAACACAATCAATTGAAAAATGATACAAGTATATATATATGAGAATAATACTTTTATAAATTAATAATTTATTAATTAACAAATAAATTAATAAAATATTAATTTATCGATTATTTAATATCTCGCTAAAATAATAGATTTTATCGATTCTAAGGCTATTATCTTGAATTCTTTTGAGTTTTTATAGTTTTTATAGTACGTAGGTTGATTTAATTTCTTCAATGAAATGGTAAATTAATACAAAAGAAATCGTTACAAGTAGTACATTCAGCGTAGAAAACATAGATATTATGTATTAAAAGACTGACTTGTCTTCCTAACCACCATCACCACCTTAGGCATTCGATCACTCTCTATTGGCCAATATTCCATGTATATACTAGTTCTTATATATAGATGCATATTAAGCCTAATGTATGCATCACAAGTAAAACCACGGACGATGAATTAGTCCCTGTCCCTTACAAGAAAATAACAATATAAAGTGGATAATTCTCGGGTACCAAAGTTGATAACAAATTTGGTGATAATTATAGCAATTTGAGTTATTATTTATGTTATTTAGTCGTATTTGAGGTACGTACGTAGTTATTCAATTTAAAAATTCAATTACAATTTTTAAAAAAAATATTTTCAATATTATAAATTTGATTCAATTAATTATAAATATTATAAATAATCATAAAAATATGTAATTATTGTGATAATATTTTTCCTAAATATTATAAATTTTATGTTTAAATATATTATAATTTTAACTCTCAAGTGATAAATATCTCAATATCTCAAGTGATAAATTAATAAGGTATAACATATATATATGAGTCCCATATAAAGTATCACCGAGCTAGTGAAACTAATTAAACGACTCCTTGCAAAGAATTCGAGTGTACGTGTCAAGTTTGGAACTTACAAATATATTTATGTCACGGCATTATTAATTAGTTAACTATGGTTTTTTCATTCTTAATTAATTAGTATCATTCTCACATGCAGGGTAGGTGTCTGTGTTAAGTTTAGGATGCCAAGTTTTTCTTCCAGCTAGATACTGCTATACGCCTATACAGATGTAGTACTGGTAGATAACTCTAGGTTAATTTTAATTTCAATCATGCATTAGGGTTCTTTCTAATTTCAATCAAGTATATAGTTTTAACTGTACAACTTAGTCCATTGTTAGGTATAATTTTTGTTAACAGAGTCAAAACAAATCAAAACAAATGGTTTCAGGCAAGTGCGACATAGGATTTCATAACAAGAGGGTTAAAAAAATTTCCCAAATAAATTTACAGATGGTTTAGGAGCTAGATATACAAATTTAAGGGACTAAGTTTTAAAATTTTAAATTTTATACTAAAAATTAAATAATAAATAATACTTTTTTAATATTTAGGAGGAGAGACTGTAATTCACTGTAACCCATGGCCAGCATAGTTGTTGCACACAGATCCGAAGCAGCTGGTGTCCTTCAGGATTAATTGCAGTTATTTTTTCCAACTGTGCGAAATGAGAAGCTGACGTCATTTTGCTTTGCAGATGAGAAATTTCCAAGTCGACGTCCTTTTCTGAGCTGACTTTGGTCATACCCTACCACGTACCCAAGCCAGAATTCATGTTGATCGATCTCACCCAATATAATACAGAGAAGCTCTAGAGAAAAATAAACATATATAGGGATATAAGTCATATAACTAACGAAAATCATAGAATATATTTGTATACGCAACTGCTTTTGGCTCCATGCATTCGGAGCTTCCTTTTCAACATTTGATGCGCTCTCTCTCTCTCTCTCTCTTCCCCAGCAGGTATCCAATGCTCTCATAGCTTCTCTCCGTTCTCAAAAATATTGTATGCACACGTATATAAACAATAAAATACACCAAACGCATGTTGGAATTGTAACTGTCACAGAGAAAAGAACCCTAATTTCTAGAGAGCGAGAAATTGTTAGCTAGGCTGCTAGGGAGTGTTTTTCTCTATTGTTAACTTGCTCGTTGGACTTGATCGAGGTAGAGGAAGAGAATGAGTTTACCTATAACATATATATGTCTGAGCAGGTAATGACACCCCCCTCCAATCTATGATCATTTCCATAGATTGTCCATGTGCCTTGATCAACGCTCATCCTATTTTCATACTTAATAATCTGGAAAATTATTTTATACAAAACAGTGTATTTTTATTGTCTAATGTGTCAAGTATCTATTAATTTAAAATTTAACTAAAAATTAAAATAAAAAATTATAAATGATATTCCTATTTTGTTTCTCTTTTTTTTAAAGTCTTAATCTATAAAATAATGACACGTAGATAATACAAGTACATTGTTATGCATCGAATACTTTCTCATAATTCTCTATACACATTTGCACATCTGTTAGGTATAGCTTAAATTAAATTAAAAAACACTATAGGTTTTAGCATTAGATCGAGTACCTCAAAGGGTGACATATAATTTCTTATTTGAACGGAGAAAAAAATCAAAGGTTGAATATGACTAATAACGCATACATATGTGTCATCGATTGATGTACACTTTGAATATGGCGCTGTTTTTGCCAAATAAAAAATTTATGTACGTGTTTTTGGACCAAGGACATTTAAAATTGGATGCCAGGATGGACTTTAACATATGCCTCAATAACTTGATGGAGTATTTTAATTTGATTTTTATTGAAATTCGATCATAATTAATAAAAATTAGGTTTTATTATTTAAAATTTTATAATTTGTGAATTCGAGTATTTGAGGTTCTTTATGAAGAATTTTAATTATGATAAGAATTTTAAACTTTTATGAGTAAGTTGAAAAAATTATAAAATGACACCTTAATTAAAATAAAAAATTGAGTCTCTAATTACTCTGTTTTTAAAATAATAAAAATATTAAATTTTTCAAAGAAACTTATCCAAACACATAAATTTAAATAATAAAAATTTAAATTATTAAAATTTAATTAAATCCCCTCTCATCCAAATATATTATAAGTTTGTTAGTGTCACTAAACTAACCAAAGTTAGTCGATCTTTCTTGACAAAAAAAAGTACTCGAATACTGGATCATGAACACCCAATATATTCAAAACAACCTCTTCGTTGGGAGTTGCTTGCACCACATGGTGGTGTTTGTCAGAAGATCAACTAGTAAGTATAATTTAATTATCCGGCCAATTTCATTCTATCCTGTTTCGATCAGAAACCAATTATTAACAATATTGTACGTCAGTTATGTGCATGTATACGTAAGTATATGCTATACACACGTATACATTATCCGAAGAAAATACTATATATATGGCAAACGTTGTAAAAGGGGATTGATGATCGAGTAAAGCTACAGTGGAATGTAAATTTCGTTGGTGGGGGTGAATATCGGTCGTCATGTCAAAATTTAAAATATATTATAATTAATAAAAAAAATTAGTTCAAAAAAAAATTAGAGTTGATTTGACGTTAAGAGACATAAAGTATTTGTGGAGATGATATGAAATTATTAAGTAAATTACATGAGTTTATTGCTTATATAAGTATATATTAACCGGATAGATAAATTAATTAATAAAAATTAATGATTGTTTTACTTTGAAAAATCTTATTAGTCCAAGTCTAATCAGTAATTAATTTACTTTTGTCCTATTTTAGAAATTTCAAGGGTGTCAAACAGTGGCGGAGCTAACTTTGGTAGTTAGGGGGGCCTAAATATTTTGGGGTGAGAAATAGAAGAAAAAAAGAAAGAAACCATCACCCAAAACTTGAAAAAAAGAGAGGAAAAAGACAATTGTGCAGCTGCAAGGCTTGAACTCAAGACTAAGTGGGTATTAATATAGCAAACTACCACTAGGACAAAACATAACAGATTTTTTTTTGGGGGGGGGGTCATAACCTGGGCTCGCCTTAACATTTCTCCGCCCCCTGATGTCAAAAGTTGTATTAAAATGCATTATCTACTAAAATAGCTTAATTTTCTCTATCAACTTATCTGTATTATAGATAGTGAGCAGTATCATTTGACACTCCTCAAAGTCACGCCACTGAACGCGCGCGTGTGTGTGTATATATATATATATATATATATCGAGACAGTTTGGTTCCTCCACCAAGTCTCAATTACACTAAGTCTCTTATATATATATATATATATATATATATATATATATATGGACATATGGTCAAACACTACTGGAGGAGGAAATCGGGGCGACGTAGAAAGGTCGTCGCCTCGTATGAATTTTACGTCGCCTCGATTTCTTGTGACCAAAACGACGTCGCCTCGTCTTGTCGCTTCAGATTCATCACGCCAACATTGGGGCGACGTAGATACAATATACGTCGCTTCGTTTCATTTCACGTGACGTAAATAATACTACGTCGCTTCAATTGAAGCGACGTAGATTGATCACGTCGCTTGAACTGAGGCGACGTAGATTGATCAATCTACGTCGCTGAATTTTATTTATTTTTAATTTATTTTTCTTTTTTTAATCCATTAAGGCGACGTAAATTGATCAATATACGTCGCCTCAATTTATTTAATATTTATTTTATTTTATTTATTAAATAAATGAGGCGACGTACATTGATCAATGTACGTCGCCTCAATTTATTTAATTTTTATTTTTTTTTATTATTTAATAAATTGAGGCGACGTAAATTGATCAATGTATGTCGCCTCAATTTATTTAATTTTTATTTTTTTTATTTTTTAATAAATGAGACGACGTACATTGATCAATGTACGTCGCCTCAATTTATTTAATTTTTATTTTTTTTTATTTTTTAATAAATGAGGCGACGTAGATTGTTCTATCTACGTCGCCTAATTTATTAAAAATTTTTTTTTTTTTTATTTAGAAATAAATGAGGCGACGTAGATAGAACAATCTACGTCGCCTCATTTATTAAAAAATAAAAAAAAATAAAAATTAAATATTATTGTACCAAGTCACGACCTATCGCAATTTACAAACACAAAAACGCATTCAAATTGCGTTTTACACATTCAACCAAAAAAACGCATTCAATCACAAATCAAAACGTTAAAAGTTTATACAAATCAAGTTTATACAAATCCTATATACAGTTTACGAGCCGGGAGCTGGTGGAGGAGCTTGCGGTTGTTGATTCGCAGCCTGGAATGATCGCATCATGGCCTCCATTTCTTGCATCCTTTGGGCGATCGCACTCGCTTCCGCTATAGCCTTCTGCGCCACCTCGCTCGATCTGCGCGCCGCCTCTTTGGCTTCATCGATCTCCTTTTGCATTTGAATTTGGCGTTCCTGGTTTACCCGGGCCCCTCCTCTCGGTTTGGGGTCGCGTGTGAGAGCGCGCCCCACCCCTGTAACGTCGAACAAGAACAAATATTAGTAAACTATATCGTAAACCAAAATGAAGCAAAACGTAAATCGAGATATGCATCGACGGAATCGTTTTGGAGATTTATTACCTCTTATAGAGGTCCCGTGCCTTGAACCGACCTCTTCCTCTATGATATTTATTTGTGTATCAAGAGGAAGAGGCTGGGGTTGGGAAACCTCTTCGCAGTCAACTGGGCCCGCAGCACTATCTTGTTGCGACAAGACTTCATCGAGTCGACGCTTCACTGCCGCCTGCTCAATTAAAATAGATAAAATAAATAATATTACAATTTAGTAGACAACAATAATTGAAATAACGTAACGTGAACCTATTTGAGCTTACCACTTTCTCAGCCGCATTCCTCTCCGGCTGGTATACGTTAATCCACGTCTGGACGGCGGGCGCTGGATGACCCTCCTTCTCCAACACCTCGCTTCGGTACGAGAGGGCGAGGGATCCCGAATGGTGGTTGATCTGCTGCTCCTTGTTCTTGTTTCGGTTCCCTCGGTTCCGTTCGCACAATCGCTGCCACACACACACAAAAATCATTTTAAAATAAGAACAGATAAACATGCATATTGTTCGAACGTTTGACCAAAACTGTAGGTTCGTTTATGAAACTCACCAAGTAAGCAGGGTCTTCGAAGTGGGCTTTTAACCACGCCCATTGGTCTTCCCTCCCGAGAAACTCGGCCGGAGTCTCCTGGCTGACGTGGAGATAATGTTGATGGCAATCGTACTTCCAATCCTTATAGATTGTTTGCGCCGTCCTATCAATGAAGTTCCACATCTCCACATCAGTCGCCGGGATGTCGTAGTTCGTCTAGCACAACACATTTAAATTCCGTTATGTAAAAATTATATTTACATTTACTACAGGTATGTAAGTAAGCTCAGAGTCCAGCAAGTATACCTCAAGACTCCGGCCGACGATATCGCGATGCAAATCGCTAAGTCCCAAGAAGCTAGATGCAAGCATTGGAACTTTTCCGCGGATGATGCTACCGATGTCTCGGCACATCAGACTCCGCATTTCCCTCGTCGCCGGCCCCGCATGCCTCGTAGAGTAAGCGACTTGTAGTCGCCTATTGTTGTTCATCCGGACGAGGTACTCCGTCTTCGTCCCGACAACGACTCCGCGCTGTTCCGTCGTCGGGTCTCCGGTTGCCATGTCGACCATGTCGGGGAGTTTGGTCTTCTTGCACCGGATGCTGAGGGCGGGAGGGTGCTGTGACGCCGTAGTGGCGTCGCTGCTGTCATCCGCTCCTTGCGGAATCGCATCCTCAAGTGGAGGGGCGGGCGTTAAAATGGGAGCTTCTGCAATCGACGGGGTCGCCGATTGTCCCGTGGGGCAACCAGACCCGGAAGCCCCATCTCGGCTGAATGCTCGCCACCCCGCCTCCGCCGCCTCCGCAGCTGCCGCCTCCGCAGCTGCCGCCACGGCCGCCGCTTCCGCTTCACGACGCTGCATCAACGCTTTCCTCCTCTTGTATGCAGTATCTCCGGGAGCCATTCTTTTATTACTAAACTGTTATTTTTAATTAGATGTTAAACTCGTTTGTACTTCTATAATGCTTATCATCACATATAAACATTCATGCTTATCATCACATATAAACATTCATGCTTATCATCACCCTTAATCCTTAATCCCGAGAATACTACAATCATTACGCATATGTTTTCATTTAACCAAACCCTTAATCATTACGCATATGTTTTCATTTAACCAAACCCTTAATCATTACGCATATGTTTTCATTTAACCAAACCCTTACGCATTCAATCATTACGCATATGTTTTCATTCAATCATTACGCATATGTTTTCATTCAATCATTACGCATATGTTTTCATTCAATCATTACGCATATGTTTTCATTATCACAAAACACATTCGAAATCATCATCATCACAAAACACAATACTTACATGAAGCTAGATTGAAAACACATTCGGAATCATTATCACAATACACATTCGGCACAGTATAAAACACAAAGCAATATAGCTTATCAACACACAAAACGCATATAGCAACTTCTACATACTCGTCATTTATCGCATATAGCTTATCAACTACACATGAACAGCAACTAGATATGGGATAAACTCTCTAAAATGATTATAGACATGAAAGCCTAAACATGAAAAGCAACTAAACATTCGGGAAGGGATTCTTACCCAACAAGTGGCACTGCTTGTGAAGTAGACGAAGTATTGTGTTCAAGAAACTCGCAGGCTGTGATTACAATCGGCTCAGCAAACAAAACCTAACACCGAAAATCAACTTCGCGATGAGTAGTGAGGAACAAACCCAAACTTTGAACAGAATCCCTTTTCGATACATAACCTCACTCTAACTATTCTCTACTTCAACTGAATCAAACCCAAACTTTAAAGGCACAATGTCAATTATCTTCCTATCCTTGTAAACTAGCTACAGCCATATAAAAAAAAAAACCGTCTTGATCACAACCAAATCAAACCAGATCAAACAACTCATTAACTCAACCACCAATCATTTCCAGCAACAACAGTAGTACAGTACATTGAAACCATGTGCACTTACATCAATATAAACCAAAGTAGCAAGAATTGTAATTCATCAAGGTCTTCATGCTCAAGACTCAACAGAACTAATCATAACACTCTTTACGCAGAAACATATACATCAAATTTCGATCAAGATACTAATCATCAAGACTCTAAAGTTTCCCTTTCCAATTTACCACACAAATATCTACATCATTACCCATTACAGTACATCAAGAAGGTACACAAGCATTGTACAACAGAACCTCTCATAAGTAACATCAACCAAAGCAGAAGAGTGATACACCCAATTCGTCAAAACAGCATAACTTCATTTCATACCAAACATGAACAAAAACAAGAACAAACAGCAATTGAATCAAAACATATGCAACTGAATCATCCAACATTTCAGTAACAACACAGAACACATAATCATAAGATGGTTTCGAAATAGAATGAGAATGGAGAGAGAGTGAGAAGAGAGAGAGAGAGAGAGAGAGACGAACCAGTGATTAGGGAGGGGGAGGAAGAAGAAGCTTTCGGGATTAGGGCTTTGGGTTGAGATGGAGGGTTGAGATGGAGGGGTTTAGAGGAGGATAGGTCGATTAGGGGTTAGGGATTTGGGGGCGCGGCGCGAGGAAGAAGAAGAAGATTGGACGAAATGAACCATAGATGAAGAGAGAAACTGTGATTCTGGGATTATAAAGCCAACGAGGCGACGTAGATTGGAATCTATGTCGCTTCGATTAATAAATCCCTTGAGGCGACGTAGATTGACCAATCTACGTCGCCTCAAGGGATTTAAATTTTTTTTTTTTTGAATAACTGAGGCGACATAGATTGGTCAATCTACGTCGCCTCAATTTATTTAATTTTTAATTTTTTTTTATTTTTTAATAAATGAGGCGACGTAAATTGATCAATGTACGTCGCCTCAATTTATTTAATTTAATTATAAATTAAATAAACTGAGGCGACATAGATTGATCAATGTACGTCGCCTCAAGGGATTTAATTTTTTTTTATTTTTAATAACTGAGGCGACATAGATTGCTCAATATACGTCGCCTCAGTTTATTTAATTTAATTATAAATTAAATAAACTGAGGCGACATAGATTGATCAATCTACGTCGCCTCAAGGGATTTAATTTTTTTTTTATTTTTGAATAACTGAGGCGACATAGATTGATCAATCTACGTCGCCTCAAGGGATTTAATTTATAATTAAATTAATTCATTTTCTCGAATGTAGGTTTCAAATTCATAATAATATTAGTTATTAAAATACTAATAACTATGCTTTAAAGAAAATATGAATTTAGTAACTATGCTTTAAAGAAAATACGAATTTGATCGTATACATACATTATGCTTTAAAGAAAATACGAATTTAGTAACTTGAATTCACTGTGGGAGTGTCCTCTTGGTAAGGCTCGAAGATATGATCTCCTGTACGCGATATGTTTTCATCTATGGCCAGAACTTCGGCGCTGTAGACATTGCGGTGCGACATTTCGATTTTGTTGTTTTTATGAATAAATGAGGCGACGTAGATTGATAAATCTACGTCGCTTACTTGTATTTAATTTTTAATTTTGTTGTTTTTATGAATAAATGAGGAGATCGACGTAGATTGAATAATCTACGTCGCTTCCTTTAATTTTCGATTTTGTTTTTTTTAATATAGGATTCATCATGATTCACCATGATTTAATATATGATTCATCATGATTCACCATGATTTAATATATGATTCATCATGTATATGATTCATCATGTAGATTTAATATATGATTCATCATGATTCACCATGATTTAAATGAATTCACCATGATTCACCATGATTCACCATGATTCATCATGATTCACCATGATTCACCATGATTCATCATGATTCACCATGATTCACCACGATTCACCATCAATTATACTTTAAAGAAAATACGAATTTAGGTTTCAAATTCATAATAAAATTAGTTTAGTCCTCGTCTTCGTCCTCCTCCTCCTCCTCCTCCTCCTCGGCTTCGTCCTCGTCCTCCTCCTCTTCGTCTTCGTCTTCGTCCTCTTCCTCGTCCTCGTCCTCTTCCTCTTCCTCGTCCTCGTCATCGTCTCCTTCTTCGTCCAAAAGTAGTTGAAAATCTGGGTAAAATTGTATCACCGTGGGAGTGTCCTCTTGGTAAGGCTCGAATATATGATCTCCTGTACGGGCTATGTTTTCATCTATGGCCAGAACTTCGGCGCTGTAGACATTGCGGTGCGACATCTCTTGTACTACCTTCCAAGTACCACCAGCCTTTGGATCGTCTATGTAGAATACCTGTTTTGCTTTGGTTGCAATTATGAAGGGTGAATCCTCATAGTAACTGTTGTTTGTATTCACTGATATCAGTCCATGATCTTTTATAAGGGTGTCAAGATCTTCAGGGTCCTCGGAGTTGTGCCATGTGCACTTAAACAACACCACTGGCATACGGCCTGCATATAATACTTCGACCACGTAGTTAACATGGCCGTAGAACTTGGATGAACCCATGTCTATCATGACACCGCTGTTTTGAGTCACGGTTCTTTGATCTCTATCAAACGATGTGAACTTGACACCGTTCACATAACACGACTTATAAACCCGACATTGCTGAGGTCCTTGAGCTAATGACTTTATTCCTGCAACCAAGCTGGGGTCCGAGTTTTTTTCTTTAAGGGACACCTGAGAGATGAGTGTTAAGAGGAGTTAAAGATAAGTGTTATAAACCCTCAAAGAACCTTACAAGAATTAATAAGCATATGTACCCATGTTAAGAACCATCGAAGAAAACTCCTCCTCCGCTGCCGCTCGTCGAAATCTTCACCATTTTTAGCCTCGAACCTTCTGAGATGTTCTTCTAGGTAAGGTTTGACTTCGTCTGTTTCCACCAAGACTTGCCAGTGAGCCTCAGCAGTCTCTGACTCAGTCAACCTGAACTGGCGACGAGTCTCGATAATATCTGGTCTTACTAAGAGTGAAACACAGCTGACATTCCACCCAGATATGGAAGTGTCGATATCTTCGTTGTCCATCCGTCTGAGATAAGCCTTACAATACGTCACCGACTCATGTACGAGGTACTGTTCAGCAATACTACCTTCCGGGTAACGTGTATTCCTCATTGACTTTTTATATTTTCCTAATTGCCTGCAAAAACACCACTCAAGATTAGTACAATATTTTCATAATTGCCGACATATTACATAAGATTAGTAGGAATCAATATTAGTACAAACATATTTTCCTAATATTAGCAATAACAAAACATTTTACCTTTCAATTGGATACATCCATGTATAGTGTACTGGACCTGTAAGGAATACTTGTTCGGGCAGATGAACCATGAGATGAACCATAGATGTAAAAAAATGTGGAGGAAATATGAGCTCCAAATTGCAGAGAATCATCACTATCTCAGTTTCCATGTCACGCACAACCTCCTTCTTAAGCTCCCTACTGCATAGTTGACGAAACCAATTTGACAGTGCTATCAATGGCTTGACAACGTTTTCTGGCAGGAACCCTCTTATAACCACAGGCAGAAGACGTTGAAGCAAGACATGGCAATCATGCGTCTTCAATCCATAAAACTGTGACTGGGAACTTATTTTCACCTTACTTCTCAAACTACCTGCATAACCAAGAGGATACTTAACATCCCTGAACCACTGGAACACATCTTCTAGATCATCCTTTTTAACTAAAAAAGGTGCATGAGGAACTTTCCCCGTAGCCAAGTCACCCGCTCTTTGCCACTGGTTTTTTCGCACATTCCTCTTCTTCAAAGCAGCGCGAGCTTTTGGACCATCCTTAGACTTCGATTCAATCGAAAAAATGGTTCCAAGGATGTTGTCACAGACATTTTTTTCAATGTGCATGACATCTAGGCAATGTCTGATCTTCAATGATGACCAATACGGCAGCTTCCAAAATATGCTTTCGTGAGTCCAACACTGTCTGTTATTCGGATTGTACGGCACCTTCAAGTCTTCATGTTGGCTAAGAATAGGGTAAACGTTTGACCTAACGTCCTCCAAAATTTCATCTCCACTCTTACGATAGGGTCTTCCGCCAAACTCCTCATTCCCGTTAAATGCCTTGCTCAATCTCCAAGGGTGATCCTGGTGGAGCCATTTTCGATGACCTTCATAAACTATCCTCCCACATATATGCTCTGAAGTTAGCTCATCTAGACAGATTGGACATGCCTTGTACCCTTTCACAGTTGACCCCGCAAGCATCCCTAAACCTGGAAAGTCGCTAATAGTCCACATTACCGCTGCCTTCATCACGAATACCTCATTGTCTACTCGATCAAAAGTATGGACTCCAACGACCCATAAATGTATTAGCTCCTCGATCATCGGCTCAATGAGTACACTAAGGCACTTTCCGGGAGATTTAGGGCCTGGAATCAACACTGATAACATGTTATATTCCTTCTTCATGCACATTGATGGTGGTAGATTGTACGGCATCACAACAACGGGCCATGTACTATGCAAAGTTCCCATTGTTCCGAATGGATTGAAACCGTCTGTTGCTACTCCAAGGCGCACATTCCTGCAGTCCCGTGCAAAACCTGGAAAAGTTCTGTCAAAATGTTGAAACGCTTCTCCGTCAGCTGGGTGGCTGAGGCTACCAGCCACGCATATCCGCTCCCCCAGCCATCGCATATGCTTGGCAGTGTGTGGGGACATAAACAAGCGCTTCAACCTTGGTGTTAGAGGGAAGTTACGAATTATTTTTTTGGGAATATCATTCGTATTTGGCTTATATCTTTCTGAATAACACACTGGACAAATCCTCTCGTTTACAAGCGCCCCCCTGAACAACACACAGTTAAACTCACACGCATCAATTCTTTCGTAACCCAGTGAAAGATCACTCAAGATTTTTTTTATTCTCGAGTATGAACAGGGGAATGTGTGCCCTTTAGGAAGAAGTTTATTAATGTAAATACATAAAGAGTCAACACTTGTGTCCGACCATCCATTTTCATTTTTCATTTCCATTGCATCTAATATGGCACTCAAAACAGTTTCCTCACTGCCTTCATATAATGGGGTCTGTGACTCCTTCAATAATCTATCGTACTTTTCATAATCATCGTCTACCATGTCATTGAAGTTCATGCATGCCCGAATTATCTTCCACAAATTGTTGGGGTGGATCTGCATGGTATCCAGGATAATAGGGATATGCATCATGTAGAATCTCCAACTGCGGGTTCACTGAAGGACCGGCACCACTAGAAGGACCGACTCTGTCTTGAAGCCACTGTCTTCGTTGACTGAGCATTGCCGGTTCACCAGAAACTTCCCCGTGAAGGTGCCAGACTGTATAAGTAGGACTCATACCACTGTGTGATAAGTGATGATACATGACATCCATAGTAACCTTGAACGGACCGTTCTTACAACGTTTGCACGGGCAGAAGTAATAATCGGCTCCGTTACTATGTAGCCGGGCAAAATTCATGAACTCGAATATGCCGTTGATGTACCTTGGATCAGCACGATGATATGTCATCCAAGTTTTGTCTGGCAGTCCGTCCATGTTTCCTGTCAACATAAACAATCAATATGAACAAAGTTACCACGCCACAGTTGCGATTCAACCAAAACCCCACACTTCTTCGCCTTATGCCTCCGGGTTGGGTCCTATCCCCTTCAGGGGAACACGACATTTGTCAACGCTTTTGCACCCATGTGTTTCAGCTCCAGTTTAGGGAAATTTCGGCAGCATCTCCCTACAGTTCCCCGAGTGCACACATATCTAAACAACCTAATTTGCACTCGGGGAACATTTAAAGGAGACACTGTCGAAACCATATCCCAAAACTGAAACTGAAATCACACGAATAGCAAAAGGATGAACAAAGTCATGTTCACCTAAAGTGTCCAAAAATGGGACAATTCGAGAATCAACAACTCAACTCGATCAACTAGATGAGTTGTTGATTCTCAAACGGGAGTTCTAAGTTGATAAACACCACAATTATATATAGCCATAATACTAATAACACTACTAATTAAGGCTCGAATACACATAATCTACACTAATCATCAATTAATTTCACTAAATTTAACCAAATTTCAAACATTAATCATGAACCCATATCATGATTTATCACAATTCAATGCTTAACACACTAAAACTACAACATAACACCAAATTCAATTCAACTTCAAACATTTCACCAAAACTTCAATTTCACTTCTAATTTAACATATTATGGTCATAAAGAGGGTTAAAGAGATACAAATCAAACTAACCTTACTCAATAATCAAATCAATGGCAAGAACAACCTTCTTTCTCAATTTCCTCTAATTTCTCCCCAAAATCGCCCAAAACAGCTGCAGAACGAAATGAAACTGTTTTTCTAAACTTCTCACTTTATGAACGGGTTGACTTTAAGAAGAAGAGTAGATCCAGATTGTAAAAAAACGAGGCGACGTAGATTGATCAATCTACGTCGCCTAGTTTTCTTTCCAAGTGACCAAACTAATCTACGTCGCTTCGATTCAAAACGAGGCGACGTAGATTGATCAATATACGTCGCCTAGTTTTGAATCGAAGCGACGTAGATTAGTTTGGTCACTTGGAAAGAAAACTAGTCGCCTCAGTTTTTTGAAGCGACGTACTTCAATATACGTCGCCTCAATTTTTTGAAGCGACGTAATTTTTGTCAAAGGTATTTTACGTCGCCTAGTTGAAAATCGGAGCGACGTAGAAATGTAACTACGTCGCCCCGATTCCTTCCTCCAGTAGTGAAAGCTGTGGGGCAATGAGCAAAACGTTTGAAGAAGTTACGTACTACAGATGCAAGTAATTAAATTAAGACAAAATTAATTGGCATGTTGTTAGTTAACTGCGTTCTATGAAAATATTGGAATCCACTTATTTGTTCTTTGCTTAAATCAAAAGTAGATGTAGCAAAGGCTGAGGGAAAATACTTATTCGCTACAAGAATTAAATGGTGTTCAACTTGTTGGTATTTTTTAATTATTCCTAGCAAAAACAAAATTGTTGGTATTTTTTCCCTAGCAAGAGACATTTCAATTGTAATTATTCTTATTATTTTGACTATAATATATTAATTTTGATCGTTGAAGGAGTGACCACTAGCACCCAAGAGTCCAAGCTTAAGACTATAAATTGGCTTCAAGCTGTCGGTAGAGAATCTGAATAATAAGAGAGAGCGAGGGAATACAATTAATATGCATTTCTGCCCATTTTTTGTCAGTTTGTCCGGTGCATGAATGTATGAGTATGAGTATGAGTATGAGTATGAGTGTGAGACTACCTTAATTTCCCGTGGTGTAAAATGAAAATGCAATATTAATTTTGTAAGTACACAACCTGCGTGGCTATAATTTTCTTGACACGAATTTAATTTGGAGCCTCTTAAATCCCAAAGAATCTAAACGGTACCACATAAAGCTTGAACAAATTAGTGCATTCTTTATCCTCTTTTTTATCCTTCGTTTATACAAATGTTCGCACATACGTATATTTCATAGGTTATATTAGAGTAATTTTACGATGTGCGACATAAATGTACAAGTTCTTATTTTGCCTTGACTTTTTCTTACATGTGCTTTACACATAACTCTGCACGTGACTCTTTTTTTTGACAAGTCAATAATTTTATTAAATGGTAAAACAAGTACAAACTAAGGTGCTAGCCTTCAATGTGGAAGACATCAAAATAGAAAGTCTGCAGAAAGTAAGACAAATGAAGAAACTACAAAAATGCTAATGATGTATGATACTCTATTGTCAGAAGATGGACCTCACCATTCGTCGGGTAAATCTTTAAAAGACTCAGGCCGTGAAGCACTAAGTGACGTACGAATAGTCGTGCTATATTATGTTTTAATAGCCAATCATTCACGAGGAACCCTAAGTGCTGACGTATCTCCTCGGTCGCCAATCCCACATCGTGTGTCGATAAAATAACATCTCAAATGAGGCGGAGAAGCCTTGCAACGAATGTATAAATATGGAACTGTATAAACCAGCATCCAACATTAGCATTGAAATCAAACGTACGAGAATAATTCGAACCTCCCGGATCCCACGGTTGAAACCGAAACCCAACAAGAATGCTAAAACGTGAAATCCCATCCAAACAGGTCTTGGCACTAGTCCAAAACCAATTTCAGACCCAAAAGGTGATAAGTCCAGCCCAAACAGAAGTAGAGATCCAAGCGGGCCTATAGTTTAAGGTAGGGGCCCCACACACTTGCCGTACTCGGACTGGGCGGAGAGGCTTCAATGCAACCCATGCCACCACACGTGGATCCCCGGTCCTACCTCCGGCCAATTCAGCTCCGATCATCTTGCTATAACCGATCTGAGGCCAGTCGCCGGCGAGCCAACCGAAAAGATCCCCTTGTCCCAGGTGATAATCTTGGATCGCGAAGAAATCCTTCCAAGCACCATCTAAACGGCTGGCAGTTCGAGAGGAAAACAAGGCTCGCTTAACACTGTCACCACCTACTATCCACATTCGCTACATCCTTCGATTCCACCTTCATGATTCGACGTCCATGCCTCCAGCACAGTGAGATCCGCCAAGATCCCACACATACCGCAACCACCTCCATAAATCATGTCTACCAGTATTAGTCCCTTGGCAGAAGCGGTCATGAGGCCAGAAGCACTTACCCCACACCGACGAAGATGCCGCCATCGCTACCACTTTCTCGCCCTCCTAACACTGAATTCCAACCGGTATAGGCCGACCCTGCCAGAAAAATTGGGGTACCAATGAACCAAGAAACTTGGAACAAGAATGGAGCTTCATGCTTGTGAATAAGGCAGAGGAAAGGAGGAAAGAGAAGGAGATTACAAGAGAACGCAGTGAGGAAATCTCATGCTCGGATCAACCTTAACGACGCCAACGACGCTAGGGTTAGATCAATCAATCTCTAGAGTCGCGGAAAACTCGGAGCTCAAAGGAGGCGCTAACCTAAGGCCAACCGTGTGATATCAACCCTTTGCACATGACTTCGCACACTAAAGGTGTACTCGGTTATATAGTGAGTGATTTATTAACATGTGTGCTTGTTAAGCATATCGAACAGAAGACATACATGATACAACTTATTAATGTAGATTATATAATTAGCTTTGAGGTACATTATAGTATGACCAAAAACTGATTAGAAAGTTAAACTCATAGGAACTCAATTAAATTTCAATACAGTTGTGCTCATATCTGCAAAATTAGTCTTGGTTGCATGAATGATTTTCGTTTTTCATTGTAGTTATCTATTGTATATATGTTTAGTAAATTATGTATTCACTTAAAATAATTATTTCATTGAATATGAGCTGAACGGCATGCACCTATATATAATCATCTTCTTAGAATCGAAAACCCTAACTTAGCAGGCCTGTGACCAAAATAAATTTTGAGATTAGTCGATAGGCACATTCTTAGGAAACATTCTTGAAACTACGTACGTACTCTATATCTATATCTAATGCAAACACATGATCAGTACCAGTAATTAGTAGTACGTACGTATAGATCGGAATCTGTATATATGTAGTGACAAATACATTAATTAACAAGAAACATCATATTATATATGTGCAGAGCATGAATTGACAATATATATGGTTGCACACATAAATTGACAATATATATATTGAGGTCAAAGTATGACATACACATTTTGGATCTTTTGGTTTAAATCATCTATATCTGAAAACGAATTTGGCCAACAGCAAAGTGTTGAATTAAGCACGCCAACAAGCAAACCTCCCTCAAACTCAACGTTCTCAACTTCTCATCCCATAAAAGACCAACCATGTACCTCGGTTACTCAAAAACCCACTTCACACGTAGAATTCCAAATCATTCATGAATTGCTCACTAGAATATATAGTGCATGGTAGCTTTTCATAACCGTTATGATGTGAATTTGGTGAGTATTTTTTATATAATAAATTATAAGATTTAATTTTTAATTATATTTTGACATATTAATCGTTAAATGTTTAGTTATATATGAGTACGTAGATCATTCTTATAAATTTTTAATCAAATCGAAAATCGTTAAGGGATTCAAAATTATGGTTTATCAATTATAAACATGAACGGTCAAAGTTTGATAAATTTAGAACGTTCATTTATTTCATCTTGTTCGACACTTTAACGATTTTTAAATTGATCGAACGGAAATTTATAGAAATGATTTACATATATATAGCTAGAGATATAACGGTTGATCTTTTAAAATATTATTAAAAAATATGACTTATAAGAAGGAACTTACCAAATACTCACCATAAAAATCCTCGATATAAAATTTTTTCTATACTTCATATATATACCAGAACAAAGGAACTCGAGCGCGCGTACTTTCTGGGTACATACGTATGTGTTCTTTAAAAAATACAGTATATTACCGCATGTCTTCATCTGAAATTTAAAGAGGAAATAGTTGAGAATGAAAATTTTGATATATGACAAACAGAAAATTAATATTGAACGACTCCAAGGAGGAAAAGACATGCCATGGGATCAAATGGGTGTCAAGTTGGCCTTTTTATGTGTCTACCCTGCTGATTTCTATAATGTTCTATTTCTTTGAGTTTTGTGCAGAAGACAATCATGAAGATCTGGTGAGGTATACGCTGTATCTGCTTCAATATGAAACTTCTTGATGTCAATGACTGAATCCTTGACGTATACTCTCTGATTCTCAGGGTACTTCATTTTTCAATTGAAGTACAAGTGAAAAATTAAAATAAAATGTACGCACATACGGTTTTCCTAATTAAAGACCGTAATTATTTTACAGAAGACTAATTTATAAGTTGATAAATATTATGTGTTAAAACGTAGTAGAATTTTTCCATCTTACTTGCATCCAATTTATGCAATTTTAGCTCTACTCAGAATGAGCTATGGATATTAACTGAATAGGCCAAAACCATGTCAATATTACGAATTTGAAGGTTAATTCTTTTCAGCAACTTTCACTGATCGACAAAAGGCCTGTGTAGCTACTCACGGACTGCGGTACGCTTCAGCCCCTAATCCCACTATATCTACATGCATCTAGCTAATTTTTCCGTGGTTAAACTGTTTTTCAGAGCAGCGCACTGTGTATATGATTGAATATGAATCATGTCGACCCACAGCTGGTAAAACTCATGCAAGCCTGTTCAATCATATATGTATTTTCCAAATTAGTTAGCAAATCATCCATCTCAGTTGTACAATCTGATGTAGTTGTCTCAACATCCCACATGTATATATCAGTCTAGCTATCAGATGATGTCAATGTATACTTGCAATGCACGTTATAACAGAAAGGACGCAGATGGAGTATAAGCATGCATGAAAATAATGAAGCGCCTAGGGAACATGTTATTAATCATTTGGGATATCAATCAATCTTTAACATACAAATCATGCATCATCCTCGATCGACCCCAAAATGAAAATGAGTTTTCTGATAATGTTTTCTAGCTAGATAGATTGATTGAGTTGTATATCAATCCCAACAGCAGCTCCCCATCGATCAGACTCATGGACACAGAAACATCACTCCAAGATGTAGTTTTCTAGATTGAAATTAAAGAAGCAAACAAGTAGACTCTTGACAATGAGAACTGATCGACCACTCTAAGTAGTGATTATTCAACCAATGAAGAACCAACTTGATGTACTTTTGGTTATGATCGATTCACTTTCATGAGTCATGATACAAAAATTCCATCTTGCAAGACTGTTTAGCATGAATATGTGTTTGCATATTCAATTAAGGGTGGTGAAATTGACACCCCTTTTTTTATCAACCACACTCTTCTATATTTTGTGTATTTTCAATACATTTTTGCTTGAAATTATAAAGAAAAGATATGTGGTTTGTAAAAATAAGTAACGTGTGAATGTACACAAATTTTGGTTTTTTTTTGATACAAAGGGGAAAAAGTAAAAGGAAATTCTAGAGAGAGGACTCCCTAGAGCATCCTGCTGATCAAAGACAACAGCAAGCCCAGCAATAGAAGGCAATGAATGATCCCAAGTAAGCAGATGATGGAGGTGATGACCATGGTTCGCGGAAGACATGCTTGAATTGAATTTCTTCAAACTAGTTAGCTAGCTTCCTGATATCTTCAATGAGAGTTCTGAGACACTAGAGAATAAGTGTTTTCTCATTGATACAATTAATGATCAACAAGGAATCTCTCTCCACTACAACATTACTAAGATCAAGGCAACATGCATGATGGAGAGCATCCCTCACAGCAGTGGCTTCAGCTATAGGCACAAAAGTCTCACCAAGTCTTCTAACATCAGCAAAGATTGGCCTTCCTTCAGAATCTCTGATGACAAAACCTCCAGCAGCCTTTCCCACTCCTCTTTGCAACATAGAACCGTCGAAATTGATTTTAAGTGTGTTAGGAGAGGGATGATGCCATTTGACAAGGGTAGGGATGGGAGCTTTCTTCACTTTGTCTAAGTTGTGCTCAAGGTGACTTTGGAGATAAGCAGCAGCAGCAGCCACAATACAGGGAGGATTGGCTGCACATTCCTGAAGAAAAAAAATCATTTCTTGCTTTCCATATCTACCAGCAAGAGGTGAGTAATTTTCTAATAGTATGATCAACATTGACATTTTGTAAAAGTAATCTAGAAATCTGATCATAGAAATTATCATTCTCATTGAAGCAATTGACGTTTAAAAGTCTCCAGACATCCTTCACAATTGGACATGTACAAAATAAATGGTGAGCAGTGTTAACACATAAAGGACAAACATTAGTGTCAATCATTCCAAATTTGTGGAGTCTATCTCTTGTTTAGAGTCTCCCTCTAATGAGGATCCAGCAAAATAATTGCACTTTTGGTGGAAGATTCAACTTCCAGATCTTATTCAAAACATCTGCTCTTTCATGTTTATTGAGATGATAATTTTGCAACCAAGTTGTAGACTTAATAGAAAAAGAACCATTGGAGGAAACACCCTAGAAAAACCTGTCATTATGCTCATATATTGGGATAGGAATTGCACAAATTTGATCAACAATAGTAGAATCAAGGACACTAAGAAGCTTATCTCTATTCCATACACCATTCTGAATATAGTCACTTACTTTTTCATCAAGGTCAATATCCTCATTACCAGTATCAACAACATCCTTTAAAGGAAAAGGCAGCACCCAATTGAAAAGCCAAAAGTTAACATCATTTCCGTTAGCTATAATCTATCTCATGCCATTAGAAATTAGGGATCTGCAATCAAGAATCCCTTTCCAAGTCACTAAAGCATTACTGCTCTTCTTAACATTGAAAAAAGAAAAACGTTTAAGATATTTTTTAGTTACTAACTTAACCCACCAGTTATTAGGTTGGGTAATTATTTTCCAACCAAACTTAGAAATCACAACATTATTGAACTGAGCAGCAGGCCTAACACCAAGTCCACCCTTGTGCTTAGGATAGCAAACTTGGCTCCAAGCCACTGCATTACACTTAGAATTTTTACCCCAGAAAACTTCCTAAATTCTTTGTCAATCTTATTGGTAAGTTTAGTAGGACATTTAAAGCAAGACATTATATGATTTGGTATACCTGCAATACTGGACTTGATTAGAGTAAGCCTATAGGCTATAAAGAGAGTATTTTTCTTTCAACCTGCAAACTTATTTGAAATCTTATTTAAAAGGTCTTTTGCATTTAAAAGGTCTTTCCAAAAGACAATATTGTGAATACCAAGATATTTTCCAATAGTATTTCTATTCTGAATATGAAGAACATTCACAATGTCATTCTTGATATAACTTTGCACTTTAGGAGAGAAATAGAGTGAAGACTTGAGAAAATTAATTTTCTGACCAGAAGCTTTTGAAAACGCATTCAGTACCTTTAAGATATTTCTGGCTGCTTTGGTTGTTGCCTTGCAAAATATAAGACAATTATCAGCAAACACTAGATTAGAGATTCTTACGCAACTAGGAGCCGAGATTAAACCAACTTGGATTTTAGGCTTCCTAGATAAATCATTCAACTGTCTAATAAACGGTTCCATACACAAAATAAAAATATAAGAGGAGAGATGATCTCCCTGTCTGATTCCTCTAGTTGGTTTAAAGAACCTTTCCACTTTGCCATTAATCAGCAGCGAAAAAAAATACTGAAGTTATGCAATCCATCACCAGGTTAATCTAGTTCTCACAATACCCAAATCTTTCCAAACATGATTTGATATAATCCCAACTAATCATATCGTAACTTTTTGAAGGTTTAACCTGATAGTCATGGAATCTATTCTACCTTTCTTTCTCTGGAATTCAAAGAAAATCTCATGAGCAATCAAAATGTTATCTTGTATAGCTCTTCCAGGTACAAAATCACCTTGATTCTGAGAGATGCATTTTTCTAGTAAAGGTCTAAGCCTATTAACAATTATCTTAGTAATAATCTTGTAACAAACATTACACGGACTAATAGGCCTAAAATGTCCAACACTTTCGGGATTCTCGACCTTAGGAATTAAGGCAATATTAATATGATTTATATTTCTCAAGGAGGCATTACCTGCAAAGAAGTTTTTAATCATTCGTAAGACAACACCTTTGACTTCATTCCAATACTTCTGGTAAAACACAACATCAAGACTATCTGGTCCAGGCGCCTTCAAAGGCCCAATTGCTTGAACAACATCCCAGATTTTCTTATCAGTAACCTATGACATTAACATTTCATTATCAGCTTGATTCATATCCTTTGAGATAAATTTCAGGAAATCAGTCATTTCTCTTTGACTAGGTTGATCATCAGAAGTAAATCGTTTCCTGAAATCAGAAACAAAAATATTAGGTAAAACATTTAGATTAGTTATCCAGTTATCACTATTACCTTTGGTTTTTTCTATGTAGTTTCTATATATTTTTTCTAATTGAGGCAAAAGTATGAAAATATTTTGTGTTTTATCACCCAGAGAGAGGCAATTTGCTCTAGCCTTTTGAGCCCAAAAAATCTCTTCATTCTTGCAAAGGTCAACCAAATCTTTATTAAGATTTTTATTCTTTTCTTGCAACACAATAGAATTGGGATTAGACATTAGTTGTTGCTGAATAATCACAATACTTTCCTGTATATCCTTGATTTTGACAAACAAGTTGCCAAAAACCTCTTTGTTCCACTTCTTAATTAGCTAGCGCCTCAAATTTTCCTATAATTAAGGATATTAAAATTCTTGAAAGGATCAATGTCATGAGTATCATTCCAAGAGTTTCGAACCAAATCAATAAACAAATGGTTAGACATTCACATTGCCTCAAATTTGAAAGGCTTCACAAATTTTTGCCTAAATTTTGCCAAAGAAACAAGGACAGGACCATGGTTCGATCCCATAATTGGGGGATTTTCCACTTCCAGATCTGGAAATAGACCTAAGCAATTTGCATTAGCACAAGCTCTATCAAGTTTTTCAAACATGAGGGTATGGTCAGAATGATTATTAGTCCAAGTGAAAGGCATACCAATACTAGGCAACGAAAGTAGACCATTGTTATGTAAAAAAATTATAAAGTTAGACATATAGTTTGTGAAGGTGTCACTTCCTCCACACTTTTCAGCGAGAGAGATTGTGACATTACAGTCCCCCATAAGGATCCAGGGGTCATCATTCTGAGGTCTTAGGTTTGAGATTGTGGTCCAAAGATCAAGTTGCTTTTCTTTCTGTGGATATGCATAAACAAAAGTCATAAACTAACTTAAACTGTTATTCACATTTGTAGCTTTACAGTGGATAAAACAATCATCGGGAACAACAATATTGATATGAATGACATGAGGATTCCCACATAAAATAAGGCACCATATTGACCGATTGCAGGGATTACATGATAAGCACCAAAGTTTAACTTACTAACAATATTCTTTCTGGATTCTAAAGAAGCCTTAGTATCGACCATATAGAGAACATCAAGAGCTAAATAAGAAGCATAAAAAGACACTTGTGCTTGAAAACCTTGCCAGGCAGAGCCTCGACTATTCTAAACTAGGACTTTCATGATAAACTATTTTTATTTGGAGTTTTGACCTTTCTCGTGGCCAATACGAATAGATTACAGACTTGATTCATGTCAAAACAATACTTAAAAACAATAAACAAAACTTGAAGGAGGTCTCACCATAGACAATCACAAAGGTCAGTAGTTCAATCCAAATATAAGGATACATATAGCCAATGGTAATTTTCTCAAACCAAAGTAATGAACCCGAGATTTCAATTGATTGGGAGCACTCCAAATCAAGTGCTATAAAAAAAACAAAGCCATATTCATACTATAAGGATCATACAAAGTTTTAATAAAAAAGTAAAAGACAGGATTGTGAGATACCTTGAATGAAGAGCTTGCAATACAACTTACCATTAGACCAATGAGTTTTGGTGCGAGGGTATGCGAGTCGACCATCACACTCCATATATTCCACCAACATAAGATTTCTCGCACAAGAGATTTTGCATCATTACTGCTAAAGAGGTGCCAGATGTGTGAGTTTGAATCCGGCCATGGTGGCCACCATCACCATATCATCCCAATTTTCCATCGGGTCATGTATAGAGTCGATTGGGTAAAAAAGATGGGTTATTATCAAAATTGAGGTCATCTTGAGTTAACTAAGGATTATGGGATTCAATTTTGGTCAAGAAATTGGGCCAAGGGGGTCGCCAAATCGTAAAGGAGATCGCAAAGAGGAGCAAAAAGAGAAACCCTAACAAAGCTGAAAAATCCCAAACCGAGCGCGTAGAGCGCGTGGCCATTTCTTACTCATTCATTTACTTGCGTACCGGATCTCTTTCTCTGTTACACAAATCTCGGTTAAGAATGCATAAAAATAAGCAAGTGAATGTACACATCTCGGTACATGCATGTACTGATTATTAGCTAATGATCAAGTTCATAACCGGTATTTACAGTGTTACTTAACTCAGAGTTAACCAACTGTACGGTCAGATCAAACTAAGACGGCAAATTTAACTTTGAAGTCTGTATAACTCAATCCAATCCAGTCTACCAAAAGATAAAATGCCATTTTCATGTTCAATTGATTTCCCAAGTGATCCAATGGTTGGTGATTAGCTTTCCATTCTCCTTTCATTGTTTCAAAATGATAATTATAAAATGATATATATTATGTCATTTTCTTCATGAGATTTGTAGCTCCCTATAAAACAATGGGCACTGTGCATACAAAATCTTACCCGTCCTTGGGGCTTCGATAATTTCGGTGCCTCTCACTGATTCCCTAGGTTCCTCCTTCACCAAGGAACAAGGCTCGTCCTCATCTCCAAAGATGGCCTCAGGGGAACAAACCATCGATAAACATAGCATCGTGCAGCTTCCTGCTGGCTTTCGGTTTCACCCATCCGACGAAGAACTCATAGTCCACTACTTGAAAAACAAGGTCACTTCATCTCCTCTACCGGCAACTATCATAACTGAATTGGATCTCTACAAGTATAGTCCGTGGGAGCTACCTGGAAAGGCCTTGTTCGGAGAAGAGGAATGGTATTTCTTCACTCCGAGGGATCGGAAGTACCCTAATGGAAGCAGGCCTAATAGGGCAGCTGGTTCGGGGTATTGGAAGGCTACAGGGACAGATAAGCATATTTTCAGTTCCTGTGGAACCAAAAGCATTGGGGTGAAGAAAGCACTAGTGTTCTATACTGGCCATCCTCCTAAAGGTGTTAAGACCGAGTGGATCATGAACGAGTATAGATTGCTTGACACAACGATTTGGAGTACTACTCCAAAGCAAAAAGGGTCTATGAGGGTAAGTATATGATCTGGTGAATCTTGTGGATAGATTTCCTACGTACTCTTCTTTTGTATGCAGTGCATGCATGTACATATTAATAAGCAGACGTGCGCAGTGCAAGCTTTGTAAAGTAATTGATCTGGTGAATATTGTGAGATAAGTCGCACTGCGGACGTACGTTCACTTCTAACGGGTCTCTTTTATATTGTTGAATAATTTTTTGTTTATTGCAGTTGGATGATTGGGTGTTATGCCGTGTTCGAAAAAAGTGCAACAACAGCAGGAACATTTGGGAAGATCAAAACACAACGCCTAGTTACAAACCAACCGGCCACTTTAGGAAAGTGGAAGAACCATGTTCAAAGGAAGCAAGCCTTAGCATCGAAATGGTCAGGAGTTATCTTTACAAAGACTGCCCTATGTTACCTTACATTTTTGCTCCTCAAAAAGTACATCCCAGCGTCAAAACCACTTCGACCATAAGCTTTCAGGCCAGTACTGACAATAGGAAATCATGCAGCCCTACTACTCCTGTTTACCATGAAGTTGATTCGAACAAGAACAACGGTAGCTCATCACAGATTTTAGTTTCTTCCCTTGACAGTTTGATCAATTCCCTGAAGAGAAATAAGCCTGAAGGAAATGATCAACATCGGTATTCGGTTGCACCCAGCAAAAAGATATGCTGCAACAGAGAATATGAAAAGGAAGAAGTTGGCAACGGATCCATGAATCTATGGGAAATAGATAACCTGTTTGCAGCTGACAGTTTCAACGCAGATCAATGGAGTTCCATGATTCAGTATCAAGAACTCGGTCAGTTAATTGGTATCGATACCTGAAATGAACGTATATATCTATAGAGAGGCCTAGCTAGCAAATATCATTTACATTTTTACGAGTGAAGTTCCTTTAGTTAATTATGTAAATAAAACGCACAGGTAATCCCGGATAGATCGAGGTCTGAAGAACTCCAGGGTGGCGATTGATGATGTATGTAAATTAGTGTGCAAAGTAAGTTTATTTTGTTATTTTGTTATGTATATAAATGTAAGAGGAACTTGGCATGTAAAGTGTGAAAATGTGAAAAAATAAGGGTCTATTCTGTAATGTTTCACAAAATAGTTTTTTAAAAACAAATTCATAAATTGAAAACAGTAGATTATACTTTGTGTTTTTTTTTGAAATAAAGGCTTGCGGCTACCCTTAGGAGGGGGGGGGGGGGCATAAAGCTTAAACCCCATAAGAAGAGACCCCGAAATACTATCAGGCCACTCAACTACAACATTGTATCCTAAACTGCACCATTTAGCAAAAAGTGCAACATTGGCTACTCCATTTGTTTTACAATAATGGCGATATAGCATCGAAAAATACTGCGACTAAGGTGACACATGAATTCTTTCTGAACAGCTTCCCAACTATGTTACTGACAAGACACATTGTCGACACTACATCTCATCATGCCACTAGGAATGTGCACCCACATGACGAACCAACATACATCACAACCTAGAACAGACAAGGCACCAAAGGTATACAGCCCGGCCGGGACAAAGCCCACTTCTGCCAATTTCATACTAGTATTGACTTATTTTGTAACAAAACAAATAACATCAAACGTAAATAACTAAACTGAAAATTACTTAAAACAAACATAAAATAAAATAGGCCAAGAGTTTTATTCCAGGCCCAATTTTGGACCCCAGCACACAACACCCAACCAAACTAGCCCACATCGTCTTTTGCCAGCCACCCTACTGCCAACGCTAACCTTTACCAGTGGTCGACTGCCACCTTTCATCTAAAATCAATTCCGCAAGACACGTCGAAACCCTACCGCCACACCCCGGTTGTCCTCCTGCTGAAGCCCTTGGTTCCCAAGAGGTTGAGTCAACGAAATAGCAATTCGACCGACTCCAAACCATATATGAAAAACCTTCACCGACGCTTGACCAAAAATGTATACCTGAGATAACGGCCACCACCCCACCTTTTTCCACTTCCCACAAACCTGCCATCCGTTCTCGCCACTTTTACCCTTCCAAACAGACGAACACAAACTAAATTGGTTAATGCAACATATTGGACTCTAATCTCCACCGCCGTCCATCACCGGGCCGGAGAACGGTACCTGTCCGGCCGCACCCTGTAGCACCCACTAACAAGGCCAGATGCCACCGCCGACGAGGCTAGGGGCCGCCGGACAAGTGAGGTGTACACATTGGGTTTTTGGTATTGCGTGGCTATAGTTTTTCTCTGCTAGAGTTTTTGGGGAATTGGAAAGTTCTTTTGTAGTCTAAGAATGCGTTCGGTAGTTATAAAAGTTGAATCGGCAAAAAATTAACTCAAACACACATGTTTGATATACTCGTTTTTCTTTCTTCTTCAACGATAACTATTGAGCACATAAGGGCTAGTGGTTTAACACCTCTATATGAATTGTTTAATTCCTTACATACACCTGTTATGAATCCTACACCTACACCTACACCTATAAGCACTTCCATATGCACGTGTCTTCTTTAACACATCTATTGATCAAACTCCATGGAGCAGCAATAGTTGCTTCCTCAATTCCTTTCCAGGCCACTTAAACCGACATCTATAAGTCTTTGATGATGAAATTAGTTCACATACCCTATGTAGGATTAGAAGAGGTTCTGAATCTGATTGAGAAAACTTCTCAAGCTAGCTGTAGATCTAGAGAGATCGAAGAAGTAAAACAGACCCTGATTTGATACAATAGAGGGATTGAAGAAAGAATCAGATGAACGATGATCATGACAAAAATAAAATTTTCCTTTTGTGGCTGCATCTGTTTTCTAAAAACCATGGAAATGACTTTAAGTCGTTTCTCAAGTTTATACAAGATTTCCGATTTGACTTTATAAAACAGTTCTCCATGTTTTCAAATTTTAACACACCAAACGCATTCTATCACTGTTTTTGTTTTTAAAATACAGAAAACACGTTAACAAAACTATACCGAACAGACCCTTAAACTAGTTGACTGAACTAGTTATGTAAATTTTCACGTCTGAATTCAAATTTCTACAGATTAGAATCAAAAGCAGTTGAGCATTATTTGAATTCAAATATTGACAGACAATTTTGTTTGTGGAAGAAAACCATCAATGTCAAATATATATATATGTTCTTTAACCTGCTGATACACAATATGATTCTCATCAATATATAGAGCCACTACTATGAGAAACCTAAAGGTGTAATAAGGAGAAACAAGAATGGACAACAAGGAATTGAAAAGTAAGATCGATCATATCATTTAAGTCAATTATATAGTTCATACACAATCTGTTATACTCTACATCAGTATATAATTTCCATATAATTTGCAGACATTGGAATATTCAGTTTAACAATTAATATCAGAGTAGTCATATTGTTTGCATTGTAAATTGATATGCTGTTCATGTTTAAAATTTTCGATTTCTGGGATTAGAACTAAGTTATATTCTACATACATTTAATCCATGTTTTCTGTTAAGTGTGTGGATCTAATTCCAGCATAGGGTAAGGATTTGGTAATCCTTGATCAAAGAGGAGCTTTGATAAAATCCTATACGTTTACATATTCCTATGTGGTAGTGATTTTCTATGTCTATTGGTTATAGGTTTTCCAATGTCTTATAGGTTTTAGTTTGATATGTATAAAGGGACGTAGAGAGTAGTAGTTAGGTGTGTTTTTGATCATTATACAAGAGCGCAAGTAAGGTCTTGAGAGGGGAGATAATTTCTTGTGAGAGATTCTTGTACTCTACCTTTGTGTTATTCTTCTATAGTGAAATCCAACCAGCCTGGGGATGTAGGCAAAATTCTTTGTTGAACCTCGTTAACAAGTTTGTGTGTTTTTGTTTTCTCGATCATTTATCTATATTGTTTACACTTAATTGCTTCCACAACTGGAATTCTAGGTAGATTTCCTAATAGACTAGTATCAGAGCTCAGGTTCTAAGAGTGGAAACAATGAGCATAGAAGACGTTGAGAAGAGGGACGATAAATTCAACGGTAACAACTTTAGCCTATAGAGGTCGCAAATCGAGGACTACCTTAATATGAAGAAGCTTGCAAAGACATTAGATGGACAGCTACCAAAGGGTATGGAGGAGGAAGATTTTGTCGAGATGGATAGGATGGCCCTTGGAGCAATTCAACTATCGCTTTCAAATGAAGTATGGCGATTCGTTATCAAGGAGACAACGTTGAAGGGTATGTTGGATAGTTTATTCAACATGTATGAGAAACCAAATGCTGTTCAACAATTATACTTGATGAGGAGGTTGTTCACTCTAAAGATGGGTAAGGACATATTTGTTCACTAACAAGTTGGGATAGTCGGTGATATTATTGAGCAACTAGCATCGGTGGATGTTGAATTCGACGAACACATCAAAGATATGGTGTTGCTGACTTCCATGCCTTCATATTAGGATGTTACTGTAAACTCGATTTGTAGCGAAGCTGGGACTACAAACAAACTGAACAACCATGAAGAGCCTTCAGGTTATGTGCTCTCTATGGAGAATAGAGGTAGAACATCCAACAAGAATTCAAATTCAAATAACAATCATTGGAAGGTCCAAATCTAACGCACCGGGAAAAGGTTGAAGCGTGTCCAAGTCAGGAAAGTGGTCTGATGGGTGTTGACATTGTGGGAAGTCAGGACACATCAAGAGAGATTGCAGGCAATGGAAGGAGACTATGCACATGACAAATACAACTTAATCAAATTTAGATGCACTTATACCGAGCGTTACCGATACACCATTAGAGTCTTGGGTTGTAGACTTTGAGCATCTTTCCACTCGAATTCACAATGAGACATTATGGTGAATTATCAACATGGTAATTTTGGCAAGATATTTCTTGCTGACAACAGAGCTTTGGAGGTTATTGGAAAGGGAGATATCAAGATTGTGCTCGACAATTATGGAACATGGACCTTGACTAATGTTAGACACATACCACGATATATTAAAGAAAAATTTGATTTCTGTTGGTCAATTGGATGATGTCGCACTACCTTTCGGAATGGTATGTGGAAAGTAAGTAAAGGAGCTATGGTGTTAGCTCGTGGAATCAAGACTAGGACACTCTATAAGACCTTGAATATTGTTGCTGTTGAGAACAATAATCAAGCTACGGTTGTTGAGAAGAATGATGATGCATACTTATGGCATCGTAGACTTGGGCACATTAGTGAGAAAGGTATGGGCATACTTCAGTCAAACCGTACAATACATGGTGTGAACTCTGTAAAGATCGGGCTTTGTGAAGACTTCACTTTTGGGAAGCAAAAGGTTGTTAGTTTCTCTAAAGGTACTATGTTAGTTCATACTAAATTAAAGCACCGAAAGATGCAAAATTATAGTTAGTTCATACTGACTTGTGGGGGCTGCACCTATGCTTTCAATGGGAGGTTAAATGTACTATGTGATGTTCATTGATGACACCACAAGGAACGTGTGGGTTTATTTCTTAAAAAATAAATGGGAAGTGTTTAATTCTTTCAAAAAGTGGAAGACAATCATAGAGAATAAGACTAGATTAAAAATCAAGTGTTTAAGGTCGGATAATGGAGGTGAATATTGCAATAATGATTTCAAAGAATATCGTGTAGAGAATGGGATTACGATGGAAAAGACAATTCCTGGAACTCCACAACAAAATGCAATAGCTGAATACATGAATAACTCTGAATGAGTGCACAAGGAGCATGAAGATACACGCGAGATTGCCTGACAATTTTTGGGCTGATGCGATTAATACTGCTGCGTACTTGATTAACCGTTGACCGTCAGTTTCATTGAATTATCTCCTTCTTGAGGAAAAGTGGAATGGTAAAGATATAGGCCTTTCACACTGAAGAGTGTTTAGTTGCGTGGCATATGTTCACATTGAGTCTGGTGCAAGAAGCAAATTGGATCCTAAGTCTCAAAAGTGTATATTCATATGTTATGGCGGTGATGAGGTTGGCTATAGGTTTTGGGATATGCAAAAGAAGAAAGTTATAAGGAGCAGAAATGTCATCTTCAATGAAGGTGTGGTATACAAAAATAGGCAAGCAGCAGAGCTTGAAAGTCCAATAAGTAAAGATCAATAGTTTGCAAGGTTGGAAGAGTTATCCAATGAAGACGTGTCTAAGGCAAGTCATGGTGAGGAAAAACAACAAGAAGCTTCTGAGGTTGCACAACTGGAAGAATAAATTCCTAATGATGAGCCTATGACACCTCCTTTTGTGCCAAGAGTATCATCTAGAATTAATAAAGGGATACCAGCTGATAAATACTCACCTTCTGCTAATAATTTGTTGTTAACTGAATGCGGTGAACCGATGAGTTATGATGAGGCAATGCAACATGAAGATTCTGTTAAGTGGGAAGGTGCCATGCAAGATGAGATGGACTCTCTCATGTCCAAAAAAACGTGGGAATTGGATGATCGAGCTATCAATAGGTAAGAAAGCATTGCATAACAATTGGATTTCCAAGATTAAGCAAGAGGTTGATGGAAGCAAACGTTATAAGGTAAGGCTAGTTGTAAAAGGTTTTCAAAAAAGGGAGGGAATCGATTTTGATGAGATTTTTTCGCCGGTTGTGAAACATACCACAATCCGGGTGGTGCTTGGTTTAGTGGAAGCTGAAGGTCTGTATTTGGAGTAGCTAGATGTCAAGGCTTCTTTTCTTCCTGGAGATTTAGATGAAGTTATATACATGAAGCAACCACATAGTTTTGTAGCACCGAGTGAAGAGGACTTGGTATGGAAACTTCAAATGAGTCTATATGGCTTGAAACAAGGCCTGAGACAATGGTATAAAAAGTTTGATGCTTTCATGTGTGGAAATGTCTACACAAGATGTCAATCTGATCATTGTTGTTACTTTAAAAAGTTTGACAAATCTTATATCATTCTTTTATTGTACGTGGATGATATGCTGATAGTTGGGGCAAACTTCAAAGAGATTGAGAAGTTAAAGAGAGAAATGTCAAAACAGTTCACAATGAAAGACTTGGATGAGGCGAAGAAAATCTTAGGTATAACGATTATTCATGATAAAGTGGCTGGTACTCTGAAGCTTCAAAAGTAGAGTATATTGAGAAGGTTCTTAAGAGTTTCAATATGGATGATTCAAAAGCTGTGGGAACCCCGTTGGTAGGTCACTTTAAATTATCCAAAGATCAATCACCCAAGAGTGAAAAGGAGGAGGAATACATGAAGAATGTACCTTATGTGCCTGCAGTTGGATGTCTAATGTATGCTATATAATGTGTACCAGGCCCGATATTGCTCATGCAGTGGGAGTTGTGAGTAGATACACGAGTAATCCTGGAAAGCAACATTGGGAGGCTGTGAAATGGATCATGAGGTATCTTCGAGGTGCTACTGATGTGTCTCCTTGTTTCAAGAGAGGTAGTCCTGAATTACAAGGTTATGTTGATGCGGACTTAGCCGGAGTTTTGTGTTATTTTTCTATAGTGGAATCCAACCAGCCCGGGGATGTAGGCAAATTTCTTTGCTGAACCTCATTAACAAGTTTGTGTGTTCTTATTTTCTCGATCGTTTATCTATATTGTTTACACTTGATTGCTTCCGCAATTGAAATTCTAGGTAGATTTCCTAACATTTTTTGTCATTACTAATTAGTTTTTAAGAATGTTAAGAATCATTAGGTCGGAACCCGTACCGTAATAAATTATTCAGTATGGGTCCCATTCGATTTAATTTTTTGGTAAATCCATCCCACGAGTTTGGGGCCCAATGAGTTTTGGATCGATTTTTTGATAAAAATTTCAAGGTTTAAATAATTGTTTAAGTTAATTATTATTTGAGAAAGACAAAATCATAGAGAGATAGAAGAAATGTGAGAGATTGAGAATATTTTTTGTACGTATTTTCTATATACATGTCCAAAAAGATTCAAAATGGATGATCGAGTGTATATTCATTTATATAAAGAAATAAACATAATTTTGACACGTATATCATTTCAGAACGGTTCAATTTTATTCGGTACCGTTCCATAAAAAGTCATTCAGTTCAAATTTAGTTCGTTTCGATTTATAAATTAGTCCGTCCCACGAGTTTCGGGCCCAATGAGTTTTGGTTCAGTTTATTTCGATTTTCGGTTAGATTTTTCGGTAAAACATCCCACCCCTTAAAATCATGAAACAATTCATAATTTTGTGAAAGTGCTGTCAAATTGCCAAATCATAATTAACGGTTTATGATAGTTCACGATTTGGTTCATTGAATGAGTTTTGATTTGTAATTAGTGTGAATTGTTTGCCATTGATGCTTCAATTATGCTGAAAATATGCTGAAAATAGATAGTGTGTTGTTTTCGCTCTTTCTTTGGTCCTCTAGATGGGCAAAGAGTAGTAGCAAAGATTTGATTTGAGTTACCTAGGAAAACGTTAGTTGATGAAGACAAGCGAAATGGAACTTGGAGTTTGAATACAATCTTCTTCGTGTCGTCAGTACTCCATCAACAATGCAAAATTTCGGATGAACCAATTCAGTGAGTCCCATGACTACCAACTTCCCCTGTTTGATTCTCTCTTGGGTTGGTATGAATCAATTTCTATAAAAATTTCGGCTGAATCAATTTCTAATACTTTTACAATTATCGATAGCAAATTTGAATTAGGACGAGTACGATGAGATTATTGTGGGCTCCAACTTTAATCTGTTTAGTCTGATATAGGGGTCGGCAAAAGCCCGGCCCGGCCCGGCCCGGCCCATGTATAGCCGGCACGGGCCGGGCCGGGCCGGGCCTCAACAACATTTTAATATATGCGGGCCGGGCCGGGCCGGGCTTTATCTTTTATATAAGGATCCGAGCCCGGCCCATTCAAGCGGGCTTTGCGGGCTTTTGCGGGCCGGGCCTTTGCGGGCTTTTGCGGGCCGGGCCTATCGGGCTTTAATTATTAAAAAAATAAGACATTTCAAAATAAACGTAACCTTCATCCATGCACCGGGGTTTAAACGTACTCCGACGAGTCTAAATTTTACGTACGATGTTTATCACTATAAGATGGAGTTTTCTACATGTCCTCGTTTATTATTAAAACATATTTAATTCTTATATTGCTTGAATTCTCCATATGTATATTAATGTTCTTACGTTTGTTCATTTGTTATATGGAATGAAATACTTTTGTGAAACTTAATCGGACATGTTTAATTATTTTATAAAATTGACCGTTAGATTGATTGGTTAGAATATTATAACCATGCCTTTAAAATTTTATAAATTTTGGACTTGATTTAGACATCGATCCATGTATTTCGCCAAATGTGACCATAGTACTCTTACAACTAAAACGGAAATTACCCCTCCCGAAAATAATTTTTTAACATCAAATTTTGGACACATACTCTTATGGAATACATATCTATCTCATAGTATCAAAAAAAATGACATAAAAAATTGATTTATCTACTCCCCCCATAGGAAAATAAGGAAAATAAGATGAGTGTATTTTAGTGTTTTCACAAATTTTGTTTAATTGTATTGACTGGGATCCAAACGTACTTCGATTATGCTAATTTTTACGTACGGTGTCTTTTATTACAAGGTGAACTATTATATATGGCCTTCTTTATTGTTAAAACATTTTTAATTCTTATATTGCTTGAATTCTCTACATGCTCACTAATGTTCTTACCTTTATTCTTTGGTTATATGGGTTGAAAGTCCTTTGTGAAACGTAATCGATCATGTATCATCATTTTACAAAACTGACTGTCAGATTGGTTGTTCATAATATTCTAAGCATGCCGTTAAAAATTTATAAATTTTGGACTTGATTTAGACCTACATCTATGAGTTTCGCTAAATGTGACCGTAGTACCCTTACAACTAAAACATAAATTACCCATCCCTAAAGGAATTTTTTAAGATCAAAATTTTAACACACATTCTTGTAAATTACATATCTATCTCATAGTGTCAAAAAAATTGATATAAAAATTTAATTTATCTAGTTTCTCCATGGAAAAATAAGCAATATATAAGAGAAGGGTATTGATGTCATTTCACACACTCTCGATTAAACTCTCACCATTGAAAAATTACAATATCTAATCTGAACCATCTATTATATTTACTGTTTTACTGTGTAAATCGATAAAAAAATTACAATGAAACCCTAACCCTAAACCCTAAACCCTAAACCCTAACCCTAACCCCTAAACCCTAACCCCTAACCCCTAAACCCTAATCCCTAAACCCTAACTTACTCTAAACCTCAAAATTCCTAAAACCTAAAATCTAACTTACTCTAAACTTCAAAATTCCTAAACCTTAACTTACCATAAATCTCAATCCCCTAAACCCTAACTTACCTTAAACCTAAACCCTAACTTAATTATCCTAAACTCTAAACAATGATTTAATAGTAAAATAGATACACAAATATAACTATATATGGAATTCCAATATTTGATCAATATATGTATATGTAATATATTAATATAGACATACACAAATATAAAAAATATATATATAGTACTAGTCACTATATTATATATATAAGTGTAGGTATAATGATATACGTACTACTATCTTATATATATAAAAAATTGACTGTCGGATTGGTTGTTCATAATATTCTAAGTAGGCCGTCCCTAATTTTTATAAATTTTGGACCTAAACCCTTAACCCTAAACCCTAAAACCTAAACCCCAAACCCTAAACCCTAAAAAAATTATAATAAAATCCTAGAACCGGAACCTTAACTTACCATAAACCTCAAATTCCTAAACCTTAACTTACCATAAATCTTAATCTCCTAAACCCTAATTTACCCTAAACCTAAACCCTAACTTATGCTAAACTTTAAATAATGACTTAATAGTAAAATAGATACACAAATTTAATTATATATGGAATTCAAATATTCAATCTATCCATGTATATGTAATATATTAACATATATACACAAATGTAAAATATATATCTATATAGTATTAGTCTATTAGACTACTAGTCACTATATTTTATATATATATATATGTCAATATGTGTGTAGGTAAACATTAACTAGGTATAAATTGTATAATGATTAAAATTCATTAAATGATTTAATGATATATGTCAATATGTGTGCGGGCTTTGATGGGCCGGGCCTAACGGGCTTTGACGGGCCGGGCCTAACGGGCCTTGACGGGCTTTTGGCGGGCCGGGCCCGCGGGCCGGGCCGGGCTTTAGATCTCTAAACCATGGTCGGCCCACCAACCACCTTGGCGGGCTTTTGCGGGCTTTTTTGCGGGCCGGGCCGGGCTTTTAGCCCACGGGCTTGCGGGCCTCCACCGGCCCACGAGGCCCACGGGCCAAATGATGACCCCTAGTCTGATACACAATTACACATGCTGTTGAATGATCCGTCTGTTTTTGCCATATCTGGGGTACTCCTTCAATTGCTATTTTCTTTATATTTTAAGCTCGACTTCTTTAATGTCTAGACATCAATCTTTGTCAGTCAATACCTAATGGCACTGAAATTCCACGCTCGTTCTTTCCAGTAAACTTCCTCTCTTAATTTGTGGACATCATCTATTTTCTTCCAGCTGATTTTTTATGGACAGGACAGACTTGAAAGTCATCAAGCAATACTTGCACCAATCTCAGCTCTCTTTTCTCCACTGTCTCTAAATGATTATCATCAAAATAAATAGCTTGCTCCCTTTTCTCCTTTTGTTGATCCCTGTTGTACACTGTGTGTGTGTTAGAGACCAGCAACTATTGCTGCTAAACTTCAAGAAAAGCCTTGTATACAATGTTTCACTTTCGTCGAAGTTTAGTTCCTGGAATTCAAGTGCAGATTGTTGTTCTTGGCTCGGCATTACTTGCAGCACCAACGGCCGTGTTATAGGCCTTGACATCAGCAGCGAGTCTATCTCGGATGGCGTGGACAATTCAAGCAGTCTCTTCCAGCTTCAATATCTTCAAAGCCTCAATTTGGCCGACAACCAACTCGGCAACGTCTCTCACTCAATTCCATCTGCAATTGGACAGCTTTCCAGGTTGAGGTACCTAGATTTATCTCTCAATTATTATTCTGGGCAAATTCCCATTCAGATTTCACAATTGACCAGGTTGAAAGTTCTTGATATTTCTAATACGGATTTTTCTACCGATTTCATTCACGGTCAGTTAAAACTCAAAAACCCAAATTTACACAAGTTGGTTCAGAACCTCACAGAGCTTAGAGAGTTATATCTTGATGGTGTCCAAATATTAGCATGGGGGAGTGTCTGGTGCGAAGCCATATCATCTTCCCTCCCCAACCTCAGAGTGTTGAGCTTGTCCAACTGTGGTCTTTCAGGCCCATTTCACGCTTCTCTTGCTAAGCTTCAATCTCTCTCGGTGATTCATTTGGATAATAACGATATCTCAGCACCAGTTCCAGAATTCTTTGCCAAGTTTTCAAACCTGACTTCCTTGAGTCTCACGAATTGTAATTTGCAGGGAATATTCCCCAAAGAGATCTTTCAGATACCTTCCTTGCAAAGTATTGATATTTCCAGTAATGAAGAACTTGATGGTTCCTTGCCAGAATTTCCAAACAATGGATCTATTCAGAACTTTCAAATTGGTGGGACAAGTTTCTCAGGGTCACTACCAGACTCTATTGGCAACCTTACACAATTGACTACTTTAGTGTTGGATAGTAACAGCTTTGAAGGGTCAATTCCGTCATTCAGTGGAGCCACGAATCTGGAAGAATTGGACCTTTCTTCAAATGGGCTAACCGGCAATATTAGTGGCACTCAATGGGAAAACCTCACCAAGTTGGAGGATCTCGTCTTGTTTGGTAATAAGCTCACTGACAATATTCCATCGTCTTTGTTTTCTCATCCCTGGCTGTATCGTCTAGACCTTAGAAGCAATCAATTCTCCGGTCAGTTGCCTGAAACTTTTAATCCGTCATCCTCCATCATGAGTTATCTTTATTTGGGTTTCAACAATCTAGAGGGACCAATACCCAGGTCTATCTTTAACTTACGAAGTCTTGTTCAACTTGATCTGAGTTCAAACAATTTCAGTGGCTCATTTCCTCTAAATGATCTCCGACATCTCAAAAATCTCACTCTCTTTGACGTCTCAAACAATAGCTTGTCTCTTACCCATGACGCAACCAATTTCTCATATTCTGGCTTTCCTAAATTTGATGGGTTGTATTTGGGTTTAGGAAAGTTGAGAACATTCCCTCAATTCTTGAGAAACCAATCTAAAATAGAGCGTTTGGATCTTTCAGATAACCAGATACAGGGCGAGATACCCAGCTGGATTTGGAGCTTTAATTATCTCTATCGCCTAGATCTGTCAAGCAACTCTCTCGATACTCTAGAAGATCATAAAATCAATCACACTTCTCTTGAATACCTTGACCTTCACTCCAACCAGCTTCGTGGACAAATCCCAATTTTCTCATCAGCACCAAATATGTCTTATCTGGATTACTCGAGGAATAACCTTCAGGGGATCATTCCACAATCGATTTGCAATTCAGATTGGCTTGAGGTTCTTAATTTATCCTATAATTCTCTGAATGGCACAGTTCCTCACTGCTTGACTAGGATGACAACTCTTTCGGTACTTAATCTGAGGAAAAACAATCTCACACATGTAGACAACTTGTCTAGCAACTGTAGTTTGCAAACTATGGACATCAGTGAGAATGAGGTAGAAGGTCAGTTTTTGAAGTCAATTGCCAAATGCCCAAAGCTAGAGGTTTTGAACCTGGGAAAGAATCACATAACAGGAACCTTTCCATGCTCTTTGAAGAAGATATCCACCTTGCGTGTCCTTGTCTTGCGGTCCAACAAATTTTATGGAGGGATTGCATGCCCCATGACTAATGGGACTTGGCCGAAACTTCAAATCATGGACCTTGCTCACAATCATTTTAATGGTGAAGTACTAGGTAGAGCATTGACAACTTGGCAGGCAATGAAGATTAGCAAAGATGATGCAACATCACAACTTCAATATCAGAATGGTGTGGTTTATTATCAAGACACGATTACGGTTAGTGACAAAGGTCAAGAGATGGAACTAGTAAAGATTTTAACTATCTTCACCTCAGTGGACCTCTCATGCAACAACTTCAATGGTTCAGTTCCTGAAGAAATCGGACAGCTGGAGTCACTACATGCCCTAAACTTGTCCAACAATGCTTTCACAGGTGCAATACCATCATCTTTGAGTAACCTGAGTCAGCTACAGTCCTTGGACCTCTCGCAGAACAAATTGAGCGGTCAAATTCCAGCACAACTTACAAAACTCACATTACTTTCATGCTTGAATCTCTCATGTAATCAACTAGTCGGGAGGATACCAACCGGTGCTCAATTTTCAACATTTGGTGCAGATTCCTTCAAAGGTAATAAGGGGTTAACGGGGCCTCCATTGACCATAGAGAACACAACAATGTTGTCAGCACCACCATCGGAAGAACACCGTTCAAATTCTGGAGAAGAGATTAATTGGAACATCATCAGTGCAGAGATTGGATTTATGTGTGGATTTGGAATTGCGGTTGGTTTCCTTTTGTTTTGCAAGAGATGGAGAAGATGGTATTACAGAGCCATGTATGGATTCATGTTCAAGATATTCCCTCAACTGGAACACAGATTTGGCAATCACATACGGCATGTTTCTATAAATCAAAGGTATGGGAGACGTCGTTGAAATGTTCATCCATACAATGTTGTTCTTTTGCTTTGTTACAATGGACAAGAAATAAATGCTTATGCTGTCCAGACTCTTCTTTTGAAGATTTGGTAAGCTGGCTTGTGTTATGAATTGTATGTTTCGTTGGTTTGTAATAATTCACTGAGAATTTTGGCCTGAAATCCAGGTGCAGATAAAGGTGCATTGGTTTGTTAATTTTTACGTGCTTGTTTAATCTGAAACTCTACCTATGGATATCCATTTTATAGGTAAATTCATTTAACTCAAACACAGTAGTGACAATACTAAAGCAAGATAGAAGCTTTATGATCTATATCAAACTTGTTTAAATTTGTGGCCGGGATTGATATACGGAGTTGTGCCATAAGATTAAACCTGCATTAGTCGATCACCGTGTATGTATTCCTTGAACCCCTAGAGCATGGGTCTTTGAGTGTGCGACTCTTCATCTGCTTCTGTAGGGTCGAAATTATGTCTATCAGGTCTTCTCTACTAGTCTCTTAATTTCTAGACATAAATAAGTCGCTTTCAAACATGCATATGTAGATCGATATATGAGTCTGTAGATAGATCCAAACCATTTTCCTACCGTTGGTCGGTATCTAGACATATGAAGAAACTCAAGAAAGACTTGGAACTTGGAAGTCGAGCAATCCACAATACCATTTTTTCTACCCCTATAGTTGGTCTAGAGTATAGAAAAGGGCACGTACAAGTCACCTCATCTTCTATATTGACAATCATAGTCGTGATTGATGACATAGCAGTGATAGCACTGAGCTCCTGTTCTTGTGAAGCTTCAATCTTACAAACCAAGTTTAAAGGTCCTAGAGGGGGGGGGGGGGGGGTGAATAGACCTTTTTCAACTTTTTCGCTTAAACTATACTCGGGATAACAGATTGGCAACCTATCCCGAATTACAGAATACGAGTGTTTGAACTGTAAAAGAAGTAAGTAAAGAATAACACGAGGATGTTTTTCTTTAACGCAGAAACCGTGCAACCAGGGAGAAAAACTGCATGCCCCTAACTCTTGAGGGACAAACCTTTCCACAATAAAGTAACACACACAATTACAAGACTTTTGCACTCTGGGGATACATAGCCCGTATGCTATCCTAACTAGTCTGACTACCAGTTCTAACAGAGGTACACTACTTGACTTATGTGTTTACAACTGGGAAAGTGTCTAGAAGCATCAACTCAGATCTTAACTATTTGTAAGTTAAATCTTCTTGATCTACTTCTTCGGGTTGAGCATCTCCATACCTATCTCATTGGAATGCACTCATGCAATGATGCATATGGGTTTTGAAAACAGTTTTTATGAATGATAATCTATGGCTTACATGCACAGCAAAGAGTAAGCATAGATACAGAAAGGGGAAGAGAAGTAAAGAGAGAAGACTACACAATTTTGTACTCTCAAAGAATCACCCAAAATAATACCCACTCAACCAACCTCTAACTAAGGAAGCCATAATCCTTATATAGGTGGTACAGCCATGAAAACCCATGCAAAGAAACCCAGCAGCCTTGTTTTGTACGTTCGTCACAAACATGGGTTAAGAGGCTATGGATGTGCACATGTAGGCTGAAAAGAAACACCATACAAACCAAGGAAAACGTGCACCAGCCGCCCACACAAGTAGAGGCACGAAGTGACAAGCACGTGTGCGATTACTGGAAGAAACTAGTGGGTAAAACCCTGCATTGCAAGAACCAACGGTTCGAGACAGAAACCAAGGAAGAAAGATGGATGTCACAACTCAAGGAAAGGACTATACCATAGGAACACAGAAGCCTTATCCCAGAAACCAAAGTAGACAGCCCATGCACAGAGGTCAACTCGAAAACCCAGTTTTTGAGAAAGCTTTTTAACAAAACCAAGGAGAAATATCAACGAGCTTGGGTTAACCAACACAAATTGAGTGACAAGCTATCTATTCGAAGTTGAGAAGTATGTCAACGATTACAGCTGTCCTAAAGAGGCTTTTTCAAACTAGAGGGAAGTTTAGAAACCGAGTTTCTGGAAAATTTGAAAACGAGCCATTAACGGCTATATGTTTTAGGGCAACCCAGAAAGGTCTGGGATATGTGGCAAGGGTGCCATCCTCAGTGAAAAACATCATGATATGCATATGACTGAACTACCTGATTTCCATTGAGATAAGGTAGGTTCTTCAAATATTCTTTGTTGATTTACACTGAGATGTGTTTTAATAATAGTTAGGAAGTGCCAACTACAACAGTATGCCTTCAATATCCCCATTTGGCATTCCTAACAAAACACAACAGTTCTACTAACCTGCACATAATCTCATAAGATCAAGTGAAAGCAACAAAGAGTAAGCAACATCTTGAACATGCATTATCCAACAAAAGGATCAAAATGTGGTACACTTTTCTCCCCCTTTTTAGCAGGAAGGCCAAAGGGATCAGAGCATAATGATAATGTAGCACATACCAAACACAACAATGTCCAGGAATTCATAAACTAGAAAAATAAAGAGTACACAACATAAAGGATCCGATAGAACGACAACAAAGACACATAACAATCCGACAGAGTAGAAACAGACATAGGAAGGCAATCAACAATCTTCATCATCTTCGTCAACGCCAATCTCCTGGCCAGACTCCCCCTCAGATGATGCAGCAGAGTTGCCTGACGACGCAGCGGCAGAGCCGGGAGGGGTGGACACAGAGGCATCCCGAGCGGCAGGAGAGGAGGCACGGTGACCTTCAAGCACAGAGAGAAGCTCAGTCTTGGAGGCATTCACACGATCGTCAAGGTATCCCTTCAAATCAGAGACGGCAGTGGAGAGCATAGCCTGAATGTCACGCTTGTGGAAGGTGTGCTCCATGGGCTCAACATAATCCTGAGATTGATGAGCAGACTTGCTTATGGTGAGGGCATCCATCACGGCAAGTTCTGGACCCATGACGTCATGGTTCCAGAGAGGAACACCAGCATCCGAGCAAAGGAGAGTGATCAGGGAAGGAAAGACCAAATATTTCGTGAGAAAGTCGCGGTGCTTGACACCAGCAGTCCAAATGGCTTGGTAGGTAAAGTATTCGGCAGGAAATTGGGGCAGAAATGGGTGCCTGCTAAGGTAGGCCATGATGGCAGCTTGCTTCTTGGGAATTTTGCTTGTTTGGGTGGCTGGGACAAGAAGGGAGTGTACCAAAAAGCCTAGTACCTTGAACCACTCAGTCATGCACCTGCTAGTGAGATAGGAAGCACCAACAGGAGCAGAGGGCGCAAAGGTATACAGCCGCGCAGCGAGATCATCAATAGAGGTGGTGGAGATGAAATCCCGAACCTGTGCTAACCCACTATCCTGAGTAATAGGGAGATGTAGCAGGTAACGTATCTTGGAAGGAGATATGTTCATCAGAACACCATGAACAGTGACCAGAATAGCATCCTTAGAGCGCATCTTCACTTTGTCTGGAGTGTCCAGAAGGAAGTTCGCGTAGAACTCCTGGACGAGAGTGTGATTACACTGAGGGATGGAGGTGAGAGCAGAGTCTCATCCCAGATCAGAGACTAGGGCTAGAAACCGAGGATGCAAAGTATCGAAGGCGATTAGCCGTTCACCAACAATGGGCCGATTCAAAGTTACATAGTCAAAGAGATTGAAAGCCGTACCGGAGACAAAGTTGTCATGGGGAGGGAAAAGGGGAGCCTTGCCGTTCCGGTTGACCGAAGCCTTGCCCTTGGCAGCGGGACCCTTCCGTGGAGTTGAAAGATGAGCCCGAGAGGAGGAAGGAGTCTTGGTCTGAGAGGGGGCGGAAGACCCGGTAACCCGCTTTGCTGGTGGTAGAGAGAACTCCCGATCAGAGGAAGAACCGGAGAGTGAGGAAGAAGAGCTCACTATTCTGGGCACAGAGGCCGAGGCCTTGCGCTTCCTAAGAACTAAGGGTTGCTGCAGCGAAAGGTGGAGCAGAGAGGAGGGAGTAACCGAAATAGGAGCCGGATCTAGTACAGAGGAGGGAGGGACCGGAGAGTTGCCGGAGGGGACCGAAAGGTTGCGGACTAATTTGGTCTTGGGCTTGGGTATCGAGGCCTCTTCTGCTAGTAGGTGGAAACGGGAGCCCTAGACTTCGAGGGAGTACCAGCAGGTGGAGGAATAGGTGAAGGTACTGCCGGAGAGGGATTCACAGAAGGGTTCACGACGGCGGGCGAGGATGGAGAGGGTGGCACCGGAGTGGTGGCTATGGGACGAGCCAAGAGATCCATGAAAGCAACAATAGCGGTTTCGGTTTTGTTTAAGAGTAAGGAAGATGAGGGAGCAGAGGTCATTTGGAGGAAATGGCTAGAAATAGAGAGAAGTGTGGGAGGAAGGTAGACGACATGCAGAATAAGTAAGGAAGAAGAAGAGAAGTCATAGGAAAGCGTTCCCACACAAAACGTAAACAATTCAAAATCAAAAAGTAAACTGTGCATGAAGTGACGTACTGAAAAGTAAGAAAGGATGAGACACATGTCTAGCTAGGGAGATCCTAGAATAAAGAAATAACCAAAAAAGACCACATGTGTAATGCACCATATCCAACAGTCTTTGACCATAAGTAGCAAGTCAGGAACCATCCTTTGCCAAAAGCACATGAGCAAGTTTAGAAAACTTTTGACAACCACAAATCACAAATGAACATGGTACCAATGCATATACCAAACAGTGAAATCTCCCCCTCACAGAGTGCATAGAATAAAACAAAGAAAACACCAGATTATAGAATAGAATTGTCAGTTCAAAACCTTGGGATAGGTAGAAGAGGTCATATCCCGAAAACAGAAAAATTTGACACCTATTTTTCATATGTCTTGATGGCTCAAATTTTTCACATGAATGTATGACTATAAAGTAACATTAATGCTATGTTCTTAAGCATCAGTCTTTGGAACCATAAGAAGTGTGTATGTGGAAAGTTTTAATCTAAGGGGGTACAAGTTTGGAGCATCAAATGGAATGAGGACATCAAGAGTAACCATGTGACTTTATCACAACCTTTAGAGAGCTCTGGAATTTCCACATATCAAGGACTTTGTCCCAACTTGGCCTTTGGCCATTGTCACTTAATTTCAAGGCATTTTTGCTATCATTTTTGAATTTAGCCAAGAGCTCATCTGAGAAATACGTTCTTATAGATCCATGTAGCAGAGCAGTTATCATCATGCTCTGAGCGCAATGCTCAAAGAGATAATATGTGTATCAAGGACACTCGGTGGATAACTAGTCCGAACCCATCGAAGGATAGATAACATCTTAGGGATCCCCACTGGTTCTGATTAAGGTTCACCCAGCAAAAGACTAGCCCATACATTTACTTTATTCATTTGACAATAATCACCAGATTTTCTTAGTTTAGTTCTTTAGTAACCAATTCAGCTCATCTCAGTTTTCTAGCTCAAACAGTGTACACCCCACAAGAGTAACTTTAGTGCGCAAAGGTTCTTTCTAATTTCAAGAATGATTTAGACCACAAGCACTAACATCCTTGAAGGCATAGATGCATATACACAAGTGAAAAATGCAGCAAGTGTCTAACAAGATACATGAAATAAGGACACAACACTTTAGGCTAAGTTCAAAAACAATCCTGAGGATACAATAGTAAGCTCATATCCCGAACTACACAGTTTCACCTTTTTATTGCTTTCCAATTATTTAAATTATGAAAATGAACAAGAATGCAGAACAAAAAAGCAACTCAGTGAGAGAGAGAGACAGATCATGTAATGGTGCACACACCAATAGCTTTTCTAAGACTTTCAAAACGTAGGTTGTCCAAAGGCTTTGTAAACAAATAAGCTAATTATTTTTCAGTAGGAATGAATGTTAATTCAAGTTAATTCTCTTCTACCAAATTTCAGATGAAATAATATCTAATATCTATATGTTTAGTCCTAGAATGCAGCACAGGATTCTTTGAAATATTTATGGCAGAAGTGTTGTCACAAAACAGAGATAGCAAACCTTGCTGAAATCCGTAGTCACTTAACATGTGCTTCATCCAAAGAAGTTGAGTGCAGTAACTTCCAGCAGCGATGTACTCCGCTTGAGCTGTAGATAGGGACACACAATTGAACCAAGTTGTTTCCAACGAAGAAACATCCACCCGATTTACTCTTCCTATCCGTGGCATCCCCAGCCCAATCAGAATCCGAGTAACCTGCAATATTTGTATTGGTGTCAGTTGTATACAAAATGAGAAAGTTACTTGTACTTGAAACGTATCGAATAATACGCTTGAACGCCTTCACATGGGATTCCTTGGGATTGGCTTGGTATTGAGCACAAACGCCTACACTGTAGGAGATATCTGTCCTGCTAGCTGTGAGGTAGAGGAGACTACCGATCATGCTCATGTAGAGGGTCTGATATGCATCAATACCTTCCAGATCATCACTTATCCTGCATGAAGTGCCCATGGGGTTCCTGATGGGAGAGGAGGTTTGCATCCCGAACTTCTTCACCAAGTCTTTCGCATATTTTTCCTGCGAGATGAATAAACCATCATTCCTTTGCTGGACTTGAAGTCCCAAGAAGTAGTTCAGTTTACCACATAAGCTCATCTCAAAATCTTGCTTCATTAGAGAAACAAACTCTTCCACAAGTTTTTGGGAAGTAGAACCAAAAACCACATCATCAATATACACTTGTGCTATAATCATATGTTGGGAAGTACTTTTGACAAACATGGTCTTGTCAATATATCCTCGTACATATCCATGATCAATCAGATGTGTGGACAATTTTTCATACCAAGCCCTATGAGCTTGTTTCAGCCCATACAGGGCTTTGTCAAGCCTGAAAATATGGTCGAGATAGGAAATGTTCTTAAATCCCAGAGGCTGTTCCATATACACTTCTTCTTTCAGAATTCAATTTAAGAAGGCACTTTTGACATCCATTTGAAACAAATCAAACTTTAGAAAACAAGCAATGGCTAAGAGAAGTCTAACAGATTCAAGCCTAGCTACGGGAGCAAAGGTTTCATCAAAATCTAGTCCTTCTATTTGAGAGTAACCTTAAACAACAAGCCTAGCCTTGTTTTTAGTTATGATCCCATTTTCATTAGTTTTGTTCTTAAAGACCCATTTAGTACCAATAACATTTTTATCTTTAGGTCTCGAAACAAGATGCCACACTTTACTTTTCTCAAATTGGTTCAATTCATCTTGCATGGCCACAATCCAATCAGAATCCTTAAGGGCATCCCCAATGTTCTTAGGTTCAACATTTAAAACAAAACCATAGCAAGAGATTCGATTGATGACCAACCTATGTATAGTAAGAAAACTTTTGAGAGTAACAGAGTTACTTACAAACTTGTTCACCTTACTTCTAGTCTTTCTTGGTTCATCAACAGTACTAATCACATCAGAGGGAGAGTGGTCCTTCTATACTTGCCTCTTACCAGTGTGTCGTGGCTTCTGGATGGCAAAGGTCTGATCTATCCCGGCACCTTCAAAGTCAGATTCCGTATCTGAGGATACATCATCAAAAATGGGATTTTGCTCATCAATAGGCGTGTCCACAGCAGTATGAGCTGTTTCAGCATTAATACATGTATCCTCTTCCTGCACAGTTCTAGGAGAATGATTGTGAGAGCACACAAGTGAATCAGTGATGGCCACATTTACCGTTTCTATGATTTTGCAAGTTCTATTGTTATAAACATGGTAAGCACGACTATTCAATGCATAACCCAGAAATATACCTCTATCACATTTGGCATCAAATTTTGTCAAGTATTCCCTATCTCTATAAATGAAACAAGGACTACAAAAGACTTTAAAGTGCGACACATTGGACTTCTTCCCTTTCCATAGTTCATATGGTGTCTTGTTTGTGTCATGCCTAAGAATCACACGGTTAATTGTATAGCATGCATTGTACACGGCTTCAGCCCAAAACATATGAGATAAATAACCGAGCTAAGCATTACTCTACCCATTTCAACCAAAACTCTATTTTTCCTTTCAAAAATTCCATTTTGTTGTGGAGTAATGGGGGCAGAAAATTCATGATGCACACTATGCTCCTCACAATATTCAGCAAAAGAGGAGTTTTCAAATTCAGTTCCATGATCAGTCATAATCCTAATGATGCACTTATTTTCAGACAACTTCTCATTTGAAATTCTTTTTGCAAGCTCAAAAAACTTTCCAAAGGTTTGACTTTGGGTCTTATCACTAAGAAATATCACCCATGTAAACCTAGAGTAATCATCAACCACAACAAGCACATATTTCTTTCCATCAATGCTTTCATTTTCTACGGGTCCTACCAAGTTTAGGTGAAGTAATTCAAGCACATTAGAAGTAGGTTTTGCATTCAAGGTAGGATGAGATGTTTGGGATAGCTTACCCATCTTGCAGTCTCCACACATACCTACTGCCCTATCGGTCAGTTTGGGCAATCCTCGAACTCTATCCATTGAAGACAGCTTCACCACATCTTGATGAATGAGATGGCACATCCTCCTATGCCACAGATCGAGCGAACTTTCTTGTGACAGAGACCGAAAGCAGATTTCTGGTTCCAACCTCTTGTTGGTTCGAACACATTAGCAATGATCCCTCGATCTTTCCCCTTTCATAACGCATCTTCCTTTCCCATCAAGAATAGTGCATTGAGACCTGTCAAATGCTACCGTTTCGTACTCATCGACAATCTGACTTACACTTAACAAAAATACTTCCAATCCTACTACCAAAAGAATATTCTTCAGTCTCGGGAGACCAGGAGTGTGAACCGTCCCACTTCCAATAATCTCAGCTTTGGCTCCATCACCAAACATGACATCTCCAACAGGGTGAGAATCATCCATAGAGGTGAACCATTTCCTTTTGCCAGTCATGTGCTTCAAGCAGCCGCTGTCCATGTACCAAAGTCAGACTTTTTGGTAGAGAGGGTGGTTAGGGCAACGTTACAGACAACTACGATCTTCCTCCCAACAGTGGGTGAGACCTTGACTCTTAAAAAGAAACAAATCACGTCTTCTTGTTTCTCCTTGACACCAAGTTCCTTGGGAGAGATGATGCTTCTGGTATCCCTGGTTTTTTGAATTGATTTCCTAACCCAGTTTGAAGTGACTGGCTTGTTCTTCTGTTTCGGGATAGCAAGAGACTGTGCAATCCTGGTCAGTTCATCGAGTGATTTCTGAAAGTGGACAAGTAGATCGTTGTTATGTGGAATCTTAGCCGGTATAGAGTCCATTCTTATCTTGTAACAGAACCTTCGAATGTGTGCACTGTTCCCACAGTGAAAGCATCTGATTGGTGGGTTCTTCTTGAGTTTGGAAACCTTGGGAACTTCACGGGCATTGATCACTGGTTGAAGTGGAGGCTTTCCCAACACAAAACTGGTCCCTTTCACAAATATAGTCTTCCTTGAGCTTTTGGGTTTTCCATCATCCTCAAACCCCAAGCCCTTCTTACTACCATCCAGTCTTCCCATCCCACTGATTTGGGATAGCTTCTCCGAGCCGATGGAGAATTTTGCAAACTGGTTCTTGGTATTCAGCAGAGATGTTTCGAGCTCCAATTTTTCAGTAGTAAGAACCTTTATGAAGGAGGATTGACAATCCAGCTCTTCTTTGAGGAAGTTTACTTGTTCTTCAAGTTGAGTTTTAACAGAAATCCACTCTGCTTTCCGGGATATGTACTTCTCTTGTAACCTAGAATGTGCCTCCTTACTTAATAATAGTTCATTAGTTAGAACTTCATTTTTAGCAAGTAGAGACTTAAACACTTTGCACAAACGGACATACCTATCATAACCTTCATCATCAGAATCATTGTCTTCAAGAGACTCATCTAATGTGACTTTGGTGACAAAATCAACTTTCTCATCCTCTTCTATTTTAGATTCAGAATTTTGATTGGAATCACTATCACTCCAAGTTGCTTTGAGCACTTTGTGAGACTTGTTTTTCCTATTTGCATAGTCAACAGCCTTGTGTCCCACACCATTGGACTCAAAGCACTTGTTGTCCATTCTTGGGATAGAAGTGGACCTGGAATCCCGATCTCTATGTGAATCCTTGTTTCTTAAAAACTTAGAGCTAAACCCTTTAGAGAAATTACGATTAGAATTAAAAGGTTTCCTTTTTGAGTTCCTTAAGTATTTTTCAAATTGTTTGGTTAAATAAGCAATCTCATCATTAGTATCATCCTCTTTTTCAGGAACTTTATCATCTTCAATTTTAACCAAACTTAAAGCAACTGATTTTTTATTTTTCGGCTTTTTCATGAGTGTCTCATAAGTTTTCAAATTGCCAACTAGCTCCTCTAGAGGATAAGTGTCTAGATCATGAGCTTCATCGATAACATTCATCTTTGAGTCAAAGAAAGGGGGTAAAGCACTCAAGAATTTCCTAACAATTTTCTTTGATTTTATGGCTTCGCCCAAACTACGACATTGATTTGTTATGTTAAGTACATGACCATAGAAATCATCAATAGACTCTTTTTCACTAATGGACAAACCTTCAAATTCATAAATAAGATGTTGAAGTTTTTGTTGTTTAACTTGAGAGTTACCTTCATGAGTGTTGATGAGCACATCCCATGGCTCCTTAGCAGTTGTGCAAAGGATAATCCTTTGACGTTTTGCTTCGGAAACAGCATTAAAGAGACAACTTAGAGCTTTGATGTTTTCTCTAGCTAAATCCTTGTCAACTTTTCCCCATTCGGACCTTGGCTTTGGAATTTTCTCATCAGATCGGTCGATGTTTGGTTTTATGGGATGTGTCCAACCTTCCTCCACAACCTAACACAACATACCATCATTTTGGTATGAGAGGAAAGGCACTCATCATTATTTTCAATTGTGAGAAATCATGTCCATCGAAAAATTGGGAAACATTTATGGATAAGCCTTTTTCACGTTCCATTTCTGGCTCCTTAGAGGATCTCACTAGCAAAGGCTAGTGGCCGCTCTGATACCACTTAAAGGTCCTAGGAGGGGGGGGGAGGGGGATGAATAGACATTTTGCAACTTTTTCGCTTAAACTGTACTCGGAGATAACATATTGACAACCTATCATGAATTACAGAATACAAGTGTTTGAACTGTAAAAGAAGTAAGTAAAGAATAACACAAGGATGTTTTTCTTTAATGCAGAACCCTACAATCAGGGAGAAAAACTGTGTGCCCTAACTCTTGAGGGACAAACCTTTCCACTATAAAGTAACACACACAATTACAAGACTTTTGCACTCCGGGGATACATAGCCCGTATGCTATCATAACTAGTCTGACTACCAGTTCTAACAGAGCTACACTACTTGACTTACATGTTTACAACTGAGAAAGTGTCTAGAAACATCAACTCAGATCTTAACTATTTATAAGTTAAATCTTCTTGATCTACTTCTTTGGGTTGAGCATCTCCATACCTATCTCAATGGAATGCACTCATGCAATGATGTATATGGGTTTTGAAAATAGTTTTATGAATGATAATCTATGGTTTACATGCACAGCAAAGAGTAAGCATAGACACAGAAGTGGGAAGAGAAGTAAAGAAAGAAGACTACACAATTTTGTACTCTCAAAGAATCACCCAAAATAATACCCACTCAACCAACCTCTAACTAAGGAAGCCCTAATCCTTATATAGGTGGTACAGCCATGGAAACCCATGCACAGAAACCTAGCAGTCCTGTTTTTTACGTTGGTCACAAGCATGGGTTAAGAGGCTATGGATGTGCACATGTAGGCTGAGAAGAAATAGCACACAAACCAAGGAAAACGTGCACCAGCCACCCACACAAGTAGAGGCACGAAGTGACAAGCACGTGTGCGATTACCGGAAGAAACCAATGGGTAAAACCTTGCCTTGCAAGAACCAACGGTTCAAGATAGAAACTGAGGAAGCAAGATGGCTGTCACCACTCAAGGAAAGGACTATACCATAGGAACATAGAAGCTTTATCCCAAAAACCAAAGTAGACAGCCCATGCACAGAGGTCAACTCGAAAACCCAGTTTTTGAGAAAGCTTTTTAACAAAACCAAGGAGAAATGTCAACGAGTTTGAGTTAACCAACACAAATTGAGTGACAAGCTATCTAATCCAAGTTGAGAAGTAAGTCAACGATTACAGCTGTCCTAAAGAGTTTTTTTCAAACTGGAGGGAAGTTTAGAAACCGAGTTTCTGGAAAATTTGAAAACGAGCCATTAACGACTATATGTTTTAGAGCAACCGAGAAAGGTCTATGATATGTGGCAAGGGTGCCATCCTCAGTGAAAAACATCATGATATGCATATGACTGAACTACCTGATTTCCATTGAGATAAGGTAGGTTCTTCAAATATTCTTTGTTGATTTACACTGAGATGTGTTTTGATAATAGCTAGGAAGTGCCAACTACAACAGTATGCCTTCAAAGTTCATATGCTCCGTTAACATCATCATGTATGATCCACCCTAATGAAAAGAGTAAGGAGACCTTTGCTTGTTGTTTTTCTATTGAAGTACGGTAACCTCAACATCAACATCTATCATCGTTTTTGCAAATTGGGTGAATAATCTTCCATACAGGAGGAAACATCTCAGGTTTGATATTCATGGTACAATTCTTCAATCTACAAAGTGGATCACAAACATTGTATTCATCTCGAAAACGAAGACGATGCATATCCAACACTAGTATACTGAATCCAACACGATCAACAACTACAAATTTATTCAGTCAAGTTTGGTGATGAACACAACAGATATCAAATACTACACAAGTATACAAGTAGGTGAATTTGCAAGCTAATGTGCATTCAGTAGCACATGTGAGGAGTAATTAAAAAGAAAGCCCATCTAGGAACACAATTTGCGTTCATGTAGTTCTTAAAGACTGTAAGCAGACCATAAATGATGTATACATATGGTGGGTGACACAACTTGGATCCCCTTTATTGGCATGTCTCTAATTAATCAAAAAACATGGATCAATTAAGCTATGCAAGGGTTATCATCATCCAAGTCAATAATCAAGCAAGGAATTATCAAGCAAATTGATCAATATCACAAGACCTTTGTCAAGACTATATTCAAGACAAGTTAACCATTGATAAAGGTAAAACGCATGCACATCATGGTTACTTTGTCCAAAAATCTTTTCTAAAAAAACAAAGGATTTTGCTTTGTTTACAAGTTTCCTCCTTGACATTTTGGTAGGAAGAAAATGAAAAAATATTTTTTAAGCATGTGTTTGGTCTTGGCATGTCACTTCCCCACTTCATGGAAATATTTTTACTCAACTTTCGTTCCTTACAAATTTCGGTAGGTATATAAGTTGATATGTATCTTCCTTGAATCAAGGAATGATGTTTTCTTCCATGCTTATTTCTCTTTGTTGTCCCAGTTGGACATAATAAAAGAAAAGCCAAACCTTCTCTCTGTTGGGTAGGTATATAGACGTGGGTGAAGTATGTTTCTCTCTTCCTTGTGTAATGGAGTAATGTTTTTCTCCAAAGTCTTCTTCCCCTTGCTGTTCCGGTTGGTAAAAATCAACATGACACTTCCTCCATTTAAGGAGAACCCTTTGATTCATCTTTTTGATGAATGACCAAGATTAATTTTTGAGTCTCCACTTGCTCATCTTTTTACTAAGAGAATCTGCACCGGTGTAAAATTTTGCTCAAGCAAATGGTGAAGTCCACCACAAAAGTTTTGCTCAAGCAAAACTTTGTTCTTGCTCAATCAAGAGCTCAAGCAAATTTTGCTCCTCTTGATTGAGCAAGAGCAAAGTTTTGCTTAAGCAAAACTCTTTTGCTTTTGTGGTGGACTCCACCATTTTCTTGAGCAAACTTTTGCACCGGTGCGGATGCTCTCAAGCAAATTTTGCTCCTCCTCTTGATTGAGAAAGAGCAAAGTTTTAATTGAGCAAAACTTTTATGGTGGACTCCACCATTTTCTTGAGCAAAATTTTGCACCGGTGCGGATGCTCTTAAGGACTTCTAGCATTGCAGATTGTATTTTTTTTCAATGTGCATCTCTGACAACAGCTTTGGTGTTCGCTTTTCATTGCTCTCATATATTGTTGTTTTGTTATACTCACAGGTGAGAAAAGGAGCATGCTCGGTTACACCAAACCAATTTATCCACCAAATTATAGAAGTGACGTGGCAAGCATGGATTGGATAACAATGAATAAAATGAGAATATTCCATAAATAGAGGGAGGATGGAAAAGGTAGGGGTAAACAATAAAATAAGATTACCAGAGTAAGTTACCTGACCGGTTTTAGTAAACCTCTGCCCTGAAAATTGAAAATCATCGGGATGGTTTTGCATCACGGCTAGAAACCCTGTACACGGAGTCACTTTTGAGACAGGCTTTTACCAAACCTGCTTACCAACAGGTCAATGATGCCGGATGTAGTTACCATCCCTTCCTACCGACCGATGTATTTGAACCAATCACGCTCGTCAATGAGGTAGTAGGAGCGGAAGCGAACTAGTCGATTACTTCTATGGGAATCCCGATCGTTAATGCGGTCAATGAAGCCGACGGGGATGTAAACCTCCAGAGTCATATGGATGCCACAGACGAATTGGTGGCTCATGTGTCACAACCGATCAGGCAGTACCAATCGTCTGAGGAATGCCTGAAGGTATGCGACAATCATATTGATCTATTGTATCCTTCGCTTACTAGGACCAGATATAGTGTGTCGTTGCCGTCAATGCGTTCTTCTTCTAGCGTACAACAAAGGTCCCTGGTAGTGGAAGACTCACACCACATGGAACAGGTACAAAACACATGTGAATTGTTGGACGGAGGGTGGGGTTCGGAAGATTTGGAGAATGAGTAGGGTATATTTGGTAGCCAATCATGTGTACTGCATGGTTTATTTTGGAGGGAAGCATGTCTGAAGCCACATGTCAATTTTTTTGGGACGAATATTTTGCAACTGTTATTTTGCATCTTTGGAACAAGTATGTGTAAAATCACGGTCAAACTACGGGTGGTAGGTAGATAGTTCATCAATATCCCATGTCTCTCTGTTTGATGAATTATCTACACGCAATTATTTTGGTTAGAGTGGTCTACATTCCTTTCCTGTGCTTATATTTTATCTGTTTGTTAAGTTTGCTTATATTAGTACTGGAGTCAAATACTCAAATACTCATTCTTTCCCGCATTGTAATTGTCTTGAAACCAGTTCATGAGACTTGACTTGGTTTTGTTTGAATCCTTTGAATGCTCCCTATATATGAACAAGAACCTATATGCTACACTCTAGATATCAAACGTTTTACCTCGAAAAAATATATTGGTACTTAATTTTTTTTGTTTTATGGATCCTACACCATATGTAGGTAGGATGATATCTCTCCAACATTCACTGTGATAATTGATGTATTGCAGTACTTCTAAGGAAAGGAAGGGATTGCTTTCTTTAGTCTTTGTGCCTTTTGATAATAGCTCTTTGGTGCCTTATTGCAGGCATTGGTCTGTTATACCAATTCATCTCCATTACATCCCCCTAAAATCAGAGAAACATTAAGAACATCTAGCTTTCATAAAGACACCAAATTTCTAGGGATCGATTGATTAGTTTCAAAAGAGCATTTCCAATACAATTTATCAACTCCACAAACTTAAGAGATGATAAAAATATCAACTAAAGTCTCTGCACTATGATGTTTATAAGAATCCAAAGCAATAACATTACAACAAAAACACCCTTATAAGAAAATGGAAAGCAGCATATTCATGCAAACGAAAGGTTAAGCAACAGTCCTAGCTTCCATTTTTGACCTAGGAATTATATTGCAACACATAGTATGATATGGTCAAGAGCATGCACTATCCTTGCTGATTTTAGTAATACACACTTGCATGCAACCAGATCAATTAGAAGCAAGACAAGCCACTGATAGTTCACAATTATATCAAATAGCTATCCACAGTTAACCCATATAGCCACCACAACAAACCATAGTTAACCAAATAGATACCCACAAAGCTATCCTCAGTTAACTCAAATAGCATTATAGCATAGACACGGCATGATCCCATGTTTGAAAACAATTTTCCTGCTGCTGGGAATTTATCTTCTCTGGGACGCGTGTTGGTGGTAGACCTTTCTTGTTAACAGGGGCCTCGGGGCAAGTCCGTCTATCATACCTGAAATGATGGCATACGCCACATCCTCTGATGTTCCTCACTTCCGCCTTGTTCCCATTTGATTTGCTATTTGGCATATCCTTTGTTCTAACTTTGACAGGCGGAAAAATTAGATTTTCTGGAGGGACCTGCTCTTTTTCCGCTGGTTTTTCTTTGGAATATTTTTCATATTTACTACAAGAAAAACGCTCTTAGACTACGGAACAATAAAGGTTCTGTCGTCTAAGTAGAATTTAGACGACGCCAAGAAATTGTGTCATCTTAAGATTTTTTCAATCGTTTAAGTGGTCACTTAGACGACGAAAATGAGTCTATTTCGTCCAAGTTCAGGATGAAACTACGTACAGACACGCCGTTGTCTATGTGACCACTTAGACGACGTATCGACTATGCGTAGTCTCATTTTGAACTTGGACGACGGACCTCTGTAGATTCTGTTGTTTAAATGTTCACTTAGACGACGCACTGACACTGCGTCGTCTAAGTGACCATTTAGATGACAAATACTCATGTCTGTCGTCTAAGTGACCATTTAGATGACAAATACTCATGTCTGTCGTCTAAGTGATGCATTATATATTGTCCATGCCAGACTCTTTTCCTCTCCGCTCGCTCGTTTCATTTTAATTCTCATTCTCATTTTCTCTCGATCAGACTCTCTTCCCACGTACAACTAGCACTATATATATATATATCCAGCTCCGACCATCGATTCGCCATATATCGGAGAAGGCTAGGTACGTACATAGTTAATTTCTGACTATCTTAACGTTTATATATATATAATTAATTGTACGTTTGATTGATTGCATTGCATTATTAGTAGATATAATATTTATAATTAAGTTAGGTAATTGATTGATATATATGTATTAGTTAATTAATTAACTAGTATATATGCATGCATGGATGTTTAAAAATTTGGTTAATATTTAGTTAAAATGTACATGTATAGTATATTTACCATTAATTAATAAAGGTAATTAATAAATATTTTAATTAATTATACATTAATAATTAAGGTAGTTGAAAATTTGTATATATAACAGTTTAATAATTACTTGAAAAATATGTATATATAGTAGTTGACTAATATGATAATTATAAAATTTCGTAGAAGTACGTATAGACAAGAGTTGGATAAAGTTGCCGAATAGAAGTGATGTCAGGTATATGGATGGAATTAGAGAATTTGTGAATTTTACGATATAACATGGTTAGCGAAAGAAGCGTTTCAGGTGTCCATGTAAAAAATGTCTTAACTATCAGTATGTTGAGGTTAATGTTATGATGCAACACCTGTACAAAATTATGATGTGGAGTTACACTACGTGGTGCCGCCCCCCCTGCTTGGAACCCAACTGCGGATTTAGTCCATGATGCGTTTCCGAAATTTAGTCATGGTGGACACCAACATCAAGAGGGAGGTTACAATACCACTCATGGGCATGATGACACTAGTGAGATGGATAAGTACAACAGGATGCTACTTGAAACCCAGACATCGGTGTACCCTAGATGTCGAGAAAATGTGTTGCAGCAAATGCAGATAAAAGTGAAGCACAAAATGTCAGTCAGTGCTTTGACGAAATTCAAGAGCAAATATGTAAGTTGCTTCCTGATGATCACAATCTTCCTAAATCCCATTATAAGCATATAAAAATTTGGACTATTGTGCCGTATGTGGCTAGTGCAGATATGAGCTGAATAGGAAGAGTTCAAAAAAGAAAATTCCTGTGAAGGTTCTTTGATATTTTTCATTGATTTCCAGATTGCAGCGTCAGTACATGTCTCTATACACAGCAGAGGCGATGCGATGGTACGCAAAAAAATAAATAGATGACGATGTGTTGAGACACGCCGTGAATGGGAAGGCTTTCAAACATTTCAACAGCGAATTTGTAGACTTTGCCGCAGAGGATCGAAATGTTAGACTCGAACTATCTACAGATGGATTCAATCCTTGGGGTAGTAATAGCTTTGCCGTCAGCACTTGGCCAGTTATTCTGATGTCGTACAACCTGCCTCCGTGGATGTGCATGAACAAGGAATTTAATTTCCTTACTCTGCTAATTCCAGGTCCTAAATCTTCTAGGAAGTGCTTAGATGTCTACCTCAGACTTTTGATCGACGAGCTGAAACTGTTGTGGGAAAATGGAGTCCCAACTTATGACAACTTCACTGACATGATGTTAATGATGAAGGCAGTCGTAATATGGACGATCATTGATTTTCCAGTGTATGGATGTTGGCAACCTGCAAGACAAAAGGATACAGTGGATGTCCTATATATTTGGACCACTTGAACTCTAGTTGGCACGTGAGGAATGTGTGTTACTTAGGTCACCGTAGATGGCTTCCTGACGATCACCAGTGGCGACAGGATGAAGCTCATTTCGACGGAACGGTAGAGAATAATTCTAAACCCATAAGTTGGTCTGGCGAAGAGATTTTAGAGAGGTTGAGCTATTTCGACTTTGGTGTGTTGACCAATGACAAAGATGTACAAAAATTCAATCCAATACTTCCACATGATCTCAGCTGTTATCATCACAAGAGTATATTCTTTGAACTCCCTTACTGATCGAAGTTGAAGCTGAGAAACAACTTGGATGCGATGCACATAGAAAAGAATGTTTGCGATAGTGTTCTGGGAACAATTCTTGGTATTAAGTTCAAGACTAAAGATACTCCTAAAGTGCACAAAGATCTGGAATCTATGAATCTATGTCGTCCCTTGTGATTGAGGATGGATAGAAGAGGAGTGTACAACAAGATGCCAGCTGCACCTTACACAGTGAAGCCGATACTTAAAGGTTCTGTATTCCACTGGTTTAAGAGTGTTCATTATCCAGCTACCTATGTAGCTACTATAATTGCAGCAGTGGACAAGGTACAACACAAGTTTGTTAGTCTAAACACACATGACTATCACGTTATGCTGCAACGTTTGATTCCAGTGGTAATTAGACCATATTTGCCTCGTGACATCGTAGAACCAATAGAGACATTATGCAGATGGTGGCAGAGGTTATGCATCAGAGAGTTAATAAAGTCAGATGTGGTGGAATTGCAACAACAAATTGTGCACATCATTTGCAAACTAGAGACAATTTTTCTCCATGCTTTCTTTGATATCATGATTCACCTAATGATCCACCTACCCAAGCAAGTGCTCATTTAGGGTCCGGTCTAGTATACTTAGATGTATCCTCAAGAAAGGTACGTACGTAAAACTAATTAATTATACAGATTTTTTGATCCATTATTTGTTGCACTCGAGATTACTAGCTATATGTACTTATTCTATAATTAATTAATTGAACATTTTATTTTGTACATAGCTTGGACAGTATAAAAGATTCGTGAAAAATAGGTCGGCCCCGAATGACTCCATAGCAGAGACATATCTAATGCATGAATGTATTACTTACTGCAACAGGTACCTCAAGGATCCACCACCTCCCACCGCCTCTGATCCCAGTGCCCACATTAATCTTTCTGTCGTCACAAATGTCGTACGACCGTTTAGAGGAGTATTAAATGAATCTTTAACATGAGAAGAACTTATTGAGGCACATTGGGTAATGTTGCGAGACTGTGACGAAGTTGAGCCTTACATGATTCTGTACAAGGAGAAGCTTCAGGCGTTAAATCCGGACAAGAGTTCAGCGTGGTTTAAGAAAGTGGTTAAGAAGAAATTCCCTGATTATTTATTCTAATGGGTACGTATGTTTACTTATTTAATTTATATAGGTGTTTGTAGAAATTAAACCATTTAATTATATATATATATTCTTTCCATTTTCATAGATGATTGATCTACAAAAATTCGATAACCACGGGGGATGGTGATCCTCGCCAAAGCATTTGCTAGAAGAGAAGTCGATTAAACACCATATTTACCTCGGATGTTTTGTGAACGGTGTAAAGTTTCATTCATTGTCCCGAGATGAAGGGAGAAGAACACAAAACAGTGGGGTAGCGGTTGAGAAAGACAATGATATATAATACTGGGCAGTTGTATATGTCGTCTAGCTATGTTACGGGAATAATGTCAACGTTTTCCTATTCAAGTGCAAATGGTTCAAGCGTACAAAGGAAAACCTGAGCCTTTTATCAGTCGATACAAACTCAAGTTGGTATGAAGATGATGCTTTCGCTCTTACCACCTTAGTTAGACAGGTGTTCTATCTTGATGATCCGAACGTTGGTGAAATGTGGAAAATAGTGAACCATATCTCTCATTGAGGAATATGGAATCCCATGACAGCTGAAGTGACATCGGCGACTGAAGATGTTGAACCGCAAAGAGACATTACTGCATATCAAGAGCCTAATATTTTTGTCATCTGTTCCGATATAATGGACCTGGTTCAAGCTAGTGAACGCTTACCCATGCCTGATGGTTGTACGGATCTAACTGAAGATGAGATTATTAATGTAATTAATGAGGTCGATGAACAAGAGGCGCAAGATGACGACGAGGACTCGGACTCGGACTCAGGATATTCGTCGGACAATGTTGAGTATGATGATGAGGAGGACCAATCGGATAACAGTGGTGAGTAGGATGATGACGATTATGACGAAAAGTACAATATAACGACAAGGAATATTAATTGGTAATTAATTATTATAATTAAACTTTTTTGACGTAATGATGCATGATTAATTATACATATTATGAAGAGGAGTAAGTACAATTATTAATTCTGTACTTAATTTAAAAATTAATTAATTTTAAATTTTAACTTTTTTGTATAATTAACTTCAAATTATTTAAAGAGCGAGGTCGCTTCGACAGATGGAAATACAATTAAAATTAATTAATCCGTGCAATCAAGAATCACATTTTCCCTAAATCCTAAAACTTAGACGACGGAATGACTTTTCGTAGTCCATGCCAAGGTAAACACAAGATTAATTATATAACTCTAAATCCTAAAACTTTTTCTTAGACGACGCAAACGGGTCATACCGTTGTTTAAGTAAATCCTAAACCCTAAACCTTAAATTTTTAACTTAGACGACGCAATGACACGTTTTCGTCGTCCAAGTAAGCACTTAGATGATGTAAACGTGTCATTGCTTCGTCTAAGTATTCACTTGGACGGCGTAAATGTGTCATTGCGTCGTCTAAGTGATGATATCGTAATTTCAAATCTATGACAACGACCATGTAGACCATGTCTGAATGCATAGTATTTTCATCGAGACCATAGAGTAAAAAATTCTTTGAGTGTGAGAGTCGATGGTTCCAAAATAGGAGTTACGGGTTTTCGTGTATCCACGTTTCCGGTTTGTAAAAATTTCAGTTTTGCGGTTGACTATGCCGATGAAACCCTTAACGAACTTACTATTTACTGAAAATTATTCTATTTATATATTGTCTTATGGTGAATGTATCCAACGGTTATTTTGTCCAAATTCAATTTCGTTAATATTGATGTGCAGTGAGCATATACTTAATAACACTTGAGTTTACATATTAGTAGATATTTAATAAGTTTAAAGACATAAATTTATTCGTCGTCTTAAATCCCACTTTTGATACATACTATTATTTAATTGATATTTTATGACAATTTCATTCGAATGACCGATCGAAAACTTCCTAACGAATTATTTTTAAAAATTATTTTTACAAGAAATAGTACCTAGACGATGGAGTAGGAGGACTCTCTGTGGACTCTCCGTCATCTAGGTTCAAATTATAGGTGGTCCAAATTTCACTGTCATTTTTTTGGGAACCGCTCAAAATTTGATCTGGACGACGGAGATGGCCGTGTCCATCGTCTAAGTTCAAATTTTGAACCGTTCTAAAAAAATATGGCAGTCAACTTCCACCCGCCAATTAATTGGGGGGAGAAACCGATGTTTACTTAGACGACGGAAATGAGATTTTCCGTCGTCTAAGTATGAACTTTGACGCCGTAAAATGAGTGCCCGTCATCCAGGTGAATCTGGTTTCACTTAGACGATGAAAAATCACTCTCTGTTGTCTAAGTGAAACAGTATAATTGAAGAATTCTTGGCAGTTTCCATTCGATCCATCACTTCTCCTCTCTCTCTCTCTCTCTCTCTCTCTCTCTCTCTCTCTCTCTCTCTCAAACTGCGGCGTCTCGCTCCCTCTGGCGACTCCCTCCGCTGCCTCTCACCTTCTCTACCGTCGGTGAGTTCTCCTCACTCCCTCCGTCACGTAAGTCGCCCATCTCCTCGCTCCCTCCCTCCGGCCTTTCCTCCCTCCACCTCCCACCGTCACCGTCACCGGCCGCCCAATCCCACTGCCGCCTATCTCCACCGCCGGTAAGTTTTAATTTTTTTTACGTATGTACGATTTATTTTTAATATGTATTTAGATATAATACTGTGTATTTAGGTATAAATATAGTGTATTTGTGTTTAATACTAAATTGATAAATTGGTAAATTAGTAAAAATAATAAATTGGTAAATATTATTGTAAATTAGTAATTATTGTAAACTGGTAATTATAGTAAATTACTAAATATTAAAAAATAGTAAAAATAATAAATTGTTAAATATATTATAAATTGAGCAAATATTGTAAATTGGTAAATTTTGTAAATTGGTAAAAGTGATAAATTGATAATTATTGTAAATTGGTAAAAGTGAGAATATGGTAAATAGGGTAAAAATAATAAATTGATGAAAATGGTGAAAATATACAAAATGAATGTAAATATTGAAAATGATAAAATTTAAAAATACTAAATATGAAAAAATGGTAAAATAGAAACATGATAAAACTGAATAGTAAATAATGACAAAATTTGTGAATTTTAAAAAAGGATATAAATAGTAAAAATTAGAAATAGGTTAATATTAAAAAATGATAAATACCAAAAATGATAAATTTTACAAATAAAAATTATTAAAAATAGAAAATATTGTGGAAAATATGAAAAAGATAGAATAAATATATAGTAAAAATTGTTAAAAATAGTAAATGGTAAAGTAGTTATAATTAATGGTAAAATAAGTTTAATAGTTGATTTTTACAACTCTTAGGTTAAAATGGTCCCGTGGAGTAAAAAGAAGGCAAAAAAAGAGGCAGAAGATACTCACCTCCGACGCTTCGCAGAGCAAGTGGATTGGCAGAGTTAGAAGGACAACGTCGCACCTCCTCCGGAGTCTTTAGCTGGTTCCTCGGCTACGGCGACTGGGAAAATTCCTAATGCCACAGCTATACAGACCGATGACGATAACACCCCTTCTGGAGGGTCCCATCAGACCCTCAACCGAAAAGGACCTAAGGACTCAGAAACGGCAGAAAATCCAAGAAGTTGTTCGAGGCGACCAGACAAAAGATCCAGTTTCCATACGACTATTTCACCGATGGCCCTCTCACCTCGCAGCTAGCTAGTCTCTCATCGCACAACATCGAGGCAATTATTTGCAACAAGAGTTGTATGGTTGCGCCTAGCTGGAAGGAGTTGCCGGACTTGGAGAAGGGGAAAGTGTTTAAAGAACTCTCGGTACATAATACAATTTTAAATTCATTTTTTAATAACCAATAAAAATTCATTATATACGATAATAATTTTTTATTCTTTTCTTGTAGGAACAATATGCGATGGATGGCACACCAGAGATGCTTAGGCACATCAACACCACCGCCAACACCATATATCGTGATTGGAAGTACAGACTTCACAAGTATTACCTGGAATTCGGTCGCTCGCCTACCCCCGTAGAGCTGTGTGGGGATAGGGAAGATGAGTGAGAGTGGTTAGTCAACCACTTCGAAGAAGAATTTTATCTGTTTTTTTTATATTTAAATTGATGAAATCAAATATTTTTTTTAGTCATTTATTAATTTATTAATGATTTATGTTGTCGAACAGACGCAATCAAACGTAAACAAGGCAAATCGGGAGAGTAAGGACAAACATCATACATCCAAGCAGATGATACAAATCGCCAAGGAGCACAGAGATAAGGACTCCAAACACCCTTATCTGGATGCTAGCGTCACCGCTTACGTGACGCCTGGACTCGACAATGAAGCGAGTCAAATCAGCGCAAGTGCCGTATATATTTCTTCTCAATTAACGTAATTATTATTTATTAAAATATCGGATAAATTTATAATTATTTAATTTTTATTATTATTTTCAGGTGAGGTTGGTAGAACGGGCGCAACAGGAATTAGCCAACACGCAACTTGCACACTTGGATTTGCCGCCGGAAGACCTGCCTCCTCTATCGAGGGAAAGCCAAATTGTAATTGCTGATGGGGTATACGGTCGTCGAGCTAGCAAGGAGGTTAGGGGGTTAGGATGCAAGGTGCAGCGAGATTTTTCTTCTGACTCATTTACGGGACACTCGGCAAGGACAAGTGCTCGGAATGCGGCGGTCCAAGCAGCCCTTGAGGAGGCTCGACTCACACAGGCGGAAACGCTATCTATGCGTCAGAAGCTTGATAAGCAACAAGTGCAGATAGCCCACCTCATCGCCGTCATGAAAAACCAGGTTCAACAAGATTGTCGTCCTGCTCCGACCCCACACCCCGACGACAACGACATGGCTGGAGGCGAGGAAGTTAGCGGCGCGTCTACTCCTGCGGTATTTTAGTAATTTGTACATAGTTTATGATATATCATTTTTTCCAAACTATTTTGATGTACGTACAATTTTTAATTAATTAAATTAAATTTAGTATTTTAATTAATTTATTAATATTTTACTTTAAATTTTAATTTTAATTTTAATTAAAATATTAAAATAAAATAATTAAAAAGTTTAATTTATTAGTATTCATTTAGACTACGAAAGCATATATGATTTCGTAGTCTAAGTCACTTAGACTACAAAAGCGTATATGCTTTCGTAGTCTAAGTGATGACTTAGACTACAGAACATATATACATGCGTGATCTAAGTGATCATTTAGACTACGGAATAGTTTCGTGGTCTAAGTCATCACTTAGACCACACAATAATTCCGTACTCTAAGTGATGACTTGGACGACGCACGTAACATTTGCTTCATCTAAGTACAACTTAGATCACGCAATAATTCTGTAGTCTAAGTTGTACTTGGACGATGCAAATGTTATTTGCGTCGTTTGATCCTCACTTGGACGACGGAATGATTGCGTCGTCTAAGACGTTACTTGGACCACGTAACGGACTATTTTCGTCGTCCAAGTGCTTAGACTACGACACTTGAACGCCGGACTTTAGACGACGAAAATAGTCCGTGGTCTAACTGAATTTTTCTTGTAGTGTTTGTTAGTCAAACTTTGAGCGTGTGCCAAACCAGAATGCTACCCCATGATGAAGCATTCTTGGCCGTTCGTCTTCTGAACAAAATCGGTTGGAGAAAGAAGCGAAAGAGGTGCAAAATATTATGAGGTACTGAGAACGGGAGAAAAGACGAAATAGAAGAATATGCCTGACCGATTCTATTGTTCATCCATTTGCCCGGATGATCAAGCAAGCAGTAATTAGTTTTGGACATGGTCCCATTCTTTAATGGTCAACTAATAGTCTTGACAGAACAGTATCTTCTACAAATTGGTGGACAACCTACTTGGTATACACAAGTAGATCCCGTGAGAAAAAGCATTATTAAGAAACTTATGCAGTCTTGACTGAGTTTGTCTGATTGTTTCAACAAGTACTACTCAATTCCTTGCCTTTTTGTTTTGTTTCGACACTACCAGGTCTCTAATAAACTTCACCGGTAATCAATTGCTCTCAAATGGATTAGTTTGTTATGTTAATGTCATACTTTCGTATCAACTATTCAGTTTGATAAAGGTCTAATATCTCTTTTGTTAGTTTGCTTCGAGGTTTGCGCACACTGCATCCTCCTTCCTATACTTTGTATATGTATATTTTTTGTTTGTCTATTCTTTGTTTATGGGAGAATGTTTTCTGCCTGAACTGTTTAGAGTACCTCTCAAAATTAATGTCATATGTCTTCAGGCTTTTTGTTTGATAAAATATTGGTAATATAATAATAGCTCTTTTTGTCTCTTTCTATTTTTCCTCCTGAAGGGTGACATTTTGATTCTCTAATATGGTGTGAGTGTTCTTCAATGACATGATCAAATTCACCGGCTTCAAGGACATTTAAGTTTGACCTTCGACTTTCAAATTTCTTTTTCTACAGTAGAGTAGTTGTACACTATCAGAGTAAACATTATAGCTTACGAAAAGAAGAAAAACATGTTAACGACTTTTCTTTCATCGGCTAAAGTATACTTTCATTGTTGACTAAAGTATAATAGGCCAACGAAAATTTTGGAACTTTAGCCGACAACTGTGAAACGTGTCATTGGCTAAAGTATAGCCGACGATAATAAATTTCATCGTCGGCTAAAGTATCGGGTTTAAATCCCAGATTTTAGGACTTTAACCGACGATTGTTTTAAAGTCGTCGGCTAAAGTATTGGGTTTAAATCCCAGATTTTGGGACTTTAGCTGACGGTTGTTTTAAAATAAATTTCATCGTCGGCTAAAGTATTGGGTTTAAATCCTAGATTTTGGGACTTTAGCCGACAACTTTTTTAAAAGTCGTCGGCTAAAGTGTCGGGTTTAAATCCAAATTTTGGGAATGTAGCCGACGATTTTAAAAAAGTTGGCGTCTAAAGTATAGCCGACGATAATAAATTCCATCATCAGCTAAAATATTGGGTTTAAATCCCAGATTGGGGTTTCCTTTTCTCTCCACTGCTCGCCCGTCCTCTCTGAAATCCAAGTTTCCTCTCTCTCGTCACCCAAATTTCAAGTTTGACCTCTCTCTCTCTCTCTCTCTCTCTCTCTCTCTCTCTCTCTCTCTCTCTCTCTCTCTCTCTCCTCTCCCAAATTTTTGGTTTAATTTACCTTTCTCTCCTCTCCCAAATTTTAGATTTTACCTCTTCTCTCGTCGCTGCCCGCCCAGCTCTCTCTGCCGTCGAGTTCACTATGTAATTTGTGTAATTGTTGTAATTTGTGTAATTTGTGTAGTTTTTTGTACTTTAGCTAGTCCACTTCAACAACCCATAATAGAAATCTATAATCAGGGAATTGGCAAGTTCTGGGAATAGAATTCCCAGAATATGCAATTTTTTTTCTTTAGAAATCTGCGAACTTTAGCCGACAAGTTTCAAACTTTAGCGGACGACTGCCGTTTTGTTCTCAGCTATAGTTACAGCTGACGCTGTTCTGCCGACGACACTATAACTGACGAAATTGTCTAACAGGCCAACAAATTTTTTTCGTCGGCTAGTCCGGTTTTTGGTAGTGGTAGCTACTCCAAATTGAATTGGTGGTTGACAGACATAGAGCAAGAAGTTGACAAAAAATTCACTTTGTAAGGCCATCTCCAACTTAGGGCCAAGAGCTTGATATAGCCCTAAAATCAGCTAAAATCCGTCTCCAACCTAGGGCTGGGCTATACCAAAAATGCTATAAGTAGCCTGTTGGGGCAAATATATGGCCCTTGTTATAGCCCTGGGCTATATTTTGTGGGGACCACAATTATACTTTAACACTAAAAAATTGATGTACCTTGTGGCTAATAATAATTTTAATTAATGTTCATATCAGTTTAAACGTTATGGTTGCATCATTTAATTAATTAATTAATTAATCAAATTATTTTAATTTTTAAATAATAATCACAATATTTTTGTAAAATAATATTATCAATATAATAAATTTATCATGTGTAATACTTTAAAAATATTAAAATATATTTTTAAATTTTTTAGTAAATATAATATATGCAACGGTAATATATTAAATAAATAAATAATATTTAATATTTTAAAATATTTATAATGAGTTATTTGTTAAATAAACCATCAATGAATATAATAAATACAATGCAATTAAGACATTATGATGAGATCATTTAATTAATCAATTTATCTTAATTTTTTAGCTCTAATTATAATCACAATATTTTCATAAATTAATATAATCAAAATAATATAAGTATAAATTAATATAAACCGTAATATTTTTAATATAAATTAACATCAATATTAGTATAAATATCAATAGTAATATTTTTTTAAAAGAGTATTAGAAAAAAAAAATTAGGGTAGTTGGTTTGAAACCTAAGTAATTGATAAAGTAGTTGAGATAGTGAAAGTAGTTGATTTTGAGTAAATATAGTGATATGATATCTAAAACAAAGAGTATTAGAATAATATAGAATAGTTATCTTCAAATTTCACAAAAAATAATAATTCTATAAATAACACATGTAGAATAAATCATATATAATATTCAAATTTTTAGAATATATATAAGTTAAAAACTTTGAATTAATAAAATAATAATAAAAATTCAAATTATAGTCCTTATGGGTTGGAGATGGTATAAAATATAACTCTAACTATTTATTAAAATAATATATATTAAGTGCTAAATTATAGCTCAGGGTCAAATCTAGCCCCTTAGGACTGAAGATGGCATAACCAATTCGTTTGAAGTATCTCTACTTGAGTAGGTTATTTTCCCTTCTTTTTTTTTTTACCATTTCATCTTTGCATTCCTATCATACTAACTTTTTTTTTTTTAAATTTTTGAATTATGTCTCATGATAAAAAAAAATTGAGAGAAGGAAACAAACGTAGCAAAGAGTATTTTAAAGAGGGTATACTACTGTGAAAGTGCGAAATAGTTCAGCGAAAGATGACATGGAAAAGAGAGAATTGTGCGCACAACTTCTTCACCGATGCGGGAGTTTCTCGGACGACAGCAGAAGCCAAAACTGCTAGGTTGCACGATTAATGAAGACGTAGGAGTAACTGTAGTCAATTTACATGGGTTAACTGCCTTCACTCAGTTCTCTATTCATACACATAAACAAACAGGAGAAGGGCAAGGTTACAATTGGGGAACGCGAGACAAAGCTCCAACTATCATCAGTGTTATGGCGCACAATTTTGCCAGACAGCAACGAGTGGGCACGACATGAAAGTTGATTGGAATAGATATGTATATTTTTCTTCACTTTTCACCCACTCTTAATTTATAGTTCATAGTATATAAACGCATCGAATACAAAACGAGGAGAGACCTAAATCAATCGATTCACCTCAGTTCACTCCCAAGGTGTGATTCTCTTTTCACTTACTCTTGGTTGTTATTTATTGTAAAATATGGTCAGCTTGATATGACCATATTTATGATGTGCATAGTTATAGTTCGTTTGTGTGGGAATGGAAAGGATGTTGTCACTTTTTGTAATGATCTGAATGTAACTTTTACTTCTTTTTTTGCTCATTCATAGCAAGGAAGAGACTAAAGCCTTGATTATGTTTTTTTTTTCTTTTAAGAAGCTTAGAGATCAAACAACATTGATGTATTGATCGCTTCACTAAAACGATGAAGTATGATGTCTTTTTCAGCATTGTTATTCGCCAGAGTTGCAAAATTTCAATAAAATAATGAAGTATGATATCTTTTTCATTATGTGCTACCATCATTCAAACATTATTTAAAGTTATTCTCCCTTTTTGACGCTGAGGTGCTAGTACTAGTTGCTTGTTCGAACTCTATATTAGAAAACAGTTGTTTAGACTAATAGCAGCTTCGAAACTATAGTAGACGTTAAAGCTTTTATAGCCTTTTTTACTTAAATCTTGCCAAGAATAAGAATGTTGCATGATTTAGTGGATTGGATTGTATTGCACTTTATAAGAAGAGTTTACTAATTGATCTATATAGCTCCAAGTTCAGTACTTCAGTAATCAACTATCATGTTGTAATCTACGAAACATGTGCTGAAATAAGTCATAATTTCTAAACCATGCCTGTTTATATTTGTGAGAACAAGAAATAATTGTTTCTTGCTTGCAATTAAAGTGAAAAATGACATTAAACAAGGCTAAGCAGAATTGGTAGATACATGGAAACTATTATTGTATTACACTAGCACGAGTCATGATAGAGGAAGGAAAGGCGTGATCTTGATTTGGAAATGCGATAGCGAATCTTTCCTTCCTCCCTGAGAAGAATTTTAACATATCATTGTATGGTTTCAGATATCTCCACGGGAGACATGATTGGGAATTTCTCCTTGATTATCCAATGGCATGTACTGTGCTTGACGTCGGACGTGACGACGAAAAAGCCACCGATTTGGCTTGGTCTGGGCTTGGCCTTTGGCTTGCGTGATTTCATTCTCACGACTTTGATCTGCCGGCCTGAGATCGACGACGCTGAAACTTGGACACAGTGAGAGAGAGAGAGAGGAGCAAAAAGGGATAATAGCTTCAACGTGAGAGCACGAGTCATCCAAACTTACCCAAAACAGCTCCCAAGTATATAATAAATTACTACGTATGGTTGTTAGAATTACGTTTTAAGGCGTTTGTTGAACCATAAGATTACAAATAAGTCTTTTATGATGTAAATTTCTTAGTTACGTTTATTCTCAACTTTAAACTTATAACTTTGGCAAGTTAACAAAACATGATCTTACATTTACTTATTTAGGTTTGCATAAAACCTTAATTTAATACATATGTTTACCATTTAATGGTACCTGCAATATCAAGTCACTTTTATAACGTATTTTTTTATTGTAAATTGTGTTAAAGCACTGAAGTAATGTCCTTTATCATTTTGTAGGTAATTAAAGATAAATGAACAAAATATGAGAAATAAAGAATTTCTAGTGCAACATGGAGTTAAGAGGTTTGAATTATCAAAGAGGAGAACTCAAAACCTAAGTGAATAAGGATTAAAAGTTGAAACCGGAAAATTCTAATGTAGATTTATCAACTTCAACAGAGTATTGATAGTAGCTCAGAATGAACCAGATAATGATCTTTATATGCGTATCCCTGGATGTCTAGTTTCCAAAACTTTTTCCAGGTCGTGAATATCACTTTTTCCAAACCATTTTAGTATATGAAGGTTAGTTTGCTCGAGAATCTGTCTTTGATGAAAAAGTTGTGTTTTGAGGCCCAAGTCACACCGAGAAGCCCAAATCCAAAGAGGAAAACGAAAAATAGTCATTCAGTACCTTACAAATACTATTTTAAGGTTTTGTAAAGGGGAATAAGATATTAGAGAGCACACAATTCATGATACAACAAAAGGAGCTGCATACCAGATTCTTCTTCTTCTCTTCTCTTTTATCTTTGTTTTCATAGATTGTTATAGTGTAGCTTACTTGTCTATGAGTAGCTAAACACTTAGTTAAATGGCTATTTTAAAGCCCCGTACATGAATTTTACTTGATACATACTCATTATTCTAATTTTACATATTGATTAAATGCGATTTTCTTATATTGCTTTATCATTGATGATTTCTTTACATGTTGCTAATGAGTGAACCATCTTAGTATGCATGTTTAGGAGTTTACTATTGGAGAGTTAAGATAGAGGCACATCATACCCTCCTTGATTTCTCTATGATAGACCCAATGGAGTTGAGAAACCGTATAATGTCAGAAACCCTAGGTCTTGTAGGTTATGTTCGGGGCTAGCTTGTGAACCCTTGTAGATTTCCAAACATTCTTAGAACATAATGACTTTGGTTTAATAGACGAGGACTTACCATAGTACCAAGTTTACCAACTAGAGATCACACTAAGGCGGATGACCATTCCACTTAGTATGTGTAATATCCCAACCTTTTTATATAAACGATAATATTTATGAATAATTTGCCTTCAATTTAATGGCTGCGGTAAATAATTTTTAACGTCAGTAAATATTGAGAAGTCTCGGGTTGACTTTTTATCAAACTGACGAAGTTTGTTGATTTGGGGTGGAAATCGTAGTATTTGTCGAGATGAATTAGTAGACGCGAGAATCGTCAAAAATGAAGTTAATTACGACATAAAAATTATGACTATTGGAAGTTTGTCGTAAATTAATTACCGTAAATGGAAAAGTTTAAAATTGGGTTTCCCTTTTTGGAAGGTCATAAGGGTCTGGGGGTGGGTTGACTTTGGGAAAACTCTCCCTCTCGTGAGAGAGAGTGAGAGAGAGAGAGAGAGAGAGAGAGAGAGAGAGAGAGAGAGAGAGAGAGTGCAGAGGCGGTGCAGCGATCGCTTGTGGCGTTACGCCGTCCGACCACCTTCGACCTCAAAGTTGGTCGAAATCATGTCCTTTCATTGTTCTCTACCCGTTTCTGGCTTGAATTTCGGCGATTAAAGGACAAGGTGAGAGAATAGAAGGGGAAAAGGTTTAGGGCTTCGGGTGAATTACCATCGTCGTCGCTGGCGACTCATATGGTCACAAAATCGATATATTTTGATCACTCTTGATGTCTAGATGATATTTTTATGTTGAATTTCTTGGTTGCAGATGAGTTGGACGGAAGTCGAACGAATTCCGTCAAACTCGATGCGGGCTCCATCGTATATAGCGGTTGGTGGTGAATTGGATGGCGAGGCTAGAGGGGTTTTGTTCCCCTCTCCTCTCTGAGGCAAATAGTGTAAGTCTCGAGCTCCAAAATGGCTTGACAATGGAGAATCGGCGCCAGAAAGATTTTTCGGCCAAGATGTGTCGAGGCCGACTTTGGCTAAATTAGCCAAAATTGTGTGAAGGTCCTTTGAGAAAATTTGTTGGGCTCTTCAAAAGCTTTGATTTGGTGAGTCAATCTTTACCGCCGGTGGTGGTGCGTGACCGGAAAAATCTTTCTAAAAATGTGTCATGTGATATGTCATTAGGTTTGTATCAATGATACAAACATAGTCGTAAGGTTTGTTTATTGTTTAGGCTTCGTTGATCTGGTGGGTGGGCGATGGTGACGGGGTTTGACACCAGTAGCACTGCAGCCAACGATGAAATTAGGTTTGTCATCTATTGTTACGATCGCTTCATCGTAACAGATTTGTCGAGTTGTTTTCTTCGACTAGATTAGTCGGAGATGATTTTGGATTGAGTACTTTCCTCAATTTACGTTTTTATTTATTAATTTTGATGATTTTTTGACAAGGATCGAGTCGCCACAGTATGCCTAGTAAGAGATGTGTAGATACGATTGGTATGTCCGGCTTGACTGGCTCAATTGTGGGATCTTTCATTCATTAGATTGCATATTAGGTTAAGGATGTTTTATGTAGATTGAATAACGGTTGTGGATAACATTCCCCCTTAACTTGTTCTCCATATTTGGGTCACATCTTTATTTTTCAGCATTAGCTATAATTCACCGATTTATTTCAGCAACCAAATCAACTCGACCCTTTGAAATTTTATGTGGTAGTCCGCCACTGAGTCTAGTTCATTGTATATAAATTTAGTTTCATTTAAAGTAGTCTATGTTAGATTCATAATTGCATCTTTGTTCTGTGGTTGAGTCTGCTAGATATATAGCTTTCACCAGTCCTCTGCGGGTAATGACCCATACTTCCATTATACGACATTGACACATTTAGACAACATAGTAGGGATTATCTCTGCAAAGAGATATATCTTTGATATGTTGTTTTCTTCTTATCACATATTACCAAATGAAACCTTTAATGAGGAGGATGATCCATTATCAGTGCACCAAGTATTACAATCTCCAAATAGTCAAAATGGCAAGTTGCAATGGATGATGAACTAAACAGCATATAGAAAAATAAAGTGTGGATTTTGGTGGATAAACCAGACCATGTCAAGCTAATTGGATGTAAATGGGTTTAAAACCAAAAGAGTTTTCACTGGATAAGTAGACATAAGGCACGATTAGTGACAAAATGGTATAATTAGAAATAGGGCATAGACTACAATGAAACCTTTTCTCCAATCTCAACTAAAAATGCTTTCAGGGTCATCATGACCTTAACATCACACTACAATTTAGAACTCCATAAAATGGACGTCAAGACAACCATTTTGAATGGAGATCTTTTAGAAGAAATTTACATGCTGCAACCAGATGGCTTCAATACCAATCCAAATTAGGTTTGTGATAGGCAGAAAACCACCTATCAAAGATAGTCCATACTAACTATCCAAGTATACTCAAAAGATGTCAATATAATACAATGGAAGTATGGGCCATTCCTACAGAGGACTGACGAGACTAATCACTTTAAAAGACTTGATACACTAATACTAGGAATTTTACAGACTCGACCTACATATGAAGAATTATTTTATTAAACTATCAAAACTTGACTTAAAATTACAAAAAAAATATAAAAACAAAATAGACATAGTGACGAACTACCACATAAATTTACAGAGGTTTTGAAGATGATTTGGTCGGTGAATTAAATTGCAAAACACGAAATACGAAATAAAAATAGGAAATTAAAGTTGTAGAAAATCAAATGGGTTAAAGAGTTGGGCACTTCTCTCCACCTTAGATAGTCTCAATGTACCCCAAACCCAATTCACACAATAATAAATGAATGTTTCTCATACATGAGATATGTTTAAGTCACATACATATTACACTCTCCTACTCGACATGTTATCCGGATTGATTACCTGGCTTAACGTGATCTTAAACTAGGAGAGAAAGTACTATGTTGGGTCCAAATCTACCAAACCTAAGTCATTAAGATCCATAGAGTGTTTGAGAGATAACAAAGCTTTTAGAGCTACTATGATGGGTGCTCTTGCATCACCTAAGAATTACTTCACATAACTAATCGTGTTGCTTTTATCTCTATAGAATATGCAATGATAAGATGGTCATGTACGCATCCAAGATAATAGATCCTACCACATGCATCTAAGTTTGCAACCAAAGAAACATATGAAAGAAATCATCAATGATTAAATAGTGAAGTAAAATTTATTCAAAATTGTATAAATCACAAGGGGTTCAAAATCGAAACATATAAATGGCTTCGATCAGTCCCTAACTAAAGAAAACTAAACAAACATACTACAAAGATGGAGAAGAAGAGAAAAGAACAGAGAAAGAAGAAAGAAGAGAGACGGGAGAGAGAGGAAGAAGATAACTGATTTTCTTCTATATATGGTTGTTATCTTGCTCCTTCAATCCTCATCCTTGTAGGTTTGAGGCTCCTTGTCTTGGAAGAAAAGTCATTCTCTTATTTCCCTTATTAGCTCTCGACTTCTATCACTTTTTTTCACAAGCCACGTGCCTATTTAATGGGTATAGCAATCAAAAAATTTTCAACAGGCTTCTCGGTGTGAATTGGGCCTCTAAACATGAATTTTTATCAAAAGTCAGATTCTCGAGCGTGCTGACCTCTTTGTACTAAAACAGCCACAACTTTTTCTAGATTTATCAAAATCACGATCCGAAAGATATTTTGGAAACTAGACATCTGAGTATTTCTAAGCATATGAAAAATCATCATCTAGTTCCTCCCGAGTTTTCCCATTTCTCTGTCGAAATTGACTGGCCTGCACATACAGATTTATCAAATTAAGCTTTAAATCCCTCTTTTACTTCTTTTCTCCTTTATTGCCTCAAAATACCTATAAAAGAATAAAGTAAACTAATATTGCTGAATAAATAACAAAATAATAAGTATATGAATATCAATAAATAGCGTAGAGGTGCATATCTATGAACCAATCAGTTTGCAAGTTACAGAAAAGCGTTCATGGTCTTAAACAAGCTTTTAGGTAATGGTACATCAAGTTTGATACTATTATTAGTGGTTTTGGTTTTTTGAAAAGCCAAGTCTCCATGAAGAAAGACATTAATCAATCAAACTGTTGCAAAGTCAGAGATCGTTGATGGAGAGGGAGAGACTGGATTTGTATGTACCTCTTCAATCACTGGTGGCTGATCACTAACTAATTCGTATCCTTTCGATGTGTCGGACACATGTTCGACATGCCGACCACTTGTTTGACATGTCGACCACTTGTTTGACATGTCGAACTCTTTCAGTACTTGAAACTGACCCGTGACTTTATACATGGGTATTTTTGACGAGTTGAACCAAATCTTCGACAGAGGAGTAACAACTACGGGAGGGTTCAGAGTGCCTTCTTCGACGGGTCGAACTCCCTATTCATTGGGTCAAATGTCTCCTTCTGTCTGATTCTGAACAAGGTTTTCGACAGGTCGAGTGTCTGCCTTGATGAGTCGAACATGTGCTCCGGCTAGGGCACTTTCAACTGTAACAGTGACTTCTGGTCCTTCAAATTGGTCTTCATAAAACACATTCTTCTCCTCCTCACTCTGAGATGTCGTTGGAGAAAAATAGCACAAGTCTTCACTAAAGGTGACATAAAAAAGCTGAGAAGGATGGTAGCACTAGTAACCTTTCTTATAGGTACCATGCCATAACCAACAAACACACATTTGAGGGCTCAGGCTTCCAACTTAGATCTCTGGTTCTTAAGAAGATGAACATACATCACACAACCAAAGACTCGGGTAGGAAGTTTGTTGAGAGATGAGATGTGAACATATTTAGATAGTACCTCAAATAGAATCATATTCTGAAGAGCTGTAGATGGTAGGCGATTGATGAGATGAGACGCATACAGTACAATTTCTCCCCAAAGATATTTTGACATGTTGGCACTGAGTAAGAGAGCTCTTTCTATGTGTAGGATATGGCGGTTCTATCTC